>OX465598.1:101286250-102572500 GCA_950022295.1 Bromus sterilis | reverse complement strand
GTGAACATAGTTGTGAAAAATATAGCAATTGTTCACTGGGATGTCTATCTCCTGCATAACGATTAGCGAAAACACAATCGATAATACCAGTTGGTATTTTATAAGGCGCAATTTCAGTAGGGGGAGGAACAACCACCACGGATGTGGGGTGTTTCCCCGCAAGCAACGATCCAATAGCTAGGTTGTCCATACGGACAAAGAGCAGCAACAGCAAAATAAAAACAACAATATAAAAATTTCCTTACCAGCTTCACTTACCAATAGTGCTATGCTCCCCGGCAACGGCGCCAGAAAACGGTACTTGATGGCCCACAACCGTAAGGGATCTATTGCAGCGTTTTCGATAAGTAAGAGTGTCGAACCCAACGAGGAGCGAAAGGTATTGATAGGTGATTTTGGATAAGGAATGACTGCAAGCACTGAAAGATAACTTTTTGGGGTTTTCGATATAAGCAACAATAAGATAAAAGCAAGAAAAGTAAATAGTACTGAGGAGCAGCAAGTGGCCCAATCCTTTTGAGCAAAGGATAAGTCTGGCAACTGGACTTATAAAGATTAAAGCGTTCTTGAGGACACATGGAGAGGTAGTCACGTGCTTTCGCCATACTCCGTATTAATAACAAGTGTTGTGCCGATAAGTGTTGAGTGGGTGGATCTATGCTAGCACACCTTCTAGACTAAGATAATTTCACTCTTATGATTAAACATCTTGCAAGCATCCGCAAATACAAGATAGAAATTAAGGAAAAGTCTAACCACAGCAATAAGATCAAGGATCCAATATTCCCTTGTGCAAAAGTGTGCAAACTAGGGTTCAGGTTTCTGTCACTCCGGCAACCCACCATAAGCATTCTTTATACACAATGTATTCCCCTAGGTCCTTAATAAGGCGAAGTGTTGAGTGTTCGACTCACACAACACCACTAGGAAAATAACAACACAACTTAAATATCAAACAACACAAATTACTTCAACATCATATGACTACTAACAACTAGACTTCTCCCATGTCCTCAAGAACTAAAGTAATTACTCACAAGACATAAAAGAGATCATGATCAGAGGTGATAAATATATGATAAACAATCTGTACATAATGATATTTCTCCAACAAAACTCAATAGCATTCACCACAAAGTAGTAATCAACACAGGTAGAGTAGAGAGGATAGATACTACGGATTGCAACACAAGATAAACTTGTGAGGTGAGATTGGATGGTGGTGGAGATGGTGCTGATGTTGGGGATGATGTTGATGATGATATCGATGATGCCCGTGATGATGGTGATGATGATGGCGATGATCTCCCCTTCCGGGAGGTGATCTCCTCGGCGGAATCTGCCCGCCGGAGAGCCCTTTTCTTCTCTGTAGGTTTCCGCCACGGGGCGGTGGTGGAACTCCGTAAAAGCTTCTATTTTTAGGGTTTTCGGGTAACGAGGGGTAGATAGGCCAGAGGGGGGAGCCGGGAGTGGCCCCAGGGCTCCAGGCGCCCTCCCGGCGCGGCCAGGGGTGGGGCCGCGCCAGGTGGCCGCCTGGGGCCCCCGTGGCCCCCCTCTGGCCCCTCTTCGGCGTGTCTTCGTTAATCCTTCGGAAAATACCCTCCGTCGATTTTCAGGTAATTTGGAGGTATTCTTCTTCAGCAACTCAGCGTCCAATTTTTACCGCTGAATCCTGCGTCTCCTGCTTCGGCACCGGAAAGTTGCAAACTGTGTAAAACAAGCCAAAACAACATAAGAACATCATCGTAATATGAAATATATGAATGAATAAGGATGAATTACGATATAAAATAGTGATGCATTTTGGACGTATCAATGAGCGGGGATAAAATTTGGATTACAAATTCTATCAGTTGATGGGCATACGCGTTATTCCCATGAGGAGAGAAGAGCGAATCAAACGCTTCATTAAGGTGTACAATGAGATTAGAGACTCCGATTCTCACGATCAACTTCAGAAGGATTTGATGGCGGAGTATTGGAAAGTCCGTGGCGAGAGAGCCTCCTAGTTTTATTTATTTGTTTGTGTATTGTGCAAAACTATGTTGTATGTGTGGTGCATTTGATGTTCTGAATTTGATGAACTATGTAATAATTTTATATTGTGGACATGTATATTTTTTATTTCACTTTTGGTTGTTTTAAATTGTGCAAATGTGGCCGGCATGTAACGACCCGATTCACTAAAGAATAAAAGTCTCTGTGCATTCTGTGCTAGTCCCTGGATCAATAGCTAGCACACAAAGTACATGATGTAATATGAAGAATAAACCACATGTCATATATATTACATCGAAGATCCAGTATTACAATAAAGCATACCTGCATAGCTCAAGGCTAGCTTACAAATAAAATACAGCGGAAAACAATATAAGCTTCGTGGCGTCCATCAACTCCACCGGCAAGTTGAGTATAGACATCGTAACCCTACATCGCATCACTTACTCGTCGTATACAATCCTGCAACACCGAAGGTTACAGCCCGACAACGGGTCAGTACATCTGATTTGTACGGCAAGTCACACGAAAAAGGATATAACAGACCTACTTCTACATGCAAGGATAAGTCAAAGGAAAGGCTTATGGTTTTATTTTGCAGAAAGCTGATTTTTCCCTCACATATACAACTAATCAAATTTTAATTTATCTTGCTAGTCCTAAGTATGGCTGAATCGGGCTACACCAATTCGAACCATCCCTTTATTAAAAGTTCCCACTCAAATTCTTATTAAGTTGAAATATCTGTCAAGACCATCCAACAACAATAATGCCCAGTTGCTCAAAGTTGTCCGTAACCGTGGACATGGCTAATCATGATCAGTTTTTACACTCTATAGAGGTTTGTACACTTTCCCCACTGGACTCAACCCGAAGATTGAGACATAGTCTTTCAGAAGAGGTTGCCTCCACCCTTTGGTAGCCGGTACACCTATCATATCTACATCAGCTAGCTACCAGGGCCAGGTTTCCCACAACTTACTCATCTAAGCCAGAGCCCATATAGCCAGTGGTTGTACATGGAAGCTACTAGTCACACTGTCTGTCCGATCTTGTTGAGCCTGGACGGCGCCCACTGCGTTCAGAGGGTAGTCACCATGACGCACCCGGTTCACCACCAAAACAACCATTCGGGAAGCATTTAGCTCTGGTCCCTCCTTAGGCAAGGCACGAGCCCCAGGATGCATTCCCTGCCCGCCCAGAGGTGATTTCTATTTAAGTTTGCTAGTCAAGTCATTAATCCTCACATAGCTCAATGATAACTCAACCAATCCCCGTCTACAAAGCAATAGCAGTATATAACAACCACGATCCTAGGGCGACAATGAAATACAAGGTCAGAACATATGGCTATCCTACTAGGTTTAAAACATAACTAATATATAATCCTACACATGCATAGAGTGATAATTTGCTACATGCATAATAGAAAATATAGGTTGAGGTATGGTCAAAGTGTAACTTGCCTTTTTCATTCGGTGAAGTTCTTCGCTCTCACGGTCCAGTCAACTCTACTCGTCACACTCCGAGAAATCTATCGCAACGGAAGGAACTCAAATAAGCAATCACATCACAAAGCAAACAAAAGATCAACAAACAAACACAAAGGTTTTAGCAACAAAACAAAAAGCTTTGAAGTGCAGAGGTGTAGATGTGCTCGAAGGTGCCTGGTGGAAGTGAACTCGAGAGAGTCAATAGATAAAGATCCATCGATACGGAATTGTGATCATGGACATTATGAATTCAAGGTGAATATCATGCCCACATGAAAAGTGTGTGAATCTTACCGATAACATGTCTCAAGTGATCCGATATGCAAAAAGAATCACGTGAAACGGAATACTACAACACAGGTCATAGCAAGTTCAAATTTGAATTGAATTTGACTTTAAACAGATCAAGAAACATTTGAATTTTTGTGTACACATGCTATAGACAGGAAGTACATGGAACGAGTGAGCCAACGCAAAAAGAATCACTCGATTTGGATCAACGGTTGAAAAGATACGGCCACCGGAATTTGAATTTGGATTTGAAATAAATTCAAATTCAAAAGTGTGCAATGTGTGCAAAAATTTATTCCATGCAAAAGTACAGAACCACACGAGTGTGTAGGAAAAAGTTTCACCTCGATCCGAATTACGGTGTAGAAGATATTGCGGACGCGAGAACGGGGTCTTTTCTGCAAAAAGGACCTATCCGCAATTAAACCTTTTTTCCAGAAAAAGCGATCGGGTCCCTAGCGGCGGATCTAGCCGGAGTTGACCTCGTTTTTCGGCGAACCCCGGCTTCTCCGGCGAGGGAAGGTGGAGGCCGGCGACGTGGGGTGGGGAGGCGCGGCACGGGGTGGTGGAGGGGCGGCCGGCGCGGCACGGGAGGAGGTGCGGCGGCGTGGCCGCGCTGGCGTGCGGCGGCGTGGCCCTGCCGGGCGGCGGGCGATCGGCTCCGGCGAGAAGGTCCGGCGAGGAGCACGGCCGGCGGGCGGCGGGCGCTCGGCTCCGGCGAGCAGGCTCGGCGGCTCGGCCGTCCTGGTGGCGCAAGGAGGCGGCGGCCGGCGGGCGGGCGACGGCGCGGTGGCGTCCTGGCGGCGAGGCGGTTACGGCGGCGGGGTCGGGCGACGCGGGGCCCGGCGGGTCCGGCGAGGTCCGGCGGCGCGGGTCCCGCAGATTGGGGTTTTTTTTAATAGGAAAAGAAAAAGGAAAGGAAAATAATCTGGATTTCTATTGATAAGCAGAGGAGAAAAAAAACGAACTCGGTCCGACTTGGGCTCAAATGCGCTCGTGGGTCGGGCTACGGGTTTTTCTTTTTATTTAAAACCGAAACTTCAAACAATAAAATAAAATCAACTGCAAATCAGAAAAATATGAAATAAAATTCTAAATTCATCAAATAATACAAAGAAATTTATTTAATGAATACATTTACCAAAAAGGGAAATAAAAATAAAAAAACTTTCTAAATACTTTATTTAAATATAAAATACTTTTCATAAATCAAATAAAATCCAATAAATTATCAAAAATATTTTTATTTGGTCAAAAGCATTGACAAACCATTTCTAAATAATAAAATATAAATTTTAAAATTGTTACACCAATAAATAATTTGGTAAAATAAAAATATCCCATTGGAATACTTCTTCAACTCTTTGAAAATATTTAATAAAATCATTTCAATGAAATAAAAACTCTCTTAGCATTACAAAATCCCTAAAATATTTTTAGAGTTATTTATAATACTAATAATAAATTTTAATAACCTTAAAGTAATATTCTTAATATATTCCAACTTTATTAAAAAGGGGATAAGTCATTTTATATCCTCTCAAATGAATTTCCTTGAGTTGAAAAACGTTTTGAATATTCAGAAGAATTCCAATAATGATTTAAAAAAATTCCCAACCTTTTAATATGTTGAAGGAGTCATATTACCTTCTCTCATTTTATTTTGTTGGTTTTGTTTTAATTAATAAATTCCAAAACACCAACTATGAATATTAGGGAAAGTCCTTTTATTCCCTCTCCTTTTAATATTCAATAAACTCCAAAAAGTTTTAAATCCCAGAGAAAATCAAACCATCAAGCAAACAATCATTATCTATTTAATTTTATTAACATTCCAAAATTCGAAGAATTTCGGGATGTTATACGGCAGCCGACCAAAAGTAGCTATGCAGCATCCGAACAGCAGCAGCACAATAGTAGCTTGGCAGTCTGCCGGTTTTTGCAACACCGTTTTACAACATCTATTGGAGTTGGAGTTTTACATCACCGTTTTACAACATATGTTGGTGTTGGCTGTTTTTTGGTGTTGTAGAAAACACTTTTTGGTGTTGTAAATTATACAACACCTTGTTTTACAACACCAAATATACAACATCTATTGGAGATGCTCTTATGGGGGCAAACGAGATACCGCTTTATTATGTAGAAGTCATGTGCATTGTGATCCTATCATGATTTTCAGTTGCATATTATCTGTACTTAGCTGTTTGGGAGATTTTTGTGAGAATGAAGGATTTCTTCGTGCATTGTCTTTGTAGCATTGCTCCAATACTTGCTAGACTTGTTCGTAGTACAAGCTTATGCATATTTCATGAAGCAAAAGAGTTTGTCAAAGTTTTCTTTGTCGCGTACAGTTCATGGAACTGAATTGCTTGAGGACAAGCAATATGCTAAGCTTGGGGGAGTTGATACGTCTCAAACAAATCAAAAAATTCAAACACTTTTGCTATTGTTTTGATCTCATTTTTGCATGATTTGAATGAAACTAACTCGGACTTACGTTGTTTTCAGCAGAGCTGCCTGTATGACTTTTTATGTGCAAGAAAAGGGAAATTTAAGGATCTTAGAAAATTCCAAGAAAATTCCTAGAAAATCCACGCACCAGAAGAGTCCCGAAGCCAGAAGATGGGCCAGAGGGGGGCCACTCCTAGCCTAGGCGGCCAAGTGGCGCGAAAGGCCCCTGGCCGCGCCACCCACCCGCCTGGTCAGGTGGGGCACCCCCTAGGCACCCCTTCGGCTGGTATTTTTACTCCCGACGAGGAAAACGTTAAACATAAGTCGATACTCCAATTCTGATCACGGAGCTGCCGCCACCTCTAATCTTCTCCGGGAGAGCTAATCTGGAGGTTGTTTTATCCTCCGGTGAGGGTAAATCGACGCCATCGTCCTTTCCATCGCCACTCCATCATCCTTCCATGTCTCCCCATCCATCTATGAGTAATTCCTTGCTGTAGGCGAAGGGGATGGTAGGGATTGGATGAGTTGGATCATGTAATAGTTCGTCAGATTGTTGGGGGCATGTTGCATATCATCTACTATGGTGTTTATCATCTTTGCTACTACTTGTTGCTCTTCATGCTTGTCACTTTGGGCCCGAGTGCCATGATTACAGATCTGAATCCTATATGTTTTCATGAGTATATTTGTGTTCTTGATCCTATCTACAAGTTGTATGCACCTATTATAGGCCGGAACCGGAGATCTCTATAGTGACAGCTTCGGACACCAAAGAGGATGGACTATAATTTGAGGATTCCCTGTATCTATTGATTGTTAATGCTTTGTTCCGGTGCTCTATGACAAGAGCACCTTAATCTCCATAAGTTCCTTTTGGCCCCGTTGGTAGCGGGGTGGTAGGTCAAAAGATGTTGTGCAAGTTGTTATTGCAAGCACGCACGACTACCCTTGGGATACATGTCTAGTGTTAGATATTTGCCTAGATGATCATTACTTTTCTATGTGCCTTGCTCCGTGTTAAATATATGTTATCTCTCATCCATGCAGTGCCCAACCATCCATTCCCCTAGCCTACAGTGTTTTAAACCTGCTTGTTACTAGTTGCTTTACTTTGCTGTTGTTACTTTCGTTGCTTTTCCACCACTATTTTAGTTGCTGCCATCACTTTCACCACACCGTTGCTACTAATAAAAAAAATTCAAGCAAGTATTTTTCAGGTGCGGTTGAATTGACAACTCAACTGGCAAAGCGTATAAATATTCTTTGGCTCCCCTTGTGTCGAATCAATAAATTGGGTTATTCTTACCCGCGAAGACTGTTGCGATCCCCTACACTTGTGGGTCATCAGTTGGTCGCTTCCCCGTATTTTGCTATCATTTGCCTGCACTAAGCAGATTGGCTGCTTGTGCATCCAAAATCCTTGAAACCAGTTACGCCAGATGAGTCCACCATACCTTCCTATTTATGGCATTTACCGGCCATCCTAACGAAGACTTTCTTGTACCACCTCAAAATTATTCAAATGCACTTCCCTTTTGTACCCGTACAACTCATGGAGCGGTGGGGTGATCGGTATCTTCCATGCTAAAAATGTTTTACTCCTTGACAAAGTTTATTCTAGTCAAATTTATGAGGCAGAGGCCGGACTGGAGAATGCCCAGTTCTCACTAGTTTCAAAATTTTATAAAACTTACACTTTCCCCCCATACTTGACACAAAATGAAAGGCACGCCGCAACTCATTGCTAGCCAAAGATTGTCCATGATTGCTGGAAGGGGAATATGAGTGTAGGCACATCCTAACAAAGACTTTCTTGTACCACCTCAAAATTATTCAAATGCACTTCCCTTTTGTACCCGTACAAGCTCATGGAGCGGTGGGGTGACCGGTATCTTCCATGCTACAAATGTTTTACTCCTTGACAAAGTATATTCTAGTCCGTTTTATGAGGTAGAGGTCAGTCTGAAGAATGCCCAGTTCTCACTAGTTTCAAAATTTTATAAAACTTACACTTTCCACCCATACTTGACACAAAATGAAAGGTGCGCCTCAACTCATTTCTAGCCAAAGATTGTCCATGATTGGTGGAAGGGGAATATGAGTGTAGGCATATCATAAAAAACATGGGAACCGCCATTAATATGGTTGGCATGGAAGATATTGAAAACCTTCACTGTCAACCGTTGACTGGAAAGTTGCGCTCCTAAAAAAGCATTTTATCTCTGTTTTTAAAACTACGAGCTCTGGTCCGACCATGGGTATTCAACCTTGCCATCAAAAGCTACAGTTCGAGAGTCTCCACCTTCTTCTCCAAAGCAAAAACTATTGAGCGCATAATTGTCATTCTGAATGTAATGTGCATTGTCCCAAAGTACCACATTGTCTTCTTCATGATTGTGATATTGCTCATTCTGAAATATTTATTTCTAGTCTTTTTTAAAACTCTGGAGGTGCTTCCACATTTATGTTTTTCTTCACTCATGGGGGAAAGCGAGATATCACTCTATTATGTTTAAGTCATGTTAATACGTCTCAAACGTATCTATAATTTTTGCTCGTTCCATGCACTTTTTGTGTCATTGCTACATCTTTTTTCCATGCTTTTGAATCATTTATTGGACTAACCTACTAATATAGAGCCCAGTGCCAGTTTCTGTCTGTTTTTTCTTTGCAATGCAGAAATTTTTTCAAAAAATGAAGTTGCTCAGAAAATTCCCAAAAAATTACCAAAAAATATCTACATCGGAAGAGTCCTCTAGCCGGAGGACGGAGCCAGGAGGTGGCCCCAGGCCCCCAGGCGCCTTCCCGGCGCGGCCAGGGCCCACCCGCGCGGGGAGGCTGCCTGGGCGACCTGGGCACCGCCTCAGACTCCCCTTTTGCCTATAAAATCTCCCGTGACACAAAAACCCGAGACATCGAACCCTTATCTCCAGAAGCGCTCCCGATGTCTGCCGCCATCAAAAGCTAGCTTCGGGGGTCACCAGGATCCTGCTCCGGCCCCCTGCCGGAGAGGGCCTTGGCCCACGGGGCCATCTTCATCAACTCTTCTTCACCCCATGATGGATCGTGAGTAGTTCCTCCTTGAACTACGGGTTCTTGGCAGTAGCTTGTTGGTATCTTCTCCCTCTTGATCTTCAATACAAAGTTCCCATGAGCTGCCCCACATGATTGAGATCCATATGATGTAATTGGTGTTGTGTTTGTTGGGATCCGATGAATTGTTACCTTGTTCAGTCCTAAGAGGTTTATGAATTATTGTTGCTGCAATTTTGTTGTTCTTAATGCTTGTTACTAGTGCATGAGTAGCATGATTTCAGATCGGAGCACGTTATGGTTGCATGATTATAATTGTTGTTCTAGATCTTATCTACGGTTGTATGCACCTATTATAGTCCGGAACCGGCAATCCCAATGGTGACAGCTTGGGACACCAAAGGGGATGGGCTATAATTTGAGGATCACATGTGTTCATAGAGTGCTAATGCTTTGTTCCGGTGCTCTTTGACAGGAGCACCTTAATCTCCGTAAGTTCCCTTTGGCCCCGTTCGTAGAGGGACGGTAGGACAATAGATGTTGTGCAAGTTCTTATTGCAAGCACGTACAACTACATACGGAACACATGCCTACGTTTGGTTCTTAGATTAGGATTGCTCTAGTTTGTTTGGCTAGAGTTTTTGCAATTTTGTCAATTTCCCAACTGTAATTCCTTCACCCAACACCTGTCTTTTTTCTTGGAGAGTTACCACTAGTGAAACCTTGAACCCCGGTCCATCTTTCATCTTTATTGCCTTCCTTGTTACTATTGCTCTCATCGCTGCTGCTAATACTTTGTTACTACTTTTTGGTGTTGGTGATTGGGGACGTCTCTAAGACTACACCCGTCAACACACCGTTGCTACTAAATACATTGTCTAGTGCTTTTTTAGGTGTGGTTGAATTGACAACTCAACTGCTAGGGCTTATAAGTATTCTTTGGCTCCCCTTGTGTCGAATCAATAAATTAGGGCTATACCTACCCGCGAAGACTGTTGCGATCCCCTACACTTGTGGGTTATCAAGCCTGTTTTCTGGCGCCGTTGCCGGGGACCATAGCTCTACTTATAAATTCACTTGATAAGTACACTTTATCTTATTACTCTTTTTGCTTACAATGGTTAAATTCTTTAAAACTAGATCTTATTGGCAAGGTGGATTCACTGAGGATCAACAAAAATATTATAAGGAATACCGCTTGTCTGAAAAAGGGATATTTATATGGAAATTGATACAAAAATTATATCACTATCCTAGAAACTTATGCTCTGATTATAATATATCTTATTGTTGTGATGAATCTTGTTGCTGCTTGCCCTTTAAACACCTTCCCTTCCAATGTTGGTGTAATGATAATGAAACCTTGGTATCTTATACTAGGGGACATTATGATTTCTTTGATGTAGCACAAATAGAAGAATTTTTTGTTTTTAAGGGTGCCTATGAAATTGCTTCCTTTGTTGAAAATATTGAAGATGCCCCTTACAAATCTGAGAGTCTTGATATACTTAAATATTGCTTTGAGAATTTTAATAATGCTTATATTACGAGAGCGTCTTTTTGGGTCATAGGTGCATTTGCTCCTATTAGTAATACGAACATCATTTTAAAAAGTAAACAAAACCAAAAAATTCGTATTTTTTGTATGATGCAAGATGGTCATGTGTGTGAATCCATGCCAAAATTCGTGAAGTTTGAACATTCGAGTAATCCTCGGCAAAAATGACAAATTTTGGGATTGTGAGGGTTTTTGGAAAACGGCACTATTCATCAAGAATCAAGATGGTCATGCGTTTTTGGAAATCGAATGTCGAAATACCATGAAATTTTGCACGGATGTCACATGCATGAGCATGTTGCATTCCACAAAAATTCAGATTTTTTTTTAATTGCTTTGCATATTTTTTTTGAATTTTCTAGTTAGTGGGTGCATATGCCCGCGTGAGCCGTTTGGGATTTTCGTTATATTACTAACTATCTCAAAAGGTTCTCTCCACAAGAGGAAGAGACTAATGCTTTGCAGGACTCTACAGAAGAAATTGCTGAAACTGAAAGCTCATTGGATGAAAAAGAGGAGGAGAGTGACGAACAAAAGGAGGAAGAATGGAGTAGCTACCCATCTCTACCAACTAATGAGAGTAACTCTTTGACTCTTACTTTATTTGATTCCCCTCCATGCTTACCTAAGGAGGTTGAATGCTATATTGATTGCTATGATCCTATTGAATCTTTTGAAATATCCCTTTTTGATGAAATTGATGCTTGTGGCCATGATGCCCCTATGAATGAGACTTGCAAGGATGATTTTTCTACTGTTATTTATGATAGCCCTTGCTATTTTGATAAGTCTTATGATAACCCTCTATTTTTGCCTACTATGAATGTTCTTGATAATGAGGAGTTATGCTTAGAAAGTTATATGATTATGTGCTAGTAGATCATGACAAGCATGCTTTCTGTGATGGTTATATTGTTGAGTTTGTTCATGATGCTACTGAAAATTATTATGAGAGAGGAAAATTTGGTTGTAGAAGTTTTCATGTTAGCAAAACACCTCTCTCCATGTTGAAAATCTTGAAGGTGCTCTTGTTTTACCTTCCTATGCTTGATACTTTGTGGTTCAGTTATTTATTTTCTTACAAGATGCCCATGCATAGGAAGCATGTTAGACTTAAATGTGATTTATATTTGCTCCTTTGATGCTCTCTTTTGTGCTTCAACTTTTTATTCTTTTGTGAGCATTGTTACACTCATGCCTAGCTAATGGCTTTAAAGAAGCGCTTTCGGGAGGCAGCCCGCAACGAATTTAGGTTTTACTTTTTGTTTTCCTTTTGTTTTTAGTGGTCTTGATGATTGTTACTACTGTAGCAACATCATTGTATCTTTACTTTTCAAGCTTTGTGCCATTTATAGCCTCATATGACAAGGGAAGTGAAAGTTGTGACATGCTGTCCAGAAAACAGATTCTGTCCTCGTGACGGGAAAAATCAGAGAAATATCCCAGTTCATCTTTTTGAGATGAAATGTTTACACAGCGTGCTCTATACAATCACGGAACTTTCGTATGTTCTGAGTTTTTTGATTTGAGTTGTAGAAGTATCCCTAAAAAATTCTTTACTACCTGCTGGTCTATTTTTCATAGATTTTGTCCTGTTTTGCCTTTTCTTCGTTTTGCAAACCATAAGCTTGCTTTTTCTTTGCAAAAACTTTTCGGCAATCTTGAGAAACAGTAGCTCTTCAAGAATATCCTTATTTCCAGTAGAGAAAAATTATTTTATTATGGGTACTAACCTCGCTAATCAGATTATGATGAGTTATGTATGAAGGGAGTTTTCAAGTGTGCGAGGGAAGATGATAAAAGAAGATTCAGGAGTGTCAAACGCTCAAGCTTGGGGATGCCCCCATGCATCCCCAAGAAATAATCAAGGAGACTCAAGCGTCTAAGCTTGGGGATGCCCCCATGCATCCCCTTCTCCATCAAAAATTATCAGTTCGTCTTTCGTTCCACTATATTTCTATCACTTCATGCGTTATTTGCTATGTTTGGAGTGTCTTGCTCTTTATTTCCTTTTTAGTTTTCTTTTGTTTTATTTTCTGGTCATTACAATGTCGGACCCTACCATGCTTGATTGGGAGAGATACACACTCCAATTTATCATAGAACACTCTAGAGCTTCACTTATATCTGTTGAGTGTTAAATTTATCTACTGCCTGTTTTACTAGCTCTTGTTCTTCACTTAGATCTTGTTTGAGAGCATTTAATTTCTTTTGTAGAAAGTATAGAACTCTCGTGCTTCACTTATATTTGTTTAGATAGTTATTTATGTTGCATTGGTTTATATGTCTCACGGTATGTTTTATATGTGGTGTATAGGTAATCTAGATCACTAGGTCTAGCTTAGGATATCTTGCAATAGTTTTGAGGTATTGATTGAGTAATGATGAATGTTTATGCAATTGAGCTTGCGCCCATTAGTGATAGGTGTCGCATCTTGGCTAACCGTGCCTTATTTTCGAAAACTACAAAAAAATTAGTTGAGAACTCTAGCTACTAAAAGGATCACTAATCTCTGCGGGGTTGGAATATATAGAGTACCCCCACGTACCATGGGTCGAGGATGCGCAAGGATAACCAAACCCCCATACAATCCTCCTCGGGGTACTTGTCTCTTTGTGAATCTCCTGACTAGATAGAGAGTTACTGAGAATAAGTGCATGAGTTCTTCGGACTAATGCGAGTATTCGATTGTTGGCACTTCCACCTTCCAATATTTTGCTAGCCTCTTCGGTACCGTGCATTCCCCTTCTCGTCGGAGATGGTGCAAACTTCGCCGGTGCATCCAAACCCTTGGCATGATACGCTCTGTCATACATAAACCTCCTTATATCTTCCTCAAAACAGCCACCATACCTACCTATCAAGGCATTTCCATAGCCTTTCCGAGATATATTTCCATGCAACATCCATCGTTCTTCATGTTCATATGACTTATCCTTCATTGTCATATTGCCTTGCTGCTACACTGGCAGGGGCATTCTTATAGAATCATTACTTTTTGATTCAGAGTTGTAAGTAAATAAAAGTGTGTTGATGTTCTTATAGAGTGTTGCCACTACCGTGAGGAAAGGAATAAAAGAAACCTAAGTGGACGAAATAAAAAAAAAGAGAGAATAAAGAGCCATGGAGGCCACCCAAAAACAAAAACAAAAACAAAAACAAAAAAAGGTGAAAAAGAAAAGAAAAAAGAAAAAAAAGAGAGAGGGGGCAGCACTACTATCTTTTATTCCACACTTGTGCTTCAAAGTAGCACCCGTGCTTCATAGAGAGTTTTCATATCATTCTTATATAACTATGTGGGGATCTATACACTATAGAACTTGGCTTGCATATTCCAAGGATGAGCCTCCTAAAAAGAGCTCTAGGTCTTCATGAGTAAGCAAGTTGGATGCACCCCCCTAGTTCCATTGGAGGGCTTTCATACACTTATAGCTCTTGTGCATCCGCATGTTGCATGGCAATCCCTACTCCTCACACCATATCTATCATTTGGCTTTCTCCCGCCTATGATTGTCCTCATTGGTGTGAGCCTTTCTCACTTTTTGACTTCCTATCCCCCTCATTTATTCTATTTGCCATCCTAAGTGCCAACGTATCTTGCTCGCGCTCATCCATTGCATGAGTGCTCAAAGTCGAAAGGGAGAGGACCAGTTTGACTGGTACCTGACTAGTGGTCTAGGGACGAGTCAAAATAAGATTCCAAACGGACCATGTGTGAAATTTAGTAGATTGAGTTCTCAACAACTATTCAGTATTTTTATGCTCTAAACCATCCCCACTCTTGGCACGGAGACCCCGACTGAGACATTCTATTCACGGACAGCAAGAGCTCAATTGTTTATATGTTCTCCATTGCTTGCTTAATATCAACTATAGATTATTGCTTCATATCACTTTGTCTTTGGCTTATGTATCTTTATTACATTAGATTGATTGCCTTTACTCCTAAGTAGCATGTCACATCAAAAATTATCTTTTTATCATTTACCTACTCGAGGACGAGCAGCAATTAAGCTTGGGGATGTTGATACGTCTCAAACGTATCTATAATTTTTACTCGTTCCATGCCCTTTTTGTGTCATTGCTACATCTTTTTGCGATGCTTTTGAATCATTTATTGGACTAACCTACTAATATAGAGCCCAGTGCCAGTTTCTGTCTGTTTTGTCTTTACAATGCAGAAAAAAAGTCAAAAAATGAAGTTGCTCAGAAAATTCCCAAAAAATTACCATAAAATGTCTACATCGGAAGAGTCCTCCAGCCGAAGGACGGAGCCAGGAGGTGGCCCCAGGCCCCCAGGCGCCCTCCCGGCGCAGCCAGGGCCCACCCGCGCGGGGAGGCCGCTTGGGCGACCTGGGCACCGCCTCGGACTCCCCTTTGCCTATAAAATCTCCCGTGACGCAAAAACCCGAGATATCGAACCCTTTTCTCCAGAAGCGCTCCCGATCTTCGCCGGCATCGAAACCTACCTTCGGGGGTCACCAGAATCCTGCTTCGGCACCCTGCCGAAGAGGGCCTTGCCCCCGGGGCCATCTTCATCAACTCTTCTTCACCCCATGATGGATCATGAGTAGTTCCTCCTTGGACTACGGGTTCTTGGCAGTAGCTTGTTGGTATATTATCCCCCTTGATCTTCAATACAAAGTTCTCATGAGCTGCCCCACATGATTGAGATCCATATGATGTAATTGGTGTTGTGTTTGTTGGGATCCGATGAATTGTTACCTTGTTCAGTCCTAAGAGGTTTATGAATTATTGTTGCTGCAATTTTGTTGTTCTTAATGCTTGTTACTAGTGCACGAGTAGCATGATTTCAGATCGGAGCACGTTATGGTTGCATGATTATAATTGTTGTTCTAGATCTTATCTACGGTTGTATGCACCTATTATAGTCCGGAACCGGAGATCCCAATGGTGACAGCTTGGGACACCAAAGGGGATGGGCTATAATTTGAGGATCACATGTGTTCATAGAGTGCTAATGCTTTGTTCCGGTGCTCTTTGACAGGAGCACCTTAATCTCCGTAAGTTCCCTTTGGCCTCGTTCTTAGCGGGACGATAGGACAATAGATGTTGTGCAAGTTCTTATTGCAAGCACGTACAACTACATACGGAACACATGCCTACGTTTGGTTCTTAGATTAGGATTGCTCTAGTTTGTTTGGCTAGAGTTTGTGCAATTTTGTCAATTTCCCAACTGTAATTCGTTCACCCAACACCTGTCTTTTTGCTTGGAGAGTTACCACTAGTGAAACCTTGAACCCCGGTCCATCTTTCATCTTTATTGCCTTCGTTGTTACTATTGCTCTCATCACTGCTGCTAATACTTTGTTACTACTTTGTGGTGTTGGTGATTGGGGAAGTCTCTAAGACTACACCCGTCAACACACCGTTGCTACTAAATATATTGGCTAGTGCTTTTTCAGGTGTGGTTGAATTGACAACTCAACTGTTAAGGCTTATAAGTATTCTCTGGCTCCCCTTGTGTCGAATTAATAAATTAGGGTTATACCTACCTGCGAAGACTGTTGCGATCCCCTACACTTGTGGGTTATCACATGTGCATTGTGATCCTGCTAAGATTTTCAGTTGCATATTATTCATCTTATTTGTTTGAGAGCTTTTCATAAGAATGAAGGATTGCTTCGTGCATTGTCTTGGTAGCATTGCTCTAATACTTGCTAGACTTGTTCGTAGTACAGGTTTATGCACATCTTGAGAAGTAAAAGAGTTTGTAAAAGTTTTCTTTGTCGCGTCTAGTTCATTGAAATGAATTGCTTGAGGACAAGAAATATGCTACACTTGTGGGAGTTGATACGTCTCAAACGTATCGACTTTTCCAAACACTTTTGTTATTGTTTTGGCCTCATTCTTGCATGATTTGAATGTCAACAAACAATGAAGTTTCACGTCATGCCCTCCAGATGCCACACGAGCTGAAATGGGCACACGGCTGAATCCCATTCGATCCAAAAATCTACAAGGGCCAATGTGACATATTGGCTTAATAGGAATGATAGACTACTCATATCAACAAGGTGCACCTTCTTTTCCGGGAGCCCACATCCAAAGAACTCCAAAGTTAAGTGTGCTTGGCTTGGAGCGATTTGAGGATGGGTGACCGACCGGTAAGTTGTTCCCGGGTGCGCACGAGTGAGGACAAAGTGCACAGGAAAGACTAGTGTTGGTCTGTGGGGACAGTCTAGATCCCTCCAGGCGTACGCCAGGAACCGGTGGGTGTGGCCGGGGCGTTACAGCCAAGCACCCCAAAGAGATCTCCAATGGAGCCTTCAGGAATGCATTAAGGGACACATCCATGAGGATCGGGATTATGCATAAAATTTTCTTGGAGCAATAACACCTTGAGAACCGCCTCCAATGTGCAAGAACGTGTGCCCCCTCTGCCAAGCCTCGTGGCCTTCAGGTCTGGGTCTCCACAAGAGAAGATGACAAGGAGAGACCTCCACCATTGGGTGCTACGGCCAGATGTGGGATAGTAGCCTCGATCAATGGTCACCAGCGTCGGTCGCGCAAGCAACAAGGGGAGGAAGAAATTGTCCCCCACTTGGACGCTTTTGCCCAACCAGATCAAGGAGCCATCGAATTAGCTCATCCCTAGAGCCTCCCGTAGTTGCGTACACATTGCACTAACCAATGTAGCCATTGCCCCAGATTCGTAGCCCCCTCGCCGAGCGTGCTCACGTCGTAGAGCACAAACTCACCTAATTACCGCGCCGGCCCGAGCTCCTGTCGAGCCACCAACCCGCACCAACATTCCCCAAATGGAAGGAGGAAGGAAACCGTGCCAGCGACTAGTCTTGCGGGCTTTGACCGGCGACTCCACCGATTGTGGAAAGGGAAGAGGAGGAGATGGTTGTGGTGCTGGTGACAGCGGCTAGGGTTGCTCCCGAGCCGCTAGTGGGAGTGATACGTCTCAAACGTATCAACTTTTCCAAACAATTTTGCTATTGTTTTGGCCTCATTCTTGCATGATTTGGATGGAATTAACCTGGACTGTCGCTGTTTTCAGCATAGTTGCCCGGATGTCTGGTTTTTGTGCAGGGAGTGTGAAAATGGAAGTATATCAAAAAATCCGAGAAAATTCCCAAAATTCTTTCGCTCTAGAAGACTCCAGCAGTCGGAAGATGGACCACGGGAGGGCCACCCCTGGCTCGGGAAGCCAGGTGGCGCGGCCACCCCCTGGCCGCGCCACCAGGGCACCTGGACCATTGGGCCCACCTCTGATGACCCCTTTGGCTCTTATTTTTACTCGCGTCGAGGAAACCCTCGAACTGAAGAAGATATCCTAGTTTTCCGTCGTGGATCCGCCACCACCTTTGTTCTTCCTCGGGAGAGCTAATCCGGGGAGGCTGATTTGGCCTCCGGTGAGGGGAGATCGTCGCGATTGGATGAGTTAGATCATGTAATAGTTTGTCAGATTGTTGGAGGCATGTTGCATATCATCTACTTTGGTGTTTATCATCTTTGCTACATCTTGTTGCTCTTCATGCTTGATACTTTGGGTCCGAGTCCCATGATTTCAGATCTGAACCCTATATGTTTTCATGAGTATATTTGTGTTCTTGATCCTATCTACAAGTTGTATGCACCTGTTATAGTCCGGAACCGGCGATCTCAATGGTGACAGATTGGGACACCAAAGGGGATGCACTATAATTTGAGGATTCCATGTATCCATAGATTGTTAATGCTTTGTTCCGGTGCTCTTTGACAGGAGCACCTTAATCTCCATAAGTTCCTTTTGGCCCCGTTGGTAGCGGGATGGTAGGACAAAAGATGTTGTGCAAGTTCTTATTGCAAGAACACACAACTACCTTTGGGATATATGCCTAATGTTTGATATATGCCTAGATGATCATTACTTTTCTATGTGCCTTGCCCCGTGTTAAATCTATTACATGTTATTTCTCATCCATGCAGCGCCCAATCATCCATCCTTGAGCCTACAATGTTTTAATCCTGCTTTTTACTAGTTGCTTTACTTTGTTGTCTTTACTTTCGTTGTTTTTCCACCACTATTTCCGTTGCCATCATCGCTTTCATCACACCGTTGCTACTAATAAGTTGTTGCCAAGAAAGTATCTTTCAGGTGCGGTTGAATTGACAACTCAAATGTTAAAGCTTATAAATATCATTTGGCTCCCCTTGTGTCGAATCTATAAATCGGGTTATTCTTACTCGCGAAGACGGTTGTGATCCCCTACATTTGTGGGTCATCAGGGAGCGACGCAAGAGCAAAGCGATATTGGTAGAGTCGCCGTCGATTATCTCCTTGGTCGAAGAGGCTGGAGGGAATTAAAGAGGCACCAAGCCCACACACGCTTGAGGTGGTCATCGCGCCCAATCGCGAGCGCGGTCAGGCGGCGCCGCCCTGCCACCAAAGTTGCATGTCAACGTCAAGGCCATCACAGCGGACCTCGTGTATGCCAGTTCGGCTTTTTATGCCATGTCGTAATTTTCGTGTGCACTATTATGCTTCAGCAACCTCAAGACGACAACCCCGATGATCTTGGGCGGCCCAGCCTTCTCTCTTTTTTGTTTGCTCACGGGCACGGTACAAACTCCCCACTGTCATGCTTGTCAGCCACCTCGATCTAAAAAAGTTGAATTACAAGTCAATATGTCCAACCAACAACCTTTAGTCAAAACCACCTAAATCCTCCACAAAATCACTCAAGGGCCTAATTTATCCGTTTCTGCGGGTTTGAAGGGGCAGGGGTTAAATAATCGATTTTGGATTTTGGGAGGTTTCATATAATTAGGCACATTTAAGGGAAAAGCTATACTTTCCTCTTTTTTAAAACTGCAAATGGTTGCTTCACTTCCTACTTAAAAATTGGTAAAAGCTTCTTGCCCTAATTTGATGATTCAAACAAACCTTAAAATACCTCTCATCAATAATTTGTTGCACCTAGAGCATGTCCGACAACCCTTCCACGATTAACAAATCCCAACTTAGCCCAGAACCAACACCCAGGTTCCTAGATAAAAATGAGGGCGTGCATATATCTCGCTTATAGTGAGATAGATGGTTGCCTCGCATCAAGCAATTACATGGTTGGCTCGCGTCAAGCGATTACATAGCATGGGTTTGGCCCATCATGTTGATATCATGTTGATGCCACACTCATTTGTTTTTAAAAATACTTTTATAAATGTATTTAAAAATATAAAATTCATGAATTTGAAAAATGTTGACACACTATAAAAAAGATAGCACAATTGAAAAATATATTGATAGCTTTAAGAAAATGTTTCTCACATGAAAAATATTCATGCATTTCAATCAAATATGTTTCTTGGAAAATACTTATTAAATGTCCAAAAAAGTATTGTAGTATATAAAAATGTGTCATACCATTAAAAAGATGTGTCATTTAGAAAAAATCACATTTCATAAAATCTTACGACATCTTATAAAATGGGTATATAATTTGAAAAAAATGTTTGTGCAGTTTAAAAAACTATTTATTACCATAATAATTATTCAATGTATATTTAGGAAAATATTGACAATTTATTTCAAAAGACGTTCAAAATATGTATTGAAAGAAAAATGTACATCATGTATTTGAAAAATATTTCACATGCACATTAACAGATATGTATTATGTACTAAAGAAAATAGACATGTGTAAAAAAACAAGAGATAGGCACAAAATAAAAGTGGAGAAAAGACAAAGAAAATCGATGAAAAAATAAAATGAAAAATAAAGGAGAAGAAAAAACCATGGAGAATCGAGATACAAAGAAAGTCGATGAAAGAAAAGAAAATCAGTGAGGAAACAAAGAAAACCCGAAAATAAAACCCGAAAAGAAAACCTAAAAAGAATGTAGCAAATGAGAGTGAAACCCAACAAACGAATATCGACAAACTAAAAAGGTAGATAAAAATGGACCGGCTCATTAGCTACACACAGGGCCGGCCCTGAGCAAGTGCGTCCGGTGCGACCGCACAAGGCCCTCGCTGGCCAGGGCCCCCCACCTAGGTACGTAGATCGCAAGTACACAACCGTCTCCTTGACTGGCGTAGGTACCAAAACTCACGCCAGTACGTATAGGAAGGAAATCCACCTGCTTAACGAACGCAATTACGCTACCTCGGTAGTTTCGCTAAGATAAAGGGATCGATGGATGGTCCCAAGGTCCCGAGCATTGATCGAGCGCCTCGACTCCCCGTTCTCCTCTGGCCTTCCCTCCTCGTTCTCCACTTCTCCTTCCTCCCTGATCAAGTCGATAATGGGGCGTTGCTCTTCCATTGCGATTTCTTGCCGTTTGGGTGGAATAAGTGGAGGAGATCCTAAATTACTAATTTCAGCAACAATATGCAATGGTTAGTACTTGTTATTCCCCTTCTATAAATCTCTCTGGGTCTTGTTGTTCTTATTAATTCAATTTCTAGCTCCTGCTTGTCTAGCGTGGAAGAAAGGGAGGAGTGGATTGTCTGGTACTGCTATTGGCGATTGCACGAGGCGGCGGCGAAAACGGGGGTTGAGGGGAGACCACAGACGGTGTTGTTGTTGTACGATAATGTTGCTACATGATAGTTTGATTCGTTTAGGGGAAAACTGCAGCATCCAAGGGCAACCAGATCCAGGTGATTTTATTCCAACATTCAATCTCATGTCATAATTCATGTAGTCTTTGTTTGTTTGGTTATGAGATATCATCCACAAGGAATAAATCTGGCCATGAGAAGAGGCGAAAGAGAAAGAGAGAATGAATTTATATCAAACCAAAAAGGAACCCTTTGATCAATTTGTTAGGCTAAATAAAATTCCTGCTTGTAGTAATCAGGATATAGCTCTAGTAATTTATGAACCCCCCCCCCCTTGTTATACTATTTTTGAACAAATGTAGTTGCTTTTTCAATTGAACATTGTCTGTTTGTCACCATTAAGATAATGAAAAGTTTTTGAAGTTTAATATGTCTATTGAGAATATAGAGAGAATTGTGTTCATTTATAAGTTGCTATCAAAATATCAGAATGAACAATACAACTTTTTGTGTATAGGGCCCCAAAAAAAATTCTTGCACCGGGGCCCTGGATTGCTCAGGGTCGGCCCTGCAGCCAAAGCCAACAGTATAATGAGATTAATAGTACACTCTCTATATGAGATATTAGTAAAATGCTCATGCGTTGCATCGTAAAAAAAACTACACTTCTTTCATATAATAAGCATGGCTTAAAACTCTTTGCTTTCAACGGTATATGCCGATTCTAGTGGTTCAACATAAATCTATACCTATCTATCTATACCTAATAATAAAGGGAGGTGGATTCCTTAGTCCGTTTTTGAAATTTTTCAAAAAAACCCTTCTCTTTTCTATGAATTAACCCGCGGTCCTATATATATCCAGCGGAAAAAAAAACGATTCTCTTCTTATATTTCGCACACAGGTGTTCTCTTTCACTCCTCTCGCTGGCTCGCCTAAGGCCCAATAAGCTAAGATGAGCTCCTGATAATAATTCTGGCCCAGCGAAGACGGCCCATTAAGCATAAAAATGTCAAAGTGTTAGAAAGATGGTTATGTAATTTTGAGCAACTTTTAAAAAAATCTTAATGGCATACAAGATAGTCTATATAATTCGATTTTCAAGAATTTTAAAGATATTTTCATGATATTGTGAAAAATAATAATATGGGATGTTAAAATAATGTTCAAAAAAACATTAGAAAATATTAAATTGCATAGAAAAACATGTGCATAAAAAACATTCCCACGTTTAGAGAAAATTTCCATAATATTTGAAAAAATTGTAAAAATATGATCACATATTTGTTTTCTGTTTTAGACTATTCGCAAAAATGCATGTCACATTCTTCTAAAGTAATACCTCTATTTTAGGCTACCAAAACGTCATATATTTCTAAACGAGAGTATTATACAATATACAAAGATGTTCAAATAATTTTGATATAAATGAAATTTAAATAAATATCGTGTTTCAAATAATATATTCTTGAACATTTTTTTTAAATGTTTATAGGACGTAAAAACAAATATTCACTGAGTCAAAGAAAATATTTTGTATCATCAAAGAAATCGTTCAACGTGTGTTTGAAAAATGTTTAACACATATTCAAGAAAACATGGAAAAACACCTATTTGGAAAAAGGACCGCACTAATTGATGAGCATTCCATTTTTTTAGCTATAGATGAGAAGGATTTTCTGTATTTTAAAAAATGCTCGTAAATTATTGTGGTCCTATATATTAAGTTTATTAGACCAGTTATGACTATTGTGTTTAACAGAGTGAATCAAAATGATATATTTTTTATGATGCCTATAGATAATGTTTTTTGAACATTTTAATATATGAGGAACTTACACTTTATAATTTAATTATTAAATATTTTTGAAATAAATATTTTTAGAGTAAAAACTATGAAAATATAAAAATAAGTGTTTTCTTATTAATTTATTACCTTCAAAATATACTCGCGAGACGATGTGAAACGAAAACAACATTGAATGTAGTGAGCGGAGACATCATTATTAACTAAACCTAAAATAATGATAGCAACTACATATGTGAATTTATAAAAATAATTGTCGTATAGAAAATTAAAATGCAAGATAATTCATAATTTCATTTTTTTATAAAAAAATCGATTTTCAATCGTGAGGTTTAGTGCATAATTTTTTATATTTAGTTGTGATAGATCGGACGGAGTATTTGTTTTTTCAAATTTATCGACAATTTATAGCACCTCCTATTATTAGTTTAAGAGTATTTTAAAATTTAAAAAATTTCATAATGTGAAACTCTCTCTCGTATTAATAGATATTTGATTTGAAATTTAATTGTATTTATGATTAAATAAATAATATTTAAAGTGATGACATCCCAAATCTTGAAATTTTATAAGATATCGTATTTCTGGAGCTTTGAAGAATATTTACTTAAGCACACTTTTTTAAAATACATTTAGAAACATTTTCAAAGGTTCTAAATTATTCTTACATGCGTGCACTTTTGATTTTCATCGATTTTATTTTTAGATCATCGTCTTGAGATGGACCAGGACACATTGCTATTAGGTTGATATCGTCGTCATTGTCGGAGAGGACGGAAAGGAGGATAAACGGCAACACATGTGGGGTACAACGATTGAACGATAGTTATTAGCTAGGGGTATACAATTTTTTTCTCCCGTTGCAACGCACGGGCATGTTTCGTAGTCTTTCTATACCTAATAATAAAGGGAGGTACGTTTCTCCCCTTTTTTTCGTCCGTCACGCCTATTTTATAGAAAGGTCCCTGTAATTTTTGAAAATTAACCCGCAGTCCAATAATAAGTAAAAAAAACGTTTCGCTGCTTCAATTGGGCCGTGCAGGGCACTTTGAAGGACATACGGCCCATCTGTGGTTGGCGCCTCAAGGAGACAGATAATAAAAAACTCTATGCTGTCATATTTGGGCCTTGGCCTTTTCACCATTTACTGGGCCAGCGTCATTCCCAAAAAATATTATATAATAAAACTTCACACTATAAAAAGTTTACGTGTGAAAAATTTAACACATTTAGATGCGCCAAAATTTTAACATATTTTTAAAGTTTGAATTATTTAATAAATATGTTCATAATTGTTTTCATTTTTTATATATCGTTCTGTTTAAAAAATAATATTTTTTAGTGCAAACATCTAATAAAAATGATGGAAAATAAATAAATAAATAACTAATTATATATGACCAGCTTTTTAAATATTATTATTATTGCAAATATCTTATAAATGTAAATCCAATTATAAATAACAATAAATGAAAATGTTCCAAGGAGAGCAAATATTTTTAAGTGCAAGCATTTTTAGAAATTTTACAAAATTTAAGTGTGAATAGTTTTTTTACTATGAACTTTTTAAAAGTTTTAACATATAAAATGTTTATTTTTAATTCGAAAAATTGAACGAAATAAAAAGGAAATTATACAAAACAAAAAAAATTAAAAATAGAAAATTAATAATATAGTTCATACATTGAAAAATAGTTTGCACGTAGAAGAAAATATTATTCAATAAAAATGCAGACTATAAAAAATTTATCTCAGGAAATTTTAGCACACTTAAGTGCGCCAACATTTTAATTTTCTTTAAACTATTTAATTTTTTTATATGAATAAGTACGTTCATGATTTTATTGAAATTTTTATATATGATTATTTTTTCAAGTATTATTTTTTAGGGTAAATATATTATAAAAGTGATGCAAAAGAAAAATTAAAAAGAAAATAAAATGTTCCGAGGAGAGCTAATATTTTTATGTGCGATCATTTTTTAAAATTTTACAAAATTTGAGTGCGAATAGTTTAAAAAAAATTACTACGAACTTTTTTAAAATAATAACGTACAAACTGTTTATTTTTTATGCAAAAAAAAAAAACAAAACAAAACATAAAATAAAATATAAAAAATATATTGGAGTGAGCGCGAGCTACTACGCTAATGAACCTGCTCGATGTGTTCTAATATCCAACCAACCATTTCGATACGTATTCAATTTAGATTGGGTTTCATTATTTCGCAATGCAAACGATAGGGATTTTGATTTTCGGATTTTAATCGCCGAACCACTCCTAATTTAGCGTTTAAAATAAGATTTAGATTTTTTTAAATCTCCCTTATAATTTCGTACGTTTTTTCGTACGTGTGTCAGGATTTTGTACGTTTCTTCGTACGTCAAATTATTCGTTTGTTCCTCTTCACCGCGAGTTAGTTTCGTTCGTCGTCTTGGACCGGCCCAAAGTTTCCTGTTTTATTTTTCCCCATCTCGACCACCTCTCGCATGGGCCGACCTGGGCCACCTCCTCTATCTGCACTGCCGAACGTTCCAATCAGTTACCGTACAATTATGCTTAAACAAAGATTGGTAGTTAATTAAATTATCCCACCTCGGTACTTTACATTGAAATCCATCAATTTATATACTGGAAGTTGCAAGAAGCATCCAGCCTCATCAAGAGCGAATAAACAGAGGGAGAAACATGCGTGCAGGTTGATTGGTAGGCAAAAACGGATTGTGATAATCGCATGCCTGGTAATTAAGTGGTACTGTGGGAAACTATCAAGTGATGAGATTTACATGGCCAGTAATTAAGCGGGAAGGAGTGGAATATTCGTTGGCCGTTAATTCATATTGTGGAAAAAACAAGGAAGGTGCTTCGGTGGGCTATCGAATTATGGAAATTTGTATCGCTTATATATATAATTTAAGCCTGATTGTCGGAAAAAAGTTAAAGAATATTCGTTGGGCATAGCCGGTAATTGATCCAGTGGAAAAACAAGGAAAATGTTGTATGGGAATTTGTGCATGTGATAATTAAGAGGGATTGTTGCAAGAAAAATAAAAATACTAAATAAAAATACTGCATTGGTTAAAGATTAAATGGACTACACTCTATAGCGGCGCCGCACACACAATTTATGATGCGGCGGCCAGCTAATCACCTTCCTAATGCTGTCACTTCCACCGCTAAGCATGGTTTTTAGTGCCCACATACTAGTAATGGAGTAGCAAAAGGTGCTAGCTTTTGTGGTTTCAAATTTTAAAAAAGTTTTATCTCTCAAACTGTTTACTCAATCGACGATCCGTTTGTACCATTAGCTTTCTCGCGACGAGATCTTCAAAACTATATCCCATGTCAATATGTTTTGAAAACCTTTTTTTTCATCAGTAATTGCCACATTATTGTTCTACTTACCTGATAATTATTCATATAGTTGCCAGATTATACCAACTTGGTTGTTAAAACTTTTTTATCAGTACTTGCCACATTATTATTCTATTTACCTGATAATTATTCATATAGTTGTCATATTGTATTAACTTGGTTGTTAAAACTTTTTTTTATCAGTACTTGCCACATTATTATTCTAGTTACATGATAATTATTTATATAATTGTCAGATTATACCAACTTGATTGTTAAAACAGTATACATTAACATACATAAATGAAAAACTTGTTTTATTGTATTTGTATATGTTTCTCTTTAGAATCACCTAGAAAAACATCAATAGTTGTCATGCTATTTATACCCAAATGTCATAACAACTTGTTATGCTTGAACAATCTGTTATCGGTTTACTTATGTTCGGTTGCCGTATTCTTTACATCTAATTGACATGATGGTTTATTATTTTTGCCAGTTTTATAAGTATGAGTTGCCATTTTATTTTATTAGGTTGTATTCTAAGCTTAAGTATACGGAACTATGCTCCCGACAACTATGTACAAATATTTGTGGCAACAGTTCACGGTAAAAATTGGCAACTAGAGTGACCTAATCTGGCAACTGACGGCGACGAAAAAATTTCATCAAAACATATCAATATGAGATCTTGTTCAGAAGATATCATCGCGACAAATCTAATGGTGAAAACGGATCATCAATCAGGTTAACAGTTTAAGAGATAAATCTTTTAGAAAAATTAAATTTGTAAAAGCTAACTCATACACCGGATGGATTGGGATGGATTGAGCTGCCGCACAGAAACGCGTTGCTGCGGCGGCGTTGTGTATCATTTCCCAAGATTAAATATTACACGATATATGTAACGGAAGCACACACTTTTTTACTGAAAAAAACCAAACCGTCGTACTGCAAAAAACCGACGCTGCATACGCTGCAAGGACGATCAATTATATTTTAAGTCAATATGGGTCAGCACGCCAATGAATGAAACATCATTTATCGCTATTCTTTTTTAAGGAAAAGTCCTTATGCGTGTAGAGGAAGCATGCCAACGAATAAAACATCAGTTAAAAATAAAAAATGCTTCATTGGTTAAATATTGCACAACATATACAACAACAAAATTCGTTGGACATGCCCGGTAATTAATCTTGTGGAAAAGATAAGGAAAATGCTTCGGTGTGCTATTTGATTACGGGAATTTGCATCGTTGACAATTAAGTGGGATTGTTGCAAAAAAATGCTTCGTTGGTCAAATATTACACGACATATGTAGCGAAAGCACACACTTTTTTTTACTGATAAGCCAAACCGTCGTAGTGCAAAGCCGACTCTACATACGCTGCAAGGACGGTCGATGATATTGTAAGTCCATATGCATCTAGAGGAAGCATGCCAATGAATGAAACATCAGTCACCACTATTCTTTTTTGCGGAAAAGTTCATATGCGTCTAGAGGAAGTGTGCCAATGAATTAAACATTAGTTACCGCTATTATTTTTTTACAGAAAAGTCCATATGTATCTAGAGGAAGCATGACAACTAATGAAACATCAGTTACTGCTATATATAGGATAATGGATGGTATTTCGAGTCAAAAGGACCACATCACTAAGCCGACCACATGAACGCTGCAAGAATGACCGACGTTGATCTTTGTTAAACGCATGTTGTTGCAAGGTCATCTATATTGCAAAAAACAGGATGCACGAAGCTATAAAGTGATGGGCCTTGGGGGATAGCTCTGCTACCTAAAATCTAGCTACGCTCCAGAAAATGCAAGTAAAACGGGATAACTTTGTGATATGTCGTTCCTTGTTTTTTAAGCTCTTCAAGGATGCTTCAAAAAACTGTAGAAGCTGGAGTTGAGAGAAATTATTTACTATTGCCATCAATGAATGGATACATCTTCGTTTCTCCTCTCATCATCCAATCAAATATAATCTTTCTAATTTTTCATTCTTAAAGGTAGAACTAGCCGAAAGCCAAACATGATAAACCTTCTTTTTGGCGGAGCTACAACTCCTGTATGAAGCTGCTCCAAAATGAATTTAATGAAGTGAATAGTTTTAGTGAAGCGGAGAAGACCCAAATAAACCTCAAATAAGTGTAGATTTCATTATTTTGGAGAAGTAAATATTCCTTACAATCAGAGTTAAGGTTTGTTTCATGATTATCGAGTGGTTAATATACATTTTTTACATTGGTGTGTGCCTTTTGTTGATGCGTATGGCACCTTTCTATGCTGTTATGATGGGTTAATGTAGTATATTTTGATGGATACATTTGCCCGTAGGCTGTCCACTTCGGCGGCCCATCTGCTGCAAGCGCCACGAAAGCCATTTTGTTGGGCCGAGGAGGCAAAAAAGTGAGCGTGCCCTTGATTCCAGCGAATATGCAACAACCAACTGGGATAGAAACAGGCAGGGTACGTACAATCAATAGTACCACTTCGCTCCTTCATATGAAATTCAACTGATTTATATGCGCGTACTTGCGTAAAGGAATCAAGTGGCCGACTCAACAAACAAAAAGGTGCAGGTGCTGGATTAAAGGAAGGGTTATAGGTTGCCTTGCATGCTCTAAAGAACACGTTGCATCATTAAAGGAGGAGGGTAAATTAATCAAATTAAATGAGGATTGCCAGCGGGATTCTATCTTTAAGGGAAATATTACTCATCTGCCAGGATTAAAAGGTGTTAAATTAATCAAACTAGTAGAATGCCCGTGCGTTGCGACGGGCTTTGAAAATATTTTGCTAGAATTATATACAAATATAACATATACTAAATTTCATAAGGTAACCAATAACAATTGGGTAATATTTAAATCCACAAAAAATAACAATTGGGTAATATTGAAATCCAAACAAAAAACTCTTATTTAGATATTCTTCATTGATCAAACCTTACCATTTACTGAGATATATTTCTAGTCAGTTTTGCTATCAAGGATAAAGAAAGTACTCCATCAAAAGTAATAAATAAAGGAGTGTAATATTCTAATTTTCTGTCTAATTTAGGCATTTCTTTCTTGTTCACAAATACAAAACTTCAGTAATTCTAAGAAGTCTTGAACCTTTTGCATTCCTTAATTCAATCTTCAGGTAAGCGAAATACCATTTTAGTTCTTCTAAAAAATGTTTGACTGAGAATGATTGTAGCTACAAATAATATGACAAAGTAACAAAAGAAACTATAATGGCCATATAAATAAGCCATAGAGGCATAGACTGACGGAATAAAACAATATTTAAAGAGTGATGTCATGTGAGTGATTATCTTTGGTCGTCATCATCGATCTCGAAGACAGTGGCCAAGGGCCTCGCTCGCCAGCACTTGGTCGTCCTTGAACGCGCGACAATCGACCTCTGCCTTGCCTGTAAACATTTTCAGCAATCATCAAAGTGCGAACGTTGTGTAGAGTAATTTCATCATACATCTTGGTGAACACTTGGTTACTCATGTCGCAAGCGTGTGGTCGTTGTTCATGTTGGCAAGCGATACTCAACCATTCCTTTGACAGTATGCAAACAGTCGCCAACCTCGACAAGAGACTGCTAAACGTCCTTGATAAAGAGCGCTTTAAAAATGATCTAAGCATTTTAATTTGTTGTCTAATTTAGACCATTTCTCCCTTGTCCACAAATACAAAACTTCAGTAATTCTAAGATGTCTTGAACCTTTTGCATTTCTTAATTCAATCTTCAGGTAAGCGAAATACCTATTTTAGTTCTTCTAATTTTTTTGAGTGAGCATGATTGTAGCTACAAATAATATGATGAAGTAATAAAGGAAACTATAATGGCCATATAAATAAGCCATAGAATGTAAAATTAAACAACGAGACAAGTAAAACCACTCGTGTGTTGCTCTGAAATAAAACAATATTTAAGATGTCATGTGACTGATTATCTTCAGTCGTCATAATCGTTCTCGAAGACAATGGCCAAGGGCCTCGCTCTCCAGCGCTTGGTCGTCCTCGAAACCGTGACAATCAACCTCGTCCTCGCCTGTGAACGTTTCAGCAATCATCAAAGTGCGAATATTCTGTAGAGTAATTTCATCATACATCTTGATGAACACTTGGTCGCTCATGTCACGAGCGTGTGGTAGTTTCCTTTATGCAAGATTTTCCTGCAATGATAGTTTTCTAAGGAAACAACATGACACATAAAAAGAAACAAATGTCAAGTAACAGTCTCAAACTAACTTCAATGACTCCCCTTAGCAACTTGGCGGGGAAATCCTTTGCTTTTCTGGAAGTCAGCTTTCACTCCTTGTCCAAAGTATGATAACGTAAACCATAAGAGTCCAAAACATTTATTTATTTGAAGGATGGTACAAAATCAGTACGACCACAGTATTAGAGGATGAAATTGGTCTCAAATATCCGTAAAGATATATAAAAATCATAGATTGTAGGTCATATCTATGTTTAACTTTGGCAAAGTTATAATCATCTATACATGATATAGACGTTTCTATTGTACTCTCGTTCTGCAGTTATTCTATGCCATTTAAAAGTAGCATTTATATTTCATTGAAAATCCAGAAAGCAACAAATATCTGGAGTATAGCAACAACCATTCCTTCAAAGTAAACCATGAAATAGTAACAATGTATACTATAAATAAACAATTCACAAATATATATATTTCAGTCATAATGGTTGGAACAAAATGTAAGAAGATACAAGCAAATGTATATAGCCAAAAACCTCAAATAATATTTGTATTCTATGTAAGACATATACATCAAAATACTCACAATTCTGGATTAAAAAAATGGTAGGTACACAGCCAAGAAATTTAAAAGAATATTTGCATTCTTCGTACACAAGTCTGAACTTAGAGAAGTGTGGGTTTGTTGGTTTTGGTTTTCTGAATTGTTGTGTAGATAAACTATGCCAACATGATCACATTTCCAAAGGTATGTGCGTATATATTATAATTTTCCTTAGAATTATCTCATAGAAATGGCTAAAAGGAAACCAGACAGAAGCATCATACACAGTTAAATATTCATGAAAATGTAATAGAAAAGTATGTAGCGGCATTAAGCTAACCGGATATGCGGCCTAGCTATATGGAACGCTAACTGACAAAAGGCCGACGACAATCTTGAGTATTTATAATTTATTATTCAGGAGAAAAATCAAATGCAAGGTTTCTGCATTATCTTAATCTAGCTTAATTTGTCAAGCTTAACTTGGTAAAAATCAACATATCCTAGAATTCTAAGCTTCTCTGATTCGACAACTTTTAAAACTTGTTGGGTGGCACGGCTATACAACGTGTTTTTTCTTTGATTATAGTGGACATCTATGTGTACTCTTGATCAGGATAAGCATTGGAAATTAAGGAACAGTACAGAATCCCAAACCAAGGCACAAAGTGCAACTTGATGTTCACTAAGTACTGGAGATACATACCTGCAACATCAACACTATCTTCACCAACAAGTTTAGAAGAAAACTCTGCCATTCGCACAACATCCTCTGCCATAGGTATAACATCCATCAAAACAGTACGCTTAGCAGAAGCCCGCTCACCAGAAGTCCGCTCACCAGACAAAGGAGAAGGATCTCTGTAGAAAAAAAATGTAACAGAGTAAGAAGGCACAGCTGTAGCGGATGTTCCCCTAGATTCACCATGTCTTTTTAAAATTTAATGGTTCAAAATTTAAAGTTAATATTCAGCAATGTAGAACAAGTCCCAAAACGGAAGACTAAGCTGATGAAATAGTGATCATCCCCAATGAATAATTCCGCATGACCTGTCATGTCCATGCTCTAATCTCAAAATGTATGCCCCAATAGTCTAGCAATCTCCAAACAGTTACTAACAAACTTGGGGACAAATAGGAAAGAATACAAGCTGTTCCTGGTGAACGATCCGCTCCTCTTGGCGCCAGCGATGTGCCCAGGCAGGCCTCGGCTTGCCATCAACTGATCTCCAGGAGACCAGGAGGATACACAAGGAAACAAACAACTAAACGGTATCAGCTCATGTTCCTATAACAAGAGGCTGTGATTGTTGGCCTTTTTTTTAAGAATCGACTCTGAGCTAAGGATACTTGGTTGACCTAGTTAATTAGCCCTGCTAAAAAATAACTGGATGATTGGTACCTGGAAGCCCAACATGGACTGCCCGACTAAACTAAGATACAAAGAAGTATTTACCCTTGTGTTTACCACGTACGTATATTGCTCTGTAGCTAGCCAGGCGCTGGTTCCGCCCAGGGCCATAATGCGATTCACGATCTTAATAATATTCCTCATCTCTACAACTTAAGAACAGGAAAATGGCATGTAAAGGAAAACTATCAGCTAGAGCTATATTCTATGGCAGAATCACACCGCAACCTACCTGCGAACCACATTGATAACCACCACAAGATTATCAGCTACAACAAAGAGTAGATATTTGTAAACCTTAACAGAACATGTACAAAGATAATCTGGAGCTAAGCCATAGCAATTATGTAGCACTGAACCATGCCAACGTATCCAAACAAAAAGGAAATTTATGGCCAGATGAAGACCAAAATCACAGAACAACATCAAGCCAACCTACCTGCAAACCACATTGATAACCACCACAAGATTATCAGCTACAACAAAGAGTAGATATTTGTAAACCTTAACAGAACATGTACAAAGATAATCTGGAGCTAAGCCATGGCAATTATGTAGCACCGAACCATGCCAACGTATCCAAAGAAAAATGAAATTTATGGCCAGATGAAGACCACAATCACAGAACAACATCAAGCCATTGGTGTCGGTTGGGTGGGGAACAACTAACAGAGGGTTCAGTTATCACCTTGCCGGACAGGATGCGACGAGTCGGAGCAAGAAGAGGAGGTTGCTTGACGATCACCGGATGCACACCAGGTACAGGTAGCTAGAACGATGTAACACCCTCACTGTCGGTGGACAGTAATCACTGTTACTGTTCATCTTTACTGTTCAAAACTTTTGTTTGATCAACTTGGAACAGTTCAAATTCAAATTTCACTTTGATGTTCTTGGGGGCAATGTGATCATGGATCTGGAGCATCAGGAATCAAAACAAGTCCAAGCCATTTGAATTGAAATTCAAACAAACCCTAAATGCCTGTTGATGAATATTAAAAATATTGTGACAATAAAATATTTTCCAAAAATCTTGGAACCACTTTTATAAAATCCCAAATAATCATGGGACCATGGCAATGTGGTCATGGGTACTTATTGTGCTATGGAAAATTCTAAAAAAATCAAAACTGTGGCCAAAAACCCTATTTAAATCATTTAATATTTAAATCAAATATTAAATGACTTTTATTATTGCCCAATCTTTTTGTGGCAGTAATATATGGTGTAACAATAAATATGGGACACATCCCATATTTTACAAAACTGCCTAGGTATATAAATTAATTACAAAAAGGTAATAACAGAAAAGAAAAAGGGGAAAAAACAACAGAAAAGCAAAAGCCCTAACCTACCCCTCCCCCTGGGCTAACTCCCAGCCCACTAAACCCCCACCCCACCGAAACCGGCCCGAATGGCCCACCCCCAGCCCCCCTCCTCTCCTCTCTCTCCTCCCCACCTAACCCCCCCTCCCCTGTTCCACTGTCGCCGTGGACAGGGCGCCATGGCCGTGGCCATGCCGGCCCCTCCCCCTCACCTGCCCCCCTCACCTGCTCCCCTCTCGCCTCTGCGGAGATAAGGCCGAGGCCATCTGCTCTGCCCCCCCCCCCTCTGCTCACTCCTCTTCCCCCTCCTTGTGCCCTCCCCTCCTCTCCCCTGCAGCTCCTGGCGCCCCCCGTGGTCACGGCTCCGCACCCACGCGGCCAACGGCCCTCTCCGGCCAGGCCCTCGTGTCCGGAGGCTCCGCCTTCAACCTCCCGTTCGCCTCCGTCCGCTAGCTCACGCCGGGACGCGTCGGAGCCCGCAAATCGAACCGCAACTCCACCACGGCCTCGCCGGCATCTCCGTGAAATTCGTCGCCTGTGCTGCTCTTCGCCACTCGTCGGGCCTTCGTGTGCCTCCAGGGTGAGCTGCGCCCCCGAGTTCCCCTCTCTACTTCCCGTTTTGGCCACCCCTACCCCGTTCGCCGTGGAGCTTGCTTCGGCCGCCGCCCGTGCTCACTGTTGACGACGTCCTGGGCCGTTCCAGTTCGTGCTAGGGCTAGGGATGGACGCAGATTAGCCGTCCCGTTCGAAGGCAACTCGTGGGCGACGTTTTGGCCGTCGGGGCTGGTCGGACTGGCCGCCGCCGCGCTCTGCACTCGTCGCCGGCGATCACTGGCTCGAGCCAGTGGGTTGGCTCCCTGGCTGGTGGGCCAGGACCGGTTTAGATTAGGGGCTAAGCCCCCTATTAAGTTAATCTTCCCCAAAAATAACACCCCTGTGTATGACAGATGGGTCCATGCCCTTAACTTAACTAAAATATTGATTAGATTAGCACTGTATCACTTACACGTGGGTCCCACTGTCAGATTTGTTAATTAAAATGAATTAGTATCAAATCCAGTGTATGACATGTGGGTCCCCCACTGTTTGGTTAAATAAATTAAACTGATTATTAATAGGTGTCACTGACCAGTGGGACCCACTGGTCAGGTTTGACTGGTCAACCCCTTGTGGATAATGTTTATTTATTAAATAAAATAAATTCAGAAAATCATTTAAATTGGTTTATAAACTTTAAAATTCAATATCTTTTAATCTGTAAGTCGGATTCAAAAACTTTATACATGAAAATTGATCAGAAAAATACAACGAATACGGATACACTATCCGTATATCTACCACACCCCTCTAACACCACGAACATCGAACCGTCCCCCTCCGGACCGTTTGTCCGATAAATTGTCCGGTACTGTTAGAGTGCCCGGATGAATTTATTCCGAACACGAATGTTTCTCAGAATAGATCAACTAGCACGGATACACCCCCCTTATGTTTGTCCGGTACCCACGACACCTCCGGCTTGATCCTTCCCCCTCCGGGCACCCTGTCCGGTAATCATCCGGAACCGGTAGTTCATCCTCAGATGAATTTCCGTTCCGAGCAATGTGCATTGCACTGCGTTAGAACACCGTTAACATTTCATCCGTCTTGTCATGCATCTGTTTGTATATGCTTGCTGTGTATTTACTGTTTCTTCCCCCCTTAATCTCCGGTAGACCCCGCTGCTGCCGTCGACTACACCGCTGCTGAGTACGACTACTTCGTCGACGACCCTACTACTACCGTCGAGCTTCCAGGCAAGCAGAGCCATTCTCTTCCCCAGATATCGCCTATCTTTCCGTACATTTCTTGCACTAGGCATTGTTACTGTTGCTGCTACGATTACAATCCTATTCAATTGCATAGCCTGTTTTTGTCGCCCCTTGATGTACCTCCTTTTATCCTATGCTGCCTATTATTATTATACATTATTCAGCAGTGAGCCCTGCGCATTGTTAGCTAGGATTAGATAGAGGGCCGTGGTCACTCAGGGGAGTGAACGCGGATACAAATATTATAACTGCACAGGTACAGTACAATGCAGACACCGTCTAAGGCCCCTATCTAGGTTATGCCTAGTCACCTCAAGTGTGAGCTATCAAGGAGTAATCCTTGTACTCCACTCGAGGCTGACTTTGTCTTGCCTCCATAGGGTCCTGTAAACGATTGTCCTTCAGGTAAGAAGTCAGGCGACCCAACGGTGCCCGCGAGAGGTATTGCGATGGGACGACAGGGAGGGTACGACCAGTGTACCGGTGTGCTTGGCCCCTGATCGTTGGCCGCGAGAGTTACCAAACCACGAAAGTCGAGCTCCTCCAGGAGCACACGTGAGACAAGGTAAGGAGACGGTTCACCTTGTTGGTAACCGCAGTGACTTGGTGGGACGACGGGGCAGGCACCGATGTACTGGTGGTCCTGGCTGCTGTCGTTGTCCGCGGGTCAGTTAAGTCGAGGCAACGATAACGGTTGTCTCGCAGGTTAATAAAATGCTAAATGGTTCAGTGAATGTCTTGAGTTGGCTATATGCCATGTACGCACTACCTACCCGTGGGAATTACGAGTTATGGGATCCTCTGCTTCGTAGTGTCGTCCGGGGACTCTTCAGACGTCAGCAGTACCGCGGCCTGCGCCGGGAAGTGGGGTTGTCTTATTTGCCGCGGCAGTGTGATTTGTATTTGCTTTGATTTAACTTCACCGGCCAGCCTCGCACCGTGCAGGAGTACGTCGGGGTTAGGGTCCAAAGCCCTGCGTACATAGGATATAGTCCGGCGGATGACCTCTCTGTTGAGTTTGAAAGATGGGCTATGAAGTGTCGAATAGCCTCGGTGGAGCGTTCCCTAACAAGGTTCCCGCCACCCTGGAGATCCGTGCGTGTAGCGTAACACAAGTGCACCCCTGCAGGGAAGATTAATCTATTCGAATAGCCGTGTCCACGGTAACATGACGCTTTATGCTGAAGCTGGATCTTACCACTAGAAACTATTATTATTAAACTGTATGGTTCCGGGTTTTCTTCCTCGCGGGGATGTCGAGGAGGTGAACTCAGAGGCATTGTTAATTATTACAACTTATTATTATACAATGCTGCAGCAACTTCTGCTGCATTGTTACTTTATACCTTATATAAACTGTTGGCTGATTCTTACCTCATGCTGCAAGACATCGTCAGAAGATGCTAGTCTTCGTTAGGCCTAGCTTCTTACCCTTGCTCTGGATTTCTGTCTTTCAGTCCACTATATACAGCCTCTTCTTTCCGTTGATACAATGCATAATGCTTAGTAGCGGACGTAAGACTCGCGGGTATACTAGATACTCACCTGCTTTATTTCCTTTACTGTTTTGCCTGATCGGCCGCTGCAGCCGACGTTGGAGCCCAGGAGCAGGAGTACCCCGGAGGCGCCTACTACGACGTCGAGTTCCCCGTCGACCAGGAGTAGTTCGATGGATCCCAGGCAGGAGGCCTCGCCTTTTCGATCTGTATCTCTGATGTGATTTGTGCTAGCCTTCTTAAGGCAAAACTTGACCAACTATGTCTGTACTCAGATATTATGGCTTGTATGACTTATGTATTCGGGTCCGCGTGACCCCCTCTATTGTAACATATTTGTTTATCCTTTTGTGTTTAGTGTTGTGCTGTGATATTATCACCGTGGCACCCTAATTTCAGTCGTGTACCTTGTGTGTATGATTACTGTACACGGTCTGATTTTGGGGGCGTCACAAGTTGGTATCAGAGCCGACTACCTGTAGGAAGCCACCCCACCACTACTTGGTCGATGTTGAGTCTAGACTTTGAAAAACTATTTTGCTAACTTAATATTTGGCTTACGGGCCCACATCGATGTCACTACGTGTGATATCTATGGTATTAGGATCCTTTTCTCCTTACCTATGCTCTGGGAATCTGCCCTCTTATCCTTGCTGGTAAGTTTTACAAAATTTGACATTAGGATCACGTTCTCTTGATTCCACCCGGCGTTTTTGGTGCTTCCCCCATTGATTGAGTCGTGTCGCAGGAGTCGTACCCCAGATCCTGGACCGCGGATCCCATTCTCATTCTGGGCAGGCCGCGCGTTCTCTGGCATCAACTCCTGTGGCCAACAGTTTTCTTGCGGCGTGATTGACATAGTGGAATCTATGTCGCGTCGTGTAATCCTTACCGCGGTCTGCGCGCCGCCTAGTGAGTCATTTTTCCTTAATTTCTACGACGTTACGCTGCCCGATTTTTGATTGACTCTGTGTGTGAATGTGTATGTCTTATATGACTACTCCTATATATATCTGCGCCTCCTTTTCGTTGTCGTTTTATTTCAGGCTTGATTCCGGTATCTCGTTAAATTTTCATCGCTGAAATACCCCTGTTAAATTCTAGCAGGATGGCTGGTCGTGGTGGTCGTGGTCGTGGTCGTGCTGCCAACGACCCACCTCCGCCGCCGGATTACATGGCCGCGATGATGCAGCAGTTCGAGATGAACCGTCAGTTCATGCAGAATATCATGGCTCAGTTCCCCCAGCCGAATCAGAATGTGCACCACCATCAGCATGCCACCGTGACTCTGCACGACTTCACCCTCCTCAACCCCACTATGTTCCGCAACACTGTTCAGCCGTTGGATGCTGATGACTGGCTTCGCGACATCACGCATGAGCTGGAGTCCGCTAATGTCGATCCAGCCGACTATGTGAACTTTGCGTCTTATCATCTGAAAGGCGCCGCTGCTCAGTGGTGGAGCACTCACAAGCGTTCCCTGCCAGTTGAAGAAGTCATCACTTGGGATGAATTTCAGTCTGCCTTCCGCGCCCGCTACATTCCTCAGGGGATCATGGATCGTAAGGCAGAAGAATTCCGTAACCTCACTCAGGGCGACATGACTGTTGAAGCCTATCAGCGCGAGTTCCTCAACCTCTCTCGCTATGCGGAAGGAGAGATCACCACTGATGCTCGCAGGCAGCAGAAGTTCCGTCGTGGCCTCAACCCAGACCTCAGGCTCGCTCTTGCCGTTCATGAGTTCGCCAACTTCGCCAACATCAGCTGTGTTGTTTTTGTTACGGCTTCCCGGTCACCCACGCACCGTGCAGGAGTACGTCAGGGTTGGGGTCCAAGGCCCTGAGTACTTAGGATTTAGACCGGCGGATGGCCTCTCTGTTGAGTTTGAAAGATGGGCTATGAAGTGTCGGATAGCCTCGGTGGAGCGTTCCCTAACAAGGTTCCCGCCACCCTGGAGATCCGTGCGTGTAGCGTAACACAAATGCACCCCTGCAGGGAAGATTAATCTATTCGAATAGCCCTGTCCATGGTAACAGGACGCTTTATGCTGAAGCTGGATCTTACCACTAGAAACTATTATTATTAAACTGTATGGTTCTGGGTTTTCTTCCTCGCGGGGATGTCGAGGAGGTGAACTCGGAGGCATTGTTAAATTGTTACAACTTATTATTATACAATGCTGCAGCAACTTCTGCTGCATTGTTACTTTATGCTTTATATAAACTGTTGGCTGATTCTTACCTCATGCTGCAAGACATCGTCGGAAGATGCTAGTCTTCGATAGGCCTAGCTTCTTACCTTTGCTCTGGATTTCTATCTTACAGTCCACTATATACATCCTCTTCTTTCCATTGATAAAATGCATAATGCTTAGTAGCGGACGTAAGGCTCGCGGGTATACTAGATACTCACCTGCTTTATTTCCTTTACTGTTTTGCCTGATTGGCCGCTGTAGTCGACGTTGGAGCCTTGGAGTCCAGGAGTAGGAGATCCCCGATGTCGACCACCGCAACATGAAGATTCCCGATGCCTTCTACGACGTCGAGTTCCCCTTTGACCAGGGGTAGTTTGGAGGTTCCCAGGCAGGAGGCCTCGCCTTTTCGATCTGTTGTTATTTGTGCTAGCCTTCTTAAGACAACCTTGTATCCTTGTGTCTGTACTCAGATACTATTGCTTCCGCTGACTTGTGCTCTCGAGCTGTTGTATTCGAGCCCTCGTGGCCCCTGGCTTGTATTAAACAGCTTGTATTATTTTATTTGTAGAGTTGTGTTGTGATATCTCACCGTGAGTCCCTGATCTCGATCGTGTACCTTGCGTGTATGATTACTGTACACGGTCTGATTTTGGGGGCGTCACACTGCGTCAGGCCGTCGGTGACCAAGCACCCCAACACAGCAGGAGCTGCGTCAGGCTGTCGAGATGCTGTGATGGACCACTACCGCGTCTGCGGCGGCGCTGCACCGAAGCTTCGCGATGGTTGTTGTATGGCGAAACTAGGGCGTAGCAGGTGCGGACGCTGCGAAACAGGCTGCGGTGAGAGAAGAAGGACCCGTCCGACACGTTGACTAGATCCAACGGTTTTGCGAGGCTGAATTCGACGGCACGCAACGCGGCGTTTTCAGCCGGCTGACGCCTAGCGTCGGCCAGAGATTAAAGGAGGCCAGTGATTGTGGGACGTTACAGAAATTTGATCTCAATAAAAGGAGGATTTTGTGGCCTGCTCATGTTTTCCCCACGTTGCTTTACTTTTGGGCGACGCTAGGCATCATTCGGCTGATAAATGATGTTTTTAAACCGCCTTCAGGACCGTGGGATCAAACTTATGGCAACGGTTGTGATCTTTGCCAGAACCACGTATCACATCTGTCTTCGCGAGCGCAACGCAACAACTCTTCTCATATCAGCTCCCCTGCTTCAGGACGCCGCCGGCGAGCGCTGCAACGCAGCTCCGAAAATCCGCCGGCGAGCGCTGCATCGCAGCTCCAGGAAGTCGCCGGTGAGCGCTGCATAAGCCGCCGGCGAGCGCTGCATTGTAGCATCGCATTTACATCTCATCTTCGAGAAGCCGCTGGCGAGTGCTGCGTCGCAGCATGCACCTTCAGGAAATCGCCGATGAGCGCTGCGTCGCAGCCTCGGAAAGACGCCACCGAGCACCAAGTTGCATCTCCGAAAAGCCACCAGCGAACGCCTCCAGTCTGCATCGCAGCTTCCAAAAGTTCCGGTGAGCGCTTCATTGCAGCTTCAAAAAAACGCAGCTTCAGAAAATCGCAGGCGGACGCACAGCGATAGCTTCGACTAGGGAAGCCGTCGGCGAGAGCTGCGTCGCAGCATCCAATCTGCATCGCAGCTTTCGAAGGCTGTCGATGAGCGCTGCATCGCAGCATCGCGGCTTCGGGAGCTGCCGGCGAGCGTTGCGCCACAGCTCAGGGGAGTCACCGGCGCGGGCTGCGTCACACCTCCCGGGAAACCGCCGGCGCCGCGTGCTGCGACCCGCTGGAATGGCCCCCAGCCGCCGTGGGCGGGTGTTGAGGAAAGAAAGAGAGAGAAGAGAGTGCGTGTGCGGTCTAGATATTTCAGATCAAAGAAGCGAGAGGATAAGAAGCAGCTTGGTCCCGTGGAACATGTGGGAGACGTAGAAGACTGTTTGAGGGAGGCGTGGGATCAGCCGGTAGAAACATGGCATTTCCCTTAATTTTTTGACAAGTTTCGCTATGCATTTATTCGCCTTGAATTTTAACATAAAATCTTATCAATTTATATAGATTGTGAGTTGTCACAGAATAAAATGCCACCTCTAAATTAGCTTTGCTTGATTGCATCATGTAAATTGTCCGATGGCTGATGATGAACAATCGATGGTGATGAATACATGTCGACCTGTCGAGTCTGTGTAGCGACTGCAACCACATCAGATTAGCACCCTACCGAAAATATTTATGCCATGCCCGCATGTCACTGATGTGGTTGGGATGTTCAAACCAAAGCCTGACTTGAAGCAATGCATAAATCAAGACTACACCAATAATCATTTTCTATACTAGATAATACCCCGCGCGTTGAAACGGAAACTGTTAAGAAAAGAATTTGATATTTTAAAACGTGTGAAAAATATGAAACAAATTATAATTTGATTATAAATTCTTGTTTGAAAGAAATATTGTTTAAAGCAAAAAAATCTAAGAAAATTTAATAAAAATCCAAAAATGTCTTTGATTTTTTTGTTTTGTTAATTTAGTTAATTGACAATATAGAGAAGTAAAATTTGATGTTATTTATTTTTTTATAAAAAATAATTGCTTATAAATTATGAAGTTGAGTGCATAAAAAGTTATTATTTACTTATGATAGGTTGATGGGAGCATGTGCATGAAAAGTTAGTGGAAGAGTTTTTACATGATGGGCCTACTTGATGATGTGGATAGCTTGCATGTCAAGATAAATAGATTAGTGGGGATGAACTATTTAGGTATTATAGATTCACTAGAACACTTATCGCTTGTTGAATGATGTCGCGATCAACAAGGTGTCCAAGCCGTTTCAATATGGATCTTACTACCAACTTTTGACGATGATGCACATCATGGGCCTTAGTGTGACGTGGTTGTTGCACGTGATTGTGGACTTGCTTTGATACAACCCTGGCATGTTAGATGTTTCAAAGGCCACCTCACAAAATCTTCATCCATCTATGTGTAGACCTTTTAAAACCCCACGACTTTGCTCTAGACACTAGCGCATGGTGTATTAGGTGTCACAGTGCGGCCATGACTAGAACAGTGAACTTGGAGTCTTCTGTGCCAGTAAGCCACGTTGATGATGAGGGGCGCGACACTAATGGGCCTTTGGCTAGGGAAATGAGTGTGTGGATGGTCCATTCACCAAGTATTGAAGACACCGGATGCTGCCCAACATCATTACGAGTATCTGGAGTTGCAATTTGGTGTAGTGAGGGACTTTTGAAAGCGTGTGCTAAGGCGTCATGATCAAACTCATCACATTCGGATAGGACACCTTCATTATGAATAGATGGATAACATGATCATCATCGACAAAAGTGAGGAAGAGAAAAATGACAACACAAATGATTTGTTAGGGCTTGTGAGCACTTTTTTTCTTATTCGTTGAAACGCACATGCACGTTTGCCATCTCTATGCTCTACTATTTAAAAAGAACCTAACGGTTCCTCACGGTCCCTTCCAAAGGTTTTGTCAACCGGTTTACTTCTTTCCTCCTTATCCTACTATCGTTTTTTTGTCCAACCGGTTTCTATTCCACTACGCCTTATTCGATCGCACCTTGCCATATCGCACTCAATCACATTAATACATTTGCATACGTCGTTTAATAAAATTAATTAAAAAAATCATATGTCGTTCAATCATATTAATTACACTTTCCAATACGCCACTAATCACATTAATACTTTTTCGTATATCACGAATTGACTTTTTCCAACACGTATGGGTTCACTCTTTCCGTGATATTTATATCCCGTTGCAACGCACGGGCATTGTCCTAGTAATAATAAAGGAATGTGACTTTCTTAGTCCGTTTTAACATTTTTGCTAAAAAAACCCTCTGGTTTACCTAAATCAACCCGCAGTACAGTACTACTAGAAAAAAAAACGATTCATCGATTTCTTTGCTGTGCTTCGAACGTAAAAAAAAAACTCGCCCGTTGTCGCTCAGTTGGGCCAGGTTGACTTGGTCCTTGGCCTCATCTCGTGGTAACGCGGTTTGTTTGCTCTAGAATCGGTTTTTATATAAGGAATCTGTATCAAAAAAACGTTAATCAAAGAGAGGGAACGCACACAATATACAGGTGGTGGCTGCACGTGACAATGAAAAAGAATATATGGGCTGGCTGTTGGTTCTCTTAACTAACAGAAATTGTGTGCCCGTACCAACACAATTAAAAGAGTCAATTGCGCCTACGGTACATGAACTTGCATGATGGGTACAAACTTATGCATAAAGTTGAAAAATGACACAAATTGGTCCATTAACTTATAATGAGGGTTTATTTAGGTACATAACTGCTTAGAAGGTGACACATGATGCAGTTATTTTGACGAAGAACCCCATTTTTTTGTCTTCCTTTTTCTATTTTCATAGATGGTTATTTAAAAAAAACTGTTGGCTGGACCCACTAATCGGTTGCACATTACGAGAATAGACACATAATAACGTACTCCCTTCATACCGAAATATAGGTCTCTGGAGTGTACTACAACTAATACACTCCAAAAACCTATATTTCGGTACGGAGGGAGTAGTTTGTTAGCCTTAAACTCATCGAATAGGTGATGAACGAGACGCTCGGCTCAGTGAGGCCAATCCTCTGTATCGTGTCACCAGAGGCACGGCCGCGCAAGCGACCCTCGCTACGTGTGCCACTTCTGTACCATTGGGGGCGATTGTGTCACCATCTAGCTCCAGGTGGAGAAGCGATAGGGTGTTGCATGTCGCCATGCGCGTTACGGTATTGGACGTATCTTTTACCATCACGTAACCCAGTATTAGACAATTATGGTTCACAATATCAGTAAGACTCTGATTTTATCGACACTCGTCATGGCGTTGCAACATAATATGCGTCGTCCTGGTTGAAAAGGATCATGGCATCTCCACCTATAAATATTTTATACCTACTCCCACCGGCCCTCCTCTGTCGATCATCAGGCAACAATTTTTGTTTCCTATATTCAGTTATTTGCGTCCATATTTTAGTATGTATGTGCGTTACTATGAAAGCCGAACTTGCTTAGGAAAATGCATTACAACGAAAATAAATCACACATTATTGCAAAAGGAAAGTTGGACAAAGTGTCTATGTCATATTTTATCACCCACCAATCGACAGAAGATATTATTATGTGATCACTTTCCTAACCAACCAAGCTCGTCACATCACTAATCTCGTGCGATAACCACGATCGCCTTCCTAACCAACCTCCTCACATCAATAATCTCGCACGACGACTGTGATCCCTTTCCTAACAATATTAGGCATATCAACACTTACAAAACAAAAATATCTCTACAACGTAAAAATAAATGCAACGTTCATTCGTCCCATCCTTCGTTTTGTCTATCTACCTTCGTCTGCCTTTCTCATGCAACAATAAATAATATTAATTACCACTGAAATCATCAGATCGCCTTCCTAAAATCTCTGACGAAATCCTTAATGTGTGAAGGTAAATTATAGATCAATGTAAAACACAAACAAGATATTATTAGCATTTATTACACGATCATATCAATGTGGGATGGAAAATCATGTACAAATCGTAAAATTATTTATTTTCCGTTGCAACGCACGGGCATTGTCCTAGTCACATCTCATGTATGCCTTCGGTATTTCATGCACATGAAGCCACTATCACAACCCACCCAATTGAAACTTGTCATCTCTATCAATGCACATATTTTGTTATATTTCATAACATTCATGTTCATCGATCTAATAATATACTCCATATTTAGTTTTAATATTTATAAGCTTCACACTTTGAATATATTAATCAAGTGGGTGCTCATGCAGCAAGGAGCACAAAATAAACTCATGTTAGTTTTCTTCTAATTATGTACGAGATAACAAAATTGAACAATACCTGAAGCAGTCTGTACCTGATGATTATTTTCTGGACATTGCGAAAAATCAAAGCAGACGCTCATGCATCATCAACTTATGTGAGGTTACCCTTTCGGTAAAGCACACGCCAAGTTAATTTTTCGTAATTTCCATTTTTTAGATTTTGTTCAATTTTTATAAAAATAGTTTATTTAATTTTCAAGAGTTATATATTTAAAAGATCTAAAAATATTTAGTATATTTTTTATGAAAAACATTGTACATTAATAACCATTCTATATTAAAAAAATGTTTGGCGTGTATAAAACAATGTTCATTGTACAATATAAAAATCACTGTATATTATAGAAAGTTTATTCTGTATTGAAAATGTTTTTGGTGTGTATTAAGAAATGTCCATCATACAATATAAAAATTTCATTGTATATTTAAAAATTATTTTATACTGAATACAAATTGTTCTGTATTAAAAACATGTCTTTGTACAATATTTAAAATTCATCATTTGTTAAAAAATGTTTAATAACGAAACGAAAATGTTCATCCTATAATTAAAAATATTTCCTTGTATATTGAAACAATGTTCAACATATATAGAAAAATAATTCAATATGCATTTTTAACAAATTAATCATGTTCTAGACAAACTTAAAATATATTGAAAAAAAGCTCATCGTATATTAAAAAAATGCGATTGTATATTGTGAATTGTTATTACAAAACAAAATACAAATCTAAAAAAATAATAAAATGAAACATAAGAATATCCGAAAAAATAAAAACACAAAAGCCAAAATAGAAACATCAACCAAATGAAGGTCGGATCAACTACAACATCCGAAGGGACGCCCTTCAGCAAAGCTGCCCCTATATGATGCATGCGGGCGGCATATTGTATTTGTGAAATTGAAGCGCAGGTTGCAAGCTTAATTTGTGAAATGTTAACATCAATGTAATAATAGGTCAAATCTATAGCTCAACTTATGTTAGTGCATCTTTAACGCTATCCCTTAAAACAAACGCAATATCTATCCGTGGTGCACGTTCGAACGCGTCCATGAACACAATGCAGAAGCCGGTCATCCAACTCTATCCCTTAAATGGGCATCAAATTCATATAAACTAGATGATGCCCCGCACGTTGTTGCGGGAATTGTTTGCAATATATTTCAATGAAATGTTTGGTTAAATGAAACTTAAATATTTGAAATAATAAGTTTTCAACTAATATATGAATTTAATGTAAACATCATAATAGAATGGAAATTTCCTTGCATGCATGTTTCATGTTAGGATGGGTTTTCATTGCATAGTGGCATGTTGAGGTGAGATTTTTCTCATGTATGTTGAATGATTAATATAGATATCATAATAGAATGGAAATTCCCATGCATGCATGTTGCATGTTAGGGTGAGTTTTTATGGCATAGTGGCATGTTGAGGTGAGCTTTTTCTCATGCATGTTGAATGATGAGGTGGCATGCTTGTATATTGAGAGAAACTAGATCATACCCTGCGCGTTGATGCGGAAACTTTTAACAAATAATTTGTTGTTTCAAAATATGAGAAAAATTGCGAAACTTTGTATAATTTAATTACTAAATCATTCTTGAAAGAAATATTGTTTAGTATCAAAATCTAAGAAAATTTGATGAAAAAACTAAAATTAGTGTGATATTGTTTTATTAAATTATTATCTTTAGAATATATCGGTGGAACGATATGTGACGAAAACAACGTTGAGTGGAGACATTACCCGTAGCTAAACCTAAAACAATGATAGCAACTACATATTTGCATTCATAAAAAAGTTGTTGTAGAAAAATAAAATTGAGCTAACTCCTAATTTTATTTTCTATAAAAGAAAGTCTCTTCTAAATAATGAGGCTTAGTCATAAAAAGATTAGTACTTATTTGTGATAGGTTGCATGCGCATGCGAATTTAATGAAGGATGTGCATGAAGAGTTAGTGGAAAAAAAGTGAACCTACTTGATGATGTAGATAGTTTGCATTTCAAGAGAAATAGGTTAATGGAAACGAACTAGTTAGGTATTATAGATATGTTAGTGAGGACGGTATCGGAGCCACGGTGACCCACGCCCCAGGCCAGCAGGCTAGATACCGTACATGAACAGTGCATTTTTTTTCTCTACAGTAAACAAAGCATCCATCTGCTACAAGCCAGCAACCCCTTTGTCTGGAGCCTAGCTCCACTACTGAGTGGGGACTAGCTATTTAGATATAAAAGATATGCCAGTTAGACCTAAAGGACAAAACACATGCACCGTAAGGTCATGTGGTACAATTTACAGTGGACCATGTGGACTCTCACATAATGTTTAAACTCTCCATAAAGCTTCTCGAATCTTGCTTTATGTTTGTAAGAAAATAGACATACAGACTAGTCTGCCAACATTTAAGGAACCGCGTTCGATGGTGAAGTGAATTGCGCACTCCCCCTTACAAAGGCTTTGATATACCGCATCAAAGATGCATTTATGTATTATTTTGTGTTGAAAATTTCATTTTTGTATTCCAAGTTGTGTATTAAATTTTGCAACAACATGCATTGATGTTGGGTGAATATGCTATTTTTATATTCTTTTCTCTAAAGGCCCTGCCAAGCTCAACTGTCGTCGACATCACCACGACGCCAGATAGCACCATCACCTTGTGCACATCCATCAACACTCATCCATCGCTGAAACACCGTTGCTCTATGCTATCAGGACCCGCCGTTGTGAAACAGAAAAAAAGCAAATCACAATCCATTTCAATGTGTTGGTTGATTCTTTTTTTGCATGCCAATTCAATTCCTTAGGTTGAATACATACACGGCCAAACAAAGTCTAAAGGAAGATACGATTAAAAGAAGCCTAAACATGTTCATCATACATTCATACTCCCTCCGTTTTAAATTAGATGGTTTCCATTTATATACATGTGTATTTATACATGTATACAAATGTAAATCATCTTATTTATAACGGAGGAAATACAATATAAAAAATTCATTGTATATTTAAAAAGTATTTTATACTGAACACAGCAAAAAAAAGCAACATCCGCACGAGTTGGAGATGAGCTGCCGAACCTGCCCGACCGTCCGTCATCCCCATCTGCGTACATTCCATTCTCTGTAGTATGACAAGATGAGTTCACACACAAAGATACAGCTCGGCACGACACCGTCTAGACCAGCAAATGGATACCAACCATTTCATCACTGTACATACCAATTGTCCACTAGCTCTTAGATTTGCGCGCGTACACACACACACACATGAGCTGTCCCTACCAGGCACATGCGCCCAGCCTTTCTGGACCTCACCTGAATCTGAATGAATAACAATAAGTGTAGAAAAAACAGAATACGGGTCATTAAAAAAGGAATATGGGTAACTTGATATTAGAAGAGGAAAACCAAAATATTGATATTAACATGAGTCACAAAGGGCAGATGAGATGAGCTGAGCTGATGCATCATCATCCATCGGCTGTTGCATGACCACTAATACGTGACCGTGTCCAGCAGTATTATGATCAGCACATGCACGCATCTCTCCGTCAATCTGCCATCGTGATAGCTGCACACCTGCCATTAGTGTGCTGTTGGCGGCACTGACAACACCGGCCCAGGCCGCAAATCAAGGCCCCCTAGTGGCCAACCGGCCCTGCGTGAGCACGTTCTCCTCCTCCAGTTTTCATGGTGCCCTTGACCTCAACAGAAAACAATCCAGCCGCCCGACTCCACAACATCATCTGTTGCTGCGATGGGTGGGCGGGGCGCCATCACCAACAGCTGCAGCCTGCAGATGAATTTTGCTCAAGACGGCTCGACACTGTCTTTGTTGGGTCACGGAACCGCGTTCGTCGTCGTTGCTCAATATCTTCCCCGTCCCGTTGTATCCGATATGATAGGACTATGCCGTTGATCTGGTTGGTTTCGTGCTGGCTCCTCGTTTGCAGTATGCGTGCGGATCTCATTTCGGTGTACAGCTGGTTGTTTGTTTCTTGTGCGTTATCCTGCTGCATTCTCATGGACCTGTAGATATATGATGATTCCTTGACGCCGACCACAGTATAGTTGACGCGTCAGTACAAATTCGTTGCCGTACACAGCAGTGACACTAGCATTGCTCATATTCTCTCAGAAATATGTTACAGTAAATAAATTGGCCAGTTTTTTGTACATCACAGTTTTGATTGGATCATGACCCTGTCTTTCTTTTAACCATAATGATATTCGTTAGGTCCGACTCTTTCCGTCCGAACGCGCTATCTGGCCCACACGTCCCGCGCACCAATATTAATGTGCATTCATCCACATTCAACTTTTACGTTTTTGGATTAATTTTTTTATCTCTTAAATAAAAATTCCGATTAAAATTCCGTTTTCATCATTAAATCCGTCTCGACGAGATATTCAAAACTAGATGTCATATTCATATATTTTGAGAACTTTTTTTTCAGACCAAAAGTTGTCATGCTGTTTACATTAAAGTTGTCATCATGTTTACACTAAAGTTGTCATGATTTCTTTCATCTATTATTTTCTTCTAGATTTAAAGCCACCATTGTATTTTAACATCGTTTGACTCATCGCTGAGGACCGGGAGAGCTGCGGTGATGCTCAGTGGACCCCGAGCAGATATCTGGCGCGGGGGGGGGGGGGGGTGCGCGACACGGCGGTCTCCTAGGTTACGAATGCGTCGAGTAGATCATTCGACGCAACTCAACGCATGACGGTGGGAGAGGGGACAAGGATCGAGGGGAGAGTTTGTCGACGGTGTGATGTTGTTCTGGCGGCGACTCTTTTTTGTGCCCATGGCAATTTTTATTCATAGGACATGGCAATTTTATTCATAGGACATGGTAATTTTTATTTATAGGACATGACAATTCTTATTCGCAGGACTAGCGTCTACAACTTGAAGTTGCCATCCTTACATAACTACACTTGCCATCAAAAACATCAGGGATTACCATCTACTCGTGTCACACATTTGATAGTTATCAGCATTGCCATAAAAACGTGCCACACGTGTGGATGAAAAGGTGGCAAGCTCACACGCTTTGATGGCAACTTTAGAATATGTGAGATGACAATTTTTTGCTAATACATGGCAACTTCACTAAATACATGACAACTTTGGCTAACAATTGTCATCTATGTACACCTAAAATTAACATCTAAAAAACGTGTGGGTGGAAGTGCCTCCTATATATGACAATTTTATTCATAGGACATGGAAATTCTTATTCATAGGACATGAAAATTTCTATTCATAGCACATTGAAAAGCAGGACTAACGTCTACAACTTGAAGTTGCCATCCTCACATAACTAAACTTGCCATAAAAAACATCAGGGATTGCCGTGTACTCGTGTCACACATATGGTAGTTATCAGCATCCCAAGTTTTTTCTATCTATCAATGACAAAGTATTTTCTTTTTGTGTTCATGGCAAATTTAACATATCTTTCGCCATGGCAATTTAAGATGTGTTTTTGCCATGGCAAAAACAACATGTGTTTACTCAAGGTAAGCTTTTAAAGTTTTATTTCATGAATTACGACAAATTTACTTAGAATATTGAAGAAAACGTGCAAAAAAACGTAGTTGAAGAAAATGACGATAATTTAAGTGCAAACAACATGGCAATTTACATGCAATAGACATGGCAATTTTGAACCCGAATTTTTTTTTGTCGAAACATATCAATATGGGATCTAGTTTCGAAGATCTCATCGCGACGGATTTAATAATGAAAATGGCTCTTCACTTGAATTATTTATTTAAGAGATAAAACATTTTGAAAAACTGAAAATGCAAAAGATTCCACTGACATCATACATATTGCATGCATGCATGCGCTGCGTTCGCGTGAGCCAACCTCCACCGAACGTGTGGTGCATATCGTCGTCCTTTTTTAAAGGAGGCAAAATATTTACCTCAAAAGAAGATAGAGTTTTGATTTGTTACACCATCCTACAAGCCCACGTGGTAATTACTCTCGTATTATAATATTTCCTAACTTTTTTGCACCCGCCCTCACATAAATTTGTGTCTCCTCTATGATGTTGTTGAGATAATTAGTGGTGGAGCAAGCTTGTTCTGGAAGATCCGCACGTTTCTCTCATTTCAAATGGTCCAAGAGACAAGCATCACCAGAGAAGATATGGCTGCTTTAAACGTGTTGCCCCTACCAGTAACCCTTGTCCACCAAGTTGTGAGTGATTCCTCCAAGTGCCAAGCATCGGTGTACAACTGGTTGTTTGCTTCTTGTGCGTTATCCTGCTGCACTCTCATGGACCTGTAGATATATGATGATTCCTTGACGCTGACCGCAGTACAGTTGACGCGTCAGTACAAATTAGTTGCCGTACACAGCAGTGACACTAGCATTGCTCATATTCTCTCAGAAATGTGTTACAGTAAATAAATTGGCCAGTTTTTTGTACATCACAGTTTTGATTGGATCATGACCCTGCTCTTTTTTTAACCATAATGATATTCGTTAGGTCCGACTCTTTCTGTCCGAACGCGCTATCCGGCCCACACGTCCCGCGCACCAATATTAATGCACATTCATCCACACTCAGCTTTTACGTTTTTTGGATTAATTTTTTTATCTTTTAAATAAAATTTTTGATTAAAATTCCGTTTTCATCATTAAATCCGTCTCGACGAGATCTTCAAAACTAGATGTCATATTCATATGTTTCGAGAACTCTTTTTTCGGACCAAAAGTTGGCATGTTGTTTACATTAAAGTTGTCATCATGTTTACACTAAAGTTGCCATGATTTCTTTCATCTATTATTTTCTTCTAGATTTAAAGTCACCATTGTATTTTAACATCTTTTGACTCATCGCCAAGGACCGGGAGAGCTGCGGTGATGCTCAGTGGACCCTGAGAAGATATCTGGCGCGCGGGGGCGGGGGGGGGGGGGGTGCGCGACACGGCGGTCTCCTAGGTTACGAATGTGTCGAATAGATCATTCGACGCAACTCAACGCATGACGGTGGGAGAGGGGACAAGGATCGAGGGGAGAGTTTGTCTACAGTGTGATGTTGTTCTGGTGGCGACTCTTTTTTTGTGCCCATGGCAATTTCTATTCATAGGACATGGCAATTTTATTCATAGGACATGGTAATTTCTATTTATAGGACATGCCAATTCTTATTCGCAGGACTAGCGTCTACAACTTGAAGTTCCCATCCTTACATAACTAAACTTTCCATAAAAACATCAAGGATTGCCATGTACTCGTGTCACACATGTGGTAGTTATCATCATTGCCATAAAAACGTGCCATGCGTGTGGATGGAAAGATGGCAAGCTCACACGCTTTGATGGCAACTTTAGAATATGTGAGATGACAACTTTTGCTAATACATGACAACTTCACTAAATACATGGCAACTTTGGCTAACAATTGTCATCTATGTACACCTAAAATTAGCATCTAAAAACGTGTGGGTGGAAGTGCCTCCTATATATGACAATTTTATTCATAGGACATGGCAATTCTTATTCATAGGACTAACATCTACAACTTGAAGTTGCCATCCTCACATAACTAAACTTGCCATAAAAAAATCAGGGATTGCCGTGTACTCGTGTCACACATGTGGTAGTTATCAGCATCCTAAGTTTTTTCTATCTATCAATGACAAAGTATTTCCTTTTTGTGTTCATGGCAAATTTAACATATCTTTCGCCATGGCAATTTAAGATGTGTTTTTGCCATGGCAAACAAACATGTGTTTACTCAAGGTAAGCTTTTAAAGTTCTATTTCATGAATTACGACAAATTTACTTAGAACATTGAAGAAAACGTGCAAAAACGTAGTTGAAGCAAATGACGATAATTTAAGTGCAAACAACATGGCAATTTACATGCAATAGACATGGCAGTTTTGAACAGGGGCGGAGCTACAGGGTGGACAGGGTGGGCCGCGGCCCACCCTGGGAATTTTGACTAGGCTCTACCTCTAGTATTAGAGATGATGGGCCAGGGAAAATAAAATCCCAATATGATCGATATGGCTAGCCCAAAAAGAAACGCACGCAGCTGGCTCCCTCGCTCCCTATTCTTCCGTCGTCTCGCCACCGCTGACCTCGCCGGACGACATTCCCGCCTGCCTCGCCGTCCTAGGAGCACGGGAGATGATTTCTTCTTCGTCTGACCCGCCCCACACTTGGAGCCTCCGCGCGTCCGCGGCTCCCACCGCCCTGCGTGGTTGTTCACCTGCCCAGGTGCAGCAATCCAGTAACCGGCAATTTCCACTGCCTGGCGGGCGGTGGCTGGTACCCTTGCAAGCCAGCACCAGTAGTCCAATATGCACTTTGGCACTCTGCTAATTTTTGATCTGAGGTAATGCATATTCTCCAATTTTATATTTAGGGCTTGCTAATTGATATCCATTCAAGTGCAGTACATATATAGAACATATGCACGGTTGCACATAGTCTGATCCATTATGTCATTATGATTGATAGAAATAAATTTCCTATAGCAGAATTGTTGAAGAATGAAGAGGATATGAAGCATTGTTTCTATTATGTTTGCAAGGCCATATTGATCAATTTATATGTGATAATTAGTTAGAAAGTTCATATGTTATATTTGTTATCAATTTTTTTGGACCACCCTGTTTTCAAATCCTAGCTCCGCCACTGGTTTTGAACCCGAAAAAAAAAGTTGTCGAAACATATCAATATGGGATCTAGTTTCGAAGATCTCATCGCGACGGATTTAATAATGAAAATGTATCTTCACTTGAATTATTTATTTAAGAGATAAAACATTTTGAAAAACTGAAAATGCAAAAGATTCCGCTCACATCATACATATTGCATGCATGCATGCATGCATGCATGCGCTGCGTTCGCGTCAGCCAACCTCCACCGAACGTGTGGTGGATATCGTCGTCCTTTTTTAAATGAGGCAAAATATTTACCTCAAAAGAAGATAGAGTTTTGATTTGTTACACCACCCTACAAGCCCACATGGTAATTACTCTCGTATTATAATATTTCCTAACTTTTTTGCACCCGCCCTCACATAAATTTGTGTCTCCTCTATGATGTTGTTGAAGATAATTAGTGGTGGAGCGAGCTTGTTCTGGAAGATCCGCACGTTTCTTTCATTTCAAATGGTCCAAGAGACAAGCATCACCAGAGAAGATATGGCTGCTTTAAACGTGTTGCCCCTACCAGTAACCCTTGTCCACCAAGTTGTGAGTGATTCCTCCAAGTGACAAGCATCGGTGTCGATGCCTTCAATACCAAAACTTTGTATTACCGACTTCCAAAGCCTAACAGTGAATCTACATCGAAAGAAGAGATTTGCACCACTTTCTTAAATGTGCTTGCAAAGGGAGCAAAAACCACAATATGGCATCCACACTTGGCCATACGGTCGACGGTTCAAATCCTCTCTTGAAGTGTCAGCCATGCAAAAGAATTTACCTTGGGAGGATCCTAAGCCCTCCAAACCGTTTGAGCCATGGGAGAGTGGAAAAGTCCAAGGAATTGGGCTTTGTACACGGAGGCGGATGAGTATTGGCCATTATCGGAAAACTTCTCAAAAGTGAACTCCTATGTGTGGGAGGTGATGACGGTATCGTATCTTTTTATGATGAGATTTTTGGTTATTAGATTGGTCATTTCCCCATGCGGTATTGGGTGTTTCTGTTAGTTTTTCCTCGCTTCACGTCATAGATTGGGATCTTGTTGAGAGCAAGTTTGTGAAACATTGCAAAACTTGGATCAGCAATGCTGCTTCGTCTGTTGGCCGCCTAACTCTTCTCAATGCTTCCCTTTCAAGTATTGTCTATTACCATATGTGTATGTTCTGTCTACCTCAAACTGTCACCAGAAAGTTAGATAAATATAGACGAAATTTCTTTTGGCAAGGGGGTTGTGGTCGCAAACGTCATCACTTGGTTAGATGGACCCGTGTTTGTCGATCAAAAAACAAAGGGGGTTTGGATGTGAAAAAATTCTACCGACAAAACATTAGCCTTCTTGTTAAGTGGTTGTGGAAGTTAAGAGTCTTCTAGTGGTCTTTGGAAAGATCTTGTAAAAGTCAAGTACTTAAAAAGACATTGTTGCCACTATTAGTTGTAAGTTTAGTGATTCTCTTGTCAGGAAATCCCTCATGAAAGTCAAACCATATTATATGGTCCGGCGGAGAATTATTACAAATTCTGGTAACATAACTCGTCTATGGTTTGATCATGTTGACTCTAGTGGACCCCTTAATGCAAGATACCCCCACTTGTTTGACATTTGTAACATACCAAATACATTACCATTGATCGATGTGTCGGTGCTGATCTTAATACCCTCTTTTGTCGGTGTCTTTATACCTCCCTTGGCTCTCAATGGGCTGAGATCTACAGTGGCATTGCTTCTCTCCCACTGTTCGATGCTCCTGACAAAGTAATCTTGTCTTTGGTGGCTAAAAGGTGTATCACTACCAGGTCCATGTACAAATTTCTGGAGCGTGATATATTTGGGTGTGATTTGTTGGATTTGGAAAGCTAAAATTCCTTTGAAAATTCAAAAAAAATTGTGGCCATTGTTTTAGGATTCGGGCCCGACTCGTGATGTTAGGAAACGTAGAGAATGGGCTGGTAATCCCAACTTCTCATTGTGTGAATGTCACGAAACCTCACAACATTTGTTCTTGCTTTGCCCATTTGCTAAGGTTATTTGGCGGACGGTGGGGGCGGTCTTGGGTACTGAGCTTTGTTCAAACAATTTGTGGTAGTACTACTCTTGGTGCTATACCTTCCTTCCAGGTGGTGTGTGGTTTTATACATTCGTTTTGGCAGCAATTTTCTGGGTCGTATGGAACTGTCGCAACAAAGCTACATTTGAATTCAAGTTACCTCATTCTCCCTTTGAACTTGTCTTCATAGGTAGTGTGCATATTAACTATTCGGAAGGTCAGCAGAAGGGCACTGACCGCGAAGCAATGGATAAAGGGGCGACGATGCTAAGGGATAACGCTTCGAATCTGCTCCCAATCTGTGCTCCAGGCTTCGGTCTATCTCCCGCTGCTTGATGATGGTTGGTGTGCTTCGTTCAGGGATGTTGAGGTTATCTTTTGGGATACTTTGATACTCCCATGTCTTCTACTTTATGCTCCAGCGCGAGCTAATGGTTTCAGGCTTAGTCTGTGAGCGGTGTTTGCATTTGAACTAGTACTATGTAGTCTAGGCTCTGTTAGTGTTATCAGGTTTTCGTCCCTCGGTCGATGTTTTGATTCATGAGAGCTGGTGGAGAGTTTCCCATTAATGATCGGAGCTCGCTTCTCCCCCTTTCCCTCTCCGGACTGGTTAGCCAAACTTTGTATTTACGTTATCTTGGTAATGGAAAGGGGTATTTGTGACGCCCTCGATTTACGATCATGTACAATAATCATACACGCAGGGTACATGATCGAGATCAAGGTGCCACGGTGAGAATATCACAGCACAACACTAAACACAGAAGGATAAACCAAAAATATTACAATGAAGGGGGGTCACACGGACCCGAATACATAAGTCATACAATCATAATATCTGAGTAAAGACATAGTTAGTCAAGTTTTGCCTTAAGAAGGCTAGCACAAATAACATCAGAGGTGCAGATCGAAAAGGCGAGGCCTCCTGCCTGGGATCCACCGAATTACTCCTAGTCAACGGGAACTCGACGTCGTAGTAGGCTCCTCCTGGAATCTCCTGCTCCGGGGCTCCAACGTCGACTGCAGCGGCCGATCAGGCAAAGCGAAAAGGGGAAATAAATCAAGGGTGAGTATCTAGCATACCCGCGAGTCTTACGTCCGCTACTAAGCATTAATGCATGTATCAAATGGAAAAGGGAGGCTGTATATAGTGGACTGCAAGGTAGAAATCAGAATAAGGGTAAGAAGCTAGGCCTATCGAAGACTAGCATCTTCCGACGAGTCTTGCAGCATGAGGTAAGAATCAGCCAATAGTTTATATAAAGCATAAAGTAACAATGCAGCAGAAGTTGCTGCAACATTGTATAATAATAAGTTGTAATAATAGCAATTCCTCCGAGTTCCCCTCCTCGACATCCCCGCGAGGAAGAAAACCCGGAACCAATAGTTTAATAGTAATAGTTTGTAGTGATAGGATCTGGCTTCAGCATAAAGCGTCCTGTTACCGTGGACACGGCTATCGATAGATTAATCTTCCCTGCAGGGGTGCACTAGTGTGACACTACACGCTCGGATCTCCAGGGTGGCGTACACCTAGTTAGGGAGCACCCCACCGAGGCTATCCGACACAACGCAGTCCATCCTACGACTCATCAGAGAGGTCCCCGCCGGTCTACAGCCCTAAGTGCAAGGGGGTCATGGGCCTATCACCCCTCGCTCTCCGGGTCGTTGCGAGGAGGGTGAATTCCAACGCCGCAGCGCGATCCGTCCCTGCCGCAATGCTGAACTGGACGTCTTTCAGAGCTTTCGAACGAGGCTACATTGCGGAGGCGCCCAATCGCGTAATCCCACATATAGGTAGTGCGTACAAGCCAAAAGGCTACTCAAGTCATCCGCCGAACCCGTTAAGCATTTTATTAATTTTCTGTCGAGACAACCGTTATCGTTGCCCCTTATTGAATGAGTCGCGGACAACGACAGCAGTCAGGACCACCAGTAACGTCGGTGCCTGCCCTGTCGTCCCACCAACTCGTGCGGTTACCAACAAGGTGAACCGTCTCCTTACCTTGTCTCGCATTTGCTCTTGGTAGAGCTCGACTTTCGTACAACAGGAAATACTTCAGCCACGAACAGTACCAGGCCCACCGCACACCGGTGGAATACACCTGACCTGTCGTTCCGCTAAGATAACCTGCGCGGGCACCGTTGGGTCACCCGACTCCTTACCTGTAAGTACAACCGTGGTTCAGAACCCTAAGACGGATATACAGAGTCGACCACGAGTGGAGTACGGGGATTTCTCCCCGATCGCTCACACTTGAGGTGGCTCGGCAGATCCGACGTAGGGGGCTGAGTCGGTGTCTGCTCTGAACCGTACCTGTAGAAGTTGTAATGGATCGTATCCGCGATCATCCCAGAGTGATCACGGCCCGCTATCTAATCCTATTGACTAATAAGGCGCAGGGTTCACTGCTGAATATAATATATATAATAGGCAGCATGGGATAACAGAAGGTACATCAAGGGGCGACAAAAACAGGCTATGCAATTGAGTAGGATTATAACGTAGCAGCAGCATATGCCTAGTGCAAGAAAGTACGAAAAGATAGGCGATATCTGGGGAAGGAAATGGCTCTGCTTGCCTGTAAGCTCGACGGTAGAGGTACGGTCGTCGACGAAGTAGTCGATCACAGGGGCATCAGCAGCGGACGTCGAGACTACCGGACAATAAAAGAGGGGGGAGAAACAATAAATACACAACAATGATAGAAACACAAATACAAGACATGATATATGAAATTTTAACGATGCTCTAACGTTGTACGATACACATTGCTCGGAACGGAAATTCATCCGGGGATGAACTGCCAGTTCCGGGTAATTACCGGTTAGGGTGTCCGGAGGGGGAAAGATCATGCCGGAGGTGTCGTGGACATCCGACAAACGTATGGGTGATATATCCGGACTAGTTGAACTATTCTGAACAACTTTCGTGTTCAGAATAAATTCATCCGGGTACTTTAGCAGTACCGGACAATTTATCGGACAGTCGGTCCGGAGGGGGACGGTTCGATGTTCGTTGTGTTAGAGGGGTGTGATATACATACGGATAGCGTATTCGTATTCATTATATTTTTCTGATCAATTTTCATGTATAAAGTTTTTGAATCCGACTTACGGTTTAAAAGATATTGAATTTTAAAGTTTTAAAACAATTTAAATGATTTTCTGAATTTATTTTATTTATTAAATAAACATTATCCACAGAGGGGTTTGACTGGTCAAACCTGACATGGGGGTCCCACATGTCAGTGACCCAATTCTAATAAAACATTTTTATTAATAAAAACAGGGGGTGGCCCACATGTCATACTAACAATTTTAATATAACAATTTCTATTTCATTTATAATTTAATTAAGCTAGTGGGGCCCAGTAGTCAGTGAGACGGAGTTATACTTAATTGTTAACTTAATTAAAGGGTTATTTAAGTGGTTGGACCCACATGTCATAGGCACACTAATATTTCCACTAGTTAATTAAACAAGAGGGATCATTAGGGGGTGGGGCCCTTTGTCAGTGTGAGGGGGGGGGGATTAGCCCATGGCTAATCCGCACGCCTTCCCGACGGCGACGAGACGAGGCACGGCAGCGCTAGGCCGTGCCGGCGAGGGAGGTGGGGGAGGCTTGGGCGCGGGGCGAGGCCACGCGGGCGCACGTGCAGCTGCAACAGCAGGTTCCCCCGGCGGCACGCTCAACAGAGCAGCAGCGGGCAGCGGTGAGCAGTGGAACGGGAGGTTGAGCTCCCGTCCATGGCGGCTTGGGCGGGGAACAGGGCTACGGTGGCCGAACGGAGAGGAGAAGAGGAGGGAATCGGCGCAGCGGCTCACCAAGAGCGTGTAGGGGTGGCAATGAGCTCGAGGAGGCTTGGAGGGCGACGGAATTTGCAGAGGAAGACGACAGCCGCGACAAAGGGGGCGGCCTAATTCGCGGCGCGTGAGCCACTCCGGCTCAATACGATCGGCGCGGTTGAACTGGGCGACGACTGCGGAGCTTCCAGACTTCTCCGGGGGCTTTGGGGTGGCCAGTGGCCGCGCGGGCGCCGGAGCCGTGGCCGCGGGCGCACTCGGGCGTGGGGGAGAGCGGTGCAGGGGTTGAGCGAGGGGAGGAAAAGGGGGCGTCTAGGGTTAGGGTTTTCCGGGCGTGAGGGAGGGCGAGGCCATTCTTATCGCCGCCGGCCAGCCGCCGAATTAGCGCCACGGGGGGGGGGGGGGGCGTCGCAGTCGTGGCAGCGGGGATGCTCGCCACGGCCTCCCCAGGTAGAAGACAACGGGGGGTTAGGGGAGGGGAGGTGGGCTGGGTGGGCTTGTGGCCCAAGGGGGGGGGAAGGGCTTCAACCACGGGTTAGGTTAGTTAGGTTGTCTTCTGTTTTTATTTTTCCTTTTTGTTTTCTGTATTTTGTATTTGTTTTACTAACCTAGGCATTTTTGTAAAATATGTTAGGTGCCTCAAAATTAGAATAACAGTATATAGCAGTGCCACAAAAGTTTTTGCAGCAAAATAAAATCATTAGATATTTCTTTTAAATATTAAATGTCCAAAGTAAGAGTTTTAACCTAATGTTTGAATTGTTTGGAATTTTCTATAACTCAATAAATACCCAAAGTTTGTCCAACATGATTATAATGATTTTAGGCAATTTACAAAAATGGTTTCATGATTTTTGAGTAAGGTATAATTTCCACCAAGTTTTTATTATCCACCAAAAGGGGTTTTAAGAGTTTTGACTTTGGGGTTTTTATTCCAAGGGCTCAAGTACATGGTGCAGGGGGTGTTGATCACCCACATTAAGGTTTTGATCATTAGCATCACAAAGTTTGAACAGGGTCAGGGAATCAACAGTGATAACCCAACAGTGATGATCAACAGTAAGGATGGTTACTGTTACAAGCAACTGAGGGTGTTACAAATCTCCCCCACTACAAGAATTCTCGTCCCGAGAATTTAAGTGGTTGCGAGGAAAAGATCGGGGTATTCATCGTGAAGACGATCTTCGCGTTCCCAAGTGGCTTCATCTTCAGAATGATTCGACCACTGAACCTTGAGGAACTTGACCGTCTTGTTGCGGGTTCGACGTTGAGACTGATCAAGAATGCGGCTCGGATGCTCTTGATAAGTCAAGTCCTGTTTCAGCTCAATCATATCATGTTCCACTTCTCGAATAGGGTCCTTGAAGCAGCGTCGGAGTTGCGACACGTGAAAGACATCGTGGACTTGGGAGAGGTTCGGCGGCAATTCCAATCGGTATGCCACGGGTCCACTCCTGGAAAGGATACGGAATGGGCCAATGTAGCGAGGAGACAACTTGCCCTTGATGCCGAAGCGATGAGTGCCTCTCATGGGAGTGACACGGAGGTAAGCGTATTCACCAGGTTGATACTCCATTTCCCGGTGTTTGCGGTCATAGTTGCTCTTCTGACGGGACTGAGCGGCCTTCAAATGTTCACGAATGACGTGAACTTGATCTTCAGCTCGCTGAACAATATCCGGACCAATGAGTGTACGTTCCCCAGTTTCTGACCAATTCAGAGGGGTTCGACACTTACGTCCATACAGAACTTCAAAGGGTGCCATCTTCAGACTAGCCTGATAGCTATTGTTGTACGAGAATTCCGCAAATGGAAGAGATTCCTCCCATTTCTTACCGAATGAGATGACACAAGCTCGAAGCATATCTTCAAGCACTTGGTTGACTCGTTCGACCTGTCCTTGCGACTGGGGGTGATAAGCGGTGCTGAAATTTAGGTGAGTTCCCATAGCTTCTTGGAAACTATCCCAAAATCTTGAGGTGAAAAGGCTGCCTTGATCTGAACTGATCTCCAACGGAATACCGTGGAGTGACACGATTCTGGAAACATACAAGTCTGCTAACTGACTAGCAGAGATAGTCTCCTTGACTGGAAGGAAGTGAGCAACCTTGGAGAACCGGTCGATGACGACAAAGATAGCATCATGACCCTTCTGTGATCGGGGAAAACCAGTGACGAAGTCCATTTCGATCTTGTCCCATTTCCATTCAGGAATAGAGAGTGGTTGCAGAGTTCCGGCGGGTCTTTGATGTTCTTCCTTGACGCGACGGCAAACGTCACATTCAGAAACATACCGGGCAATATCTTGCTTCATGTTAGGCCTCCAGAACTGCGGACGAATGTCTTGGTACATCTTGGTGCTTCCAGGATGAATGGACAACGGGGTATCGTGAGCCGCTTTCATGACCTTCGGGGTCATATCCAAGTTCTCATGCCTGCCCTTGCTGTGAGTAACCACTAAACGGTTCTTGTAGAACACCGCACCTTCGCTATTAATAGTAAAGGGTGAGGGTCTTCCATTTGCGATATCGCGCTTAATCTTGTGTACGAAATCATCATAAAACTGAATACCCTTGACGGATTTGACGAGATCCGGTTCGATAACCAGGTTATTTACATAACCTTGAGGAACAATCTCGAGGTTCAACTTTTGAAACTCTTCATACAGAGGTGGTTGTTCTAGTTGCACCTCAAGTTCACTACAGTAAGCTTTACGGCTCAGGGCATCAGCCATCACATTAGCTTTTCCAGGAGTATAATGAATATCCATGTTGAAATCGGCTATTGTCTCGAGCCATCTCTGTTGGCGGAGGTTCAGGTCGGGCTGAGTAAACAAGTACTTCAGGCTTTGGTGATCGGTGTAGATCTCGCAACGATTACCAACGAGGTAATGTCGTCACAGCTTCAATGCATAAATTACTGCTGCCAATTCGAGATCATGCGTTGGATACTTATCTTCGTGAGAACGCAACTGACGAGAGCCATAAGCAATCACTTTGCGTTCTTGCATTAGGACACAGCCTAATCCTTGACGAGACGCATCGCAGTATATCACGAAGTCCTTCTTGGTATCAGGGGGAGCAAGCACTGGGGGAGAAGTAAGCTTGTCCTTGAGAGCTTGAAAACTTTCCTGGCATTTGCCTGTCCACTCAAACTTAATGCCTTTGTGAAGCAGATTAGTCAGAGGCTTAGCAATCTTGGAGAAGTTCTCGACGAAACGGCGGCAATAGCTGGCGAGTCCGAGGAAACTTCGGACTTGCTTGACAGTCCTGGGAGGAGTCCAGTCAAGAATAGCCTGAATACGTTCTGGGTTTACGGCAACGCCATCCTTGGAAATCACATGTCCAAGGTAAGTTACTTCGGGAAGCCAGAATTCACACTTAGAATACTTAGCATAGAGTTTGTGTTCTCGAAGCTTTTCCAGTATAAGACGAAGGTGTTCAGCATGTTCTTCTTCATTCTTGGAGTATACCAAGATATCATCCAGATAAACCACGACGAACTTGTCGAGGTATTCCATGAATATATAGTTCATCAACCGAGAGAAAGTGGCTGGGGCATTGGTCAGGCCAAAGGACATGACGGTGTACTCGTAAGAACCATAACGACTAATGAAGGCGGTCTTCGGGATGTCCTCTTCGCGGACCCGGATCTGATGGTAACCCAACCTCAAGTCGAGTTTCGAGAACACCGTAGATCCAGCAAGTTGATCATATAGATCGTTGATCCGAGGGAGCGGATACTTGTTCTGTATTGTTTCCTGGTTGATAGGTCGGTAATCTTGGACCAAACGGTTCGTTCCATCGCTCTTCTTGACAAAGAGCGAAGGTGCTCCCCAAGCAGAGGAACTTGGACGGATGAAGCCCTTTTGAAGTTCTGTGTCGATCTCCTTCTTCAGTTCAAGGAGGTGGTGAGGCGGCATCTTATAAGGGCGCTTAGCAATAGGGATGGTGCCAGGCTTCAAGTCGATGACGAATTCGACATCTCTGATCGGGGGTATTCCCGGCAGTTCTTCTGGGAAGACGTCGAGAAAATCGTGAAAAACTGGAACATTCTCGATCCCTTCAAGAGGTGAGGTATTCAAAGCATTCAAAGCATATATCTGGCCTTCGGCATGCTGAGCTGTTCGGGCCGAGTACAGAATCTTTTTTCCAGAAGGGTGCGTGAGTTGAACTGTCTTAGTGGCACAGTGGATACGGGCATCATGTGCCGCCAACCAATCCATACCGAGTATGACATCAATGTTGGACGACTTCAAGACAATAAGAGGAGCAGGGAACAACAGACCCACGATTGCAATGGTGGTATCGGGGCTCATCATGGTGGCACGGCTCTGAGATCCAACAACATTTACCGCTAAAGGAGTGGCCAAGGGTTTCGTAGCTATACCATGCAACTGAGCAAACGATTGGGACATAAAGGAATGTGATGCCCCGGAATCAAAAAGAACAGAAGCTGGCGTTGAATTGACGAGTAAAGTGCCCATCACTATTTTTGGGGACTCGCGAGCTTCTTCCATCTTAACATGAGTGACCTGAGCACAACTCGTAGTACACTGTTTGGTGTTGCGGTTACTGGAATGACGGCTTCTACAGCTTCTCTTTCTGCTAACAGGAAGACAAGGTGCGCGATGACCTGGCTGTCCACACTGGCGACATAAGCCATCGTTCTGGGGAGGAGCCATAATATTGGGTTGTTCAGTCGGAATCGTTAGCTGTCTCGGAGGCGGAGGCAGACGAGGTGCAACATAAGACGGCCTTGGTGTTGGAGCAGCCCGGTGAAAGACATTGTGCGGGAGACAGACTCGAAGTTTCTGAACGGGCCGACCCGAAGATGGGCCAGCATCTCGAGCACGCTTGAGTGACTCATGGTGCTTAGTCAGAGCAATTTCGACTTGGAAAGCTTTGCTGACAAGGGTCGCCAAGTCCGCACAATCATGAAGGACAAGTGCGAGTTCTATATCAGGACGCAGTCCTTCTCGGAATTTCTCCTGTTTGCGAGCGTCGGTGGCGACGTCTCTCGCAGCATAGCGGGACAACTCAAGGAATTTCCTATGATATTCATCAACAGTCGTCTGGTCCTGACGGAGTTTACGGAACTCCTCCTTCTTCTGGTCCATCAGACCTTGAGGAAGGTGCCATGCACGGAAGGCTAACTGGAATTCTTGCCAAGTGGTTACAGTTCCATCGGGCAACGCAAGCCGGTGGCTTTCCCACCACTGAGCAGCTGGACCCCTCAGATGATACGTCGCAAAGGTGAGGTAACTGGCAGGGGCAACATCATCTGACTCCATCTGAAAAGCAATATCACGGAGCCAATCATCGGCATCCATAGGATTGGCGGAGCTGCGAAAGGTGGACGGACTGAGGCGCACGAACTCCTGTAGTGTTATTGGGGAATTCAGAGTTGAAAGCTGGGTCATTACTCCGGCCATAAACTGACGGTTCAGATCAAACTGTTGCAGTACTGCGGCCATATAAGGTGGAGGTGGGGGATCGTCAGCCATCGTGCCTGAACAACAGGGGTTAGTTCAGACAAAGCGTTTGCAAGGATAAGAAGTCATACATGATGTAGTATGAGCAGTGGACGAAAAGTGCAGTAGATACACAATAGTAGTCATATAGGCATATAGATCTTTGCACACAGTCGGTCAAAATCGGATAGCGTAACGTCGTAGAAATTAAGGAAAAAGGACTCAGTAGGCGGCGCGCAGACCGCGGTAGGGATTACACGACGCGACATAGATTCCACTATGTCAATCACGCCGCAAGAAAACTGTTGGTCACAGGAGTTAATGCCAGAGGACGCGCGGCCTGCCCAGAATGAGAATGGGATCCGCGGTCCGGGACCTGGGGTAGAACTCCTGCGACACGACTCAATCAATGGGGTAGCACCAAAAAACCGGATGGAATCAAGAGAACGTGATCCTAATGTCAGAGTTTGTAAAACTTACCAGCAAGGATAAGAGAGCAGATTCCCAGAGCATAGTTACGAAGAAAAGGATCCTAATACCATAGACATCACACGTAGTGACATCGATGTGTGCCCGTAAGCCAAATATTAAGTTAGCAAAATAGTTTTCCAAAGTCTAGACTCAACTTCGGCCAGGTAGTGGTTGGGTGGCTTCCTACAGGCAGTCGGCTCTGATACCAACTTGTGACGCCCTCGATTTACGATCATGTACAGTAATCATACACGCAGGGTACATGATCGAGATCAAGGTGCCACGGTGAGAATATCACAGCACAACACTAAACACAAAAGGATAAACCAAAAATATTACAATGAAGGGGGGTCACACGGACCCGAATACATAAGTCATACAATCATAATATCTGAGTACAGACATAGTTAGTCAAGTTTTGCCTTAAGAAGGCTAGCACAAATAACATCAGAGGTACAGATCGAAAAGGCGAGGCCTCCTGCCTGGGATCCACCGAATTACTCCTAGTCAACGGGAACTCGACGTCGTAGTAGGCTCCTCCTGGAATCTCCTGCTCCGGGGCTCCAACGTCGACTGCAGCGGCCGATCAGGCAAAGCGAAAAGGGGAAATAAATCAAGGGTGAGTATCTAGCATACCCGCGAGTCTTACGTACGCTACTAAGCATTGATGCATGTATCAAATGGAAAAGGGAGGCTGTATATAGTGGACTGCAAGGTAGAAATCAGAATAAGGGTAAGAAGCTAGGCCTATCGAAGACTAGCATCTTCCGACGAGTCTTGCAGCATGAGGTAAGAATCAACCAACAGTTTATATAAAGCATAAAGTAACAATGCATCACAAGTTGCTGCAACATTGTATAATAATAAGTTGCAATAATATCAATGCCTCTGAGTTCCCCTTCTCGACATCCTCGCAAGGAAGAAAACCCGGAACCAACAGTTTAATAGTAATAGTTTGTAGTGATAGGATCTGGCTTCAGCATAAAGCCTCCTGTTACCGTGGACACGGCTATCGATAGATTAATCTTCCCTGCAGGGGTGCACTAGTGTGACACTACACGCTCGGATCTCCAGGGTGGCGTACACCTGGTTAGGGAGCACCCCACCGAGGCTATCCGACACAACGCAGTCCATCCTACGACTCATCAGAGAGGGCCCCGCCGGTCTACAGCCCTAAGTACAAGGGGGTCATTGGCCTATCACCCCTCGCTCTCCGGGTCGTTGCGAGGAGGGTGAATTCCAACGCCGCAGCGCGATCCGTCCCTGCCGCAATGCTGAACTGGACGTCTTTCAGAGCTTTCAAACGAGGCTACATTGCGGAGGCGCCCAAACGCGTAATCCCACGTATAGGTAGTGCGTACAAGCCAAAAGGCTACTCAAGTCATCCGCCGAACCCGTTAAGCATTTTATTAATTTTTTGTCGAGACAACCGTTATCGTTGCCCCTTATTGAATGAGTCGCGGACAACGACAGCAGTCAGGACCACCAGTAACGTCGGTGCCTGCCCTGTCGTCCCACCAACTCGTGCGGTTACCAACAAGGTGAACCGTCTCCTTACCTTGTCTCGCGTTCGCTCTTGGTAGAGCTCGACTTTCGTACAACAGGAAATCCTTCGGCCACGAACAGTACCAGGCCCACCGCACACCGGTGGAATACACCTGACCTGTCGTTTCGCTAAGATAACCTGCGCGGGCACCGTTGGGTCACCCGACTCCTTACCTGTAAGGACAACCGTGGTTCAGAACCCTAAGACGGATATACAGAGTCGACCACGAGTGGAGTACGGGGATTTCTCCCCGATCGCTCACACTTGAGGTGGCTCGGCAGTTCCGACGTAGGGGGCTGAGTCGGTGTCTTCTCTGAACCGTACCTGTAGCAGTTGTAATGGATCGTATCCGCGATCATCCCAGAGTGATCACGGCCCGCTATCTAATCCTATTGACTAATAAGGCGCAGGGTTCACTGCTGAATATAATATATATAATAGGCAGCATGGGATAACAGAAGGTACATCAAGGGGCGACAAAAACAGGCTATGCAATTGAGTAGGATTATAACGTAGCAGCAGCAGCATATGCCTAGTGCAATAAAGTATGGAAAGATATGCGATATCTGGGGAAGGAAATGGCTCTGCTTGCCTGTAAGCTCGACGGTAGAGGTACGGTCGTCGACGAAGTAGTCGATCACAGGGGCATCAGCAGCGGACGTCGAGACTACCGGACAATAAAAGAGGGGGGAGAAACAATAAATACACAGCAATGATAGCAACACAAATACAAGACATGACATATGAAATGTTAACGATGCTCTAACGTTGTACGATACACATTGCTCGGAACGGAAATTCATCCGGGGATGAACTGCCAGTTCTGGGTAATTACCGGTTAGGGTGTCCGGAGGGGGAAAGATCATGCCGGAGGTGTCGTGGACATCCGACAAACGTATGGGTGATGTATCCGGACTAGTTGAACTATTCTGAACAACTTTCGTGTTCAGAATAAATTCATCCGGGTACTTTAGCAGTACCGGACAATTTATCGGACAGTCGGTCCGGAGGGGGACGGTTCGATGTTCGTTGTGTTAGAGGGGTGTGATAGACATACAGATAGCGTATTCGTATTCATTATATTTTTCTGATCAATTTTCATGTATAAAGTTTTTGAATCCGACTTACGGTTTAAAAGATATTGAATTTTAAAGTTTTAAAACAATTTAAATGATTTTCTGAATTTATTTTATTTATTAAATAAACATTATCCATAGAGGGGGTTGACTGGTCAAACCTGACATGGGGGTCCCACATGTCAGTGACCCAATTCTAATAAAACATTTTTATTAAGAAAAATAGGGGGTGGCCCACATGTCATACTAACAATTTTAATATAACAATTTCTATTTCATTTATAATTTAATTAAGCTAGTGGGGCCCAGTAGTCAGTGAGACAGAGTTATACTTAACTGTTAACTTAATTAAAGGGTTATTTAAGTGGTTGGACCCACATGTCATAGGCACACTAATATTTCCACTAGTTAATTAAACAAGAGGGATCAATAGGGGGTGGGGCCCTTTGTCAGTGTGAGGGGGGGGGGGCGATTAGCCCATGGCTAATCCGCACGCCTGCCCAACGGCGACGAGCCGAGGCACGACAGTGCTAGGCCGTGCCGGCGAGAGAGGTGGGGGAGGCCTGGGCGCGGGGCGAGGCCACGCGGGAGCACGTGCAGCTGCAACAACAGGTTTCCTCGGCGGCACGCTCAACAGAGCAGCAGCGGGCAGCGGTGAGCAGTGGAACGGGAGGTTGAGCTCCCGTCCATGGCGGCTTGGGCGGGGAACAGGGCTATGGTGGCCGAACGGAGAGGAGAAGAGGAGGGAATCGGCGCAGCGGCTCACCAAGAGCGTGTAGGGGTGGCAATGAGCTCGAGGAGGCTTGGAGGGCGACGGAATTTGCAGAGGAAGACGACAGCCGCGGCAAAGGGGGCGGCCTGATTCGCGGCGCGTGAGCCACTCCGGCTCAATACGATCGGCGCTGTTGAACTGAGCGACGACTGCGGAGCTTCCAGACTTCTCCGGGGGCTTTGGGGTGGCCAGTGGCCGCGGGCGCACTCGGGCGTGGGGGAGAGCGGTGCAGGGGTTGAGCGAGGGGAGGAAAAGGGGGCGTCTAGGGTTAGGGTTTTCCGGGCGCGAGGGAGGGCGAGGCCATTCTTATCGCCGTCGGCCAGCCGCCGGATTAGTGCCACGGGGGGGGGGGGGGGGCGTCGCGGCCGTGGCAGCGGGGATGCTCGCCACGGCCTCCCCAGGTAGAAGACAACGGGGGGTTAGGGGAGGGGAGGTGGGCTGGGTGGGCTTGTGGCCCAAGGGGGGGAAAGGGCTTCAACCACGGGTTAGGTTAGCTAGGTTGTCTACTGTTTTTATTTTTCCTTTTTGTTTTCTGTATTTTGTATTTGTTTTACTAACCTAGGCATTTTTGTAAAATATGTTAGGTGCCTCAAAATTAGAATAACAGTATATAGGAGTGCCACAAAAGTTTTTGCAGCAAAAGAAAAACATTAGATATTTCTTTTAAATATTAAATGCCCAAAGTAAGAGTTTTAACCTACTGTTTGAATTGTTTGGAATTTTCTATAACTCAATAAATACCCAAAGTTGGTCCAACATGATTATAATGATTTTAGGCAATTTACAAAAAAAGGTTTTATGATTTTTGAGTAAGGTTTAATTTCCACCAAGTTTTTATTATCCACCAAAAGGGGTTTTAAGAGTTTTGACTTTGGGGTTTTTATTCCAAGGGCTCAAGTACATGGTGCAGGGGGTGTTGATCACCCACATTAAGGTTTTGATCATTAGCATCACAAAGTTTGAACAGGGTCAGGGAATCAACAGTGATAACCCAACAGTGATGATCAACAGTAAGGATGGTTACTGTTACAAGCAACTGAGGGTGTTACAGTATTATCCCGTCTTCAAAAATAAAAGGTGGATTTTATTGATTCAGAATGAAACATCAAGAAGGTACAAACATAATGAATACACCCTACCTGTGCATATAGCTAGGATGCACACATAAGGATCAAAGCTACGCATAAACAAGGAGAAAAAAACCCAAAGCAAACAGATCCACGATCGAAAAACTACAACAATGACAATATACACACCAATCATCTTATGACACCATTCGGACGATGAGGTTCTTCAAAAGCAAGCCTTCAGGAAGGGAGCGACGTTCAATCGCCGTCATCACCGGATCCAACCACTCAAGGCTAGAACCTAGGTTTTCACTTTGAAGAACCAATTTGAGCAATGCCTTCAATAAGGTAGTGACATAAAAACATCAATACAAATGGCAAATAGTATACAAATAGATTCAGAACATCAACATATATTCATATGAACTAATGACACGTGTTAAGAGAGAAGGTTAGTACATACGGGAGCATCGAAAACTTTGATGCAACATTGTCCTCCGCCATGAAAGTAGTGGAAGCAGATGGATGGGCGTCGAGGATGCAATCGAACTTAAGTGAATGGTCGCATCGAGACATTTCCCAAAGACCATATCACCGCTCAACCGACGCAGGTTCTCAAGGGACCTCGTTTCGGATGTTCGCTCTCTCGAAAAAAAATGCGTACAATCTTCAAAAACGGGATCATCAGCGAAGCAACTCAACACAAAAGAACTCGGTAAGCGTGTGTGTATTATATTTAGTCTTCTACCTTATTTCTTTCGAAAGGAGGATTAACTTCGGCCTCACCATCAAGCAATGCAGAAAACCATTTTATTACACGTCTCGCCCCTTTTAGGGGTGCTTGGGGGTGGGGGTTGCGATGCATAAAACCATTTTATTATATGTCTCGCCTCTTTTAGGGACACTTGGGGGTGGGGGTCAAAGCCCTTCGTGGTATGGATCAGTATCGACCTAGGTCACCATTATCATATATAACTGATGTATGTCATTGTACGTGATAAGATCATTGTTGTAAATCCTCGACATCTGTAACCTCTTTCGATATAGTGAAGTTTGGATGGTCCCATAAGTGTAGGGGATTGATCGTAGTCATTTTGATAAGTAAGAGTGTCGAACCCAACAAGAAGTACAAGGTGTTGACAAGTGGTTTCGAGGAATGTTTCACTGTAAATACTGCAAGGTAAATTTGTAGGATTTCTGTGGTAATAGATAGATTAACAACAAGTAAATAAAAACAAAAGTGAATAATTGCAGCAAATGGCTCAATTCCTTTTAGCACAAAGGACAAGCCGATGGTGTTACTTATGATGACTAAAGCGTTTCTCAGAACACATGGGAGGATTTTCATCACTTTCATCACATATCGTTGATTAACATTCATGGTTTTGATAAATATTGTGTGGGTGAAATATGCTAGTGCATCGTCCTACACTCGACAAATGCACACTTACGATCATACTCCTTGTAAGCATCCACAACTATAAGAAAATAATTAAGATTAATCTATCTGTCGCCTTGGTGTCCGATGTGCATGCAAGGCCGTCGAGCTGGTGGCGGCCGTCGTAGTGGTCGACGCAAGGATAGCGGCCGAGCCCGGGACATCTGTCGTGCTCGGCGTTGCAGCCATCATGACAAGGGCGTTGAGCACGTCCATGGGGGCAGAGACGACGATGGGTGCGGCTGCGGCGATGACCCCCCCCCCCCTTCTTCACATCGTCCTCTTTTTTATTCACAGCGAGCTCCCTCGCCTTGGTCATCTTCCTCCGAGCGTTCGCTTGGGCGTCTCGCCGACCAGGGCCACCATCTCTTGGGTGGTGCGTTCCTTCATTGTCTTGATGGTGTCAGTCACGACACTAAGGGGGCGGGGCTCATCTATGGTTGCGATGTCAGCCATGGCGAGAGCGCGTGAGGGAGATTAGGACTTTGAGGAAGGGAAGAATAGAACACAGACAAGCGGGCCAGGCAGACAAGAGGAGCACATCGCGCGCGTCTGCTACTTATCTGCGTGGATCCAAATCCACCCTATATTTTAACTGAAAACGGATAGTGACGAACCAAAAACAAACATTTTTTCGTTTGCGTCGCCTTGTTGAAACACAATTTTTATCCGCATCGATCCAAATAAAGACCGGCGAACAAAAATCAAACAAATGGATGGCGCCATTGTAGATGCACCTTAACCCACCGCAGCAAATGTACACGAAGTCATATATTCAGATACAGACAAACGCACTGTCAAAAAAAAAAAGATACAGACACACGCGCGCTTGGTGTCAGCCGGAGCTGCTGCTGCTTCCGCTGGTCTCTGTGTGGGCAAATGAAATGCGAGCAAGTGGGGATGCGACGGCCGCTCAAGTACGTGCGGTCGGTCTCGTTACCTGAACCAACAGCGACGAAACGTGCTATGCTCCACTCCACATAGGGTGCTCCTCTCTCTCGTACAGTGCCGTTCCGTTCACCAAACTTGGCCTCGCATCTGTTTCGTTTGTGTAAGAAAGAAAATAGGGGTCCCGCTTCAGCGGCGAGTGCGGCACAGTCCGCCCCGCGACTTTTTTGGCCAGCACCACGATTTTATATGTGTCAACTTGCACGCCTGTTACCCTAGAACTGTTTACCCAGCACGAGAAGATATGTAGCGCAAACCAAGAAATATCCTGAGGGAGATCGTGCAAGGTGTAACCATCTACTACTACACTAGAACGCACTGCAATGGCATTGGGGAATTTTACTGGATCGGTTCCTTGGTTGCAGATTAGAGCAGACCGTCGATGAGCTTCACATTCTGAGCGAACTGCTAGCTTGAGCTGGAGTTAGTAAGTATGTGCAGTGGCTTCACCGGAAATTGCTTTGCTCTCGGAGAGAAAGATGCCAACTTTTAAAATGTGCTCACAACGACACGACACTGTTGGTGCCGTTACGAAACCGCGTCCATTTGTGCTCTGTCCGCTTCCCATTATGTATGTGGTCGTGGTGCTTGGCCGTTGCGGTCCGTTGGCTCCGTGTTATTTCCAGCTGCAGCTGGTGTTTCTCCCGCTTTTGTTTTGGTTGGCAGCAAGAAACAGAAACCCCTTTCGTATTTGGTTGTGTGTGTATGCGTCTTTTCTGGATTCTTTCTCGACGGAGACGGGAGTGCCACGCCCATGCAGAGCTAGCAGAGCGAGTGGGTGCTGCACGTGATAAGTTATTAGCACAGTGAGAAGCTCAAGCTAATTGATGAGTTTTAGCAGTGTCCACACATTCAGTTTCCACCGGTATCCGCAAGAGCCTTTTCTATCGGACAGTTATAATTATTAAATTTAAACCATTTAAATTCATATATATGTGTATATATATATGGGTCATATAACACAAAATTATCATAATTTAACAGCTCAACAATGCAACAAAGTAAAGTAAAGCATATTTTAATTATTTGATCATGCCAAATTAAAGTTTAAATTCGAGCCATCAAGAGGATGACACGCAAATTTGATGACACGCTAGACATCGTCTGCAATGCTAGATAAGACTCCCGCTGGTTGGGCTGATGGCGCCTTCCTTGCCGATGGCTGGATGGATGACGATAGGATTGATAGGGTTAGGCCGGGTGGTCACGGTGGATCAGATGGATCCTTCTCGAGGTCCACATCATCATCGGTCGCGATCGCTTTCCACTCACACTGCCTCCTTCAACGGTCCCATCGAGCGACGGAAGGCCCACATACAACACGGAGGCATCATCCGTGGCGGTGCTGGGCGATGGGGTATCCGATGACGACATCTATAGCGCTGGATGTGGCCCGGTGGAGAGGATATGAGGAAGGGTGGAGGACGGAGATGACTCGAACATGAGAAATGGTGGACGGAAGGTGGGAGATTTGGTTGAATTGGTCCTTTTGGTGCAATCTTAGGTGGGTCTGGCCTATCTAATCCGACGTGGCGAGCACGCCCGAATCTTACCGTGTTGGCTTCAAATTTGAGGATATGAGGAGTGTCGATCAACTCGACATATAGGGTCAGTATGAATAGCATGTTAATTGGGTTGTATATTTTGATCGGCTAGTGATCGAGTTGTTCATCCCAGACTTATATAGACGGTACAAGGAGCTCGATTGTACATGCTCTCGGAACATCTAAAATCAAAGATCTTGAACCGTGCTTATACGTTCGGGCGAATGGTTCGATTACTAATAGAATAAAAAATGTCATTCAATTAAATTTCTCGAAGGCAGTCTAAACGTTCAAACTGATCGATATCCTCAATACTCATTTCATATGAGACGGATACGTTGTTTATCACAATCATATTAACGACAGGGGGGTCATCTTAATATTTTCAAAATGTCTTTGGCCTAGCCCGCCTTGCACTTTTACTTTTATCTTATATGTCTCAGCCGCACATTCATCATCGTAGCCTCGCCTTCGCCCCAATCGGCAACGCCGCCACCAAAGGTCCCAACCATAACGTCGTGGACCATTCCGCCACCTGACTAGGTCATCGCCATCTGACCTCTTCGATGCGTGTAATTTGTTTGGACATACACCTCACGATTTATGTGTTTGAAGAAATTTCGAGTAGGCATACGATGAATTCATCATCAGGGAATGAGTACGCAAACAAGGAATTTGTCAAATTAATGTACACAGATTCATCGATTCCCCAGATTCGGATGACGAAGATGCTGAGATGCTGATGATGCTCATCATTCCAAAATAATGGAGAAACAAGAGGCTCATGCATTAAACTTCAAGGGCTCGATAAAAGGCATGAGAGTTATTCTTTATAACATAATTGTTGACGCATCACTTCTCTACGAGGACTACTTCACCTCAGACCCAACATACCATGAATATTTTTTGGTGTCATTTTCGCATGAGAAGAAATTTGTTCAATACTCGTAGTGAATGTCATCGAAGGGGCTAATGACTATTTCAAGCCGAGTAAAGATTGTTGCAGACAACTTTCTATCTCTCCTCTGCATAAATGCACGGCTTCTCTCGGGATGCTTTCTTATGGTAAAGCCACATATGTCATTGATGTTGAAATTTGAATAAGAGACGACATGCCTGAATACCACGGTGCAGTTTCCATGCATCGTGGTGAAGGTGTTTGAAACAAAGTACTTTAGAGAACCAGTCCTCGAGGACATGAAAATGTTCACGACAATTGGAGCGAAAGATTTTTTCGGATATGCTCGGCTTAGTTGATTGCATGTCACGATGGACATAGAACCGAAAACCCAAAGCCCAAACCCGAATTTCAAACCATAACCCATATAGCCCAAACCCAAAAAAACCCAAGCACTAAATCAGGTAGAAATTTTGAAACCTAAATTTTATTAGGGGAATTTAGGCTAGAAGTCACGGTACCCGAATTACTTGAACAAATAAGGCAGACGAATAAAAAAATCCCGTATAGCGGAACTGACCCAAGCCCCAACAATATATCCCCCATAAAACCTAGGCTTTCTGTTCTATGCCCACGTTCGACTATCCCAAACTCCCCACTTCCCCACTCCCTCACTCCTAATGGGCCCACTCCACAACCACAACCCACCACAACACCTATCGGGTGCTGACCAACTACCCTACCATCGCACCACTCTTGATCTGCGATCTGTCCCTAGTGAGGTCGACCACTCTGACCATCCTAGCCTTCCAGGACAAAGTGTGCCACCGACCTTACCTTGATGTCGCAACACCTACAACGGTCGCCACTCAGCCGCTCACCTAATCTTCCCGACACTTCGCCAGTCGCTCGACGACTCAAACAATTTCGTCTTTCTCATTCCACGGTTGCAGGTTGAAGGCCACATTACTGGAGCACTTGATTGACCATGGACTCATGGGTGCGCCACCAATGCCAACCAGAAGAATCAATCAATGTGTGCATTTCCGATATTTTAGGATTACCCGAACTCGAACCCAAAATTTTGGGTACCCAAATTGTCGAGTAGCAAAACAATCGGACAAATCTTGGGTGGCAATTTTGAAAACCTATTATAAATATGAATTACCCGACCCAGTTTTTTGGGCATACCCGAATGCCAAGCTGAATTGCATTCATGGCAATGGAAAAATTGCCTACGAGTTTACGCGGAAAGTACCAAGGTCACACCAAAAAGGTCACCATCATACTTAAAGAAGTATCATGAAAATACTTGTGGATTTGTCATGTTTTATTAGCATGTATGGTTCTCACAATAACATCAATGTGTTTCAACGATCTTCTTTATTCAAAAGACCCTATGATGAAGAGGATCTGATGTGCAACTACACTATCAACATATACAATTACACCAACCATGTTGATAGTACCTATTCTCAATACCTTGAGAAATTAGCATGGCATAGGGACGCGGAGCAAATGATCCCGAGCTCATATGAGCTCGGGTGAACAGTAAAATCGAATTTTTTTTCAAAAAAATCTGAATTTTTTTGTGGCGAACATTTGACAAATTTTTGACATGCTTGCAAAATTTCATCACAAAATAACATCCGTGGAATACACAGCAAAAAAAACAAAAACGATGCTCCAAAATGTTATTTTTTATAGCATTTTGGAGCATCGATTTGGTTTTTTTTCTGTGTATTCCACAGATGTTATTTTGTGATGAAATTTTGCAAGCATATCAAAAATTTGTCAAATGTTCGCCACAAAAAAATTCAGATTTTTTTGATTTTTTTTGATTTTACTGTTCATCCCGAGCTCATATGAGCTCGGGTTCACTTGGGTACTTCCCATGGCATAGCTCCAAATTAGCATAGTGAATTAAAAGACTTGAATGAGAGAGCTCCTTGAAAAGTTGTTGACCGAGTAAAAAACGTGAACCAAATTGAAAATCGAATGCCTCAATCAAATGGCAGAGCTCTGAATTAGAAGGCATAATGGAATGAATAAGCTGGTTATTTTTTATTGATTTGAGAAAGCATTGAATAGTCAAAATCGTGAACGAAATTCAAAATTGAACACATCAATTTAATGAAATAGCTTTTTGAGAAATTAAAATTGAAAACCCAATCCAAAATCAATATTCTCAATTAATTAAGAGGCCTCCAATTTTAGGAACTTAGTGAGATTCGTAGTAGATTACAAAATTGAACACCTCACGTAAATGAAAGAACTCCTTTAGAAATTATTGATCAAGTTAAAATTGAAAACTCAATTCATAAGCAATTTTCTAAATTGAATGAGAGGTCTTCAATTCTAGGAAGCTTAATGATATACTCCTTATATTCTAAAATGGAGGGAGTAGTAGATTGATTGTAACATTCATATATCATTCATATAGCCTTCAATTCTCCCCTGGCCATATCATCCTATATACTTAAATAGGTAATCCCTACTATCTCTATTATCTTAACATACACACATGCCATATTATCAAAGACCCATCATAATATGCATGAGTTTTTTTTCATTATTAGTTGATCTAATGCACACATTAATCTCATCACACATACCACCTCATCAAACATTCACTCACCATGTATGATAAACGTTTTCCATTATATTATCTCATTTGTTTTTCAATATATTTTTTAACTACACAATAATCAAATACAATCATGTTTCATACTATACCGAACTTTTAGTTTTAAATCAACTATTCATCTTTCATAAAATAAAACCACTTGAAATATATTGCAACCTATTCCCGCAGCAACGTGTATCGTATCCTCTAGTTCATATATCCATGCTCCCCGTTGCAACATGAGCGTTCATCTAGTTGAGTTCACAACATGAGCGTTCACCTAGTTGAGTTCAAAGGAAGCATGCATGAGATTGCCGTGTAGACCCACCACCAACTTAAACTGCGAGAAATAGTGCCCCCCGATTTCTGCCGTCAAAAAGGAAAAAGAGTGAGGGTTTTGAAACTCCAGGTCAAAATTAACATGCATATCCTCGCCCACATGAAAAGAAGACATCGACGATGCAGAAATAATATGGACCATCTTGCCATGTGCCTCCGTCTATCTGATAGGAGCATGCATTATCATTTTGATGGCCTACTTAAATTTTTTTAGTACTGCCTACTTATTGCTCTAACTGTCCTGCACCGAACTTTGACGCAGCAAACTCTGACAGCAAGATGCAAGCCGATCCTCCTAATTTCTGTTTCGCACATGGGTTGGTTACTTAGTTTTCTCTCAAAGTTGTGTCATTATCAGGCTGGTATAGTCTATGTTACTGTACTATCTATATGATGGATAGTAAAGTTGGTCATATAGAAGGAATTAACTTACGCTAAGAACATGTATATATGTTATATTATGTAAACATTTATTTATTTGGATATAGATTAATTTTATTTTAGAATGTGCTATGTTACGATAACATATAATGTCGTCACAACCATCTTTTTTTCATTAACTATTTACCACATAGATAAATTATTATGAAATGTGTTGCTTTCTCCTTATCAAAATATAAAACTTTTTTTAGGCTAAACTAGCATATAAAAACATCTTATATTTTGATACAAAGGTAGTATGTTACTAGCTAAATTATTTCCACTGACTTGCCTCATGACATTCCATATTGCTTTACGTCGAGTTAACCTTCTGTGGTACAAAGAACAAAATGGCACAATAATTTTGATATCCTGCTGGAAAATGAGATAAGTACAAACCTGGAAGAGGGACCTGTCCTTGCAGCACAACCAGTACGTGGACGGTGGACACAGGGTCGTACGAGTAGCACGTAGAAACTGGTGAGCCATACAGACGTAGACAACAACCCGTGACAAGTGGACATCGTAATGCGTGCAATTAGACCCACATCACGGCGCTAATGGCTCGAAGATATACTTACATTAACTTGATCTGAAACTTGATGAAGGAACAACATAAACTAAGTGTGCGTGGATCCGAGGTTGTCTGCTCCAAATCTCATCGATGGAAAGCAGGAGCAAGGGAATGAAGTCTACAACTTTTTTATGAAAAAATGACATGCATAACGATTAAACAGAAATAATTTGCATTTTTTGTACACAAATATTGCTATATGGATGCGGAAAAAGAATAAAAGGAGCCTCTCAACTCGATAAAACCGACGGCTCTCTCTTGTGCCTTCGACCTTTCTCATCCATCAACCGTTCACCGCCGTCGGTCAAGAATGTTGTCTCTGTCAGGCTCGTCTACTCGAGGGGGACAAGTGCGCTTAGGCAGCAACAATGTGGACTGAGCGACACAAGAGTTTCATGGGGCGGCATACACACATGGAGGATTGCTGATTCCGAATTGCCGGCACCAATGATCGGGATGAGATGAAGGTGCACACGAGGTTGTTCATGTCGGGCATGTACGACCTTCACCCATAGTGTAACGAAGAAGTCATGTTGTTGGCGTCCACCTGGCTAAGCGTCGAGATGGGCAAGGATGACAAGATATCACCTCATTCGCGGTGCGGGACACTCCGTCGAGGGCATGCTGATGTGGATCATCGGACGGTCAGGGCGGCATAGGGCGATGGTCGCCACTATGATATGTGGAGGCACTGGAGGCAACGAAAACAATGACCATCATTTATCGCAGCAGCACGAGAGGTTATGTCCATATTATGTGAGTGCTAGCGATGGTGGTGAGTGCTACTGATGGTGGTGGCACGACATTCACGGCTCGTTGTGGTGAGAGCGACACACTCGGCGATTGCGACAAGGAGAACATATGGCACAGAGACGCATATGTAGATGCGTCGTCGTATCTGCAGGCACAACAATGACGATTGCGTGGGGGGGGGGGTCTAGGCTCTAACTGATAACACAAAGGAAATTTGTATCTAGTACGGCAACAACTATTGTAGGAGGAGGTTCATGGCGCTAGCAGCATCATTCGAAGCCAACGAGTGAGGGTCACACTACGGTTCCACACCAGCATCTAGCATCGGGGTAACACCTTCGACAATACGTTGGATACTGCACTACGACTCATGCAAGTGTGGAGTGATAGTAGCACGGGCATTGACTAGCGCCACACCGAGATATGGACCGGTGTTCCACGGTGGGAAGCCCTTCCACTAATTTGCTAGTGTCTTTGTGGCCGGATACAGAGTACTTACGAATATGACTATCAATCTATATGTGGTCAAGATGCTGACTGAAACACCGCTTCATATCCATCATAAGAACTTTTGTACCGACTTTAATTGGTGAGTGATACATTTATTTTTCATCACTATTTTATACATAAAAATTTCTTTTTCATCATTGATATTTTTCATATTATTTCTTAATTTTAATTGGGGGGGGGGTGCTATACGTCTGCATCTCATATTTCAAAAGACCGATCGAGTCACGAATCATCAGATCTAGCGCCATTGAAAGCCGAGCATCACCCTCATCACCATTTAAACAAAGGTAATGTTGCAGATTTATTTTTAATCTTCACCTTTGTTCAACATAGATGTTGTTGCAGATACAACTTGCAACATAGATGATGTTGCAGAACATTTTGCAACAAAGATGATGTTGCAGAAACGCCTCCACCACCACCAATGCATGCCATAACAACACTTCCAATGCTTGTCGTTGTCGTTGCAATTGCGAAAGGGAGGTGGTTGTGTGATGGTTGGGGACGGCATGAAGAAGGTCAATGTTGGTAGTCCCGAGCTCAGGCACTTCGTGACAGGCAGTGTCCATGGCGAAGGTGGGCGACGACCTAGTGAGCTACGACACCTCATGTAGTGCAGATGACCTTGTCGCGATCTCGCGGGAGGACCTCCACTCTGGCTCACACTCATCCCCCCTTGCAACAACGCTTGAGAAGTGCTCCATGTGACGGTTGTTGCAGCAAGAGCTGTTGCAGAAGGAAGCGACCACCCACGACTGAAACGAGAGACGAAGGGGAGATATGGGAGAGAAAAGGGGATCACGTTTGGATTGGAATGAGCGACTTGACGATAAGGAAGAAATGAGAGTACTATGATACACGGGTCCAGAAGGGGACACATGTTAAGCGCTAAAGGTGGCGAACACCTCATACTAGAACATGCGAAGAGGAAATTCTCAGGAAAATATTGGACACCTGGAAAATAGGCATAATATGGAAGAGACAAAAAACACACTTTCTTGGGGATAAAAAAACAATGAAAAATCGCCAGAGTTAAAATTGTAAGAGCAAAGTTTTGCCCCGTGTGTTTTGGATATTGTTGGACAAGACAGTAGATGAACTAACAATTTTTTCTAGTGTAAGCAGTTGAATAGGTTCCTGAAGGACAAGCTAGGTGATAAAGCTTCAAGAAAGATTTTCAAGTTATCGAAGAATTACCCCTTGAGCGAAGCTTAATCACGGATGATGACTGTAACAGCCCAGTTTTCACAAAAAATAAATTTTTTGTTTTCGGTGTGAATTGTTTGATTGTCTGATTTGTTTGCGGTGTTTGCATCCCCGATTTATCGATCGGCGATTATTTTCTCCCTCTTATCTCGTATCGGACGGAGACCGACCCTTGCCACCCTGACGCTCGACCTTTGCGACACCGGGTTTCACCCGATCACCGTCGCGATAACCGCACGAGACCAGCCGCAACCAACGGAACGAAAAACCCCGTTTAATAATTAAACGGGTTATTTTTATAGCGCGCAGGAAAGTGTTCTCGGAACGGTTCCAGCGCGAGGTGAATGCCTCCGGCTCGACGCGTTGATCGCGCAGTTCGAAGTTTTACCCGAATCGGAGGTCCTGCGGACCCCCGGCGGTCAGAAACATGAGCACCGCGCGAGAGAAAAACCGGGGATGTTTTTGCAAACTGCCAGCCACCGGGGCTATATAAAGACCACCACACTCCCACCCCATTTCTAGGGTTTCCCTAGCCACAAATTGCAGCCACCCCCCTCACAGTAGCCCCCATTTTCACATTTTTCCCAATTTTCCAATAAACCCTAGTTTTTCTCAGATCTGGACCGTCCGATCTGGGATCCGACGGCCCAGATCGTCTCAAGCCTCCACCTCCTCTTTCTCTCTCCTCCCACCCTCTCTCTCCAGCCGCCTCCACTGCTCGTGGGCAGCCGCCGCCGCCGCCGCTCCCTCCGGCCAGCCAGCCGGCGGCGCCCCTCTCCCCTTCCTCTCCTCCCTCTCTTACCCTTGCGCCCTGCCTCCTCTGCTCACCCCGCCGTTCTCCCTCGCAGGCACGGGAAGCCGCCGGAGCGCCGCCCGCCATGGAGCTCGGGCCGGAGCTCCACTCCGCCGCCCGGAGCTTGCCCCGCGGCCCAGCCAGCGCCTGCACCGAGCCGCCGCCTCCAGGCTCGCCCGCCTCCACGCCTCCTACGCGCGCCGTCCCAGCCTCCCTCGCCGCTGGTGGACGGAGGCCGCCGCCGATCGCTGCCGCATGCAGCACGGCTCGGGAGGAGCCGAGCCCTGCCTCCAACCGTCGGGGACGCCCACGTGGGCCGCCCAGCAGCCAGGCCGGCCGGCCCAGGAGCCAGCCCGCCAGCCTCCTCGGCCAGATGGGCCCCTGAGGCCCCTGGTGAGCAGCCCAAAGCCACCCCCCTGTTTTTTTACATTGTGTCCAGGACCTCAATTTTCTGCTAAGTCTGGAGAAAACTGATGCTGATTGCCTGTTTGCGTTGAAGTTTGCGAGTAAACCGTAGCTCCGATGAACGTGCCCCCAAAACGAAAGTTGCTCAGTTTTGCGTGCTCTATCGTTCGTATGTAGAAAGTTTTTCCGTTTGAGCTCATCTTGATTGTGTAATTGTGTTCTGAACAGGGCATCAGGCCGTTAAACTGCTACAAATTCCTGTTAAGTGTTTCTGTTTATATTTTGTTGCAACTTTGCATGATGATTGTGACTCACCCATGAGGCCTATTGCATTGATTCTTTCTCCTATGTATTAAGCATCATGTGTACTTCATTTCCATGCTTTAACTTGTCATGTTTGGGTGCTTTAGCTGTATTAAATCTTGCTCCAAAGTGGTGATCCTGATGTTAATGTGCTGCTGTGCTGAAAACTGTTATTTTGTTGCAACTTCGGTCGACGAGTGTGTCGCGACCGTTTATCGGAATTGAGTGATTCCAATTTCATATTGTTAAGCATCATGTCTACTTTCATTACATGTATTTCATCTTCATGTTAGCATTACTGGTCATATAGTTATTCAGCTCCAAAGTTGCTATGCTGCTGTTTTTGACAGCCACCTCTGTTTTTCTCTAAGTCTGGTACTTTGCGATGCCATGTTGTTTGCTTAATATCTTTTGATCTATGAAGCCTTTTTGTATGATTATTTTTGCCATGCCTTCTCTGCCATGTCTACTTTAATTGCAAGTAGTTTCTGAGCATGTTTGCATTCATTAACCTGTTTATGCTTTGCTCTGAAGTGTGCTTCGTGATGTTGGCAGTTTGTGCCCGTAACTTGTTTTGCTTATATCTTTTTAACCGTAACTCCGTTTGGAGTGTGCTTTATATGTAACTAGATTAGTTTTTCGTGTACTTTGTGTTTATGCTATTGTTTGATGTTGTTACCCAACCTAAAATATGGTTTAGGACAGAACAGTACCAAATGTTTTAATCATCGTGCGGCACTTAGTGTTATGCCAAGTTTAGGTCGTGCCTCACTTAAATTGACTAGCATAAATAGTTTACTTTGTGCTTCACCTTTTGCCATGTTTGTGTGCTATGCCATGCTTGCTTGATTTGCCATGTTAATAACCATTGGTTGATCACCTGTAGCTAAACAACTTGAATCATTATAAATGTGTGGTATCGTCGTGTGTGGCGAGTACTCCACTTAAATTGTTAGTAACCGCTCTCGACGGTAGGTGCGATGTCTCGTGTTGCTTCTTGTTGATTCTTGCTCGTGTTTGCTTCGTAGTAATAGATGCTTGCTCGTTGATTGCTTTCCAGTGTGTACCCTCTTGTGTGCTTCCGCAGGTACCTCTCGGAGACGATGCGAGCTTGCGATCAACTACACCTTCGGAACCCGACTTATCAACAGGCAAGGACTATACATTACTTATGATCCATTCTATTTCAACCAGCGGTTTGCATGCTAGTCTAGGTTAGGTTCGATGTTTGATCCTACCACATGTTTACAGCCTCTTTTAAACCGATACATCCATGTCCCCTCCCAGCAAACCTTGTACTGCTATGTTACCATTGCTCGTTGCTCAGCCCCTGCTTAGTATGCATGCTTAGGATGCTACGATGTTACCCTGTTACTCCTTGGTTTTGGGATATCACATTATTATATTGCTGTTGATGATATGATTATTATAATGTTGACTATATTCGACGAAGGATGGAGGGTCTAGGCTATCCCGCCCCGACGCTGTGTTCCATTCGAGTCACCTAGGACCTGAGTTTCGGGTATTGGTTTTAAGATTGAGCGTGCCTAACCGCGTGTGGGATTTTATGGGGTCCTCTTTTCTTACCTACCTAGCTTCAAACATTTCTAGAGGTGGCCCAAGATGATTTACCATTTGAAACCGTGTGCGTAACTGGTCTGCAGCCAGTGGTTTTAAAACAACTCGGGCCAGCAGAGACAGAGTTCCTTTGTTGGTCCACACTGGTGAGCTAGGGAAGTCCCCTGTTATATAGGTGAGACTAAACCCGACCTTGGCCATACGGAAGGGTCCGATCCGAGAGCGTGGCCAGCTTTTGGATTGGGTGTCGACTCCCTGGGGGCCATCCGGATTTGTTCGTTGTTAGTTAGGGGGACCTGTCGTTTCGGATCTCTTGGAACTAAATCATAAAATGGTTGCCTGTGATGGGTAGCAACTGAGAGAGATGGGCGTGCGTGCGGAGCCTTGTAATGGGCAGTTGGTACACCCCTGCAGGGTTAAATCTTTTCGAGAAGCCGCGTCCACGGTTATGGACGACTTGAGACCTACTCCTTGTTCATAGACAAAAACAACTGAGATAATCTTAATATAATTTGATCAACGTGTGTGTGCCTTGACTGCTTCTTCTTCGTCGGGATACGAAGAGGAGGACAAGGATAGGATAGGTGTTATGTTTGCGTAGTAGTTGATAGCAAGACTTATTGGAGGCGATTCCTCATCGAATGCTTGGCTTCTTATCTAACTCTCTAGATCGTTAGCCACTTCATAAATGCTAGTGCGGCAACAACCTCACCACTTACCCTTTCCTTATCGTAAACTACTAGTTGTCCTAGAATGACGAGTGATGAAGTCCTTGCTGGGTCAGATGACCACTACAGTTGGATGCTGAGTACCTCTGTACTCATGATACTACCCCCAAACTCTTTTCAGGGTTCTTGATCGACAACAGGTATGGTGATCGACGTTTCACGTGGAGACTCGACGACGACTAGTTAGGCGGATCCCGGCGGAGGGCCTGGACCCGTGTGGTTATGGGATCGATGTTTTTCTTTTGCCACTAGGCATTTGAAGTTAGTCTGTACTCAGACATGTATCTTCCGCTGTTGTATTGTATTAAGGCAGTTGTATGCCGATTGTATGAGATGTTGTATCCTTGTATCTGTAATGTTGTGATATCATATTGGAAATCCGGGGCATATGAACTTCGTCATATGTCGCGGTGGGACCGATATGTGCTTCGTCCCCGGATCTGGATGGAAACATCTAGATCTGGAACAGTACCGCATATCGGGCCTTACAATGACCCCCAAAAATGAAGGTGTATTGAAGCTCAACTCATCGAAGGAAATGAAGAAGACGGCGCAAGACCTAGATGTTTTTGCATAATTATTTTTCTGTTCTTTGAGTCATAGGACAAACCGTACTATCAAGAGGGGTCTTTAGTTTGTGGACACTGAAGTTATTGAGAAAATGCTCAGATCAAATCTAAACCAAGTGAGAAGCCAGAGTGAAGAAATCTCATGTGCACTGAGTTAAGTTTCGGTAGCAAAGACTTCGTTCTTTGGCTTCCGAAGCAGAACTAAGTCCGTGAGTCAGCTTTACTTGTTCCGCAAGTAAAGTTGCGCAGTAATGACAAATCCGATCGTTGTGGACACGTGTCAAACTGTCACTTCGGGTCAAATTGGTCATTTTTCACCTCGGGATCGCCAACTATAAATACGCCGCCCCCTCCTCCATTTGCGGGCGGCTGCTCTGAGAATATTCCTGAGAGAGACAGAAGAGAGCACCCCAAGAACTCCACTGAAGAAAAACCCAAAACCCAGAACACTGAAGCCTAAGTCCCATTGATCTGAGTAGATTCGAGATGACTTAGGTGAAAGCTTGCTAACCTTTTTATCTTGGAGAACTGCAATTCTCCTAGACGGTTAGAGTGTCGACTTCAGAGAGCGAAGAGTAATTGTCGCCTCGAAGATCAAGTTTTTCAAAGGTTTTGGAGATTCCCTTGATAATCTACCCCAAGTCAAAACTGGCCAAGCTCAAGGAGATTGGTGCAGTGGAGCAACGGACGGAGAGAGTTTTTCTCCAGGTGTTCAATCACCAGTCCCTCCAACCAGACATAGCGCTTTGCAGAGCGTGAACCAGTCGAATAAACATCACAGAGTCACAGTTTGTTTTACTTCAAGCACTTACATTCTGTATTGCAATTGCTTCCCAGTTATGCTTAAATGTCTTTTGATTCGCTGCATTTAGTTTCGCTTCAAGTTTTACTTCCCTGTCATTTAGTTCTGCAACCCCTTTCTGCTTAGTTTTTTCTTCCCTTCAAATCTTCAGTCAAAAATTTGAAGTGATCATTCACTTCCTCCCCCTCTGATCACATACTTGATCTTTCAATTGGTATCAGAGCTAGTCACTCCCTACACTCTGTGTGTTCTGGATTAACCTACTGCAGGGACGGATTCAAGGGGGACGAGGGGGGGGGGGGCGAGACCCCCCAACAATGTTGTTTCCCCTTTTAAAGCACGGTTAGATTTGCCTAATCCTAGCATTACGTAACTCTCTCGCCCCCTGTCGTCTCTCTCTTTTTAACGAACGTCTAGGACCTTTCGTGCCCTGTTGGCCCATGTGCATAAGATTGTGGACCAAGCCCAGTTTTAGCAACATAATAACCTAGGCCCAACGTGGAAAACAAAGAGCTAGGTCACGGACGTAGGCACGTACTCATAACCGCAGGTCGTGGCTGCTGGCTACTACGGCGCCTCACATCGGGTCGCCTGCCGCCTGCTGCAGGAACGTTTGTCTAGGGCAGTTCCTCATACATCACGCAGAGTTTCTAAAGAGGGTGAAGAGCGATCCATGGCTTGCGCGGACGAACGATTGCATAGAAAGCATGGCAGGCAACGAGACACAGAAGAATGATCAGGTACGATTATCTTTCAATTCCATTAATTAATCGCTAGCTAATGTTTGAAAATTAGACTATTTTGTATCATTAGAATTATAAGATTTGATATGTGGAAACTATCAGAAATTAATTAGGGAATATTCATGACCAATGAGATAAGACTTTGCATCCTTTTATCCCCTCATGAGTGTATGTGAATTGCTTTTCACATTTGATTTAGGGTAAGTTTGTTTTAATTTTAATTTTTCATATCTAGGCTATTGTATTCCTACAATATTATTATGTTCATCCTTGACGCCAATTTTCTGGGCTTCATTAAGATTTAGTTTATCAACCTAGGCTATTGTTGCCTTACAAAACTTAGGCTATAACCTATGTATGATTTTTTTTATTACCCTTAATACTGAATGCAAAAAAAAAATCGCCCCCCTATGATAAAATCCTGGCTCCATCCCTGACCTCCTGGAGTGCTTTCTGTTGGGGAACGGGGCAGAAAACAATACTTTTTCATGACCTACGCGTCCCGAACCCAAGACCTATGCTATGGCGATGCAAGTAACGGAGGGAATTGGTCACATACCAGTATGTAGTCCGTTAAGCGGGAAACGTTCCCGCGTGAACGTGGTTGATGTAGTCGTACCGGCAATCCCCGATGCCGCGCAGATCCACGATGACTCCTGAGGCCACCCGGTCCTTGAAGACCGATGACGGGATTGCGTCCCCTTCGGAATGTTGTCGGTGAAGACGTCGCGACACGGCCTCAACGATGAAGGAGCACCACAAGTGTAGCGCCTCGCGGGATTAGACGCATACGGTGTACCCGACGTTCCCTCCGGGCTGCGAACCAGAAGAGCAGCGGAAAGAAGATGGATTCGGATCCCGATTCCAGCAGCACGAAGGCGTGCGTATGGTGGAGAAACCCCAACCAAGTGTAGACTCCAAACAAGGGGAGCCCACTTGAGGAGGGATAAAGAGAGAGAAGAGAGATCTGAGAAAACTTGTCTCAAATCAAACCGTGTGAAGAAAAAAGGCACCCCACCCCTCCTTATATAGGCCAAGGAGGGGTGCCACCCTCCCTCCCCTTCCCATGTGGGACTAAACCCTAGGGAGGGGGGGGGGTTTGGTGCGGCTAGGGGAGGTGGGCTCCCTCCCTTGGCGCCTTGGCCCAAGGGGGAGCTCCCTCCTTCCCCTAATGGGCCTCTTTAGGCCCATATGCCTTTTAATTCATTTTTAATTATATTTAATCATATTTTAATATTTAATTCTGTTAATTAAATAATAAAACATATTTAAACATTATTAAACATTATTTTGAACCTTTCAAAATATCCAGAACAACTTCCGGCACCTCCCGAAACAATTTCGGTGTTCTCTCTTATTTCACCGATGATCCTGAATCAATCCTTATTGCATCGAATACCCTTAAGCGTGACACCCTACGGTTCGGGAAACAACAGACATGATCAGACACTCTCTGACCAATGACCATCATGTGGGATCTGGTTACAATCCTTGATGAGCCCCTGCGCTTCCATCGAATTAACTTCATCGTTTGAACCGTTAACGTTGAGTCCTGATCCCTTTGTCATATGGTACTTTGTTTGTCCGAGGTTTGATCGTCGGTATCCAATATACCTAGTTCATTCTCGTTACCGACAAACATGTTTACTCGTTCCCGTGATATTACAACCCCGTGACCTAGTCACATTATTGCGCAATCTTTATGATGTAATATCACTGAGTGGGCCCAGAGTACCTATCCGTCACTCGGATGGACAAATCCTGTTTTGATCTATTTGCATACTCATCAACATATCTACTTCGGAATACCCAAGATACACCTTTATGGTTACCATGTTTCAGTGTAACGGTTAATGCACTCAAAGCATCCTGGTAGATAGCAATTATGTATGATCATCACGGTCTTAAGGATCGGGTCACTACGTTTATAGTTATCGCAATGTTGAACTATGTGACTGGATCACATTGCAACACTTCTGGTGGGTGTGTGTCCATCATGTCATTCTCCCAATGACATGACCCCATTGTCAATAGACTGTTCACATCTCATGATCAGGAAACCTTGATCATCAATTGCCCAATGGACTAGTTTACTAGAGTTAACTAGGGACCTGGTTGTTTGTATACCACACGTGTATTAATGTTTCCGCTTAATACAGTTATAGCACAGTATAAAACTTATTATGAACTAATGGAATACGCCAATAAACATAGTTTATTTGCCTCTAGGGCACATTCCCAACACTTTCAAGTATGTCTTTCGCAGCTATTCGCTTCGGCGAACCTATTCCTGTTTTCAATGGGAAGGACTATCCTTACTGGAAGGACAAAATGTAGAGAAATATCATGGCTATCCATTCAGCTGCCTGGCAAGTTGTCTTGAAAGAAGTCACAATCAAGGATGAGAAGGTCATCACTCCTGCTGAAGCAAAACTGATGGATCTTGATTCTGAAGTCTAGGTATTCATCACCAACCATTTGACTTCAGAGAAGTATCATGAAGTGAAGAATATCCCATCTGCAAAAGGTGTCTCGGACTATCTGGAAAAGATTGGAGAAGGAGTATCCACTCAGAAAGATGCCAGAATTGACACTCTCCGAAGCAAATTCTATCGATTCAAGAGAAACGAGGGCGAGAAAGTCAACTCCATTTAAAGAAGACTCACTGCTCTTGCAAATGAGCTGATTTCCCTCGGTGTTGATGACATCACTCCTCACTCAGTTGTAAGAACTTTGCTTCGCTCATTGGATGATTCTTTTGATCACATAGTGCTGATGATCAAGGAAAGAACTGATTTCAAAAATCTTGTTGCCGCTGATATCCTTGAGAGACGCACAACCTTTGAAATGGAAGAAGATGAGAAACATGACATAAACGGCTCTCGAAGAAGATCTCATGCTCTAAAAGCAAAAGCTTCGCATCACTCCTCACCTGAAGTTAGTTCTGCTTCTGGTGTTGAATGAGATGATCCTGCAAGAATTGGGAAGGATTTGGCTTTAATCATGAGAAGATTCAACCGCTTCCAGAGAAAAGTTTTTTCTTCACCGAAGAAGAACTACTCGTCAAGGAACTCAAGTTACTCATCTCACCGTTCTTCCTCAAGAAGTTCTCCATCTAAAGACAACTGCTGATACAAGTGCGAGAAACCAGGCCACTACATTGTTGAGTGCCCACTGTGGGAAACTGAAAATAAATCAAAGCATTCGCTCAGAGATTCCTCAAGCAAGTCCCACAGATCCTCCAGAAGCTATGAGTCAAAGAAACATGATTACAGTTCAAGAAGAGAAAATAAGAAAGATTCTGATGATGACAAGAAAAAGAAGTATCACAAGAAGCGTGAGAGTTCTTCTTCGAAGACACATTCTTCTCGTCGAAGCAATTCTCATCGTGCCAAGGCCTATCTGGGAAAGGATATGAACCCTGAAGAAGAAGCCTCCGGATCTGAAGCTGAATCAGGTTCAAGATCTCCATCTGGATCCGAGTCTGATGGTGTTGCTGGATTGGCATTTGCTTCGGCTGGTGCTTTGAGCTCATTCTTCACGAACCACAACAGTGAAGATGAAACTCCTGCATACTGCTTCATGGCCAAAGAAAAGGTATCTTCATCCAAAGTTACCTATGATACTTCTGATTGTTCTTCATATGATAGTGATTCTAAGATAAGTTACTCTAAACTTGCTTCAATCCAACAAGATGAACTTGATTTGCTAAGTGTAAGGCCCGATATGCGGTACTGTTCCAGATCTAGGTGTTTTCACCCTGATCCGGGGACGAAGCACATATTGGTCCCACCGCGACATATGACAAAGCCATATGCCCCGGATTTCCAACATGATATCACAACATTACAGATACAGGATACAACATCTCATACAATCGGCATACAACTGCCTCAATACAATAAAACAGCGGAAGATATATGGCTGAGTATAGACTACAATCAAATGCCTAGTGGCAAAGAGAAAACATTGATCCCATAACCACACGGGTCCAGGCCCTCCGCCGGGATCCGCCTAACTAGTCGTCGTCGAGTCTCCACGTGAAACGTCGATCACCGTACCTGTTGTCGATCAAGAACCCTGAAAAGAGTTTGGGGGGTAGTATCATGAGTACAGAAGTACTCAGAATCCAACTGTAGCGGTCAACTGACCCAGCAAGGACTTCATCACTCGTCATTCTAGGACAACTAGTAGTTTACGGTAAGGAAGGGGTAAGTGGTGAGGTTGCTGCCGCACTAGCATTTATGAAGTGGCTAACGATCTAGAGAGTAAGGTAAGAAGCCAAGCATTCGATGAGGAATCGCCTCCAACAAGTCTTGCTATCAACTACTTACGCAAACATAACACCTATCCTATCCTTGTCCTCCTCTTCGCATCCCGACGAAGAAAAAGCGGTCAAGGTACACACATACGTTGATCAAGTTATATTAAGATTATCTCAGTTGTTGTTGTCTATGAACGAGGAGTAGGTATCAAGTCGTCCATAACCATGGACACGGCTTCTCGAAAAGATTTAACCCTGCAGGGGTGTACCAACTGCCCTTTACATGGCTCCGCACGCACGCCCATCACTCTCAGTTGCTACCCATCACAGGCAACCATTTTATGATTTAGTCCCAAGAGATCCGGAACGACAGGTCCCTCTAACTAACAACGCACAAATCCGGGTGGCCCGCGGCGAGTCGACATCCAACTCAAAAGCCGGCCGCGCTCTCGAATCGGCCTCTACCGTCTGGACGAGGTCGGGTTAGCTACCCAAACAGTTGTGGGCAGCCCCCTAGCTTCCAGGTGTGGACCAACAAAGAAACCATGTCTCCGCTGTCCCGAGTTGTTTTAAATAATATCTTCCTGGAGCTACCCGACAGACACACACACGATTTTCAAATGGTAAATTTAGCTTGGGCCACCACTAGAAATGTTTGAAGCTAGATAGGTAAGAAAAGGGGACCCCATAAAATCCCACACGCGGTTAGGCACGCTTAGTCTTAAAACCAATACCCGGAACTCCGATCCTAGGTGACTCGAATGGAACAAAGCGTCGAGGCGGGATAGCCTAGACCTTCCATCCTTCGTCGAATATAGTCAACATTATAATAATCATATCATCAACAACAATATAATAATGTGATATCCCAAAACAAGGAGTAACAGGGGGTAACTTCGTAGCACCCTAAGCATGCATACTAAGCAGGGGCTGAGCAACGAGCAATAGTAACATAGAAGTACAAGGTTTGCTGGGAAGGGACATGGCTGTATCAGTTTGAAAGAGGCTGTAAACATGTGGTAGGATCAAACATCGAACCTAATCTAGACTAGCATGCAAACCGCTGGTTGAAATAGAATGGATCATAAGTAATGTATAGTCCTTGCCTGTTGATAAGTCGGATTCCGAAGGTGTAGTTGATCGCAAGCTCGCATCGTCTCCGAGAGGTACCCGCGGAAGCACACAAGACGGTAAACACTGGAAAGCAATCAACGAGCAAGCACTCTATTACTACGGGGCAGCACAAGATCAAGAAGACAGAACACGACACGATAGTGCGATACGGATCTATCGTCGAGAACGGTTACTAACAGTTTAAGTGGGGTATCGGTCACACACGACGAATACCGCACGTTTAGGGTGGTTCAAGTTGCTTAGCTACAGGTGATCAACCAACGGTTATTAACATGTCAACTCAAGCAAGCATGGCATATTACACAAACATGGCAAGAGGTGAATCACAAAGTAAACTATCTATGCTAGTCAATTTAAGTGAGGCACAACCTAAACATGGCATAACACTAAGTGCCGCACGATGATTAAAACATTTGGTACTGTTCTGTCCTAAACCATATTTTAGGTTTGTTAATAGCAGCAAACAATAGCTAAAACGCAAAGTACACAAAAAACTAATCAAGTTACATATAAAGAACACTCCAAACGGAGTTACGGTTAAAAAGATATAAGCAAAACTAGTTAGGGGCACAATCTGCCAACATCACGAAGCACACTTTAGAGCAATGCATAAACAGGTTAATCAATGCAAACATGCTCACAAATGACATGCAATTAAATTAGACATGGCAGGGAAGGCATGGCAAAAAGAATCATGCAAAAATGCATCATATATCAAAAGATATTAAGCATGCAACATGGCATCGCAAAGTAACAGACTTAGAGAAAAGCAGAGGTGGCTGTCAAAAACAACAGCATAACCACTTTGGAGCTCAATAACTATATGACCAGCAAGCATAATATGGAAATTCAATACATATAATGGAAGTAGACATGATGCTTAACAATATGCAATTGGAATCACTCAATTCCGATAAACGGTTGCGACGCAACCGTCACCCGAAGTTGCAACAAATTAACAGTTTTCAGCACAGCAGCACATTAACATCAGGATCACCACTTTGGAGCAAGATTTAATATAGCTAAAGCACCCAAATATGACAAGTTAAAGCATTGAAATGAAGTACACATGATGCTTAACACATAGGAAAAAGAATCAATGCAATAGGCCTCATGGATTAGTCACAATCATCATGCAAACTTGCAACAAAATATAAACAGCAGCACTTAACAGCAATTAGTAGCAGTTTAACGGCCTGATGCCCACTTCAACACACATTTGCAACAACAAGATGACCTCAAATCAAAATGCTCACGAAAGATGAAAGTTTCATCACATCAAGCACAACAAATTTCCTTTTGGGGCCAACGTCATACGAGCTACGGATTCATCGCAATAATCATCGCAAAAACAGATCAGCAACAATTATACACAGACTTAGCAGAAAAAAATATAAAAAGGAAAAACATAAAAGATAAAAAAAAGAGGGCCTCACCCAGATGGGCTTGGACCAGGAGGCCCAGGAGGCTGCTGGTGGCGCGCTGGGCCATGAAGGCCCACGGCTGCGGAGGGGGAAGCTGGGCCGGCCTCTGGTTGGGCCCAGCCCAAGTGGCGGCGGCGGTTGGGATCGGCTGCTCGATCCCGAGCGGCGGCGGCGGCCTTGACGCCGGCGAGCGCCGAGGCGGGCTCCGGTGGGACAAAGGAGGGGCTTGGGGCGAAGGAGGCACGGATCCCGGCAACTCCTCGCCGGATCCGCCGCGGGAGGTCGCCGACGTGGCTTGGGACGGGGCTGTGGCGGCTCGGCTTGAGCTCCGGCTCGCCGGCCATGGAGCTGCGGGGGCGGCGGACGCCTGCAGAGGAGAGGGAGGAGGTTAGGGGGAAGAGGGGAGCGGGGAGGAGAGATGGAAGGAGAGGGAGGCGCCGCGGGAGGTGGGGGTCATTATATAGGCAGGTTGGCTGGCCTGTTTACGCAAATGCCCTCGGTACCCCTCTCGCGCGTCCGGTGATCGCGTTCGTGACCGCCGAGACTCCGCACGGACTCCGATTCCGATGAAATCTCGAACCACACACTCAGCGCGTCGAGCCCGTCGATCATACCTCACTGCGGTGACATTCCGACAACATTTTTCGGCGCCCCATAAAAATAACCCATTTAATTATTAACGGGGTTTTCATTCCGTTGGCTGCGGCTGGTCTCGTGCGGTTTTCACGACGGTGATCGGGTGAAACCCGGTGTCGCAAAGGTCGAGTGTCAGGGTGGCAAGGGTCGGTCTCCGTCCGGTACGAGATAAGAGGGGGGAAATAATCGCCGATCAAGAAATCGGGGATGCAAACACCGCAAACAAATCAGACAATCAAACAATTCACCCCGAAAACAATTTTTTTTTAATTTTTGTGAAAACTGGGCTGTTACACTAAGCAAAACCATGAAGAAATCAGAAACTCTGTTGATCGATGAGATAGAGAAAGGTCAAACTTTAACTAATGAGCATGCTGCTCTGAAGGAAAAGTTTGAAGAATTATCCTCTCGGCATGATCTTCTTTCAGTTGATTATGAGAAGCTCACCTATGAATTTCTTCAGACGAAAATGGCTCTCGAAAAACCGAAAGAGGCTCATGAAGAGCTGGAAAACATCAATATCTCTCCCATGGCTCAACAAGGTTCTGAAGCAAATCATAAAACAAATTCACCTTGCTTAACTTGTGTGGAACGAAGCAAAACTGATTCCAAAGACAAAGCTCCTATTATTATTGATGATACTAATGCCTCAGATGAGGAAAACTCTGCTGTTACCGAGGAACTCCTCAGGTTGAAAGATATGTTTGAAACAGGTTTTTTCAAAAGTGTCCAGTGTTGGAAATATGCCCTAGAGGCAATAATAAAATGTTATTATATATATATTTCCACGTTCGTAATTAATGTTTATATTTCTGTGCTATAATTGCAATGACCCTGACTGTGAGATTCAGAAGAAAACTCATTTGCATGTGTGGAAATGTAAACACCAAGAGTTCCTGGTTTAGCCTCTAAGACCAGCTCATGTGCTAACTGATGATTACGTTTTCTTAATCATGGACATTGTTCTTGTAACAAGGATGTCAGTAGCAATGGGAACATATTGTTAGCAGAACAATGATGTTGAACCGACCCCAGTATTGAATGATATACTTAGAGATCACATCGTAACTACGTTATAAGTCATATCATGAAATGTTATCATATACGTAATTCCTTAGACCATGAGAGTATCAAGTTACTTCACACAGGAAGACATGCTTTGTTTCTTAGATGAATCCTCCCGTAAATGGGAAGTAGTAAAATAAGTTCTAGGTATGTCAGATGGTGTGGCTAGTGACTGTGATAGTTCAAGAATGGGATTTGCTCCTTCACGATGAAGAAGATATTCACTTTGGGCCCACTCGGTATGACGGTATCCATTATAGTCTGGCCAGACGCATTGTGATTCAGTCACGGGGATACCGGAATACGATAACGAGAAAAGGGACAAACGAGCAAAGAGAATAACGAGTGGCTTGTGTTCAAAAGTTGTTACAAATGGGTGCCAAACTTCTCTCCTCTAACTTTGTCATATATCGCGAAGCAAAGGGAATGGTACATGACTAAACATAATGGTTCACTCGAAGTTTCTTCGTGTATGTGCGGGAGTCAACATGGGTGTCCATGGCTCCGCTGTTGATTATTGGCTATTGACAAAAGGCTGTTGACCTATGTCCGGAAGATGTTCTGAGTCATGTCCGCATTATACCGAACCTATTGGGTCACACACTTAACGAGCAGTAGTCTGTTAGAATACTAGTATGGTAGAAGGTTTAGTGGAAGCAAAGCAGAATAGTTCATACGGGTACCGGAAGTAGTTCCGGAGATTTATGGAATTGTTCATAAGGGCACCAGAAGTAGTTCTAGGTATTTAAGGTTATGTCCGGATCACTCTGGAGTAGTCCCAGGTGGTTCCGGAACATATGAGAATGGTACTGGGGAAGTCCTGGATCAACCGGAATAGTTTCCGGATAATCGCTGGGCTTCCCGACAACCTTCGCGGTCATCCGGTGGCTTAAACTGTAACTCGGATGGTCTTGGAAACTATCCGGATGGCTCCGGAACGTCCGAGAACGGTCTCGGAAGGTCCTGGAAGTGCTCCAGAAGTGTCCGGAATGTCCCGAAACGGTCCCGGTATGTCCCGGAAGGTCCTGGAAGCTTCTAGAAGGTCATGGAAGGTTCCAGAAGGTTCCGGGCAGTACCACCCACTCCCTTGCGCCCCTATCCTTGGGGGGCAAGCCACCTAGGCTGCCCTGGCCGGCCAAGGGGTGGGGGGCGCACCAAGGGGAAGGAATCCTCCTCCAGGTGGAAAGTCCAACTATCCAATATGGCAGGTTTTCGGTGGGAAGGTTTGGGAGGTTTTGGGAGTCCAAGTTGGACTCCCCACCCCCCTTATTGCGCCCCAAGGGCCTCTTGGCCACCTATATAATGTGGGGGAGGGGTGGGGGGCGCAACACAACTTGTCCCCAAGGCCTATGCGCCACCCTCCCTCCTCTAAACCCCGTTGCTCCACAATTAGACCCCGGTTTAGACGCTGTTCTAGATCGGAATCCGTTAGGGTTTTCTCCCTCTAGTTTTCTCGGTGGCGTTCATCTCTGGACGGCGGAGCGCTGCTGGATTGCTGCTACGGGATGTGTGGATACTAATGGAGGGGTCGTACCTTCGACCCTTCTTCGAGGAGCTTGTTCATGGGACTTGTCCGTGGGACTAGATCGCGGGACTTGTTCGTGGGATTGATCGAGGGACTGTTCGTGGGAGAACTTGCGAGATCTACTTCCACTATGTCCACGAGCTTCACCAACTCTACTTCCGCTACATCGGTTGGTGAGCCATGACCTAAAACCTTGTATGCAATCTTCTTGGATGATCTTGGGTTCTTGATTCGTAGGCCGAATTTTTTTTTGTTTTCTACTACGTTTCCCAACAGTGGTATCAGAGCGATCCTTGATTAGATGCATGTTTAGGTAGATCATATGTTGATATGAGGCATTGATTTTCTTGTTTGCTTCCCTATCATGTGATCTTTTCTTTGCTCGACGGCATGATGTGATTTTGCTACAAGGTTTGAGTTTTGCCATGATCCCTCTATGCTGCTCTTAGTATGCTGGTTGCCTTGATCATGGACTACATCAAATTCCTTGGATCTCATCCTAGTCTTGCTATAGAAAATTTTACTTGAACGGGCTTGTGGATTTTATGAACTCAAATCCACACGGGGGTCACGCGTTTAACGAAGTTTGGCTTGTGGCATTAGTTGCTACACGCACCCCGTATGTTAAACTAGCAACAAAAGAAGTATCGTGTTTTTGTTTTGTCTAGGGTTTCTCGTTTGCCTTGTAAACCTGCTTAACAACCACGATAAAAGTTGCAACAACCCGTGTAGATGGCGATCTAACTCGTTTTTGCAGAGTATGCATGTGATGTGGTATAGCCTTCAAGATTTGCAATGTGTTTGTATGAGATGCTATATGTTATGTAATATTTATTCGCGACCTGCGTGTCGTGGTACGGCATGATGACTGGAGTCATATGATTGTCACTTAATTATGGCCTGCGTGCCAGAACTGTTTATTAGCTCGAGGCAAAGCAATAGATAGATGCAAGGTGATGATCTACGATGCGGAGGTGGACCCCGACGCACATGCCGGAAGCCGTGGTGTTGGTCCCGGCACCAAGGACAAAGTTGGTGGACACGGTGACTTCAACCACGACGACGTGAAGATAATGAAGACTTCACGAAGCAAAGGGCTATATCATATCACATAATTTTATGAACTGCCTGTGATGTTTATCCCTTTGATGCACCCTTGTTTGATGCGCGGTAGTCGTATTTTATTAGGGTGATCTCTCGCAAAACAATATCAAGTTGATAGTGTTCTCCCAACTGTAGCACCATCTATACTATGTTTCACACCGGAGCAGGTCATGTCACATGGGTGCACACGTGTGTGACGCATAAAAGGCGGGTGTGTTAAAAGAACACACAGCGCATTACACTTGGTTGTCTTGACGGTTTGGATAAAAGTTTGCTACCGGAACACGCCCATCGAAAGATGAACAAGAATCACCTTTGGTGTGATTGGCAAGTTGGCCTACCGGTCCAGTCTAAGTCATCAGTGATGTCACATCAATGGCGGACGATTGGGTTGGATCTTGAATCACTCCAGCATCAATTACGAGAGATATTGATCTGAGTGGGAGCGCACTTAGTAATTAAATTGATTAATCACAAGTGCAACTTAATTATGAACAAAGTCTTAGTATTTGCATTATCGTTGTAGAATAATGGCTCGCGTTACCACCTTCCCAAATGATTTTGATTAACTGTTTTATCTGGTAAAAACTTTACGATTGGTACCGTATTGTGAGGAATATCCTCAATAGTGTCGAGAAGGAGCTTGTCCTATCGCAAATTTTTGATGCTCTCCCGCTGATGCTATGGATGATGTGACTTATGTCCATAATCCAAAATGCTAGAATTCCACGACAGCTAAGTGCATTGTCTTCACCATCATGAAACCCGAACTTCGAAAAGTTTGGGATAGTTATGTTATATTCATGGAACTGAAAAATAAGTTTTCAGTAGTAAGACAATTAATGTTGGATATAAGATATCTAGTACAATGTATGATTGTAAGCATTAGTGAAAATGTTCATTGTGCTCTAAACAAAACTGATGTGTGGGATCCAGAAGAACAATGATCATATGATGATGAGGATTAAGGGAAAGGAAGTTCCATAAGGTGTTATTAAGACTTACATGCCGGAAAGTCCATGGCCTGCGCCACCCTTGATCATGTGTGATCTTCTGTGAGTAGGAGTGACATTGGAAATAGAACTATGATACGTATAAAGGCAAAACGAAAGAAGACTGGAATAGCCAGCTCAGAAATGAAAGTCATACGGAGTTATAGATGAATTCATTGCTAGTCAAGAGATGTAAATCTTGGGAATCATGATTAAGCAGTTAATTGTGGATTCTGTATATTGTGATTAAACTGTTGATCACCGGAATATCACATCGATTGCATATTGTTGCAACTCGATGCAAGAAATACTATGGCCTTTATGACTAGCTAATGATGAGTTTTGACACGCTCGGGAACACGGTAAAAGGTTTACTATACCGTGTGTTGACTCTATGATTATCTTCATAATTCATTTTAGAGTTGAGTAAATTGTTACTACACTTTAGCCTTGTTGCAAAACATCATTTTGAATCATGTTTGTTGCAAGAGAGTTGTTCAAAGCTATGAATAACGTAAAGGCCATACTTCCATTATGAATAGGTTGTATGTTATGAATCTTGATAATATTACTAAACATCCATAACACTGACGCTAAACGTCGCAAGACTAACAGAAATACCACATAGATGTGGCACTGCCGTTTATCACAAGTGACATAACATGCATGAAGAATTTCCATAAGTGATGGACTTTCGAGTCATATGATTATGAATCACTTGACACTTGCGATCTTTGTCTCGAAGTAATGTGACTAAAACACCGTTGATAGGCCATACATGAACGGGCAACTAAACCATTGGTAATCATACATGATGATGTGTGTAGTCCAATAAGTGTAGTTGTGTGCAGTGGATTCCCTATCTTCACTCATGAGTTGAAGTAGATATGTGGATATCTGTTCAATAGAGACATACTTCTGAAATCTTTGAAATGTTTAAGGAATTTTAGAGTGAAATAGAAATTCATTGTAACAAGAAAATAAAGCTTCTGCAAATTAGATTGTAGAAAGTAATATTTGAGTTACAAGTTTAGCGAACGTCTGATGAGTTGTGAAGAAGTGTCATAACTTGCGTCTCCCGGAACACTACTATGAGTAAAGTGTTCGAGAGATGTAATCAATCCATGTATGACACGGTAAGATCAAATATGACGTTTATCAATTTGCCATTATACTTATTAAAGTTATGCGTTAGTGACTACAGCTTTTACACTTAAAAGAGCACCATCAAATCTGTTGAAATGACACCATATTAGATGTGGTATGGACTGTTAAAACCATGTTGTCTTTTCTTAAAATTTGGGTATATGAGGCATATGTTTGACATACTCAAAACCCCAAATCAGATAAGTGCTACTTTGTTAAGGTTATGCCAAAAGTTTTGGTATTCCTCTATCACTACACAAAAGCAAAACTGTTTGCTGTTAAGAACAATGTATTTTGAAGAAAAATAGTTTCTTACAAAAGAGTGAGTGGGAGGACAGTGCAACTTGTCAAAGATTGTTGAATCTTCAGAGAAGTGCGCAGGTGAACCACACAGGTTAGACAAAACTCGTACAAACATTCATGATATGTAAAACGAGATATTGTTGTTCGACAATGATAAACCTGTGATATACAAAGAAGCGTTGATGGGCCCTGACTCCGGGATTTGGCTAAATGCCAAATAATCCGAGATAGTATCCATGGAAGTAAGTCAAGTTTTGAACTTGGTAGACCCTCGGAAAGACTAAAAGTCTGAAGAATATATATATGGATCTATAATTGATTCGGATGAAATTGTTTTATCCATAAAGCTCAACTCGTTGGAAAATTGTTTTCTAGCAAGTTCAAAGGTTGACTACGGCGAAATAGTGTCGACCGTAGAAATGCTTTAGTCAGTTCGGGTTATATTAGCAATTACTACATATCTCATTTATAGGATATGGTAGAATGAACGTCAAAACAAAGTTCCTACACGGAAATATAACAAAGGACGTATATGTGATACGACCGGAATGTTTTGTCGATTCAAAGGATGCTAAAATAGATGCAAGCCTTGGATATCCAGTGATGGACTGAAGCTAGCATAATGGAGTTGGAATTTTCGTTGTGATGAAATTGCCAAAAGAGTTTGTTTTCATCAGGAATAACGAAGATGCTTGAATATTCAAGAAAGTAAGTGGGAGCTGATTAATATTTCTAAAACCTTATGTATATGACATATTGTTGATTAGAAATGATATAAATTTCTTGACACAAATAAGGACTTTATTGAAAATAGTTTTCAGCTGAAGTACTTGGGCTAATATAGCATTAGTATTGAGCGCAGTGATCTATGAAGATAGTAAGTGCCTGATCATGCTAAAGCCAACACTGCATATTGACATGATACTAAAGTAGTTTAGTATGAAAACGCCAGGAAGGATGTTCTTGCCGAGGTCACGGTGAAAAGTTGTTTGCGGAAATCGGTGTTCATGAACATTGATAAGCAAAACACATGAATTGAATTTCACTCACATGTGTGTTTGGATTAATCATGTACACCATAATATGTAAAACGACCAGATATGTCCAACGCTCCAAAAGGTTGTGAGCAAGATACCAAAGTGATCAATATGTTGATCATTGGACAAGCACTGAAAAGTTAAACTTATGATAGATAAGATATGTTTCTTAGAAAATGGAGATAATGAAGAGCTCGTTGTAACAAGTTACACCAGCTGAATTTTGATGTAAACAGTTACACCAATTCAGTCTTCATACTTACTCCGATCGATTTTCGATTTTAATTGGGATTATGTGTTTCACACGTAAGGGTGGCACAGTATGGAGGAACTATGTGAAGTTAGATACTGTGGCGAATTCTATAACAAAGGCTAAGTATATTGTTGCTTAAAGAAGTAACAAGGCAGGGTATTTTGAATCATCAGTTCATTTATGAACATGGTATGGTTTCCTAGATGCTTGAAGCTCATGGAACATTGATGAATGATTTCATGACTTATTCTAAGGAACCAAGGTCCTACCAAATGATTCAAACATATACAAAGCTAAACTGATAAAATTAGTGAATTTTATGATAGCGTGAAAACGCGAAGATATGCAAGATATAAACGGGCCTGAAATGTCAGATCCGAAGATGAGGTCTATACCACAAATGAGGCATTTATTACACCGGTATGCCATAGGTGTAAAGTGCTCAAGCACTGACAATATTATTGACTCTAGTGCAAGTGGGAGACTGTTGGAAATATGCCCTAGAGGCAATAATAAAATGTTATTATATATATATTTCCACGTTCGTAATTAATGTTTATATTTCTGTGCTATAATTGCAATGACCCTGACTGTGAGATTCAGAAGAAAACTCATTTGCATGTGTGGAAATGTAAACACCAAGAGTTCCTGGTTTAGCCTCTAAGACCAGCTCATGTGCTAACTGATGATTACGTTTTCTTAATCATGGACATTGTTCTTGTAACAAGGATGTCAGTAGCAATGGGAACATATTGTTAGCAGAACAATGATGTTGAACCGACCCCAGTATTGAATGATATACTTAGAGATCACATCGTAACTACGTTATAAGTCATATCATGAAATGTTATCATATACGTAATTCCTTAGACCATGAGAGTATCAAGTTACTTCACACAGGAAGACATGCTTTGGTTCTTAGATGAATCCTCCCGTAAATGGGAAGTAGTAAAAATAAGTTCTGGGTATGTCAGATGGTGTGGCTAGTGACTGTGATAGTTCAAGAATGGGATTTGCTCCTTCACGATGAAGAAGATATTCACTTCGGGCCCACTCGGTATGACGGTATCCATTATAGTCTGGCCAGACGCATTGTGATTCAGTCACGGGGATACCGGAATACGATAACGAGAAAAGGGACAAACGAGCAAAGAGGATAACGAGTGGCTTGTGTTCAAAAGTTGTTACAAATGGGTGCCAAACTTCTCTCCTCTAACTTTGTCATATATCGCGAAGCAAAGGGAATGGTACATGACTAAACATAATGGTTCACTCGAAGTTTCTTCGTGTATGTGCGGGAGTCAACATGGGTGTCCATGGCTCCGCTGTTGATTATTGGCTATTGACAAAAGGCTGTTGACCTATGTCCGGAAGATGTTCTGAGTCATGTCCGCATTATACCGAACCTATTGGGTCACACACTTAACGAGCAGTAGTCTGTTAGAATACTAGTATGGTAGAAGGTTTAGTGGAAGCAAAGCAGAATAGTTCATACGGGTACCGGAAGTAGTTCCGGAGATTTATGGAATTGTTCATAAGGGCACCAGAAGTAGTTCTGGGTATTTAAGGTTATGTACGGATCACTCTGGAGTAGTCCCAGGTGGTTCCGAAACATATGAGAATGGTACTGGGGAAGTCCTGGATCAACCGGAATAGTTTCCGGATAATCGCTGGGCGTCCCGACAACCTTCGCGGTCATCCGGTGGCTTAAACTGTAACTCGGATGGTCTTGGAAACTATCCGGATGGCTCCGGAACGTCCGAGAACGGTCTCGGAAGGTCCTGGAAGTGCTCCAGAAGTGTCCGGAATGTCCCGAAACGGTCCCGGTATGTCCCGGAAGGTCCTGGAAGCTTCTAGAAGGTCATGGAAGGTTCCAGAAGGTTCCGGGCAGTACCACCCACTCCCCTGCGCCCCTAGCCTTGGGGGGCAAGCCACCTAGGCTGCCCTGGCCGGCCAAGGGGTGGGGGGCGCACCAAGGGGAAGGAATCCTCCTCCTGGTGGAAAGTCCAACAATCCAATATGGCAGGTTTCCGGTGGGAAGGTTTGGGAGGTTTTGGGAGTCCAAGTTGGACTCCCCACCCCCCTTATTGCGCCCCAAGGGCCTCTTGGCCACCTATATAATGTGGGGGAGGGGTGGGGGGCGCAACACAACTTGTCCCCAAGGCCTATGCGCCACCCTCCCTCCTCTAAACCCCGTTGCTCCACAATTAGACCCCGGTTTAGACGCTGTTCTAGATCGGAATCCGTTAGGGTTTTCTCCCTCTAGTTTTCTCGGTGGCGTTCATCTCTGGACGGCGGAGCGCTGCTGGATTGCTGCTACGGGATGTGTGGATACTAATGGAGGGGTCGTACCTTCGACCCTTCTTCGAGGAGCTTGTTCATGGGACTTGTCCGTGGGACTAGATCGCGGGACTTGTTCGTGGGATTGATCGAGGGACTGTTCGTGGGAGAACTTGCGAGATCTACTTCCACTACGTCCACGAGCTTCACCAACTCTACTTCCGCTACATCGGTTGGTGAGCCATGACCTAAAACCTTGTATGCAATCTTCTTGGATGATCTTGGGTTCTTGATTCGTAGGCCGAATTTTTTTTTGTTTTCTACTACGTTTCCCAACATCCAGGGACACCGGCATCTTTGTGATATCCTGAAGAAGGCACTTCTTCACAGGAATCCTAGGAATGAAGGTGTTAGCTTTGAAAGGAAGTTAAACCCTGATGGCACCTACTAGGAACCTGAGCAGTACCCAAAAACTGTGTGGGTGCTAGCAAAGGATAAGCCTATAGATATTGTTAATCTTTCAACTTACAACTGCAAAATTGATAAGGCTATTGTTGACGAATCACTTGATTCTGACTACAAGCTTATCAAGAACCAGGAATGAAAGGTTTCGGCCGAATACATTGGTGCCCCTCCAAAGAATGGTTTCTATAAGAGACAAATCTGGGTGCGCAAGTCACTCTTTGAGAAATTGCCTGCTAACCATTCTATGCAGGAAAAGTCTTCGGTACCACCGAAACACTTCTATTCTCTCGAGGAGAGAAATGGATCACTGGTGCCCGAATCAAATGTTCCTCAAAAGGAATACTATCGTACTGGTCGTTATACTTACCGCCACCGTGATAACAATGATAAGATTGCATATGCTCATTCATATCCTAAACCTTCGCAGAGGACTTACATTTATGGTGTACTTGATGATCCCCCTAGGCAATATAACCCTGTTCGATTTGATATTGCTTCAACAAGTGCTTCCACCTCTTCTCAGTCACCTGCTCGTTTGTGGGTGGTTAAGAAGAACTAATTCTTCTGTAGGGCTATGTCTCCGGTGGATCCTAATGGGGCATGGACAGTGGTTGCACAAATCATATGACCAGAGAAAAGAAGTTATTCACCGAAGAAAAACTATCTCAATCTTCTCAGAAGTACATTACCTTCGGTGATAACAACAAGGGTAAAGTTTTAGGTTTGGGTAAGGTTGCCATATCAAAAGATAAGCATATTGACAAGGTTATGCTAGTTCAATCTCTTGGTTATAATCTCATGTTTATTTCTAAGTTATGCGATATGGGTATGCTTGTTCTATTTTCTGCTTCGTGTTGTGTTGTCTTTTCACAGGATGACTATACATTCGTCTTTGAGGGTTACCGAAAAGGAGATTCATACATCGTTGATTTTTCTTCGGGCCCTGCTGTATCCACATGCTTAATGGCAAAAGCTTCATCTGGTTGGCTATGGCATCGAAGACTTGGTCATGCAGGGATGATAAATCTTCAAACTCTTGTGAAGAAGAAGCATGTTATTGGCCTTAGCGAAGTAAAATTCGATAAGGATCGTCTCTGTAGTGCTTGTGAAGATGGTAAAATTACGAAGAAACATCATTCAGCAAAATCTATCATGACCACTGCTCGTCCCCTTGAATTGCTTCACATGGATCTTTTCGGTCCTCAAAATTATGCAAGTCTGAGAGGAAATAAATATGGTCTAGTAATTGTTGATGATTTTTCTCGTTATGCTTGGGTTTTCTTTCTGGATGACAAGAGCAAAGTTGTTCAAATTTTCAAGTCATTCGCCAAGAGAGCTCAAACAGAATATGAATTATCTCTGAAGCATATCCGAAGTGATAATGGAACCAAATTCAAGAATACTTGATACGTCCAAAACGTATCTATGATTTCTGCTTGCTCCATGCATGTTTTGTGTGATATTGCTATGATCTAGATACACTTTCATACACTTTTGATCATATTTGGACTAACCTATTAAATCAGTGCACCCCAGTGCCAGTTCCTGTTTTTTGCTGTTTTTCTATTTCAGTTTTCCCCCATATAAAAAGTGCCAGAAAAATTCGGGAAAATTCAGATAAAAAATCAGCGTGAAGGAAGCTTCGCGAAGAGCCCGAGTGGGGCCAGAGGGGAGCCAGGGGGGCCCAGGCGGCCACCCGGCGCGGCCCCACCCCTGGCCGCACCAGGGGGGCGCCTGGGGCCCCTGGTCCACCTCTGGCTGCCCCCCTTCGCCTATTTATTCTCCGTCATGGGGAAACTCCAAAAAAGAACCCTATTTCGCAAACTCGCCTCTGTTCCGCCGCCGCCGCGCTTCCGAGATCGGGAGCACCAGAAGACCTCTTCCCGGCACCCTGCCGGAGGGAGGATTGACCTCCGGGAGTCTCCTCTCCACCATGGATGCTCCCCGGATGTCTTGTGAGTAGTTTTCCTTGGACCATGGGTCCGTGATCAGTAGCTATGTGATGTTCTCCTCCCCTCTTTGATCTTCATGGTTTAGACCTCGTGAGCTGCCCTACATGATCGAGGCACTTTTGTAATATTTCTGCTGTTGCTATGCTGAGTTTGTTGGGATCTGATGGATTATGAGATTATGTTCAGATTGTGATAGAGTAATATATTTGGTATTTATCTCTTATATTTTTGTTCCTAAGTAATTCTTGCATGTTCTCCGTTGCTGTTTATTGCTTTGGCCAAGTAGTAGGTAGTGACTTCAAGAGGGAACGTTGTGCTCGATTGTGGGTTCATGCCCCCCGATGACACGCTTGAGTGATAGAAACATGAGTCTAGGGGATGTGCTGTTGCCACAAGGGGGAAAACAACGGTGCTTGTAACCGCGGTTTCAAGGATTGTTTACTTTACGCAAAGTTCTTTTTAATGCAGTTGTCTGTTGCTTTGGGTTTACACTTTGGGTGGGGCTCGCAACTTAATACCAGCGAGATGTTCTGGATAGATATCTCAAGGTGGATGATTAGTAGTAGATGCAGTTGGATTACGGTCTACTTATTTTTGCGTACTGCCCGTGCTTTTGAACCTCTTCCTTTCTTTTGTAGCATAGTTAGCATTGCGGTGCGTTCATAATCTTGTCAATTGCCCTTCTATAATTTGTTTACCTCGCATAGCAGTTTTATCGTCATTTGGGAGAGAGACATCACTATTGAACATCACGTATCCCGGTCCATATCCTTATTACTGTTTCCACGCTATATTTACTTTTCTGCATTTACTTTCAATTGCTATCATTATCCCTTGTGTTTTACCCTTTGTGAACAACAAGACCGGAGAGATTGACAACCTCTCTGAACTTCGTTGGGAACAAAGTTATCTGTGTCTGTGTGCAGGTCCACGTCAGTTGCGCCGCTGACACCTACTTATCATCTTTGGAGTCCTACTAGAGACAAACCTTGGTATCTTCACCGAGGGAAATTTGCTGCTGCGCTACATCTCAACCTTCCACTTGGGGTAACCAACGAAGGGCGAGAAGCCATCAAGCGAATTTCGGGTGCTATTGCCGGGGACTCCGAGTGCTAAGATAGGGGAGTTGCACACTACCCTTTACCTTTGTTTTTTAGTCTTGTTAGTTTATCTTTCAGTTTTTATCTTTGTGTCTTTTATCAAAAATTACAAAAAAATCAGCCACACTTGCTGCTACTATGGGTTCCACTGAAAACACCAAGTTGTGTGACTTCACTAGTCACAACAACCAAGACTTTATCTGCACCCCCATTGCCACACCTGCCACTTCAGCTACCTCTTATGAAATTAAACCTGCCTTGCTAAACCTTGTTATGAGAGATCAATTCTCTGGTGCTGGAGATGATGCTGCTTTACACTTGAATAATTTTGTTGAATTATGTGATATGCAAAAGTATAAAGAAGTAGAAGGTGATGTTGTTAAGCTCAAGCTCTTTCCTTTCTCTTTAAGGGGAGACGCTAAAATCTGGTTTCAATCTTTGCCTAGGAATAGCATAGATTCTTGGGATAAGTGCAAAGATGCTTTTATAGGGAAGTATTACCCACCTGCTAAGATTATCCAATTGAGGAGTAATATTATGAATTTTAAGCAATTGGATAATGAACACGTTGCCCAAGCTTGGGAACGAATGAAATCTCTTGTTAAGAAATGCCCTACACATGGTTTGACTACCTGGATGGTTATCCAGACTTTTTATGCAGGCTTGAACTTTACCTCGCGGAACCCTTTAGATTCAGCCGCGGGAGGAACCTTTATGTCAACTACACTTGGTACTGCCACGAAGCTTCTCGGTGAAATGATGACCAATTAGTCCCAATGGCACACCGAACGCGCTCCAATAGGTAGGAAGGTAAACTCTGTCGAGGAAATTACCTCCCTCAATGAAAAAGTTGACTTAATTATGTCTCTACTTACCAAGCAACCCTCTATTGTTCCTCATGATGTCCCTTTAAATTCTTTGGTTTCCCAAGAACAAGTCGATGTGAACTTCATTGCTAGAAACAATTTCAACAACAATGCTTATAGGGGAAATTTTGCTAGCAATCCTAGACCGTTTCCATCCAACTATGGGAACAACAATACCTACCCTAGCAAAAAGAACCCCTCTTCTGAATTAGAAAGCATGCTTAGAGACTTTATCACTACCCAAAAAGCCTTCAACAAAAATGTAGAGGAGAAATTAGCTAAAATAGATAATCTCTCTTTGAAGGTAGAAAGCTTAGCCCTTGATATTGAGATGCTTAAAATTTGAACCTCTCCCCTTGAGGAGAATAAGGCCACTCCTATTAATGCTATCCAATTACAAATTAATGAAAATATTAGGATGATGGCTAAACTTAAAGAAAGATGGGCTAGAGAAAAAGAGGAAGAGGATAGAATTAAGAGCCTTCCTACACACCACACAGTTGCCACTATCCAAATTGTTGAGGACACCCAAACTATTAGCACCCAATGCACTCCTAGTCCCGTTGGACCTATTAATGGTGATGCTAGTACCTCAACCGTAGATGAAGAAACTCCTATGAACATAGAGGGTTTCAAACAATTGAGCCTAGATGACACTACTACCACCTTTGATAGTAGTGATATTGATTTTGATAGTTGCACCCTCTCAGAAGTTATTAGCTTCCTACACAAAATGTCTAGAGACCCCCACACTAGCACACTTAATCTTGTCTTCACGGAGCATATCACAAATGCTCTCATCAAATCTAGGGAGGAGAAGCTTAGAGTAGAAGCCTCCATACCTAGGAAGCTAGATGATGGTTGGGATCCTATGATCAAAATTAAATTAAATATCTTCTCTTGCTATGCTTTATGTGATGTTGGAGCTAGTACCTCCGTTATGCCCAAAAGAATATTTGATATGTTTGAATTGAAGCCCTTTGAGCCTTGTTCTTTTGGTGTTCGTCTTGTTGATTCTTCCGTAAAGAAACCTTTGGGGAAGATCGATGATGTTCTTATCATTGTCAATGACAACTATGTTCCCGTTGATTTTATTGTTATGGATATAGAGTGTGAACCTTTGTGTCCAATTATTTTGGGACGTCCTTTTCTTCGCACCGTTGGTGCGGTTATTGACATGAAAGAGGGGAATATAAAATTCCAATTCCCATTCAAAAAGGGGATGGAACACTTCCCTAGAAAGAAAATCAAGTTACCTTTTGAGTCCGTTACACGGGCTAGTTATTCTCTTTCTCTTGATAAAACTTGATTCTTCTTTTGCATCATGCCTAGCTTAAAGGCATAAAAGAAAGCGCTTTCGGGAGGCAGCCCGCAACGAATTTAGGTTTTTATTTTTGCGTTTGTTGTGTCTTGATGATTGTTACTTCTGTAGAAACATCATTGTATCTTTATTTTTCAACTTTGTGCCAAGTTATAGCCTCTTACGTCAAGGGAAGTAAAAGTTGTGACATGCTGTCCAGAAAACAGATTCTGTCCTCGTGACTAGAAAAATTCCAGAAAAATACCAGTTCATCTTTTTGAGCTGAAAGTTTTACACAGTATGCTCTATACAATTACGAAACTTCCGTATGTTCTGAGTTTTTTGAGTTGAGTTGCAGAAGTACCCCTAAAAAATTCTTTACTATCTGCTGTTCTGTTTTTCACAGATTCTGCCACGTTTTTTCTCTCCTTACTTTTGCAAACCTTAAGCTTACTTTTTCTTTGCAAAAAACTTTTGGCACTCTTGAGAAACAGTAGCTCTTCAATAATATCTTTATATCTAGTGGGGAAAAATTATTTTATTAAGGGTACTAACCTCTCTAATCAGCTTATGATGAGTTATGTATGAAGGGAGTTTTCAAGTGTGCGATGGAAGATGATGAAAGAAGATCCAGGAGTGTCAAGCGCTCAAGCTTGGGGATGCCCCCATGCATCCCCAATAAATATTCAAGGAGACTCAAACGTCTAAGCTTGGGGATGCCCCCGTGCATCCCCTTCTCCATCAACAATCATCAGTTCGTTCTTCGTCTCACTATATTTTTATCACTTCATGCGTTATGTGCTATGCTTGGAGCGTCTCGCTCTTAGGTTTTATTTTTAGTTTTATTTTGATTTGCTTGATTTTCATAACAAGTTAGATCCCATCTTACTTTGTGTGGGAGAGAAACACGCTCCACTTTCAAATTTAGAACACATCATAGGATTTTTCCTGCTTATCTTTTTGCTGTTGTGTGTTCTTTATCTTTTCATAGCTACTACCATGTTTAGTTTTAGTCTTAGTTTGTCTTTAGCAATAGCCTTGGCTTTTGTTTAGTTTGTTGCTGGAAGTCTTTATAGTTTTCATGTTTATCTTGTTAAAGAGAGTTGGTTGTTGCACTGAGTTGTGTCTTGTCTTGGAAGTAGGTGATTGAGGTTGCTATTTAATTTTAGTAGTAACTTGCAATAGTTTTGAGGTATTGATGTGAGTAATGTTTGAACTTTTGGTGTCAAGAGCTCTAGCCTATTAGTGATAGGTGTCGTATTTTGGGCAATCCTTGTTTAATTTCAAAACCTACAAAACTAGTTGAGAACTCTAGCTACTAGATGGATCACTATTCTTCTGAGGGGTCGAATATTAGAGTACACTCACGTACCATGAGTCGAGGATGCGCAAGGATAACCAAACCCCCATACACTCCTCCTCGGGTACTTATCTCTTTGTGAACCTCCTTATTAGATTGAGATTTACCGATAATAAGTGCATGAGTTCTTCGGACTAATGTAAGTATTGAAAGTTGACACTTCCACCTTCCCATATTTTGCTAGCCTCTCCCGTGCCGTGCATTGCCTTCTTCTCACTCCGAGAGTTGGTGTCCACCTTCGCCAGTACATCCAAACCCTTGGCATGATACGCTCTGTCATCATAAGCCTCCTTTTATCTTTCCTCAAAACAGCCACCATACCTACCTATCAAGGCATTTCCCTAGCCTTTCCGAGTTATATTGCCATGCAACATCCACCTCTTCATGACTTGATCTTCATGTCATACATGTTCCTGCTACACTGGCAGCGATATACATTGCATACATCATGATAGCTACATCTTTTTATGATTTTGAGTACCTTGTAAAGTGTGAAAGATCTCCTTTTCCTTCTTGTAAAATAGAGTGTTTCCCTTAAGTGAGGAAAAGATCCCAAAGTGGACACAATAAAAGATCCCAAAGAGGTCAAATAAGAGTTAAATAGAAAGAGCCATTGAGGCCACAAAAAAAATACAAAAAAATAGAAAAGGAGAAAAAGAAATAAAAAAAAGAGAGAAGGGGCAACACTACTATCCTTTTGAGAGATCCACACTAGTACTCCCTGTATATCTTTGTACTCCATAGAGATGATCATTATGCATATAGCTATGTGGGGACCTTCACACTTTAGAACTTGGCTTGCATATTCCAAGGATGAGCCTCCTCAAACGAGCTCTAGGTCTTCATGAGCGAGCAAGTTAGATGCACCCCCACTAGTTCCATTGGAGAGCCTCTTAGCTCGTATGTGCATCCGTTGCATGGCAATCCCTACTCCTCACATCATATCTATCATTTGGCATCTCTTGCCTATGATTGTCCTCATTGTTGTGAGCCTTTCTCATCCTTTTTGTCTTCCTCCTCCACCATATTTCTCTCTTTGCCATCCTAAGTGTCAACTCTCGTGCTTACGCTCATCCATTGCATGAGTGCTCAAAATATTGAAAAGGAGTGGATCAAATTGACTTGTACCTGGCTAGTGGTCTGGGGACGAGTCAAGATAAGATTCCAAAGAGGACCAAGTGTGAAACTTTAGTAGATTGAGTTCTCAACAAAAATAATTTTTCATCTCGTATTCCCTATCCCCTTTCTTGCACGCAAACACCATTTGGAGACATTCGAGTCACGGACAGCGAGAGCTCTTGCACCAAATGTTCTTTTGTTACCTGTTTCAATGCCAATATAGACGCTTGCATGTTATTACTTGAATTGAATCTCTAGCCTTGATTGCTTTACTTTGCAAAGTTCTTTTATGGTTGCTAGCATGTCACCACAGAAATTATGTTGTTATCATTTACCTACTCGAGGACGAGAAGGAATTAAGCTTTGGGATGTTGATACGTCCAAAACGTATCTATAATTTCTGCTTGCTCCATGCATGTTTTGTGTGATATTGCTATGATCTAGATACACTTTCATACACTTTTGATCATATTTGGACTAACCTATTAACTCAGTGCACCCCAGTGCCAATTCCTGTTTTCTGCTGTTTTTCTATTTCAGTTTTCCCCCATATAAAAAGTGCCAGAAAAATTTGGGAAAATTCAGATAAAAATCAGCGTGAAGGAAGCTTCGCGAAGAGCCCGAGTGGGGCCAGAGGGGAGCCAGGGGGGGCCCAGGCGGCCACCCAGCGCGGCCCCACCCCTGGCCGCGCCAGGGGGGCGCCTGGGCCCCCTGGCCCACCTCTGGCTGCCCCCCTTCGCCTATTTATTCTCCGTCATGGGGAAACTCCGAAAAAAGAACCCTATTTCGCAAACTCGCCTCTGTTCCGCCTCAGCCGCGCTTCCGAGATCGGGAGCACCAGAAGACCTCTTCCCGGCACCCTGCCGGAGGGAGGATTGACCTCCGGGAGTCTGCTCTCCACCATGGATGCTCCCCGGATGTCTTGTGAGTAGTTTTCCCCTGACCATGGGTCCGTGATCAGTAGCTATGTGATGGTGTCCTCCCCTCTTTGATCTTCATGGTTTAGACCTCGTGAGCTGCCCTACATGATCGAGGCACTTTTGTAATATTTCTGCTGTTGCTATGCTGAGTTTGTTGGGATCTGATGGATTATGAGATTATGTTCAGATTGTGATAGAGTAATATATTTGGTTTTTATCTCTTATATTTTTGTTCCTAAGTAATTCTTGCATGTTCTCCGTTGCTGTTTATTGCTTTGGCCAAGTAGTAGGTAGTGACTTCAAGAGGGAACGTTGTGCTCGATTGTGGGTTCATGCCCCCCGATGACACGCTTGAGTGACAGAAACATGAGTCTAGGGGATGTGCTGTTGCCACAAGGGGGAAAACAACGGTGCTTGTAACCGCGGTTGCAAGGATTGTTTACTTTACGCAAAGTTCTTTTTAATGCAGTTGTCTGTTGCTTTGGGTTTACACTTTGGGTGGGGCTCGCAACTTAATACCAGCGAGATGTTCTGGATAGATATCTCAAGGTGGATGATTAGTAGTAGATGCAGTTGGATTACGATCTACTTATTTTGGCGTACTGCCCGTGCTTTTGAACCTCTTCCTTTCTTTTGTAGCATAGTTAGCATTGCGGTGCGTTCATAATCTTGTCAATTGCCCTTCTGTAATTTGTTTACCTCGCATAGCAGTTTTATCGTCTTTTGGGAGAGAGACATCACTAGTGAACATCACGTATCCCGGTCCATATCCTTATTACTGTTTCCACGCTATATTTACTTTTCTGCATTTACTTTCAATTGCTATCATTATCCCTTGTGTTTTACCCTTTGTGAACAACAAGACCGGAGAGATTGACAACCTCTCTGAACTTCGTTGGGAACAAAGGTATCTGTGTCTGTGTGCAGGTCCACGTTAGTTGCGCCGCTGACACCTACTTATCATCTCTGGAGTCCTACTGGAGACAAACCTTGGTATCTTCACCGAGGGAAACTTGCTGCTGTGCTACATCTCAACCTTCCACTTGGGGTAACCAACGAAGGGCGAGAATCCATCAATACTTATATTGAAGAATTTCTTGATGATCATGGCTTTACTCATGAGTTCTCTGGTGCTTATACACCTCAACAGAATGGTGTAGTTGAAAGGAAGAATAGAACTCTTATTGAAATGGCTAGAACTATGCTTGCTGAATAAAAAACTCCTATCAGGTTCTGGGCCGAAGCAATTAACACTGCATGTCATATCATCAACAAGGTTTACCTTCACAAATTTCTGAAGAAGACTTCACATGAGCTTATCACTGGTAACAAGCCAAATGTTTCATATCTTAGGGTATTTGGTGCTCCTTGTTTTATTAGAGATATGAATCATAGCTCCAAATTTTCCCCTAAGGCACATGAAGTTTTTCTACTAGGTTATGGCTCAAACTCTCACACTTACAGAGTGTATAACTCCCTGAAGGGGATCAACCCCGTCAAATCCCATGGTCAGGGACCCTGGGTTAGTCATGAGAGGCACAGGTTGGACGATAGCTCGTCGGCAAATAGGGAGGCACGCTCCTGCTCGATATTATTGATGGGGATGATGCGATTACAGTGGATGCCAAGGCTGGAGCGCTCAAGGCTAGGGTTACAGGTGATATTGGTTCGTCTCGGACGGCGGACAAGCGACACATGGGGCACGATTTACCCAGCTTCAGGCCCCTGGAGGGAGAACCCTACATGCTGCTTGTCTGATCTTGTATTGATGATAATGTAAAGAGGTGCCATGAGGGCTTTGGTGGAGAGAGATCTGTCTAGTCCTATGCGTGGGGATTGAGAGCTTCTGTTGTGGTTGTCTAGAGAGGTGCCCCTACCTCGCTTTATATAGATAGCCAGGTAGGGTTTACAAGAGTCCTAGTCGACTACAAGCAGGAGTCCTTGTCTTGCGCCTCAAGTCTTCGGCTTCACGTCTTATTCCATCATGTCGGTGTCCACGAGTGGGCCCCTGGTGGGCCGCCAGCCATGACACGCACCAGGTACCCTCACGTAGAGGAGTCGTGGGGTCAGCCCCTCGTCAGTAGCCCCCGAGTGCCTGGGGGACTCGAAGAGTCGCGCATGGACTCGAATATGCCATAGCCGCCGTAGTGCGTGTCGATCATTTGCTGATGAACAGTCGAAGATGTCGTGAGTATGCTCCCGATGGGAGTGTTTGGATGAAGCATCGAAATTGCAGTCCGGTTCGTTTTCTTGTTTCATCGTCGGGTGGGGAGAAGTTTCCCAGTCGAGCGGTCGTCGGGTGCGCGTCAGCGCTCCCGATGGGAGTAGCCCCCGAGGCTATGTGCGACTCGCAGAGTCGCGCATAGACTCAAGTTGTTTTTAAGCTAACCCCGTTGTTTCTTGTCAGCTGCGTGAGTAGTGCTCGTCGGGTGCGCGTCAGCGCTCCCGATGGGAGTAGCCCCCGAGGCTATGTTCGACTGCTTGCAGTCGAGCATAGACTCAATACTTCTTGGTCGTCGAGTTATTTTCATCCGGGGAAGTTCTCGACTCGGGTCTTGCTTCGTAGGCGTGAATTGTTGTAGGGATCAGTCGTGGACGAGGAGGTTGACGTTGCCGCGTCATGAGGGCGCCCAGTCCCCGAGCATCTGCTGAGATGGATAAAAAGGTGTAACTGTATTAAGATGTACTTGCTCGATATACAAAAGAATTGTAAGGTGCATGATTTTCAGATGTTGCAGTTTTGTCGAATGGATAATGTAGCAGCATATAAAGTTTATGCATGTCTTTTGATGAGTAGGCCCTCCAGCAGCATACTCTTGCCGGGTAACAGGGACGCTATGCCAGACTTGTTGAACCCGGAGACTAGAGCGGCCTTTTGGTACCCAGCCTCACTATAAACGCGAATAAACACATATAAAACTGAGCATGATCCAAAGAATGATTTTGTAGCCTTCAGATGTTTGTGCGCGACTACGTAGCCATCTTTGGCGACTGATCGAGAATGTATAAAGGTTTTGGAGTTATATCATATAAGATTGTAAGGAAAACTTAGCTGTAGGATCGACGCGACGGAGGATGTCTAAGATGAGCAGTCGAGTAGTCGAAGATGAGCACTCGACGAGGAGCAGTCGACGTGGAGAAACGGAGTCGGTGTGATGGCGACTGTGACGTTCAGCCCCCGAGTCCGCGAGCCTCCGAGCCTTGAGGTGGCGGAGTTGCGTGGCGAAGTCGTCGTAATGAATTTATCCGGCGAGTGATGAGAGGACTTGACGCGGTGATTCCTGCGCGATGGAGCTCGGTACGGGAGAGCCCATACAAAGGAGCTCGGCGCAGGATGATTCGTGTGCTTGGAGTCGACGGTGCGACGAGTGAACGAGAAGGAGTCGATGCGCCGGGCGGCTTCAATTGCTCGTCGTGTGATGTCGTTGTAGCGGCGCGAGTCGATGTAGAAATCTTGGCGAGTAATCCATGGTATGTCGAGTTGGAGTAGAAGCCTTGTGGGTCAAGATAGAACCCGAATTCGTGATTGGAAATTCGCGATCTCGCGCAGATCCAAAAACGCGTTGCAGTGCGAGAGCCGCTGACGGAGATCTAACCGTTGGAATTTTCTGAAATTTTTGTGCTGATGGGGGATTGAATCCCGCATGCTTTCACCGGAGGGATCTTCAAGTTGATGTTCGAGCTAATGTCAGGAATTTATTTGCTGGAGTCGCGCGGAGTTCTGTTAGATTCCGAGAGTGCTTCAATGCGCGGGTTGCCGACGGAGATCCAGCCGTTGGAATTTGCTGAAATTTTCACAGATTTTTGAAAACTGGATTTCGCATCTTTCGACCGAAGGGATCGTCGAGATGAGCTTCGAGTCGCCGTCGCGAGTGCCCGCAACACAGACGTTTTTTTTTCCTGTAGGCTGCGCGTGAGCTCTTTTGTTGATGTCGATCTTCGAGTGGCGCGCTCGAAAATTTTCTTGCTTTCTCCGTGAGCTTGATGTAGATCTTGATGTAGTAGTTGAAGAAGCCGAGTGTTGATGGAGTCGTCGACTTGCTGATTGCTGATGAAGGGGCCGTCGAGATCGCGTTCCCAACCTGCGCGGTTCCCACAGACGGCGCCAATTGACGGGGATCAACCCCGACAAATCCCATGGTCAGGGACCCTAGGTTAGTCATGATAGGCACAGGTTGGACGATAGTTCGTCGGCAAAAATGGAGGAACGCTCCTACTCGACATTATTGATGGGGATGATGCGATGACAGTGGATGCCAAGGCTGGAGCGCTCAAGGCTAGGGTTACAGGTGATATTGGTACGTCTCGGACGGCGGACAAGCGGCACATGGGGCACGATTTACCCAGCTTCAGTCCCCCAGAGGGAGAACCCTACATGCTGTTTGTCTGATCTTGTATTGATGATAATGTACAGAGGTGCCGTGAGGGCTTTGGTGGAGAGAGATTTGTCTAGTCCTATGCGTGGGGATTGAGAGCTTCTGTTGTGGTTGTCTAGAGAGGTGCCCCTACCTCGCTTTATATAGATAGCCAGGTAGGGTTTACAAGAGTCCTAGTCGACTACAAGCAGGAGTCCTTGTCTTGCGCCTCAAGTCTTTGGCTTCACGTCTTATTCCATCATGTCGGTGTCCACGAGTGGGCCCCTGGTGGGCCGCCAACCATGACACGCATCAGGTACCCTCACGTAGAGGAGTCGTGGGGTCACCCCCTAGTCACTCCCACTTTGGGAAAGTTATGGAAACTGTGAATGCGAGGTTTGATGAAACTAAAGGCTCTCAAAAAGAGCATTTGCCTCATGATCTAGATGAACCTCCTCTTGATGAAGTGATCAGGTCAATGGCTATCAGAGAGATTCGCCCTGTTAAAGCTAATTCACGTCAAGCAAATCAAGATGATGATGATCCAATGTTCCCACACATAGCCCGGGGCGCTGGAGATCAACATCCTGAAGCTAATAATACACAGGATGGAGAAGAACCTGTGAACGAAGAAAATGCAGACCCTGAAGGAAATGCAGATCCGGAAGGAGATGTTGGTCCTGAAGGAAATGATCCTGAAGAAGACCAGAGCCACAAATCATTGAAAATGCACTGACTTGAGTGCGAAGAAGAGTTGATGTTGATTCGATCCTCGAAGAAATTCAACAACCAGGTCGTCCCACAACTTGTTCTCGTACTCGTTTGGCTAACTTCTGTGGAAAATTTTCGTTTGTCTCCATGATAGAACCGTCAAAGTTTGATGAAGCCATGAAGGACCCATATTAGTTAACTTCTATGCTCGAAGAACTTAATCAGTTCGAGCGAAACAAAGTCTGGTCCTTAGTCGAAAGGCCCGATCCCACGAAGCACACCATCATTGGTTCAAAGTGGATGTTTCGCAACAAGCAAGATGAAGATGGTATTGTGGTAAGAAACAAAGCTCGACTGGTAGCACAAGGGTACACCCAAATCGAAGGTATCAATTTTGACAAAACTTATGCTCCAGTTGCTCGTCTCGAATCCATTCGTGTTATGCGTGCTTTTGAAAATTTCAATGGTATCCTAGTTTATCAAATGGATGTGAAAAGTGCTTTTCTTAACGGAAAAATCGAAGAAGTGTATGTTATGCAGCCTCCAGGTTTTGAAGACTCGAAGAATCCTGACATGGTGTACAGGTTGCACAAGGCCCTTTATGGGTTGAAGCAAGCACCTCATGCTTGGTACGACACCTTGAAGGATTTCCTTCTGAAGAAAGGCTTCAAACCAGGAACAACTGACCCAACTCTTTTCACTCAATCTTATAATGGTGATTTGTTTGTCTGTCAAATATATGTAGATGATATTATTTTTGGATGCACTAACACTGAAATCAGCGAAGAATTTTCCAAAATGATATCGAAGAAATATGAGATGTCTATGATGGGAGAATTGAAGTTCTTCCTTGGACTTCAAATCCGTCAACAGAAGAATGACACCTTTATTTCTCATGAAAAATATCTCAAGGATTGCCTGAAGAAGTTTGCACTCACTTGAAAGGACGTGGATGTCGCCTAGAGGGGGGGGGGGTGAATAGGCGCTTAAAAACAATTACGGTTTCGGCTTGAACAAATGCGGAATAAAACTTAACGTTTAATTTGCCAAGAAAGAAACCTAAATAAGCTAGGCTCAACTATGTGCACCAACAAATTATACTAAGCAAGATAAACAACTACGTGATAGCAAGATATATAACATGAACACTAAGGCTATCACACAGTAGGTGCACAAGTAAATAGGTTGAATAGGAACAACCTATGGGACAAGCAATGCACAATAATATGAGCAAGCACAAGATAAACAATTTAATAAGCTTGCTCAAAGTAAGGGTAGAGATAACCGCAAGTGGAGCCGATGGAGACAAGGATTCGTTACAGAAGTTCCTTCTCTTGCGAGAAGTACGTCTCCGTTTGGAGAGGGTGAGGAGCACAATGCTCACACGAAGCCAACGAGGGCCACCCTATTTCTCCTCACGCTCTTACCAATGCAAGATGCCGTGATTCCACTATTAGGACACTTGAGGGCGGTCACCGAATCCGTACAAATGGCGACCCTTGGGGGCGGTCACCGAACCCGTACAAATGCTCGGGGCAATCTCCACAACCTAATTGGAGGCTCCCGTAGCGTCCCGAAGCTTTCCACCACAATGATTGAGCTCCGCAACAACAAGCCTCCAGGTGCCAACGCACCCACGAGGTACAAGCTCTAGAGTGCCAATGCACTCAAGAGTAGCTATCTTCTCAACTTCACTTACTACAACGAATCCTCGGAGAGAACTCGAACCGATGCACCAAATGCAACGACAAGAGCACAAGAAGTGCTCAAGTCCCCCACTCTCAAATCCCACCAAAGCAACAAAAGCTATGAGGAGTATGAGAGGAAAAACAAGGAGAACACCAAGAACTCCAAGATCTAGATTCACAAGGTTCCCCTCACTTAGAGGAGAGATGGCTTGGTGGAGAATGTAGATCTAGATCTCCTCTCTCTTTTCCCTCAAAAAGGAGCAAGAATCATAGGAGGGGAAGAGAGTAAGAAAGCTCAAAGAGGTAAAGAATGGAGGTAAAAAATGAGCTCATAAACATTAGGGACAATGGTGAAGAAGACCCCCTTTTATAGGTCCCCACAAATCCAACCGTTATGTGCAGTTTTCTGTGTTCCGAGCTGTACTACCGCTCCCGGAGCGGTACTACCGCTCAAACGGTACTACCGAACATTAAAAATAGCTCTACTACCGCCCAGAACAGAGGAGTTGCGGTAGTATCAAGTAGTACTACCGCTCGAGCGGTACTACCGCTCTTCCGGGCGGTACTACCGCTCTACCTCTCAGGCAAAAAACAACACGGCCAAAACAAGCATAACTTTGCCATACGAACTCCGATTTTGATGATCTTGGGCTTGTTTTAAAGCTATGGAAAATCTCTAGGTCCTCACTTAAGGAACCACCCAATATCAACAAAAATAAATGATGCAAATCATGGAAAGGTTAAAAGTCCAACAAGGTAGAAGGTGAAACCTTCAGAAGATAAGAGCCGACAAAAACACCAACCTCCAAAACACAACAGTAAATGTATATAAAATCCGTTTTCGATGAAGAAGAGCTTGTAATGAATACGAACTCAAGCTCCAAAACTCACAAAGAGAAAAACCAAACAAGAACCAATAAAGATGATGCCAAGAATTCAAAGGGTTGAGCTCTCCACGAACGATGCGGCCTAGCCTATAACTCGGTCTCCTAACTACCACCATGAGACCGGTAAACTAGAAGCCTATAAAGGTCAAACCTTTTTCTTGCCATAATCCACTTGAGATTGATGATGACGATCATGTCCGCCTCAAGTTGGAACACCTTTCTTGGTTGCGCCGGCTCTATGAAGACTAGTAAATTGCTCCCACATACTGCATTATGGGTGAGCCTCTTTTAGGCATATCTTCACAAGACCATTATCACCAAATGGTTGGCAAGCTCCAAGAATATGATATCTTCGTGATGCTCCTATTGACCTTGCACACATCAACTTGACCAATCTTTGGATAGCTCCATAAAGAACACCTTGGTCAACACGTAATCTTCATCTTACAACCTTGAAGCCACCATATGATCTTCAAGCGTTGCCTATGGACAAACCTTAAAGTATAACTAAAGGAAACCATTAGAACATAAAGATTGTCATAAATTACCAAATCCAAACATAAGGGCACATGCCCTTTCAATCTCCCCCATTTTGGTAATTGATGAGAAACACATTAAGAGGGTTTATATGATGAATTATGCTAATCATGCAAAGTAAGTATGCATGAACAAGATGGCAAATGCTTAAGAACAAAACCAAAGCACGGACCTCCTCAAACAAAACCCTCTAAATTTCTCCCCCTTTGGCATCGATTGCCAAAATGGGCGGAAAACTAAGAAGGCCGATATAGAATGTGTTCCTCCCAAAAGGGGTGTATCTCTCAAGAAATGAGTGGAATAAGATACACATATCCAAAGATACATGGTGGGAGGAAAAGCAAACTATATAGGGGATCCAAAGATGTCGGGACCCGGGGTTAGCGTATGCAAGTCCCACTATGACATAGTCATATGGAGAGCCGAGAACCGTACCCACTTGTCTAAGCAGACAAGGCCAAGCACATAACGTTCTCGGAAAGCATCGTACGCGAGGGGCATCCCATTCAGGCCGGATGATCAACTGAGATGGGTCCTCATCGTCCGCACACAAGTCTAAATGATATGGGTGATGAACTCCCATATTCACAGACAAGTCGCCTCAACCATATTATCAACTATCTCATAACTCTCCCATATTATCGATATTATCAACTATCTCACAGACAACTCCCATATTATCGATATGGGTGATGAACTCCCATATTCACAGACAAGTTTAAATGCCACTTGGAACCAGGAGTTTGAATGATCATAGGGGTGAATATTTCATCAAAGGATATCTCATGCCGAAGTGCATAACTCTCCGACATGAATGATTGAGATGCTCCTGGATCGAAAAGGACAGAAGTGGGAACAAAATTGACTGGGAGTTTACCAAGAATGACGTCATAAGTACCATCATTTTCCTCAACTGAGATTTGGTTCACACGTCCAAGACTTGTGGAAGTGGAAGGCTTGGCGGTGGAGACCTTCGGGGGTGGTCTGGCACGAACAGTGGGGTTCCCTTTGGCATGGGGTGGAGCATTTTGATTGACGGGGCAATCACGAGAATAGTGACCAGGCTGGCCACATCTGAAGCAGGCTCCAAAGATAGGGCGGGGAGCTAGGTTTTTTGGTGGAGCTGGTGGACGAGGCGGCTCAAGGGATGGACTCGGTGGGTTGTTTTGGGGGAACAAACTGTTAGGAATCCAGATCATGCGCTTCTGAGGGCGTGAACTGGAAGAAGGGGCAAGTTCAAGAGCATGCTTGCGAGACTTCTCGAAAACTTCATTGCCATGCTGAGCTCTGAAGGATCTGTTGACTAAATCCTCAAAGGTGGCAAACTCAAGGAGGTTGAGATCATGACGAAGGATGGGGCTAAGTCCCTTGCGGAACCTTGCCTGCTTTCTGGCATCGGTGGTGATCTCATCTTGGGCATAACGAGCAAGACGGTTGAACTCCCTCACATACTCATGAATGGACATCTCTCCTTGATTCAGATTGCAGAACTCTTCCTTCTTGCGCTCCATCAACTCATCCAGAATGTGGTACCCTCGAAAGGCAACACAGAACTCCTGCCAAGTCACTACGTGACCATCTGGCTGCATAGAAACATAGTTCTCCCACAATTGAAGAGCAGCACCTTCCAAGAAGTATACCGCGAAAATAACTCGGTCATCGGGAGCAACATGTGCTGTATCAAGCTTACGCTCGATGGAATGGAGCCAATCATCAGCTTCGAGGGGCTCAGAAGAACATCGGAATACCGGTGGCTTGAGGAAGATGAAGTCCTGAATGCTGACCACCACATTACGATGGTGGGCGGTATTCTGCTCGATGAGCTCCAAAAGGCGTGTTTGATCACGTCTTGTAAGAGCAAGTTTTGCCCCCGAAGGTTTTGGACATTGTTGGACAAAGCAGAAGTAGAACTAATATTGTTTCCGAGTATAAAAAGATACTTAGGTTCCGAAAGAATGGAGTTTGCAAGTAGAAGGTCGAAGGACAACTCGCTGCAGTGAAGCTGCAGTTATCTACCGAAACCTTTGAAGGAAGACGACCCCTAAAAATGTCGTCGAAGAAGATGTTTCTCTCGAGCAAAAGCGCAACGAGGAGAACGCTGAAGCTGGTCGAAGACTTAGTCTTTTTGCTAGTTCTCCTTATTTTCTTGAGTCATAGGAAAAACCGTACTATTAAGAGGGGTTTGCTAGTTGAGATCTTTGTCGAAGTGAATTTGCTCTGCTCAACCAAAACCCACAAAAGCCTACCGAGAGAAATCTTACCGAGTCGAGCGAATAGCTCGAAGGAAAAGTCATCGCACTTCGTGCCTTCGAGAGAGAACTCGTTCGGTGAGTCAGTTTACTTGTTCCTCAAGTAAAGTTGCGCAGTGATTGGAATCCGACCGTTGTGGACACGCGTCAAGCGGTTGCATCGGGTCACTTCAGTCATTTTACCCATCGGGATCGCCAACTATAAATACCCCGCACCTACCCGCCATTTCGGGTTGGCTGCTCCACTGAAGATTCTAAGACAGAAGTCTAAGAGCATCCCAAAGAGATCCATCGAGAGAAAACCTACACCCAAGTCTGAACTGAGTTGAGCAATTCACTATGACTTAGGTTGAGATTAGCCGATCTTTTTATCTTGGAGATCTGCAAGTCTCCTAGACGGTTAGGCGTCGCCTGTCAAGCAGTCGAAGATTAATTGTCACTGCTGAAGGAAGTTTGTAAAGGTCTCGGAGATGTCCTGAATCATCTACCACGAGTGAAAACTGGACAAGCTCGAGGAGTTTGTTGCAGTGGAGAATAGGACGGAGAGAGTTTTGCTCCAGGTGTTCAATCACCAGTCCCTCCAACCAGACGTAGCACTTTGCAGAGTGTGAACTGGTTTACCAAACATCGCTGTGTCAGGCTCGTTTTCCTTCTAGCATTTACTTCAAGTATTTACTCGTAGCCTGTTTGTCTTTGATGTTTTCCTTCGCTCCAAATCCTTTCGAGCCTTGCATTACTTTCGATACTGTATTTCCTTCGAGATGCCTTTAGTCCTACGATGTTTACATGATTTCCTTCTAAGTTCCTTAGAATTTTTAGAAGTGATCATTCACCCCCTCCCCCTCTGATCATTCTTGAGCTTTCACGTCTATTCTGCTCAGCTTCCATCATGATTTCTGCCGCAGAAGGCGGTGGTGGAGGGTCATCATCATTTCGATTCCGATCACGGTCTCGATTCCGAAGAATAATACTACAAGTTCCACCTGACATCCTGTGTGATAAAAATCAAAAATCAGAACAGGTTGTACGATGGAGGCAAGGATAAAAGGATATGATTTAGGTGGAAAAGATAATAATGCGAAGGCAATGATTCAAAGAAACACTGAACAAATCCGGCAGCATAACAGCTACACTGGGATGGAAAATGAAACAACCTCGAAGAAATTGGACAGAACATCTTCAAGGAACTCAAAACACGAAGACTCTGGACAACCACAACCATCCTACGGCTATAAGGAGGCAATCAACGAGATGTTCTAGTCAGACATAGATGATCCTAGTCCTATCTTCCCGTAGAACAAGATGAGGGTGACTCAGAACTCAGAACGATGAGGGTAAGGAGAAAAAGAAGCCTTACGTTGTTCCCTTATATACCCAGAGTAACTATATAACTATAGAAAGCTAGACTCGACTTCGGCCAAGGTTGATAATCCTACAGTCAGTCCTACTCTGATACCAAGTCTGTCGGGACCCGGGGTTAGCGTATGCAAGTCCCGCTACGACATAGTCATATGGAGAGCCGAGAACCGTACCCACTTGTCTAAGCAGACAAGGCCAAGAACAAAACGTTCTCGGAAAGCATCGTACGTGATGGGCATCCCATCCAGGCCGGATGATCAATTGAGATGGGTCCTCATCGTCCGCACACAAGTCTAAATGATATGGGTGATGAACTCCCATATTCACAGACAAGTCGCCTCAACCATATTATCGACTATCTCATAACTCTTACATAGAATTACTCCAGCCCGATCACTTAGTCGGGGTCTAGGGCGGGCTCGATCATACATCAAAGTGTGCAAGAGACAGAGTCTTGAACAATCGCATCGCGATGCCCCAAGCTGCGCACATCTAAGGGCCACTTGGTGTATAAAAGACCGCCAGCCAGATCACAACTAAGGTCTCAAAAACCCATACTAATACATGCATGTTATAAACATACACGCAGCACACATGTCTAGTATGAACAACAGGTATCATTGCAATTCTCTACAAAGTATATACTTTATTGATAACTCTTACAGAGTGCACACAGAGATCAAAAGTCCGTGATCCAACATTACATAAAAAATGCGGAAGCAAAGTAGGTCTGAGTACAGACAAGTTTAACAAAGGAAAATGGCTCTCGAGAAACTGAGAGAGGCTAATGAAGAGTTGGAAAGTGTAAATCTCACTCTCATGGCTCAACAGGGCTCAGAAGATAAAAATGAATCTGTTTCACCTTGCTTGACTTGTTTGGAACGAAGTAAAATTGATTCTATTTATGAGAGATCGAAAGGAAAGCAACCTATTGTTATTGATGATGCTAATCCCTCGGACGAGGAAACCATTACCGAGGAACTCCTCAGGTTGAGAAATTTGTTTGAAACAGGCATGTTCAAAAGTGTGCAGGGACACCATTATCTGTGTGATATCCTTCGAAAGGCTCTTCTTCACAGGAATCCTCGAAACGAAGGAGTTGGCTTCGAAAGGAAAATCAATCCTGATGGAACGTACTGGAAACCCGAACAGTATCCTAAAACTGTCTGGGTTCTTGCGAAAGAAAAGCCCATTGATATTGCTAACCTTTCAGGTTTCAGTTGCAAAATTGACAAAGCTATTGTTGATGAATCACTTGATTCTGACTACAAACTTGTTAAAGATCAGGAAGGAAAGGTGTCAGCTGAATTCGTTGGTAGTCCTTCAAAGAATGGCTTTTATAAGCGACAGATTTGGGTTCGCAAATCTCTCGTAGAAAAACTGCCCCCTAACCATTCTATGCAGGGAAAATCCTCGGTACCACCGAATCACTACTATTCTCTCGAGGATAGAAATGAACCCTTGGTGCCTGCTTCAAATGTTCCCCAGAAGGATTACTATCGTATAGATAGAACTGTTTATCTTCATCGTGACAATCGTACCAAAATTGCCATTACCCATCGCTACTCTAACCCCTCATCGAGGAATTATATTTATGGTGTGCTTGATGGTCCTGATCGACAATGCAATCCTGTTCGATATAATATTGCTGATCCATCTAGCTCTACCATGCCTTCTAAGTCACCTGCTCGTTTGTGGGTGGTTAAGAAGAACTAATTCTTCTGCAGGGCTATGTCTCCGGTGGATCCGAATGGGTCATGGATAGTGGATGTACAAATCATATGACCGGAGACAAAGAGTTGTTCACCGAAGCAAATCTGTCTGAATCTTCACAGAAATACATTACCTTCGGTGACAAAAACAAAGGAAAAGTACTTGGTTTGGGTAAGGTTGCGATATCGAAAGACAAGCATATTGATAAGGTTTTGCTTGTACAATCTCTAGGATATAATCTTATGTCTATATCGAAACTTTGTGATATGGGTATGCTTGTACTGGTTTCTGCGTCTCGTTGTGTTGTCTTTTCACAGGATGATTATTCCTTCGTGTTCGAAGGATATCGTAAGGGTGATCTTTACGTCGTTGATTTTTCTTCGGGACCTGCAGTGTCCACATGTTTAATGGCCAAAGCCACTTCTGGTTGGTTATGGCACCGAAGACTTGGTCATGCAGGGATGAAAAATCTTCAAACTCTTATCTCGAAGAAGAACATCGTTGGAATTGATAATGTAAAATTCGATAAAGATCGTCTATGCAGTGCCTGTGAAGCAGGAAAGCTTGCCAAGAAACATCACTCTGCAAAAACCGTCATGACTACTACTCGTCCTCTTGAATTACTTCATATGGATTTATTCGGTCCTCAAAATTATGCTAGTCTTGGAGGTAACAAGTATGGTCTGGTTATTGTTGATGATTTCTCTCGATATACCTGGGTTTTCTTTCTAGATGACAAGAGCAAGGTTGTTGAAATTTTCAAAACTTTCGCAAAGAGAGCTCAAACTGAATATGAATTATCTCTCAAGCATATCAGAACTGATAATGGTACAGAATTCAAAAATACTCATATCGAAGATTTTCTTGATGAATATGGCTTTACTCATGAATTCTCGGCTGCCTATACACCGCAACAAAATGGTGTGGTCGAGAGAAAAAGAATCGAACACTCATTGAAATGGCCAGAACAATGCTTGCTGAATACAAGACTCCTATCAGGTTCTGGGCCGAAGCTATCAACACTGCATGTCATATCATCAACAAGGTTTATTTGCATAAGTTTCTGAAGAAAACTTCACATGAACTCATCACTGGTAAAAAGCCAAATGTGTCTTATCTCAGGGTTTTTGGTGCTCCATGTTATATCAGAGACATGAATCACAGCTCCAAGTTCGCCCCAAAGGCACACGAAGGTTTTCTTCTAGGTTATGGTTCAAATTCTCACACTTACAGAGTTTACAACTCACATCTTGGCAAAGTTGTAGAAACTGTAAATGTTCGATTTGATGAAACTAACGGCTCTCAAAAGGAGCAATTACCTCTTAACCTGGATGAACCTCCTTTGGATGAAGTTATCAGGTACATGGCTATTGGAGATATTCGACCTGTCGATGGAAATGCTCAATAAGCAAACAGGGATGATGATGGTCCAATGTTCCCACACATAGCCCGGGGCGCTGGAGATCAACATCCTGAAGAAATTGATGCACAGGTCGAAGGAGAACGCATAAACGAAGAATATGTTGATCCCGAAGGACAAGCTGAACCCGAAGGAAATGATCCCGAAGGACAAGCTGATCCCGAAGATCAACCTGATCCACAAGATGAAGAATCTTTTCCTCGTGTTCGAAGAAGAGTGAATGTCGACTCAATTCTCGAAGAGATTCGTTTACCAGGTCGTCCCACCACTCGTTCTCGTACTCGATTAGCTAACTTCTGTGGAAATTTCTCGTTTGTATCCATGCTAGAACCTTCAAAATTTGATGAAGCCATGAGAGACTCAGACTGGATGACTGCCATGCTCGAAGAACTTAACCAGTTCGAGAGAAATAAAGTCTGGTCCCTTGTCGATAGACCTGATTCCACGAAGCATAATATCATTGGTACGAAGTGGATTTTTCGCAACAAGCAAGATGAAGATGGCATAGTGGTAAGGAATAAAGCTCGACTGGTTGCACAAGGATACACCCAAATCGAAGGTATTGATTTTGGTGAGACTTATGCACCAGTTGCTCGTCTTGAATCCATTCGCGTCATGCTTGCTTTTGCCAATTACTATGGTATATTGCTATATCAAATGGATGTCAAAAGTGCATTTCTTAACGGTGAAATCGAAGAAGAAGTGTATGTTATGCATCCACCAGGTTTTGAAGACCCAAAGAATCCTGATAAGGTGTACAGATTGCACAAGGCCCTATACGGGTTAAAGCAAGCACCTCGTGCTTGGTATGAAACGCTGAAGGATTTTCTTCTTAAGAAGGGCTTCAAACCAGGAACAACTGATCCGACTCTTTTTACTCGTGCATACAAAAATGATCTTTTTATGTGTCAAATTTATGTCGATGACATTATTTTTGGCTGTACTAACCCTGATATTAGCGAAGAATTTGCTCGTATGATGTCGAAGAAATATGAAATGTCTATGATGGGTGAATTGAAGTTCTTTCTCGGGCTTCAAATCCGTCAACAGAAAAATGGTACTTTCATTTCACAAGAGAAGTATCTCAGAGATTGCCTGAAGAAGTTTGATCTTGTCGGTTGCAAAACTATCAAGACTCCAATGCCTACGAATGTTCATCTAGATGCAGATGAGAAGGGCAAACCTTTCGATCAGAAGAAATATCGCTCGATGATCGGTTCGCTTCTTTACCTTTGTGCATCTAGACCTGACATTATGCTATCAGTATGTATGTGTGCTCGTTTTCAGGCAAATCCGAAGGAATCTCATCATATTGCTGTCAAGCGAATCCTTCGATATCTGGCACACACACCAACCTTGGGTCTTTGGTATCCCAAGGGTGCCCAGTTTGATCTCGTTGGTTATTCAGATTCTGACTGGGCTGGTGATCGAGTCGACAGGAAATCTACCTCAGGCACATGTCATTTTCTCGGTAGATCTCTTGTCTGTTGGGCCTCGAAGAAACAGAATTGTGTATCTATTTCTACGGCTGAAGCCGAGTATATTGCTGCCGGTTCATGCTGTACTCAGATTCTGTGGCTCAAGCAAACACTGAAAGATTATGGTATTCTTGTGAAGAAAATTCCATCGCTTTGTGATAACGAGAGTGCAATCAAAATTGCTCATAATCCAGTGCAACACTCTCGAACGAAGCATATTGATATTCGTCATCATTTTCTTCGAGATCATGTTCAGCGAGAAGATATTGTTATCAGTCATGTTCGCACCGAAGAACAAATGGCTGATATATTCACAAAGCCCTTGGATGAAAAGAGGTTCTGTACACTGAGGTGTGAGTTGAACATCTTGGACTCACGCAATGTGCAGTAAGATCATAACCATCGGTATTATGTATTATAAATTTTCATTGATATTTACTTTCGTTAATTTTCTATCGTGTTTCCTTTTCGTTTATTTTGTTCGTTTGGTGTTGTCCTATACACTTATCACTCCGAGTTTTTATCGCTGTTTTTAACCTCGGATTGACTAAGTATCGGACCCTGTTTTCCCTCTATTCTATCCCTACCCCATCTGTGCTTTTCTCTCGTGAACATGTACATATTGTACTCGATCAAGATTCCCCTCGAATGTCATTGATTCCGAAGGAAAATCTATCGAAGTTTTATCTACTTTTATACTCGATGTTCGATGAGTTTGGTCTCGGACGTGGAGCAACTTTCTTTCGGTTCGTTGGGATTTCCCGCGATTACCGCCACAAAATCCGTCCGTTGAATGCGGAGAGACGCGAAATCTGCGCCGTTGGATCAGATCTGACAGCTCGGTCAGAACCTCCCTTATAAATACTGATCCATTCCACCGGCTTAGACATCGCTATTCCTTCGACTTCGTCTCTTCGCCTCCAGAAGCTCTCTCTCTCGCGCGCCGCTGTGCTGTCTCGTCGTCGTCGACTCCCTCGCCGCTTAACTGCCGGAAGGAAGCCGCCGGAGGCGTTCCCGTCGACGAAGATCATCATCCGCGTCGCCGTAGTCGCCTCACATCACCAAGTTAGGGTATGTGTGGCTCCGGAGTCGATTCAATCTCGTTCTGTTCATCGTTTCCAGCTTTTGTGTTGATTTTTTTTTCTCTGATTTCTTTTAGGTCTGTTTGATCCGTTTGGATCTTTGAAACTTGGGAAATCTGTTTCTAGCTTTTCTGTCGATTCCCCATCTGTCCTTGGTAAGAAATCCCTCGGATTCTCTCACTTAGGCAAATCCTACAGTATCGTTTCGATAGATTTAATCTTGTGCGATTTATTCAGACAAGTTCTTCGTTAGATTTCCACCCGATGAAAATCTAGCCTAGCACTTTCATGAAAACTTGCGATAAGACAAATCTCTCGAAAAGATTGCTGCATTCAAAATGTTTTTCCTCGAAATTGTTGGTACTTGTTCACAACTTTCCTATATTCCCTCGTATCCTTCTTTTTCGCAGGAAAATGGCTGGTAACGAAGGAAATATTAGAGTTCCCAAGCGTGTGGGAGGCCGAACAAGAATCACCAATAACTCTGAAGGTTTGTCTGAGGAAGTGATCATTGAAAAGAATTTGAGAACGCCGTCTGGTTCGGAGGATGATCGTACAAGAGAAAATCGTCTGCAAGAGATTCGAAGACTTCAAGCTCTTCGTTGGTATGAATACAAGTCCCTTTTGCCTCGTTGGGAGAGGCTGTTTGCTTTGAAGAATCCTTGGGTTGATGTCAAAGCTCTAAGGCCAAAGTGGACGAAATTTAATCGACCACCTCCTCCAGCTGATGCTCACCCTTCTGCCCTCAAAACTCCTGATGATTTTAAAGAGCTCGTTGAAGCACGTGAACTTCGAGCACAAAAGAGGAAAGAAGCTAAAGCTCGAAAGGAAGCAGCTGCTGCTAAAGCTGCCGAAGAAGTTGGCCCTAGCGCCAAACCGAAGGGTGGCAAGAAGTCTGCCAAGAGACAGAAAAAGGTTGTAATAGTTTCACCTCCTGATGCAAGCTCCGAAGGAGAAGCTAATTCAGATGATCAAGACCCTGGTACAGAGGCTGATGTCGAGGACTTACCTCTGAAGAAAAAGCCGAGCAGTAGAGGCATAAGGATCCAGGAGCCAGCTCCACAGGCTCCTCGAGGAAATATTGACTTGACCAACTTGGTCACAGATCCACCTATTTCATCTGCTCCACCTGTTCCTGCTCGCCAACCAAAACCTTCGGCTCCATCGAAGGGAAAGCAAGCTCAAGTTGGTGAAGATGATGAAACGCTTATTCAGCGAAAGGAAAGACTGGCCAAGCAAAAGGAACAAGAAGAAAAAGACTTGATTAATTCTAAGCTCCTAAACTTTCACAGTCAGCCCGAGCATAAAAAGGCTCTGGTTGCTCAACAACTGGGCATTCTTCACTTGGTCAGTGAAAAATATCGACGACAGATTTCTGCAGGCACTATCCCTAGTGACCCGAAAGAAAAGGTAATAGCCCCTAGTGCTTCGAAGAAGAATGCTGAGGCCCCTAGTGCCTCGAAGGATAAAGCAGTGGTCTCAGAACCCATTGCTGCTGCCAAAGCCACCAAGGAAGCCGAAAAGAAAGCCAAGGAGGCAAGACAGAAGGCTCAAGCTGCTCCAAATCCTCGAGCTGCACCAGCTCCTGCCCCTGTTGCACCTGCTGTTTCCGGCCCTCGTGCCGATGAAGAAAGTTCCAATGAAGGAGAATCTAATGCCAATGCTCCTTGGGATGCTGCACATATATCTCACATTCTCTGGAAAATGGCTACTACACCGAGCAAAGTCACTGCCGAGGATGATGTTCCTGTTGAAATCCAAGAGCATGTTGCTCGATACATGATCCGCTGGGAAGGTTATATCACCCAGGATCGAAAGGATAAAGAGCAAGTCAGGTTTTACACAAGGCAACTCCAAGAGGAAACCGAGGACATTGAGTCCCGAAATTTTTTCAAGTCCAAGATTGCATCTGCTGAAGCTTCGAGGAGGACTCAGAAGGAAAATTTAACTGCTGTGTTTGACAAGGTAAAACAAGTTGTGTCTGCTGTTTGCAAAGAGCATAATGATGCTCTGTTCCAAAGACAATCTCGAAAGAGAAAGTCTGCTGCCCCAACCTCTGAGCGTGGGACGCCAGAGATCGAGAAGAACGCCAAGAAGGCCAAGTCCACCGAGGTCGTTGCTACCACAGAACGACAAGAAACTGAACCAAAGCCCACCAAGCAACCCACTCCTCCCCGTAAGAAAACTCCACCACCTCGCCAAACAAGTTCACCGCCTCGACAAAGAACACCACCCCCTCGCCAAGCTACACCTCCACCCCGACAACAAACACCTACACCTCCACCCCGACAACAAACACCTCCACCTCCACCTCCATCTCCACCCCGTCAACCCTCACCACCAAAAGCCTCGCCACCACCTCCAAACCCACCATCTCCACCTCATGTCATTCCATCGACCACCCCCGCCACTGAAATCCAAGCTCATGCAGAGACCGAGCAAGTTGCTCGTGTCGAGCAAGAAACTCAAGTCCAGAAAGATTACTCTTCTGCCCGGAATATGCCTGAAGGAGAAGATGCTGATGTTGACATCACGACAGTTTCCTCTCGTCGAGATCCTGTCGTAAGCAATAGTTCTGGAGATGACAGTTCAAGTGATAATTCTTCATCCTCCTCATCTAGTTCATCGAACGAAGAAATGGTTGATGCGTTTGCTCAATTTGATGAAGACTTGGAGGCCATGGAAATTGAAGAGGCCGCACAAAATGCTCTAACCGACGAAGGAGATGCCGTCGTAGCTCAGGCCGAGGAGAATGCTCCTGCAGTCACTCCGTCTCAGGATATTGTCAACATTCCATCATCTATCTCTCGACCTGCTGAACCAGAGTTCCAGATGCCAGATAATGCTGCTGAGGTTTTTCCCATTGATGAGCTGCTTCACTCTGCTCATCCGAGAGAAATGTTGCCTTTGTTCCGCTCAGATGTTCCTCGAGGAGGTCCCATCTTCAAAAGACGCGAACACAAGCCATTTTTCTTCGGTACCAATCCCTACGAGAAGCCCAGAAGTGCTTATTCTCTTCGGTTTTGGACCCAAGAGCAAGCTATCTACTATACTCGTGTGTTGTACAACAAGGCAAGAGTTTTCCAGCATCAATATCTTGATATGCCTTCGGTGTACTCCACTACTTGTTTCGAGAACATTGCCGAGACAATTGATAGCCTGCATGCTCACAAGATGTTTGCTCTCGATTGTGGTTACAATCCCGAGCTTATCAAACAGTTTTATGCAACACTTTATGTCTCTGGAGATCCTGAGAACTCGAAGACATGGAAATTTGACTATATGATTCAAGGCCAAGTTTTTCACATGACTGTCGACCAATTTCTGGCTATCATCAATTTACCTCGGTTCGAAGGATTACCTCACAAACTTCATGACTTACCTGCTGCAACTCCTGCTGAATTCTCTACGCTGATGGATCCAGAAGTCGTAGGAGATCACTACCCCACTGAGCCGAAGCCAAGACACTTGGTATTTGAAGCAAAGGCATGGTTTTATATTCTCTCGAAGACTTTGATGCCAATGCTTGATGTGCACGATAATTTTCCAATTCCAAATGATGTGCAACTTGCTCTGTTGAAGTTAGTCCACGGTCATCCCTTCGATTTTGAAGACTACTTCCTCAGAACTTTGGTGTCTTGTGCTGATGACCACAATTCCCACAAGCCATATGCACCATGGCTGATGGCAATCTGCAATTACTCTCGGGATGTGCCATTCCCCGTATCTATTTACCCGAAGATTTTCACTCCACCTGTTCGAGAAGTATTGCAGGTTGTTGCTCGACCCAACGACCCTTTTGCTGAGCACACTGGCATCCGCGCCCACTTAACTGAGCGCAATATTCGCTCGAAGTTTATCAAGCCAGTGCATCATATGGAAGTTTCTCTTCGGTCCCAGCAAATTCTTCAACATCACATTGATCAAGATTTTATTCAGAAGCAAGCTCTGATGGATGAGATCAATCACTTGCGTAACATTACCATGAACAACAATCAGATGCTGCGTGAATGCCTTCGCCGTGATTGGAAAGGTCTTCGGAAGTTCAATTCCCTCGGTCAACTTCAACGTTGCGGGTTCGAAGAATATCCTCCCCATCTGAACAGGAATTGGACCAATGATGATCGAGTAGATCGACCGGATCCCAATATCCCTCGCCTACCAAAGAACAGAGATGTGCTAAGTGTCGATGATTATTATCATATCACTTTGGACAATTTATCCTCTGACTCCGAGCACGAAGAAGAAGCCCCTCCTCAACGTCAACGCAGAGTTTCCTCGCCTCTTCCTCGAAGCCCCAGGACCCCGACGGAATCGCAGCTGGAATCTTCAGGAGATCAACATTCATTCCGCACGAAGATCACTCCTCCAGGCGCTCGTCCAATTCATCGTGCTCCAACGCTCGCCGAATCTTCTCGTCGTCGCCGGAGCCAGCGTCGCGAGTAGGGATTTCTTTCGACCCTATTCTCTCGATCTTTTTGTACGTTGTGACAAAAAGGGGGAGATGTAGTGGCATCGAAGAAATTAGTTTGCCTACGGGGTTAAGGGTTTTGCATTCCATTCGATAAACTCTTGATTTTGAGGTTTCTGAGTAGTTTCAACAAACTTTCGATTCACATTCGATCTGGTTGTAACTAACTCTAAGTAGGACTGTGAACTGCTACTCTTTTCGTAAGATATCTATCTGCTGCCTGCTATTCTTAACCATTTTTGCAGGAAGTTATCTTTCATATAAGTTCACAGGTCATTCGAGGAGTTTGCATAGTTCTCATTGGATACTATCTGGAATGCAATTTCTCTCGCTAAGATTTTTGATGTTTTTCCCTCGACACTACTTGTCAAATATGCACTTCACAGGAAATCTTTATCTTCCGTGCATACATCTAGGGGGAGTACTTCATCGATCTCAGCACTGGTTTATCATCGAAAACTCAAACTTTTTCAAATTATTTATCGATGCCTGTTTTGTCAACAATCGTCCAAAAAGGGGGAGATTGTAAGAGCAAGTTTTGCCCCCGAAGGTTTTGGACATTGTTGGACAAAGCAGAAGTGGAACTAATATTGTTTTCGAGTATAAACAGATACTTAGGTTCCGAAAGAATGGAGTTTGCAAGTAGAAGGTCGAAGGACAACTCGCTGCAGTGAAGCTGCAGTTATCTACCGAAACCTTTGAAGGAAGACGACCCCTAAAAATGTCGTCGAAGAAGATGTTTCTCTCGAGCAAAAGCGCAACGAGGAGAACGCTGAAGCTGGTCGAAGACTTAGTCTTTTTGCTAGTTCTCCTTATTTTCTTGAGTCGTAGGAAAAACCGTACTATTAAGAGGGGTTTGCTAGTTGAGATCTTTGTCGAAGTGAATTTTCTCTGCTCAACCAAAACCCACAAAAGCCTACCGAGAGAAATCTTACCGAGTCGAGCGAATAGCTCGAAGGAAAAGTCATCACACTTCGTGCCTTCGAGAGAGAACTCGTTCGGTGAGTCAGCTTACTTGTTCCTCAAGTAAAGTTGCGCAGTGATTGGAATCCGACCGTTGTGGACACGCGTCAAGCGGTTGCATCGGGTCACTTCAGTAATTTTACCCATCGGGATCGCCAACTATAAATACCCCGCACCTACCCGCCATTTCGGGTTGGCTGCTCCACTGAAGATTCTAAGACAGAAGTCTGAGAGCATCCCAAAGAGATCCATCGAGAGAAAACCTACACCCAAGTCTGAACTGAGTTGAGCAATTCACTATGACTTAGGTTGAGATTAGCCGATCTTTTTATCTTGGAGATCTGCAAGTCTCCTAGACGGTTAGGCGTCGCCTGTCAAGCAGTCGAAGAGTAATTGTCACTGCTGAAGGAAGTTTGTAAAGGTCTCGGAGATGTCCTGAATCATCTACCACGAGTGAAAACTGGACAAGCTCGAGGAGTTTGTTGCAGTGGAGAATAGGACGGAGAGAGTTTTGCTCCAGGTGTTCAATCACCAGTCCCTCCAACCAGACGTAGCACTTTGCAGAGTGTGAACTGGTTTACCAAACATCGCTGTGTCAGGCTCGTTTTCCTTCTAGCATTTACTTCAAGTATTTACTCGTAGCCTGTTTGTCTTCGATGTTTTCCTTCGCTCCAAATCCTTTCGAGCCTTGCATTACTTTCGATACTGTATTTCCTTCGAGATGCCTTTAGTCCTACGATGTTTACATGATTTCCTTCTAAGTTCCTTAGAATTTTTAGAAGTGATCATTCACCCCCTCCCCCTCTGATCATTCTTGAGCTTTCACGTCTATTCTGCTCAGCTTCCATCATGATTTCTGCCGCAGAAGGCGGTGGTGGAGGGTCATCATCATTTCGATTCCGATCACGGTCTCGATTCCGAAGAATAATACTACAAGTTCCACCTGACATCCTGTGTGATAAAAATCAAAAATCAGAACAGGTTGTACGATGGAGGCAAGGATAAAAGGATATGATTTAGGTGGAAAAGATAATAATGCGAAGGCAATGATTCAAAGAAACACTGAACAAATCCGGCAGCATAACAGCTACACTGGGATGGAAAATGAAACAACCTCGAAGAAATTGGACAGAACATCTTCAAGGAACTCAAAACACGAAGACTCTGGACAACCAGAACCATCCTACGGCTATAAGGAGGCAATCAACGAGATGTTCTAGTCAGACATAGATGATCCTAGTCCTATCTTCCCGTAGAACAAGATGAGGGTGACTCAGAACTCAGAACGATGAGGGTAAGGAGAAAAAGAAGCCTTACGTTGTTCCCTTATATACCCAGAGTAACTATATAACTATAGAAAGCTAGACTCGACTTCGGCCAAGGTTGATAACCCTACAGTCAGTCCTACTCTGATACCAAGTCTGTCGGGACCCGGGGTTAGCGTATGCAAGTCCCGCTACGACATAGTCATATGGAGAGCCGAGAACCGTACCCACTTGTCTAAGCAGACAAGGCCAAGAACAAAACGTTCTCGGAAAGCATCGTACGTGATGGGCATCCCATCCAGGCCGGATGATCAATTGAGATGGGTCCTCATCGTCCGCACACAAGTCTAAATGATATGGGTGATGAACTCCCATATTCACAGACAAGTCGCCTCAACCATATTATCGACTATCTCATAACTCTTACATAGAATTACTCCAGCCCGATCACTTAGTCGGGGTATAGGGCGGGCTCGATCATACATCAAAGTGTGCAAGAGACAGAGTCTTGAACAATCGCATCGCGATGCCCCAAGCTGCGCACATCTAAGGGCCACTTGGTGTATAAAAGACCGCCAGCCAGATCACAACTAAGGTCTCAAAAACCCATACTAATACATGCATGTTATAAACATACACGCAGCACACATGTCTAGTATGAACAACATGTATCATTGCAATTCTCTACAAAGTATATACTTTATTGATAACTCTTACAGAGTGCACACAGAGATCACAAGTCCGTGATCCAACATTACATAAAAAATGCGGAAGCAAAGTAGGTCTGAGTACAGACAAGTTTAACAAATGGCTTAGAGAAGCCTTATCTAAAACAAGCCCTTCCACGAGGGACCAGTCGTCTGACTGGGACTACACTAGCTTGATCAGTCGTCGAGCTCCAGGAAGATTCCACCTTCGGGGTCAGGGGGTTCATCTAAAACATAGAATAAGCAAACATGAGTACAAAGTCGTACTCAGCAAGACTTACGTAGGAACTATACTACTCATGCACATGTATCAAGGTAAAGGGAGGTGGGGTTCAATTGCAGAAGTGCCAGCTTTGACTTGGCTAGTCCTGAACTACGAGTACCAGACTTTAGGTAAGAAGCGTACACGAGTCCACTACTTTCTCCAACCAATTACACCACTATGGTGCCTTCCTCGACCTCCCCACGAGAAAGCACGCCATAGCACTCACGCTTATCTTGGTGAGTTTTATAAGTATCCAGTTCAAGTTGTCTAATAATCAAGCTAAGATTTCCAAGCAGTCTTTAACCGCGGACGCGACTATTCGAATAGTTTTGTTAACCCTGCAGGGGTGTACCGCTACACACACGTGTCATCAGTTACCGCCTTTTGCGTGTCACCGTTCAAGAGGTGACAGCGAGGATGCCACCACAACACTTCGCCCACAGCTCCGTTCTAGTCCAGAGAGTCGCCTATCTGAGGGGGATCCGTATGGAAGTTCGGCCGAGGTTCCAGTACTGCCTCACACGATGTGTGCAGGGTCCCAAGCCGGTCTTGAAAAGCCGTTCATCCACTTCGCAGACCGTGCCAAAGCCCTACCAGAACTCCTAACTACTGTGACTTCTGGGGTTCGAACGGGGTGAGGTACTAGGATGAGAGGGGTCAGTGAGCCCAATGTGTGGTTGTACTCTTCTTCTTGGATCACCACACAAGAACTCGGACTTAAGGCGGTGTTCAACGAGACAACCCACTGTGTACTCCTACACAACCTCTCATCGTTCACCTTGTATTAGGGTAGATTCACCAACACATTTCTACCATCATCAACATGATCACTACCATCCCGACTCACAGAAGAGTAACCTCATTGTAACTCTAAGCATGCCATAAGCAGTAACAGTTGCAGGGGCCACATGATATCAACCAACTCCTACATCTGCTAGGATTGTGGTTTGCTTACTACTGTGACAAAATGATAGGTCATGCAAAGGATATTGGTTCAACTATGCGGTAGAATCGATAACAAGGTGATCATCCTATTTCATGCATAAGCGAGACTGAGAGGGAAATGGGTTTTTATCGACATGATCAATGGGGTTTTGCTTGCCTTGCTGACGAGGTTCAGTCACGGGGTCTTCAACGAAGGGGGTGATCTCGGGTTCCGGCTCCACCTCTATCCGATCAAACAATACATACAAAGTGATCAACATAAAGTACAATGCACAATGACATGATCAAATGTTATAACATGGTGTAAGGGTGCTGATGTGTTGTCAATTCCATTTAAATGGAGTGTATTGCATTTGAGTTGCAAATTCAAACTCCATTTGATTTATCGATGAATTTGAAATGCATTTTAATGCATGAATGTTCTTTTGAAAAGTTTGAGCATGAAGTGATGTGGTATAGTTGAGATAAAGTTTTTTATGTGTGGATGAATCCATCTAAAAGAAGTGTGTTACAAAGTCATTTGCAAATTCACTCCAAATTTGAATTCAAATTAAAGCCATAGGGATGTTTTCCACTGTTCACCCATTTTAAAATGGTCAAACATGAAAAAAAAGTCCATATTCAGAATCCTTGTATTTTTCTGATAACTTTAGACATATTATTTGTCCAATTTGGAGTTAATATGAATTAGTTATTGAATTTCAAAGTTTAAAGCATTTTTTGGATTTTTCTGAATGAAATTAATCATTTAAATGATTTACTGCGCCAGCCTGACGTCAGGTTGACGTTAGGGGGCAGCTGACGTGTGGGTCCACCAAGTCAGTGGGGGGGGGGGGTTAATTCCTGTGGTTAGATTAGCACAGGGGTTAGTTTAGTGGGCTGGGGCCCACTGTCATAGGCTGTGGGGGGGTGATAAGTGGGGGGTTAGGCTCGGGTTAGGGTTCTAATGGCGCCGGCTTGATGCCAGTGGCTCTGGCCACGGCGGCGCCTCGCCGGAGTGCACGGGGTCGGCGGAGGAGGGCACCAGGAGGTGCCTCGTGCCCTCGCGCGCGTGCTGGGGCTAGCAGGGGGTCTCCAGGGGCACCAGGGCCTCGTCGGCGACGACTTCCGCGGCAGCCGGAGCCACTGTTTCGGGGCAACGGCGAAGAACGGCGCGGGGAAGAGCACTGGGAGGGGGAAAACAAGCGTGAAGCTCACCGGAGCGCGAAGGGGAGCATGGCGAGGTCGGGGAGGTGCTGCCCGGTGAGGCTTTCCTCGCCGGAGTTCCTGTGCCGGCGGCAAAAGCTCGAGGCTGGCGTCGCTCCTGTTGGTCCTGGGCTCAAATTGAAGATGCCGCGCGAGGTGGTCATCGTCGGGGAGCTTCCTGGACAAGGTGGCGGAGCGAACGGTGGCTAGTGGCCGCGCAAACAGAAGACGGCGGCGAGGTCGGGCGCTCGGGCTTGCGCTAGAACTTGCGAGAGAGGGAGGGGGTGAGCCAGAGAGAGGGGAAAGAGAACCAAGGAGGCTTGGGCGTCTCCGTGGCGCAGAGAGAGGCGAGGGGGAGGCCTAGAAGCCTCAGGGCGTCGAGGTGTCGTCGCCGTGGCCTTCCTGCCTCCAGCGACCTGCTTGGAGACTCGGGGAGGTAGAAGACAAGCGAGGGGCTGGGCTGGGCCGAGGCTAGGGGAGTGGGCCTTCGCCTGTGGGCGTAAGGTAAGTGCCTCTTCTCTTTTTCTTTTTATTTTTTTCTGCAATATGTTTGACCTAGCTAATAAAATAGCTAGGCATTTTATTAAATGCCAATATTTTTTATATGGCCTCATTAAATATAGAGCTAGCCACTTATAAAATTTGAGAACTTTTAAAATTCAAATTATTTGAACTTTAATTCAAATAGGGGTTTAAATTTAAATTCATGCTCCTGTTTGAATATTTGAAAAATCTATGAGCTTGGGTTTGAATCCAAATCACTTTATATGTGATCACACACATTTATAAGACTTTTCAAAAATGCAAAAGGAATTTTTGGAGCAACTTTTTATCTGGCCATTTGAATTAAATTCATCTGGGGGGTGTTCTCTCTCCCATTTCAATTTCTTTTGAAATTTTTAACATGATGCAAAGGCCTAAGCTTACCCTAGCACATACCTAACTTGGGGTTGTGACAAAAGGTTGCAACAAAGAGATGAGATGGCACAAAGGCATAAGAAAATGCAGGCAATCAAACGACCCAAAATGCCAAAAGATTATAAGATTTTATGATTTGAGCATAGGAGTGTTCTAAAGAAAATAGAGAAGTTCCCCAAGATTTGTGCACTATTTAGAATCTTTGTATTATAATACAAAGTTCACAAAAATTGGATCATCACTCCCCCAAAATCGATAGAAACACAACACAAGTGCAAGTGTGCAAAGATATGAGATAAAGTCTAGCACTTGCAACAAACCAATGGTTGAGCAAATAGCAAAAGAGATACTGATAGGAATGGGCTCAACCAACAAGATGTGTGTGAGTCATGGCAAAGCACTTGATATGACTAGTATAAGGATGACTATTTAAGCATCAACATAGTCTAGAAGAAACGAGACTCAAGATGCTAGACATGTCCTTCCAACATAAGTTAAGAAGGTCAGACACACAAACAACAAATGGGTTCACTAGCTTAAATAAAAATCAAAGTAAAATCAAGGCTTGTGACAACCCCATGGTGAAGATATACAATAATAGGCTCCTCAAGACAAGCATGAGGACAACAATCTTCACCACCAAAAGAGTGTACTAAGATGAATTGGATAACGACACACACTCAAACACACACGCTTTCATGTAACCACCAAAGAATTAATCACAAAAGAATGAGGGTGGATGTGAAAGCAAGAGGATATCCACTAGATGTAACTTCTCTCAAGTGTATAAGATTCTAGGTAGATTATATCCACAAAGAAGCATGTACACACAAAATAGTTACAAAAGGAGAGAGCACGCTATCCAAATGGAAGTCATAAATATACGAATAAGATCTTTGCTTGAAAGCATAGCCAATGGCTTAATATTATCTTATTGTATAAAAATGAAATCCACACAAACAACCATCAAAGTCATCACAACTAGCAACAAGGTATCAAGAGATAGTTGAGATTCTTTGAACAACGAAACAAGTATTGCAACCACTAATATATCTTGCAATTCTAGAAAAAAAATCAAGAACCGCAACAATTGCAAATGAAGAATGTCATGCCATGATCCAACCTACACAAGGTTGGAAGCAAGAAAAGTATGCATGAGGTAGATACTTGTTACCGTGATAGCATGGGAATGATGTAGTAGATAAAGTCTTCAATGATCATCCTAGCATGACTCCAAAAGGCACATGGTGACACCACCTTCCTTAAATGAGACGATCCTCCAATGCATCTCCAAAGTTCCTACATCAACATTAACACAAAAAATGGTACCCAAACTCATTGGGGCCCAAGATTTAGAGGAACAAACATACATAGGACAAACTCCACGAGAATAAGTGCATATGGACATGAAGATGAATTCCATGCACATATTAGCCAATAAAGAAGTGGATGGAGTTTAACCAAAATATAGGATCAAAGAAAGAAATCGTGCATCGGAACTACACATAGCAACTATGCATGCACAAGACTTTCAAGAACCAAAAGGAAACACAATTTGGACAAAACACCAAGTGTAAGGCCCCCGATGCGGTGCTAACTCGAGTTAGTCGCTTTCGCATCCCGCTCAAGTTAGTAGCGCATAAAGAGCCACCGACTCACGACACTCGCACTCGTGTCGCTGCCGGATTCTCGACAACAGGTATATGAACAAAGAACTTAAACTAAGACATAAATATATAGAGTCCAGGGCATACATCGCCACTGGAATTTATTACAACATCTCAGAGGTCCGTGTACCCAACAGAAAATCATGCAACAAGCGGAAGACAAACACGAACGAGTACGGTCAAAATCCAAATTGCCCTAGAGAGGGCTGCACATAAAGAGTCCACCCACGGATCGTCGAAGCCCAACTTTAGGATCTACTGAACGAGGTCGTCCTCATCGTCATCCTCCGGGGGCACCTCCACGAAATATCGTCCAGTGCTCGGGTCAAGGTTATACTCCACTACAGCGGCCGATCAGGCAAAACAGTAAAAGCACAAAAGGAAAACAGGGGTGAGATTATATCATTACAGGATAACTAACTTCCTACGGTACGAGAAGATAAAGGTAAAGGTTGCAGCCGCACTAGCATGTATGGTGGCTAACGTTCTATTAGAGTAGAGGTAAGAACCAAGAATACACGTGACATCGCGTCATAAGTCCTCTATTCACCTACTTACGTCAATCATAACACAACCCGGATCTTCTCTCGGTCCCCCTGGACGAAGAAAAGCAACCAAGGCACTCACACGGTAGGCAAGTTTTAATTATGCTTCAAATTGATGTTATTCTATGAACAAGGAGTAGGTCTCAAGTCGTCCATAACCGCGGAGACGGCTTTTCGAAAAGTCTTAACCCTGCAGGGGTGTACCAACTGCCCATCATAGGCTTTGCACGTACGCACGGTTTCCACTTGGCTAGGTAAACGCCTGAAACTCCGGAACGTCAGAGTCCCTCTAACTAATAACACACAATTCTGGGTGGCCCCCGGGGAGTCGACATCCAATCCAAAAGCCGGCCACGCTCTCGGATCGGCCTCTTCCGTATGGCTAAGGTTGGGTTTAATCTCACCTATAAATCAGGGGACTTCCCTTGCTCACCAGTGTGGACCAACCAGAGGAACTATGTCTTTGTTGGTCCGGGTTGTTTCGAAAACAGCTGGGGTAATAACCAAGCACACACACGTTTGCAAATAGTAAATCAGCTCGGGCCACCACTAGAACTGTATGAAGCTAGGTAGGTAAGACAAGGGGACCCCATAGAATCCCACACACGATTAGGCACGCTCGTCAAGAAACACAATACCCGGAACTCGGGATCTAGGTGACTCAAATGGAACAAAACACCTGGCGGGAACAGCCTGGTCTCCCATCTTCCGTCAAGTATAAGTTAACATCATTTAATAATAAATATCGACCAACTTCTTTAAATAACATGATATCCCAAACCAAAACATAGGGTAAGCAGCAAGTTTTACTACTCATACTAAGCAATGGCTGAGCAGCGGTATCTTAGCAATACAATGTTTTGCTGGGATGTTGGGATCATGGCTGTTTGGTTTTGAATGTGGCATAAGCAAGTCGATAGGATCAAACAAACGTTCTAGACTACAGCTAGGCAGGTAGGCAGAAAGGTATCAAGTAATGGTATAAATCTTCCCCTTGCCTGGGTAATCGGTCGTCGAAGAAGACGCAGCAGGGTCCTCGGGCTCGGTGTCGGAAATCTCCCCGTAAGTCTCCTCGGCAAGGAAAAGGCACACAAGTAAGCAATGGGTGCAATGCACAGGCAAGGATGGTATGATCGAGTTTATTCGACATGATGTGACCCTATCTAGTCAGAATTAAATGAAGGTGGTGACGACACGTCAACAACTTCATATGCAATTATTTACGTAAAATGGCTTTGGTCTTAGCCTTATTTTTGGTGTAAGTAACATGGCAACATGACATGATCAACAATGCAATTAACAGAAAAATAATTACAACGTGAAAATAAAACACCGATTCCGGAGACGGAGAGATGTCGATGAACTGGACATCGGGAAGGTGCAACAAAGGAAAGGAACCCAGCCACATTGCATATGACAATATGTATAGGGGCTGGTTTTCAAAGATGCAAAGATTGAAGAAGACATGGACAGGAACCTGGGACCTGAGTGCAAAGTTGCACTAGATGCATTTGAAAGAGGCTCAAATGGATAAACCACTATCACCATGCAAATCCTTGGGAGAAACTACCCCAAAAACATATATGGCATGGCCATATTTAGATTTGGGCAGCACTTGACAAAAACAAAGATTTGAGGGGGCTATTTGAAAAATGACCACACTCCAAAATTTTAGAGGGGGAAAACCACAAAATGAGCATCACTACTGTGACCAGTGGGAAATTCTACCCCAAATTCATATATGGCATGATGTGTTTGAGGCAGAAAAGATCAACAATCCCAAACCAGATTTGAATTTGAATGCAAATCAATTTGAGAAAAGAAAACAACAAAGAAAAAGGAAAGATAAAAAAATAACAAAAGGGGACCAACACTGGGATGGATTCGGGCGCCAGGCCCACTCCAAATCACACAGTGGCTCAGCCCACTACTCACTCGGGCGATACCCCACTGACGCGAGGGGCCCGGTCGTCAGCCTCCTGGAAAAAAAGAAACAAAAACGGGGGGGGGGGGGTGCCAGGGGTCAAACCCAGGCCTCCCAGGTACAAGCGGCTCTCCCTCGCCACTGCACTACGAGTCGATTTCTGAAACATCAGGGGCGGCAGCTAACTTAACCCCGCTTCAAAACGGCGACTGCACTGAACTTCGACAGACAACAGGTCTGACAGTGCGCGGGGTGAAACGGCGACGAGCCTCTCCTCGGCTACGCTACACCGGCGACTCGCCGGCGGCGTCCACGGCTTGCCCCGACCCCACTGAGTCTCTATCGCGCCTCGCCTGCCTCCTGCACCCTCCAAGACGTCGCCTTTCTCCCGAAAAAACTCACGGCGGCGCACGGGTTCAGAACCTGACGAGAAACTACAGAGACACTACTCGGCGACCACGGCGGCTCGTGCTGCACGACGGCGACGTACATGGCGAGGAACAGAAAAGCTACGGCCTAGCTACGTGGAAGGGTGACGGATGGGGCTCGAATGCTCACCGCGGGACGTCCAAGACGAGCTCGTGCTCACGGAGTGGAAGACGAAGCCGAGGTCGACCAAGCCTACGCTGGGGAAGAAGACGGCCGCGGTGTTCGATGACGTCGCGGGGCCACCCTGGACACCTAGCCGCGACCTGCAAGGCGGAGGAAGGATCAGGAACGTGAGGTCGACGCTGAATGCAACCGCTTGCTCGCCAAGAGTGCGGCACGCGGGGAATTGATCTCACCGGCGGAGAAACAGGGGAGATGCCCCACGGCCCTGGCGGCGGCGGCGCACAAAATTGGAGGGGGGGGGGGGAACTCGACCTAGGGTTCCCAGGAGGGGATCCCGCACCTCTTATAAGAAGGGGGAAGCCTCAGGCCACGTCGACGAGGCCATGCCGTTGTGGCTTCACCGGTGTGAGAGAGAGGAGCGGGGGGACCTCGTCCACGGTGTAAAGAAGAAAGAGGAAGACCGTGCGATCCAGGATCGACGGTGGAGGGATCCTCCACTTACCGTTTCGGAGTCGGGCTCGAGCCCAGGCGGGGAGAAGAAAGGCCCAGGTGGGCTGGGCTTCTCTAGAACAGAAGAGGGAAGAAAAGAAAGCCCCTCTTCATTTTTGAAAAAAATGCAGCAGACAAAGAAAAGAAAAGAGGAGGGAAAAGAGATTATAAAAATATAGCACAATATTTTTAAATATCTCTGGCAACAAGCTTGATCATCCAAAATTGGTTGGGCAATTTTTGGATGCAGAGAAAAATCACCACAATCAAAACAGTGCCTTTTCCATAGAAAAAGGTGCATTTGGGATTCTTTGGAAAGAAACCCAAGGGTAAAAATTCCATGAGCTCAAGAATCTCACACCTTGCATTATTTTGGATTTTTCAAAATAGGTTTGACCAATTTTGGCAGCAACAAAAATGTGGCTCCTTTTTAAAATTCAAACCATTTGAACTAGGGGCCACTGTTTTGAATGTTGTAAAAAAGATTGAAAAGGCAAGAATGCTTGGCAAGACAAAAGAATTGGCTAGGCCAAAGATGAGGTTGAGGGGAGGTGACATGCAATCAGAACAATTTCAAGATCATGCCACTTGAACTACATTGATCATCTTTGATCACAAGCAAAAGAAACTCCAATCCCAATGTAATTCAAAATCATCTCATGCAAAGTCATGAACATCCACCATGAGGAGTTACAAGTTCAACAAACAAGGTACAAAACATGGTGTATCATAAGGGCATTACATGTGGGCTGTTACACCAAGTAAACCAAGATGGCACACCAAAGGGTGACACAACATAAGGTTCTCCAAATTATATCAAAGGTCCAAATCAACACATGAAATGATACAAGTAGAAATTAACACATGGTCAATTGCTACATTCACCAACAAATGAGAATAAATACCAATTGAATCCCAACCCAATCAACAGATGATTGAATATGAAAACAATTGAAAAGGATACCAAGTGACCATTAGATTCCAAAATAAGATTCCAATTGAACATGGGATTTCAAAATAAACTTTTCACTTGGATTATACCAAATAAAAGATTCATCAAGGAATGGGGTATCAATGGACACACCAATTGATAGAGAGCATGATACCAAAATGAAAGATATCAAAGGAAGAGATATCAAACTCTAAATAAGAGAGCACAATTCCAAACAAACTATGCCCTCAACAAATTTATGATGACACAAAGCACCAAAGAGAATATGCCTTCCAATAACACACACTTGATATGGACTATAAGATTATAGCTCCCCCAAGAGATGTGCATTACATAGAATTTTAATTTGAATACAAAATGCACAAGATGGGATCACCACTTTCACTAAATCTAGAGAAACACTAGACAAGATCACGAAAACAAATGATCCACAAGTGGCAAGGAAGACAACGAGAGTTAAAACCACGATAAAATCTTGGCGAGTAATAAGGCACTAATAAACAAACCAATATGTAAAGATGATCAATAATTTCTACCACATATAAGAGTACAAATTGTTAGACAAGAGGTATATGGAATTACTTCCCGGTGGTAGATAGCAATGATATATATAAATTATCATCTTCACAACAACAACAATAAGCATGTGGAAAAAGATAATAATTGAACACAATGCTTACAAAGGGATTCTTGTTAGCTTCAAGTATGCATCCAATCATGCAAGCAATGACTAGAAAACTTGGAGCAAACGGTTCCCACATAGGAAATACAAGTACATGTTGGAGGGAAACCGTAACAAGAAAATCTCACACACTCAAGAACCATAGGATGAGAAATAAATTCAATATAAGAAAATTGGAACTTGAGGAGCAACCATGCCACCTAGGAACTAGATAATTTACAATATCAACACTAAGTGTCACAAACCCCAAATTTACATATTTTATAGGTGTGCAATATGCACAAAGAATATTACTTCCCCATAATGTGATATCCCAAAATTTACAACTAGGGGCAACCAAATACCAACAAGAGATAATTAATGGATACTTTAGAATTGGGATTTCTCATGAGTACGACATACCACATAGTGACTAGATAATCTTGTAATATCAATACTAGGTGGTATTCCTCATGTATACAAATTTTTAGGATCGTGAAGTGCACAAGGCACATCACTCCCCCAAAATGGGATGAACCATTAATTTCTCACTAGAGCCAACTAAGATAAAACCAATATGAAAAATAGGCTCAACACAACACTCAAGCATACATGATGTGCAAACCAACATATACATAATTGGAAGCACACCATATACAAACACATGGGAGGTACAAAACCAAAACATGCAAAGGGGTAGGTAACTTTTAATGTAAACAATTTAAGTACAAGTTACCGTAAGGAGGCACATTGGATATAAGATAGACACAAGATAATCCAAATGACTTGGCTTGAGATAATGTGATTAATGAAGGTCCCTTAATTCTTCATAATGTAGCCAAGTATCCAATGCCCTCCACATCACGTATTGATCAAGTTTGAGCTAGTTGGTCCCCAACCAAGTTGGGTCCTAAGAGGTTAGTCACAATAGGCTTGGCAACCCAAATGGTGCGTTTCTTTTCACCACTTTGAGTGCCAACAAATTTTGCAAGCCCATTGCCAACCTTATCCTTCCGAAGAGAATAAACATCATCAACTATAATAGGGTTCGATAAGGTACCGTTCGTGCATGAAGAAGCAAGATGAACCTTCTCACGACATAAGTAGCAACATCTACTCTTTCCTTTATTCATGGTTGATTTCTCAACATGAAGATCATTTTCTTGAGTCTTCTTGGGAAGAGGCATCACTTCACCTTGCGGTTGGAATTGAGGCCTCTTCCCTAGTTGCTTGTCACTAAGGGGCTTCTTCTTCTAAAGGCAAGATCTAACATGGTGCCCTTCAACCTTGCACTTGAAGCAAATAATCTTGGCCGAATTCTTGACTTGTGATTGGCCCTTCTTCTTGTTTACCATGTACTTTTTATTGTTGGAGTTGAATCCAAGTCCACCCTTGTCATTGGGGGATTTTTGTCCACACAACACCTTGTCAAGTGTAGACTTCTCTTCATGACCCTTTCCCAAGTCTTTCTTCAAAGAAGTGACTTGGGCCTTGAGCTCTTTGATTTCCTCTACATGGTTAGGAACAAAACAAGTACTAGAGGAAGTAGAAGTTTCATTGTTAGAGCAACAAGGCAAGGAAAGTAATCCATCACAAGATGTAACAACATTATGAGTGGATGAATTACAAGGACTAGCACATGGCAATATAGCATATTGAGTAGAAGTAGTGCAAATGTCGACATGAGGAACTAACTTAGAAACCTTAGCTCATGAGCTAACTTTAGCACATTATGGGAGAGTAGAAGATCCTCATGAGAGCTTGAGAGCTTTTCATGATTTTCTTCCAATTTCCCATACTTGCTAGTTAGCAACTTGAGTTGAGCCTTTAGCTCAACATTCTCCTTTAGGATGGATGCTTCACAAGAAATAGAATTAGTAGCACAAGCATCATCAAAAATAATGGAAGGAGAAGACAACATGGCAAGATCTTTCAAATGTGAAGCTTTTAGTTGAGCATGCGACTCAGTGAGTTTGATGAGCTCACCCTTAATGACCCATGAACCATTTCCGAGGTGCTCAAAATCCTCAAGGAGTTTAGCATGCGCAACTTCAAGCTTATCATGTTTAGTTTTGATAGAATTAGCCACCTCAAGGGTTCTATCAAGAGATTCCTTTACTTTAGATAACTCTAAAGCAAAAGTCTCCTCAAGATATTCCTTGGTGGTTTCTTCACAGTCAAGAGCTTGAGATAGATCCGCAATTTCATTAGCGTAATCACGCTCATGGCTTTCCATTTTCTCAATGGTGGCCTCATTCTCCTTGATATGAGCTTCCAACTCCTCAATGTATTTCTTGCCCTCAATGGCAATAGACATGATTTCCATGAAGTTGGAACAAGCAATTTTATTTTTATGAAGAGATTTAAAAATCATTTCTCCCTTAATTTTTAAGGAAGCAATATTATCATCCTCTTCAACATCATCTACATCATCACCATTAAGGCAAAAATGAGTAACACGAGATGATGATGTAGGATCTCTTGAGGCACCATTCAAGACCACATCTTCTTCCATGGATTGTTGGTTTTCCTCTACATTGTTAGCACGATAACTAGAGGAAATAGAGGCATGGTTATCATGGCAACAAGATATAGCAAGAATATCATCATGAGATATATTCAAGTGATTTCTACATGATATGCATGGACTATCAACACAAGCATGTAAAACATTTATGGTGCTCGAAGTGTTGAGGTCCAACAAGGAGGCATTGCGATAAGATAGTGATAAAGGGTTATCAATAATAAGTTCACTATCATAATTGCAATGACTCAAACTACTCACCATTTCATTACCTTGTGGAAAACCACATGTTGGTGAAGTAGAAGAAGTTTAGAAGGCATCGCGATTGGAGGAGGAGGGAGAACAATCATCCCCACAAATCTTGGACACGCCATATTTATCTTGAAGCTTTGTCCACAACTCATGAGCATCCCGAAATGGCATGAGTTGAAATAAGTCTACATTACTCAAAGCATCAACAAGCACATTAGAAGCTTGGGCATTGAGATAATAGTTTTTCTCATCCTCTAACGATAGGTTTTGAGTATCCTTTGGAGGAGAAAACCCCATATCTACAATTCGCTCCATACACGGGTCAATGCCCCGGAAATAATTAAGCATCCGAATTTTCCAAACATCAAAATTTGTGCCATCGAAACTAAGAGTTTCAAAGAATCATAGTCCCCTAGTCGACATCTTTACTCTCAAGGCGGTGAAGCCCTATAAAGAGAGACGAGGATCTGACACCAATTGAAAGGATGTGGATGTCGCCTAGAGGGGGGGGGGGGGTGGGGTGAATAGGCGCTTAAAAACAATTACGGTTTCATCTTGAACAAATGCGGAATAAAACTTAACGTTTAATTGCCAAGCAAGAAACCTAAATAAGCTAGGCTCAACTATGTGCACCAACAACTTATACTAAGCAAGATAAACAACTATGTGATAGCAAGATATATAACATGAACACTAAGGCTATCACAAAGTAGGTGCACAAGTAAATAGGTTGACTAGGAACAACCTATGGGACAAGCAATGCACAATAATATGAGAAAGCACAAGATAAACAATGTAATAAGCTTGCTCAAAGTAAGGGTAGAGATAACCGCAAGTGGAGCCTATGGAGACAAGGATTTTTTACCGAAGTTCCTTCTCTTGCGAGAAGTACGTCTCCGTTTGGAGAGGGTGAGGAGCACAATGCTCACACGAAGCCAATGAGGGCCACCCTATTTCTCCTCACACTCTTACCAATGCAAGATGCCGTGATTCCACTATTAGAACACTTGAGGGCGGTCACCGAATGATATGTCCCAAACGTATCTATAATTAGAACACTTGAGGGCGGTCACCTTGCCATGTTTTGCTTGAACTTTCATACACTTTTGAGCATATTGGACTAATCTATTAACCCAGTGCACCCAGCTGCCAGTTGCTGTTTTCTGCTGTTTTTGTATTTCAAGTTTTCCGGCCATTAAAAGTGCTCCAAAAAATCCCGAAAAATCAGATAAAAAATCAGCGACCCGGAAGCTTCCGGAATCACCAAGGTAGCGGAGGGGGGCCACCACAGGGACTCCAGAAGTGTCCCTGGCGCGGCCCCACCCCAGGCCGCGCCAGGAGGCCTCCTGGCTGCCTGGTGGGTCCCCTCGACACCCCCCTCCTCCTATATTTAGCCCTCGGGGTGGAAATCCCTAATATCGATCTCTTTTCCGCGAACTCGCCTCTGTACCGCCGCCGCCGCCGTTTCAAGATCGGGGCTGCCTGGAGAAGCTGCCCCGGCACCCTGTCGGGAGGAGGAACCCCCTCCGGGAGACCATCCATAGCCATGGACGCCTCCCGGATGTACCGTAAGTAGTCCCCCTTGGACCATGGGTCCGTGACCAGTAGCTATGTGATGTACTTCTCCCCTCTTTGTGCTTCCACTTTCGAGACCTCGTGATCTGCTTTACATGATCGAGGAACTTTTGTAATTTCTGCTGTTGCTATGCTGAGTTTGCCGGGATCTGATGGATTTTGAGACTATGTTCAGATTGTGATGAGTAATATATTTGGTTCTTCTCTTTTATATTTTGTTCTTGAGTAAATTCTTGCATGTTCTCCGTTGCAGTATTTTACTTTGGCCAAGTAGTTTGTTGCAACTCCAAGAGGGAGCGTGATGCTTGATTGTGGGTTCAGCCCCTTGATGTCTAGCTTGAGTGATAGAAACATGAGACTAGGGGATGTGGTGGTACCACCAGGGATAAAACAACGATCCTTGTATCTGCGGGTGCAAGGATTGTTTACTTTACGCAAAGTTCTTTTAATTTAGTTGTCTGTTGCTTTGAGTTTACACTTTGGATGGGATTCACAACTTAATACCAGCGAGATGTTCTGGATAGATATCTCAAGGTGGATGATTCGTAGTAGATGCAGTTGGATATCGGTCTACTTACCTTGGCGTACTGACCATTGCTTTTGAGCGCTTCCTTTCTTTGCAGCATAGTTAGCATTGCGGGGCCTTCATAGTTCCGTCAATTGCCCAGCTGTGATTTGTTTACCTCGCTAGCACTTTTATCGTCTTTTGGGAGAGAGACATCACTAGTGAAAATCACGGGACCACGGTCCATCTTCATATTATTGTTTACACCCTTAGTTTACTTTCGGTCTTTACTTTGAGTTGCCACTATTATTATCTCTTGCGTTGATCCTTTGTAAACAGCAAGGCCGGAGGAATTGACAACTCCTCTGTACTCGTTGGGAGCAAAGTTATTTGCTGCGTGTGCCGGTCCAGGCGAAGTTAGCAACCTCGGAGCCATTGTTCACTTTACCACCTTCTTGTATTTCTGCGAGTCCTACTGGAGACAAACCTTGGTATCTTCACCGAGGAAAATTTGCTGCTACGCTACATCTCACCTTCCACTTGGGGTAACAACCGAGGAGTGAGAGAACTATCCTCAACGTATCAAGCTAATTTCTGGCGCCATTGCCGGGGACTCCAGTCTACAAGATAGGGGAGTTGCACACTATCTTTTATCTTTGCTTTTTAGTCTTGTTAGTTTACCTTTCAGTTTTTACTTTTGTGTCCCTTACCAAAAATACCAAAAATACCTACTGCTACTATGGGTTCCAATGAAAACACCAAGTTGTGTGACTTCACTAGTCACAACAACAGTGACTTTATCTGCACTCCTATTGCTCCACCTGCCATTTCAACACCTTCTTATTAAATTAAACCTTCTCTGCTTAATCTTGTTATGAAAGATCAATTCTCAGGTGCTGGAGAGGACGTTGCCTTGCACTTAAACAATTTTATCGAGCTCTGTGATATGCAAAAGTACAAGGAAGTGGATGGAGACATCGTCAAGCTGAAGCTTTTTTCCTTTCTCATTGAGAGGAAGAACCAAGGAGTGGCTCCAATCCTTACTCAAGAACAGTATCGATTCTTGGAGTGAATGCAATGATGCTTTTATAGGGAAGTACTATCCCCCTGCTAAAATTATTCAAGTGAGGAGTAACATTATGAATTTCAGGCAATTTGATAATGAACACGTTGCCCAGGCATGGGAACGCATGAAGATGCTTGTCAAGAACTGCCCCACACATGGACTGACTACCTGGATGGTTATCCAGACTTTTTATGCAGGCTTGAACTTTACCTCGCGGAACCTGTTAGATTCGGCCGCGGGAGGAACTTTTATGTCAACCACACTTGATGCTTCCACAAAGCTACTTGATGAGATGATGCTGAACTACTCTCAGTGGCACACCGAACGATCTCCAACTGGTAGGAAGGTAAATTCTGTCGAGGAGATCTCCTCTCCAAATGAAAAGGTTGACCTTATCATGTCTCTACTTACCAAGCAAGCTCCCATTGATCCTCAGGATGTTCCTTTAAATTCTTTGGTTGCTCAAGAACAAGTAGATGTGAATTTTGTCTCTAGAAACAACTTCAATAATAATTCTTATAGAAGTAATTTTTCTAGCAACAATCCTAGGCCGTTTCCATCCACTTATGGGAACAACAACACCTACCCTAGCAACAAGAACCCCACCTCTGAACTAGAGAGTATGCTTAGAGACTTTATCACTACCCAAAAAGCTTTCAACAAGAATGTGGAAGAAAAACTAGCTAAATTAGATAATCTTTGTTTGAAGGTAGACAACTTAGCCCTTGATGTTAAGATGTTAAAAATTAGAACCTCTCCCCTTGAGGAGAGTAAGGTCACTCCTATTAATGCTATCCAGTTACAAATCAATGAAAATATTAGGATGATGGCTAAACTCAAAGAAAGATGGGCTAGAGAAAAAAAGGAAGAAGAAAGAATTAAGAGCCTTCCTACCTACCACACAGTAGCTACTGTCCAAGTAGTTGAGAATGTCCAAACAGTTAGCACCCATCACACCCCTAGTCCCACTGGACTTATCAATGGTGATTCTACCACCTCAACCATAGATGAAGAAACCTCTATGAACATAGAGGCTTTCAAACAAGTGAGCCTAAATGATATCACTACCTCCTTGATAGATAGTAGAGACCTAGACTTTGACAACTGCACTTTACCTGAAGTTATTGGTTTCCTACACAAGATGTCTAGAGACCCCCACACTAGCACACTTATTCTTGCCTTCACAGAGCATATCACCAATGCTCTAATCAAAGTTAGGGAGGAGAAGCTTAGACTAGAAGCCTCCATACCTAGGAAGCTAGAAGATGGTTGGGATCCTATGATAAAAATCAAATTGAATAACTTCTCCTGTTATGCTCTTTGTGATGTTGGAGCAAGTACCTCTGTTATGCCCAAAAGAATGTATGATATGCTTGAATTGAAACCTTTTGATCCCTGTTCTTTTGGTGTTCGTCTTGTTCATTCTTCCATAAAGAAGCCTTTGGGGAAGATCGACGATGCTCTTATCATTGTCAATGACAATGATGTTCCCGTTGATTTCACTATTATGGACATTGAGTGTGAACCCTTTTGTCTAATTATTTTGGGACAACCTTTTCTTCGCACAGTTGGTGCTGTTATTGATATGAAAGAAGGGATTATAAAATTCCAATTCCCTCTCAAGAAAGGGATTGAATATTTCCCTAGGAAAAATATTAACTTACCTTTTGAGTCCGTCACACGGGCTAGTTATTCTCTTGAAAAGACTTGATCTTCTGCTTTAAGCCTAGCTAATGGCTCTAAATAAGCGCTTTCGGGAGGCAGCCCGCAACGAATTTAGGTTTTTCTTTTTGCTTTTCTTCTATTCTTAGTGGTCTTGATAATTTTTACTACTGTAGCAACATCATTGTATCTTTATTTTTCAAGCTTTGTGCCAAGTTTAGCCTCATACGATAAGGGAAGTGAAAGTTGTGACATGCTGTCCAAGAAAACAGATTCTGTCCTCGTGACTAGAAAAATCACAGAAAAATCCAAGTTCATCTTTTTGAGCTGAATTGTTTACACAGAATGCTCTATACAATTACGAAACTTTCGTATGTTTTGAGTTTTTTGATTTGAGTTGCAGAAGTACCCCTAAAAATTCGTTTTTACCTGCTGGTCTGTTTTTCACAGATTCTGTCCTGTTTTGCCTTTTCTTCTTTTTGCAAACCTTAAGCTTGCTTTTTCTTTGCAAAAACTTTTTGGCAATCTTGAGAAACAGTAGCTCTTCAAGAATATCTTTATTTCCAGTAGAGAAAAAATTATTTTATTATGGGTACTAACCTCGCTAATCAGATTATGATGAGTTATGTATGAAGGGAGTTTTCAAGTGCGCGATGGAAGATGATGAAAGAAGATCTTGAAGTGTCAAACGCTCAAGCTTGGGGATGCCCATGTGCACCCCCAATAAATATTCAAGGAGACTCAAGCGTCTAAGCTTGGGGATGCCCCCGTGCATCCCCTTCTCCATCGACAATTATCAGTTCATCCCTCGTTGCACTATATTTTTATCACTTCATGCGTTATGTGCTATGCTTGGAGCGTCTAGTTCTTTACTTTTTTCTAGGTTTGTTTTTTCTTTGTTTTCTGTAGTAACAAGTTAGACCCCAGCTTACTCTTTTGTGTGGGAGAGATACACGCTCCGCTTGAACTAGAACTCCTCATAGGATTTGCATGCGTATTCTTTTAGCTGTGAGTTGTTCTTTATCTTTTCTTAGATGATGCTCTGTTTAGTTGTAGTGCTTTAGTTTTTCTAGAGCTTTTCTTTTGTTTTAGGTTGAACTTTCTATAGGTTGCATGTTTTATCTTGTTAGAGAGTTTGCTTGTTGCACTGAGTTTTGTGTCTTGACTAGAAGTAGGTAGTTGAAGTTGTTGTTCTCTTTGTAGTAGTAACTTGCAATAGTTTTGAGGTACTGACTAGAGTAATGTTTGAACTTTTGGTGTCAAGAGCTCGAGCCTATTAGTGATAGATGTCGTATTTTGGGCAATTCGTGTGATTTTCTAAAACCAAAAACCCCTGTTGAGAACTCTAGCTACTAGATGGATCACTAACCTCTGGAGGGTTCGAATATTAGGGTACACTCACGTACCATGAGTCGAGTATGCGCAAGGATAACCAAACCCCCATACACTCCTCCTCGGGGTACTTGTCTCTTTGTGAACCTCCTGATTAGATTGAAAATTACCGATAATAAGTGCATGAGTTCTTCGGACTAAAGTGAGTATTCGAAAGTTGACACTTCCACCCACCTATACTTTTTCTAGCCTCTTCGGTACCGTGCATTGCCCTTTCTCACCTCGAGAGTTGGCGCATACTTCGCCGGTGCATCCAAACCCTTGACACGATACGCTCTGTCATCATAAGCCTCCTTATATCTTTGCGCAAAACAGCCACCATACCTACCTACAAGGCATTTCCATAGCCTTTCTGAGATACATTGCCATGCAACATCCACCTTCTCATGACTTGATCCTCATGTCATACATGCTACTTGCTTGATTGATGAGCCGCATGCTAGTTGGGCTTTGCCCTAATCATTGCTACATGACGCGCTAGTATCATTGCATATCCTGCTATCCTGGCAGAGGCATACATTTGCATCATGATAGTTATATCTTCTTTATGTGAGTACCTTTGTAAAGTGTGAAAGATCTCCTATATTCTTCTAAAATATAGAGTGATGCCCCTAAAGTGAGGAAAAGATCCAAAAGAGGACAAAATCAAAAGATCCCAAAGAGGACAAATGAGAGTTAAATAGAAAGAGCCATTGAGGCCACCAAAAAAAATAGAAAAAAAAGAAAACGAAAAATAAAAAGAGAGAAGGGGCACACTACTATTCCTTTTTAGAGATCCACACTAGTACTTCATCCTCTATCCCTTGTACTCCATAGAGATCATCATCATGCATATGGCTATGTGGGGACCTTCACACTATGGAACTTGGCTTGTATATTCCAATGATGAGCCTCCTCAAACGAGCTCTAGGTCTTCTTGAGCAAGCAAGTTAGATGCACCCCCACTAGTTCCCTTGGAGAGCTTTGAGCTCACATGTGCATCCGTTGCATGGAAATCCCTACTCCTCACATCATATCTATCATATGGCCTTCTCTCGCCTATGATTGTCCTCATTGATGTGAGCCTTTCACACCTTTTTTGTCTTCTTCCTCCACCTTCTTTCTGTTTTGCCTTTTAGGTGTCAACTTTCTTGCTCACGCTCATCCATTGCATGAGTTCTCAAAATATCGAAAGGGAGTGGATCAGTTTGACCTGTACCTGGCTAGTGGTCTGGGGACGAGTCAAGATAAGAATCCAAAGGAGGCTAAGTGTAAAACTTTAGTAGATAGTTGTTCTCAACAACCTTTTTTCTCTCTTTTTCCTAGTCCCATGCTTGCACGCAAACACCATCTGGAGACATTCGAGTCACGGACAGCGAGAGCTCTTGCACCTTTTGTTCTTTTGTTGCTTGTGTCAATGCTAATATTACTCTTGCTTGTTAAGACTTGAATTGAATTGCATGCTTTTATTGCTTTACTTAAAAGTCCTTATATGGTTGTGTGGCATGTCACCACAGAAATTATGCTTGTTATCATTTACCTACTCGAGGACGAGCAGAAATTAAGCTTGGGGATGTTGATACGTCCCAAACGTATCTATAATTTCTGCTTGCTCCATGCATGTTTTGTGTGACTTTGCCATGTTTTGCTTGAACTTTCATACACTTTTGAGCATATTTGTACTAATCTATTAACCCAGTGCACCCAGCTGCCCTTTGTTGTTTTCTGTTGTTTTTGTATTTCAGGTTTTCCGGCCATTAAAAGTGCTCCAAAAAATCCGGAAAAATCAAATAAAAAAATCAGCGACCCCAAAGCTTCCGGAATAACCAAGGTAGTGGAGGTGGGCCACCAAAGGGACTCCAGAAGGGTCCCTGGCGCGGCCCCACCATAGGCCGCGCCAGGGGGCCTCCTGGCTGCCCTGTGGGTCCCCTTGAAACCCCCCTCCGCCTATATTTAGCCCTCGGGGTGGAAACCCCCTAATATCGATCTATTTTCCGCAAACTCGCCTCTGTACCGCCGCCGCCGCCGTTTCAAGATCGGGGCTGCCTGGAGAAGCTGCCTCGACACCCTGCCGGGAGGAGGAACCCCCTCCGGGAGACCATCCATAGCCCTGGACGCCTCCCGGATGTACCGTGAGTAGTCCCCCTTGGACTATGGGTCCGTGACCAGTAGCTATGTGATGTACTTCTCCCCTCTTTGTGCTTCCACTTTTGGGACCTTGTGAGCTGCCTCACATGATCGAGGCACTTTTGTAATTTCTGCTGTTGCTATGCTGAGTTTGCTGGGATCTGATGGATTATGAGACTATGTTCAAATTGTGATGAGTAATATATTTGGTTCTTCTCTTTTATATTTTGTTCTTGAGTAAATTCTTGCATGTTCTCCGTTGCAGTATTTTACTTTGGCCAAGTAGTTTGTTGCAACTCCAAGAGGGAGCAGTATGCTTGATTGTGGGTTTAGCCCCTTGATGTCTAGCTTGAGTGACAGAAACATGAGACTAGAGGATATGCTGTTGCCACCAGGGATAAAACAATGGTGCTTGTATCCGCGGGTGCAAGGATTGTTTACTTTACGCAAAGTTCTTTTAATGCAGTTGTCTGTTGCTTTGAGTTTACACTTTGGGTGGGATTCACAACTTAATACCAGCGAGATGTTCTGGATAGATATCTCAAGGTGGATGATTCGTAGTAGATGCAGTTGGATTTTGGTCTACTTACCTTAGCGTACTGCCCATTGCTTTTGAGCCCTTCCTTTCTTTGCAGCATAGTTAGCATTGTGGTGCCTTCATAATTCTGTCAATTGCCCAGCTGTGATCTGTTTACCTCTCTAGCACTTTTATCGTCTTTTGGGAGAGAGACATCACTAGTGAAAATCACGGGACCACGGTCCATCTTCACATTATTGTTTACACCCTTAGTTTACTTTCAGTTGCAGAAAAGGATCGCTGCAGAAAAGAAAAGACTCAAGGCCGCAAAGAAGGCAACCAAGTTAGCTGCCGCTGAAGCTCATGGAGTGGGCCAGAGCTCAAAGAAGAAAAGGAAGCTCAAGAAGAAATCTGCTTCACCCCCTCATGCCTCCACCGATGATGAAGAGCATACTAGATTGGAACGAGAAGCTCTAGAAGACTCTATTCGTGATGAGTCCAATCCTGAAGCTGATGACGAATGATACGGTGAGGATCTCTCACCCCTCGTTGGTTACCCCAAGTGGAAGGTGAGATGTAGCATAGCAGCAAATTTCCATCGGTAAAGATACCAAGGTTATCGAACCAGTAGGACTCCAAAAGATACAAGAAGGTGTCACGACGCTTGACGTGGACCTGCACACAGCAACAAATAACTTTGCTCCCAACGAGTACAAAGGAGTTGTCAATTCCTCCGGCCTTGCTGTTTGCAAAGGATCAACGCAAGAGATAATAATAATAGTGGCAACTGAAAGTAAAGACTGAAAGTAAACTAAGGATGTAAACAGTAATGTGAAGATGGACAGGAGTCCCGTGATTTTCACTAGTGATGTCTCTCTCCCAAAAGACGATAAACGTGCTAGCAAGGTAAACAAATCACAGCTGGGCAATTGACAGAATTATGAAGGCACCGCAATGCTAACTATGCTGCAAAGAAAGGAAGGGCTCAAAAGCAATGGGCAGTACGCCAAGGTAAGTAGACCGAAATCCAACTGCATCTACTACGAATCATCCACCTTGAGATATCTATCCAGAACATGTCGCTGGTATTAAGTTGCGAATCCCTCCCAAAGTTTAAACTCAAAGCAACAGACAACTGCATTAAAAGAACTTTAAGTAAAGTTAACAATCCTTGCACCCGCGGATACAAGCACCGTTGTTTTATCCCTGGTGGCAACAGCACATCCCCTAGTCTCATGTTTCTGTCACTCAAGCTAGACATCAAGGGGCTGAACCCACAATCAAGCATAATGATCCCTCTTGGAGTTGCAACAAATCACTTGGCCAAAGTAAAATACGGCAACGGAGAACATGCAAGAATTTACTCAAGAACAAAATATAAAAGAGAAGAACCAAATATATTACTCATCACAATCTGAACATAGTCTTATAATCCATTAGATCTCAACAAACTCAGCATAGCAACAGCAGAAATTACAATAGTGCCTCGATCATGTGAGGCAGCTCACGAGGTCTCGAAAGTGGAAGCACAAAGAGGAGAGAAGTACATCACACAGCTACTGGTCACGGACCCATGGTCCAAGGGGGACTACTCACGGTACATCCGGGAGGCGTCCATGGCTATGGATGGTCTCCCGGAGGGGGTTCCTCCTCCAGGCAGGGTGCCGGGGCAGCTTCTCCAGGCAGCCTCGATCTAGAAACGGCGGCGGCGGCGGTATAGAGGCGAGTTCGCGGAAAAGAGATCGATATTAGGGGTTTCCACCCCGAGGGCTAAATATAGGCGGAGGGGGTGTCGAGGGGACCCACCAGGCAGCCAGGAGGCCTCCTGGCGCGGCCTAGGGTGGGGCCGCGCCAGGGACCCTCCTGGTCTCCTGGTGGTGGCCCCCCTCCGCTACCTTGGTGATTCCGGAAGTTTCCGGGTCACTAATTTTTTATCTGATTTGCCGGATTTTTTGGAGCACTTTTAATGGACGGAAAACCTGAAATACAAAAACAGCAACTAGAAGCTAGGTGCACTGGGTTAATAGATTAGCCCAAATATGCTCAAAAGTGTATGAAAGTTCAAGCAAATCATGGCAAAGTCACACAAAACATGCATGGAGCAAGCAGAAATTATAGGTACGTTTGGGACGTATCAACATCCCCAAGCTTAATTCCTGCTCGTCCTCGAGTAGGTAAATGATAACAAGCATAATTTCTGTGGTGACATGCCACACAACCATATAAGGACTTTTAAGTAAAGCAATCAAAGCATGCAATTCAATTCAAGTCTTAACAAGCAAGAGTCTATATTAGCATTGACACAAGCAACAAAAGAACAAAAGGTGCAAGAGCTCTCGCTGTCCGTGACTCGAATGTCTCCAGATGGTGTTTGCGTGCAAGCAGGGGACTGGGGAAAAGAGAGAAAATAGGTTGTTGAGAACAACTATCTACTAAAGTTTCACACTTAGTCTCCTTTGGATTCTTATCTTAACTCGTCCCCAGACCACTAGCCAGGTACAAGTCAAACTAATCCACTCCCTTTCGATATTTTGAGAACTCATGCAATGGATGAGCGTGAGCAAGAAAGTTGACACCTAAAAGGCGAAACAGAAAGAAGGTGGAGGAGGAAGACAAAAAGGTGTGAAAGGCTCACATCAATGAGGACAATCATAGGAGAGAGAAGGCCATATGATAGATATGATGTGAGGAGTAGGGATTGCCATGCAACGGATGCACATGTGAGCTAAAAGCTCTCCAAAGGAACTAGTGGGAGTGCATCTAACTTGCTTGCTCGAGAAGACCTAGAGCTCGTTTGAGGAGGCTCATCATAGGAATATACAAGCCAAGTTCTATAGTGTGAAGGTCCCCACATAGCTATATGCATGATGATGATCTCTATGGTGTACAAGGGATAGAGGATGAAGTACTAGTGTGGATCTCTCAAAAGGAATAGTAGTGTGCCCCATTCTCTCTTTTTATTTTTCTTTTCTCTTTTTTCTCTTTTTTGTATTTTTTTTGGTGGCCTCAATGGATCTTTCTATTTAACTCTCATTTGTCCTCTTTGGGATCTTTTGATTTTGTCCTCTTTGGGATCTTTTCCTCACTTTAGGGGCAACACTCTATATTTTACAAAAATATAGGAGATCTTTCACACTTTACAAAGGTACTCACATAAAGAAGATATAACTATCATGATGCAAATGTATGCCTCTGCCAGGATAGCAGGATTTGCAATGATACTAGCGCGTCATGTAGCAATGATTAGGGCAAGGTCCAACTAGCATGCGGCTCATCCACCAAGCAAGTAGCATGTATGACATGAAGATCAATTCATTAGAAGATGGATGTTGCATGGCAGTGTATCTCGGAAAGGCTATGGAAATGCCTTGTAGGTAGGTATGGTGGCTGTTTTGAGGAAAGATATAAGGAGGCTTATGATGACAGAGCGTACCGGGCCAAGGGTTTGGATGCTGATACGTCCAAAATGTATCTATAATTTCTTCTTGGTCCATGCATGTTTTGTGTGATATTGCTATGATCTAGATACACTTTCATACACTTTTGATCATATTTGGACTAACCTATTAACTCAGTGCACTCCAGTGCCAGTTCCTGTTTTTTGCTGATTTTCTATTTCAGTTTCCCCCCATATAAAAAGCGCCCGAAAAATTCGGGAAAATTCTGATAAAAATCAGCGTGAAGGAAGCTTCGCGAAGAGCCCGAGTGGGGCCAGAGGGGAGCCAGGGGGGCCCAGGTGGCCACCCGGCGCGGCCCCACCCCTGGCCGCACCAGGGGGGCGCCTGGGGCCCCTGGTCCACCTATGGCTGCCCCCCCTTCGCCTATTTATTCTCCGTCACGGGGAAACTCCGAAGCGAGAACCCTATTTTGCAAACTCGCCTCTGTTCCGCCGCCGCCGCGCTTCCGATATCAGGAGCACCAGAAGACCTCTTCCCGGCACCCTGCCGGAGGGAGGATTGACCTCCGGGAGTCTCCTCTCCACCATGGATGCTCCCCGGATGTCTTGTGAGTAGTTTTCCTTGGACTATGGGTCCGTGATCATTAGCTATGTGATGTTCTCCTCCCCTCTTTGATCTTCATGGTTTAGACCTCGTGAGCTTCCCTACATGATCGAGGTAGCTTTGTAATATTTCTGTTGTTGCTATGCTGAGTTTGTTGGGATCTGATGGATTATGAGATTATGTTCAGATTGTAATAGAGTAATATATTTGGTTTTTATCTCTTATATTTTTGTTCCTAAGTAATTCTTGCATGTTCTCCGTTGCTTTTTATTGCTTTGGCCAAGTAGTACGTAGTGACTTCAAGAGGGAACGTTATGCTCGATTGTGGCTTCATGCCCCCCAATGACACGCTTGAGTGACAGAAACATGAGTATAGGGGATGTGCTATTGCCACAAGGGGGAAAACAACGGTGCTTGTAACCGCGGTTGCAAGGATTGTTTACTTTACGCAAAGTTCTTTTTAATGCAGTTGTCTGTTGCTTTGGGTTTACACTTTGGGTGGGGCTCGCAACTTAATACCAGCGAGATGTTCTGGATAGATATCTCAAGGTGGATTATTAGTAGTAGATGCAGTTGGATTACGGTCTACTTATTTTTGCGTACTGCCCGTGCTTTTGAACCTCTTCCTTTCTTTTGTAGCATAGTTAGCATTGCGGTGCGTTCATAATCCTGTCAATTGCCCTTCTGTAATTTGTTTACCTCGCATAGCAGTTTTATCGTCTTTTGGGAGAGAGACATCACTAGTGAACATCACGTATCCTGGTCCATATACTTATTACTGTTTCCACGCTATATTTACTTTTCTTCATTTACTTTCAATTGCTATCATTATCCCTTGTGTTTTACCCTTTGTGAACAACAAGACCGGAGAGATTGACAACCTCTCTGAACTTCGTTGGGAACAAAGTTATCTGTGTCTGTGTGCAGGTCCACATCAGTTGAGCCGCTGACACCTACTTATCATCTTTGGAGTCCTACTAGAGACAAACCTTGGTATCTTCACCGAGGGAAACTTGCTGCTGCGCTACATCTCAACCTTCCACTTGGGGTAACCAACGAAGGGCGAGAAGCCATCAAGCGAATTTCTGGCGCCGTTGACGGGGACTCCGAGTGCTAAGATAGTGGAGTTGCGCACTACCCTTTACCTTTGTTTTTTAGTCTTGTTAGTTTATCTTTCAGTTTTTATCTTTGTGTCTTTTATCAAAAATTACAAAAAAATCAGCCACACTTGCTGCTACTATGGGTTCCACTGAAAACACCAAGTTGTGTGACTTCACTAGTCACAACAACCAAGACTTTATCTGCACCCCTATTGCCACACCTGCCACTTCAGCTACCTCTTATGAAATTAAACCTGCCTTGCTAAACCTTGTTATGAGAGATCAATTCTCTGGTGCTGGAGATGATGCTGCTTTACACTTGAATAATTTTGTTGAATTATGTGATATGCAAAAGTATAAAGAAGTAGAAGGTGATGTTGTTAAGCTCAAGCTCTTTCCTTTCTCTTTAAGGGGAGACGCTAAAATCTGGTTTCAATCTTTGCCTAGGAATAGCGTAGATTCTTGGGATAAGTGCAAAGATGGTTTTATAGGGAAGTATTACCCACCTTCTAAGATTATCCAATTGAGGAGTAATATTATGAATTTTAAGCAATTGGATAATGAACACGTTTCCCAAGCTTGGGAATGAATGAAATCTCTTGTTAAGAAATGCCCTACACATGGTTTGACTACCTGGATGGTTATCCAGACTTTTTATGCAGGCTTGAACTTTACCTCGCGGAACCTGTTAGATTCGGCCGCGGGAGGAACCTTTATGTCAACTACACTTGGTGCTGACACGAAGCTTCTCGATGAAATGATGAGCAATTATTCCCAATGGCACACCGAACGCGCTCCAACAGGTAGGAAGGTAAACTATGTCGAGGAAATTACCTCCCTCAATGAAAAAGTTGACTTAATTATGTCTCTACTTACCAAGCAACCCTCTATTGATCCTCATGATGTCCCTTTAAATTCTTTGGTTGCCCAAGAACAAGTAGATGTGAAGTTCATTGCTAGAAACAATTTGAACAACAATGCTTATAGGGGAAATTTTGCAAGCAATCCTAGACAGTTTCCATCCAACTATGGGAACAACAATACCTACCCTAGCAACAAGAACCCCTCTTCTGAATTAGAAAGCATACTTAGAGACTTTATCACTACCCAAAAAGCCTTCAACAAAAATGTAGAGGAGAAATTAGCTAAAATAGATAATCTCTCTTTGAAGGTAGAAAGCTTAGCCCTTGATTTTGAGATGCTTAAAATTAGAACCTCTCCCCTTGAGGAGAATAAGGACACTCCTATTAATGCTATCCAATTACAAATTAATGAAAATATTAGGATGATGGATAAACTTAAAGAAAGATGGGCTAGAGAAAAAGAGGAAGAGGATAGAATTAAGAGCCTTCCTACACACGACACAGTTGCCACTATCCAAATTGTTGAGGAGACCCAAACTATTAGCACCCAATGCACTCCTAGTCCCTTTGGACCTATTAATGGTGATGCTAGTACCTCAACCGTAGATGAAGAAACTCCTATGAACATAGAGGGTTTCAAACAAGTGAGCCTAGATGACACTACTACCACCTTTGATAGTAGTGATATTGATTTTGATAGTTGCACCCTCTCAGAAGTTATTAGCTTGCTACACAAAATGTCTAGAGACCCCCACACTAGCAAACTTAATCTTGCCTTCACGGAGCATATCACAAATGCTCTCATCAAAGCTAGGGAGGAGAAGCTTAGAGTAGAAGCCTCCATACCTAGGAAGCTAGATGATGGTTGGGATCCTATGATCAAAATTAAATTAAATAACTTCTCTTTCTATGCTTTATGTGATGTTGGAGCTAGTACCTCCGTTATGCCCAAAAGAATATTTGATATGTTTGAATTGAAGCTCTTTGAGCCTTGTTCTTTTGGTGTTCGTCTTGTTGATTCTTCCGTAAAGAAACCTTTCGGGAAGATCGACGATGTTCTTATCATTGTCAATGACAACTATGTACCCGTTGATTTTATTGTTATGGATATAGAGTCTGAACCTTTGTGTCCAATTATTTTGGGACGTCCTTTTCTTCGCACCGTTGGTGCGGTTATTGACATCAAAGAGGGGAATATAAAATTCCAATTCCCATTCAAAAAGGGGATGGAACACTTCCCTAGAAAGAAAATCAAGTTACCTTTTGAGTCCGTTACTGATGCCCCACAGGCGTAAGGGATCGAGATAGTCTTCGCGGGTAAGTTAACCGAATTTATTGATTCGACACACGAGGAGCCAAAGAGTATTTATAAGCTTTGACAGTTGAGTTGTCAATTCAAACGCATCTGAAATATACTTGCTTGCAACAATAGATAAGTGGTAACGGTAATATGATAGTGATAGTGTCAACAGCTAAAGTAACAATAAAAGTAACAACTAATGACCAGCAGGATTGAAAACACTGTAGGCTAGGGAGCTGGATGGTTGGGTGCTGCATGGATGAGATTGAACATATAATAGATTCTAACACGGGGCAAGGCACACAGAAAAGCAATGATCATCTAGGCATATATCAAACATTAGGCATGTATCCCGTAGGTAGTTGTGCGTGCTTGCAATAAGAACTTGCACAACATCTTTTGTCCTACCATCCCCCTACGAACGGGGCCAAAAGGAACTTATGGAGATTAAGGTGCTCCTGTAAAATAGCACCAGAACAAAGCAATAAACTCAATGGATACATGGAATCCTCAAATTATGGACCATCCCCTTTGGTGTCCCAAGCTGTCACCTTTGGGATCGCCGGTTCCGGACCATACTAGGTGCATACAACTCATAGATAGGATCTAGAACGCAAATATATTCATGAAAACACATAGGGTTCAGATCTGAAAACATGGCACTCTGGCCCAAAGTGACAAGCATTAAGAGAAACAAGTTGAAGCAAAGAAGATAAACACCAATCTAGATGATAGGCAACATGCCCTCAACAATCTGACGAACTATTACATGATCAAACTCATCCAATCCCTACCATCCCCTTTGCCTACAGCAGAGAATTACTCACACATGTGAAGAGAAGTCAAGGAGGATGGATGGATTGGTGATGGTGATGACGATGGCGACGATCTCCCCTCTCCGGAGGCCAAATCAGCCTCCAGATTAGCCCTCCCGAAGAAGAACAGAGGGTGGCGGAGGCTCCGTGACGAAAACTGGGAAAACGACTTCTGTTCTGGGGTTTCCTCGTCACGGGGATAAATACGAGTCTCGGTAGGGCACCAGAGGAGGGGGAGGCGCCCAGGCGGCCAGAGGGCGCGGCCCCACCCCTGGCCGCGCCAGGGGGGCGTCTGGGGCCCCCAGGGCTCCCCTCTGGTCCCACTTCTGGCTTCTGGCTCCTTCGGGTGCGTGGATTTTTTTGGTAATTTTCTGGGAATTTTCTGGAACGTCTAAAAATCCATTTTCCTGCACACAATAAAACCATACAGGCAGCTCTACTGAAAACAGCGTTAGTCCGGGTTAGTTTCGTCCAAATCATGCAAGAATGAGGGCAAAACAATAGCAAAAGTGTTTGGAAAAGTAGATACGTTTGAGACATATCAACTCCCCCAAGCTTAGCATATTGCTTGTCCTCAAGCAATTCAGTTCAACGAACTGGACGCGACAAAGAAAACTTTGACAAACTCTTTTGCTTCATTAGATGTATATAAGCATGTACTACGAAAAGAGTTTAGCAGGTATTGAAACAATGCTATAAGGACAATGCACGAAGCAATTCTTCTTTCATGTGATCAGTCACAAACAACTAAAAGTAAATAACAAGCTACTGAAAATCAAAACAGGATCACAATGCACATAACTTGAACATACTTGAGTGGCATTTCGCTAGCCTCCATGAGTGAAGAAAAACATAAATGCAGAAACTCCTCCGGAGTTTTAAAGGTGACTAGAACTCAGTATTTCAGACTAGCAATAACACAAGCATGCAGAAGACAATGTAATACTTTGGGACAAAGCATGTTACAGTAAGAATGACAATTATGCTCTCATAGTTGGTGCTTTGAAGAAAGAAGGGGAGACTCTCGAACCGTGGCTTTTTATGGCAAGGTTGAAAACCCGTGAAAGTAAGCAAAGACTAAACATGTCCCAGAGCTCTTGGTTTTGAAATTAGAGATAAAACATTGTTGAGAGGTGCAACTTTCCAGTCAACGGTGAACAGTAAAGGTCTCTCAATATCTCCCATGCCAACCATATATAATGCCTTTTTCTTACACACATTCCCTTATCCATAAATCCTTTGATGGTCTACGGAATCTGTTATTTTGCCTCAAGGATGGAAGAAGGGTATCGTTCCACCTATCATAAGCAGCATTTGGTCCATTTCACTCCATCATCAAGTATGGGGGAGGTGTAACTCTCATATTTTTTTTAGTTTGACTAGTTAAAACTTCTGTCAAAATATTTTTGGCATGAAAGATACTGATTTCCCCTCACCGCACCATGAGCTTGTACGGTTACAAAAGGGAAACTTTTGAATAAAATTCGAGATGGCACAAGAAAGTCTAAGTTAGGAGTGGTTGGTAAATACCACATACAGGTAGGTATGGTGGACTCAAATGGAATAACTGGTTTCAAGGATTTTGGATGCACAAGCAGAATTCCGCTTAGTGCGAGCGAAGGCTAGCAAAAGACTGGGAAGCGACCAACTAGAGAGCAATAACTGTCATAATGATGCATAGCGACAAAGTAACATTGAATCGGGCATGAAAGTGATATAATTATTCTGAAACAAAAAGATCATCAAGGCAAAAATAGACTTTTTAGTCATAAGCATGTGTGAACATGTGCCAAGTCAATCCAAAAATTCTCCGAAGGGAAATACCACTTCAGTATTCCAAACCATGAACAATGCAATGCATGTAAATCATTTCAACAACACATTAAGTACTCTAGCTATTTGAGACTAGCCACAAGGAAAGCATGGACACTGGGAAAGCATTGTAAACATAGCACTATGTCGCTACAAGCTGGTTTCTAGATCATAAGTACGGGCATATGTACAAAAGTAGAAACAAGAAGAGTTCATACCGGTTTTCCTTGTTGCTTCCCTTCCGTCGATCTTCTTCATTACTGCCTGGTCACTTGCACGATTGAACGTAGGAAATATAATCAAATGCCATCACGGACTCGAGCTGAACTCTAAAAACAAAGCAAACTAAAGAGAGAAAGGAAATATTTTTGGGTTTTTTAAAAGGTTAAAATAGAGCAAAAGAAAAGAGAAAATCTTTTTGTTGTTTTTGCAAAGAAAGAAAGAAAGAGAAAACGGGCAAAAGCTTCGAAAAGATCAAAGCGAATAAAATGGATAATACAATGGAAAAGTGAGAAGGGCATGTACTCCCCCAAGCTCAGGATTTTGGCCTAAGTTGGTAGTAGCTAATGTCCCCAGGAGCCTCCTGCTCCAGGGTAGTACTGGTGAGTCCAAGGGTCGTATGAGGCTTCCGGTGCGTACACCGAAGTCCTCGGATCCTCCCACGAAGAGGGATCCGCGCTCCAAGCAGAGGAAGACCCTTCACCAAACTGGGTGGTGGTCTCTCTCTGGAAAGGTGGGAACTCACCATGCTCCTCCTCGTCGGGCACAACCCCCTCCATGGGTTTATGAAACTGAGACTGGACCACGAACTCATCGAACTGGGTAGCATCAAAGGACCATCCGTTCCTGCGAAAAAAATCAAACAAAAGAGGTGCCGGTAGACGGATCTTGCGTTCCGTGGTGGCTCCGAAACGCAAGATATAATCAAGGTTACCAAACTCGGAAGTCATGGTAACAAACTTATGCCTTTTCATAGCAGCAAGATCAAAACATAAATAAGTAAAAGGCTTGTCATCGGGGTGTGGGGTGCCATTAATAGACTCTAGGATATGCGTGGCGTAAACGCCACCAAATAAATCTCCCTTGTTGCCGTTCATAGCAAGGCGTCGAGCAATTAAGGCACCCACATTATAATCAAACCTCCCTGAGAGGGCGGTTGCCAGGACAGCAATATCCGGTGCAGATATGTTGCTCGTGTTGTCACGAGCTAACACCCCTCTAGCAATATAATACGCAAAATACCTGAGGTGTGGGAATAAGATGCTGGAGATCTTTGACCGATGAATATCCCTTGTATCCATGCTGCAGAGAGAGTTGAAGACGGTTCTCAGCTCGGAGGGCTGAGAGCTCATCTTCGCCGTCAATCCAACGTTCGACACACCTATTATTTCACAAAACTTTTCCAAATGCATGGTCAAAAGATCATTGTAAATTTTAAACTCAAAAGAACCAGCATCAAGGTTATATCTAAAACTGTTAATGAAACAGGAGGTGAGTTTTTGATACTGAGCAACACGGCACGTTGCGAGCCGCGTCAGACCTGCATTAGCACAAAGATTATAGAACTCATCCTTAATTCCTGCAGCTTCAAGGAATTTATCGCATGGGAAAGTCATTGCACGTGCTAGATTTGTGTCCTCAAACAATTCTAAGGGCACGTGATCTTCGTTGTAGCTCACCCTAGCAGTCGAGGGTGAAGCTGCAGCTCTTGTAACTCGATCGGAGCGCTCGGGCCTTTTCTTCCCAAGCCACCCCTTTTCTCTTCCTAGCAAACTCATTTCTGAAATTTTTGACAAATTACAAAAACAAGGATTTAAACAAAGTGAGTTAAGGCAAACTACTCAACTCACTTACCTAAGTCATAAACTTGCATCAGAACTTGGAAAATCAAATTCTACTCATGCATGCAAGCTCATATAAACAGCACCAAGAGCTACTAAATACTCACAAAAGAGGCCACCAATCAAAAATCTGATTGGAGGGGTGAAGGAGTTACATACCAGGGAGTATTTGCTCAAATTTTCAGCTCGAATGGTAGGCTGTAGAGAGAGATCGAAAATCGCCTCCAAGAACAGCAAGAACGCAAGAACAAAGTGCAGAACTCGTGTTTTTGGAGAGAGAAGAAGGAGGAGGAAGAAGACATACCTGGAAGTGGGGCCTGTGGGCCCCAGGCGCCTTGTGGGCGCGGCCAGGGGGCAGGCCGCGCCAGCTGGCCGCCTGGGCCACTGGTGGCCCCCCCCCTGGTCAGCCCCAGGTGCCTCTGGGTCACTCCTGGCATGGAAATTTTTATTTTTATTTTTCTGGATTTTTTCTGAAAACTTCACTGTTGAAAATTTCTCGGAATTCAAAAAGGTGCAAAATTTTCTGAAAACTTAAAGCGGTGATTAGTATTGTGAAGCTTCAAAAACATAAAAACTTGGTACAGCAGAGAGAATGAAAGCTAAAGCAAATGAAAACATAACAAGCTTAACTTTTTACCTATATAAAACAAGCTCACTAGTAAGGCTGGTCAAGTCTTACCAACAAACCGGCGATATATAGAACAAGAAGTCTCCCCTCTTATGAAGTGATCATTGCACCTTTACTTTAATGGACATTTTCCCCACCATAATGGTTTTGTATTTGTGGTGCACATGTAGTGGACAGTCCCATTCTCCAATCTTCACGGTCTCGATATTCTCTATAGAGTTAAGGCCATGCCTCTTGTCGATCTTCTTTGGAAAATACACCGTGTGTTCTTTATCATCAACGTTGAAAGTGAGCTTTCCTTTATTGCAATCAATGATAGCACCTGCGGTGTTAAGAAAAGTTCTACCAAGAATAATGGACATGCTCCCATCCTCGGGCATGTCAAGCACAACAAAATCTGTAAGGATCAAACAGTTAGCAACTTCAACGGGTACATCCTCACAAATACCTATTGGGACAGCTGTTGATTTGTCAGCCATCTGAAGGGAGATATCTGTGGGGATCAGTTTCTCTAAACAAAACCTCTTGTAAAGAGAGAAAGGCATAACACTCACTCCTGCGCCAAGATCACATAAAGCAGTTCTGACGTAATTATTCTTTATGGAGCAAGGAATGGTGGGTATACCTGGATCACCGAGCTTTTTAGGAATCTTGCCACTGAAAGAGTAGCTAGCAAGCATAGTAGATATTGCCTCATTAGGAACTTTTCTTTTATTTGTGACAATATCTTTCATATATTTCGAATAGGGAGGTAACTTAATAGCATCATTCAAAGGGATTTGAAGAAAAAGAGGTTTCATCCATTCACAAAATTTATTATAATGCTCTTCTTCTTTGGATTTGAGGGACTTACCTGGAAAGGGCATGGGCTTCTGTATCCATGGTTCTCTTTCCTTCCCATGTCTTTTTGCGATGAAGTCTTCTCTAGAGTACCTCTTGCGCTTATCAGGTGCTTCTTCTTCTCTTACCTTGGGAGAATCATCCTTCTCCGCGTCCTTTTCTTCAGGCTTGGCACCGTCTTCTATTTCAGCATCGGAGGTAGATATGCTGCTAGGATCAACAGCTGGCTTTTCACTTGTAATAGGATCATCGGGATTGTCAGCCTCCTTGTGTTTCTTCTTTTTTTTCGGAGAGCTAACAGTCTCGTCTTCTTCTTGTACTTGAGAATCTTGCTCGATCCTCTTCGGATGCCCCTCAGGATAGAGTGGGTCCTGGGTGTGTGTTCCACCCCTAGTTTTGATGCCATAAGCTTGTATGTCCTGTTTGGCATTATTATCAAGCAAATCTTTTTGCACATTAGAAATTTGTTCAAGCTGAGTTTGAACCATATGAAAATGCTTAACAAGACATTTAACATCATTAACTATTCTTTCTAGAACATCACACAAACTTTTGATAGCAAGAGAGTTATCATGCAACTGACTTTGTAACCTCCTATTAAAATGGTCTTGCTTAACAATAAAATTATCAAGCTCATCTAAGCATTGGTCGGGAGGCTTACCTTTAGGGATGTCACTTTCAGTAAAATCTAATAGAGAGTGTACCTCTACCAAGGGAGGGTGAGTAGTAGGCTCACACAAATTCACAATAGGCGGTAAATTCTTCACGTCTTCGGCTTTAATACCTTTCTCCTTTATAGACTTCTTTGCTTCTTGCATATCTTCGGGGTTCAGAACAAGAATGCCCCTCTTTTTCGGTGGTAGAAGTGGTTCAGGAATGGACCCATCTTCATAGTTTTTGGCGATTTTGCACATTAATTCTTCTGCATCGTCCGGTGTTCTTTCCCTGAAAACACAACTAGCACAACTATCCAGATAGGATCTGGATTCATCAGTTAAACTAGCGTAAAATATATCAAGCAGTTCATTCTTGGGGACTCCATGTCCCGGCATAACCTTAAGTAAATCACAAAACCTCCCCCAAGCTTTAGGGAGGTGCTCATCCTGCAATTGTTTAAAGTTATAGATTCTTTGCAAAGCAGCATGTTGCAGATGAGCTGGGAAATATTTATCAACAAAGAATTGGACTAAGTCTTGAGGACTCTTAATGGAACCATAGGGTAGTGCATCGTACCATGATTTAGCGTCTTCCTTCAAAGAAAAAGGAAAAAGCTTGGCCACATAGAAGTTTCGTATCTTCTCATCAGTAGTGAATAGGTTACCTAGCTCAGCGAGTTTGGTCAAGTGTTCTATAGCATCATCATTTTCTCTGCCATAAAAAGGGTCAGCCTCGACTGTAGATATAAGTGAAAGATCAACAAAGAAATCATAATCAGGATCAGTGATGCATATAGGCGACGTGGCAAATTGAGGATCAGGAATAACTTTGTTCTTCATGGAGTGCTTTTTGCGCAACTCCTTAACATTACCAGGGTCAGAGTCGACACACTCTATGAGTTCCAAGAAAAAATCATCATCAAGAGTAACATAATCATCATCAAGGATTCTCTCCTTGAGTTCATCTAAGCACGGGTAACCAAAGGTTTTGCAGGTAGGAATATAGGTAGCAGGGGTCTCGGTCTTGGATTCTGCTGCAGCCTTAGCAGTCTGAGTTTCAATATAGTGACCAAGAAAAGTAGTATAATCAAGAGTAGTGGAAGCATCATCAAAAGTATCGGACATAGTGACAGACTCAATAGAAGCATCATGTAGTGGTGGTGAAGTAAACTTACTCATAACAGAAGGTGAATCAAGTGTAGCACTAGTGTTCAGAACAGTACCTTTTCTTGTACGGGATGGTAAGATCGGAACCTTGGGGTCTCCTTTCTTACCCATAGAGGATGATGTGCAGCCGGCAGGATACTTCAAGTAGGCTTGTAAATATTGCTATGCTCCCCGGCAACGGCGCCAGAAAACGCTGCTTGATGCCCCACAGGCGTAAGGGATCGAGATAGTCTTCGCGGGTAAGTTAACCCAATTTATTGATTCAACACATGGGGAGCCAAAGAGTATTTATAAGCTTTGACAGTTGAGTTGTCAATTCAACCGCACCTGAAATATACTTGATTGCAACAATAGATAAGTGGTAATGGTAATATGATAGTGATAGTGGCAACAGCTAAAGTAACAACTAATGACCAGCAGGATTGAAAACACTGTAGGCTAGGGAGATGGATGGTTGGGCGCTGCATGGATGAGAGTGAACATATAATAGATTCTAACACGGGGCAAGGCACACAGAAAAGCAATGATCATCTAGGCATATATCAAACATTAGGCATGTATCCCGTAGGTAGTTGTGCGTGCTTGCAATAAGAACTTGCACAACATCTTTTTTCCTACCATCCCGCTACGAACGAGGCCAAAGGGAACTTATGGAGATTAAGGTGCTCCTGTCAAAGAGCACCGGAACAAAGCAATAAACTCAATGGATACATGGAATCCTCAAATTATGGACCATCCCCTTTGGTGTCCCAAGCTTTCACCTTTGGGATCGCCGGTTCCGGACCACAATAGGTGCATACAACTCATCGATAGGATCTAGAACACAAATATATTCATGAAAACACATAGGGTTCAGATCTGAAAACATGGCACTCGGGCCCAAAGTGACAAGCATTAAGAGAAACAAGTTGAAGCAAAGAAGATAAACACCAATCTAGATGATAGGCAACATGCCCCCAACAATCTGACGAACTATTACATGATCAAACTCATCCAATCCCTACCATCCCCTTTTCCTACAACAGGGAATTACTCACACATGTGAAGAGAAGTCATGGATGATGGATGGATTGGTGATTGTGATGACGATGGCGACTGCTTATTGGCTTCTCGCCCTTCGTTGGTAGGCCCCAAGTGGAAGGCGTGATGCAGTACAGCAGCGAGTTTTCCCTCGGTGAAGATACCAAGGTTTGTCTCCAGTAGGACTCCAGAGATGATAAGTAGGTGTCAGCGGCGCAACTGATGCGGACCTACACACAGACACAGATAACTTTGTTCCCAACGAAGTTCAGAGAGGTTGTCAATCTCTCCAGTCTTATTGTTCACAAATGATAAAACGCAAGGGATAATGATAGCAACTTAAAAGTAAATGCAGAAAAGTAAATATAGCTTGGAAACAATAATGAGGATATGGACCGGGATACGTGATGTTTGCTAGTGATGTCTCTCTCCCAAAAGACGATAAAAATTGCTATGCGAGGTAAACAAATTACAGAAAGGCAATTGACAGGATTATGAACGCACCGCAATGCGAACTATGCTACAAAAGAAAGGAAGAGGTTCAAAAGCACGGGAAGTACGCCAAAATAAGTAGAACAAAATCCATCTGCATCTACTACTAATCATCCACCTTGAGATATCTATCCAGAACATCTCACTGTATTAAGTTGCGAGCCCCACCCAAAGTGTAAACCCAAAGCAACAGACAACTGCATTAACAAGAACTTTGCGTAAAGTAAACAATCCTTGTAACCGCGGTTACAAGCACCGTTGTTTTCCCCCTTGTGGCAACAGCACATCCCCTAGACTCATGTTTCTGTCACTCAAGCATGTCATCGGGGAGGCATGAACCCACAATCTAGCACAACGCTCCCTCTTGGAGTCACTACCTACTACTTGGCCAAAGCAATAAACAACAACGGAGAGCATGCAAGAATTACTTAGGAACAAAAATACAAGAGATAAGAACCAAATATATTACTCTATCACAATCTGAACATAATCTCATAATCCATCAGATCCGATCAAACTCAACATAGCAACAGCAGAAATATTACAAAGGTGCCTCGATCATGTAGGGCAGCCCACGAGGTCTAAACAATGAAGATCAAAGAGGGGAGGAGAACATCACATAGATACTGATCACGGACCCAAGGTCCAAGGAAAACTACTCACGAGACATCCGGGGAGCATCCATGGTGGAGAGGAGACTCCCGGAGGTCAATCCTCCCTCCGGCAGGGTGCCGGGAAGAGGTCTTCTGGTGCTCCCGATCTTGGAAGCGCGGCGACGGCGGAACAGAGGTGAGTTCGCGGAATAGGGTTCTTGTTCTGGAGTTTTCCCGTGACGGGGGATAAATAGGCGAAGGGGGGAAGCCAGAGGTGGACCAGGGGCCCCAGGCGCCCCCCTGGCGCGGCCAGGGGTGGGGCCGCGCCGGGTGGCCGCCTGGGCCCCCTGGCTCCCCTCTGGCCCCTCCCGGGCTCTTTTCGAAGCTTCCGTCACGCTGATTTTTTATCTGAATTTTCCCGAACTTTTCTGGCACTTTTTATATGGGGGAAAACTGAAATAGAAAAACAGCAGAAAACAGGAACTGGCACTGGGGTGCACTGAGTTAATAGGTTAGTCCAAATATGATCAAAAATGTATGAAAGTGTATCTAGATCATAGCAATATCACACAAAACATGCATGGAGCAAGCAGTAATTATCGATACGTTTTGGACATATCAACATCCCCAAGCTTAATTCCTGCTCGTCCTCGAGTAGGTAAATGATAACAAGCATAATTTCTGTGGTGACATGCTAGCAACCATAAAAGAACTTTGAAAAGTAAAGCAATCAAGGTTAGAGATTCAATTCAAGTCATAATAGGCAAGAGTCTATATTAGCATTGAAACAAGTAACAAAAGAACAAAAGGTGCAAGAGCTCTTGCTGTCCATGACTCGAATGTCTCCAAATGGTGTTTGCGTGCAAGAAAGGAGGATAGGGAATACGAGAGAAAAAAGTATTTTTGTTGAGAACTCAATCTACTAAAGTTTCACACTTGGTCCTCTTTGGAATCTTATCTTGACTCGTCCCCAGACCACTAGCCAGGTACAAGTCAATTTGATCCACTCCTTTTCGATATTTTTAGCACTCATGCAATGGATGAGCGTAAGCACGAGAGTTGACACTTAGGATGGAAAAGAGAGAAAATATGGTGGAGGAGGAAGACAAAAAGGATGAGAAAGGCTCACATCAATGAGGACAATCATAGGAAAGAGATGCCCAATGATAGATATGATGTGAGGAGTAGGGATTGCCATGCAACGGATGCACATACGAGCTAGGAAGCTCTCCAAACTATATGCAAAAATATCATCTCTATGGAGTACAAAGATATAAAGGGAGTACTAGTGTGGATCTCTCAAAAAGGATAGTAGTGTTGCCCCTTTCTCTCTTTTTATTTCTTTTTCTCTTTTTTCTATTTTTTGTATTTTTTGGTGGCCTCAATGGCTCTTTCTATCTAACTCTCATTTGTCCTCTTTGGGATCTTTTAATGTGTCCACTTTAGGATCTTTTCCTCACTTAAGGGCAACACTCTATTTTACATCAAGGTAAAGGAGATATTTCACACTTTACAAGGTACTCAAAATCATAAAGAAGATGTAACTATCATGATGTATGCAATGTATGTCGCTGCCAGTGTAGCAGGAACATGTATGACATGAAGATCAAGTCATGAAGGGGTGGAAGTTGCATGGCAATATATCTCGGAAAGGCTATGGAAATGCCTTGATAGGTAGGTATGGTGGCTGTTCTGAGGAAAGATAAAGGGAGGCATATGATGACAGAGCATATCATGCCAAGGGTTTGGATGTACCGGCGAAGGTGGACAGCAACTCTTGGAGTGAGAAGAAGGCAATGCACGGCACGGGAAAGGCTAGCAAAATATGGGAAGGTGGAAGTGTCAACTCTCAATACTTAAATTAGTCCGAAGAACTCATGCACTTATTATCGGTAACTCTCAATCTAATGAGGAGGTTCACAAAGAGACAAGTACCCCGAGGAGGAGTGTATGGGGGTTTGGTTATCCTTGCGCATCCTCGACTCATGGTACGTGAGTGTGCTCTAATATTCGACTCCTCAGAAGAGTAGTGATCCATCTAGTAGCTAGCGTTCTCAACTAGTTTTGTAGGTTTTGAAAATAAACACAGTTTTCCCAAAATACGACACCTATCACTAATAGGCAAGAGCTCTTGACACCAAAAGTCCAAACATTACTCACAACAATACCTCAAAACTATTGCAAGCTACTACTAAAATTAAATAGCAACCTCAATTACCTACTTTCAAGAAAAAACACAACTCAGTGCAACAACCAACTCTCTTAACAAGATAAACATGAAAACTAAAAAGAGTTCCAGCAACAAACTAAACAAAAGCCAAGGCTCTTGCTAAAGACAAACTGAGACTAAAACTAAACACGGCAGTAGCTATGAAAAGATAAAGAACACACAACAGCAAAAAGATAGGCAGGAAAAATCCTATGATGTGTTCTAGATTTTGAAAGTGGAGCATGTTTATCTCCCACACAAAGTAAGAAAGGATCTAACTTGTTATGAACAGCAAGAAAAGCTAAATAAAACTAAAAACAAAACCTAAGAGTGAGACGCTCCAAGCATAGCACATAACGCATGAAGTGATAAAAATATAGTGAGACATAGGACAAACTGATGATTGTTGATGGAGAAGGGGATGCACGGGGGCATCCCCAAGCTTAGACGCTTGAGTCTCCTTGAATATTTATTGGGGATGCATGGGGGCATCCCCAAGCTTGAGCGCTTGACACTCCTGGATCTTCTTTCATCATCTTCCATCGCACACTTGAAAACTCCCTTCATACATAACTCATCATAAGCTGATTAGAGAGGTTAGTACCCTTAATAAATATTTTTTCTCCGCTGGATATAAAGATATTCTTGAAGAGCTACTGTTTCTCAAGAGTGCCAAAAAGTTTTTGCAAAGAAAAAGCAAGCTTAAGGTTTGCAAAAATAAGGAGAGACAAAACGTGGCAGAATCTATGAAAAACAGAACAGCAGATAGTAAAGAATTTTTTAGGGGCACTTCTGAAACTCAAACAAAAAAACTCAGAACATACGGAAGTTTCGTAATTCTATAGATCATAATGTGTAAAAAATTCAGCTCAAAAAGATGAACTGGGATTTTTCTGGAATTTTTCTGGTCACGAGGACAGAATCTGTTTTCTGGACAGCATGTCACAACTTTTACTTTCCTTGCCGTAAGAGGCTATAACTTGGCACAAAGCTGAAAAATAAAGATACAATGATGTTGCTACAGTAGTAACAAACATCAAGACACAACAAAAGCAAAAAGAAAAACCTAAATTCGTTGCGGGCTGCCTCCCGAAAGCGCTTCTTTAAAGCCATTAGCTAGGCATGATGCAAAAAAGATCAAGTTGTAGCAATCGAATCATTATCAAGATCATCAAAAAGCTCTTCAATTGTACAACTAGTCTTAAGAGGTATTTCAAATAAAGGCCTAATGAAGATACTTCTAGGGAGAAAACCAAAAGGCGGAAAATCAATGGAAGATTCATTTATAAAATTATCAAAGAGAGGTATTTCTTCCAAAGTTCTCACGGTTTCGACTTCTTCGGCAACAGGTGGTCTATTTTTAGGTCGGGGAACCTTAGGGACATAATGGAACTTAGGTTCCCTTCTTGCCGAACTCTCTACTTTTTTTGGTTCGATTGAGGAGAAAGTAGTTCCAAGAGTATTAATGATTTCCTCAATCTTATCTATCCTAGAAAGATCCGTATCACGGGATTTGATGACCTCCAAAGTTTTGATAATTTTAAGCATGGAGCTATCAAGCCTATTCAAATTCCCTTGAATCTTGCGATCCAACTCATTTATCCTAGTTATACTTGGTATTTCTAACTCTATCTTTTCAAGTTTCTTCATGATGTAAGATAAAGTTATATCTTCTTGTATGCTAGCAATAGGGAGATTTCCAACAAGATTTTCAATAACATTAAGAGACTCCCAAGTCGGAGCTTCTAGAAAATTCCCATTGATAGCAGTATCTAATATAAACCTATTCCAAGGAGTAATCCCAACATAAAAATTTCTAAGCAGGATAGTAGTGGATTGCTTCTTGGTGGCTCTTCTTTGAGAATCATTAATTCTATACCAAGCATCTTTTAAACTTTCTCCACCTTTTTGTTTAAAGGTGAGAACCTCTGTCTAAACAAAGGCAGAAGGGCCAGACATAATAACAACCAGCAAGATAAATAATATTTTTTTTATAAATTTTGATAAAAGACACAAAGATAAAAACTGAAAGATAAACTAACAAGACTAAAAAACAAAGGTAAAGAGTAGTGTGCAACTCCCCTATCTTAGCACTTGGAGTCCCCGGCTACGGCGCCAGAAATACTCTTGCTTATTGGCTTCTCGCCCTTCGTTGGTAGGCCCCAAGTGGAAGGCGTGATGCAGTACAGCAGCGAGTTTTCCCTCGGTGAAGATACCAAGGTTTGTCTCCAGTAGGACTCCAGAGATGATAAGTAGGTGTCAGCGGCGCAACTGACGCGGACCTGCACACAGACACAGATAACTTTGTTCCCAATGAAGTTCAGAGAGGTTGTCAATCTCTCCGGTCTTGTTGTTCACAAATGATAAAACGCAAGGGATAATGATAGCAACTTGAAAGTAAATGCAAAAAAGTAAATATAGCTTGGAAACAATAATGAGGATATGGACCGGGATACGTGATGTTCGCTAGTGATGTCTCTCTCCCAAAAGACGATAAAAATTGCTATGCGAGGTAAACAAATTACAGAAAGGCAATTGACAGGATTATGAACGCACCGCAATGCTAACTATGCTACAAAAGAAAGGAAGAGGTTCAAAAGCACGGGCATTACGCCAAAATAAGTAGACCGAAATCCATCTGCATCTACTACTAATCATCCACCTTGAGATATCTATCCAGAAGATCTCGCTGGTATTAAGTTGCGAGCCCCACCCAAAGTGTAAACCCAAAGCAACAGACAACTGCAATAAAAAGAACTTTGCGGAAAGTAAACAATCCTTGTAACCGCGGTTACAAGCACCGTTGTTTTCCCCCTTGTGGAAACAGCACATCCCCTAGACTCATGTTTCTGTCACTCGAGCATGTCATCGGGGAGGCATGAACCCACAATCTAGCACAAAGCTCCCTCTTGGAGTCACTACCTACTACTTGGCCAAAGCAATAAACAGCAACGGAGAGCATGCAAGAATTACTTAGGAACAAAAATACAAGAGATAAGAATCAAATATATTACTCTATCACAATCTGAACATAATCTCATAATCCATCAGATCCGATCAAACTCAACATAGCAACAGCAGAAATATTACAAAGGTGCCTCAATCATGTAGGGTAGCTCACGAGGTCTAAACAATGAAGATCAAAGAGGGGAGGAGAACATCACATAGCTACTGATCACGGACCCATGGTCCAAGGAAAACTACTCACGAGACATCCGGGGAGCATCCATGGTGGAGAGGAGACTCCCGGAGGTCAATCCTCCCTCCGGCAGGGTGCCGAGAAGAGTTCTTCTGGTGCTCCCGATCTTGGAAGCGCGGCGGCGGCGGAACAGAGGCGAGTTCGCGGAATAGGGTTCTTGTTCTGGAGTTTTCCCGTGACGGGGGATAAATAGGCGAAGGGGGGCAGCCAGAGGTGGACCAGGGGCCCCAGGCGCTCCCCTGGCGCGGCCAGGGGTGGGCCCGCGCCGGGTGGCCGTATGGGCCCCCCTGGCTCCCCTCTGGCCCCTTCCGGGCTCTTCTCGAAGCTTCCGTCACGCTGATTTTTTATCTGAATTTTCCCGAATTTTTCTGGCACGTTTTATATGGGGGAAAACTGAAATAGAAAAACAGCAGAAAACAGGAACTAGCACTGGGGTGCATTGAGTTAATAGGTTAGTCAAAATTTTATAAAAAATGTATGAAAGTGTATCTAGATCATAGCAATATCACACAAAACATGCATGGAGCAAGCAGAAATTATCGATACGTTTTGGACATATCAGCGACGATCTCCCCTCTCCAGAGGCCAAATCAGCCTCCAGATTAGCCCTCCCGAAGAAGAACAGAGGGTGGCGGCGGCTCCACGACGGAACTGGGAAAACGACTTCTGTTCTGGGGTTTCCTCGTCACGGGGATAAATAGGAGTCTCGGTAGGGCACCAGAGGAGGGGGGAGGCGCCCAGGCGGCCAAAGGGCGCGGCCCCACCCCTGGCAGCGCCAGGGGGGCGCCTGGGGCCCCCAGGGCTCCCCTCTGGTCCCACTTCTGGCTTCTGGCTCCTTTGGGTGCGTGGATTTTCTGGTAATTTTCTGGGAATTTTCTGGAACGTCTAAAAATCTATTTTCCTGCACACAATAAAACCATACAGGCAGCTCTGCTGAAAACAGCGTTAGTCCGGGTTAGTTTCATCCAAATCATGCAAGAATGAGGGAAAAACAATAGCAAAAGTGTTTGGAAAAGTAGATACGTTTGAGACGTATCAGTTACACGGGCTAGTTATTCTCTTTCTCTTGATAAAACTTGATTCTTCTTTTGCATCATGCCTAGCTTAAATTCATAAAAGAAAGCGCTTTCGGGAGGCAGCCCGCAACGAATTTAGGTTTTTATTTTTTCTTTTGTTGTGTCTTGATGTTTGTTACTGCGGTAGCAACATCATTGTATCTTTATTTTTCAACTTTGTGCCAAGTTATAGCCTCTTACGGCAAGGGAAGTAAAAGTTGTGACATGCTGTCTAGAAAACAGATTCTGTCCTCGTGACTAGAAAAATTCCAGAAAAATCCCAGTTCATCTTCTTGATCTGAAATTTTTACACAGTATGCTATATACAATTACGAAACTTCCGTATGTTCTGAGTTTTTTTATTTGAGTTGCAGAAGTACACCTAAAAAATTCTTTACTATCTGCTGTTCTGTTTTTCACAGATTCTGCCACGTTTTGTCTCTCCTTACTTTTGAAAACCTTAAGCTTGCTTTTTCTTTGCAAAAAACCTTTTGGCACTCTTAAGAAACAGTAGCTCTTCAAGAATATCTTTATATCCAGTGGGGAAAAATTATTTTATTAAGGTTACTAACCTCTCTAATCAGCTTATGATGAGTTATGTATGAAGGGAGTTTTCAAGTGTGCGATGGAAGATGATGAAAGAAGATCCAGGAGTGTCAAGCGCTCAAGCTTGGGGATGCCTCCATGCATCCCCAATAAATATTCAAGGAGACTCAAGCGTCTAAGCTTGGGGATGACCCGTGCATCCCCTTCTCCATCAACAATCATCAGTTCGTCCTTCGTCTCACTATATTTTTATCACTTCATGTGTTATGTGCTATGCTTGGAGCGTCTCGCTCTTAGGTTTTATTTTTAGTTTTCTTTTGCTTTGCTTGATGTTCATAACAAGTGAGATCCCGTCTTACTTTGTGTGGGAGAGAAACACGCTCCACTTTCAAAATTTAGAACACATCATAGGATTTTTCCTGCTTATCTTTTTGCCGTTGTGTGTTCTTTATCTTCTCATAGCTACTGCCATGTTTAGTTTTAGTCTTAGTTTGTCTTTAGCAAGAGCCTTGGCTTTTGTTTAGTTTGTTGCTGGAACTATTTTTAGTTTTCATGTTTATCTTGTTAAAGAGAGTTGGTTGTTGCACTGAGTTGTGTCTTGTCTTGGAAGTAGGTGATTGAGGTTTCTATTTAATTTTAGTAGTAACTTGCAATAGTTTTGAGGTATTGATGTGAGTAATGTTTGAACTTTTGGTGTCAAGAGCTCTAGCCTATTAGTGATAGGTGTCGTATTTTGGGCAATCCGTGTTTATTTTCAAAACCTACAAAACTAGTTGAGAACTCTAGCTACTAGATGGATCACTATTCTTCTGAGGGGTCGAATATTAGTGTACACTCACGTACCATGAGTCGAGGATGCGCAAGGATAACCAAACCCCCATACACTCCTCCTCGGGGTACTTGTATCTTTGTGAACCTCCTTATTAGATTGAGAGTTACCGATAATAAGTGCATGAGTTCTTCGGACTAATGTAAGTATTGAATGTTGACACTTCCACCTTCCCATATTTTGCTAGCCTCTCCCGTGCCGTGCATTGCCTTCTTCTCACTCCGAGAGTTGGTGTCCACCTTCGCCGGTACATCCACCTTCTCACTCACTCCCATATTGAAAGTTGACACTTCAACGCTCATCCATTGCATGAGTGCTCAAAATATCGAAAAGGAGTGGATCAAATTTACTTGTACCTGGATAGTGGTCTGGGGACGAGTCAAGATAAGATTCCAAAGAGGACCAAGTGTGAAACTTTAGTAGATTGAGTTCTCAACAAAAATACTTTTTCATCTCGTATTTCCTATCCCCTTTCTTGCACGCAAACACCATTTGGAGACATTCGAGTCACGGACAGCGAGAGCTCTTGCACCAAATGTTCTTTTGTTACCTGTTTCAATGCTAATATAGACTCTTGCATGTTATGACTTGAATTGAATCCCTAGCCTTGATTGCTTTACTTTTGAAAGTTCTTTTATGGTTGCTAGCATGTCACCACAGAAATTATGCTGTTATCATTTACCTACTCGAGGACGAGCAGGAATTAAGCTTGGGGATGTTGATACGTCCAAAACGTATCTATAAATTCTGCTTGCTCCATGCATGTTTTGTGTGATATTGCTATGATCTAGATACACTTTCATACACTTTTGATCATATTTGGACTAACCTAATAACTCAGTGCACCCCAGTGCCAGTTCCTATTTTCTGCTGTTTTTCTATTTCAGTTTTCCCCCATATAAAAAGTGCCAGAAAAATTCGGGAAAATTCAGATAAAAAATCAGCGTGAAGGAAGCTTCGCGAAGAGCCCGAGTGGGGCCAGAGGGAAGCCAGGGGGGCCCAGGCGGCCACCCGGCGCGGCCCCACCCCTGGCCGCGCCAAGGGGGCGCCTGGAGCCCTTGGTCCACCTCTGGCTGCCCCCTTCGCCTATTTATTCTCCATCATGGGGAAACTCCGAAGCCAGAACCCTATTTCGCAAACTCGACTCTGTTCCGCCGCCGCCGCGCTTTCGAGATCGGGAGCACCAGAAGACCTCTTCCCGGCACCCTGCCGGAGGGAGGATTTACCTCCGGGAGTCTCCTCTCCACCATGGATGCTCCCCGGATGTCTTGTGAGTAGTTTTCCTTGAACCATGGGTCCGTGATCATTAGCTATGTGATGTTCTCCTCCACTCTTTGATCTTCATGGTTTAGACCTTGTGGGCTGCCCTACATGATCGAGGCACTTTTGTAATATTTCTGATGTTTCTATGCTGAGTTTGTTGGGATCTGATGGATTATGAGATTATGTTGAAATTGTGATAGAGTAATATATTTGGTTTTTATCTCTTATATTTTTGTTCCTAAGTAATTCTTGCATGTTCTCCGTTGCTGTTTATTGCTTTGGCCAAGTAGTAGGTAGTGACTTCAAGAGGGAACGTTGTGCTCGATTGTGAGTTCATGCCCCCCGATGACACACTTGAGTGACAGAAACATGAGTCTAGGGGATGTTTTGTTGCCACAAGGGGGAAAACAACGGTGCTTGTAACCGCGGTTGCAAGGATTGTTTACTTTACGCAAAGTCCTTTTTAATGCAGTTGTCTGTTGCTTGGGTTTACACTTTGGGTGGGGCTCACAACTTAATACCAGCGAGATGTTCTGGATAGATATCTCAAGGTGGATGATTAGTAGTAGATGCAGTTGGATTACGGTCTACTTATTTTGGCGTACTGCCCGTGCTTTTGAACCTCTTCCTTTCTTTTGTAGCATAGTTAGCATTGCGGTGCGTTCATAATCCTGTCAATTGCCCTTCTATAATTTGTTTACCTCGCATAGCAGTTTTATCGTCTTTTGGGAGAGAGACATCACTAGCGAACATCACGTATCCCGGTCCATATCCTTATTACTGTTTCCACGTTATATTTACTTTTCTGCATTTACTTTCAATTGCTATCATTATCCCTTGTGTTTTACCCTTTGTGAAAAACAAGACCGGAGAGATTGACAACCTCTCTGAACTTCGTTGGGAACAAAGTTATCTGTGTCTATGTGCAGGTCCACGTCAGTTGCGCCGCTGACACCTACTTATCATCTCTGGAGTCCTACTGGAGACAAACCTTGGTATCTTCACCGAGGGAAACTTGCTGCTGCGCTACATCTCAACCTTCCACTTGGGGTAACCAACGAAGGGAGAGAAGCCATCAGATGCACCGGCGAAGTATGCGCCAACTCTCGAGGTGAGAAATGGAAATGCACGGTACCGAAGAGGCTAGAAAAAGTATAGGTGGGTGGAAGTGTCAACTTTCGAATACTCACATTAGTCCGAAGAACTCATGCACTTATTATCGGTAACTCTCAATCTAATCAGGAGATTCAAAAAGAGACAAGTACCCCGAGGAGGAGCGTATGGGGGTTGGGTTATCCTTGCGCATCCTCGACTCATGGTACGTGAGTGTACTCTAATATTCGAACCCTCCAGAGGTTAGTGATCCATCTAGTTGCTAGAATTCTCAACAGGGGTTTTTGGTTTTCGCAAAACACACGGATTTCCCAAAATACGACATCTATCACTAATAGGCTCGAGCTCTTGACACAAAATTTCAAACATTACTCTAGTCAATACCTGAAAACTATTGCAAGTTACTACTACAAAGAGAAAAGCAAGTTTAACTACCTACTTCTAGTCAAGACACAAAACTCAATGCAACAGGAAAACTCTCTAACAAGATAAAAGATGCAACCTATAGAAAGTTGAACCTAAAACAAAAGAAAAGCTCTAGAAAAACTAAAGCACTACAACTAAACAGAGCAATAGCTAAGAAAAGAAAAAGAACAACTCACAGCTAAAAGAATAAGCATGCAAATTCTATGAGGAGTTCTAGTTCAAGCGGAGCGTGTATCTCTCCCACACAAAAGAGTAAGCTGGGGTCTAACTCTCAAGAACAAAATATAAAAGAGAAGAACCAAATATATTACTCATCACAATCTGAAGATAGTCTCATAATCCATCAGATCCTAACAAACTCAGCAGAGCAACAGCAGAAATTACAATAGTGCCTCGATCATGTGAGGCAGCTCACGAGGTCTCGAAAGTGGAAGCACAAAAAGGGATAGAAGTACATCACATAGCCAAAGTTGGCCACATGGGCCGGCCTAAAGGGCCAGCACGGTAACCCGGTTGTTTTGGCACAACCCATCTCTGGCCCGGCATGGTACGGGCTGTGCCGTGCCGGCACGTTACTGTTTGCGGGCCATGCCTGGGCTTGGAGGCTGGGCACGCGTGCCGGCACGGCACGGCCCGTTTAGATTTTTTTTATTTTTTATTAATTTTATATAGCGCACTAGGCATAATATAGCTATAATACACTTAAATAGCAAAAAACAGACGGGCTACCGTGCCAAGCGGGCCAAATGTGCCGGCCCAAGTAGAAAGGGGTTGTGCCTGGGCCAGGAAGCGCGGCCCGTGAAGCTGGCGTGCTTTAGTGGGTCGTGTCGTGCCTGGCCCGTGTCGGTTCAGGCGTGCCGGGCCGGCCCATCTGGCCACCTTTGCACATAGCTACTGGTCATGGACCCATGATTCAAGGGGGACTACTCACGGTACATCCAGGAGGCGTCCATGGCTATGGATGGTCTCCCAGAGGGGTTCCTCCTCCCGGAAGGGTGCCAGGGCAGCTTCTCCAGGCAGCCCCGATCTTGAAACGGCGGCGGCGGTACAGAGGCGGGTTCGCGGAAAAGAGATCGATATTAGGGGTTTCCACCCCGAGGGCTAAATATAGGCGGAGGGGGTGTCGAGGGGACCCACCATGCATCCAGGAGGCATCCTGGCGCGGCCTAGGGTGGGGCCGCGCCAGGGACCCTCCTGGTCTCCTGGTGGTGGCCCTCCTCCGCTACCTTGGTGATTCCGGAAGCTTCCAGGTCGCTGATTTTTTATCTGATTTTGTCGATTTTTTGGAGCACTTTTAATGGCCGGAAAACCTGAAATACAAAAACAGCAGAAAACACCAACTGGCAGCTGGGTGCACTGGGTTAATAGATTAGTCCAAATATGCTCAAAAGTGTATGAAAGTTCAAGCAAATCATGGCAAAGTCACACAAAACATGCATGGAGCAAGCAGAAATTATAGATACGTTTGGGACGTATCAACGAATCAGAAGCTGAAGCAGATGATGAGTCAGAACATGCTCCTCCCAAGAAGCAAAAGATTCGGATTCCTTTGAAGGAGAAGCCAGGAGATAAACTTGTTGCAAAGGGGATAAAAATTCAAGACCCTTCAGATAAGCCCGCTGTTTGCCCCACCATTGACTTGTCCAATTTGGTGGTTGCGAAGCCTTTGGCCTCCAAGCCACCGGATGAAGCCCTCAACACTGAGAGGCGTTCTAATCTGAGGCACGACCCAATGAAGCATCAACAATCTTCTAAGGTAGCCGTTCTAGCGAAGCCTAAGCAGATTGCTGCTCCAAATCCTTCAGTGAAGCGAAAGCCCACTGAAGCAGAATTGCAACAGAAAGACCTCGAGGAGGCACTGAATTGCAATGTGCGTCTAGAGAATCTGCTGAGAAGAAGACGGCAGTAGAAGCAGCTGCTAGAAGGCAAAGAGAACTAGATTCTGCCAAGCTTGCTGCTGAGAAGGCTGAGACGAAGCGAAATCTCGCCGAAGCCGAGAAAAACGAAGAAAAATCTGCTGTTGAATCCAAACAGTTAGAAAAACATGAAGCTAAACGCAAGGCTACTCTAGATGGCCTCCGTACAAAGAAAGCTGAGAAAGCAGCAATGGCTGCCCAAAAAAAGGCCGTGGTGGACATGAACCCTTCTGCTGAAGCAATTCCGCCGAAGCAGCAAGACATTTCACTCACTGAAGCATCCCTAATCCATGTGAAGGAGAACCATGGGATCAATTGGGCGTGACTGAAGCCCTTTGGAAGAAGTGTGCGGCAGAAGATCCTGAAGCTGTTGATCTCGCTGAAGTCTACATCTCAGGCTCCATCGAAGCAATGATCACTACTATGATCAGTCAGTTGAAGGATTTGCACTCAAGAGATAGAGATGAAATTGAAAAGATTTACAACTATCAAAAGCGTGCTGAAGCTGAGACAGACGAAGAATTCAAACAGCACGCCTTGAAGTTGCTTCAGAAGGTGACAGACGTCAATACCGCCACCAAGGACAACATTAAAACCTACAAGGGAAAGATCAAAGTTGCAGTGGATGAAATGGTCAAAACGCATAATGCTTCGATTATGGAAAGAGATTCCCGGAAGCGTAAGGCCCTGCTGGAAGCTGAACCAGCTGCAGCAAAGCCTGTTGAAGCCAAGCCTTCTGACCCTTCTCCGAAGAAAAGGACCACCAAGAAACGGAAGGTTACTTTGGCCTCGACTGCTGATATGGATACAAGTGATGAACCTACCAGCCAGCCAAAAGAAAACACTGAAGCAGTTCCCACTCCTGCTCCCCAACCAAAACCTTCCTAGCCCAAGCCAAAAGCTTCAGCTCCACCCACCAAAACCCCTACACCTCCACCAACCACATCCACCCCCAAGAAAACACCCTCTCCACACACTCCCGCTCCACCTACAAAAGCTCCAACTCCCAAGCGAACCCCAACCCCAACTCCAACGCCCGCACCAACGCATGCACCAGTTCCACCTCGCGCACCTTCACCACCACATGTTCCATCCCCCGCACCTCAAAGGACTCCTACCCCACCTGCAGCTCCCGCACCACCCCCATCCACTCACCCGGAAGCAAATGAACCCTCTCCCTCCAACTCCAGAACCCGCAGCTCCTGAGACTTCTCCCCTGCAAAGACTGCTCAGGAATCGGAAGCACATGTGCCCTAGACTGAAGCACAAGAAGATGAAGATGAACAAGTGCAGATCCTGAATCCCTCGCAAGAGCAACTCCTAATAGTCGCTCAGACTGCTGGCCCTTCTAGGGCCGCCCCAATTTCTCCTCTGCAAAGGATTCGTGCCCGTTCACAACCCTGCCAAGACACCCATCTCGAATCAAACTACCCTCATGAAACTTTTCCCATTTTCGAAGGCGCTGGCTGTTCTTCTCGGCACGGACCAGAATTCAGTTTGGAAAAACATCAGAAGTGTCACCGATTCTTTGGTGTAAGTCAATAAGCTTCAGACAGAACTGCCGACGATCTTCGCTTCTGGAGTACGGACCAACAAATCCTATACACTAAAGTTTTCTGCCAGAAAGGTGTTCTGTTTCGTCACAGGTATCTGGATATGTGAAGCCTTTCAACTGCACTTGCTTTCAGAACATCGCCGAAACAATTGAGAATCAGAATTTGACTCGGTTGTTTGCTTTGAGCACTCCGTTCAATTCTGAACTGATCAAGCAATTCTACGCCACACTATATGTTTCGGGCGATGAAAATGAACCCAGCACATGGATACTGGAATGGATAATCCAAGGTGAAATCTTCAGAATGTCTTCCGCAGATTTCATGGAAACAGTCAATATCCCAAGGCATACTGGCGAACTTGAAAAGATTCATATGGAGCCAGATCTGACTGAAGAACAATTTGCCACATTGCTGGATACTGAAGTCACAGCAGATTAATTTCCTGAAAATATTTTCCCGAAGCACTTGAACTTCATCTCCAAGACATGGTTTTACATCCAGTCGAAATCTTTGATACCATTGAGTACTGCTTCGGAGGAATCTAATCTATATCATGGGACTTAGGCAATTATGAAGCTTACCCATGGTTTGGTATTTTTACTTTGAAGATTGTTTCATTCGCAACTTGGTGCATGCACTGAATTTCCCTTCACATTGAAGCCATATGCTCCTTGGCCGCAAGTTGTCTGTGACTATGGCCGAACCGAAGACTTTGTGGCTCGCCATCATCCGAAGCTTTTCATTCCTCCAGTGCGAGACGCTTTGGAATTGCTAAGGAAACCCAATGACATCTTTGCTATATGTGTTGGGGTGCGCCATGAAGTCAATGAGCGAAAAATCTCGAAGAAATTCCAGAAGGACTGCCATCACTTTGAAGTAAACCTTCGGTCGCAGCAATTGCTCGAAAACTTCATTGAAGCAAATCAACGTCAGATGAAATTCCTTGCTGATAAAGTTAATCGCGTTGGAAACATTGCTCTCAACAACAATCAGTATCTTCGTGTGCTCAAGCGTCATTCCTGGAAGGGACTCCGGAATTTTAACTCTATTAAAGGCCTTCGCAAAGATCGCATTTACAAATCCAGCGAAATTTTCCCCGAGATGATACTGTTGATCGCATGAATCAGAAGCTCCCTCCCCTGCACAAGATTGATGAAGTTTTCGTCGTCAATGAGCCCGATCCCATCCGACCGGACACCGTCTCCCAGAATGACTCCATCACTTCGAAGGACGAAGACAGCCTAGACGACAGCGAATCTCGAAGCTCTTCCTTCACCTGCGTTGGAAGAAGAATCTTCTGGAGATCAATCTTCTTCGGATGAGTCATCGTCAAGTTCTGCTTCGTCGGGCTCCAAGGGTGCTGATGCAGCGAAATAGATCTCTCGAGCCACTTCCCAACCTTTTGTCCAATCATTGACAAAAAGGGGGAGAATGTTGGGCATCGATGAATTAGATTTGCATCGGGGAAAGGGCTTATGCTATTTGATTTTTTCTTCTCTTGGTTAAGTTACAACAAACATTCCATTCCCTTCGATTGGGTTGTAACTTAACTTTACATTCGGTTGTACTACTCATGTGCTACACTTATGTTTTAATAACCCTTTGCTCACAAGTATTGCTTCGTATCCTATATCTTGCAGGTGGTTATTATTTTCTAAGTCACAGGTTATTGGAAGCAATTGCACACATATCTGGATATCTATCTTTAAATGCAATTATCTTCGCTAAGATATTTATTTTGCTCTCCACCGAAGAAATATCTCTCAAGCATTATCTTCGATTATATAAATCTTCAATGCTTGCATTCAGGGGAGCCAAAAACTTCATATCTTAGAGTTTGTACCATCACTTCACAAAAACTTCAATATCTTTTATCGATGCCTGTTTTGTCAACAATAGTCCAAAAAGGGGGGGATTGTAAGAGCAAAGTTGTGCCCCGTGTGTTTTGGATATTGTTGGACAAGACAGTAGAGGAACTAACAATGTTTCCTAGTGTAAACAATTGAATAGGTTCCTGAAGGACAAGCTAGGTGATAAAGCTTCAAGGAAGATTTTCAAGTTATCGAAGAATTACCCCTTGAGCGAAGCTTAATCACGGAGGATGACCCCCAAAAATGAAGGTGTCCTGAAGCTCAACTCGTCGAAGGAAATGAAGAAGACGACACAAGACCTAGATGTTTTTTCATAGTTCTTTTTCTGTTCTTTGAGTCATATGACAAACCGTACTATCAAGAAGGGTCTTTAGTTTGTGGACACCGAAGTTATTGAGAAAATGCTCAGATCGAATCTAAACCAAGTGAGAAGCCAGAGTGAATAAATCTCATGTGCACTAAGTTAAGTTTCGGTAGCAAAGACTTCGTTCTTTGGCTTCCGAAGCAGAACTAAGTCCGTCAGCCAACTTTACTTGTTCCGCAAGTAAAGTTGCGCAGTAATGACAAATCCGACTGTTGTGGACACGTGTCAAGCTGTCACTTTGGGTCAAATTGGTCATTCCTCCATTTGCGGGTGGCTGCTCTGAGAATATTCCTGAGAGAGACAGAAGAGAGCACCCCAAGAACGCCACCAAAGAAAAACCCAAAACCCAGAACAATGAAGCCTAAGTCCCATTGATCTTAGTAGATTCGAGATGACTTAGGTGAAAGCTTGCTAGACTTTTTATCTTGGAGAACTGCAATTCTCCAAGACGGTTAGAGTGTTGACATCAGAGAGCAAAGAGTAATTGTCGCCTCGAAGATCAAGTTTGTCAAAGGTTTTGGAGATTCCATTGATAATCTACCCCGAGTCAAAACTGGCCAAGATCAAGGACATTGGTGCAGTGGAGCAACGGACGGAGAGAGTTTTGCTCCAGGTGTTCAATCATCAGTCCCTCCAACCAGACGTAGCGCTTTGCAGAGCGTGAACTGGTCGAACAAACATTGCCAACTCACATTTCGTTTTACTTCAAGCACTTACATTCTGTATTGCAATTGCTTCCCAGTTATGCTTAAATGTCTTTTGATTCGCTGCATTTAGTTTTTGCTTCCAGTTTTACTTCCCCGTCATTTAGTTATGCAACCCTTTTCTGCTTAGTTTATGCTTCCCTTCAAATCTTCAGTCGAAAATTTGAAGTGATCATTCACCCCCTCCCCCTCTGATCACATACTTGGACATTCAAAAATCAACGTAAAAGGTACACAAAGCCAGAAGGTGGGCCTATGGGGCATCACCAGGGGTCCATGCATCCCTAGTGCCCCCGCCACGCGCCCCTGGTCCCCCTACAGGGTTGGTGGCCAGGGGCGCGCCACCTCCCTTGTCCTCCACCGATTCCTTCTTTGGCCTATATCTTGGGTCTGACCTAAAAACACCTAGAAGGATTTTTTTTCCGGTGTCATTGCGAGGCGGAACTTAGGCGGACCACTTTTTCCCTCTGCTAGACTAATGCTGAAACTTTCTTCCTTAAATAGGAGAAATAGGAGAAATTGAAGCCATAATCATTACCGACACTCTGTTTATCATTGATATCATCTTCTCCAACCAATTTATCATCAACACCTATATATTCATCTGATCATCTCCCACTTGTTACAACTTTCGAATCTATGATCAATTACATCAAATATATCATTGTTTGTTGTTTCTAATGTTGATTACTGCTTGTAGTTGATTCTTAGAAGCATTATTGGTGAAAGATCATAACTTCATATGGTTATATATCTATTTACTCCCATTGGTCATGATCCATATGTTGTGTTGTGAGTAGTTTGCTACGTTATTGAGGACATGGGAACAATCTTGTCAGTAATCTTGTGAAGTTGAGGACCTGTTTGGTTCGGCTGCGGATTTCTGAAACTCAGCTGCGGAATCGTTCGAAGGTTCGCTCTTTCATTCGTTCGTATGTGTATTTTTTGGCTGCGCCTTGGTGGAATCCGGCAGCGAAAACCGTTTGCTTTGGTGGAATCCTGTTTGGTTCGGCTGTGGATTTCCGAAATCTTATTGAGAAAGCTGAACCAAACAAGGCCTGAATCTAGTTCAATATTTTGATATTATATTGTGATTAAATTATCTATTGGTGTTATGCGAATATTGATTGATTAGTTTTCCAATGAAACCATTTTATGGTACTATATGTAGATACCCTTTTCTGATACTATATGTGGATGATATATTGTCGATTATGAATGATGTATCATATCTTGACATATTAAAGAAATCATTGGTAAGGTTTTCAATGAAAGACTTGGGTGAGGCAACATACATATTGAGAATAATTATCTATAGAAATAGGTTGAGCCGCCTGATAGACTTGAGCCAAAGGACGTACATTGACAAAGTACCAAGAAGGTTTGTGTGACGCCCTCGATTTACGATCATATACAGTAATCATACACGCAGGGTACATGATCGAGATCAAGGTGCCACGGTGAGAATATCACAGCACAACACTAAACACAAAAGGATAAACCAAAAATATTACAATGGAGGGGGTCACACGGACCCGAATACATAAGTCAAATCAAACATAATATCTGAGTACAGACATAGTTAGTCAAGTTTTGCCTTAAGAAGGCCAGCACAAATAACATCAGAGATACAGATCGAAAAGGAGAGGCCTCCTGCCTGGGATCCACCGAACTACTCCTGGTCAACAGGAACTCGATGTCGTAGTAGGCTCCTCCTGGAATCTCCTGCTCCTGGGCTCCAACGTCGACTGCAGCGGCCGATCAGGCAAAGAGAAAAATGGGAAATAAAGCAAGGTGAGTATCTAGCATACCCGGGAGTCTTACGTCCTCTACTAAGCAATTATGCATTGTATCAAATGGAAAGGGGAGGCTATATATATATTGGACTGCAAAATACAATTCAGAATAAGGATAAGAAGCTAGGCCAACCGAAGACTACCATCTTCCAACGAGTCTTGAAGCACAAGAAGAGAATAGCCAACAGTTCAATAGCATGAATGTAATAACAATGCAGCAGAAGTTGCTGCAGCATTGTATAATAGTAAGTTGTATAGATAACAATTATACATGCCTCCGAAATCCCCTCCTCGACTTCCCGGTGAGGAAGAGAAATCGGAACCAACAGTTTAATAGTAGTAGTTTCTAGTACTAGGCTCTCGCTTCAGCATAAAGCGTCCTGTTACCGTGGACACGGCTATTCGAACAGATCAAACTCCCTGCATGGGTGCACTACTGTTCAGCCTGCACTCTCGGATCTCCAGGGTGTCGTACACCTTGATAGGGAACACCCCACCGAGGCTATCCGACACGCCGAGGCCCATCCTACGGCTCATTAGAGAGGTCCCCGCCGGTCTACAGTCCTAAGCGCAAGGGGGTCTTGGACGTCGCCCCTCACCCTCTGGGTTGTTGTGTGCCAAGTGATTCCACGCAACTCTTCCAGGATGCGGATCGACCTAACCACAATGATGAATTGGACGTCTTTCAGAGCTTTCGAACGAGACCACAATGCGAAGGGCCCACACCGTAACCCCACGTGAAGGTAGTGCGTACAAGCCTTTGCGTCCTCTCAAGTCATCCACCTGAACCATTAATCATTTTAATATTATCTGTCGGGACAACCGTTATCGTTGCCCCTTTCTCGGTGAGTCGCGGACAATGACAGCAGCCAGGACCACCAGTAATGTCGGTGCCTGCCTGTAACACCCTCGGTGTCATGTAACAGTGATTACTATTGTTTAAGACAATGACTGTTGCTAATCATGTTTTGATCATCCTTGCATCTGATTATTCCAAAATCCCCTTTGGTTGATAATAAAAACAAAGTGCAAAATAAAACCTTGTCCAAAATTTGTGAAACCGATTTTGTTAAATGCATAAAAATCAGTGGACCATGTTAAACCAACCTTGGATATTTATTCAAATATTTAAGTATTGGAAATAATTCAAACCAGTGCTAAAATAACCCCTTTCACTAGTTGCATAATAAAAATAAATATTAAATGAATTTGTTTTGCACTCAAACTTTTTGAGGCATCTCTATAAATTTTAAGGCTAATTATGGAACAATTTACATATTTTACAAAAATCCAATGGCAGCTAAAACAAATGCAAACAGAAAATAAAAAGAAAAAAAAACTATCCTATGCTATGGGCAAAGGCCCACCCCCCTCCTCTTCTTCCTCCCTCCCCACTGTTTCCCTGCCCATGCCGCCATGGAAACAGTGGTCGTTGCCACCGGACTGGCTCGACGGGTCGCTATAGGAGGAGCAGGGGAGGATAAGGCCGCCCTCCCTCGCCCCAAACCCTAGGTCGCCCCTTTGCCCCCCGTTTTCCCCATCGCGGCCTGCTCTCCCTCTCTCAATCTCGCCCGAGCTCCATCGTGGGCGCCGCCGCGCACCAGCGTGGCCCCCGGCCGCCCCAGCTCGCGCCACCTTGTCCTAGGGATTCCTCGACGCCGCCTCCTTCACCGCGCGCGAGCAATTGCTCCGGGAAGTACTGGAGGCGCCGCTCCCCCCTCTTCCTCGCCGTCCGCGACCGTTGTCTTCCCTGCCACGATTCCTTCGATTCCGGCCGCCCCGAAGCTCCTCGCGCCTCCCCAAGCTCCCCTGCCGCCTCCCAGTGAGCTTCTCGCTCGATCCCACTCGTTTCCCCTATAAATGCGTCGGTGTAGCCCTCGCCGTGTTCCCTGCCGCCATCGACTTCCATGTTCGGGACTGGCCGCGCCAGCACGCTCCGGCCGCGTCCCCCTGTCTTGCGGGTGCACGCACACGCGTGGCCACGTGCCCCCTGCGCCCGCTCCGGCCTCTGCCCCCGCCGCTGAAACCCCTCTTTGCCGGCCACGCCTCCCCGCCGTGCCTCTGTCGCCGGCGTGGGCACGGTCGGGCTGGACAGTGGGTTGACCCCCCTCACTGACCAGTGGAGCCCCTAGCGTGATTAGCCCCTAATTAACCTGTGATTTAAACAAAATAAAAACTGTTAGCTAGTATGTGTATGACATGTGGACCCCCCCTCTAATTAGCAGTTAAATAAAATGCTTTAATCTGACAATGTCAATGACATGTGGGTCCAACAGCTTAATAAGTTTTTAAAATAAGTAATTAACTTTGTGCCTATGACAATAGGGCCCCACTTCTGTTAAATAAATTAAAATGTTTTATTATATGTAAGGCTGACATGTGAGACCCACTAGTCAGTAGGCCCCACATGTCAGTTGACAGGTCAACCCCTGCTGTGGATAATGTTCTGGATAATGTTGCATTTTAATAATAAAGTAAATTCCAGAAATTGATTTAAAAATGATTTAAATTTAGAAATTCAATATCTTTTAAACCGTAAGTCGGATTAAAAAACTTTATACATGAAACTTACTCAGAAAAATATAATGAATACGAATATGCTATCCGCATGTCAACCACCCCCCCTCTAACACAACGAACATCGACATCCCCCCTCTGGGACGTCTGTCCGGTAATCGCCCGGAGCCGGTGAAATTGTCGGTTAAATTCCCGTTTCGTCTGCAACGTGTAGCACCGCATTAGTTCACCTCTAGCTTAACGTTGCCATGTCTTGTATTTGTATTGCTATTATTGTCGTGTATTTATTGTTTCTTCCCCCTCTCTTATTGTCCGGTAGTTTCGACGTCCGCTGCTGATGCCCCTGTGATCGACTACTTCGTCGACGACCGTACCTCTACCGTCGAGCTTATAGGCTAGCAGAGACATTTTCCTTCCCCAGATATCGCCTATCTTTTCCGTACATTTCTTGCACTAGGCATTTGCTGCTGCTACGTTAAAATCCTATTCAATTGCATAGCCTGTCATTGTCACCCCTTCATGTACCTTCCTTTATCCTATGATGCCTGTTATATATATTATATTCAGCAGTTAGCCCTGCGCCTTGTTAGTCAATAGGATTAGATAGCGGGCCGTGATCACTCTGGGAGTGATCGTGGAAACGATACATTATAAACTGCTACAGGTACGGTTCAGAGCAGACACCGCTTTAGGCCCCTACCCCGGCTCCGCCGAGCCACCTCAAGTGTGAGCTATCAAGGAGTAATCCTTGTACTCCACTCGTTGCAGACTCTGTATAGCCGTTCTAGGGTACTGAACCACGGTTGTCCTTACAGGTAAGGAGTCGGGTGACCCCACGGTGCCCGCGAAGGGTATCTTAGCGGAACGACACGTCAGGTGTATTCCACCGGTGAGCGGCAGGCCTGGTAATGTTCGTGGCCGACAGATATCCTGTTGTACGAAAGTCGAGCTCTTCGGAGTAAACGCGAGACAAGGTAAGGAGACGGTTCACCTTGTCGGTAACCGCAGGAGTTGGTGGGACGACAGGGCAGGCACCAATGTTACTGGTGGACCTGGTTGTTGTCGTTGTCCGCGACTCACCCGAATAGGGGCAACGATAACGTTTGTCCCGATAGAAAATAATAAAATAACTAACGGTTCTGGAGGATGACTTGAGAGGCCGCAAAGGCCTGTACGCACTACCTTCACGTGGGATAACGGTGTGGGCCCTCCGCGTTGTGGTCTCGTTTGAAAGCTCGGAAATACGTCCATTTCAGCATTGTGGCACGGTCGGATCCGCATCCCAGTGGAGTTGCGTGGAATTCACCCTGTACACAACGACCCGGAGGGTAAGGGGCGACGGTCCAAGACCCCCTTGCGCTTAGGACTTTAGACCGGCGGAGACCTCTCTGATGAGCCGTAGGATGGGCCTCAGCGTGTCGGATAGCCTCGGTGGGATATTCCCTAACAAGGTGTACGCCACCCTCAAGATCCGAGCGTGCAAGCTGAACAGTAGTGCACCCCTGCAGGGAGTTTAATATATTCGAATAGTCGTGTCCACGGTAACAGGACGCTTTATGCTGAAGCCAGAGCCTACTACTACAAAATACTACTATTAATTTGTTGGTTCCGGTTTCTCTTCCTCGTAGGGAACTCGAGGAGGGGATCTCGGAGGCATTTATAATTGTTAATAATTACAACTTACTATTATACAATGTTGCAACAAGTTCTGCTGCATTGTTACCTTATGCTTTATATAAACTGTTGGCTATTCACTTCTTGTGCTTCAAGACTCGTTGGAAGATGCTAGTCTTCGTTAGTCCTAGCTTCTTACCCTTATTCTAATTTCTATCTTGCAGTCCACTATATATAGCCTCCCCTTTCCATTTGATACATGCATAAATGCTTAGTAGCGGATGTAAGACTCGCGGGTATGCTAGATACTCACCTTTGCTTTATTTCCCTTTTTTTGTTATGCCTGATCGGCCGCTGCAGTCGACGTTGGAGTCCAGGAGCAGAAGATCCCCGGAGCCCTCTACGACGTCGAGTTCCCCCTTTGGCCAGGAGTAGTTCGGTGGATCCCAGGCAGGAGGCCTCGCCTTTTCGATCTGTACCTCTGAGGTTATTTGTGCTAGCCTTCTTAAAGCAAAACTTGGCTAACTATGTATGTACTCAGATATTATGATTGTCTAACTTATGTATTCGGATCCTTGTGATCCCTGGTTTATAATATCAGTTTTATCTTATTTGAGTATAGTGTTGTGCTGTGATATTATCATCGTGGCACCCTGATTTCGGTCGTGTACCCTGCGTGGATGATTACTGTACACGGCTTGATTTTGGGGGCGTCACAAGTTGGTATCAGAGCCGACTGCCTGTAAGAAGCCACCCCGCCACTACTTGGTCGAAGTTGAGTCTAGTCCTTGAAAAACTATTTTGCTAACTTAATGTTTGGCTTACGGGCCCACATCGATGTCACTACGTGTGATATCTATGGTATTAGGATCCTTTTCTCCTTACCTATGCTCTGAGACTGCTCTCTTATCCTTGCTGGTAAGTTTTACAAACTCTGACATTAGGATCACGTTCTCTTGATTCCACCCGGCGTTCTGGTGCTACCCCATTGATTGAGTCTTGTCGCAGGAGTTCTACCCCAGGTCCTGGACCGCGGATCCCATTCTCATTCTGGGCAGGCCGCGCGTTCTCTGGCATTAACTCATGTGGACAACAGTTTTCTTGCGGCGTGATTGACATATCGGAAGCTATGTCGCGTCATGTAATCCTTACCGCGGTCTGCGCGCCGCCTAGTGTGTCCTTTTTCCTTAATTTCTACGACGTTACGCTGCCCGATTTTCCGGTTGACTCTATGTGTGGATGTGTATGTCTTATATGACTACTCCTATATCTCCGCGCCTCCTCTTCGCTTTCGCATTACCTCATGCTTGCTTCCAGTATCTCGCTAAATTGTCATGGCTGAAATACCCCTGTTAAAATCTAAGCAGGATGGCTGATGATCCCCCACCTCCACCTTATATGGCCGCAATACTGCAGCAGTTTGATTTTAACCGTCAGTTTATGGCTGGAGTAATGGCCCAGCTTCCAACTCTGAATTCCCCAATAACGCTGCCAGAATTTGTGCGACTCAACCCGTCTGTTTTCCGCAACTCCACCAATCCGATGGATGCTGATGATTGGCTCCGTGACATTCTGTTTGAGATGGAGTCAGCTAATGTTGCCCAGACCAGTTATGTTACGTTTGCGGCATTTCATCTGAAGGGTTCAGCCGCTCAATGGTGGGAAAGTCACAGGCGTGCGCTGCCTGCTGGGACTGTGACCACTTGGCAAGATTTCCAGTTAGCTTTCCGTGCATGGCACATTCCTCGAGGTCTTGTAGACCAGAAGCAGGAGGAGTTCCTCAAACTTAGACAAGGCACAACAACTATTGTTGAATATCATAGGAGATCCTTGAACTGTCTTGCTATGCTGAGGATTACGTCGACACCGACGCTGGCAAGCAGGCGAAATTCCGTGAAGGATTGCATCCCGATATGAAGCTCGCACTGGCTGTTAATGATTTCGCAGACTTTGCGACGCTCGTCAGCAAAGCATTCCAAGTTGAAACTGCTCTGGCTAATCACCGGGAATCCCTCAAGCGTACTCAAGATGTTGGCCCATCCTTGGGTCGGCCTGCTCAGTAACTTCGAGTCTATTTCCTGCATAATGTCCATCACCGACCTGCTCCAACGCCAAGGCCATCTTATGTTGCACCTCGTTTGCCTCCTCCGCCGAGACAGCGAACAAGCCATGCTGGATGACCCAATACTATAGCTCCTTCCCTTGTTGATGGGTTATTCAGCAAGTGTGGCCTGTCAGGACACCTTGTTATCAACTGTCACCCTGCTGGTCGTAAGAAGAGCACTCGAAGCCGCCAATTCCGTAACTCTAAGGCCAAACCACCTACGGTTGCACTTGTCCATTCCAATCATGTCGATGTAACAAAGGCTCGGAAGGATCCGACTATAGTGATGGGAACCCTTCTTCTTAATTCAGTACCAGCTTCTGTTCTGTTTGATTCAGGAGCGTCGCATTCCTTCATGTCTGAGGCATTTGCACTCAAGAAAGAATTACCATTAGAGCGCATGTACTCTCCGCTGGTGGTCAGTTCTCCAGGATCCAAGTGGGAGACCTCGATGATAGCCCACAACAACCGTATTGAAATTGGAGGATTAGTGTTTCCTGTATCTCTCATGGTCCTCAAGGTTACTACCATTGACGTCATTCTTGGTATGGATTGGCTGAGAGCACATAAGGCTCGCATCGATTGCGACGTTAAGGAAGTCCGGCTCATGCACCCCTCAGACCAGATAGTCTACTATTCAGCCCAGATGATTCAACATGCCGAGAACCAGATATATGCTCTGAATGCCCTGAATGTTGCGCCTGTCGAAGGGATAGAAAACATTCCAGTCGTTTGCGATTTTCCCGGCGTCTTTCCAGAAGAACTGCCGGGAATACCCCCGATCAGAAACGTCGAATTCATCATCGACTTGAAGCCCGGCACCGTTCCTATTGCCAAGCGTCCTTACAAGATGCCGCCACATGAAGTCCTTGAGCTTAAGGAGGAAATCGACAAGGCACTTCAGAAAGGATTCATTCGCCCATATTCCTCTGCTTGGGGAGCACCTTCGCTCTTTGTCAAGAAAAGCGATGGCACAAACCGTTTGGTCCAAGATTACCGACCTATCAACTAGGCAACAATACAGAACAAGTACCCGCTTCCTCGGATCAACGATCTATATGATCAACTTGCTGGATCTACAGTGTCTTCGAAACTTGACTTGAGGTTGGGTTACCATCAGATCCGGGTTCGTAAAGAGGATATTCCGAAGACCGCCTTTATTACTCGCTATGGTTCATACGAGTACACCGTCATGTCCTTTGGCCTGACCAATGCTCCAGCCACCTTCTCACGATTGATGAACTATATATTCATGGAATACCTCGACAAGTTCGTCGTGGTTTATCTGGATGATATTTTGGTATACTCCAAGAATAAAGAGGAACATGTTGAACATCTTCATCTAATACTGGAAAAGCTTCGAGAACACAAACTCTACGCTAAGTATTCTAAGTGTGAGTTCTGGCTCCCCGAAGTAACCTACCTTGGTCATATGATTTCCAAGGATGGCATTGCCGTCAACCCAGAACGTATTCAGGCCATCCTGGATTGGACTCACCCCAAGCCTGTCAAGCAAGTCAGAAGTTTCCTCGGACTCGCCAGCTATTGCCGCCGTTTCGTCGAGAACTTCTCCAAGATTGCCAAGCCTCTGACTAATCTGCTTCACAAAGGTGTCAAGTTTGAGTGGACTGATAAATGTCAGGAAAGTTTCCAAGCTCTCAAGGACAAGCTTACTTCTCCCCCAGTGCTTGCTCCCCCATATACTCGGAAGGACTTCGTGATATATTGCGACGTGTCTCGTCAAGTATTAGGTTGTGTCCTAATGCAAGAGCGCAAAGTGATTGCTTATGGCTCTCGTCAGTTGCGTGCTCACAAAGAAAACTATCCAACACATGATCTCGAATTGGCAGCAGTAATTTACGCATTGAAGCTGTGGCGACATTACCTTGTTGGTAATCGTGGTAATCGTTGCGAGATCTACACCGACCACCAAAGCCTGAAGTACCTGTTTACTCAGCCAGACCTGAATCTCCGCCAAAAAAGATGGCTCGAGATAATAGCCGATTTCAACATGGATATTCATTATACTCCTGGCAAAGCTAATGTGATGTCTGATGCCCTGAGCCGCAAAGCCTATTGTTCCGAACTTGAAGTCCAGTTACATCAACCACTTTTTTATGAAGAGCTTCGCAAGTTGAACCATGAAATTGTTCCGCAAGGACATGTGAATTCCCTGGTTCTTAAATCTGACCTCGACGACAGCATCAAGGTGATACAAGGTTATGACTCTAACATTGCGAAGATTAAGCGCTATCTCGCCAGTGGGAAGCCCTCATTCTTCCATGTTGCTGATGATGGTACAATGTACTTCAAGGGTCGCTTAGTGGTCCCGTCAAAAAAGGCCAACCTGGACTACACCCCGGATGTCATGAAAGAAGCTCATGATACACCCTTCTCTATCCACCCTGGCAGTACCAAGATGTACCAAGACATTCGTCAGCGGTACTGGTGTTCTAACATGAAACAAGACATTGCTCGTTATGTTGATGAGTGTGACGTTTGTCGTCGCATGAAATCCGAACATCAAAGACCCGCTGGAACTCTGCAACCACTCTCTATTCTTGAATGGAAATGGGACAAGATTGAAATGGACTTCGTCACCGGTTTTCCGCGATCACAGAAGGGTCATGATGCTATCTTTGTCGTCATCGACCGGTTCTCCAAGGTTGCCCACTTTCTGCCTGTCAAGGAGACAATCTCTGCTAGTCAGTTAGCAGACCTGTATGTTTCCAGAATTATTTCCCTCCACGGTATTCCGTTGGAGATCAGTTCCGACCGTGGCAGCATTTTCACCTCAAGATTTTGGGATAGTTTCGAAGAATCTATGGGCACTCACCTAAACTTCAGCACCGCTTATCACCCCCAGTCGCAAGGACAAGTTGAACGAGTCAATCAAGTGCTTGAAGATATGCTTCGAGCTTGTGTCATCTCATTCGGTAAGAAATGGGAGGAATCTCTTCCGTTTGCTGAATTCTCGTACAACAATAGCTACCAAGCTAGTCTGAAGATGGCCCCCTTTGAAGTTCTTTATGGACGTAAGTGTCGAACCCCTCTGAATTGGTCAGAAACTGGGGAACGAGCAATTGTTGGTCCGGACATTATCCAACATGCTGAAGATCAGGTTCGCGTTATCCGCGAACATCTGAAAGCTGCTCAATCCCGCTAGAAAAGCAACTATGATCACAAGCAAAAAGAAATGGTCTATCAACCCGGCGAATACGCGTACCTCCGTGTCACTCCCATGCGAGGCACTCACCGCTTCGGGATCAAAGGCAAGTTAGCTCCTCGCTACATTGGCCCGTTCCGAATCCTTTCCAGGAATGGACCCGTGCCATACCGATTGGAATTGCCGCCGAACCTCTCCCAAGTCCACGATGTCTTCCACGTGTCGCAACTCCGTCGCTGCTTCAAGGACCCTATTCGTGAAGTGGAACATGGTTTGATTGAGCTGTAGCAGGACTTGACTTATCAAGAACATCCGAGCCGTATTCTTGATCAGTCTGAACGTCGAACCCGCAACAAGACGGTCAAGTTCCTCAAAGTTCAGTGGTCGAATCATTCTGAAGATGAAGCCACTTGGGAACGCGAAGATCGCCTTCGTGAAGAATACCCCGATATTTTCCCCCCTACCGCTTAAATTCTCGGGACGAGAATTCTTATAGTGGGGGAGATTTTTAACGCCCTCGGTGTCATGTAACAGTGATTACTTTTGTTTAACACAATGACTGTTGCTAATCATGCTTTGATCATCCTTGCATCTGATTCATCCAAAATCTCCTTTGGTTGATAATTAAAACAAAGTGCAAAATAAAACCTTGTCCAAAATTTGTGAAACCGATTTTGTTAAATGCATAAAAATAAGTGGACCATGTTAAACCAACCTTGGATATTAATTCAAATATTTAAGTATTGCAAATAATTCAAACCAGTGCTAAAACAACCCCTTTCACTAGTTGCATAATAAAAAGAAATATTAAATGAATTTCTTTTGCACTCAAACTTTTTGTTGCATCTCTATAAAGTTTAAGGCTAATTATGGAACAGTTTACATATTTTACAAAAATCCGATGGCAGCTAAAACAAACGCAAACAGAAAAGAAAAAGAAAAGAAAAAAACTATCCTACGCTATGGGCAAAGGCCCACACCCCCCCTCCTCTTCTTCCTCCCCCCCCCACTGTTTCCCTGCCCATGCCGCCATGGCAACAGTAGCCGTTGCCACCGGACCGGCTCGGCGGGTTGCTACAGGAGGAGCCGGGGAGGATAAGGCCGCCCTCCCTCTCCCCAAACCTTAGGTCGCCCCTTTGCCCCTCGTTTTCCCCATCGCGGCCCGCTCTCCCTCTCTCGATCTCGCCCGAGCTCCGCCGTGGGCGCCGCCGCGCACCGGCGTGGCCCTCGGCCGCCCCAGCCCGCGCCACCTTGTCCTAGGGACTCCTCGACGCCGCCTCCGTCACCGCGCGCGAGCAATTGCTCCGGGAAGGACTGGAGGCGCCACTCCCCCCGCTCCCTCGTCGTCCGTGACCGCTGTCTTCCCCGCCGCCATTCCTTCGATTCCGGCCGCCCCGACCTCCATGGCCGGGACTGGCCGCGCCAGCACGCTCCGGCCGCGTCCCCCCTGTCTTGCGGGTGCACGCACGCGCGTGGCCACGCGCCCCCTGCGCCCGCTCCGGCCTCTGCCCCCGCCGCTGAAACCCCTCTTGGCCGGACATGCTTCCCCGCCGTGCCTCTGTCGCCGGCGTGGGCACGATCGGGCTGGACAGTGGGTTGACCCCCCTCACTGACCAGTGGGGCCATAGCGTGATTAGCCCCTAATTAACATGTGATTTAAACAAAATAAAAACTGTTAGCTAGTATGTGTATGACATGTGGACCCCCCCCTCTAATTAGCAGTTAAATAAAATGCTTTAATCTGACAATGTCAATGACATGTGGGTCCAACAGCTTAATAAGTTTTTAAAATAAGTAATTAACTCTGTGCCTGTGACAACAGGGCCCCACTTCTGTTAAATAAATTAAAATGTTTTATTATATGTAAGGCTGACATGTGGGACCCACTAGTCCGTAGGCCCCACATGTCAGTTGAATGGTCAACCCCTGCCGTGGATAATGTTCTAGATAATGTTGCATTTTAATAATAAAGTAAATTCCATAAATTGATTTAAAAATGATTTAAATTTAGAAATTCAATATCTTTTAAACCATAGGTCGGATTAAAAAACTTTATACATGAAACTTACTCAGAAAAATATAACGAATACGATATCCGCATGTCAACCACCCCCCTCTAACACAACGAACATCGACATCCCCCCCTCCGGGCCGTCTGTCCGGTAATCGCCCGGAGCCGGTAAAATTGCCAGTTAAATTCCCGTTTCGTCTGCAACGTGTAGCACCGCATTAGTTCACCTCTAGCTTAACGTTGCCATGTCTTGTATTTATATTGCTATTATTGTCGTGTATTTATTGTTTCTTCCCCCTCTCTTATTGTCCGGTAGTTTCGACGTCCGTTGCTGATGCCCCTGTGATCGACTACTTCGTCGACGACCGTACCTCTACCGTCGAGCTTACAGGCAAGCAGAGCCATTTTCCTTCCCCAGATATCGCCTATCTTTTCCGTACATTTCTTGCACTAGGCATTTGCTGCTGCTGCTACGTTACAATCCTATTCAATTGCATAGCCTGTCATTGTCACCCCTTGATGTACCTTCCTTTATCCTATGCTGCCTGTTATATATATATATATATATATATATATATATATTATATTCAGCAGTTAGCCCTACGCATTGTTAGTCGATAGGATTAGATAGCGGGCCGTGATCACTCTGGGAGTGATCGTGGAAACGATACATTATAAACTGCTACAGGTACGGTTCAGAGCAGACACCGCTTTAGGCCCCTACCCCGGCTCCGCCGAGCCACCTCAAGTGTGAGCTATCAAGGAGTAATCCTTGTACTCCACTCTTTGCTGACTTTGTATAGCCGTTCTAGGGTACTGAACCACGGTTGTCCTTACAGGTAAGGAGTCGGGTGACCCCACGGTGCCCGCGCAGGGTATCTTAGCGGAACGACAGGTCAGGTGTATTCCACCGGTGTGCGGCAGGCCTGGTAATGTTCGTGGCCGACAGATATCCTGTTGTACGAAAGTCGAGCTCTTCGGAGTAAACGCGAGACAAGGTAAGGAGACGGTTCACCTTGTCGGTAACCGCAGGAGTTGGTGGGACGACAGGGCAGGCACCGATGTTACTGGTGGACCTGGCTGCTGTCGTTGTCCGCGACTCACCCGAATAGGGGCAACGATAACGGTTGTCCCGATAGAAAATAATAAAATAACTAACGGTTCAGGCGGATGACTTGAGAGGCCGCAAAGGCCTGTACGCACTACCTTCACGTGGGATAACGGTGTGGGCCCTCCGCGTTGTGGTCTCGTTCGAAAGATCGGAAAGACGTCCATTTCAGCATTGTGGCATGGTCGGATCCGCATCCCAGAAGAGTTGCGTGGAATTCACCCTGTACACAACGACCCGGAGGGTAAGGGGGGACGGTCCAAGACCCCCTTGCGCTTAGGACTTTAGACCGGCGGGGACCTCTCTGATGAGCCGTAGGATGGGCCTCGGCGTGTCGGATAGCCTCGGTGGGGTATTCCCTAACAAGGTGTACGCCACCCTGGAGATCCGAGCGTGCAGGCTGAACAATAGTGCACCCCTGGAGGGAGTTTAATCTATTCGAATAGCCGTGTCCACGGTAACAGGACGCTTTATGCTGAAGCCAAAGCCTACTACTACAAACTACTACTATTAAACTGTTGGTTCCGGTTTCTGTTCCTCGCAGGGAAGTCGAGGAGGGGATCTCGGAGGCATTTATAATTGTTAATAATTACAACTTACTATTATACAATGCTACAGCAACTTCTGATGCATTGTTACCTTATGCTTTATATAAACTGTTGGCTATTCTCTTCTTGTGCTTCAAGACTCGTTGGAAGATGCTAGTATTCGTTAGGCCTAGCTTCTTACCCTTATTCTGATTTCTATCTTGCAGTCCACTATATATAGCCTCCCCTTTCCATTTGATACATGCATAAATGCTTAGTAGCGGACGTAAGACTTGCGGGTATGCTAGATACTCACCTTTGCTTTATTTCCCTTTTTTCGTTTTGCCTGATCGGCCGCTGCAGTCGACGTTGGAGTCCAGGAGGAGAAGATCCCCGGAGCCCTCTACGACGTCGAGTTCCCCCTTTGGCCAGGAGTAGTTAGGTGGATCCCAGGCAGGAGGCCTCGCATTTTCGATCTGTACCTCTGATGTTATTTGTGCTAGTCTTCTTAAGGCAAAACTTGGCTAACTATGTCTGTACTCAGATATTATGATTGTCTAACTTATGTATTCGGATCGTCGTGATCCCTAGTTTGTAATATCAGTTTTATCTTATTTGAGTCTAGTGTTGTGCTGTGATATTATCATCGTGGCATCCTGATTTCGGTCGTGTACCCTGCGTGGATGATTACTGTACACGGCTCGATTTTGGGGGCATCACACTGCCCTGTCGTCCCACCAACTCGTGCGGTTACCAACAAGGTGAACCGTCTCCTTAACTTGTCTCGCGTTTGCTCCGAAGAGCTCGACTTTCGTACAACAGGATACCTTTCGGCCACGAACGGTACCAGGCCCGCCGCACATCGGTGGAATACACCTGACCTGTCGTTCCGCTAAGATACCCTGCGCGGGCACCGTGGGGTCACCCGACTCCTTACCTGTAAGGACAACCGTGGTTCAGTACCCTAGGACGGCTATACAAAGTCAGCAACGAGTGGAGTACAAGGATTACTCCTCGATAGCTCATACTTGAGGTGGCTCGGCATAGCCGGGGTAGGGGCCTGAAGCGGTGTCTGCTCTGAACCGTACCTGTAGCAGTTGAAATGTAACGTATCCGCATTCACTCCCAAAGTGAACACGACCCGCTATCTAACCCTATTGACTAACAATGCGCAGGGTTCACTGCTGAAAATAATATAATTATAAGGCAACATAGGATAAAGAAACGTTCATCAAGGGGCGACAAAGACAGGCTATGCAATTGAATAGGATTGTAACGTAGCAGCAACAACATATGCATAGTGCAAGAAAAGTACGGAAAGATAGGCGATATCTGGGGAAGAGAATGGCTCTGCTTTCCTGTAAGCTCGACGGTAGAGGTACGGTCGTCGACGAAGTAGTCGATCACAGCGGCATCAGCAGCGGACGTCGAGACTACCGGACAATAAGAGAGGGAGAAGAAACAATAAATACACAACAATAATAGCAATACAAATATAAGACATGGCAAACGTGAAGCTAGAGGTGGACTAACGCGGTGGTACACGTTGCAGACGAACCGGGAATTTAACCGGCAATTTTATCGGCTCCCGGGCGATTACCGGACAGACGATCCGGAGGGGGAAAGTCTCGGGTTCGGTATATTAGAGGGGTGTGGTGGACATACGGATAGTGTACTCTTGACCGTTATATTTTTCTGATCAAGTTTCCTGTATAAAGTTTTTGAATCTGACTTACGGTTTAAAAGATATTCAAATTCAAAGTTTAAATCAATTTAATAGATTTTCTGGATTTAATTTATTATTTAAATATAACATTATCCATAACGAATCTTTGACTGGTCAACTTACAGGTGGGACCTACATGTCATACACAGCAACAGTAATAAACCATTTTATTTAGTTTAAAAGGACAGTGGGCCCACATGTCATACTCTCATTTAAAGTAAAAATCATTTTAATTATTAAACTGACAGTGGGGGCCCAGCAGTCAGTGATACATATAGTTAATTAGCATTTTTATTAATCAGTGAATTAACTTAATAGTTGGGCCCACATGTCATTGACAGTGGGGGTTATCTCTGTTTAATTAAAACATGGGTTAACTAAGGGGGATTGGGCCCGCATGTCAGTGGCACACCATTGCTTAATTAAACACCTGACAGGCGGGGCCCAACAGGCAGTGGCACAGGGGGTTGGTGGTTACAGTAACCACGACGGCGCGCCGCGATCACTGGAGTTACTCCGGCGAGCCCGTTCTCTCGCCACGTTGGCTCGTTCTCTGCGCGGTTTGGCCCTACGGGTGCGCCTCGACGTCGTGCATGCGATGGTGGAGCCAGTTAGTGCTAGAGGAGACCGGAGAGACGCCGCCAACGAGTGGAGCCGCGGCGGCCAGAGCGTAGGAACATGGCGCGGCGGCCATGGGACGTTGGGGGAGGAAAGGAGAGGTTGGGGAGGTGCGGAAGCTCACGGTGTGGCACACGGAGGCCGACGAGAGGCTTAGCGGTGCAGGGTGGCCGGAATCGCAGGGGAACGCCGGCGGTCGTCGGAGGAGGAGGGACTCGATTCGCGGGCTGTAGAGCCTCCCGGCTCGAGCTGTTGGGCGGGGATGGCGTGGAGCCGCGCTGTGAGGCTCCTGGATAACCTCCCATGGCACGGGGAGGCCGTTGGCCGTGTCGACGGCGACCTCCCGGCGATGGCGAGCTCGGGTGAGCAAGGAGACGACGCGGGCGAGGGGAAGGGGGAAAACTGGGAGGACGGCTAGGGTTTCCAGGGGGTCGGGGGCGCGGGGTCGGCTTTATACTCGTCGGCGGCCGCGGGATGCCTGCCACGGCGGCGAGGCGTGCCGTGGCACAGCGGGATGGCCGCCACGGCGCCATGTGTATGGGGAAGGAGATGATGGCCAGGGAGGGCCAGGTGGACCGGGAGGAGGTGGGCTTGGCCCAGTTAGAGGGCTTCGCCCTAAGCGGTAGATAGGATTTCTTTTTCTTTGTCTTTTTTTATTCTTTCTACTTGTAACTATTTTATTAGCTTTGCCATTTTTTTAATACATGAAAGTTGTTCCATAAATTGTATTGCTCATTACTAGAGTGCCACAAAAAGTTTGGGGTTTTTATAAATTCATTGGATATTTGTTTTGAATATACAACTAGTGAAAGGGGTTGTTTTAGCACTGGTTTGAATTGTTTGCAATATATAAATATTGCAATAAATACCCAATATTGGTTTCACATGGATCACTTATTTTTAGGCATTTAACAAAATTGGTTCCACAATTTTTGGACAAAGTTTTAATTATCACATTATTTTTAATAACAACCAAAAGGGTTTTTGGAGTGATCAAATGCAAAGATGATCAAAGTGAGATTAGAAACAGTAATTATCATTAGCCAAAAGTGATTACTGTTACAAGACACCGAGGGTGTTACAGTTTGGTATGGGAAACGCCAAGAAGGGGTTCTTGAAGATGTCACAAGGGACAATGTTGAGTAAGAATCATTGTCTTCACATGAATGATGAGACATTACGGATAAACAAGAACCCATATGCTTTCACAATTGGGTTTATAATGTGTACCATGATTTGTAGAAGGACAACTTTTTATACACTCTAAGTGTTACGAGCAAGGACTAGAGTGATTCAACAACAGATCATTAGACAATAGTTAAATTCACTCTAAAATGTGTGTGTGTGTGCATGCGTATGTGCGTGCGGTGTGTGGGTGTGTGCACGTGCTTTTATGAGCTTCTTGTATCGTTGACGAGAGTGGGCTTGGCCTGTTTTTATGGATGTTGTGTGGGCAAGGCCTAGTTATTTGTGTGTTCTGCATTAACCATGAAAAAAATCTTATTATTAATAAATGAAAAAGAAAAAAACTTTCTTGTTTTCAAAATAAATAAATAAAGTACTATTCATGATTCTTAGACCATTTTTATTTGTTTTCTTTTACAAGTTCTATTTTCTTAAAGCACCTGAAGTTGACATCTTAAACTACATGTCATCTCAAACATTTTATCAGTGTCCAGACATAAAACGTCCTACAATGGCGCCCCCAAATCCAGCTCATTTCTGTAGTCAGTCCAGTAGCCCCCAGAGCTAACCCATATGTGGGTCAGATTTGTGGTCATCTGAACGCATCAACCACACCGAACCCATCCCAAATAGATTCTTCCACCCCCCTCCCACGGCGCAACCTCTCCCCCTCATATTCTTGCAACATGTTGATGTATGGTTTTCGCTATATGGGCTTTTCTACCACATTGAACCTTCAGATAGAGAAGTAACTATTCACTTTTCCCCATTGATGGTTGGAGTTGCAAGGGAGGTCCAAGTGGTCAAACTTTTACGAAGATCTCAAGAACCACAATAACAAAGAAGAAGGAGAACAATGATGGCTCAAGCCCCCACCAATTTATTGTATTGCATGACGATGCTCAGGCAAGAGGAGGGGTAATCGGATTTCCGATGAAACCAAAGAGAAGTAAGAACGTGGTGAGGAAGAAATGAGAGAAACATAGGGTCACGCATGACGACACAACAAGCAAGAAATCGACCACATGGATGGATCTCCTTTCCAAAAAAGGAGAAATTAAATAAAGGGAATGAGAAGAAGGAGATATAGAAGCCCTTCTTAATCATGCAAATGGAAACATCAAAATTTAAACAGAAAAGAGTGTGTGAGAGCATGATGGTTGAGAGTGAGAGAAGGGATGGAGAAGATGAAGGAATGAGACCTCCTTGAAATTGAGAGGAGGAAGGCGATGTGCTCCTTTGACATTGAGAGGGAAGGTTAGGATCTCAAGGTTCATCAAGGAGTCTAGGGCCATTTTGTCCGACACAAGTATCATGGACGAGGATGCCAAGGCATGGATCATGCAAGGACATCATTGAGCAGAAAGAATACTCGTCTGATTCATTCGTGTATCGCTTATGTATGTATTTTATTTATCATGGATTATTTTGGGTTGAGTTGAATTATTGTTGTTAAGTTCATTAAAATATCTACATGTATAGCTTTCATTAATTTTAGGTTCACTAAATGGAAAACACGGTTGCCCAAGTAGACAAATGCGGTTCCACCTTCTATCAATAACACGCTAGAATTTATCCGCAAATATACGAGAGATAGTGTTGCTTTTAGGGAAAAACAATTTTTCTTTGTTTTATAGGTACAACAACAACCAACATCACACCCGATACAAACACATGCCAACACGACACCACACACACAACACATGATACAATAGTGCTGATACATGACGAACCATAAACTCTAAGACGACGTCTTCAAGAAGGGAACAAAACTTGAGTGTCGCCACCGTTCGATCCAAGATTGGAGGAAGACCAATGAGTAACCACAACGACACCTTCAATAAGGGGCCATGCCAAAGACATCACCGCCGCTGGCCTGAACGAAGTCAGCATGGGGTTTCTTCCCAGCAAGAACTCACCGCCATCAATACCGGGCACAACAGACAGTTATGGCACCATTGCCATTGAACGTCTTGCCCGAACTGCTACACCGTCCCGCATGACCATGGTCACTGGCAGCACCTCAGCCACGAGCTCTACCCAGGGTCACCACAACTCCCACCATCGGGCCGCCGCCCCACATCTAAGTCTTCCAGTCACTACCACCACAACATCAAGGCCGGTGAGGACACCCCTACTACTGTTACAACCACATCCCCACCAGCTACACATGTTGGACATGTTACTAGAGCTCGCGCACGCCAACTAAATACTTTTGTTTCTTGGAAATCGTTCTCATCTTCTTGAACATATGATGATGCCTAAATTAGATACTTTTGTTCTACTTATGAATGAAGTGCCTAGCATGGACAAGATGGATGAACAATGGAGCGAGATCAAGCATGGAGAGGAAGGTGTGCATGCGGGAAAGGATAATGGAGCTTCCAGTGGTGATTTTTGCACTTTTATGCAACCAAAAAGAGTACATGAAGGTTTGGATGAAATATACTAGATGCCACTTCATTAATTTCGTCCAATGGATATTATAGGTGTTCCATCACCTTATTATTGGGCCAGATCCGTGTAATTTCAAAATACTTAAGTATAGGATGTTTTTAGAGTCCGTATGTGTGGGGAAACCGAGTATGAGTTGGTTTCGGACCCTGATGGTGCGTAGACGGCGCCAGAAAATATGTGCAAATAACACCTTCTTATTGGATACCCCAAGTGGAAGTACATGATGAAGATAGAAGTAATTTCCCTTACATGAGAACTGTAAGGTTTATCGAACCAGGAGGATCCTGATACGACCAGAAGGTGGAAACAACGTCAGAAATTGCTTGGGGACAAGTTGACGGGTTGTACTGGACCTGCACACAAGACACAAATAACTTTGCTCCCAACAAGTACAAAGAGGTTTTGAATCTCTCCGGCCTTGCTATTTACCAAGGTTAAAACACAAAAGATAATTGCAATGCGACGAAAAGGAAAAGTAAAGCAGGAAATAGTACTGATGTGAACTTATGACGAGAATATGGACCGGGGCATCATGACGCTCACTAGTGATGTCTCTCTCCCAAAAGAAGGTAAACAGACATCCTGGGTGAACAAATTACAGCTAGGCAATTGATAGAATTATAAACACACCGCAATGCTAATTATGCTACAGAAAGTAAAATGCACAATCATACGTGCATTACACCGAAACAAGTAGATCATTTATTCATCACCATCTACTTACTAATCATCCAACTTGAGATATCTATCCAGAACATCTCACTAGTATTAAGTTGCGAGCCACAACTAAAGTTGTGAACTCAAAGCAACGGACAACTGCATTAACACTCTATGTGTAATGTAAGCAATCCTTGCAACATGCAGCTGATACGTCCCAAACGTATCTATAATTTCTGCTTTCTCCATGCATGTTTTGGGTGATATTGTTATTCTTATGATACACTTTCATACACTTTTGATCATATTTGGACTAACCTATTAACTCAGTGCACCCTAGTGCCAGTTTATGTTTTCTGCTGTTTTTGTCTTTCAGGTTTCCCATTATTTAAAGTGTCCAAAAAATTCCGGGAAAAATATATAAAAAATCAGCGTTCCAGAAGACTCCATACGGCCTAAGGAGAGCCGGAGGGGGGGCACCTGTCACCGACGTGGCCACCTGGCGCGGCCTTAGGTGGGGCCGCATCGGGAGGCTGCCTGGGCCACTGGGACCTCCCCTGGTGCCCCCCTTGGCCCTTATTTTTACTCGCGTCACGAAAACCCTGATTCCAGAACCATTTTCTCCAGAAGCAATTCCGATCTCCGCCACCATCGCCAACAATCTTCGGGGGACCAGAATTCCTGTGTCGGCACCCTGCAGGGACGGGGAAGTGCCCCCGGATTCATCTCCATCGACGTTGCTTCCTCCCTCCATGATGCGGGAGTAGTTCCTCCTCGGGGCTGAGGTTTCTACCAGTAGCTATGTGGTCAATTATCTCTCCCATGATGTGATCTTCGTTGTGATCATAGGCTATGTTAATCTAGGGTGATCCCATGATATTTCCCCTTCCTCAATGTATTGGATTGATGTACTCACTTGATCTTATCTAATATAATCCCCGAGACCATGGTGACAACGGTCTATTGGACATGGTTTAGAAGAATATATTCATGAGTGATTTCCTCTTTTGTGTGTGGATTGAAGATTGAGAGTCTCTTGGTGCTTGTCTTTGACTATCCTTGAGATATGTTGTGGTGATTGTGGTACTCTCTTTGGATGGTCGCGGTGACATTGGGAAATCCGTAGATGAGAATTACGAACTCTAAGGTGTGCTTTTGTAGCCCTACACAATTCTCGTCCTCTCTTGACGACAAAGGAATGACCTCCGAGTACGTCCCCATTGCATGTTTTAGTGGAAATATCATGTGATTAGACTATGTTAATGTTATTGGGAGTTGCCACCAGTGAAAGTATGAAACCTAGGCCCTGTTTCCACCATTGCAATACCGTTTGTTCTCACTGATAACCCTCAACTGTAGGGGGTCGAGATAGTCTTCGCGGGCAAGATAACCCAATTTATTGATTCGACACTTGGGGACACAAAGAATACGTACAGGCTTTGACAATTGAGTTGTCAGTTCAACCGCACCTGAAATAAACACTTTCTTGCACAAAAATATTAATAGCAATGGTAATATGGTAGTAGTAGCGTGGGTGATGATAGTGGTGATAGTGGTGGTGAAACAGCAAAAGTAAAACAGCAAAAGTAAACAACTAGTAACCAGCGGAAAGAAACACTGTAGGCTAGGGAGATGGATGGTTGGGCGCTGCTTGGATGAGAATAAACATGTCATAGATTCTAACACGGGCAAGGCTCACAGAAAAGAAAGGATCATCTAGGCAAATATCAAACATCAGCCATGTATCCCAATTCCCAAGGTATTTGTGCGTGCTTGCAATAAGAACTTTGCACAACATCTTTTGTCCTACTCTCCCGCTATGAACGGGGCCAAAAGGAACTTAGGGAGATTAAGGTACTCCTGTCAAAGAGCACCAGAACAAAGCATTAAAACTTCATGGATACACGGAATCCTCAAATTATAGTCCATCCCGTTTGGTGTCCCGAGCTGTCACCATTGGGATCGCCGGTTTCGGACCATAATAGGTGCATAAAACTCATAAATAAGATCAAGAACACCTCAAACTCAAGAAACAAAAGGGTGATCAGATCTGAAATCATGGCACTCGGGCCCAAAGTGACAAGAATTAAGAGAAATAAGTTATAACAGAGATGATAAACACCAAGTAGATGATAGGCAACATGCCCCAACAATCTGAAGAACTATTACATGATCTAACTCATCCAATCCCTACCATCCCCTTTGCCTATAGCAGGGAATTACTCACACATGAGAGAAGAAGTCATGGAGGGGTGATGGAGAGGCGATGATGATGACGATGGCAATGACTTCCCCTCACCGGAGGCCAAAGCAGCCTCCAGATTAGCTCTCCCGGAGAAGAACAGAGGGTGGCGGCGGCTCCGCGACGTAGATTGGAAAAGCAACTTATGTTTCGGAGTTTCCTCGCCGAGGGAATAAATAGGGCGAAGGTAGGGCACCAGGGGGTGTGGGACCCACCCAGGAGGGCAGGTGGTGCGACCAGGGGCTGGGCCGCGCCACACACCCTTCTGGGTGCCCCCTGGCTGCTCTGTGGCCCCCCTTTGGCCTTGTAGAAGCTTCGGGAATGCTGAATTTTTTATAAGTTTTGTGGATTTTTCCAGCGTACCTAAATATCCAGAAACCTGCACAAAAGAAAACAGCACTCATAGCTCTGCTGAAAACAACGTCAGTCCAGGTTAGTTTGTCCAAATCATGCAAGAATGAAGCCAAAACAATAGCAAAAGTGTTTGGAAAAGTAGATACGTTTGAGACGTATCAACTCCCCCAAGCTTAGCTATTGCTTGTCATCAAGAAATTCAAGTTCAACGAACTGGATGCGACAAAGAAAAATTTGACAAACTCTTTTGCTTCATTAGATGTATATAAGCATGTACTACGAAAGAGTTTAGCAAGTTTTGAAACCATGCTACAAAGACAATGCACGAAGAAATCCTTCTTTCATGTGATCAGTCACAAACAAAATAAATAAATAATATGTTGCTGAAAATCAATTCAAGATCACAATGCACATAGCATGAACATATCAGATTGGTATCTCGCTAGCCTCCATGAGTGAAGAAAACATAAATGCAGAAACTCCTCCGGAGTTTTAAAGGAGACTAGAACTAAGAATTTCAGACTAGCAATATAACAAGCATGCAGAAGACAATGTAGTACTTTGGGACAATGCATGTTACACTAAGAATGACAATTATGCCCTCAATAGTTGGTGCTTTGAAGAAAGAAGGTCAGACTCTCGAACCGTGGATTTTGATGGCAAGCTTGAAAACCCGTGAAAGGAAGCAAAGACTAATCATGTGCCAGAGCTCTTAGTTTTGAAAACAGAGATAAAACTTCTTTTTGAGAAGTGCAACTTTCCGGTCAACGGTGAACGGTAAAGGTCTCTCAATATCTCCCATGCCAACCATATTAATGCCTTTTTCTTACACATGTTCCCTTATCCATGAATCTTTGATGGTCTACGGAACCTTTTATTTTGCCTCAAGTATGGAAGGAGGGTATCGTTCCATCTATCATAAGCAGCATTTGGTCCATTTCATTCCATCATCAAGTATGGGGGAGGTGTAACTCTCATATTTTTTTATTGACTAGTTAAAACTTCCGTCAAAATATTTTTGGCATGGTAGATACTGATTTTCCCTCCCGCACCATGAGCTTGTATAGTTGCAAAAGGGAAACTTTTGAATAAATTTCGAGATGGCACAAGAAAGTCTAAGTTAGGAGTGGCCGGTAAATACCACATATAGGTAGGTATGGTGGACTCAAATGGAACAACTGGTTTGAAAAGGAGTTTGGATGCACAAGAAGAATTCCGCTTGGTGCGAGTGAAGGCTAGCAAAAGATTGGGAAGCGACCAACTAGAGAGCAATAATTGTCATAATCATGCAGAGCGACAAAGTAACATTGAATCGGGCATGAAAGTGATATAACTATTCTGAAATAAAAAGGTCATCAAGGCAGAACATACTTTTTAGTCTCATGCGTGAACATGTGCCAAGTAGATCCAAGAATTCTCCAAAGGGAAATACCACTTCAATATGCCAAACTATGAACAATGCAATGCATGTCAATCATTTCAAGCAACACATTATTAACTCTAGCTATTTGATATTAACCACAAATAAAGCATGAACCACTGGGAAAGCATTGTAAACATAGCACTATGTCGCTACAAGCTAGTCTCTAATCATAAGTACAGGTGTATGTACAAAAGTAGAAACAAAAAGAGTTCATACCAGCTTTCCTTATTGCATCCCTTCCGTCGATCCTTGTCATTATTGCCTTGTCACTTGCACAATCGAACGTAGGAAATATATAATCAAATGCCATCATGGACTCGAGCTGAACTCTGAAAACAAAGCAAACTAAAGAGACAAAGAAAATCTTTTTGGGGTTTTTCAAAGGCTGAAATAAAAGAAAAAGAAAAGAGAAATCTTTTTGTTGTTTTTGCAAAATAAAAGAACAAAGAAGAACGGGCAAAAACTTCGAAAAGATCAAAGCGAACAAAACGGAAGATACAATGGAAGGGGAGGAGAGTATGTACTCCCCCAAGCTTAGGCTTTTGGCCTAAGTTGGGCTCGTCTACTGCGGTCCCGAGGAGCCTCCTGCTCCGGGGTAATGGTAAGTCCAAGGTTTGTATGAGCCCTCTGATGTGTACACTGAAGTCCTCGGATCCTCCCATGAGGAAGGTCCCTCATCCCAACAAGAGGAAGACCCTTCGTCCCATGGGACGACGGTCTCCTCCTGGACGGGTGGATACACCACGCACTCCTCCTCATCTGGCGCAACCCCCTCCGTGGGGTCATGAAACTGGTATCTCCCCATGATCTCATAAAACTGGGTATCTGAAAAGCGGTATCCGTTCCTGCGAGAAAAATCAAACACAAGTGGTGCAGGTAGACGGATGATGCATTCCACATCGCCCTCAAACCGCAAAATATAATCAAGTGCATATCGGTCAGAGGCCCTAGTAACAAAGAAATGCCTCTTCATGGCAACTAAATCAAGACTAATAAAAGTAAAAATTGTATCATCTGGGCGCAGTTCTCCTTCGAGAAACTGCAAAAGAAGTGTGGCATAGACGCCACCAAAGAGGTCCCCCTTGTTCCTGTTAGCAACAAGGCGTCTAGCAATCAATGTGCCCACATGATACTCGTGATTCCCTGAGAGGGCGTTCGCCATGATAGCAGTATCAGGCGAAGAAGTGTTGCTCGTGCTGTCTCGATCCAACACCCCTCTAGCAATATAATATGCGAAATACCTGAGATGAGGAAACAAAATATTGGAGATCTTATGACGGTTAGTGTTCCTCACTTCAGTGTTGCACAACGAGTCGAGAAGGGTCTTGAGTGCAGCAGTTTGAGAATTTTTCCTCCTCTTTTCTCCTCTTTCGGGCAAACCTAAAGCTTCACAAAAGGTACTCATAGGCATGGTTAGTAACCTTTCATAAATCTGAAATACAACAACATCACTTTCATGATAGAATCTGAAAATGTTAATAAATATAGCAGTGAGCATCTCATACTGTGGCACACGGCTCGTCACAAGCCGTGTCAAACTTGCTCTGCCACACAGGGCGGCGAACTCCGCCTGTATGTCGGCATCCTCCATGAAATCTCTGCATGGAAATGCCATGGCCTTTCCGGGTGATGCATCCAACAGCTCCAAGGGTACGATTTCTTCGTTGTAGCTCACCCTCGTAGCCGAAGGTGAAGCTGTGGACCGCATAACACGGCTAGAGCGCTCAGGTTTCTTCTTCCCAAGCCACCTTCCTAGCCTAACCATTTTTGAAATTTTTGACAAATCATAAAAACGGAGGTTTAAGCAAAACTAGTTTGAGCAAAACATTCTACCTACTTTACCAAGGCTCAAACTAGCAACAAAACTTGGAAAATAAATTTCTACACAAACATTTAAGCTCAATTAAATAGCACCAAGAACTACTAAATACTCACTAATGAAGCCACCAACTAGAAAACTAATTGGAGGGGTGAGGGAGTCACATACCAAGGAGTATTTTTTCCAAATTTCAGGTCAAACGAGTGGATGTAGAGGGAGATCGAAGTTCCGTGCTCAAGAACAGCAAGAAAACGAAACTAGAGCAAGAACACGAGTTTTTGGGAAGAAAGACAGAGAGTGGAAGAAGAGATGCCAGCAAGGGGTGCATGTGGGCCCCAGGAGGGTGTGTGGCGCGGCCAGGGGCTGGGCTGCGCCACCTGGCCTCCTGGGCCAGGGGTGGACCCCCCTGGTCAGCCTTAGGTGCTCCCCGATGGCTTTTTACCTGGAAATTTTTATCTTGAATTTTCTGTAATTTTCTGGGCAACTTCACTGTAGAGAATTTTTCAAAGTACAAAAAGCTGCAAAAACTTTTGTGAACTTGAGACAAAAGTTAGAAAAAGTGAAGCTGATGACCCACAACCGTAAGGGATCTATTGCAGCATTTTCGATAAGTAAGAGTGTCGAACCCAACGAGGAGCGAAAGGTATTGATAAGTGATTTTGGATAAGGAATAACTGCAAGCACTGAAACATAACTTTTTAGGGGGTTTCGATATAAGAAACAATAAGATAAAAGCAAGCAAAGTAAATAGCACTGAGGAGCAGCAAGTGGCCCAATCCTTTTGAGCAAAGGATAAGCCTGGCAACTGAACTTATAAAGACTAAAGCGTTCTTGAGAACACATGGAGAGGTAGTCACGTGCTTTCGCCATACTCCGTATTATTAACAAGTGTTGTGCTGATAAGTGTTGAGTGGGTGGATCTATGCTAGCACACCTTCTAGACTAAGATAAGTGCACTCTTATGATTAAACAACTTGCAAGCATCCGCAAATACAAGATAGAAATTAAGGCAAAGCCTAACCACAACAATAATATCAAGGATCCATTATTCCCTTGTGCAAAAGTGTGCAAACTGGGGTTCAGGTTTCTGTCACTCCGGGAACCCACCATAAGCATTCTTTATACACAATGTATTCCCCTAGGTCCTCAATAAGGTGAAGTGTTGAGTGTTCGACTCACACAACACCACTAGGAAAATAACAACACGACTTAAATATCAAACAACACATATTACTTCAACATCATATGACTACTAACAACTAGACTTCTCCCATGTCCTCAAGACCTAAAGTAACTACTCACAAGACATAAAATAGATCATGATCAGAGGTGATAAATATATGATAAACAATCTGGGCATAATGATATTTATCCAACAAAACTCAATAGCATTCACCACAAAGTAGTAATCAACATCGGTAGAGTAGAGAGGATAGATAGTACGAGCTACAACACGAGATAAACTTGTGAGGTGAGATTGGATGGAGGTGGAGATGGTGCTTATGTTGGGGATGATGTTGATGATGATCTCGATGATGCCCGTGACGATGGTGATGACGATGGCGATGATCTCCCCTTCCGGGAGGTGATCTCCTCGGCGGAATATGCCCGCCGAAGAGCCCTTTTCTTCTCTGTAGGTTTCCGCCACGGAGCGGCGGCGGAACTCCGTAAAAGCCTCTCTTTTTTAGGTTTTCGGGTAACGAGGAGTATATAGGCCAGAGGGGGGAGCCGGGAGTGGCCCCAGGGCTCCAGGCGCCCTCCCGGCGCGGCCAGGGGTGGGGCCGCGCCAGGTGGCCGCCTGGGGCCCCCGTGGCCCCCTCTCGTCCCTCTTCGATGTGCCTTCATTAATCTTTCAGAAAATACCCTCCGTCGATTTTTAGGTAATTTGGAGGTATTCTTCTTCAGCAACTCAGCGTCCACTTTTTACCGCTGAATCCTGCGTCTGCTGCTTCGGCACCGGAAAGTTGCAAACTGTGTAAAACAAACCAAAACAACATAAGAACATCATCGTAATATGAAATATATCAATGAATAAGGATGAATTACGATATAAAATAGTGATGCATTTTGGACGTATCAACTCCCCCAAGCTTAGACCTCGCTTGTCCCCAAGCGAAAACTGAGCTCGGTAAACCTGTCCACAAGTTTAGAGAGTAAAGTTTCGATAAATAGAATACAGACAAGAAGCATCATGATTTCTTCACCAAACTCAAACATCCTCAACAACAATCTTCAACTCATAAGGCCCTTATGAAAGAGTAATAACAATTATAAACAAAAGTAGGGTTAAGGAAACTCATCAATTCAAGGCAAACATGTCCTTTGCTCAAAGTACAACTAATAGCTTTCACTTTTGCTCTTTATTTTTATATTTTGAATAGACAATTTGGAACTTTTGAAAGAACATGCTATTAGTCATGAAGTGCAAATGCTAACACAAAGGAAGATGTTTGCTTGGCAAATGCTTTTGCAAACAACTTACTTATCAAAAGATAATATCAACAAAGATATGGCATGGCAAAACTTTAATGCAGCATTATATGGATGAATCCTTATCAGCACCAAGTGTCTGTTCTCTTTGGGAAAGGAGGAAGTAGGGAAAACTGACTCAACATAAAAGTAAAGGAAAGGCCTTGTTAAAGGCAACCAGGGAAAACTCAAGTGCTATCCTTAAATCAAACAGAATGGAAACAAGTTTTGAGAGGTGCATGATTTGTCAACGAATGCTAATAGAAAACTCAATTACTTCTTAGATTGGACAAGTTTCGAGGAACGTCTCCCACACGGGGACGATCACATCCCCGCAATCTCCTTTGTTTATCACTGCCAAAGTTTTCTGATTTCTCATGAACAAAGCGTGAAGGAGGATTTGTTTGTTGTATTATCTTTTGTGAGCTGGGCTCACTCATGCCAGTTCCTCCTCGTATTAGGGGTTTGCAAATTAGACATGAAATCTGGGATAAAACTTGTCCAACTTAAGAAGATCATGAATTAACTACTACTTCCTCATGAGCTAAAACAGGGGCACAAAATAGAAGATTTTGAACATTTAAGGATAACACAAAAATTCTATACTTTAGGAGTGGTAGTGGAATACCACGAATAGGAAGGTATGGTGGACTCATATGGAAAATACTGGTTTCAGGGTATGGATGTAGAAGCAGAATTCCGCTTAGTATAGAGGTTTGGCTAGCAAAGACTTTGAGAGAACAGACAATTGATGATGACTTGGATGCAAAACATTATAAAGCATAAACATTAAAATAAGCATAGCACATCAAGTTGTCTTCCTTGTCAACATAACACTACAAGCATAATAACAAAGAGGGTTTGGCTATGTCGCTACTTTGAGAAAAATCATGCTTGTTGTTATGACCAAAGCTATGTTTTCCAAGATTAAATAAAGTTTTCAAAGCCATACCTGATATAAGGTCAATACTCCCCATAAGAATCATCATAAGGTCGATTGCGTGAAGAGAATACCAAGTGCAGCGAAGGGATCAATAGACTTCTCATTAATATTCCATCATAGACGACTCCACACTCACAGATACATAACTCTCCAAAAAGGAGTGACAGACCACAAAGCAAACACCTGTTTTATAAGATAACTTCTCTAGACATGATACGACTCTACTTGACTCTAAAAGGCAAAGATAAATATAAAGATACCGGGCACTCCCCCAAGCTTGGAACAAGCTAAGGGGATGCCATTACCCAAGGAGATTTACTCCTCATCCTTGTTCTTTTTGATCACGTACTCCTTGGCGAAGCGCTTCCATGGCAGCTGTTCTCCAGTCTCAAAGGACATTCCCGTCTCCAGGATCCTGCACTCAGCACCCAAACCCATGCACAAAAACTTTAATTCATACTCACAGTTCTGGTTCTGCAGATCATAGATCTGTGCTTGGAGCTCATAAACTTTTTCTTCTAGTGCGGCCAAACTTGACCACATCTCCTTCATCTCCTTCTTGTGGGAAGCCTCTATTTCGTTCATGATGTCGAAGTTAGCTTCAACACCACGCTCCACCATCATCTTGAACTTGAAGACCTCATGTTCCACCTCCTTCAGCCGCTCCTCGGTGCTCCCCTCCTTGACTGGTCTCTTCAGATCCTCCTTGTGGAGGTCACCATCCTCCACACGAAGGATCTGGGGGTGCTTCTTCACCTCAGCGAGGTAAGGGTCGATGAAGTTGACGACGAACTTGTCCTTGGGGGAACTTGGGGAAGCCATGGCACCTAGGTCTAGCTAGAAGCTTTTCTGGCAGAAACAGATCAAAAATAAAACACACGAAATCGCGAGATACGTTGCCGGAACAATCCAGGAAAATATATAGAAAAAATTCTGCACAAAAAGGAAGGTAACGGGTCAAAGTGGAATCGGAGACGAACCCCTGGGTGCCCAGGCGGCCTCCCGGCGCGGCTAGGGGTGGGGCCGCGCCAGGGGTGCGCCTGGGACCCCTGGAGCTGGTCTCCGGCTCCACTTCGACCTCAAATTTTCTATATTTTGCAAAAACTCGTAATCTGGAACTTAGATGGCGGTTTCGCGATGTTTCCTTACCGTAATACATACATTTCCTTATTCTGCTTCTGCTGGTGTCTAAAACAAGGCTGCAACATGTTCTTCACGAGTTGTTGTGTATACCAAATCCACATCAACATTGACAGGGTCTCCTGCGATGTAATGCTTAAGTATTTTCCCATTCACCACTTGAGGTTTGGTGCCTTCGAAATTGTTAATCTTGATCGCACCCGAGCGATAGACTTCCTCAATATGAAATGGCCCTTCCCACCTGGAAAGTAGTTTACCTGGAGAAATCCTGAAACGGGATCTAAACAACAAAACTTTATCACCAAAATTAAATTCACATTTCAGAATCCTCCTATCGTGCCACTTCCTTACCTTTTCCTGGAACATTTTAGCGCTCTCGTAAGCTTCACTTCTCCACTCATCTACAGAAGTCAAGTTCATGAGACGCTTTTCACCAACTAATTTCGGGTCAGCATTAAGCTCTCTAATAGCCCAGAAAGCTTTGTGTTCTAATTCTAATGGAAAATGGAAAGCCTTGCCATAGACCATTTTATAGGGAGACACGCCCATGGGGTTTTTGTAAGCAGTTCTATACGCCCACAAAGCATCTCCTAACTTATTCGACCAATCTTTTCTATTTCTATTGACTATCTTCTGTTAGATCAACTTGATCTCTCTATTGGTGAGCTCAACTTGCCCACTAGTTTGAGGGTGGTACGGTGAAGCAATTCTATGATTGACATCGTACTTGGCTAAAGATTTTCGAAAAGCTCCATGTGTAAAGTGCGAACCCCCATCAGTCATGAGGTACCTGGGTACTCCAAACCTAGGAAAGATTACATCCTTGAGAATTTTCAAAGATGTCTTGTGATCAGCACTTTCAGTGGGGATTGCCTCTACCCACTTGGTTACATAATCAACAGCAACTAAAATGTGAGTGTACTTGTGCGAGGAAGGAAAAGTACCCATAAAATCAAAACCCCAGCAATCAAAAGGCTCAATCACTAGAGAGTAATTCATAGGAATCTCATTCCTTCTACTAATATTACCAACTCTCTGACACTTATCATAGGATAAAACATAACTTCTAGCATCCTTAAAGAGAGTAGGCCAATAAAAACCTGATTGAAGAACCTTATGTGTGGTCCTCTCACCAGCATGATGTCCTCCATATGGATTTTCGTGACATTGTTTGAGAATGTCCTTCTGCTCGTGTTCCGGTATGCATCTTCTCACGATCCCATCTGGACCTTCTTTGAAAAGATGTGGGTCATCCCAAAAGTAATGCCTCAAATCATGAAAGAACTTATTCCTTTGCTGAAATGTTAAACCTGGAGGCAAAAACTTTCCAACGATAAAGTTAGCATAATCTGCAAACCAACGATCGGAGAGAGATTGTACCTTTACAACAGCTAGTTGTTCGTCTGGAAAAATGTCGTTGACTGGAATGGGATCATGCGGTATATCTTCCATCCTTGAAAGATTATCCGCCACCGGATTGTCTGCTCCTTTCCTATCGAAAATCTGCAAATCGAATTCTTGAAGAAGGAGTACCCATCGGATGAGTCTTGGTTTGGCATCCTTCTTCTCCATAAGATACTTAATTGCAGCATGGTCAGTATGAACAATAATCTTAGAATCAACAATATACTGCCTAAACTTATCACAAGCAAACACTACTGCTAAGAATTCCTTCTCAGTAGTAGCGTAATTCTTTTGAGAACTATCAAGGGTTTTGCTAGAATAATATATATCATTCAACTTCTTATCAACCCTTTGTCCTAAAACAGCTCCAACAGAAAAATCACTAGCATCACACATAATTTCAAAAGGTAAATTCCAATCAGGTGGTTGTACTATAGGAGCGGTTATTAAAGCTTTCTTAAGAACATCGAAGGCTTCCTTACAATCTTCATCAAAAACAAAAGGAACGTCCTTCTGGAGAAGATTAGTAAGGGGTCTCGAAGTCTTAGAAAAGTCTTTAATAAATCTTCTATAGAAACCAGATGACCGAGAAAACTACGAATACCTTTGATGTCCCTTGGGTAGGGAATCCTTTCAATTGCTTCGATCTTGGCCCTGTCCACCTCAATTCCCCTCTCGGAAATCTTGTGGCCAAGAACAATTCCCTCGTTGACCATAAAGTGGTACTTCTCCCAGTTAAGTACAAAATTTGTCTCCTCACATCTCTGCAAAACTTTATTAAGGTTGTGGAGACAATGGTCAAAAGAGGTTCCATAGATGGAGAAATCGTCCATGAATACCTCCACAATTTCTTCGCAAAAACCATGAAAGATAGCAGTGGTCCTTCCTGGTTGCCTTGTTCAACTTCCTGTAATCAATACACATTTTATATCCAATAATAATTCTCTGAGGTATTAGTTCATTCTTATCATTAGGAACCACAGTTGTTCCTCCTTTCTTTGGAACACATTGAACCGGGTTTACCCACTTACTATCAGCGATAGGGTAGATAATACATGTGGCTAGAAGCTTGAGAATCTCGGTCCTTACAACGTCCATCATCTTCGGATTCAACCGTCGTTGATGATCAACAACTGGTTTAGCATCAGGCTCAAGATTGATGGTATGTTGACAAATAGATGGACTAATACCCTTAAGGTCATCAAGGGTATAGCCAATTGCACCTCAATGTTTGCGAAGTACTTCAAATAGTCGCTCTTCTTCATACCCTGAAAGGTTAGAATTGATAATAACAGGATATACTTTCTTTTCATCTAAATAAGCATATTTGAGCGTATCGGGAAGAGGTTTAAGATCAAACACTGGATCTTCTTTTGGTTTCGATAAAATTCCCAAAGGCTCAACCGGAAGGTTGTGCTTTAGGATAGCAGGTTGTCTTAAGAATATTTCGTCCAACTCATTCCTCTCCTGCATATGCAAATCATTCTCGTGGTCCTCCATATATTGCTGCAAAGGATCATTAGGAGGAATAGCAATGGAAGCAATATATTCAATAATCTTATCGTTACTAGGCAAATTAGTACCACGAGGCTGCTTAGAGAACTTAGAAAAGTTAAATTCATATGGCTCACCATTGAATTCAACAGAAAATTTACCTTTCTTGCAATCTATTATAGCTCCACAAGTTCTGAGAAAAGGTCTACCGAAAATAATAGGACAAAATTATCCCTTACTGAACCAAGTACTAGATATTCGGTAGGATATTTTACCTTTCTGCATAAGACTTCAACGTCTCTCACAATTCCGATAGGAGAGATAGTTTATCTGTTTGCAAGATTAATAGTAAGATCAACTTCTTCAAGTTCACAAGGTGAAATCTCACCCATGATCTCTTGATAAACTGAATACGGGATAGCACTAGCACTCGATCCCAAATCGCATAGCCCATAATAATTGTGATCTCCTATTTTAACAGATACTAATGGAGTACCTGAAATTGGGCCCTTATTCTTGACTGTGACGAGGTTAGTGGAAACAACACAAAAATTTATATTGGAATCTAAAGCATCATTAGTAATAAGATCCTTAACCAATGCAACTCAAGGATCGACCTTGATCTGGTCCTCAGGCTCATCAATTCTTCTCTCACTCTTATTTATTATGCCTGTCACAAAGGAGTGCTCCCTTATTCTTACGGGAAAAGGGGGCTTTTCATATATAAATACAGGCAAAATAGGGTCAGCAACATGAATATCAATAGGCAATTCTTTGAAGGGTTTATGATGATGATCCTTCTTCCTCTTAGAAGAGTCAATATGAGAGGCAAAGTCCTTACAAAAATCAATCATTAGATGGGAATGAAGACCAATCTTAGAGAAAAAGGTATTAAAGTAATCAGTTTTCACATAGCTCTCTATATAATCATGCTCATAATTTATAGTGGGTTCAATACCTTTATCTATTTCCCAATCTTCGGTATTCTTCTGGATCCTTTCAAGAAGATCCCATCTTTCTTCAACGCTTTTCGTCTGAAATACCCCACTAGAGGAGGCATCCAACATCTCCTTATCCTGACAAGAAAGTCTAGCATAAAGTTTGTAAGTATAGTTTTCTTGGGGAGCTCATGAATGGGACATTTTAGCATTAGATATTTCAATCTCCCCCAAGCTTGAGCGATGCTTTCTCCGTCACGAGACCTAAATTTATAGATATAATTTTGTCTCGATGAATTTCATGAAGAGGATAAAACTTGGTATAAAAGAGAGACATAAGCTCTTGCCAATCAAGCAAATGAGAGTTATCGAGAAGGTTATACCAATCTTAAGCTTTATCTATAAGCGATACGGAGAACAATTTCTTCATGACAAACTCCATTGATACACCTGCAAGCTTAAATAGTGAACATAGTTGTGACAAATATAGCAATTGTTCACTGGGATGTCTGTCTCCTGCATAACGATTAGCCAAAACACAATCGATAATACCAGCTGATATTTTATAAGGCACAATTTCAATAGGGGGAGGAACAACCACCATAGATGTGGGGTGTTTCCCCGCAAGCGACGATCCAATAGCTAGGTTGTCCATATGGACAAAGCAGCAACAGCAAAATAAAAATAACAATATAAAAATTTCCTTACCAGCTTCACTTACCAATAGCGCTATCCTCCCCGGCAACGGCACCAGAAAACGGTACTTGATGACCCACAACCGTAAGGGATCTATTGCAGCGTTTTCGATAAGTAAGAGTGCCGAACCCAACGAGGAGCGAAAAGTATTGATAGGTGATTTTGGATAAGGAATAACTGCAAGCACTGAAAGATAACTTTTTAGGGGTTTTTGATATAAGCAACAATAAAATAAAAGCAAGCAAAGTAAATAGCACTGAGGAGCAGCAAGTGGCCCAATCCTTTTGAGCAAAGGATAAGCCTGGCAACTGAACTTATAAATACTAAAGCGTTCTTGAGGACACATGGAGAGGTAGTCACGTGCTTTCGCCATACTCCGTATTAATAACAAGTGTTGTGCTGATAAGTGTTGAGTGGGTGGATCTATGCTAGCACACCTTCTACACTAAAATAAGTGCACTCTTATGATTAAACAACTTGCAAGTATCCGCAAATACAATATAGAAATTAAGGCAAAGCCTAACCACAACAATAAGATCAAGGGTCCATTATTCCCTTGTGCAAAAGTCTGCAAATTGGGGAGCAGGTTTCTGTCACTCCGTCAACCCACCATAAGCATTCTTTATACACAATGTATTCCCCTAGTTCCTTAATAAGGCGAAGTGTTGAGTGTTCGACTCACACAACACCACTAGGAAAATAACAACACAACTTAAATATCAAACAACACATATTACTTCAACATCATATGACTACTAACAACTAGACTTCCCCCATGTCCTTAAGAACTAAAGTAACTACTCACAAGACATAAAAGAGATCATGATCACAAGTGATAAATATATGATAAACAATCTGGACATAATGATATTTCTCCAACAAAACTCAATAGCATTCACCACAAAGTAGTAATCAACATCGGTAGAGTAGAGAGGATAGATAATACGAGTTACAACACAAGATAAACTTGTGAGGTGAGATTGGATGGTGGTGGAGATGGTCCTGATGTTGGGGATGATGTTGATGATGATCTCGATGATGCCCGTGACGATGGTGATGACGATGGCGAAGATCTCCCCTTCCGGGAGGTGATCTCCTCGGCGGAATCTGCCCGCCGAAGAGCCCTTTTCTTCTCTGTAGGTTTCCTCCACGGAGCGGCGGCGGAACTCCGTAAAGGCCTCTCTTTTTTAGGTTTTCGGGTCACGAGGAGTATATAGGCCAGAGGGGGGAGCCGTGAGTGGCCCCAAGGCTCCAGGCGCCCTCCCGGCGCGGCCAGGGGTGGGGGGTCGCGCCAGGTGGCCGCCTAGGGCCCCCGTGGCCCCCCTCTGGTCCATCTTCGACGTGCCTTCGTTAATCTTTCGGAAAATACCCTCCGTCGATTTTGAGGTAATTTGGAGGTATTCTTCTTCAGCAACAGACGAGGGGGTGACCCCACAACTCCTATGGATGAGCCTACCCGGTGTACCCGAAGACAGAAGGCCCACAGAGATGTCGCCTGGGCCCAGCCTTGGCCCACTATTGGCACCGACGTAGGAGTCCGCGACTCACAAGGAAGGTGCAAACTTGCCATACGGTACAAGATCAGGCTTAGGAAACTTCATCTGTAATCCAGGACGGACTCCCCGAGACCTAGCCTAGTATATAAAGGCTAGGAGGGGAGACATCGAGATCATACAATACACAATCTGTAACCCTAGCCTTGTGCGCACTAGCCTTGGCTTCCCTGTAATCGCCATCTCCAATCAATAACATCGAGCAGGAACGTATCCTCCTGTTAGCCGACGAGCTATCGTCCAACCTGTGCCTCTCATGACTAACCCAGGGTCCCTGACCATGGGATTTGCCGGGGTACATCCCCGTCAATTGGCTCCGTCTGTGGGAACTACACAGGTTGGAATTACGATCTCGGCGGTTCCATCCTCAGCAAGCCACAACTCAAGAGCAAGAACCAGATGCAATCCACCCTAAGAATTCAAGATCACGGCAAACATCTCTGCCGCCCCAGCGAGATCGCTCAGCCCGCAGCCGTGCCAAGACCAATACTACGGCGGCAATCGAGCCCACCGCCAGCGAAAGAGAACTCGACGACCCAAAATAAAGGCGCGAGGGTTCCACATGGAGATCCCGATCGACGAGCCACAACACGAAGCAGAGGGCTTGCCGACCGCTCGACGACCCACCGCCACCCAGGCACCCGCCGCGCAACAAGATACCGACTCCGAGCTCGAGATCAGCGATCGCCAAGATCATCGCCAACGAGGAAGAAACTGACGACCCATAAGACAGACGCGAGGATTCTACGAAGAGACCCCACTCGACGAGTCGAACTATACATCCATGCGCTCGCCGACCACTCGACGACCAACCGCCGCGCAGACAGCTGCCGCCCGCCAGGACAGCAACTGCGAGACTCGGACTGGCGAATACTACGACCCAGATCGAAGACCAGACGAATTCGCCAATCTCATAAGGAACCAGAATCTAAGCGAGGGGATCTGTAACGGCCCAGATTTCACAAAAATTAAAAAATTTGTTTTCGGTGTGAATTGTTTGATTGTCTGATTTGTTTGCGCTGTTTGCATCCCCGATTTATCGACCGGCGATTATTTTTCCCCCTCTTATCTCGTACCGGACGGAGACCGACCCTTGCCACCCTGACACTCGACATTTGCGACACCGGGTTTCGCCCGATCACTGTCGCGAAAACCGCACGAGACCAGCCGCAGCCAACGGAACGAAAAACCCCGTTTAATAATTAAACGGGTTATTTTTATAGCGCGCCAGAAAGTGTTCTCAGAATGGTTCCAGCGCGAGGTGAACGCCGCCGGCTCGATGCGTTGATCGCGCAGTTCGAAGTTTTACCCGAATCGGAGGTCCTGCGGACCCCCGGCGGTCAGAAACGTAAACACCGCGCGCGAGAGAGAAAAACCGGGGATGTTTTTGCAAACTACGAGCCACCTGGGCTATATAAAGACCACCACACTCCCACCTCTTTCTAGGGTTTCCCTAGCCACAAAATTGCAGCCACCCCCTCCACTTTGCCCCAATCTGCCCCAAAATACCCCGATTTTCGCAGCTTTATCCCCAAAAGTCCAAACCCTAGCCTCCCAGCGGATCTGGACCGTCGGATCGGCCGATCCAACGGCCCAGATCGGCTCTGTCCTCCACCAACCTCCTCCCGTGGACGCCGCCGCCAGCCTCCACCGCGCGCCGCCTCCGCCTCCCGACGAGCCGCCGCGGCCACCTCCTCCCCGCGCCTCCTTTTCCTCCCTGTCCTCCTCCTCTAACCCCCTCTGCTTTCCCTCCCTCGGCGCCGCGCCCGGATCCGGTCTCCTGCCTCGCCCCCGCTCGCCGGAGAGCCGGCTGCTGCACCGGCCGGTGCTCCACCTTCCGCCGTCGCTCGGGAAAGCCCGACCCGACCATCGACGTGGCCCAGGTGGGCCGGCCAGATCCAGCGCCTCTGCGGCCCAGTCCAGCCGGGCAGTCAGGCAGCCTCCAAGCCGCCATGGGCCGAGCCCATGTGGCGGTGAGGCCCTATTTTTTCCATTTCATGTTTTTCCTTTTATCTATTTATTGCTAAGTCCTGTGTAAATTGCTGCTGATTAAATTTTGCGATCAAACCGTAGCTCGGATGACGTTGCACCCAAAAGTAAAGTTGCTTAGAATTGTGTGTACTTCAGTTCATCTTTTGTGAGCATTTCTATTTGAGGCCATCTTGATGTTGATAATCTGAGTTGAAGTGGGCATCAGACTATTAACTACTGTTAAATTCTGTTAAGTGCTGCTGATGTTATTTTGTTGCAACTTTGATTGATGATTGTGACACATCCATGAGGCATATTGCATTGATTCTTTTTGCGTACTGTTAAGCATCATGTCTACTTCCATTATATGTATTGCATTGTCATGATATGCTTGCTGGTCATCTAGTTATTGAGCTCCAAAGTTGCTATGCCACTGTTTTTGATAGCCACCTCTGTTTTTCTCTAAGTCTGTAACGTTCCGATGCCATGTTGCATGCTTAATATCTTTTGATCTATGATGCCAATGACTTTGATTCTTGTTTGTACCTGATCACCATCATGTCTAGTTCATGCTCATATATTGCTATGTCATGTTGCTGCACTTTTGCATATAGTTTTGCTCCTGTTTATACAGCATAAAAATAACATTTTCTGCCCTGTTTTCATTATTTTCACTAAGTCCTTGACCAGTAATGTTTTATTGCATTTTGCATGAGCTATAATTAGTTGTTCATGATGCCTATTTGCATGATTATTTTTTCCATGCCTTCCCTGCCATGTCTACTTTAGTTTCATATCATTTGTGAGCATGTTTGCATTGATTATCCTTTTTATTCAATGCTCTAAAGTGTGCTTCCTGATGTTGGCAGATTGTGCCCGTAACTTGTTTTTCTTGTATCTTTTTAACCGTAACTCCGTTTGGAGTGTTCTTTATATGTATCATGATTAGAATTTCATGTAATTTTGTGTTTATGCTATTGTTTACTGTTGTTAATCAACCTAAAATATGGTTTAGGGAAGAACAGTACCAAATGTTTTAATTGTCGTGCGGTGCTTAGTGACATGCCATGTTTAGGGTTGCACCTCACTTAACTTTACTAGATTAGCTAGTTTACTTTGAGCTTCACCCTTTTCCTTGATTGTGTGACATGCCATGCTTCCTTGCTTTGCCATGTTAATAATCGTTGGTTGATCACCTGTAGCTAAACAACTTGAACCTTTCCAAATGTGTGGTATCGTTGTGTGTGACGAGTACTCCACTTAACCTGTTAGTAACCGCTCTCGACGGTAGGTGCGATGTCTCCTGTTGCCTTCTTGTTGATGCTTGCTCGTGTTTTCTTCATAGTAATAGATGCTGCTCGTTGATTGCTTTCCAGTGTTTATCCTCTTGTGTGCTTCCGCGGGTACCTCTCGGAGACGATGCGAGCTTGCGATCAACTACACCTTCGGAACCCGACTTATCAACAGGCAAGGACTATACATTACTTATGATCCATTCTATTTCAACCAGCGGTTTGCATGCTAGTCTAGTTAGGTTCGATGTTTGATCCTACCACATGTTTACAACCTCTTTCAAACCGATACAGCCATGTCCCCTCCCAGCAAACCATGTACTGCTATGTTACTATTGCTCGTTGCTCATCCCCTGCTTAGTATGCATTCTTAGGATGCTACGATGTTACCCTGTTACCCCTTGGTTTGGGATATCACATTATTATATTGTTGTTGGTGATATGATTATTATAATGTTGACTATATTCGACGAAGGATGGAAGGTCTAGGCTATTCCGCCCCGACGCTTTGTTCCATTCGAGTCACCTAGGATCCGAGTTCCGGGTATTGGTTTTAAGACTGAGTGTGCCTAACCGCGTGTGGGATGCTATGGGGTCCCCTTTTCTTACCTACCTAGCTTCAAACATTTCTAGTGGTGGCCCAAGCTGATTTACCATTTGAAACCGTGTGCGTAACTGGTCTGGAGCCAGTGGATTTAAGACAACTCGGGCCAGCAGAGACAGAGTTCCTTTGTTGGTCCACACTGGTGAGCTAGGGAAGTCCCCTGTTATATCGGTGAGGCTAACCCCGACCTTAGCCATACGGAAGAGTCCGATCCTAGAGCGTGGCCGGCTTTTGGGTTGGGTGTCGACTCCCCGGGGGCCATCCGGATTTGTTCGTTGTTAGTTAGAGGGACCCGTCGTTTCGGATCTCTCGGAACTAAATCATAAAATGGTTGCCTGTGATGGGTAGCAACTGAGAGAGATGGGCGTGCGTGCGGAGCCTTGTAATGGGCAGTTGGTACACCCCTGCAGGGTTAAATCTTTTCGAGAAGCCGTGTCCACAGTTATGGATGACTTGAGACCTACTCCTTGTTCATAGACAACAACAACTGAGGTAATCTTAATATAACTTGATCAACGTGTGTGTGCCTTGACTGCTTCTTCTTCGTCGGGATGCAAAGAGGAGGACAAGGATAGGATAGGTGTTATGTTTGCGTAAGTAGGTGGATAGAAAGACTTGTTGGAGGCGATTCCTCATCGAATGCTTGGCTTCTTATCTTACTCTCTAGATCGTTAGACACTTCATAAATGCTATTGTGGCAGCAACCTCACCACTTACCCCATTCTTACCGTAAACTACTAGTTGTCCTAGAATGACGAGTGATGAAGTCCTTGTTGGGTCAGTTGACCACTACAGTTGGATGTTGAGTACTTCTGTACTCATGATACTACCCCCAAACTCTTTTCAGGGTTCTTGATCGACAACAGGTATGGTGATCGACGTTTCACGTGGAGATTCGACGACGACTAGTTAGGCGGATCCCGGCGGAGGTCCTGGACCTGTGTGGTTATGGGGATCGATGTTTTTCTCTTTGCCAGTAGGCATTTGATTGTAGTTTGTACTCAGACATATACCTTCCGCTGATGTATTGTATTAAAGGCAGTTGTATGCCGATTGTATGAGATGTTGTATCCTTGTATCTGTAATGTTGTGATATCATGTTGGAAATCCGGGGCATATGACTTCGTCATATGTCGCGGTGGGACCGATATGTGCTTCGTCCCCGGATCTGGATGGAAACATCTAGATCTGGAACAGTACCGCATATCGGGCCTTACAGGATCAAAATTGACCCGCGAGTTCACGAGCACCCAGCGGATCACGTGTTGTTCTTCCGAATCTCAAGGAAGAAATGACACGCCGAATCCAGCAAACTCACGGTCAGGGAACAGCTAGAAGGACCCTGCACGATCCACTGCTTCGAAGACAACTGGGGATACATCGGATCGAGTCACAATCTGGGAGCCTGCCGCCTGTTCAACGAACTCGCTGACAGCCTCAAGGAAGAAAAACAGCGAGAAGCCAAGCGCACTCGACGAACCGAGCAGTCGCCGACTCAAGGACAGGTGTACACGATCCAAGAGGGCAGGAAATCGCAAGCCCAACAGGAAGCCTACACACTGCAAGATAGAGCAGCCGAGAACCTAAACACAGTCGAAGTCTACCAGCTACACAACGCAAAAACCAGCATCACGTTCTCCCAGAGCAATCACCCGCCCGTAGTCCCAAGGCCAGGGCACACGGCCCTGGTACTCGACGCCCAAATTGGAGGGTACGACATGGATAGAATCTTCATGGACGGAGGCAGCAGCATGAACATAATCTTCATCAGCACCCTACGCAACATGTTGATCCCACGATCAGCATGGAAGAAATCAAGCACCGTGCTATACGGAGTAGTACCAGGAGAAGCGGCCACTTCCTTTGGAGTAATCGAGCTCGAAGTTGTCTTTGGCAGTAGACGCAATTTCGCAAGACACACCCTCGAGTTCGAAGTACTCGATTGGCAGTCGCAGTACCACGCCATATTGGGACGTCCAGCATTCGCGCAGTTCATGGCGATTCCGCACTACGCCTACCTCAAACTCAAGATGCCAGGATCCGCAGGCGTCATTTAAGTCAACGGGAGCTTCACTAAATCCGACAAGTGCGATCGCGATTTCCATAAAGTCTCCGACACCTTTGGAGCCGAGCAAGAACTCACAGAAATAGCCATGGCGACAGACAAAAGTATCTTTCCGCTAGCAAGCAGAAGCGAGACAAAAGAGTATGGACGGGACTTCAGGATCGACAGTGACACGGTCACCCACCAGGTGCACCGACGGACCCATAAAAAACAGTCCGCGTGTACGCCCACCTTCAGGAAGAGCAAGCAACGGCCCTCGTCGCCTTCCTCCGTGAAGAATGGGAAATCTTTGCCTGGTGCCCAACCTACATGCCAGGAGTACCGCGCGAGTTCGCGGAACACGCGCTGCGCATCAAGCCAAACACCAAGCCAGTGAAGCAAGCACTACGAAGATTCTCAGAATCCAAGCGCAGAGCAATCAGGGAGGAAGTCAACCAATTCCTCGACGCCCAATTCATCCGAGAGACGAAGAAAGCCACTTGGATCGCCAACCCTGTGTTGGTCCGCAAGAAATACACAGACGTTCTACAAATGTGCGTCGACTACGGGCCAGTCAACAAACACTGCCCAAAGGATCACTTTCCCCTGCCAATAATCGATCAGATAATCGACTCGACAGCAGGATGCGATCTACTATCGTTCCTCGACGCCTACACAGGACTTAATCAGGCCAGAATGGAGAAAAAAGACGAAGAGCACACCCTCGCCACCAACCCTCGCGGCACACCCTGCCGCCCCAAAATGCCCTTCGGTCTAAACAACACAGGAACAACATACCAGCGAATGATGCAAGCTTTCATAAGAAACCAGATTGGTGGAAACATCCAGGCCTACATAGACGAGATCATCACCACAATCAAAGAACTCGGACCAGAAGCAGATAAAGAGGACGGCAACACATGTGAACCAGTGCAAGTGGCAGCCGCAAACCAATCGTTAATGAAGAAGCCAACAATGCAGTCGAGGAGCCAGAGCCAGCCGCACCCGAAGATCCATCTTGGAGAGAGCCGCTCCTCAGATTCCTAATCGACGGCACCCTACCGCAGGACGTCGCAGAAGCCAGACGTGTCAGTCGGCGATCCAAAGCTTTCACAGTAATCAATGGGCAACTCTACAAGCGCAGCATTTCCCAGGTCCTACCAAAATGCACAGACGAGGAAGACGGCAAAACCCTACTACTGGAGATCCACGAAGGCACCTGCGGGCACCATGCCAGCAGCCGAGCACTCGTGGCAAAAGTCTTTCGAGCAGGACTATACTGGCCAACAGCCATGAGAAACGCAGAAGACATCGTGCGGCGCTGCATCGCCTGTCAAAAATTCGCCAGCAGATCACACGCACCAGCCTCAGAACTCAAGACCATACCAATATAATGGCCGTTCGCCACCTGGGGACTCGACATGGTGGGCCCGCTCAAGAAATCATCAAAGGGAGGAAGAACACACCTGCTAGTAGCAGTCGACAAGTTCACCAAGTGGATCGAAGCAGTGCCCATCACCAGCTCCACAGCCCTCACGGCAGTGAACTTTATCAAGTCAATAATCTTCAGGTTCGGAGTACCACACAACATCATCACGGACAACGGTACGAACTTCACAGCAGCAGAATTCCAGAACTTCTGCGACGAACTGGGCATCAAAATCAACTATGCATCAGTCCCGCACCCGCAGTCTAACGGCCAGGTGGAAAAAGAAAATGGCCTACTATGCGGAGGACTCAAAAAGCGGCTCCTTGCACCACTCGAGCAAGACGCAGGCAACTGGATAGAAGAACTCCCTGCAGTACTTTGGAGCCTGCGTACCACCCCAAATACCGCAACCCAGTACACACCTTTCTTCATGGTGTACGGGTCGGAGGCAGTGCTACCACATGACCTCAAATTCGGGGCACCCCGGATCTCGGGGTACGAGGAAGAGGAAGCAGAAGAAGCACTGCAAGATGACAAGGATACAATAGACGAAGCAAGAGACACAGCCCTAGCAAGGTCAGAGGGGTACCAGGACAAGCTGCGCACTTACCATAGCAGCCGCCTGCGCACCAGAACCTTCAACAAAGGAGACCTTGTCCTACGGCTCATACAAGAGAAAGTCCACAAGCTTGCCCCACAATGGGAAGGACCGTTCATAATCTCAGAAGTCATAGGAGGAGGCGCCTTTAGACTAAAGAACCCGAAGACTGACGAGGACGTGGGAAACCCATGGAACGTGGCGAACCTACGCCTGTTCTACCCATAGTATCCACCAGTCATGCTCCACTGGCAGCTCATGTAACCCTTCGACGCAATAAAATGATTTTGCCCAAATACTACAACCCAAAGCACTCGGGGGATCGAGTACAAAACTCCCCCCAAGAGACGCTATCGTCGCTCACGCGATATTTACCCAAAGCACTCGGGGCCTCGAGAACAAAACTCCCCCCGAGAGACGCTATCGTCGCTCACGCGATCTTTACCCAAAGCACTCGGGGGCTCGAGTACAAAACTCCCCCCGAGAGACGCTATCGTCGCTCACGCGATCTTTACCCAAAGCACTCGGGGGCTCGAGTACAAAATTCCCCTCAAGAGATGCTATCGTCGCTCACGCGATATTTACCCAAAGCACTCGGGGGCTCGAGTACAAAACTCCCCCCGAGAGACGCTATCTTCTCTCACGCGATCTTTACCCAAAGAACTCGGGGGCTCGAGTACAAAACTCCCCCCGAGAGACGCTATCGTCGCTCACGCGATCTTTACCCAAAGCACTCGGGGGCTCGAGTACAAAACTCCCCCCGAGAGACGCTATTGTCGCTCACGCGATCTTTACTCAAAGCACTCGGAGGCTAGAGCACCACCTCCCCCTGAGAAATGTTCACACAGTCCGAAACTTAAAGGGCCCAAGCAAAAACCCCTGACAGGCTCCATCTGCTGAAAAACGGTTCGAAATACACGGCTACAACCAGATGAAACACAAAGCACTCTGGAGAAATATGGATGGAGCGCAGGACAAAGACAATCCTTTAGTCTTCACCTGATAGCCAACGATCACCTAAAGACTCGGGGGCTACTCCCATCGGGAGCGCTGCCGCGCACCCTATAAAGGACAGAAATTAATAGAAGAACGACAAAGGAAACAAATCTCAGCCTACGTTCGACTCTCCGACTCAAACGTAGCCTCGGGGCTATCAAACATCAGGCATGTATCCCAAGGTAGTTGTACGTGCTTGCAATAAGAACTTTGCACAACATCTTTTGTCCTACCCTCCCGCTACGAACGGGGCCAAAAGGAACTTAGGGAGATTAAGGTACTCCTATCAAAGAGCACCTGAACAAAGCATTAACACTTCATGGATACACGGAATCCTCAAATTATAGTCCATCCCCTTTGGTGTCCCAAGCTGTCACCATTGGGATCGCCGGTTCCGGACCATAATAGGTGCATACAAATCATAAATAAGATCAAGAACACCTCAAACTCAAGAAACAAAAGGGTGATCAGATCTGAAATCATGGCACTCGGGCCCAAAGTGACAAGCATTAAGAGCAACAAGTTGTAACAGAGATGATAAACACCAAGTAGATGATAGGCAACATGCCCCCAACAATCTGATGAACTATTACATGATCTAACTCATCCAATCCCTACCATCCCCTTTGACTACAGCAGGGAATTACTCACACATGAGAGAAGAAGTCATGGAGGGGTGATGGAGAGACGATGATGATGACGATGGCGATGACTTCCCCTCACCGGAGGCCAAAGCAGCTTCCAGATTAGCTCTCCCGGAGAAGAACAGAGGGTGGCGGCGGCTCCACGACGTAGATTGGAAAAGAGTCTTCTGTTTCAGAGTTTCCTCACCGAGGGAATAAAAGGGGCGAAGGTAGGTCACCAGGGGGTGTGGGACCCACCCAGGAGGGCAGGTGGCGCGGCCAGGGGCTGGGCCTCGCCACACACCCTTCTGGGTGCCCCCTGGCTGCTCTGTGGCCCCCCTTTGGCCTTGTCGAAGCTTCGAGAACGCTGATTTTTTATATAATTTTTGTGGATTTTCCAGTGTACCTAAATACCCAGAAACCTGCACAAAAGAAAACAGCACTGGTAGCTCTGCTGAAAACAGCGTAAGTCCGGGTTAGTTTTGTCCAAATCATGCAAGAATGAGGCAAAAACAATAGCCAAAATGTTTGGAAAAGTAGATACGTTTGAGACGTATCAACTCCCCCAATCTTAGCTATTGCTTATCCTCAAGCAATTCATTTCAACAAACTGGATGCGACAACGAAAACTTTGAAAAACTCTTTTGCTTCATTAGATGTATATAAGCATGTACTACGAAAGAGTTTAGCAAGTTTTGACACCATGCTACAAAGACAATGCACGAAGCAATCCTTCTTTCATGTGATTAGTCACAAACAAACAAAAGTAAATAATAGACAATAAAAAGCTATGCAAGGTGAACAAATTACAGCTGGGCAGTTGACAGGATTACAGATGCAAACCAATGCTAACTATGCTACAAAAGAATGGAAGATGCTCAAAAGCATGGGCAGTACGCCAAGATAAGTAGACCGAAATCCATCTGCTTCTACTACTGATCATGCACCTTGAGATATCTATCCAGAACATCTCGCTGGTATTAAGTTGCGAGCCCCACCCAAAGTGTAAACCCAAAGCAACATGCAACTGCATTAAAAGAACTTTGCGTAAAGTAAACAATCCTTGAAACTGTGGTTACAAGCACCGTTGTTTTCCCCCTTGTGGCAACAACACATCCCCTAGACTCATGTTTATGTGACTCAAACTAGTCCTCGGGGGGCATGAACCCACGATCATGCATAACACTCCCACTTGGAGTTACTACCTACTACTTGGCCAAAGCAATAAACAACAACGGAGAACATGAAGGAATTACTCAAGAGAAAAAATATAAAGGAGAAGAACCAAATATATTAGTCATCACAATCTGAACATAGTCTCATAATCCATCAGATCTTAGCAAACTCAACATAGCAACAACAGAAAGAATAAAATAGGGCAGCTCACAAGGTCTAATCCATGAAGAACAAAGAGGGCGAGAGGACATCACATAGCTGCTAATCATGGACCCATGATCCAAGGTGGACTACTCCGGATCATCCAGGAAGCGTCCATCGTGGTGGAGAAGCTCCCGGAGGTCAATCCTCCCTCCGGCAGGATGCCGGGAAGAGGTCTTCTAGTGCTCCCGATCTTGGAAGCGCGGCGGCGGAGGTACAAAGGCGAGATCACGAAAGAGGGTTCTGTCCTTGGGGGTTTCGGGACAAGAGAGATATATAGGCGAAGGGGGCAGCCAGGGGGCCACTAGGGGTCAGGCGGCCTCCTGGCGCGACCCCACCCTAGGTCGCGCCCCCTGGCCGTCTGGGCACCAGGTGGGTCCACTTTGGGCCCCCTTCGGGACTCTGGAAGCTTCCGTTACGCTGATTTTTTATATATTTTTCCTGGATTTTTTCTGGCATTTTACGTAATGGGAAAACCTGAAATAAAAAGATAGCAGAAAACAGAAACTGGCACTGGGGTGCACTGAGTTAATATGTTAGTCCAAATATGATCAAAAGTGTATGAAAGTGTATCAAAAGCATAGCAATATCACCCAAAACATGCATGGAGCAAGCAGAAATTATAGATACGTTTGGGACGTATCAAGATCTTAGGTACATAAATGAACTTAGGTCCCTTGTTCACCGGGGTGTCTACCTTTTTGGTTTTGATTGAGGATAAAGTTGTTCCTAAAGCATCAATTACTTCCTCAATCTTATCTATCATACAAGTACCATCTTCCTTGGATTTAAGGGTCTCCAAAGTTTTGTGAACTTTACTTATGGAGCTATCAAGCCTATTCATATTCCCTTAAATCCTATGATCTACTTCATTTATCTTACTGAAGTTTAGTCATAATATGTTCTAAAGCGATCTCATGGCTCGTGTCAACAATAGGGGGAGATCCAACTAATTTTTCTATAACATTGAGAGCTTCCCATGTGGGAGTTTCCAAGAAGTTGCCACTTATTGTTGTATCTAATATGAATCTATTCCAACATAAAAATTTCTAAGCAGGATAGTAGTGATTGCTTCTTGGTGGCTCTACTTTGAGAATCACTAATTCTATACCAAACATCTTTCAAACTCTCCCCGCCTCTCTGTTTGAAGGTGAGGACTTTCGCCTCGGGTGCAACACCAAAGATAAATGAACTAGACATACTGACTACCACAAGAAACAAACTAGGATCAATGTAATTTCTTTTAGATTTTTGGATAAATACACAAAATAAAAAACTAGAAACTGAAAGGTAAACTAACAAGACTAAAAAGAAAAGGTAAGAGGTAGTCCCCTATCTTGAAGCTTGGAATCCCCGGCAACGACGCCAGAAATTAGCTTGATGGGTGCAGATAGAACCTCCTCGTTGGTTACCCCAAGTGGAAGGTTATGCTGTAGATAGTAGCAAATTTCCCTCAGTAAAGATACCAAGGTTTATGTCTACCGTAGGATTGCGGATACAACAATTAGGTGGCAAGCAACGGTGCTAGAAATTATTCTGAGGCGCGACACCAATTAGCTTGCCTGGACCTGCACACAATAACACAAATAACTTTGCTCCAAACGAGTATAGACAGGTTATCAATCTCTCCGGCCTTGTTGCTTACAAAGGTTAAAACACAAGAGATAATAATAATGCAACTGAAAAGGAAATAAAAGAAGTAAATAATAGTGGTGTAAACTATGATGATAATATGGACCGGGGCGTCATGACGCTCCCTAGTGATGTCTCTCTCCCAAAAGACGGTAAACAATTATGTTGGATGAGCAAACTACAACTGGGCATTTGATAAAATTGTAAACGCACCGCAATGCTAATAATGCTAGCAGAGAGTGTAAGGTTCGATTGAATGGGCATTACACCAAGTCAAATCGATCTATTATTCATCAGCATATACTTATTAATCATCCACCTTGAGATATCTATCCAGAATATTCGATGGTATTAAGTTGCGAGCCACAACTATATGTTACAAACTCAAAGCAGCGGACAACTCCATTAACACTATATGCGTAATGTAAGCAATCCTTATGACGCACAATCATAAGCACCGTTGTTTTACCCCTAATGACAACAACACATTCCCTAGTCCCATGTTTATGTCACTCAAGTCGGACATCAGGAGGCATGAAACCATTATTTAGCATAACGCTCCCTCTTGGAGTCACAAGCTATTACTTGGCCAAAGCAATAAATTACAACGGAAAACATGCATGACTACTCAAGAACAAAATATAAAAGAGATCAAAATATATTACTTCCACAATCTGAACATAATCTCATAATCCATCGGATCCCAGCAAACACAACATAACAATATAGAAACTATAACAAATATGTCTTGATCATGATAGGAAACTCACAAGGTCTAATCAATGAAGCACAAGAATGAAGAGAAGATATCATCTAGCTTGCTGCCATGAACCCTAGGTCCAAGGTGGAACTACTCATGAAGCATCTCAGAGGCAAGCACGATGATGGGGGAGCCTTTGGAAATCAATCCTTCCTCCGACAAGGTTCCGGGACAGGAACTTCTACTGGTCCCGATCTCGGTATCGCGGCGACGGCGGAACAGTGCCATGGATGGCGAAAAAAGTCATCTCCGAGGATTTTTGGAACGGGGTGTAAATATAGGCGAAAGAGGGGCATCATGAATGGCCCCACCTAACCAGGTGGCCAGGAGGCACACCCAGCCCTTGTCGCGCCAGGTGGCCGCCTGGCCAGGGGGTGGCCCCCCTTTGGCTCATCTTCGGGCTTCTGGAGTTTTCCGGTACGTTGGAATTTCAAAAAAAAATCTAGATTTTTTCGGCGATATTGATTTTTAGCTTTTTCTGCAATGCACAAATAAAAAAAGACAGAAATTGGCACTGGGCTAGGTGAATAGGTTAGTCCCAAATATGATGTAAATGGTATGAAAGTGCACTGAAACATATATCAAAGTCACCAAAACAAGCATGGAACAAGCAAAAATTATAGATACGTTTGAGAAGTATCATTGTAATGACTGCATGATTGAGTTTTACACTTTCTTGTTGCATAATTCTGTCAATTGCTCAACTGTAATTTGTTCATCCAACATAAATTTTATTGTCTTTTGAGAGAAGACATCACTAGTGAATGCCATGACACCCCGGTCCATATTCTCACCATATATTTACACCGCTGTAATTTACCGTTTTTACTTTCATTCCATTCTTTACTTTTACCGTTCCAATTTCATTTGCGTTTAACCTTTTGTAAACAACAAGACAGAGGGATTGACAACCCCTTTGACTCGTTGGGTACTAAGTTATTTGTCCTTATATACAGGGTCGCGTCTTCTGTTAGCGCCAGAGCAGACACCTATTTGTAGCATTACGAGTCCTACTGAAGATATAAACCTTGGTATCTTACTCAAATTTTTTGCTGTTATCTAGTACATCACTGCCTTTCACTTGGGGTAACCAACGAGGAGTGTGATCCGCACCATCACTAGGTCGCCCTTCCTATCCCACGCGGGACGATGCATAGGGGATAAGGTATCGTCTTCGGGGTGGAAGGGGATTCATGAGATCATATTGATTTTCAGAGCATCTTTAGCAGATTCATCAAAATCGCGACGCACAAAAACGAGATGTGAATCGCCGCAAACACGAAATGCAACACGAAATCTCATGGGACATAACATATGTGCCATTTTGAATGACATAATTTACATACTTGAAAAGTTAGATAGTTTGCGCTACAAATTACGTCGGGACGAATGCGAGATATGAACACTAAATCCCTCCTCCCCTCATAGTAGATATAGTGGCAGAGGCGCTTTTTTGCGGGTCGCCCGCATAAATTTTACGTTAAAAACTTTCGTACGTTAAAAAATACTCGTATGTTCACGAACCGACGGTGGGATGACATTTCTGCTAGATGTGCTCTCATGTACGGGGATGCCGATATACAAAAATTCAATATCTGTAAAATAATAATATAAATATATCAATGTCGTTCCATTCGATTATGTTTATCGTTGAAAACAAAACGGAAGGGTGAGACGTGAGGAGCACACATGAATGTGCATGCGTGGTGGTCAAACGAGTGGACCGATGAGAATACGGATTTTGTTTTGTTCATTCCGGCAACCGGGAAGGATTCAGGCGTAAGAGAAACGATAGACAACTACCCTTCCCACACTCCACAAAGATCTTCTTCCCAAGAGAGAAAAAGAAAGAAAAATACGTACGTTTCTTTTGCCAAACTAGATGCACGATCGCTTCTTGGGAATGAGCACATATGACATATTTTCCGATGCATGTGGGCAATGGCGCCCAAAATAGTCGTGGCCTCAACAACAGCTCACCGTGAAGCAAGCCACTGTTCCGGTGTTCCCCCACCGGCGCACCCGTAGAAAGAAAGCAGAGCTCCGGCTTGCCGCGCCAAACAGACTAGATGGAATGGGCGCGCTCCGCCGCGCCAGACTGTAAGTGTGTTCTTAGTGTTTGATTTTCAGACTTTTCAAATGCAGGTTTCTAAATGAGCCTAAGATTATCTTGCTTATAGATGTTTTATTGATGTAACATAGTAGTTAATAAAAAGAGATGAAGATTGTAGCTTAGCTAGTACAACCTTTGCACGTAACTATAAGCAAGATAATCTTAGGCTCCTCACATATATGCATGAGCCTTGAATCATTAACTTTAGATGACTAAGAAACACTGCTTTGAGGTAGTTGTTTCTTAAATTTTTATACCACCTATGGTAATGTGCTAAGAGATGATACATTAGAGGAACCCTTAAATGAACTTCGCCACACATATAGTTGGTTGGTGATGAAAAATATCTGATCAAAAGAAAATAAACATTGGTATTTTGAAGCATTGTGTTTAATAGTGGCAATTTTGTACACCACAACACCACTTGAAACATGTTACAGGCGCACATGGACGGTACGAACGAAGATGAAATGATATGCGCACAAGTTAAACCCTAGACTACATGAAAATGTACAAAAAATAGAATGTGTCTAGATCTCAGTCGACTAAGACATAACAAAGTCTCAATCAAGTGATAGAACATATCCAAAAAAAAGGAAAAGTTTTTCCTGCATGAATCTTCATACGCGATCTCACGAATATAGCATCGACTAGGACTTGGTTAAGTCTCAGTCGACTGATATTTAGCAATCCCCCAAAAAATAAACTAAAAGGTGATCCGAATAAGCTATACATCATCAAATGATGAGAAAATAATAAAAATGTTGTTAAGTTTGTTCACAAAAAAATAGTAACTTTTATAGAAAACATCATAACCAATTTGTTATTTGTCTCTTCCATATGAAATTCTAAAAACATGAATTAACTATAGATGAGTGCTTCTAACTACGATTTGAACGACATTGATTTTAAGTAACTCTTAAGTGTAGAGTTTGTAAGTTTATTGCAGTGTTATGTCGCCTTTTGATAAGTTCTTTTTTTTATTTATGTAACTTATTGAGCTTGGTGAGGGTTTGATTTGTTAATTTTTCTTTTGGCTCTTTCAATACTATGGGATCCATATTAGGCTAGGAATGTTGGAATAGTCTCAGTCGACTGATATTTAGCAATCCCCCAAAAAATAAACTAAAAGGTGATCCGAATAAGCTATACATCATCAAATGATGAGAAAATAATAAAAATGTTGTTAAGTTTGTTCACAAAAAAATAGTAACTTTTATAGAAAACATCATAACCAATTTGTTATTTGTCTCTTCCATATGAAATTCTAAAAACATGAATTAACTATAGATGAGTGCTTCTAACTACGATTTGAACGACATTGATTTTAAGTAACTCTTAAGTGTAGAGTTTGTAAGTTTATTGCAGTGTTATGTCGCCTTTTGATAAGTTCTTTTTTTTATTTATGTAACTTATTGAGCTTGGTGAGGGTTTAATTTGTTAATTTTTCTTTTGGCTCTTCCAATACTATGGGATCCATATTAGGCTAGGAATGTTGGAATCACCCGCATTACGAAGGTCAATTATTTCCACCAGCCGATCGGTCAAAGCTTACGCTATGCTCGCGCACAAATTTACTCTTGATTTACTGCATATGATGTGTGATATATGCTACAACAATAATATTAAAATGCTAATATATGCACAACTATGATACTAAAATGTTAGTACGTCTAAACTATGTATCTAGATGTATTTTAGTGCTACATACATCTATTTAAGAGTGTGACATAAAAATGTTACTATGCCCATCCATATTACTTATCGCTCAAACGGATGTTTAGATGTACTTTACTGCTAAATATATTTATTTGAGAGAATGTGATGGGCAACAATGATGCTACTGAAAAGCTACCAATGCTCCTTGATTTTTGCCACAATAAACATGATGATGTGACCGACTGTAACGGCCCTGCAAATTTTGCTGACCGGTAGGAAAAAAACTATCACGAACAATCAAATTTGTTGCGACCAGTCGTCGACAAATATGTCTACGACAATGATGTCACGATTTTTGTTGTATTTGTGCTATATAAAAATTAAGAATAATATACACAGATATAAAAAAACAAACCTTTACTGTCACAAACCGTATAATTTGCTACAAAGAAAAATCAATTATGTTGCACCTGACCGATCGATTGAAATTTAGACTTGTGTTGATCGGCACTCAGCACTGTCCTTTTGCATAAGCTGTGCGAGAGGACCTCGAGAGTACTATTTCACAACGGAAAAATAAAAATGACCGGGATAGTTGCACAGCTCCGCGTGGCTGTTCGGGCCTGGTCATCTAGATATGTAGTTGAATTATTTTAAAGGTTGAAAATGCTTCCAGGTTCACCCATAGCCAACAACGGCACTGCATAGGGCCACAACCAGTGATTCATTTGAACAACGCAAGAGTGAGAAAAGTTAAATGCTCCTTGAAACCTTGACCCACATGTCAGCCACAGCTGATCCTGAGATGGCCTGAGGGCTCTCCTTTTAAGCCCCGTATAATCTAGTAGAAGATACGGTTGGTTAGCTTCAGCATGTGCAAGATCCCCCAAATTTAGCCACCGAACAAGGCAATAATCAGACAGCAGTTTCCGCATAAGCAGAGTCCTACTTAACCTAACCTAAACTTAAACAAGCAGCCGATCATCGCAGCACACCACCGTCTCTGTCAGCTCATCAGCTCAGCTCTCTGTCTTGCTGAATCGAACCTAGCTGTTATTATTCCTTTCTAAGGTGGCACCACCACCTCTTAACTCCCGTCTCTCTCCTTCCCTCCCTCCCTCCCTCTCTCTCTCTCTCTGGCCTAGCGTTTGCTTGCTCCGTAAAGCTGAAAACTAAAACTGCTCCAGGAAAAAAGCGCCCTTTATCTCCTCCCTCCCCTTGCCGGCTCCACTCCAGACGGTGGCCGGGTTCTCCTTCTACATCTTCTTGAGCTGGGTCCCCGGAGCATTTGCTGATCCGGCTCTGGGTGCTCGGAGGTCGGAGCCCAGCGTCTGCTCGCCGGCGGAGGAGCGCGCGTCGATCTTGGCCGGATCTCGGCGAATGCCCGCCGCGGGCCGCTCCGGTGGACCGGTACAGGTGCGTTTCCCGGATCCAGCTTTTTTCCTGTGTTTTTTTAACAAGCTTACTTACTACTGCTGTTCTTGAATGAAACTGTTCTTCATTTCTGTTGCTGTTTCGTCCTTCTTTTCTCCCCTCCGGATTAATAGTAGCGGGGCCGTTTTTACTAGTACTACCATTTTCTTGGGAAAACAGTACCTACTGCTATTTCTTGCTCTGATTTGAAGTTTGCTATGGAGATGCTTTCAACCTCGCGAATGGAACGAGATGTAGAATGCAAAGATGTAGTAGTGGTCGTAGTAGGTAAAAAAGTAAGGACATATGGAACAGAAAATCTGAATATTCACATATTCCTCATTATTGTATATAGCATATAAACAATATATATACTCCGTAAAAGAAATTCGGTGGTCTGGCCCATACCTCCTCCTCCCAACTCTCACGCCGTCATCTTCTCCCAAATCAGCGCCGCCGAGCAATCGTTCCCGATCTTCTAATTTTTTTTTGTTCTTGGCATGGCGCCGCCGAGCAACCCTCTGGGCTACCATCCGAGCTCTCCTCCCTTTCTGCTCTATTGGCTTAAGGGGAGATCCCACTCCCACCAGACTGATTTCCTGTATTGGTAAAGGAAGCCCAAGATTGCTTGGATAGTTCTAGTTAGTCTTGGTCATTCATCCTAGTTAGTGTGAACAACGCGTCCATAGTTATGAGATTCGGTTTGCCTTTTTATTGCTTTGTCCTGATCTCAGTGGGGATCATATGATATGGGTGTTATTCCATGGGCTAGGGCCGGTTCGGTTCGGGGTGCCAGTCCATAGCTATGTTGTGCATGTAAGTGTTCTTGATTTACCCATTCCTGCATATTTGTGCATCTAGCTTTTGCCTCTGGTTCAAGTGTTTTTGCTAATCAGCTTAGAGGATTATAGCTTGGAATTGTACATGCCATCTCAAACACTGTGCACATTTTTTTTGTCATTCAGGTCAACATCATGATGGGGAGGAGGAAGTTGCAAGTGGTGACCTTGGTGATCTTATGTTTCTGTTCATCTGCTGGGATCTGCAAAGCACAGCCAGTGGATTTCAAGCCTGCTGATAGCTACCTGGTTGACTGTGGGTCTGCCAAAGGCACGACGGTTCTTGGGAGGAGCTTTGCCGCCGATGGGGCAATGCCTGTGAAAGTTTCCACCCCCGAAAACATCCTTGCAGGCACCTCGGCCAACGGGGTGTCCTCGTTCGACAACTCAGTGCTTTACCAGACTGCCCGCATCTTCACGACCCCGTCATCCTACACTTTTCCGATCCAGAAGCAGGGGCGGCATTTTGTTCGTCTCTACTTCTACCCCTTCATCTATCAGAGTTATGATCTCTCCACTGCCAAGTTCACGGTGTCGACCCAAGATGTGCTCCTGCTTAGTGATTTCCAGCAGCCAGACAAGACGGCACCACTGTTCAAGGAATACTCTTTGAACATCTCCCGTGACGAGCTTGTTATTTCCTTCAAGCCGTCAAACGGGATGGCTTTCATCAACGCAATTGAAGTGATTTCTGTTCCAGATGATCTCATAGCCGATGTAGCCAATATGGTCAACCCTGTGCAGCAGTATAGTGGTTTGATTACACAGTCATTGGAGACGGTGTATCGTGTCAACATGGGTGGTCCGAAGGTTTTTCCGAACAATGATACCCTCTCGAGGACCTGGCAGAATGATCAGAAGTACATACTGAACCCCAGTGTGACCAAAACTGTTGTATATGGCAAGGACATCAACTACAGGAAAGGCGGAGCAACTCCACTGACAGCCCCCGATATTGTCTACGGTACAGCTACAGAGTTGGCGGCTGCAAACACATCCAACGCACTTTTCAACATGACGTGGCAGTTTGATGTGGATGCAGGCTTCAGCTATCTGATAAGATTTCACTTCTGTGATATAGTCAGCAAGTCACTGAACCAGCTCTACTTCAATGCATATGTGGGAGGCTTCTTTGCACAGCATGATCTTGATCTCTCAGAGCAATCGGTGAATCAATTGGCTACAGCCATCTATGTTGATGTGGTTCTTTCTTCCAATGATGCATCTAGCAAGCTCAGCGTCAGTATTGGTTCATCCATCTTGAACAATGCGATGCCTGATGGGATTCTGAATGGCCTTGAGATTATGAAGATGGGCAGTGGCTCGGGTTCTGCTTTCACTGTTGGATCTAATGGTTCACGCAAAAGTTTGCCCATAATTATTGGCTCTGTCCTTGGGGCTGTTGGACTTCTGATAATTATCGTTGTTGCTGTACTGCTTTGCCGGAGGAAGAAGACTGACGACAAGCAGCACTCGAAGACTTGGATGCCTTTCTCTATCAATGGGCTCACGTCTCTCAGTACAGGAAGCAGAACTTCTTATGGTACTACACTGACATCAGGTATGAATGGAAGCTACGGATATCGCTTCGCCTTCAATGTGCTCCAAGAAGCAACAAACAACTTTGATGAGAACTGGGTCATTGGAGTCGGAGGTTTCGGTAAGGTCTACAAGGGAGCGTTGAGGGATGACACGAAGGTTGCGGTGAAGCGAGGAAACCCCAAGTCTCAGCAAGGTCTGAATGAGTTCCGGACAGAGATCGAGCTCCTTTCACGTCTGCGGCACCGCCACCTGGTGTCTCTGATTGGGTACTGTGATGAAAGGAATGAGATGATCTTGGTGTACGAGTACATGGAGAACGGGACCGTCAAGAGCCACCTATATGGTTCAGATAACCCGTCTCTCAACTGGAAGCAGCGCCTGGAGATCTGCATTGGAGCAGCAAGGGGGCTGCATTATCTTCACACTGGTTCTGCAAAGGCCATCATCCACCGTGACGTCAAGTCCGCAAACATCTTGCTGGATGAGAATCTCCTCGCCAAAGTCGCCGACTTCGGGCTGTCGAAGACCGGGCCGGAGCTGGACCAGACTCATGTCAGCACTGCAGTGAAGGGCAGCTTTGGGTACCTCGACCCTGAGTACTTCCGAAGGCAGCAGCTGACCGAGAAGTCGGACGTCTACTCCTTCGGCGTTGTGATGCTGGAGGTGCTCTGCGCGAGGCCGGTGATCGACCCTTCGCTGCCGAGGGAAATGGTGAACCTGGCAGAGTGGGGCATGAAGTGGCAGAAGAGAGGAGAGCTGCACCAGATCGTGGACCAGAAGCTCTCCGGCGCCATCAGGCCGGACTCTCTGAGGAAGTTCGGCGAGACGGTGGAGAAGTGCCTGGCGGACTACGGCGTGGAGCGGCCGTCGATGGGGGACGTGCTCTGGAACCTGGAGTACGTCCTGCAGCTCCAGGACGCGGACTCCACCGTGTCGGACGTCAACAGCATGAACCGGATCGTGGACCTGCCGTCGCAGGTGCAGCATGTGGGCGCCATGGAGAGCATCAGCGTGACCATGGCGGAGGCCGGGGGTTCTCACGAGCCTGATCACGACCTCTCCGACGTGTCCATGAGCAGGGTTTTCTCCCAGCTGATCAAAGCTGAGGGAAGGTGATAACGCATCGCGATCTGTAGTAGGGTACCCGTAGAGATGTGAGCAAGCCTTGATTTTCTTTTCTTTTTCCTTTTCTTGTTCAAGTTTACCTGAGATGCCACGTGTAATTGGTTGTTTCGTCCCTTATAAATTGTACTGAACTGAATTACGGTTTTGATTTCTGATGGCCTTTTCCCACGTCTGTGGGCACATTATTTAGTATAGATATCTTCTTTTTAAAGAGATGGTTATATCATGGCAAAAAGAAAAGAGATGGTTATATGAGTTTAAAAAAAGAGAGATGGTTATATTCTTGGAACCGCATCAACGCTACACTCACTGGCGAATCAACCGCAAGTTGGTTAGGTGGACTGTTGTATCCCAGCCCACTAGAGTTCAAATCTTAAATTTGATAATGGTGCTCGCATTTTTTTGATTTTATTCCAGGGCTTTCGGTGATGCGCTTTCAGTGGGAGGAGACGTTCTCGTCGAAGACAAGATGGTGACTTCGTTAATCTCAAGATGATGTACCGGCTCAGTATTGCGAAGATGCTCATAGGGATAGGGTGTGCGTGTGTGCGTCATAGGAGTGATTGTATACTCGTGTATGTAAGCGTCGGAGTTGTACTGTTTTCCTAAAAAAAACGCTACACTCACTAGCCACCAGCGAATTAATTTGTGATTGAATTGATTGTGCTTGAGTTGATGAGGGTAGTATCTTTACTCAATTGGAGTTTAAGTCATAGATTTAATATTGATGCTTGCATTTCCTTGATTTATTTTAGTCTTTTTGGCAATGTGTTTTCAGTAAGATAAAACGTTTCTGTCGACTACGTCGCACATGTGTCGACTTCATCAATTTTAAGTGGTGATTTCGTTAATTTCAAAATGATGTGTCGGTTTAATATTACGAGGATGTTTATACGGTAGTGGTGATTTTATTAATTTCAAAATGATGTGTCGGTATAGTATTACGAGGATGTTAGGATGCGCGTGTGTACTTTCTTAGGGGTAAATGTATGCTCGTTTATGCAAGCATCTGCATTGTATTGTGTTTAAAAAACCTGCTACACTCACTAGGGAGGGTGATTTCACGCTTGAGAGAAATGTCATGGACCAGACGTCTTTCAATTTTCTCATGACCATGATGTGTGGGTGCTCTTCTATTCAGCTTCATCTTATTTAGCAAGAGGTGGCGGCAACATTTGGTGACTTCAACTTGATAGTGCTGAGCTCCAAGGTTAAAGCCCTATGATTTTTTGGGTGAAATAATAATAGAATTCCCCGCAAAAATATATATTACAGTCTATTACAATCTTGGAATGAATAAGGACATGTACAATGGTACTATTTTAGTTTTATCATGTTGATGTGGAGGAGAAAGAAACTAAAAAAAAGGCTTTGCCTTCTCTTAGCTAAGAGATCACCTCTTAGCAATAATTCTCTCACCACAAATTTAAGAATCTCTAGTTATTATAGTTAAGCTAAAATAAAATCCATTGTATGTCACTTTTTTTGTCATATCTAAATTATGTGGGGGCGTTAAGATAGAACAATTGTACATGCCCTAAAAGCTAGGGGGCCGCTACAACCAACAATCAATGCTTAGGGGGCGGGTGTAGCTACCGATGCGAACCTTGTTCTAAGATCTATATAATGAGTTTTAAATTCCTTCTCCGGAGCGAGACACTTGATTTCCATGACTAGATGCCCTATGTTTGACGTTCGATGATTGCACTGGCGGTGTTTTATGTGCCGTGTTTTTATTGAAGAGATTACCGATGTAGGGTAAGCCTATATAGTATAGCCCAATCTTTACGATTGAAGATGTTTTTGAAGTGGATTCATGAAATACATGAAAAACACAAGGACAATCCATAAAAAATTACAAATTAAAACACTAATTGGACAAGATCTACATCAAGTATTCCTCAGATCCAAAGCCAATACAAAGGGTGCATCTAGCTTCAAGAACAACAAGGGAAATAAAGATACAAAGGTAATGTAATGCTTCATAGATTGGGCTTATGGATGACTGCCAAAATAAATTCATATCCATCCGACTTATTCTAACAACCTAATCTAAAATTTATTCTAGAAACCTAGTAATTAAAAAGAGTTAACTACTAACCTTTTAAAATAAAGTAATAGGTTAGGCTGCCAAAATAAGTTGAGTAGGGGGCATCTTATTTTGGTAGTCATCCATAAATTTCAAAAGAACTGGCCCTCAGTAGTTGTCAAGTACAAATGGCTTAAAAAGAGCAACTATAACATTAAAACAGAGGCACATGATGAATATTGGGATATATTATGAATGGTTTCAAAATGCAAAAAACAATTCATGGGGATTACTACTTGTTTATGTGTAAGAATTATTGTAGGCATGTATTGCACAACTAAAAAGATGCACTTAAAAAAAATCACCTCTTATCTACAATCCTACCCTCCCTGACAAGGGGTCCAAGCAGAAACTAGGGGTAATTAATGTTACTATATGGCCAACGAGAACAATGCATTAGCATTCTATGAATACATGTTAACCTCAAATTACAACTATCCACTTTGATATCCCAGCATGCCGCTTTCGGGGTCTCCGGATCAAAGCTTTATCATGTGCATATGACTTACATGTACAACCATAAATAAAAATGACATGAATGAAATAATTGTTCAAATCGTAATTCATATTACTCAGACCCTAGTAACAAGCATCAAGGACAACAAAGTCATAACAACATCAATTCTTGAACAATCACCAATCTAAGGATTATTTCCCCATCAATCTGAAGTCTAATACATGATATACTTTATTCAAATCTCATCTATCCAATGTGCCTACAATGGATTACTCACACATAACTGAGGGAAACATGATGATGGTGGTGGAGGAAAGGTTGATGGCGATTTTGGTGAATCCCCCTCCTCCGAGAAAAAACCCTAGCCTCCAGGAGCCCTCTAGGATAAGAAAAATGGTGACGATGTATTCGTGTAGCGATAAAATACCATCAATTAGTTTTGAGGGATTATGACGTATATAAAGCCGAGAGGCCCCGGGAGCCAGCCAGGGAGGCCCACAGGCTAGAGGCACTCTGCCCCGAGGGCGCCTTTAGCGAGGGGGGGGGCACCTCCAAGTGCAAACTTAGACATCCCATGCCCTCCTTGATGAATGTTCAAGATTTTCTTTGTATTTTCAAAAAAAATGTTTCTCTGAACAAAATATAACACTATAGATCCCCAACAACACCAATTTAGATTAATTATTTTTTCATTTAATCAAGTTTTGAGTAAAAAATTAGGTAGACGTGTTCAGAAAATGAGATAAATTTGAAACATATCATGCATAAATGGGGCTTGCCCCCTAATAAAGAGGGGGCACACCCTAACTGGGCAGTCGACCCAAGATAAGCTATCCCACTTGGCCCAACCAAGTGGCAGATAGTCTGGCGCCATCTAGAACATTTCAAGAGGTTCTAGAATCTACCAAAACCTTCCATTGACTTTGAAAGGATCGAGATAGACCTAGAGGGGGGGGGGTGAATAGGTCTTATTACAAATTTTTAACACTACTTAGAAATTTTAGGCAATAATGCGGAAGATAAAGGTGTGCCTAACAATTGCAAGGTTGACCTAGCTTAGTACAAGATAAAAAATAAGCAAAAAATACTAAAGCAAGTGAGGGGCAAATAATACGGTAGCACAAGTAATAAGGGAAAGGAGTAAGGATAACCGAATGACACGAAGACAACGATGTATCCCGATGTTCACTTCCTTGGAGGGAAGCTACTCACCGTTCGGAGAGAGTGGGTGAAACCACGAAGGCACACCAACGCCACGAAGTCCCACTCTATTCCCCTTGAGATATCACCACGAAGGCGATTCCCAACCACTACCGGTTGACCTTAAAGGCGGTCACCAAACCCTCACAAACTCAACGGGGGTAATCACAATGGTCGATTCCTCTCCGAAGAACTCCTACCCGCCTAGGAGTCTCCAACCTCCAAGAGTAACAAGATCAATGGGAAATGCTCAAGACTTGCTCAAAACGCGATTTGTTTTGGTTGGAAGATGGGGAAGGGGCGGATCTATCACTCGGTGAAAGATCCGTCAAGAACTCTCAAGGAACTCTCCGGGATCTGAGATTTGGTGAGGGAGAGAGTGAGAGGGAGCACTTGCGTTCTTGGGTGTTTGTAAATGAAGTGGTCAACCCTCACAAGTGGGAGTGAGGGGGTATTTATAGCCCAAGGGACGAAATGGCCGTTGGGGGAATAAGTTGTGCAAGTGTCGGACGTCCGTCAGGGGTCGGACGTCTGAAAGTCCAAATGTCGGACGTCCGAACCAGGTCGGACGTCCGCAATGTCCAAATTGAGTTCAGCAAGCACCACCTGAAGAATAGACCAGTAGCATATCAGACGTCCGACAGGGTTCGGACGTCCGAGACATGTCGTACTTCCGGTGAATTTTCTTGCCCACTGACCTTTCCTACCGAAAACCAGCATATGAGATGTCGGACGTCCGATGGCTGTCGGACGTCCAAAACTTTGAATTGTCGGACGTCCGAAAGCAATGGTCAGATTTTTACATTTTAGTTCCAATTTTGTGTCGGAGTGTTTTTGTTTTAATTAGCTTTGAGAAAGTCTTAAACACAAACCCACTGATCCCCTCTTAATAGTGCGGGGATCCCTATACTCAAGATTAATCGAAAAGCTTACGCTTCAACTTCATTGGTTTCGTATCTTGAGAAATTTGATAAGATCAAATGGTCCTTGATGCACCACGACAACGAACCAAGGACTAAAACCTGAGATATACTTGGAAAAAATTATTAGTCCTCTATATGTACATTGTCATCAACATCAAAATATAATTAAGGACAAGATTGCACTTTCAATCTCCCCCTTTTTTGTAGTTGATGACAACATACATATAACTCCCAAACTTGTTCAGATTTTAGCTTTTAGTGGGAGCAAGTTTTATTATGAACTCCCCCTTAATGTGTGCATATAAGATTCTTTACTTTACGCAAGATGCACACATTGGGGCAAGTCACAACAAATGATATCAAGGCAAGCAATCATTGATTGTGGAGATGACAAAGTAGATTGCACCCAAACATGAGAACAGAACCATATGCCAATAAGTTTTTAAGCCAGACGCAAGAGCAACACCATGCATAACACAAGAATCACAAGTAGTGCATAAAACACATAAAAAACCAGTCTAGCAAAGTAAACCAATCACAACCAGGTTCATACAACGACATAATCAAGTCTCAATCACAAAATGACACCTAGACATCATAAGTAAAACACATATGACTAGACATCATAAGTAAAACACATATGACTCTCCCCCTTTGGCACCAAGTACCAAAAAGGGGCACACGCACAGAAGATACTAATGAGTCCCACTGCCGCTCGCGCCAGGGTCTCCAGGGAAGAAATCCGCCCACTCTAGGCCCGTAGGAAAATCGAAACCAAGATCAGCAGGAGGAGCATCGGGAAGAGGCTCATCATCACTGACGTTGGTCTCTTGATGGCTTCTCGCCCCTCGTTGGCTACCCAAAGTGGAAAGTTGATATGTAGACATCAGCAAATTTCCCTCGGTGAAGATACCAAGGTTTGTCTCCAGTAGGACTCCGACAACGACAGGAAGGTGACAACGGCGCCAACAATTAGGCGGTTGACGTGGACCTGCACACACACAACATATAACTTTGCTCCCAACGAGTTCAGAGATATTGTCAATCCCTCCGGCCTTGTTGTTTACAAAGGATCAAACACACGGGATAATAATGATAGTGATAGCAACAGAAAGGTAAATAAAGCAGAAAATAAATAGTGGGTGTAAACAGTGTTGGAAATATGGACCTGGGTTCCATGATGTTCACTAGTGATGTCTCTCTCCCAAAAGACGATAAAATAGCCATGCGAGGTAAACAAATTACAGCTGGGCAATTGACAGGATTATGTGCGCAAAACAATGCTAACTATGCTATAAAGAAAGGAAGAGGCTCAAAAGCATGGGCGGTACGCCAAGACAAGTAGACCGAAATCCATTTGCATCTACCTACTAATCATCCACCTTGAGATATCTATCCAGAACATCTCGCTGGTATTAAGTTGCGAATCCCACCCAAAGTGTAAACTCAAAGCAACAGACACCTACATTAAAGAACTTTGCGTAAAGTAAACAATCCTTGCACCCGCAAGTACAAGCATCGTTGTTTTCTCCCTTGTGGCAACAACACATCCCCTAGACTCATGTTTCTGTCACTCAAGCTAGTCTTCAGGGGGCATGAACCCACAATCATGCATAACACTCCCTCTTGGAGTCACTACCTACTACTTGGCCAAAGCAATAAACAACAACGGAGAACATGCAAGAATTACTCAAGAACATAAATATAAAAGAGGAGAATTAAATATATTACTCAATCACAATCTGAACATAGTCTCATAATCCATCGGATCCCAGCAAACTCAACATAGCAACAACAGAAAGATTACATATGTGCCTCGATCATGTAGGGCAGCTCACGAGGTCTAAACCATGAAGAACAAAGAGGGGAGGAGAACATCACATAGCTACTGATCATAGACCCATGGTCCAAGGTGGATTACTCACAGTTCATCCGGGAAGCATCCATGGTGGTGGAGAAGCTCCCGGAGGTGGTTCCTCCCGGAGATCGCGAAAAAGGGTTCTGTCCCCGAGGGTTTCTTGTCACGGGGAATAAATAGGCGAAGGGGGGCAGCCAGAGGTGGACCAGGGCCCCCAGGCGCCCCCCTGGCGCGACCTAGGGGGTGGCCGCGCCAGGTGGCCGCCTGGGCCACTCCTGGCTCCCATCTTGCCCCACTTGGGCTCTTCTGGAAGGTTCCCGTACGCTGATTTTTCCTATATTTTTCCAGGAATTTTTCTGACACTTTAAGTAATGGGAAAACCTGAATTACAAAAACAGCAGAAAACAGGAACTGGCACTGGGGTGCACTGACTTAATAGGTTAGTCCAAATATGATCAAAAGTGTATGGAAGTGCATCAATATCATAGCAATATCACACAAAAGAAGCATGGATCAAGCAAAAATTATAGATACATTTTGGACGTATCAACATCCGCAAGCTTAATTCCTGCTCGTCCTCGAGTAGGTAAATGGTAACAAGCATAATTTCTGTGGTGACATGCTACCAACCATATAAGAACTTTTAAGTAAAGCAATCAAGGCATGTAATTCAATTCAAGTCATAACAGGCAAGAGTCTATATTAGCATTGAAACAAGCAACATAAGAACATAAAGGTGCAAGAGCTCTCGCTGTCCGTGACTCGAATGTCTCCAAATGGTGTTTGCGTGCAAGAAAGGGGATAGGGATATACGAGAGATTAAAACATAGTTTTTATTGTTGAGAACTTAATCTACTAAATTTTCACACTTGGTCTTCTTTGGAATCTTATCTTGACTCATCCCCAGACCACTAGCCAGGCACAAGTCAAAATGATCCACTCCTTTTCGATATTTTGAGCACTCATGCAATGGATGAGCGTAAGCAAGAAAGTTGGCACTTAGGATGGCAAAGAGAGAAAATGATGGGGGAGGAAGACAAAAAAGGTGTGAAAGGCTCACATCAATGAGGACAATCATAGGCGAGAGAAAGCCAAATGATAGATATGATGTGAGGAGTAGGGATTGCCATGCAATGGATGCACATATGAGCTAAGGTAAGCTCTCCAATGGAACTAGTGGGAGTGCATCCGACTTGCTTGCTCAAGAAGACCTAGAGATCATTTGAGGAGGATCATCATTGGAATATACAAGCCAAGTTCTAAAGTGTGAAGGTCCCTGATGGATTCTTGCCCTTCGTTGGTTACCCCAAGTGGAAGGTTTGAGATGTAGTGCAGCAGCAGTTTTCCCTCGGTGAAGATACCAAGGTTTGTCTCCAGTAGGACTCCAGAGATGATAAGTAGGTGTCAGCGGCGCAACTGACGCGGACCTGCACACAGACACAGATAGCTTTGTTCCCAACGAAGTTCAGAGAGGTTGTCAATCCCTCCGGTCTTGTTGTTCACAAAGGATAAAATGCAAGGGATAATGATAGCAAGTAAAAGCAGTAAAGTAAATATAGATTGGAAACAGTAATGAGGATATGGACCGGGATACGTGATGTTCACTAGTGATGTCTCTCTCCCAAAAGACGATAAAACTGCTATGCGAGGTAAACAAATTACAGAAGGGAAATTGACAGGATTATGAACGCACCGCAATGCTAACTATGCTACAAAAGAAAGGAAGAGGCTCAAAAGCACGGACAGTACGCCAAAATAACTAGACCGAAATCCATCTGCATCTACTACTAATCATCCACCTTGAGATATCTATCCAGAACATCTCGCTGGTATTAAGTTCCGAGCCCCACCCAAAGTGTAAACCCAAAGCAACAGAAAACTGCATTAAAAAGAACTTTGCGTAAAGTAAACAATCCTTGTAACCGCGGTTACAAGCACCGTTGTTTTCCCCCTTGTGGCAACATCACATCCCCTAGACTCATGTTTCTGTCACTCAAGCGTGTCATCGGGGGGCATGAACCCACAATCTAGAACAACGTTCCCTCTTGGAGTCACTACCTACTACTTGGCCAAAGCAATAAACAACAACGGAGAACATGCAAGAATTACTTAGGAACAAAAATATAAGAGACCAAAACCAAATATATTACTCTATCACAATCTGAACATAATCTCATAATCCATCAGATCCCTCCAAACTCAGCATAGCAATAACAGAAATATTACAATGGTGCCTCGATCATGTAGGGCAGCTCACGAGGTCTAAACAATGAATATCAAAGAGGCGAGGAGAACATCACATATCTACGGATCACGGACCCATGGTCCAAGGAAAACTACTCAGAGACATCCGGGGAGCATCCATGGTGGAGAGGAGACTCCCGGAGGTCAATCCTCCCTCCGGCAGGGTGCCGGGAAGAGGTCTTCTGGTGCTCCCGATCTCGGAAGCGCGGCGGCGGTGGAACAGAGGCGAGTTTGCGGAATAGGGTTCTTCTTCTGGAGTTTTCCCGTGATGGAGAATAAATAGGCGAAGGGGGGCAGCCAGAGGTGGACCAGGGGCCCCAGGCGCCCCCCTGGCGCGGCCAGGGGTGGGGCCGCGCCGGGTGGCCGCCTGGGCCCCCCTGGCTCCCCTCTGGCCCCTCCCGGGCTCTTCTCAAAGCTTCCTGTACGCTGATTTTTCCTGTATTTTTCCCAGAATTTTTCTGGCACTTTTTATATGGGGGAAAACTGAAATAGAAAAATAGCAGAAAATAGGAACTGGCACTGGGGTGCACTGAGTTAATAGGTTAGTCCAAATATGATCAAAAGTGTATGAAAGTGTATCTAGATCATAGCAATATCACACAAAACATGCATGGAGCAAGCAGAAATTATAGATACGTTTTGGATATATCAACATCCCCAAGTTTAATTCCTGCTCGTCCTCGAGTAGGTAAATGATAACCACATAATTTCTGTGGTGACATGCTAGCAACCATATAAGAACTTTGAAAAGTAAAGCAATCAAGGTTAGAGATTAAATTCAAGTCATAACATGCAAGAGTCTATATTAATATTGAAACAAGTAACAAAAGAACAATAGGTGCAAGAGCTCTCGCTGTCCGTGACTCGAATGTCTCCAAATGGTGTTTTCGTGCAAGAAGGGGGATAGGGAATACGAGAAAAAGTATTTTTGTGTTGAGAACTCAATCTACTAAAGTTTCACACTTGGTCTTCTTTGGAATCTTATCTTGACTCGTCCCTAGACCACTAGCCAGATACAAGTCAATTTGATCCACTCCTTTTCGATATTTTGAGCACTCATGCAATGGATGAGCGTAAGCACGAGAGTTGACACTTAGGATGGCAAAGAGAGAAGTACGGAGGAGGAAGACAAAAAAGATGAGAAAGGCTCACATCAATGAGGACAATCATAGGCAAGGAATGCCAAATGATAGATATGATGTGAGGAGTAGGGATTGCCATGCAACGGATGCACATACGAGCTAAGAAGCTCTCCAATGGAACTAGTGGGGGTGCATCTAACTTGCTCGCTCATGAAGACCTAGAGCTCGTTTGAGGAGGCTCATCCTTGGAATATGCAAGCCAAGTTCTATAGTGTGAAGGTCTCCACATAGCTATATGCATAATGATCATCTCTATGGAGTACAAGGATATAGAGGGAGTACTAGTGTGGATCTCTCAAAAGGAAAGTAGTGTTGCCCCATTATCTATTTTTATTTCTTTTTCTCCTTTTCTATTTTTTTGTATTTTTTTGTGGCCTCAATGGCTCTTTCTATTTAACTCTCATTTGTCCTCTTTGGGGTCTTTTAATGTGTCCAGTTTGGGATCTTTTCCTCACTTAAGGGCAACACTCTCTTTTACAAGAAGGTAAAGGAGATCTTTCACACTTTACAGGGTACTCAAAACATAAAGAAGATGTAACTATCATGATGTATGCAATGTATTTCGCTGCCAGTGTAGCAAGAACATGTATGACATGAAGATCAAGTCATGAAGAGGTGGAAGTTGCATGGCAATATAACTCGAAAAGGCTATGGAAATGCCTTGATAGGTAGGTATGGTGGCTGTTTTGAGGGAAGATAAATAGAGGCTTATGATGACAGAGCGTATCATGCCAAGGGTTTGGATGTACCGGCGAAGGTGGACACCAACTCTCGGAGTGAGAAGAAGGCAATGCACGGCACGGGAGAGCCTAGCAAAATATGGGAAGGTGGAAGTGTCAACTTTCAATACTTACATTAGTCCGAAGAACTCATGCACTTATTATCGGTAACTCTCAATCTAATAAGGAGGTTCACAAAGAGACAAGTACCCCGAGGAGGAGTGTATGGGGGTTTGGTTATCCTTGCGCATCCTCGACTCATGGTACGTGAGTGTTCTCTGATATTCGACCCCTTAGAAGAGTAGTGATCCATCTAGTAGCTAGAGTTCTCAACTAGTTTTGTAGGTTTTGAAAATACACACGGATTGCCCAAAATATGACACCTATCACTAATAGTCTAGAGCTCTTGACACCAAAAGTTCAAACATTACTCACATCAATACCTCAAAACCATTGCAAGCTAGTACTAGAATTAAATAGCAACCTCAATTACCTACTCTCAAGACAAGACACAACTCAGTGCAACAACCAACTCTCTTTATCAAGATAAACAAGAAAAATAAAAAGAGTTGCAGCAACAAAATAAACAAAAGCCAAGGCTCTTTCTAAAGACAAACTAAGACTAAAACTAAACATGGCAGTAGCTATGAAAAGATAAAGAACACACAACAGCAAAAAGATAGGCAGGAAAAATCCTATGATGTGTTCTAAATTTTGAAAGTGGAGCGTGTTTCTCTCCCACACAAAGTAAGAAGGGATCTAACTTGATATGAACAGCAAGCAAATCTAAAGAAAACTAAAGACAAAACCTAAGAGCGAGACGCTCCAAGCATATCACATAACGCATGAAGTGATAAAAATATAGTGAGACGAAGAACGAACTGATGATTGCTGATGGAGAAGGGGATGCACGGGGGCATCCCCAAGCTTAGACGCTTGAGTCTCCTTGAATATTTATTGGGTATGCATGGGGGCATCCCCAAGCTTGAGCGGTTGACACTCCTGGATCTTCTTTCATCATCTTCTATCGCACACTTGAAAACTCCCTTCATACATAACTCATCATAAGCTGATTAGAGAGGTTAGTACCCTTAATAAATAATTTTTCCCACTGGATATAAAGATATTCTTGAAGAGCTACTGTTTCTCAAGAGTTCCAAATTTTTTTTTCAAAGAAAAAGCAAGCTTAAGGTTTGCAAAAGTTAGGAGAGACAAAACAAGGCAGAATCTGTGAAAAACAGAACAGCAGATAGTAAAGAATTTTTTAGGGGAACTTCTGCAACTCAACTAAAAAAACTCAGAACATACGGAAGTTTCGTAATTGTATAGATCATACTGTGTAAACATTTCAGCTCAAAAAGATGAACTGGGATTTTTCTGGAATTTTTCTGGTCACGAGGACAGAATCTGTTTTCTGGACAGCATGTCACAACTTTTACTTCCCTTGCCGTAAGAGGCTATAACTTGGCACAAAGCTGAAAAATAAAGATACAATGATGTTGCTACAGTAGTAACAATCATCAAGACACAACAAAAGAAAAAAGAAAACACCTAAATTCGTTGCGGGCTGCCTCCCGAAAGCGCTTCTTTAAAGCCATTAGCTAGGCTTAATGCAAAAGAAGAATCAAGTTTTATCAAGAGAAAGAGAATAACTAGCCCGTGTAACGGACTCAAAAGGTAACTTGATTTTATTTCTAGGGAAGTGTTCTATCCCCTTTTTGAATGGGAATTGGAATTTTATATTCCCCTCTTTCATGTCAATAACCGCACCAACGGTGCGAAGAAAAGGACGTCCCAAAATAATTGGACACAAAGGTTCACACTCTATATCCATAACAATAAAATCAACGGGAACATAGTTTTCATTGACAATGATAAGAACATCATCGATCTTCCCCAAAGGATTCTTTACGGAAGAATCAACAAGACGAACACCAAAAGAACAAGGCTCAAAGGGCTTCAATTCAAACATATCAAATATTCTTTTGGGCATAACGGAGGTACTAGCTCCAACATCACATAAAGCATAGCAAGAGAAGTTATTTAATTTAATTTTCATCATAGGATCCAAACCATCATCTAGCTTCCTAGGTATGGAGGCTTCTACTCTAAGCTTCTCCTCCCTAGCTTTGATGAGAGCATTTGTGATATGCTCCGTGAAGGCAAGATTAAGTGTGCTAGTGTGGGGTCTCTAGACATTTTGTGTAGCAAACTGATAACTTCTGAGATGGTGCAACTATCAAAATCAATATCACTACTATCAAAGGTGGTAGTAGTGTCATCTAGTCTCACTTGTTTGAAACCCTCTATGTTCATAGGAGTTTCTTTTTCTACGGTTGAGGTATTAGCATCACCATTAATAGGTCCAACGGGACTAGGAATGCATTGGGTGCTAATAGTTTGGGTGTCCTCAACAATTTGGATAGTGGCAACTGTGTGGTGTGTAGGAAGGCTCTTAATTCTATCTTCTTCCATAGGGATAACTTCTGGTTTGGCTTCCATTTGATTTATCAAAGTAGATTGGGTGTGGGACATATTCGAAACATGGGTTTCGGTGGCGGTAAGTCTAGCCTGGAGATTAGAAATCTCACAGTTCAGGCTATCAAGCTGTTCACTAATGTTTTGCAGAATGGCAGTATGCTCACCTATTTGCTTAGAGAAGGCTTTGTTTTGTTCAAACTGGGTGTGCATATAGTTCTTAGTAGCTTTATCTATTTCTACCAATTTATCAAAGCTAGGTAGGTCTCTTTTCGTATAAGCAGGATTATAGGAGTTGTTGCTAGGGTAGGTATTGTTGTTCCCATAGTTGGATGGGAACGGTCTAGGATTACTAGCAAAATTTCCCCTATAAGCATTGTTGTTGAAGTTGTTTCTAGCAATAAAGTTCACATCTACTTGTTCTTGGGCAACCAAAGAATTTAAAGGAACATCATGAGGATCAATAGAGGGTTGCTTGGTAAGTAGAGACATAATTAAGTCAACTTTTTCATTGAGGGAAGTAATTTCCTCGACAGAATTTACCTTCCTACCTGTTGGAGCGCGTTCGGTGTGCCATTGGGAATAATTGGTCATCATTTCATTGAGAAGCTTCGTGGCAGCACCAAGTGTAGTTGACATAAAGGTTCCTCCCGCGGCCGAATCTAACAGGTTCCGCGAGGTAAAGTTCAAGCCTGCATAAAAAGTCTGGATAACCATCCAGGTAGTCAAACCATGTGTAGGGCATTTCTTAACAAGAGATTTCATTCGTTCCCAAGCTTGGGCAACGTGTTCATTATCCAATTGCTTAAAATTCATAATATTACTCCTCAATTGGATAATCTTAGCAGGAGGGTAGTACTTCCCTATAAAAGCATCTTTGCACTTATCCCAAGAATCTATGCTATTTCTAGGAAAAGATTGAAACCAGATTTTAGCATCTCCCCTTAAAGAGAAATGAAAGAGCTTGAGATTAACAACATCACCTTCTACTTCTTTATACTTTTGCATATCACATAATTCAACAAAATTATTCAAGTGTAAAGCAGCATCATCTCCAGCACCAGAGAATTGATCTCTCATAACAAGGTTTAGCAAATCAGGTTTAATTTCATAAGAGGTAGCTGAAGTGGCAGGTGTGGCAATGGGAGTGCAGATAAAGTCTTGGTTGTTGTGACTAGTCAAGTCACACAACTTGGTGTTTTCAGTGGAACCCATAGTAGCAGCAAGTGTGACAGATTTTTTTGTAAATTTTGATAAAAGACACAAAGATAAAAACTGAGAGATAAGCTAACAAGACTAAAAACAAAGGTACAGGGTAGTGTGCAACTCCCCTATCTTAGCACTCGGAGTCCCCGACAACGGCGCCAGAAAACTTTGCTTGATGGCTTCTCGCCCTTCGTTGGTTACCCCAAGTGGAAGGTTTGAGATGTAGTGCAGCAGCAGTTTTCCCTCGGTGAAGATACCAAGGTTTGTCTCTAGTAGGACTCCGGAGATGATAAGTAGGTGTCAGCGGCGCAACTGACGCGGACCTGCACACAGACCCAGATAAATTTGTTCCCAACGAAGTTCAGAGAGGTTGTCAATCTCTCCGGTCTTGTTGTTCACAAAGGATAAAACACAAGGGATAATGATAGCAAGTAAAAGCAGTAAAGTAAATATAGCTTGGAAACAGTAATGAGGATATGGACCGGGATACGTGATGTTCACTAGTGATGTCTCTCTCCCAAAAGACGATAAAACTGCTATGCGAGGTAAAAAAATTACAGAAGGGCAATTGACAGGATTATGAACGCACCACAATGTAACTATGCTACAAAAGAAAGGAAGAGGCTAAAAAGCACGGGCAGTACGCCAAAATAAGTAGACCGAAATCAATCTGCATCTACTACTAATCATCCACCTTGAGATATCTATCCAGAACATCTCGCTGGTATTAAGTTGCGAGCCCCACCCAAAGTGTAAACCCAAAGCAACAGACAACTGCATTAAAAAGAACTTTGCGTAAAGTAAACAATCCTTGTAACCGCGGTTACAAGCACCGTTGTTTTCCCCCTTGTGGCAACATCACATCCCCTAGACTCATGTTTCTGTCACTCAAGCGTGTCATCGGGGGGCATGAACCCACTATCTAGCACAACGTTCCCTCTTGGAGTCACTACCTACTACTTGGCCAAAGCAATAAACAACAACGGAGAACATGCAAGAATTACTTAGGAACAAAAATATAAGAGATAAAAACCAAATATATTACTCTATCACAATCTGAACATAATCTCATAATCCATCAGATCCCTCCAAACTCAGCATAGCAACAGCAGAGATATTACAAAGGTGCCTCGATCATGTAGGGCAGCTCACGAGGTCTAAACAATGAATATCAAAGAGGGGAGGAGAACATCACATAGCTACTGATCACGGACCCATGGTCCAAGGAAAACTAGTCACGAGACATCCGGGGAGCATCCATGGTGGAGAGGAGACTCCCGGAGGTCAATCCTCCCTCTGACAGGGTGCCGGGAAGAGGTCTTCTGGTGCTCCCGATCTCGGAAGCGCAGCGGCGGCGGAACAGAGGCGAGTTTGCGGAATAGGGTTCTTCTTCTGGAGTTTTCCCGTGACGGAGAATAAATAGGCGAAGGGGGGCAACCAGAGGTGGACCAGGGGCCCCAGGCGCCCCCCTGGCGCGGCCAGTGGTGGGGCCGTGCCGGGTGGCCGCCTGGGCCCCCCTGGCTCCCCTCTGGCCCCTCCCGGGCTCTTCTCGAAGCTTCCTGTACGCTGATTTTTCCTGTATTTTTCCCGGAATTTTTCTGGCACTTTTTATATGGGGGAAAACTGAAATAGAAAAACAACAGAAAACAGGAACTGGCACTGGGGTGCACTGAGTTAATAGGTTAGTCCAAATATGATCAAAAGTATATGAAAGTGTATCTAGATCATAGCAATATCACACAAAACATGCATGGAGCAAGCAGAAATTATAGATACGTTTTGGACGTATCAGTCCCCACATAGCTATATGCGTGAATGATAATCTCTATGGAGTACAAGGTATAAGATGGAGTACGGGTGTGGATCTCTCAAAAGGAATAGTAGTGTGCCCCCTTCTCTCTTTTTATTTATTTTTCTCTTTTTCTATTTTTTTGTATTTTTTGGTGGCCTCAATTGCTCTTTCTATTTCTCTCATTTGTCCTCTTTGGGATCTTTTGATTTTGTCCTCTTTGGGATCTTTTGATTTCGTCCTCTTTGGGATCTTTTCCTCACTTTAGGGGCAACACTCTATATATTATAAGAAGTATATAAGATCTTTCACACTTTACAAAAGTACTCAACATAAAGAAAATGAAACTATCATGAAGTATGCAAATGTATGCCTCTGCCAGTGTAGTAGGATATGCAATGATACTAGCGCGTCATGTAGCAATGATTAGGGCAAGGACCAACTAGCATGCGGCTCATCGATCAAGCAAAAGCATGTATGACATGAAGATCAAGTCATGAGAAGGTGGATGTTGCATGACAATGTATCTCGGAAAGGCTATGGAAATGCCTTGATAGGTAGGTATGGTGGCTGTTTTGAGGAAGGATATAATGAGGCTTATGATGACAGAGCGTATCGTGCCAAGGATTTGGATGTACCGACGAAGGTGGACGCCAAATCTCGGAGTGAGAAGGAGGCAATGCATGGCACATGAGAGGCTAGCAAATATGGGAAGGTGGAAGTGTCAACTTTCAAATACTCACATTAGTCCGAAGAACTCATGCACTTATTATCGTTAAATCTCAATCTAATAAGGAGGTTCTCAAAGAGACAAGTACCCCGAGGAGGAGTGTATGGGGGTTTGGTTATCCTTGCGCATCCTCGACTCATGGTACGTGAGTGTACTCTAATATTCGATCCCTCCAAAGATTAGTGATCCATATAGTAGTTAAAGTTCTCAACTAATTTTGTAAGTTTTGAAAATAAACACAGATTGCCCAAAATACGACATCTATCACTAATAGGCTAAAGCTCTTGACACCAAAAGTTCAAACATTACTCAATGCAATACCTCAAAACTATTGCAAGTTACTACTACAATTGAATAGCAACCTCAATTACCTACTCCAAGTCAAGACACAAAACTCAGTGCAACAGGCAAACTATCTAAACAAGATAAACATGAAAACTCAAGAGAGTTCAGCAACAACTAAACAAAAGCTCTTTAAAAATATAAGCATGAAAACTAAGAGCTAAACATGACAGTAGCTATGAAAAGGATAAAGAACACACACAGCAAAGATAAGCATGAAAATCCTATGTTGTGTTCTAGGGTGAAGTGGAGCATGTTTCTCTCCCACACAAAGAAAGCTGGGTTCTATCTTGTTATGAACATCAAGCAAAGCTAAAGAAAACTAAAAAAGGAACTAAAGAGCAAGACGCTCCAAGCATAGCACATAACGCATGAAGTGATAAAAATATAGTGGAACGAAAGCCGAACTGATAATTGTTGATGGAGAAGGGGATGCATGGGGGAATCCCCAAGCTTAGACGCTTGAGTCTCCCTGAATATTTCTTGGGGGTGCACGGGGGCATCCCCAAGCTTGAGCGTTTGACACTCCTGAATCTTCTTTTATCATCTTCCCTCGCACACTTGAAAACTCTGTTCATACATAACTCATCATAATCTGATTAGCGAGGTTAGTACCCATAATAAAATAATTTTTCTCTACTGGAAATAAGGATATTCTTGAAGAGCTACTGTTTCTCAAGATTGCCAAATTTTTTTTGCAAAGAAAAAGCAAGCTCAAGGTTTGCAAAACGAAGAAAAGGCAAAACAGGACAAAATCTGTGAAAAACAGACCAGCAGGTAGTAAAGAATTTTTAAGGGATACTTCTGCAACTAAAATCAAAATACTCAGAACATACGAAAGTTCCGTGATTGTATAGAGCACGCTGTGTAAACATTTCAACTCAAAAAGATGAAATGGGATATTTCTATGATTTTTACCTTCACGAGGACATGATCTGTTTTCTGGACAGCATGTCACAACTTTCACTTCCCTTGTCATATGAGACTATAAATGGCACAAAGCTTGAAAAGTAAATATACAATGATGTTTTTAAACTAGTAACAATCATCAAGACCACTAAAAACAGAAGAAAAACAAAAAGGAAAACCTAAATTCATTGCTCCCGAAAGCGCTTTCTTTTATTCCTCTAAGCTAGGAATGATGCAAAAAGATCAAGTCTTATCAAGAAAATAACTAGCCCATGTGACAGACTCAAAAGGAAACTTAATCTTCTTTCTAGGGAAGTGTTCCATCCCTTTCTTGAGAGGGAGTTGGAATTTTATAATCCCTTCTTTCATATCAATAACAGCAGCCACGCTGCAAAGAAAAGGACGTCCCAAAATAATTGGACAAGAAGGTTCACATTCAATGTCCATAATAGTAAAATCAACGGGAACATAATTGTCATTGACAATGATAAGAACATCATCGATCTTCCCCAAAGGTTTATTTATGGAAGAGTCAACAAGACGAACACCGAAAGAACAAGGATGAAAAGGTTTGAATTCAAATATATCATACATTCTTTTGGGCATAACGGAGGTACTAGCTCCAACATCACATAAAGCATAGCAATAGAAGTTATTCAACTTAATTTTAATCGTAGGATCCCAACCATCTTCTAGCTTTCTAGGTATGTAGGCTTCTACCCTAAGCTTCTCCTCCCTAGCTTTAGTGAGATCATTAGTGATATGCTCCGTGAAGGCAAGATTAAGTGTGCTAGTGTGGGGGTCTCTAGACATCTTGTGAAGGAAACAAATAACTTCAGAAAGGGTGCAATTATCAAAATCAAGGTCACTACTATCAAGTAAATTGGTAGTGGTCTCTTTTAGGCTCACTTGTTTGGTATCTTCTATAGTCATAGGAATTTCTTCTTCTACGGTTGAGGTCATAGCATCACCATTAATAGGTCCTATGGGACTAGGGGTGCATTGGGTTCTAAGAGTTTGGATATCCTCAACAACTTGGATAGTAGCAATGGTATGGTGTGTAGGAAGGCTCTTAATTCTATCTTCTTCCTCCTTTTCTCTAGCCCATCTCTCTTTAAGTTTAGCCATCATCCTAATGTTTTCATTAATTTGCACTTGAATAGCGTTCATAGGAGTGACCTTCCTCTCCTCAAGAGGAGAGGTTCTAATTTTAAGCGCTTCTACTTGATGGGCTAAATTATCTACCTTCGATGAGAGGTTATTTAATTTGTCTAGTTTTTCCTCTACACTCTTGTTGAAGGCTTTTTGGGTAGTGATGAAGTATTTAAGCATACTCTCTAATTCAGAAGTGGAGTTCTTGGTGCTAGGATAAGTGTTGTGGTTCCCATAGTTGTTGGAGGGGAACGGTCTAGGATTGCTACCAAAATTACTCCTATAAGCATTATTATTGAAGTTGTTTCTAGAGATAAAATTCACATCTACTTGATCTTGAGCAATCAAAGAATTTAAAGGAACATCATGAGGATCAATAGGAGATTGCTTGGTAAGTAGAGACATAATCAAGTCAACTTTTTCATTTAGGGAGGAGATCTCCTCGATAGAGTTTAGCTTCCTACCTGTTGGAGATCTTTCGGTGTGCCATTGGGAATAGTTGGTCATCATCTCATCGAGTAGTTTTGCGGCAACACCAAGCGTTGTTGACATAAAGGTTCCTCCCGCGGCCAAATCTACCAAGTTCCGCGAGGTAAAGTTCAAGCCTGCATAAAAAGTTTGGATAACCATCCAAGTAGTCAAACCATGCGTAGGGCAATTCTTAACAAGAGATTTCATGCGTTCCCAAGCTTGGGCAACGTGTTCATTATCCAATTGCTTGAAATTCATAATATTACTCCTCAATTGGATAATCTTAGCTGGGGGGTAGTACTTCCCAATAAAAGCATCCTTGCACTTATCCCAAGAATCTATGCTATTCCTAGGCAAGGATTGAAACCAGATTTTAGCTCCTCCTCTCAAGGAGAAAGGAAAAAACTTAAGCTTAACAATATCACCATCTACTTCTTTGTACTTTTTCATATCACAGAGCTCAACAAAATTATTTAAGTGCAAAGCAGCATCATCTCCAGCACCGGAGAATTGATCTTTCATCACAAGGTTCAGCAAAGCAGGTTTAATCTCATAAGAAGGTGCTGAAGTGGCAGGTGGAGCAATAGGAGTGCAAATAAAGTCACTGTTGTTATGACTAGTGAATTCACACAACTTGGTGTTCTCGGTGGAACCCATAGCAGCAGCAAGCAAGGTAACTAATTTTTTGATATTTGATAAAGGACACTAAAGCAAAAACTGAAAGGTAAACTAACAAGACTAAAAAGCAAAGATAAAAGAGAGTGTGCAACTCCCCTATCTTGAAGAGCGGAGTCCCCGGCAACGGCGCCACAAATTAGCTTTGATGGCTTCTCGCCCATCGTTGGTTACCCAAAGTGGAAGGTTGAGATGTAGAAAACAACAAATTTCCCTCGGTGAAGATACCAATGTTTGTATCCAGTAGGACTCCGACAACGATAGGAAGGTGACAACAGCGCCAGAAATTAGGCGGTTGTCGTGGATCTGCACACACACAACACATAACTTTGCTCCCAACGAGTTTAGAGAGGTTGTCAATCCCTCCGGCCTTGTTGTTTACAAAGGATCAAACACACGGGATAATAATGATAGTGATAGCAACAGAAATGTAAATAAAGAAGAAAATAAATAGTGGGTGTAAACATTGTTGGAAATATGGACCGGGGTTCCATGATGTGAACTAGTGACGTCTCTCTCCCAAAAGACGATAAAATAGCCATGCGAGGTAAACAAATTACAGCTGGGCAATTGACAGGATTATGTGCGCAAACCAATGCTAACTATGATATAAAGAAAGGAAGAGGCTCAAAAGCATGGGCGGTGCGCCAAGACAAGTAGACCGAAATCCAACTGCATCTAGCTACTAATCATCCACCTTGAGATATCTATCCAGAACATATTGCTGGTATTAAGTTGCGAATCCCACCCAAAGTATAAACTCAAAGAAACAGACAACTACATTAAAGAACTTTGCGTAAAGTAAACAATCCTTGCACCCGCAAGTACAAGCACCATTGTTTTCTCCCTTGTGGCAACAGCACATCCCCTAGACTCATGTTTCTGTCACTCAAGCTAGTCATCAGGGGGCATGAACCCACAATCATGCATAACACTCCCTGTTGTAGTCACTACCTACTACTTGGCCAAAGCAATAAACAGCAACGGAGAACATGCAAGAATTACTCAAGAACATAAATATAAAAGAGGAGAATCAAATATATTACTCAATCACAATCTGAACATAGTCTCATAATCCATCGGATCCCAGCAAACTCAACATAGCAACAGCAGAAAGATTACATATGTGCCTCGACATGTAGGGCAGCTCACGAGGTCTAAACCATGAAGAACAAAGAGGGGAGGAGAAAATCACATAGCTACTGATCATAGACCCATGGTCCAAGGTGGACTACTTACGATTCATCCAGGAAGCATCCATGGTGGTGGAGAAGCTCCCGGAGGTGGTTCCTCCCTCCGGCAGGGTGCCGGGAAGAGGGCTCCTGGTGCTCCCGATCTTGGAAGCGCCGCGGCGGCGGAACATAGGAGAGATCGCGAAAAAGGGTTCTGTCCCCGAGGGTTTCTCGTCACGGGGAATAAATAGGAAAAGGGGGGCAACCAGAGGTGGACCAGGAGCCCCAGGCGACCCCCTGGCGCGACCTAGGGGGTGGCCGCACCAGGAGGCCGTCTGGGCCACCCCTAGCTCCCCTCTGGCCCCACTTGGGCTCTTCTGGAAGGTTCCCGTACGCTGATTTTTCCTATATTTTTCCCGGATTTGTTTTGGCACTTTAAGTAATGGGCAAACCTGAAATACAAAAATAGCAGAAAACAAGAACTGGCACTGGGGTGCACTGAGTTAATAGGTTAGTCCAAATATGATCAAAAGTGTATGGAAGTGCATCAATATCATAGCAATATGACACAAAAGAAGCATGGAGCAAGCAGAAATTATAGATACGTTTTGGACGTATCATCTCTCCAGCTGCACGCAGACGGGCCTTCAGGGAATTCTTGGACTTGATGACACTGGGGACCACAGTGTGGTTGGAGTGGCAGTTGAACGAGATAGCCCTCATCATAGCAGCTTGGGCCTTACCCAAGAACTGAGCCATACGACGCATAGGAGCCTGCTCCATGATACATCCCAAACGTATCTATAATTTCTGCTTGCTCCATGCATGTTTTGTGTGACTTTGCCATGTTTTGCTTGAACTTTCGTACACTTTTGAACATATTTGGACTAATCTATTAACCCAGTGCACCCAGCTGCTAGTTGCTGTTTTTCTATTTCAGGTTTTCCGGCCATTAAAAGTGCTCCAAAAAATCCAGGAAAATCAGATAAAAAATCAGCGTCACAGAAGCTTCCGGAAACACCAAAGCAGCGAAGGGGGCCCACCACCAGGCAGCCAGGTGGGTCCCTGGCGCGGCCCCACCCTAGGCCGCGCCAGGAGGCCTCCTGGCTGCCTGGTGGGTCCCCTCGACGCCCCCTTCGCCTATATTTACCCCCCGTGATGGAAACCCCTATGACGAACTCCTTTTTTGCGATCTCGCCTCTGTTCCTCCGCCGCCGCCGTTTCAAGATCGGGGCTGCCTGGAGAAGCTGCTCCGGTGCCGGGAGAAGCTACCCCCTCCGGGAGACCATCCATAGCCATGGACGCCTCCCGTATGTACCGTGAGTAGTTCCCCTTGGACCATGGGTCCGTGACCAGTAGCTATGTGATCTATCTCTACCTCTTTTGTGCTTCCGCTTTTGAGTCCTCGTGAGCTGCCTCACATGATCGAGGCATCTATGTAATTTCTGCTATTGCTATGCTGAGTTTGTTGGGATCTGATGGATTATGAGACTATGTTCAGATTGTGATGAGTAATATATTTGGTTCTTCTCTTTTATATTTTGTTCTTGAGTAAATTCTTGCATGTTCTCCATTGCGGTATTTTCTTTGGCCAAGTATTTTAATTGCAACTCCAAGAGAGAGTGTTATTCTCGATTGTGGGTTCAGCCCCTTGATGTCTAGCTTGAGTGACAGAAACATGAGACTAGGGGATGTGCTGTTGCCACCAGGGATAAAACAACGGTGCTTGTACTTTCGGGTGCAAGGATTGTTTACTTTACGCAAAGTTCTTTTAATGCAGTTGTCTGTTGCTTTGATTTTACACTTTGGGTGGGATTCGCAACTTAATACCGCTGCCCCCAAGGGCCGTGGCCACCGCCGTGGCCGCCGCCGCCATCTCCTTCATCTTCTCCGGGCTGCACCTCTCCATCAACAACTCTCTCTCTCTCACCATGTCCATGTGTGAGTAGTTCCCCTCGGGGCTAAGGCTTATATCTTGATCTATGTGGTTTCTCTCTCTCCCATGATGTGATCTTTGTTGTGATCATAGGCTATGTTAATTTAGGATGATCCCATGATATTTCCCTTCCTCTATGTATTGGATTGATGTACTCAATTGATATTATCTAGTATAATCTCCGAGACCAAGGTGACAACGGTCTATTGGACATGGGTTATAAGAATATTATCATGAGTGATTTCCTCTTTTGTGTGTGGATTGAAGATTGAGAGTCTTTTGGTGCTTGTATTTGACTATCCTTTAGATATGTTGTGGTGATTGTGGTACTCTCTTTGGATGGCCGCGGTGACATTGGGAAATCCATAGATTGAGAACTACGAACTCTGAGGTGTGATTTTGTAGCCCTACACAATTCTCGTCCTCTCTTGACCACAAAGGAATGACCTCCGAGTACGTCTCCATTGCATGTTTTATAAGAAATATCATGTGATTAGACTATGTTAATGTTGTTGGGAGTTTGCCACTAGTGAAAGTATGAAGCCTAGGCCTCGTTTCCATCATTGTTACACCGTTTGCACTCACTTTTGTTACTTGTTTCTTTGCTGCACTTTTTATTACAGATTTATATTACTTCGTTTTATCACACCTATCACCCATATTTTACCATCTCTTCGCCGAACTAGTGCACCTATACAACTCCTAGTTGTATTAGGTGTGTTGGGGACACAAGAGACTTCTTGTATCTTAATTACAGGGTTGCTTGAGAGAGACCATCTTCAACCTCTACTTCCCTGAGTTCGATAAACGTTAGGTCATCCACTTGAGGTAAATTGCTGCTGTCCTACAAAGCTCTGCGCTTGGAGGCCCAACATAGTCTACAAGAATAGAAGCGTGCGTAGACATCAAGCTATTTCTGGCGCTGTTGCTGGAGAGGTGAGTGCTTGAAGGTATATCTTTAGATCTTGCAATTAAATCTTTTTGTTTCTTGTTTTTATTTTCACTAGTTAGGCTTTATGGAAAACAACAAAAAAATTATGAGAGAGCTTTATGAGCTATATCTTGAGTTAGGACATGAAGTGTTTGAGGAGGAGATCAAAAAACCTATGGAACTTTATTATTTGAACAACACTCATGATAGTAGTAATGTTATTAGCATGTCTTCTTTGAATACTTTTGATACTAATGATATGCAAAACCATAAGCTTGGGGATGCTATGTTTTATGAAGATGATCTTTTTAGCCCCCCAAGTTTTGATGAGGAAATTTATTTTGATGATACTTTGCCTCCTATCTATGATGATTATTGTGATGACACTTATTCTATAAAGAATAAATGTTTGCAAGTGTATCATGATAAGAATGATTCATGTGATAGCTATTTTCTTGAGATTGCTCCCACTATTACTAATGAGAAGGATTTTTCTTATGTGGGGAGTAACAAATTTTCTATGCTTATGGATCATGATAAGAAAGTTTTATGTGATACTTATATTTTTGAGTTTATTCATGATCCCACTGAAAATTATTATGAGAGGGGAACATATGCTTATAGATATTTCAATAATATCAAGTTCCCTCTCTTTATGTTGAAGGTTTTGAAGTTGCACTTATTTTGGCTTCCTATGCTAATACCTTTATGCTTCCATGAGTTATTTCTCTACAAGATCCCTTTGCATAGAAAGCATGTTAGACTTAAATGTGTTTGATATTTGCTTCTTGATGGTCTCTTTTGTTCTTCAACTCTTATTCCTACGAGAGCATCACTAAAATCTTAAGCCTATCTTTATGGCTATAAAGAAAGAGCTCTAGGGAGACAATCCTTGTTATCTTTAGTTGTGTTTTTTTTACTTCTGTTTTTAGTGGTCTTGATGATTCTTACTACTGTAGCAACATCATTGTATCTTTATTTTCAAGCTTTGTGCCAAGTTATAGCCTCATATGACAAGGGAAGTGAAAGTTGTGACATGCTGTCCAGAAAATAGATTCTGTCCTCGTGACGGGAAAAATCATAGAAAAATCCCAGTTCACCTTTTTGAGCTGAGCTTTTTACACAGCATGCTCTATACAATCACGGAACTTTCGTATGTTCTGAGTTTTTTGATTTGAGTTACAGAAGTACCCCTAAAAAATTCTTTACTACCTGCTGTTCTGTTTTTCACAGATTCTGCCACGTTTTGTCTCTCCTAACATTTGCAAACCTTAAGCTTGCTTTTTCTTTGAAAAAACTTTTTGGCAATCTTGAGAAACAGTAGCTCTTCAAGAATATCTTTATATCCAGTGGGGAAAAATTATTTATTAAGGGTACTAACCTCTCTAATCAGCTTATGATGAGTTATGTATGAAGGGAGTTTTCAAGTGTGCGATGGAAGATGATGAAAGAAGATCCAGGAGTGTCAAGCGCTCAAGCTTGGGGATGCCCCATGCATCCCCAATAAATATTCAAGGAGACTCAAGCGTCTAAGCTTGGGGATACCCCCGTGCATCCCCTTCTCCATCAACAATCATCAGTTCGTCCTTCGTCTCACTATATTTTTATCACTTCATGCATTATGTGCTATGCTTGGAGCGTCTCGCTCTTAGGTTTTATTTTTAGTTTTCTTTAGCTTTCCTTGCTGTTCATAACAAGTTAGATCCCGTCTTACTTTGTGTGGGAGAGAAACACGCTCCACTTTCAAAATCGAGAACACATAATAGGATTCTTCATGCCTATCTTTTGCTGTTGTGTGTTCTTTATCTTTTCGTAGCTACTGCCATGTCTAGTTTTAGTCATAGTTTGTATTTGGCAAGAGCCTTGGCTTTTGTTTAGTTTATTGCTGGAACTCTCTTTGGTTTTCATGTTTATCTTGTTAAGAGAGTTAGTTGTTGCACTGAGTTGTGTCTTGTCTTGAAAGTATGTAATTGAGGTTGCTATTTAATTTTAGTAGTAACTTGCAATGGTTTTGAGGTATTGATGTGAGTAATGTTTGAACTTTTGGTGTCAAGAGCTCTAGCCTATTAGTGATAGGTGTCCTATTTTGGGCAATCCGTGTTTATTTTCAAAACCTACAAAACTAGTTGAGAACTCTAGCTACTAGATGGATCGCTAATCTTTGAAGGGATCGGATATTAGAGAACACCCACGTACCATGAGTCGAGGATGCGCAAGGATACCAAACCCCCATACACTCCTCCTCGGGGTACTTGTCTCTTTGTGAACCTCCTTATTAAATTGAGAGGTACCGATAATATGTGCATGAGTTCTTCGGACTAATGTAAGTATTGAAAGTTGACACTTCCACCTCCTCATATTTGCTAGCCTCTCCCATGCCGTGCATTGCCTTCTTCTCATTCCGAGAGTTGGCGTCCACCTTCGCCGGTACATCCAAACCCTTGGCATGATACGCTCTTTCATCATAAACATCTTTATATCTTTCCTCAAAACAGCCACCGTACCTACCTATCAAGGCATTTCCATAGCCTTTCCGAGATATATTGCCATGCAACATCCACCTCTCCATGACTTGATCTTCATGTCATACATGTTCCTGCTACACTGACAGTGGCATACATTGCATACATCATGATAGTTACATCTCTTTATGATTTGAGTACTTTTGTAAAGTGTGAAAGATCTTCTATACTTCTTGTAATATATAGAGTGTTGCCCCTAAATTGAGCAAATAATCCCAAAGAGGACAAAATCAAAAGATCCCAAAGAGGACAAATGAGAGAAATAGAAAGAGCCATCGAGGCCACCAAAAAATACAAAAAAATAGAAAAAAGAGAAAAATAAATAAAAAGAGAGAAGGGGAATACTACTATTCCTTTTGCGAGATCCACACTCGTACTCGCTCTTATATCTTGTACTCCATAGAGATTATCATTCATGCATATAGCTATGTGGGGACCTTCACACTATAGAACTTGGCTTCTAGGTATTCTTGAGCAAGCAAGTTGGATGCACCCCCACTAGTTCCATTGGAGAGCTTACCTTAGCCCATATGTGCATCTGTTGCATGGCAATCCCTACTCCTCACATCATATCTATCATTTGGCATCTCTTGCCTATGATTGTCCTCATTGATGTGAGCCTTTCTCATTCTTTTTTGTCTTCCTCCTCCTCCTCCGTACTTCTCTCTTTGCCATCCTAAGTGTCAACTCTCGTGCTTACGCTCATCCATTGCATGAGTGCTCAAAATATTGAAAAAGGAGTGGATCAAATTGACTTGTACCTGGCTAGTGGTCTGTGGATGAGTCAAGATAAGATTCCAGAAAAAGACCAATTGTGAAACTTTAGTAGATTAAGTTCTTAACAAATAAATATTTTTCTCGTATTCCCTATCCCCTTTCTTGCACGCAAACACCATTTGGAGACATTCGAGTCACGGACAGCGAGAGCTCTTGAACCCTTTGTTCTTTTGTTGCTTGTGTCAATGCTAATATAGACTCTTGCTTGTTAAGACTTGAATTAAATTGCATGCTTTGATTGATTTACTTAAAAGTCCCTATATGTTTGTGTGGCAGGTCACCACAGAAATTATGCTTGTTATCATTTACCTACTGAAGGACGAGCAGGAATTAAGCTTGGGGATGTTGATACGTCCCAAACGTATCTATAATTTCTGCTTGCTCCATGCATGTTTTGTGTGATATTGCTATGCTTTTGATACACTTTTATATCTTTTTATAACATATTTTGGAACTAACCTATTAATGGTTGCAACAGTGCACAAGTTCTTGTTTTTGTACTTTATGTGTAGGAATTACTTGGATAAAGGAAAGATCACAAAAGGAAGCCTTGTAAGAGTTGGACTCTAACTTTCCCGAAATCTGTCCCCACCAGACAGGTTTTAAAGATTGCCTCGGAAACGCTAGAATACGGCCTCAAACGGAAAAACTTAAAACTACAAAGTTGTAGGGAATTTTTTTTCGGTGGATTTAGACATAAAATTCGGCCCAATCAGAGTTCAGATGCTTCCAGAAACCCCGAAATACAGAAGACGTAATCTGGATGACGGGAATCCGAGAGTCAGAGGAAACCTAGGTCAAAGGGTACCACGAAAATTCCTCCCCCTTGGCAGCCGTCTTGAGGGGGAGATCAATCTCCACAGCAGCACCATCTCCAAAGAAGAAGAAGGGGCCAAGGGCCGCTGCCCCCAAGGGCCGTGGCCACCGCCGCCATCTCCTTCATCTTCTCCGGGCTGCACCTCTCCATCAACAACTCTCTCTCTCTCACCATGTCCATGTGTGAGTAGTTCCCCTCGGGGCTAAGGCTTATATTTTGATCTATGTGGTTTCTCTCTCTCCCATGATGTGATCTTTGTTGTGATCATAGGCTATGTTAATCTAGGATGATCCCATGATATTTCCCCTTCCTCTATGTATTGGATTGATGTACTCAATTGATATTATCTAGTATAATCTCCGAGACCAAGGTGACAACGGTCTATTGGACATGGGTTAGAAGAATATTATCATGAGTCATTTCCTCTTTTGTGTGTGGATTGAAGATTGAGAGTCTTTTGGTGCTTGTCTTTGACTATCCTTTAGATATGTTGTGGTGATTGTGGTACTCTCTTTGGATGGCGGCGGTGACATTGGTAAATCCATAGATTGAGAACTACGAACTCTGAGGTGTGCTTTTGTAGCCCTACACAATTCTCGTTCTCTCTTGACCACAAAGGAATGACCTCCGAGTACGTCTCCATTGCATGTTTTATAGGAAATATCATGTGATTAGACTATGTTAATGTTGTTGGGAGTTGCCACTAGTGAAAGTATGAAGCCTAGGCCTTGTTTCCATCATTGTTACACCGTTTGCACTCACTTTTGTTACTTGTTTCTTTGCTGCACTTTTTATTATAGATTTATATTACTTCGTTTTATCACACCTATCACCCATATTTTACCATCTCTTCGCCGAACTAGTGCACCTATACAACTCCTAGTTGTATTAGGTGTGTTGGGGATACAAGAGACTTCTTGTATCTTAATTACCGGGTTGCTTGAGAGAGACCATCTTCAACCTCTACTTCCCTGAGTTCGATAAACCTTAGGTCATCCACTTCAGGTAAATTGTTGTTGTCCTACAAACCTCTGCGCTTGGAGGCCCAACATAGTCTACAAGAATAGAAGCGTGCGTCGACATCAGTGTCTTATATCAAAAATCCAAAAAAAAGTATGTCTAGTTCCTTACTTGCCAATCAATGTCTGACTTCTTTGAAACTAGATCTTATTGGCATGGACGATTCACTGAGGATCAACAAAAGTGGTACAAGGAACACCGCTTTTCTCAAAAGGGGATACACTTATGGAAACAAATACATCAGTTGTATGAGTATGCTACAACTTGTGCTCAATATATAATATATCTTTCTGCAGGGATGAATCTTGTTGCTTTATGAGGCATAAACACCTTGCTTTCCAATGTGAGTACAATGATGATGAAACCTTAGCTTCTTATGCTAAGAGAAACTATGATTTTTATGATGCAGATGAAATAGAAGAATTTGTTGCTTATAAGGGTGCCTATGAAATTACTTCTCTTCTTAAAAATATTGATGATTCCCCTTATAAATCTGAGAGTGTCGGGACCCGGGGTTAGCGTATGAAAGTCCAGCTAAGACATAGTCATATGGAGAGCCGAGAACCGTACCCACTTGTCTAAGCAGACAAGGCCAAGCACAGAACATTCTCGGAAAGCATCGTACGTGAGGGGCATCCCATCCAGGCCGGATGATCAACTGAGATGGGTCCTCATCGTCCGCACACAAGTCTAATGATATGGGTGATGAACTCCCATATTCAAAGAAAAGTCGCCTCAACCATACTATCGACTATCTCATAACTCTTACATAGACTTACTACAGCCCGATCACTTAGTCGGGGTCTAGGGCGGGCTCGATCATACCACAAAGTGTGCACGAGACGGAGTCTCGAGCAATCGCATCGCGATGCCCCAAGCTGCGCACATCTAAGGGCCACTTGGTGTATGAAAGACCACTAGCCAGATCACAACTAAGGTCTCGAAAACCCATACAAAGACATGCATGTTATAAACATACACGCAGCACACATGCCTTGTATGAACAGTAGGTATCATTGAAATTCTCTACAAAGTATACATTTTATTGATAACTCTTATAGAGTGCACACAGAGATCACAAATATGTGATCCAACATTACAACAACAAGCGGAAGCAAAGTATGTCTGAGTATAGACAAGTTTAACAAATGGCTTAAGAAGCCTTATTTAAACACATGCCCTCCACGAGGGAACCAGTCGTCTGACTGGGACTAGACTAGCTTGATCTTCAGTCGTCGAGCTCGATGAAGAAGCCACCTTCGGGGTCAGTGGGTTCATCTAAAACATAGATTAAGCAAACGTGAGTACAAAGTCGTACTCAGCAAGACTTACATAGGAGCTATACTACTCATGCACATGTATCAAGGTAAAAGGGAGGTGGGGTTCACTTGCAGAAGTGCCAGCTTTGACTTGGCTAGTCCTGAACTACGAGTACCAGACTTGAGGTAAGAAGCGTACACGAGTCCACTACTTTCTCCAACCAATTACACCACTTTGGTGCCTTCCTCGACTTCCCCACGAGAAAGCACGCCATATCACTCACACTTATCTTGGTGTGTTTTAGAAGTATCCAATTCAAGTTATCTAATAATAAAGCTAAGCTTTCCAAGCAGTCCATAACTTTTCGGACACGTCTATTCGAATAGTTTTGTTAACCCTGCAGGGGTGTACCGCTACACACACATGATCATCATTTACCGCCTTTGATCTCGACACCATTCAAGGGGTGCCAGCGAGGATGCTCACCACAACTGTTACCTCATAGCCTACCTAGTCCGAGAAAGCCGCCTACCAGGGTTGGCTACCACTATCGTGAACCCGGCCGGTTTACCGAAGTGGACCCAAGTGATGTGTGCGTGGTGCATAAGCCGGTCTCGGATGAGCCGTTCTCTCACTTAGCATCCAGGCCACAGACCTACCAGAACTCCGAAATATTGCGACATCTGGACATCGAAAGGGATGAGTTAATAGGTTGAGAGGGGTCAGTGAGCCCAATGTGTGGTTGTACTCTTCATCTTGGATCACCACACAAGAACTCAGACTTAGGGCGGTGTTCAACGAGACAACCCACCGTGTACTCCTAGACAGCCTCTCATCGTTCACCTTGTATTAGGGTAGATTCACCAACACCTTTCTACCATCATCATCATGATCACTACCATCCCGACTCACATAACGGTATCATCATTGTAACACTCTAAGCATGCAATAAGCAGTAACAATTGCAGGGGCCACATGATATCAATCAACTCCTACATTTGCTAGGATTGTGGTTTGCTTACTACTGTGACAAAATGATAGGTCATGCGAAGGAATGGGTTCATCTATGCGGTAGAAACGCATCATGGTAATCATTCTAAACAATGCATACGCGATACATGAGAGGGAAGTGGGATTTTATCGACATGATCAATGGGGTTTTGCTTGCCTTGCTGACGAGGTTCGGGTTCGGGGTCTTCAACGAAGGGGGCAGCCTCCTGTTCCGGTTCCACCTCTACTCGACAAACAACAAACAAGGTAGCAAAGTAAATACAATGCACAAACACATGATGGAAGGTTGAAACTTGATGTATATGCTTTGATGTGTGAAGCAATTCCATTTAAATGGAGTATATTGCAAATTGAATTGCAAATTCAAACTCCAATTTGAATTCAATTTAGCCAAGTTGCATATGACATTGTTTGATCAAGTTTAAACATTTTGAAATGTGTATGATATGCCTCTGAAGTTCAAGTATAATGTGATATGTTGACATGGTTCAAAATGCAAAAGCATTTGAAAAGAATTTGAATTAATTCCATTTAAATCAAATAGCAAATGCTACTGATCACATTTTAAATTCAACTCAAACATGGTTGAAATTTGGTTATTTGGATAGCTTATTTTCTCCTGATCATTTTTCATATATTATTTGTTAAATTTGGAGTTGATATGAATTTTCTATGAATTTCCAATGTTTCAGCCTTTTTCTGGAATTTCTGGATTTATATAAATCATTTAATCGAATTACTGCGTCAGGCTTGCGCAAGGGTGACGTCAGGGGGGGGGGGGGGTCTGACGTGTGGGGTCGACCTGTCAGTCACTGGGTTAATTAACCCGGTTAGTTTAAACTAACCGGGGGGGTTAAGGGCTCTGGGCCCACTCGTCAGTGACACCAGGGGGTGGATTAGGGCTAATCACCCCTGCCACGTCGGCGGGCTACCGACGGCTAGACGCCGGCGACTCCAGCGCACGGCGGCGCTCACGGGGAGGGCGACTCCGGCCACCATTTGGCATGCCGCGACCACCAAACGGGAGCCCAGGCACGCGCGCTTCATCTGGGACAGACAAGCAGCACGGGGGCTCACCGGAATGACGTCGGCGACGAGCAAAGGCGGCGGCAGAGAACCGGCAAGGTCAGGAGTGGGGCTAGAGGCCACGTCTTGAAGCTGGGACGGTCGCGTTCGAATGCTAGAGCCACTGGGAGTCAAACGCGCGCGCTGGACGAGATGATGGGGCACAGGGGCGACCTCATCGTCGTCCATGGCGGCGACCTTCCTCGGCTTCCATGGTGAAACCGGCTAGAGGGGTTGCGGGGTGCTGGAAGCTTAGGGGAAACGCTCAGTAGCTCACCGTGAATCGAACGGAAGCAATAGCAAGCTCGGGGAGGCTTCAACGGCGGCGAATCGACGACGGCGAGCTCGCGGGTCCGGCGAGTTCTCGGTGAAGCTTGCGTCTCGTCTGGTCCGAATTGATGCGCCTCCTTCTGCTAGTCGACGAAGTCGAGGACGGTGATCACGCTGGAGATCTTGGATGGGCTCCTCAGCGTCGATGGCCACGCGGGGGCGCTTCGGTGCTCCGGCGATTTCTTCTGTCGACGACGAACACGGAAAGGGACGAGGGGGAGGTGGTTCTGGAGGGAGGGAATGGAGGAGGCGTGCTCCAGGGCGTCTCCAGGCGTGAGAAGGAGGCACGGGGAGGCCTGGAAGGCCCTCGACGGCGACGTGTCGTCCACGGCTGGCTCGGAGGTATTCCACCGAGCAGCTTGGAGGCGCGGGGCGGGGAAGAAGACCCTGCTGCCCCTGGTGGGCCGGCTGGGCTGGGTGGGCTGCTCTCGCCTGGGCGCCAGGTAAGCTTTTCCTGTTTCTTTTCTGTTTTTCTTTTCTGTCATTTGTTTTGGCTAGTAAAAATAAATACCTAGCCATTTTCTAAAATGCTAAAACTTTTTATATGGCCTCATAATAATATAGACTAGCCACTTATAAAGTTTGGCACTTTTTAAAATTCAAATAATTTGAATCTTAACTCAAATAGGGGTTTTTGATTAATTCCAAGGCACTGTTTGAATATTTGAAAAATCCATGAGCATGGGGTGGGTCCCACATCACTTGATATGTGATCACACTCATTTATAAGACTTTTCAAAAATCTAACATGAATTTTTGGAGAAGATTTTTATCTGGCCTTTTGAATTAATTCATCTGGGGGGTTCCTTCTCCCATTTTGCTTTTGAATTTGATTTCAATGATTTCTTTTGAAATGTTTAACATGATGCAAGAGACTTGCTAACCCTAGCACATTACCTAACAGAGGGTTCTGACAACTCGCCCCCAGTCAACAGAATCTCGTCCCGAGATTCAGAAGTCTGCGGGAGGAAGGTGGGGTACTCGGTACGGAGACGGTCTTCTCTTTCCCACGTAGCTTCTCTCTCAGAGTGGTGTGACCATTGCACTTTCAGAAACCTAATCTTCTGACGACGAGTGACACGCTCTGCGGAATCAAGAATACGAACGGGGTATTCTCGATAAGAAAGGTCATCTTGGAGATCAAGCGTTTCATGGTCGACTTCGCGGATGGGGTCCTTGAAGCAACGCCTGAGTTGGGACACATGGAATACATCATGTAAACGGGAAAGGTGCGGGGGTAGTTCAAGTTGGTAGGAAACTTTTCCACGTTTAGCAAGAATGCGGAAAGGTCCGATGCAACGTGGGGCCAACTTGCCTTTCATACCGAAACGTTGGGTTCCCTTCAGAGGAGTAACCCGAAGGTAAGCCTTCTCATCCAGACTGTAGCTCTCTTGCCTATGATGACGATCATAGTAGCTTTTCTGACGAGACTGGGCTGCTTTCAATTGATCACGAACAATGCGAACTTGCTCTTCTGCTTCCTTGATCATATCCGGTCCAAAGAATTGTCTTTCACCGGTTTCTGACCAGTTTAAAGGTGTTCGACATCGTCGTCCGTATAGGAGTTCAAAAGGAGCCATGTTCAGACTAGATTGAAAACTATTGTTATAAGCAAATTCGGCGAATGGCAGAGATTTCTCCCAATTCTTTCCGAATGAAATAACACAAGCTCTGAGCATGTCTTCAAGAATTTGGTTAACCCTTTCGACTTGACCGCTAGACTGAGGATGGAAAGCCGTACTAAAGGAGAGATGAGTTCCCATAGCATTCTGAAAGCTTCCCCAAAATCTAGAGGTGAAAAGGCTACCGCGATCAGAATTGATTTCCAAAGGAACACCGTGAAGGGATACAATTCTAGAGACGTACAAGTCTGCTAACTGGCTAGCAGTTATACACTTGCGAACTGGAAGTAAGTGAGCAACTTTGGAAAGCCTATCTATGACAACGAAGATGGCATTGTTTCCTTTCTTGGTTTTTGGAAAGACGGTGATGAAGTCCATACCGACTTTGTCCCATTTCCACTCTGGAATAGGCAAAGGTTGAAGTGTACCAGCAGGTCTTTGATGTTCTGCCTTAATGCGACGACAAACATCACATTCGGCAACAAATTGAGCAATGTCTCTCTTCATCCTGGTCCACCAAAATCTCTGGCGTAGATCTCGGTACATTTTTGTGCTACCGGGATGAATCGAGAGGGGCGTGTCATGGGCTTCCTTGAGGATGAGTTGCCTTAGTTCCCTATTCTTAGGTACTACCAAACGATTTTTAAAGAATACCGTTCCCTTGCTATCTGTGGAGAAACATTTAGCAACTCCGCTAGCAATGTTCTCCTTGATACGGCGAACACCTCGTGCACGCCTTTGGGCAACTATGATTTGATCCTCAAGAGTTGGTTTCGCCACCAAGGTAGAAAGATAGCCATGAGGAACAATCTCAAGATTGAGTTTGCAAAATTCCTCATGAAGAAGTGGTTGATACTGTTGTAACATGAGGTTGTTACAATACGACTTACGACTTAGTGCATCAGCCATGACATTGGATTTTCCTGGGGTGTAAGAAATTCCTACGTCGTAATCATTTATCAACTCAATCCACCGTCTTTGCCTGAGATTAAGATCTGGCTGGGTGAAAATGTATTTGAGGCTTTGGTGGTCGGAAAAGATCTCACAACGATTACCAAGGAGGTAATGTCGCCAAGTTGTTAGGGCATGAACTACGGCAGCGAGTTCAAGGTCATGGGTAGGATAGTTCTCTTCATATGGCCGCAACTGGCGTGAAGCATAAGCTACCACATGTCGATCTTGCAGAAGTATGCATCCTAACCCTTGCCGTGATGCGTCACAATAGATCTCGAAATCCTTTTTGGTGTCTGGAGGTGCAAGTACGGGTGCAGAAGTCAATCTCCTTTTTAGCTCTTGAAAGCTTTCCTCGCACTTGGGAGTCCATAAGAATTTCTTATCTTTCTTGAGGAGTTCAGTTAGAGGCTTTGCAACTTTAGAAAAGTTCTCGACGAAGCGACGGCAGTAGCTGGCTAGGCCAAGAAAACTCCTAACTTGCTTAACCGATTCAGGTGGAGTCCAGTCAAGGACGGCCTGAACTCTCTCGGGAGTCACAACAATGCCTTTTGCAGAAATCACGTGGCCTAAATAGGTCACTTCTGGTAGCCAAAATTCACACTTGGAGAATTTAGCATACAGGCAATGCTCTCTAAGTTTCATCAATACCAGCCTCAGGTGTTTGGTATGTTCTTCTTCGTTCTTCGAGTAGATGAGAATGTCATCGAGATAAACTACAACAAATTTATCTAAGTACTCCATGAAGATCGAGTTCATCATGCGCGAGAAAGTGGCGGGGGCATTGGTTAAACCAAAGGACATGACGGTGTACTCGTAAAGAGCATAACGAGTAGTAAAAGCCGTTTTGGGAATGTCCTCGTTTCGGATTTTGATTTGATGATAACCCAATCTCAAATCCATCTTGGAGAAGACAGAGGATCCTGCAAGTTGATCATAAAGATCATTGATCCTGGGCAAAGGGTACTTGTTCTTTATCGTCGCTAAATTTAGCGGGCGATAGTCTACGCACATCCTTTCTGTTCCATCTTTCTTCGTTACGAACAGAACGGGGCAAACCCATGGCGATGAGCTAGGGCGGATGAAGCCTTTTTCCAACAAAGCTTCCAGTTGGGTTTTAAGCTCAGCTAACTCACGTGGGGCCATTTTGTATGGGAGTCTAGAAATTGGTGCGGTTCCTGGTACAAGATCCACTATAAACTCTACACATCTGTCGGGTGGCATGGTTTAAGGAGTTGGGTTACTGGATGGATTTCCTGAGGATGACCATGGCTTACTAGGGGCTACAATAGATATGTCAGAGTAGCAAAGTACCCCAACAGGATGGTCAGTGTGGTTCTTCTTGCTAGAAGACATCTAAAGTGGGAGGAAGAGCTGCAAATGAATCACTATAGGTTTCTAGAAGAAAACCTACATAAAACTCTATGGAACTGTCGGGCATGCCACCTAGAAGTCCTTCAAAAAGGACAACCAAAAAGGAGGGAAGGATTTTGCAAATGCATCAGATTATGAAGAAACCGGGAATGACTCGGACAACATAACGGCTGTAATTGCAAGAAAACAATTTTCTTTCAATGTAGATACAACACTTACATAATACGATGTAAGAAATCAGCATTACAACAATGCTGGAAACCGGACACAACTTTCCTACGGCTATAAGGAGGCAAACAACGAGATGTTCTAATCAGACAGAGGTGAGCCTAGTACTATCTTCCCGTAGAGTAAGATGAGGGTGACTCAGAACTCAGAACGATGAGGGTAAGGAGAAAAAGAAGCCTTACGTTGTTCCCTTATATACCCAGAGTAACTATATAACTATAGCAAGCTAGACTCGACTTCGGCCAAGGCTGCTAGTCCTACAGTCAGTCCTGCTCTGATACCAAGTCTGTCGGGACCCGGGGTTAGCGTATGCAAGTCCAGCTAAGACATAGTCATGTGGAGAGCCGAGAACCGTACCCACTTGTCTAAGTAGACAAGGCCAAGCACAGAACGTTCTCGGAAAGCATCGTACGTGAGGGGCATCCCATCCAGGCCGGATGATCAACTGAGATGGGTCCTCATCATCCGCACACAAGTCTAATGATATGGGTGATGAACTCCCATATTCAAAGACAAGTCGCCTCAACCATACTATCGACTATCTCATAACTCTTACATAGACTTACTCCAGCCCGATCACTTAGTCGGGGTCTAGGGCGGGCTCGATCATACCACAAAGTGTGCATGAGACGGAGTCTCGAGCAATCGCATCGCGATGCCCCAAGCTGCGCACATCTAAGGGCCACTTGGTGTATGAAAGACTGCCAGCCAGATCACAACTAAGGTCTCGAAAACCCATACAAAGACATGCATGTTATAAACATACACGCAGCACACATGCCTTGTATGAACAGTAGGTATCATTGAAATTCTCTACAAAGTATACATTTTATTGATAACTCTTAAAGAGTGCACACAGAGATCACAAACATGTGATCCAACATTACAACAACAAACGGAAGAAAAGTATGTCTGAGTATAGACAAGTTTAACAAATGGCTTAAGAAGCCTTATTTAAACACATGCCCTCCACGAGGGAACCAATCGTCTGACTGGGACTAGACTAGCTTGATCTTCAGTCGTCGAGCTCGATGAAGAAGCCACCTTCGGGATCAGTGGGTTCATCTAAAACATAGATTAAGAAAACGTGAGTACAAAGTCGTACTCAGCAAGACTTACATAGGAGCTATACTACTCATGCACATGTATCAAGGTAAAAGGGAGGTTGGGTTCACTTGCAGAAGTGCCAGCTTTGACTTGGCTAGTCCTGAACTACGAGTACCAGACTTGAGGTAAGAAGCGTACACGAGTCCACTACTTTCTCCAACCAATTACACCACTATGGTGCCTTCCTCGACTTCCCCACGAGAAAGCACGCCATAGCACTCACACTTATCTTGGTGTGTTTTAGAAGTATCCAGTTCAAGTTATCTAATAATCAAGCTAAGCTTTCCAAGCAGTCCATAACCGCGGACGCGGCTATTCGAATAGTTTTGTTAACCCTGCAGGGGTGTACCGCTACACACACATGATCATCATTTACCGCCTTTGATCTCGACACCATTCAAGGGGTGCCAGCGAGGATGCTCACCACAACTGTTACCTCATAGCCTATCTAGTCCGAGAAAGCCGCCTACCTGGGTTGGCTACCACTATCGTGAACCCGGCCGGTTTACCGAAGTGGACCCAAGTGATGTGTGCGTGGTGCATAAGCCGGTCTCGGATGAGCCGTTATCTCACTTAGCATCCAGGCCACAGACCTACCAGAACTCCGAACTATTGCGACATCTGGACATCGAAAGGGATGAGTTAATAGGTTGAGAGGGGTCAGTGAGCCCAATGTGTGGTTGTACTCTTCATCTTGGATCACCACACAATAACTCAGACTTAGGGCGGTGTTCAACGAGACAACCCACCGTGTACTCCTACACATCCTCTCATCGTTCACCTTGTATTAGGGTAGATTCACCAACACCTTTCTACCATCATCATCATGATCACTACCATCCCGACTCACATAACAGTATCATCATTGTAACACTCTAAGCATGCAATAGGAAGTAACAATTGCAGGGGCCACATGATATCAATCAACTCCTACATTTTCTAGGATTGTGGTTTGCTTACTACTGTGACAAAATGATAAGTCATGCGAAGGAATGGGTTCATCTATGCGGTAGAAACGCATCATGGTAATCATCCTAAACAATGCATAAGAGAGAAATGAGAGGGAAGTGGGATTTTATCGACATGATCAATGGGGTTTTTCTTGCCTTGCTGACGAGGTTCGGGTTCGGGGTCTTCAACGAAGGGGGCAGCCTCCTGTTCCGGTTCCACCTCTACTCGACAAACAACAAACAAGGTAGCAAAGTAAATACAATGCACAAACACATGATGGAAGGTTGAAACTTGATGTATATGCTTTGATGTGTGAAGCAATTCCATTTAAATGGAGTATATTGCAAATTGAATTGCAAATCCAAACTCCAATTTGAATTCAATTTAGCCAAGTTGCATATGACATTGTTTGATCAAGTTTAAACATTTTGAAATGTGTATGATATGCCTCTGAAGTTCAAGTATAATGTGATATGTTGACATGGTTCAAAATGCAAAAGCATTTGAAAAGAATTTGAATTAATTCCATTTAAATCAAATAGCAAATGCTACTGATCACATTTTAAATTCAACTCAAACATGGTTGAAAGTTGGATATTTGGATATCTTATTTTCTCCTGATCATTTTTCATATGTTATTTGTTAAATTTGGAGTTGATATGAATTTTCTATGAATTTCCAAAGTTTCAGCCTTTTTCTGGAATTTCTGGATTTATATAAATCATTTCATCGAATTACTGCGTCAGGCTTGCGCAAGGGTGACGTCAGGGGGGGGGGGGTCTGACGTGTGGGGTCGGCCTGTCAGCCACTGGGTTAATTAACCCGGTTAGTTTAAACTAACCGGGGGGGGGGGGGGGGTTAAGGGCTCTGGGCCCACTCGTCAGTGACACCAGGGGGGTGGATTAGGGCTAATCACCCCTGCCACGTCGGCGGGCTACCGGCGGCTAGACACCGGCGACTCCAGCGCACAGCGGCGCTCACGGGGAGGGCGACTCCAGCCACCATTTGGCATGCCGCGACCACGAAACGAGAGCCCAGGCACGCGCGCTTCATCTGGGTTAGACGAGCAGCACGGGGGCTCACCGGAATGACGTCGGCGACGAGCAAAGGCGGCAGCAGAGAACCGGCGAGGTCGGGAGTGGGGCTAGAGGCCACGTCTTGTAGTTGGGACGGTCGCGTTTGAATGCTAGAGCCACCAGGAGTCAAACGCGCGCGCTGGACGAGATGATGGGGCACAGGGGCGACCTCATCGTCGTCCATGGCGGTGACCTTCCTCGGCTTCCATGGTGAAACCGGCTAGAGGGGTTGCGGGGTGCTGGAAGCTTAGGGGAAACGCTCAGTAGCTCACCGCGAATCGAACGGAAGCAACAGCAAGCTCGGGGAGGCTTCAACGGCAGCGAATCGACGACGGCGAGCTCGCGGGTCCGGCGAGTTCTCGGTGAAGCTTGCGTCTCGTCTGGTCCGAATTGATGCGCATCCTTCTGCTAGTCGACGAAGTCGAGGACGGCGATCACGCTGGACATCTTGGATGGGCTCCTTGGCGTCGATGGCCACGCGGGGGCGCTTCGGTGCTCCGGCGAGTTCTTCTATCGACGACGAACACGGCGAGGGAGGAGGGGGAGGTGGTTCTGGAGGGAGGGAATGGAGGAGGCGTGCTCCAGGGCGTCTCCAGGCGCGAGAAGGAGGCACGGGGAGGCCTGGAAGGCCCTCGACGGCGACGTGTCGTCCACGGCTGGCTCGGTGGCATTCCACCGAGCAGCTTGGAGGCGCGGGGCGGGGAAGAAGACCCTGCTGCCCCTGGTGGGCCGGCTGGGCTGCTCTCGCCTGGGCGCCAGGTAAGCTTTTCCTGTTTCTTTTCTGTTTTTCTTTTCTGTCATTTGTTTTGGCTAGTAAAAATAAATACCTAGACATTTTCTAAAATGCTAAAACTTTTTATATGGCCTCATAATAATATAGACTAGCCACTTATAAAGTTTGGCACTTTTTAAAATTAAAATAATTTGAATCTAAACTCAAATAGGGGTTTTTGATTAATTCCAAGGCACTGTTTGAATATTTGAAAAATCCATGAGCATGGGGTGGGTCCCACATCACTTGATATGTGATCACACTCATTTATAAGACTTTTCAAAAATCTAACATGAATTTTTGGAGAAGATTTTTATCTGGCCTTTTGAATTAATTCATCTGGGGGGGTTCCTTCTCCCATTTTGCTTTTGAATTTGATTTCAATGATTTCTTTTGAAATTTTTAACATGATGCAAGAGACTTGCTAACCCTAGCACATTATCTAACAGAGGGTTCTGACTGAGAGTCTTGATATACTTAACTATTGTTTGGTAAATTACGATCTAAGTTACTATATTACTGATCATCTTGAGAGAATCTCTCCTCCAAAGGAAGATAGTAATGTTTTGCATGACTCTATGAAAGAAGAAATTACTGAACCTGAAAGCTCCTTGGATGAAAAAGAGGAGGAGAGTGACGAACAAGAGGAGGAAGAATGGATCCATCCATGTCTACCTTCTAATGAGAGTAACTCTTTGAATCTTACCTTATATGAGTGTTATGATCCTATGGATTATTTTGAAATATCCCTTTTTGATGAAGTTGATGCCTTCTATGCTTATGGCCGTGATGCCACTATGGATGATGCTTACGGAGATGAACTTGCTATAGTTCGTGATGTGAAGCATGATTTTTTTTTCTATTGCACCCACACTTGATTTTCCTATTATCTTTTTGAAATCTCCAACTCCTATTCCGGAGAACTTTGCTCTTATCAAGGCTCAATGTGATGGGTTGCATTTATCTTATAATCCTAAAGACCGTGTTGAAAACTATACACGTGTGCTTGTAGGTCATGAGAAACATGATTTATGTGACATTTATATTCTTGATGTTGTTCATGATACTACTGAAAATTATTTTGAGAGAGGAAAGCTTGGTTATAGAAACTCCCATGTTACTAAAACACCTCTCTTCATGTTGAAAGTTTTGAAGTTGTTCTTTTTCGACCTTCCTATGCATGTCACTTTGTGCTTCTTTGATTTATTTTCTTACAAGATGCCTATGCATAGGAAGTGGGTTAGGCTTAAATGTGTTTCATATTTTCTTCTTGATGCTCTCTTTTGCTTCAAAATTCTTATTCTTGTGAGAGCATCTTCTATAATCTTTAAGCCTAGCTAATGGCTTTAAAGAGGCGCTTTCGGGAGGAAGCCCGCAACGAATTTAGGTTTTTCTTTTTGCTTTAGTTCTGTTCTTAGTGGTCTTGATGATTGTTACTACTGTAGCAACATCATTGTATCTTTACTTTTCAAGCTTTGTGCCAAGTTTAGCCTCAGATTGCAAGAAAGGTCAAAAGTTGGTGCTTGGTGTCCAGAAACAGATTCTGTCTTCTTGACGAAAAATTTCTCAATAAATCACCAGAGCATCTTTTTGATCTGAATTATTTTTACAGAATGCTCCATACAATTACCTCTCAGGCGTCTGTCCAAAGTTTTTTGATTTGAGTTGCATAAGTACCCCTAAAAAATTTGTTTCTATCTGCTGTTCTGTTTTTCACAGATTCTGCCATGTTTTGTCTCTCCGTACTTTTGCAAACCTTAAGCTTGCTTTTTCTTTGCAAAAACTTTTTGGAAATCTTGAGAAACTGTAGCTCTTCCTGGAAATCCTTATTTGCAGTAGAGGAAAAACTATTTTATTAGGGTACTAACCTCTCTAATCAGTCTACAATGAGTTATGTATGAAGGGAGTTTTCAAGTGCGCGATGGAAGATGATGAAAGAAGATTCAGGAGTGTCAAGCGCTCAATCTTGGGGATGCCCCCATGCATCCACAAAAAATATTCAAGGAGACTCAAGCGTCTAAGCTTGGGGATGCCCCCGTGCATCCCCTTCTCCATCAACAATCATCAGTTTGTCCCTCGTTGCACTATATTTTTATCACTTCATGCGTTATGTGCTTTTCTTGGAGCGTCTCGCTCTTAGGTTTTGTTTCGTTTTTAGTTTTCTTTAGCTTTGTTTGCTATAGTAACAAGTTAGATCCCAGCTTACTTACTCTTTTGTGTGGGAGATATTCACGCTCCGCTTGAACTAGAACTCCTCATAGGATTTGCATGCTTATTCTTTTATCTGTGAGCTGTTCTTTTTCTTTTCTTAGCTGCTGTTCTGTTTAGTTGTAGTGCTTTAGTTTTTTTTTCTAGAGCTCTTCTTTTGTCTTAGGTTGAACTTTCTATAGTTTGCATGTTTTATCTTGTTAGAGATTTTGCCTGTTGCACTGAGTTCTGTGTCTTGACTGAAAGTAGGTAGTTAAAGTTGTTGTTCTCTTTGTAGTAGTAACTTGCAATAGTTTTGAGGTATTGACTAGAGTAATGGTTGAACTTATGGTGTCAAGAGCTCTTGCCTATTAGTGATAGATGTCGTATTTTGGGCAATCCATGTGTTTTTCGAAAACCAAAAAACCCCTGTTGAGAACTCTAGCTACTAGATGGATCACTAACCTCTGGAGGGTTTGAATATTAGAGTACACTCACGTACCATGAGTCGAGGATGCGCAAGGATAACCAAACCCCCATACACTCCTCCTCGGGGTACCTGTCTCTTTGTTAACCTCCTGATTAGATTGAGAGTTACCGATAATAAGTGCATGAGTTCTTCGGACTAATGTGAGTATTCGAAAGTTGACACTTCCACCCACCTATACTTTTTCTAGCCTCTTCGGTACCGTGCATTTCCCTTTCTCACCTCGAGAGTTGGCGCATACTTCGCCGGTGCATCACAACCCTTGGCACAATACGCTCTGTCATCATAAGCCTCCGTATATCTTTCCTCAAAACAGCCACCATACCTACCTACAAGGCATTTCCATAGCCTTTCCAAGATACATTGCCATGCAACATCCACCTTCTCATGACTTGATCTTCATGTCATACATGCTACTTGCTTGATCGATGAGCCGCATGCTAGTTGGGCCTTGCCCTAAACATTGCTACATGACGTGCTAGTATCATTGCATATCCTGCTACACTGGCAGAGGCATACATTTGCATACTTCATGATAGTTACATTTTCTTTATGTGATTACCTTTGTAAAGTGTGAAAGATCTCCTATATTCTTGTAAAATATAGAGTATTGCCCCTAAAGTGAGGAAAAGATCCCAAAGAGGACAAAATCAAAAGATCCCAAAGAGGAAAAATCAGAGTTAAATAGAAAGAGCCATTGAGGCCACCAAAAAAATAGAAAAAATAGAAAAAAGAGAAAATAAAAATAAAAAGAGAGAAGGGGGCATACTACTATTTCTTTTGAGAGATCCACACTAGTACTTCATCTTCTATCCCTTGTAATCCGTAGAGATCATCATCATGCATATAGCTATGTGGGGACCTTCACACTATAGAACTTGGCTTGTATATTCCAATGATGAGCCTCCTGAAATGGGCTCTAGGTCTTCTTGAGCAAGCAAGTTGGATGCACCCCCACTAGTTCCATTGGAGAGCTTACCTTAGCTCACATGTGCATCCGTTGTATGGCAATCCCTACTCCTCACATCATATCTATCATATGGCTTTCTTTCGCCTATGATTGTCCTCATTGATGTGAGCCTTTCACACCTTTTTGTCTTCCTCCTCCACCTTATTTCTGTTTCGCCTTTTAGGTGTCAACTTTCTTGCTCACGCTCATCCATTGCATGAGTGCTCAAAATATCGAAAGGGAGTGGATCAGTTTGACTTGTACCTGACTAGTGGTCTGTGGACGAGTCCAGATAAGAATCCAAAGGAGACCAAGTGTGAAACTTTAGTAGATAGTTGTTCTCAACAACCTTTTTTCTGTTTCTTTCCAGTCCCTTGCTTGCACGCAAACACCATTTGGAGACATTCGAGTCACGGAAAGCAAGAGCTCTTGCACCTTTTGTTCTTTTGTTGCTTGTGTCAATGCTAATATAGACTCTTGCTTATTAAGACTTGAATTGAATTGCATGCTTTGATTGATTTACTTAAAAGTCCTTATTTGGTTGTGTGGCATGTCACCACAGAAAATATGCTTGTTATCATTTACCTACTCAAGGACGAGCATGAATTAAGCTTGGGGATGTTGATACGTCCCAAACGTATCTATAATTTCTGCTTGCTCCATGCATGTTTTGTGTGACTTTGCCATGTTTTGCTTGAACTTTCATACACTTTTGAACATATTTGGACTAATCTATTAACCCAGTACACCCAGCTGCCAGTTGCTGTTTTCTGCTGTTTTTGTATTTCAGGTTTTCCGGCCATTAAAAGTGCTCCAAAAAATCCAGGAAAATCTGATAAAAAATCAGCGTCGCGGAAGCTTCCGGAAACACCAAAGCAGCGAAGGGGGGCCACCACTAGGAGGCCTCCTGGCTGCCTGGTGGGTCCCCTCGACACCCCCCTTCGCCTATATTTACCCCCCATGACGGAAACCCCTATGACGAACTCCTTTTTCATGATCTCGCCTCTGTTCCGCCGCTGCCGCCATTTCAAGATCGGGCTGCCTGGAGAAGCTGCTCCGGCACCCTGCCGGGAGAAGCTACCCCCTCCGGGAGACCATCCATAGCCATGGACGCCTACCGTATGTACCGTGAGTAGTTCCCCTTGGACCATATGTCCGTGACCAGTAGCTATGTGATCTATCTCTCCCTCTTTTGTGCTTCCACTTTCGAGTCCTCGTGAGCTGCCTCACATGATCGAGGCATCTATGTAATTTCTGCTGTTGCTATGCTGAGTTTGTTGGGATCTGATGGATTATGAGACTATGTTCAGATTGTGATGAGTAATATATTTGGTTCTTCTCTTTTATATTTTGTTCTTGAGTAAATTCTTGCATGTTCTCCGTTGCGGTATTTGCTTTGGCCAAGTATTTTATTTGCAACTCCAAGAGAGAGCGTTATGCTCGATTGTGGGTTCAGCCCCTTGATGTCTAGCTTGAGTGACAGAAACATGAGACTAGGGGATGTGCTGTGGCCACCAGGGATAAAACAACGGTGCTTGTACTTGTAGGTGCAAGGATTGTTTACTTTACGCAAAGTTCTTTTAATGCAGTTGTCTGTTGCTTTGAGTTTACACTTTGGGTGGGATTCGCAACTTAATACCAGCGAGATGTTCTGGATAGATATCTCAAGGTGGATGATTCGTAGTAGATGCAGATGGATTTCGGTCTACTTACCTTGGCGTACTGCCCATTGCTTTTGAGCCCTTCCTTTCTTTGCAGCATAGTTAGCATTGTGGTGCCTTCATAATCCTGTCAATTTCCCAACTGTGATTTGTTTACCTCGCTAGCACTTTTATCTTCTTTTGGTAGAGAGACATCACTAGTGAAAATCACGGGACCCCGGTCCATCTTCACATTATTGTTCACAATACCAATTTACTTTCAGTATTTACTTTTCCTTTGCTATCACTATCATTATTATCTCTTGCGTTAATCCTTTGTAAACAGCAAGGCCGGAGGAATTGACAACTCCTCTGAACTCGTTGGGAGCAAAGTTATTTGTATCTGTGTGCAGGTCCAGTTGAAGTTAGCAACCTAGGTTGTGAAAGGCGCCATTATTCACTTTACCACCTACTTGTATCTCTTGAGTCCTACTGGAGACAATCTAAACCTTAGCATCTTCGCTAAGGAAACTTGCCGTTGTGCTACATCAAACCTTCCACTTAGGGTAACCAAAGAGGGGTGAGAACCCATCACTCCACAGACTGACGGTGAAGGGTGCCACAGACAGTGGTGTGAATCGGGACAAGACGCGTCAGGACAACCTCAGGGGCATCGAAGTACATGTGCTCCGGAATGGACCAAACAGTGTGGGGCTGAGTGATCACCAATGGAGAGGAGACAACAGACTGAATGAGCGCAACGATGAAAGGTGCATGGGGATATTGCCGACGCTTCTGAAGGCTCGCCATCCGAATCTCATGCCAAAGATAGTGGGGCACTTCAAGACGCTTGTTGGGGGTGTCGTGGAGATGGCACATCAATGTGATAGCAGAGCTGCTGCAATGAGTCTTATCCCGAGACTTGGGATACAGAGTCCTGAGCACGCAGTGGTACAAAAACTTATAGGGTTGCTTCCGAGAAACTTGTCCGGATTGGCCTGGATGAAGTCAAGGGGAATGCAGCCATGAGAGTTGGTGTAAGGCCCGATATGCAGTACTGTTCCAGATCTAGATGTTTCCATCCAGATCCGGGGACGAAGCACATATCGGTTCCACCGCGACATATGACAATGCCATATGCCCCAGATTTCCAACATGATATCACGGATAAAACATATCATACAATCAGCATACAACTGCCTTAAATACATTACATCAGCGGAAGATACATGTCTGAGTACAGACTACAATCAAGTGCCTAATAGCAAAGGTAAAACACACCATTCCCGTAACCACACGGGTCCAGGCTCTCCGCCGGGATCCGCCTAACTAATCGTCGTCGAGTCTCCACGAAGGCGTCCAGAAGAAGGGGCGAGGTAGTAATCAACTGCAGCGGACAACCAGACAAAACATAAAGGGAAAAGAAAAGCGAAGGGGTGAGAATATATCAAAAGTCTTGTAACTAACTTCTCACTGGTAAGATGGGGGTAGTGGTGAGGTTGCAGACGCACTAGAAATATATGTGTGGCTAACGGTCTATTTTAGAAATAGATGAGAACCAAGCATTCGATGAGGAATCGCCCCCAACAAGTATTGCTATCAGCTACTTACACAATCATAACACCTATCCTATCCTTCTCCTCCTCTTCGCATCTCGACGAAGAAGAAGCAGTCAAGGCACACACACACGTTGATCAAGTTATAAAGATTATCTCAGTTGTTGTTGTCTATGAACAAGGAGTAGGTCTCAAGTCGTCCATAACCACGGACACGGCTTCTCGAAAAGATTTAACCCTGCAGGGGTGTACCAACTGCCCATTACAAGGCTCCGCACGCACGCCCATCTCTCTCAGTTTCTACCCATCACAGGAAGCCATTTTATGATTTAGTCCCGAGAGATCTGAAATGACAGGTCCCTCTAGCTAACAACGAACAAATCCGGGTGGCCCCCGGTGAGTCGACATCCAACTCAAAAGCCGGCCACACTCTCGAATCGGCCTCTACCGTATGACTCAGGTTTGGATAACCGGTAAATTCTCACATGAGTCCGGGTCCTTAGCCGTCCAGGTTGGACTAACAAGGAAACCACGTCCCCACTGGTCCGGGTTGTTTTAAAGAATATCTGCCAGGAGCTACCCGACAGACACACACACGGTTTTCAAATGGTAAATCAGCTTGGGCCACCACTAGAAATGTTTGAAGCTAGGTAGGTAAGAAGAGGGGACCCCATAGCACCCTACACGCGGTTAGGCACGCTCGTCAAGAGACACAATACCCGAAACTCGGGTCCTAGGTGACTCGAATGGAACAAAGCGTCGGGGCGGGATAGCCTAGACCTTCCATCCTTCGTCGAATATAGTCAACATTATAATAGTCATATCATCCACAATAATATATTAATGTGATAGCACAATCCAAGGAGTAACAGAATAACAGTTGATAACATCCTAGAATGCATACTAAGCAGTGGCTGAGCAGCGAGCAATAGTAACATAGCCGAACAAGGTTTGCTGGGATGTGGAGGACATGGCTGTTTGGGTTTATTTGAGAGGCATGCATATGAATTGGTAGGATCAAACAATCGATCTATCCTACACCTAGGCCCGAGTGAGCTGAAAGTTATAAGCATGATATATGCTCCCCCTTACCTGATGAGAAGACGAAACCGAAGGTGTAGGCGATCGCAAGCTCGCAACGTCTCTGAGAGGTACCCGCGGAAGCACACAAGAAGGAAACACTGGAAAAGGCAATCGACGAGAAAGCATCTATTACTACGAAGCAATCACAAGCAAGCATCAACAAGAAGGCAACACGAGACAACGCACTACGACATCGTTTCTCTCGTCGAGAGCGGTTACTAACAGGTTAAGTGAGGTACTCGTCACACACGACGATACCGCACATTTGGAAAGGTTCAAGTTGTTTAGCTGCACAAGGTGAGCAAAGGTTATTAACATGGCATCTCACTCAATCATGTCATAGCACACAAACATGATAAGAGGTGAAGCATAAGGTAAACTATCTATGCTAGTCAATTTAAGTGAGGCGCAATCCTAAACATGGCATTCCACTAAGTGCCCCACGACAATTTAAACATTTGGTACTGTTCTGCCCTAAACCATATTTTAGATTGGGTAACAACAACAAACAATAGCATAAAGACAAAGTGCATGAAATTCTAATCAAGTTACATGTAAAGAACACTCCAAACGGAGTTACGGTTAAAAAGATATAAGAAAAACAAGTTAGGCACACAATCTGCCAACATCAGGTAGCACACTTTAGAGCAATGCATCAACAAGCTATTGAATGCAAACATGCACCAAATGACATGGAATTTCAGTAGGCATGACAAGGAAGGCATGGAAAATTGAATCATGCAAATAGGCATCATGGTTCACTAGTTATAAGAAACACAAAAAGCTATAAAACATTACTGGTCAAGGACTTAGTGAAAATCAGGAAAACAAGGCAGAAACTGTTATTATCATGCTGTATAAACATGAGCAAAACTATATGCAAAAGTGCAGAAACATGACATAGCAATATATGAGCATGGAGTAGGCATGATGATGGTCAGGTACAAACAAGAATCAAGGTCATAGGCATCACAGATCAAAAGATATTAAGCAAGTAACATGGCATCGGAAAGTTACAGACTTAGTGAAAATAGAGGTGCCTGTCAACAACAGCAGGATAGCAACTTTGGAGCTAAACATAACTATGACCAGGAATTTAAACATGACAATGCAACACATGTATTGGAAGTAGACATGGCATAGATCAAAATGACATATTGCAATGCTCAATAGGATGCATGGTTAAAAAGATATAGGGCAGCAAAGTAGCAACTTTATATAAACATTAGCACATGCCATCAGGGTCACCACTTTGGAGAAAAAATTAATATAGCTACAACAGTCAAACATGGAAAAGGAATGCATCTAATTTGTGTGCACATGATGCTTAACACATACAAGAAAGAATCAATAGCACATGCCTCAAGGATGTGTCACAATCATCAATCAAACTTGCAATAAAATAATAACAGCAACACTTAACAGGAAGTAACAACATTTAACAGTCTGATGCCCACTTCAACAGTGATTAACAACATCAAGATGGCCTCAAATAAAAATTCTCACAAAATATGAACTGAAGTACACACAAAACTAAACAATTTTCCTTTTGGGCGCATCGTGATCCGAGCTACGGTTTACTCGTAAACTTCAACGCAAAACAGCATCAGCAACACAAATATTCCAGACATAGAAAAAATACCACGAGGGAAAAAAATAAAAGAAAATAAATAAGAAAAAAAGGGGAGCTGGACCTCGCTGGGCTGAGGCCTATCTCGGTGGCGCGCTGGACGGATCCGCACGGATCCGCCTAACTAGTCGTCGTCGAGTCTCCGCGAAGGCGTCCAGAAGAAGGGGCGAGGTAGTAATCAACTGCAGCGGACGACCAGGAAAAACATAAAGGGAAAAGAAAAGCAAAGGGGTGAGAATATATCAAAAGTCTTGTAACTAACTTCTCACGGGTAAGATGGGGGTAGTGGTGAGGTTGCAGACGCACTAGCAATATATGAGTGGCTAACGGTCTATTTTAGAAATAGATAAGAACCAAGCATTTGATGAGGAATCGCCTCCAACAAGTCTTGCTATCAGCTACTTACGCAATCATAACACCTATCCTATCCTTCTCCTCCTCTTCGCATCCCGACGAAGAAGAAGCAGTCAAGGCACAGACACGTTGATCAAGTTATAAAGATTATCTCAGTTGTTGTTGTCTATGAACAAGGAGTAGGTCTCAAGTCGTCCATAACCGTGGACACGACTTCTCGAAAAGATTTAACCCTGCAGGGGTGTACCAACTGCCCATTACAAGGCTCCGCACGCATGCCCATCTCTCTCAGTTTCTACCCATCACAGGCAACCATTTTATGATTTAGCCCAGAGAGATCCGAAACGACATGTCCCTCTAGCTAACAACGAACAAATCCGGGTGGCCCCCGGTGAGTCGACATCCAACTCAAAAGCCGAGCGCGCTCTCGAATCGGCCTCTACCGTATGACTCGGGTTTGGATAATCGGTGAATTCTCACATGAGTCCGGGTCCTCAGCCGGCCAGGTTGGACCAACAAGGAAACCACGTCCCCGCTGGACCGGGATGTTTTAAAGAATATCTGCCAGGAGCTACCCGACAGACACACACACGGTTTTCAAATGGTAAATCAGCTTGGGCCACCACTAGAAATGTTTGAAGCTAGGTAGTTAAGAAGAGGGGACCCCATAGCATCCCACGCGCGGTTAGGCACGCTCGTTGATGACAACTTCTCGCCCTTCGTTGGTAGGCCCCAAGTGGAAGGCGTGATGCGGTACAACAGCGAGTTTTCCCTAAGTAAAGATACCAAGGTTTGTCTCCAGTAGGACTCCAGAGATGATAAGTAGGTGTCAGCGGCGCACCTGACGCGGACCTGCACACAGACACAGATAACTTTGCTCCCAACGAAGTTCAGAGAGGTTGTCAATCTCTCCGGTCTTGTTGTTCACAAATGATAAAACGCAAGGGGATAATGATAGCAACTTGAAAGTAAATGCAGAAAAGTAAATAAAAGCTTGGAAACAATAATGAGGATGTGGACCGGGATACGTGAGGTTCGCTAGTGATGTCTCTCTCCCAAAAGACGATAAAAATGCTATGCGAGGTAAAGAAATTACAGAAAGGCAATTGACAGGATTACGAACGCACCGCCATGCTAACTATGCTACAAAAGAAAGGAAGAGGTTCAAAAGCACGGGCAGTACGCCAAAGTAAGTAGACCGAAATCCATCTGCATCTACTACTAATCATCCACCTTGAGATATCTATCCAGAACATCTCGCTGGTATTAAGTTGCGAGCCCGACCCAAAGTGTAAACCCAAAGCAATAGACAACTGCATTAAAAAGAACTTTGCGTAAAGTAAACAATCCTTGTAACCGCGGTTACAAGCACCGTTGTTTTCCCCCTTGTGGCAACATCACATCCCTTAGACTCATGTTTCTGTCACTCAAGCATGTCATCGGGGAGGCTTGAACCCACAATCTAGCACAACGCTCCCTCCTGGAGTCACTACCTACTACTTGGCCAAAGCAATAAACAGTAACGGAGAATATGCAAGAATTACTTAGGAACAAAAATTCATGAGATAAAAACCAAATATATTACTCTATCACAATCTGAACATAATCTCATAATCCATAAAATCCGATCAAACTCAACATAGCAATAGCAGAAATATTACAAAGGTGCCTCGATCATGTAGGGCAGCTCACGAGGTCTAAACAATGAAGATCAAAGAGGGGAGGAGAACATCACATAGCTACTGATCACGGACCCATGGTCCAAGGAAAACTACTCACGAGACATCCGGGGAGCATCCATGGTGGAGAGGAGACTCCCGGAGGTTAATCCTCTCTCTGGCAGGGTGCCGGGAAGAGGTCTTCTGGTGCTCCCGATCTTGGAAGCGCAGCGGCGGCGAAACAGAGGCGAGTTCGCGGAATAGGGTTCTCGTTCTGGAGTTTTCCCGTGACGGGGGATAAATAGGCGAAGGGGGGCAGCCAGAGGTGGACCAGGGGCCCCAGGCGCCCCCCTGGCGCGGACAGGGGTGGGGCCGCGCCGGGTGGCCGCCTGGGCCCCCCTGCCCCCCCTCTGTCCCCTCCCGGGATTTTCTCGAAGCTTCCGTCACGATGATTTTTTATCTGAATTTTCCCGAATTTTTCTGGCACTTTTTATATGGGGGAAAACTGAAATAGAAAAACAGCAGAAAACAGGAACTGACACTGGGGTGCACTGAGTTAATAGGTTAGTCCAAATATGATAAAAAAATGTATGAAAGTGTATCTAGATCATGGCAATATCACACAAAACATGCATGGAGCAAGCAGAAATTATCGATACGTTTTGGACGTATCACTCGTCAAGAGACACAATACCCGGAACTCGGGTCCTACGTGACTCGAATGGAACAAAGCGTCGGGGCGGGATAGCCTAGACCTTCCATCGTTCGTCGAATATAGTCAAAATTATAATAGTCATATCATCCACAATAATATATTAATGTGATAGCCCAATCCAAGGAGTAACAGGACAACAGTTGATAACATCCTAGCTTGCATACTAAGCAGTGGCTGAGCAGCGAGTAATAGTAACATAGCCGAACAAGGTTTGTTGGGATGTGGAGGACATGGCTTTTTGGGTTTATTTGAGAGGCATGAATATGAAGTTGCAGGATCAAACAATCGATCTATCCTACACCTAGGCGCGAGTGAGCTGAAAGTTATAAGCATGATATATGCTCCCCCTTACCTGATGATAAGACGAAACCGAAGGTGTAGGCGATCGCAAGCTCGCAACGTCTCCGAGAGGTACCCACGGAAGCACACAAGAAGGAAACACTGGAAACGGCAATCGGCGAGCAAGCATCTATTACTACGAAGCAATCACGAGCAAGCATCAACAAGAAGGCAACACAAGACAACGCACTACGGCATCTTATCTATCGTTGAGAGCGGTTATTAACAGGTTAAGTGAGGTACTCGTCACACACGACGATACCGCACATTTGGAAAGGTTCAAGTTGTTTAGCTACACAAGGTGAGAAAAGGTTATTAACATGGCATCTCACTCAACCATGGCATTGCACACAAACATGAAAATAGGTGAATCATAAGGTAAACTATCTATGCTAGTCAATTTAAGTGAGGCGCAATCCTAAACCTGGCATTCCACTAAGTGCCCCACGACAATTTAAACATTTGGTACTGTTCTTCCCTAAACCATATTTTAGATTGGTTAACAACATCATACAATAGCATAAACACAAAGTACATGAAATTCTAATCAAGTTAAATGTAAAGAACACTCCAAACGGAGTTACGGTTAAAAAGATATAAGAAAAACAAGTTAGGCACACAATCTGCCAACATCAGGTAGTACACTTTAGAGCAATGCATCAACAAGCTACTGAATGAAAACATGCACCAAATGACCTGGAATTGCAGTAGGCATGATAAGGAAGTCATGGCAAATTGAATCATGCAAATAGGCATCATGGTTCACTAGTTATAAGCAACACAAAAAGCTATAAAACATTACTGGTCAAGGACTTAGTGAAAATCAGGAAAACAGGGCAGAAACTGTTATTAACATGTTGTATAAATAGGAGCAAAACTATATGCAAAAGTGCAGAAACATGACATAGCAATATATGAGCATGGAGTAGGCATGATGATGATCAGGTACAAACAAGAATCAAGGTCATAGGCATCACAGATCAAAAGATATTAATCATGCGACATGGCATCGGAAAGTTACGGACTTAGTGAAAACAGAGGTGCCTGTCAACAACAGCAGGATAGCAACTTTGGAGCTAAACATAACTATGACCAGGAATGTAAACATGACAATGCAATACATGTAATGGAAGTAGACATGGCATAGATCAAAATGACATATTTCAATGCTCAATAGGATGCATGGTTAAAAAGATATAGGGCAGTAAAGTAGCAACTTTATATAAACAGCAGCGCATGTCATCAGGGTCACCAATTTGCAGCAAAAAATTAATATCGCTACAACAGTCAAACATGGAAAAGGAATGCATATAATTGCAGTGCACATGATGCTTAACACTTACAAGAAAGAATCAATAGCATAGGCCTCAAGGATGTGTCACAATCATCAATCAAACTTGCAATAAAATAATATTAGCAACACTTAACAGGAAGTAACAACAGTTAACAGTCTGATGCCCACTTCAACAGTGATTAACAACATCAAGATGGACTCAAATTAAAATGCTGACAAAAGATGAACTGAAGTACACACAAAACTTAACAATTTTCCTTTTGGGCGCATCGTGATCCGAGCTACGTTTTACTCGTAAACTTCAACGCAAAACAGCATCAGCAGCACAAATATTCCAGACTTAGAAAAAATATCACGAGGGACGGGCCGACTTCGCTGGAGGGGCTGGCGGCTGCGCTGGCAGGCCGGCCCACTTGGCTGGGATGGTTGAGTTGGGGATCCTCCCAATCCCGTTCGCCAGGAAGCAGCCGGCCGGCGGCGGTGCTCCGGCGCGGCGGCGTTCAGGAGCGAGGAGGAAGTCCATGAGGGGCGTGGCGAGGGCGGCACTACTCGGATTCGGCCGGATATGGCCAGTGGCGAGGCGGGCGAGGCCGAGAGCGGAGGGGCGCGGCTACGCGGGGCCGAGCTCGGGGCGGCCGAGCCATGGCGCGCGGTGGCGACGGACCTCGCAACGGCAACGACCTGCGAGAAGGGAGGATGTGAGGGGTTGAAAGGAGAGAGGAGAAGGGATCCGCGGGGAGGAGAAGAGGTGGACGACGGCGGCCTCGGGCCCGACGGCGCGCGGCTAAGAGGATAGGAGAGAGGAGGTGGAGGTGGGAGCTCGCTAGGGCGACGTGGCACAATCCTGGCCCTCCGATCTTAAATCCGAGGGCTGGGAACGCCCCTGACCTAGGGTTTCGGGATTTTGGGGGTATTGGGCAGATTTTTGGGGCAATTTGGAGGGGGTGGCTGCAATTTTGGCTTAGGGGATACCCTAGAAAGGGGTGGGAGAGTGGTGGTCTTTATATAGCCCAGGTGGCTGGCAGTTTGCAAAAACATCCCCGGTTTTTCTGTCGCGAGCGCGGTGTTTACGTTTCTGACCGCCGGGGGTCCGCAGGACCTCCGATTCGGGTAAAACTTCGAACTGTGAGATCGGCGCGTCGAGCCGGCGGCGTTCACCTTGTGTGGGAACCGTTCCGAGAACACTTTCCGACGCGCTATAAAAATATCCCATTTACTTATTAAACGGGGTTTTCGTTCCGTTGGCTACAGCTGGTCTGGTGCAGGTTTTCGCGACGGTGATCGGGTGAAACCCGGTGTCGCAAGGGTCGAGTGTCAGGGTGGAAAGGGTCGGTCTCCGTCCGGTACGAGATAAGAGGGGGGGGGGGGTAATCGCCGATCGATAAACCAGGGATGCAAACACCGCAAACAAATCAGACACAAGGAGAAAACAAAAATTTTATTTTTTGTGAAATCTGGGCTGTTACAGTTGGCAAGTTCCTGATGAACTGCAACTGACGTGAAGGTATCTGCATGCCCATTGGTCCGGAACCTTCCATCCAGACAATCCTGAGGAGCCACAAACTGATTGACACGACGAAGCTTGCGATGTGCATCCAGTGAAATCTTTGAGTAATCCGCCATCAGACGGCCAGTAGCCACAACTGGCTCGGAGGAAATGTGAATCGGAGGCATAGGGTGAGCATCATCAGGGCCCTCAGTATCACGAGATCCGGACGCCGAAGAGGAACCCTTAGCCGGTCGACGAACGCCAAGTTTGGAGGGGCGAGTCACAACCTCCGGGGGATCTTCAGCAGCAAACAAATCCTCCTCTTCAACCACAAAGTCCTCCTCACCCTCGAATTCCATTCCAGAGTCACTATCCTCCGCGCTAGGAGTGTGCTCACTGTCCGATGATGGACCAGCGTACACCTGTTTCTTCATGTGGCGACGAGAACGAGGCGGTTCATCTCCGGAACCACCTGCCGACACGAGAGGCAAATGAGCAATGAACCCTAACTATCAAAATGTAAACACATGAAGGCACAAATGGTGAGCATGAGCATACCATGGGAACCAGAGGCATCACGATTCTTGCGACCACAATGTTTCGTCCTCACCATCTCGAAACCCTAGATAAAGGAGAGACGAGAATGAGGCAAGATTTCGGGCACTCATAGAAAAACCAATCAGATGGAATGAGAGATCGGGAGGAGAGGTACCACGAGTGGGAAGATCTGGAGGAGAGGAGCATCGGGGAGGCCGGGGCGGCCGGCGGCGGCTCCAGGCGGCAGTGTCGCAAGGGAGGAATGAGGGAAAAACCGGCCAAGAGGAGAGGAACTGCCCCTCTCGGCCCGACGACTAGTTTAAATAGTACAGCCCACATCGGACGTCCGAAGGGTTTCGGACGTCTGACACATCGGACGTCCGAAATCCATCGGATTTCCGACGAGGGCTGAGTTGGGAAAGTTAGGCCAGGCCGGGCACGCAGGTGCAGGGAAGACAGTGTTTTCGGAATTCCGACGGGTTTCAGACGTCCGACACGACGGACGTCCGAAAGCCGACGGATGATCGTCATGCTACTGATCTTTGACGAATAAGCTCAAATTTTTTGAAAACTAATTTACTCAATAATTTCAATCATCAATGACAGGGGCCAAGGGTAGAGACACACACAAAATCATGAACATGTATGCACACATGAATGAGAAAAACAAGCCTTTCACAAAGGAGAGGCGGTGGCCGAGGCCACCATGTTTGAGTGTATTGTGCTTTGACACCGCGAAGATGTACCTTGGGTCCAAAGTCACATACTCCATCGATAACCGCTACACGTGGGTTCACCGTGGTGAGCACGCGGATTGTTGATGTGTGAATCCATTTATGCATCACGTAGAGAGTAGAGAACTCATTGATTGAGTTTCTCCCCCTACATACATGCCTACATCTAGAAAAGATAGTTGCTATGTGCATGAATGAGAGCAAGATACCCCTAGGTCGAGAAGCTATAACGTTCCAAGATACCAAGTTCACCCCTTATTTGGCAAAACCTTGCTTCATCCAATGGCTTGGTGAAGATATCCGCAAGTTGCTTGTCGGTGCCCACATGTGCAAGAACAATGTCACCCTTTTGAATATGATCCCGTATGAAGTGATGACGAATGCCAATATGCTTGGTGCGGGGATGTTGACAAGGGTTGTTGGCAATCTTGATAGAAATTTCATTATCACATAAGATGGGTACCTTCTGATAGGTGAGGCCATAATCCTTCAAAGTCTGCCTCATCCACAAGATTTAAGTGGCACAACTTGCGGAGGCTACATACTCGGCTTCGGCGGTGGATAGACAGACACAATTTTGCTTCTTGGAGTGCCAACTTACCAATGAGAGCCCAAGAAATTGACATGAACCAGATGTTGACTTCCGATCCACCTTGTCTCTGGCCAAATCGGCATCGGTGTACCCCAAGAGACCAAACTTGGCTTCCTTGGGGTACCACAGACCCAACAAAGGAGTATGAACAAAGTATCTAAGAATGCGCTTAACCGCCAAATGATGACTCTCCATAGGAGAGGCTTGATATCTTGCACACATTCTTACACTAAGCATAATATCTGGTCTAGATGCACAAAGGTAAAGCAACAACCCTATCATAGAACGATAAAGAGTAGCATCAAATGGAATACCGGAAAGGTCTTGATCTAAATATCCCTTGGTTGGCATGGGTGTCTTGCATGGCTTGGCATCCTTCATACCAAACTTCACGAGCATGTATTGAATGTACTTTGTTTGGGAGATGAAGGTCCTTCGGCAAATTTCTCGATTTGAAATCCAAGGAAATACTTCAAGCTCCCCATCATGGACATCTCAAAGTTCTTGGTCATAGTTTCCGAGAATCACTTGCACAAAGATGGATTAGGAGAACCAAATATTATGTCATCCACATTGATTTGGCATATGAGCAATTCACCATTGGTTCTCTTGGTAAAGAGAGTGGCATCAATGACACCCCTCACAAATCCTTCCTCGAGTAAAAACTTCCTAAGATGGTCATACCAAGCCCGAGGGGCTTGGTTAAGACCATATAATGCCTTATGAAGTTTTTACACGTGGTCCTTGTGATGAGGGTCACAAAATCCGGGTGGTTGTGCTACATATACATCCTCTTGTAGTGGACCATTAAGAAAAGCACTTTTTACATACATTTGAAATAATGGGAATCCATTGAATGCGACATAAGCAAGAAACATGTGTATAGATTCAAGACGGGCAACGGGAGCAAAGGTCTCAAGTGCTTATTCAACTCTAAGTGGTTCAATGCTAGACACAAACGAGAAGTGAGCGCAAAAGTTCATAAGTTGACGATGAGTAACTATACCTTGCCCCAAACCCGTGAGGATTTTGCCAACATCAACACGTCTAGCCACCAATGGCATGATGGAATTAGGAGTTTCAATAGGCTCCACCCATTTGGGTTCATGAACAACATTTGTTTCATCATCAAGGGCGGAGCCATCTTCAATAGTATCATTTTCTCCAAAGCCAATGCGGTCGAGCCAATCTCGTGGATCAACCGCATCATCAACATGTGGTTGAGAAACCGCATCGGATTGTGGAGGGTCTTGTTCTTGTTCTTGGATAATGGGATCATCATGAGCAATTGGATCTTGAATGGTAGGAGGAGGTGCTTGTGGTGGTGGAACACTTGGCCCATCACCCACCTCATCATCTCTAGGAACTTGAGAAATGGGCACAAGATCTCCAATGCCCATAGCCAAGATATCTTCAGACGAATCTTCATTATTTCCTACATCACTTAGATCAACTTTCTCCCCATGGGAGCCATTAAATTCATCAAACTCCACGTCACAAGTTTCCACAACACATCCGGTGGATTTGTCGTAGACCCTATAGGCGTGAGAATTTGACGCATACCCAAAAAATATACCCTCAATTGTTTTGGATTGAAACTTAACTAACCGGTCTTTCTTATTGAGAAAGAAACACTTACAACCGAATACTCAGAGGTATTTGACATTTGGCTTGTGACCGGTTAGAAGTTCATAGGGGGTCTTCATCAAGATCTTGCGAAGAAAGAGCCGGTTGGATGCATGACATGCGGTGTTGATGGCTTCGGCCCAAAAACTATAAGGTGACTTATACTCATCCAACATGGACCGGGCCATCTCCACAAGAGTGTGCTTCTTCCTCTCGGCTACACCATTTTGTTGAGGGGTGTAAGGTGCGGAATAATGATGTTCAATCCCCTCATCACTCAGGAATTATTCCAAGGTGTAGTTCTTGAATTCGGAGCCATTGTCACTTCGTATTGCCGAGATAGCCATGTTGTATTTCCTTTGGGCTTGCTTGGAAAAACCAATGAAGATGTCCTTCGTCTCGTCCTTGGACTTGAGAAATAACACCCATGTGTATCTTGAATAATCATCAACAATGACAAGGCCATATTTCTTCCCACCAAGACTATCCCATGATGGAGGTCCAAAGAGATCCACATGAAGGAGCTCCAAAGGCCTGGAAGTTGACACGCTATTCTTGGGGGTATGCTTTGGTTGATGTTGCTTCCCGGCTATGCATGCACTACACACACGATCTTTCTCAAAAGACACATTGGTTAGTCCAAGGATGTGTTCACCCTTTAGGAGATCTTTTAGATTTCTCATACTGACATGGGCTAGCCGGCGATGCCATAGCCACCCCTTGTCGGCCTTGTCCATTAGACAAGTTGCATGGTAAGTACTCTCTTTTCAGAAATCAACCGTGTAAAGGTTTCCATCCAACTCTCCAACAAAGCCACTTCAAGAGTATATCTCCTAAAGACTTTCATACTTGTTAGGACAAATGGTGTATCATAACCAACGGAAGCTAATTGACGAACGGAAATCAAATTGTATTGAAGGGATTGGACAAGCATGATATTTGCAAGAGACATTTGATTAGTAATAGCCACCTTTCCCAACCCAAGTACCTTTCCCTTGGAACCACCACCAAAGACAATGCTCATATATGGTTGAATTGCATCCATGAAGTCCTTGAGCAAATGGCTTTCTCCGGTCATATGATTGGTGCATCCAATATCAATCACCCATTTGAATCCACCGGAGAGAGCATCCTACACATAGATTTAAGCTTTGGTTAGAGGTGCCCATTTTGCAATGGGACCTCTAAGGTTAGTAACAAGGTTCTTTGGAACCCAAATGGTATAGAAACGGAAAGCATTACGGGGCCCAATGAACTTTGCAAACACATCTCCATCCTTTGCCTTACGGAGCACATAGGATGGAGGCATCTTTTCCTTCCTTTTGTTAGGAATGGGCTTGCCCCTAGTGGCCTTCCCATTCCCAACACCAACCTCATCAACCTTCTTGTTACCCTTGTCCTTGTGCCCTTCACGAACAAAGATCACATTTTGGGGAGTTGACACCTTGCTAAGAGTGACATCCTTTGTCACACTTGTACTCGGGTCAAACCCAAGTCCCTCCTTAGCAAAGGACTCCTTGTGATGACTTAGTACATCATTTAGATTTTTCTCGCCTTGGGCACAAGTCAAGAGGCCCTTCTTTAGTTGAGCATGAAGGGCTAAGTTCTCCTCAATGAGCGATGCTTGATTAAGAGTAGAGTTAGTAGCACAAGCATCAACATGTACAATAGTGGGAGGAGACATCTTAGTAAGAGTTTTTATATGAGCAAGTTTGTGAGCCTCAAGATTCTTATTAAGGGTGGTGAGTTCCTCATCTTTTGTCTTGAGAGACAAGGTGAGTACCTCAACATCCTTAGAAAGGGAGGTGTTTAGATCCAGAAGTTTTCTCATATCATTAGAAAGTTCCTTACAAATTTCATTAGCCTTTTTCAAGGAGGCAACATGCTTATCATTTAAGTCATTTGATGCGTGGACAACTCTGCACAAGTTGTCATTTTGAGCTTCCTCAAAGTCAACCTTTCGCTCAAGGAGAGTATAGTTCTCCTTTCCTCGGTGAGGAGGATTTCAAGATCCTTAATGGTTGTGGAGTGCTTACCCACCACATCCATAAGTAATTGAAACATTTGGAGCTTGTTGCCTTTGAGAGAGCTCATTATTTTTTTCACTTTAGCAAACAACAAATCTTCACAAGTAGCATGTGCATCATCACTTTCCGCATCATGACATTCATCATGAGGTTCGGAAGAGAACATGAAGGACTCATCAATAGGATTTACCTTGATCTTAGCCGAGGAGGAGGGAGTGTCATCATCAACAACCTTGGCCATGAGACACTTGTGTGCATTGCCGGTGTAGTCACTCATGTAGTTGTAGTTTACAACTTCACCTTCCTTGTTGAGGAGCTTCAAGGTCTTTTGCGTATCTTGAGCAACTCCGGCCACAACACCAACATCCTCGGGATCGGACCCTTCTAGAACCAACAATGCTTTCTTCTTGAACTTGTTGTTGATAGGGTTTGGGAGCTTCTTGGCAACTTCCTTCCGAGGAAATCGAGGTTTGTCCTCTCTTTTCTCATACGGACAATCCTCCGCAAAGTGTCCCAGTCTCTCACAGTTGTAGCAGTTTCTTGTCTTCTTCTTTCAGAATATTCCCTTGAAGTCCCCTTTAGTGAATCTCTTCACAAAGAGAGCAATATCATCATATGAGGGAGTATCATCGGAGTTATCATCATCTTCATACTCATCTTCTTTCTCATCATCATCAAGCTCCTCGAGCCTAGCCTTGAGCGCAAGGTTTGAGGATGGATCACCATAGGTGGTGATACGTCCCAACCGTATCTATAATTTCTGCTTGCTCCATGCATGTTTTGTGTGACTTTGCAATGATTTGCTTGAACTTTCATACACTTTTGAGAATATTTGGACTAATCATTAACCCAGTGCACCCAGCTGTCAGTTGCTGTTTTCTGCTGTTTTTCTATTTCAGGTTTTCCGACCATTAAAAGTGCTCCAAAAAATCCGGAAAAATCAGATAAAAAATCAGCGACCCGGAAGCTTCCGGAACCACCAGGAGACCAGGAGGGTCCCTGGCGTGGGCCCACCCTAGGCCGATCCAGGAGGCCTCCTGGCTGCCTGGTGGGTCCCCTCGACACCCCCTCCGCCTATATTTAGACCTCTGGGTGGAAACCCCTAAGATCAATCTGTTTTCCGCGAACTCCCCTCTGTACCGCCGCCGCCGCCGTTTCAAGATCGGGGCTGCCTGGAGAAGCTGCTCCGGCACCCTGCTGGAAGGAGGAACCCCCTTCGGGAGACCATCCATAGCCATGGATGCCTCCCGGATGTACCGTGAGTAGTCCCCCTTGGACCATCGGTCCGTGACCAGTAGCTATGTGATGTACCTCTCCCCTCTTTGTGCTTCCACTTTCGAGACCTCGTGAGCTGCCTCACATGATCGAGGCACTTTTGTAATTTCTGCTATTGCTATGCTGAGTTTGCTAGGATATAATGGATTATGAGACTATGTTCAGATTGTGATGAGTAATATATTTGGTTCTTCTCTTTTATATTTTGTTCTTGAGTAAATTCTTGCATGTTCTCCGTTGCAGTATTTTGCTTTGGCCAAGTAGTTTGCTTGCAACTCCAAGAGGGAGTGATGGCTTCTCGCCCCCTTCGTTGGTTACCCCAAGTGGAAGGTTGAGATGTAGTGCAGCAGCAGTTTTCCCTCGGTGAAGATACCAAGGTTTGTCTCCAGCAGGACTCCAGAGATGATAAGTAGGTGCCAGCGGCGCAACTGACGCGGACCTGCACACAGACACAGGTAACTTTGTTCCCAACGAAGTTCAGAGAGGTTGTCAATCTCTCCGGTCTTGTTGTTCACAAGGATTAAATGCAAGGGATAATGATAGCAAGTAAAAGCGGTAAAATAAATAAAGCGTGGAAACAGTGATGAGGATATGGACCGGGATACGTGATGTTCGCTAGTGATGTCTCTCTCCCAAAAGACGATAAAAATGTTATGCGAGGTAAACAAATTACAGAAAGGAAATTGACAGAAACCGCAATGCTAACTATGCTACAAAAGAAAGAAAGAGGTTCAAAAGCACGGGCAGTACGCAAAAATAATTAGACCGAAATCCCTCTACATCTACTACTAATCATCCACCTTGAGATATCTATCCAGAAGATCTCGCTGGTATTAAGTTGCGAGCCCCACCCAAAGTGTAAACCCAAAGCAACAGACAACTGCAATAAAAAGAACTTTGTGTAAAGTAAACAATCCTTGTGACCACGGTCACAAGCACCGTTATTTCCCCCCTTATGGCAACAGCACACCCCCTAGACTCATGTTTCTGTCACTCAAGCATGTCATCGGGGGGGGGCATGAACCCACAATCTAGCACAACGCTCCCTCTTGGAGTCACTACCTACTACTTGGCCAAAGCAATAAACAACAAAGGGGAACATGCAAGAATTACTTAGGAACAAAAATATAAGAGATAAAAACCAAATATATTACTCTATCACAATCTGAACATAATCTCATAATCCATCAGATCCTATCAAACTCAACATAGCAATAGCAGAAATGTTACAAAGGTGCCTCGATTATGTAGGGCAGCTCACGAGGTTTAAACAATGAAGATCAAAGAGGGGAGGAGAACATCACATAGCTACTGATCACGGACCCATGGTCCAAGTAAAACTACTCACGAGACATCCGGGGAGCATCCATGGTGGAGAGGAGACTCCCGGAGGTCAATCCTCCCTCCGGCAGGGTGCCGGGAAGAGGTCTTCTGGTGCTCCCAATCTTCGGAAGCACGGCGGCGGCGGAACAGAGGCAAGTTCGCGGAATAGGGTTCTGCTTCTGGAGTTTTCCCGTGACGGAGAACAAATAGGCGAAGGGGGCAGCCAGAGGTGGACTAGGGGCCCCAGGCGCCCCCCTGGCGCGGCCAGGGGTGGGGCCGTAACGGGTGGCCTCCTGGGCCCCCCTGGCTCCCCTCTGGCCCCTCCCGAGCTCTTCTCGAAGCTTCCGTCACGCTGATTTTTTATCTGAATTTTCCCGAATTTTTCTGGTACTTTTTATATGGGGGAAAACTGAAATAGAAAAACAGCAGAAAACAGGAACTGGTACTGAGGTGCACTGAGTTAATAGGTTAGTCCAAATATGATCAAAAATGTATGAAAGTGTATCTAGATCATAGCAATATCACACAAAACATGCATGGAGCAAGCAGAAATTATAGATACGTTTTGGACGTATCAACATCCCCAAGCTTAATTCCTGCTCGTCCTCGAGTAGGTAAATGATAACAAGCATAATTTCTGTGGTGACATGCTAGCAACCATAAAAGAACTTTGAAAAGTAAAGCAATCAAGGTTAGAGATTCAATTCAAGTCATAACATGCAAGAGTCTATATTAGCATTGAAACAAGTAACAAAAGAACATTAGCTGCAAGAGCTCTCGCTGTCCGTGACTCGAATGTCTCCAAATGGTGTTTGCGTGCAAGAAGGGGGATAGGGAATACGAGAAAAAGGTGTTTTTGTGTTGAGAACTCAATCTACTAAAGTTTCACACTTGGTCTTCTTTGGAATCTTATCTTGACTCGTCCCGAGACCACTAGCCAGGTACAAGTCAATTTGATCCACTCCTTTTCGATATTTTGAGCACTCATGCAATGGATGAGCGTAAGCACGAAAGTTGACACTTAGGATGGCAAAGAGGAAAGTACGGAGGAGGAAGACAAAAAGGATGAGAAAGGCTCACATCAATGAGGACAATCATAGGCAAGAGATGCCAAATGATAGATATGATGTGAGGAGTAGGGATTGCCATGCAAAGGATGCACATACGAGATAAGAAGCTCTCCAAACTATATGCATAAAGATCATATCTATGGAGTACAAGGATATAAAAGGGAGTACTAGTGTGGATCTCTCAAAAAGGATAATAGTGTTGCCCCTTTCTCTCTTTTTATTTCTTTTTCTCTTTTTTCTATTTTTTTCTATTTTTTTGTGGCCTCAATGGCTCTTTCTATTTAACTCTCATTTGTCCTCTTTGGGATCTTTTAATGTGTCCACTTTGGGATCTTTTCCTCACTTAAGGGCAACACTCTATTTTACAAGAAGGTAAAGGAGATCTTTCACACTATATAAGGTACTCAAAACATAAAGAAGATGTAACTATCATGATGTATGCAATGTATGCCGCTGCCAGTGTAGCAGGAACATGTATGACATGAAAATCAAGTCATGAAGAGGTGGAAGTTGCATGGCAATGTAACTCGGAAAGGCTATGGAAATGCCTTGATAGGTTGGTATGGTGGCTGTTTTGAGGAAAGATAAAGGGAGGCTTATGGTGACAGAGCGTATCATGCCAAGGGTTTGGATGTACCGGCGAAGGTGGACACCAACTCTCAGAGTGAGAAGAAGGCAATGCACGGCACGGGAAAGGCTAGCAAAATATGGGAAGGTGGAAGTGTCAACTCTCAATACTTACATTAGTCCGAAGAACTCATGCACTTATTATCGGTAACTCTGAATCTATTGAGGAGGTTGACAAAGATACAAGTACCCCCGAGGAGGAGTGTATGGGGGTTTGGTTATCCTTGCGCATCCTCGACTCATGGTACGTGAGTGTACTCTAATATTCGACCCCTCAGAAGAGTAGTGATCCATCTAGTAGCTAGAGTTCTCAACTAGTTTTGTAGGTTTTGAAAATAAACACGGATTGCCCAAAATACGACACCTATCACTAATAGGCAAGAGCTCTTGACACCAAAAGTTCAAACATTACTCACAACAATACCTCAAAACCATTGCAAGCTACTACTAGAGTTAAATAGCAACCTCAACTACCTATTTTCAAGATAAGACACAACTCAGTGAAACAACCAACTCTCTTTAACAAGATAAACATGAAAAGTAAAAAGAGTTCCAGCAACAAAATAAACAAAATCCAAGGCTCTTGCTAAAGACAAACTAAGACTAAAACTAAACATGCCAGTAGCTATGAAAAGATAAAGAACACACACCAGCAAAAAGATAGGCAGGAAAAATCCTATGACGTGTTCTAAATTTTGGAAGTGGAGCGTGTTTCTCTCCCACTCAAAGTAAGAAAGGATCTAACTTGTTATGAACAGAAATCAAAGCTAAAGAAAACTAAAAACAAAACCTAAGAGCGAGACGCTCCAAGCATAGCACATAACGCATGAAGTGATAAAAATATAGTGAGACGAAGGACGAAGTGATGATTTGTTGATGGAGAAAGGGATGCACGGGGGCATCCCCAAGCTTAGACGGTTGAGTATCCTTGAATATTTATTGGGGATGCATGGGGGAATCCCCAAGCTTGAGCGCTTGACACTCCTGGATCTTCTTTCATCATCTTCCAACGCACACTTGAAAACTCCCTTCATACATAACTCATCATAAGCTGATTAGAGAGGTTAGTACCCTTAATAAATAAATATTTTCCACTGGATATAAAGATATTCTTGAATAGCTACTGTTTATAAAGAGTGCCAAAAAGTTTTTGCAAAGAAAAAGCAAGCTTAAGGTTTGCAAAAGTTAGGAGAGACAAAACGTGGCAGAATCTGTGAAAAACAGAACAGCAGATAGTAAATAATTTTTTAGGGGCACTTCTGCAACTCAAATAAAAAAACTCAGAACATACGGAAGTTTCGTAATTGTATAGAGCATACTGTGTAAAAATGTCAGCTCACAAATATGAACTGGGATTTTTCTGGAATTTTTCTGGTCACGAGGACAGAATCTGTTTTCTGGACAGCATGTCACAACTTTTACTTCCCTTGCCGTAAGAGGCTAAAACTTGGCACAAAGCTGAAAAATAAAGATACAATGGTGTTGCTACAGAAGTAACAATCACCAAGACACGACAAAATAAAAAAGAAAAACCTAAATTCGTTTCGGGCTGCCTCCCGAAAGCGCTTCTTTAAAGCCATTAGCTAGGCATGATGCAAAAAGAAGAATCAAGTTTTATCAAGAGAAAGAGAATAACTAGCCCGTGTAACGGACTCAAAAGGTAACTTGATTTTCTTTCTAGGGAAGTGTTCTATCCCCTTTTTGAATGGAAATTGGAACTTTATATTCCCCTCTTTCATGTCAATAACCGCACCAACGGTGCGAAGAAAAGGACATCCCAAAATAATTGGACATAAAGGTTCACACTCTATATCCATAACAATAAAATCAACGGGAACATAGTTGTCATTGACAATGATAAGAACATCGTTGGTCTTCCCCAAAGGTTTCTTTATGGAAGAATCAACAAGACGAACACCAAAAGAAGAAGGCTCAAGACGCTTCAATTCAAACATATCAAATATTCTTTTGGGCATAACGGAGGTACTAGCTCCAACATCACATAAAGCATAGCAAGAGAAGTTATTCAATTTAATTTTGATCATAGGGTCCCAACCATCATCTAGCTTCCTAGGTATGGAGTCTTCTACTCTAAGCTTCTCCTCCCTAGCTTTGATAAGAGCATTTGTGATATGCTCTGTGAAGGCAAGATTAAGTGTGCTAGTGTGGGGGTCTCTAGACATTTTGTGTAGCAAGGTAATAACTTCTGAGAGGGTGCAACTATCAAAATCAATATCACTACTATCAAAGGTGGTAGTAGTGTCATCTAGGTTCACTTTTTTGAAACCCTCTATGTTCATAGGAGTTTCTTTCTCTACGGTTGAGGTATTAGCATCACCATTAATAGGTCCAACGGGACTAGGGGTGCATTGGGTGCTAATAGTTTGAGTGTCCTCAACAATTTGGATAGTGGCAACTGTGTGATGTGTAGGAAGGCTCTTAATTCTATCCTCATCCTCTTTTTCTCTAGCCCATCTTTCTTTGAGTTTAGCCATCATCCTAATATTTTCATTGATTTGTAACTGGATAGCATTAATAGGAGTGGACTTATTCTCCTCAAGGGGAGAGGTTCTAATTTTAAGCATCTCAATATCAAGGGCTAAGATTTCTACCTTCAAAGAGAGATTATCTATTTTAGCTAATTTCTCTTCTACATTTTTGTTGAAGGCTTTTTGGGTAGTGATAAAGTCTCTAAGCATGCTTTCTAATTCAGAAGAGGGGTTCTTATTGCTAGGGTAAGTGATGTTGTTCCCATAGTTGGATGGGAACGGTCTAGGATTGCTAGCAAAATTTCCCCTATAAGCATTGTTGTTGAAGTTGTTTGTAGCAATAAAGTTCACATCTACTTGTTCTTGAGCAACCAAAGAATTTAAAGGAACATCATGAGGATCAATAGAGGGTTTCTTGGAAAGTAGAGACATAATCAAGTCAACTTTTTCATTAAGGGAGGTAATTTCCTCGACATAATTTACCTTCCTACCTGTTGGAGCGCGTTCGGTGTGCCATTGGGAATAATTGGTCATCATTTCATCGAGAAGCTTCGTGGCAGCACCAAGTGTAGTTGACATAAAGGTTCCTCCCGCGGCCGAATCTAACAGGTTCCGCGAGGTAAAGTTCAAGCCTGCATAAAAAGTCTGGATAACCATCCAAGTAGTCAAACCATGTGTAGGGCATTTCTTAACAAGAGATTTCATTCGTTCCCAAGCATGGGCAACGTGTTCATTATCCAATTGCTTAAAATTTAATATTACTCCTCAATTGGATAATCTTAGCAGGAGGGTAGTACTTCCCTATAAAAGCATCTTTGCACTTATCCCAAGAATCTATGCTATTTCTAGGCAAAGATTGAAACCAGATTTTAGCATCTCCCCTTAAAGAGAAAGGAAAGAGCTTGAGCTTAACAACATCACCTTCTACTTCTTTATACTTTTGCATATCACATAATTCAACAAAATTATTCAAGTGTAAAGCAGCATCATCTCCAGCACCAGAGAATTGATCTCTCATAACAAGGTTTAGCAAAGCAGGTTTAATTTCATAAGAGGTAGCTGAAGTGGCAGGTGTGGCAATGGGAGTGCACATAAAGTCTTGGTTGTTGTGACTAGTGAAGTCACACAACTTGGTGTTTTTAGTGCAACCCATAGTAGCAACAAGTGTGGAAGATTTTTTTTTGTAGTTTTTGATAAAAGACACAAAGATAAAAACTGAAAGATAAACTAACAAGACTAAAAAACAAAGGTAAAGGGTAGTGTGCAACTCCCCTATCTTAGCACTTGGAGTCCCCGGCAACGGCGCCAGAAAACTTTGTTTGATGGCTTCTCGCCCCCTTCGTTGGTTACCCCAAGTGGAAGGTTGAGATGTAGTGCAGCAACAGTTTTCCCTCGGTGAAGATACCATGGTTTGTCTCCAGTAGGACTCCAGAGATGATAAGTAGGTGCCAGCGGCACAACTGACGCGGACCTGCACACAGACACAGATAACTTTGTTCCCAACGAAGTTCAGAGAGGTTGCAATCTCTCCGGTCTTGTTGTTCACAAGGATAAAATGCAAGGGATAATGATAGCAAGTAAAAGCGGTAAAATAAATAAAGCGTGGAAACAGTGATGAGGATATGGACCGGGATACGTGATGTTCGCTAGTGATGTCTCTCTCCCAAAAGACGATAAAAATGCTATGCGAGGTAAAAAAATTACAGAAAGGCAATTGACAGGATTATGAACGCACCGCAATGCTAACTATGCTACAAAAGAAAGGAAGAGGTTCAAAAGCACAGGCAGTACGCAAAAATAAGTAGACCGAAATCCATCTGCATCTACTACTAATCATCCACCTTGAGATATCTATCCAGAACATCTCGCTGGTATTAAGTTGCAAGCCCCACCCAAAGTGTAAACCCAAAGCAACAGACAACTGCAATAAAAAGAACTTTGCGTAAAGTAAACAAGCCTTGTGACCACGGTCACAAGCACCGTTGTTTTCCCCCTTATAGCAACAACACACCCCCTAGACTCATGTTTCTGTCACTCAAGCATGTCATCGGGGGGGGGGGGGGCATGAACCCACAATCTAGCACAACGCTCCCTCTTGGAGTCACTACCTACTACTTGTCCAAAGCAATAAACAACAACGGGGAACATGCAAGAATTACTTAGGAACAAAAATATAAGAGATAAAAACAAAATATATTACTCTATCACAATCTGAACATAATCTCATAATCCATCAGATCGTATCAAACACAACATAGCAATAGCAGAAATATTACAAAGGTGCCTCGATCATGTAGGGAAGCTCACGAGGTCTAAACAATGAAGATCAAAGAGGGGAGGAGAACATCACATAGCTACTGATCACGGACCCATGGTCCAAGTAAAACTACTAACGAGACATCCAGGGAGCATCCATGGTGGAGAGGAGACTCCCGGAGGTCAATCCTCCCTCCGGCAGGGTGCCGGGAAGAGGTCTTCTGGTGCTCCCCATCTTCGGAAGCGCGGCGTCGGCGGAACAGAGGCGAGTTCGCGGAATAGGGTTCTGCTTCTGGAGTTTTCCCGTGAAGGAGAATAAATAGGCGAAGGGGGGCAGCCAGAGGTGGACCAGAGGCCCCAAGCGCCCCCCTGGCGCGGCCAGGGGTGGGGCCGCGCCGGGTGGCCGCCTGGGCCCCCCTGGATCCCCTCTGGCCCCTCCCGGGCTCTTCTCGAAGCTTCCGTCACGCTGATTTTTTATCTGAATTTTCCCGAATTTTTCTGGCACTTTTTATATCGGGGAAAACTGAAATAGAAAAACAGCAGAAAACAGGAACTGGCACTGGGGTGCACTGAGTTAATAGGTTAGTCCAAATATGATCAAAAATGTATGAAACTGTATCTAGATCATAGCAATATCACACAAAACATGCATGGAGCAAGCAGAAATTATAGATACGTTTTGGACGTATCAGGGAGCGTTTTGCTTGATTGTGGGTTCATCCCCCTGGTGTCTAGCTTGAGTGACAGAAACATGAGACTAGGGGATGTGCTGTTGCCACCAGGGATAAAACAACGGTGCTTGTACCCGCGGGGTGCAAGGATTGTTTACTTTACGCAAAGTTCTTTTAATGCAGTTGTCTATTGCTTTGAGTTTACACTTTGGGTGGGATTCACAACTTAATACCAGCGAGATGTTCTGGATAGATATCTCAAGGTGGATGATTCATAGTAGATGCAGTTGGATTTCGGTCTACTTACCTTGGCGTACTTCCCATTGCTTTTGAGCCCTTCCTTTCTTTGCAGCATAGTTAGCATTGCGGTACCTTCATAATTCTGTCAATTGCCCAGCTGTGATTTGTTTACCTCGCTAGCACTTTTATGGTCTTTTGGGAGAGAGACATCCCTAGTGAAAATCATGGGACCCCTGTCCATCTTAACATTATTGTTTACACCCTTAGTTTACATTCGGTCTTTACTTTCAGTTCTACTCTTACCTCTTGTGTTGATCCTTTGTAAATAGCAAGGCCGGAGGAATTGACAACTCCTCTGTACTCGTTGGGAGCAAAGTTATTTGTATCTCTGTGCAGGTCCAGGTGAAGTAAGCAACCTTGAGTTATGAACGGCGCCATTGTTCACTTTACCACCTACTTGTCGCTCTTGAGTCCTACTGGTTCGATCTCAACCTTACATCTTCGCTAAGGGAAAACTTGCCGCTACACTACATCTCACCTTGCACTTGGGGTAACCAACGAGGCGGGAGAGAAGTATCTTCATCACCGTATCAAGCAAGTTTTCTGGCGCCGTTGCCGGGGACTCCAGTCTACAAGATAGGGGAGTTGCACACTATCTTTTATCTTTGCTTTTTAGTCTTGTTAGTTTACCTTTCAGTTTTTACTTTTGTGTCCCTTATCAAAAATACCAAAAATACCTGCTGCTGCTACTATGGGTTCCAATGAAAACACCAAGTTGTGTGACTTCACTAGTCACAACAACAGTGACTTTATATGCACTCCTATTGCTCCACCTGCCACTTCAGCACCTTTTTATGAAATTAAACCTTCTCTGCTTAATCTTGTTATGAAAGATCAATTCTCAGGTGCTGGAGAGGACGCTGCCTTGCACTTAAACAATTTTATCGAGCTCTGTGATATGCAAAAGTACAAGGAAGTGGATGGAGACATCGTCAAGCTGAAGCTTTTTCCTTTCTCTTTGAGAGGAAGATCTAAGGAGTGGCTGCAATCCTTACCCAAGAACAGTATCGATTCTTGGAGTAAATGCAAAGATGCTTTTATAGGGAAGTAATACCACTTGCTAAAATTATTCAATTGAGGAGTAACATTATGAATTTCAGGCAATTGGATAATGAACACGTTTCCCAGGCATGGGAACATATGGAGACGCTTGTCAAGAACTGCCCCACACATGGACTGACTACCTGGATGGTTATCCAGACTTTTTATGCAGGCTTGAACTTTACCTCGCGGAACCTGTTAGATTCGGCCGCGGGAGGAACTTTTATGTCAACCATACTTGGTGCTGCCACAAAGCTACTTGATGAGATGATGCTGAACTACTCTCAGTGGCACACCGAAAGATCTCCAACTGGTAAGAAGGTAAATTCTGTCGAGGAGATCTCCTCTCTAAATGAAAAGGTTGACCTTATCATGTCACTACTTACCAAGCAAGCTCCTATTGATCCTCAGGATGTTCCTTTAAATTATTTGGTTGCTCAAGAGCAAGTAGATGTGAACTTTGTCTCTAGAAACAACTTCAACAATAATGCTTATAGGAGTAATTTTGGTAGCAACAATCCTAGGCCTTTCCCATCCAATAACTATGGGAACGGTAATAGCAACTCCTACAGCCAGAATTATAGGGAAAGAGACCTACACAGCTATGAGAAACTTATAGAAATAGAAAAAGGCACCAAAAGCTATATGCACACACAGTTTGAAAAAAACAAGGCCTTTTACAGACAGTTAGATGAGCACTCCTCTATCCTGCAAAACATTAGCAAACAACTTGAGAGCCTGAATAGTGACATTTCCAGCTTCCAAACTAGACTCACTGCCATTGAGACCTACGTTTCAAACATGTCTCACACCCAATCTACCTTGATAAACCAGATGGCAGCCAAACCAGAAGTCATTCCCAAGGAAGAAGAGAGAATTAAGAGCCTTCCTACCTACCACACAGTAGCCACTATCCAAGTAGGTGAGGATGTCCAAACTGTTAGCACCCATCACACCCCTAGTCCCACTGGACCTACCAATGGTGATGCTACCACCTCAACCATAGATGAAGAAACCTCTATGAACATAGAGGTTGTCAAACAAGTGAGCCTAAATGATATTACTACCTCCTTGATAGATAGTAGTGACCTAGACTTTGACAACTGCACTTTACCTGAAGTTATTGGTTTCCTACACAAGATGTCTAGAGACCCCCACACTAGCACACTTAATCTTGCCTTCACAGAGCATATCACCAATGCTCTAATAAAAGTTAGGGAGGAGAAGCTTAGACTAGAAGCCTTCATACCTAGGAAGCTAGAAGATGGTTGGGATCCTATGATAAAAATCAAATTGAATAACTTCTCTTGTTATGCTCTTTGTGATGTTGGAGCAAGTACCTCTGTTATGCCCAAAAGAATGTATGATATGCTTGAATTGAAACCTTTTGATCCTTGTTCTTTTGGTGTTCGTCTTGTTGATTCTTCCGTAAAGAAGCCTTTGGGGAATATCGACGATGTTCTTATCATTGTCAATGACATGTTCCCGTTGATTTCACTATTATGGACATTGAGTGTGAGCCCTCTTGTCCAATTATTTTGGGACGTCCTTTTCTCCGCACTGTTGGTGTTGTTATTGACATGAAAGAGGGGAATATCAAATTCCAATTCCCTCTCAAGAAAGGGATGGAACATTTCCCTAGGAAAAAGATTAAGTTACCTTTTGAGTCCGTCACACGGGCTGGTTATTTTCTTGAAAATACTTGATCTATTTGCATTAAGCCTAGCTAATGGCTCTAAAGAAGCGCTTTCGGGAGGCAGCCTGCAACAAATTTAGGTTTTTCTTTTTGTTTTTCTTCTGTTCTTAGTGGTCTTGATGATTGTTACTACTGTATCAACATCATTGTATCTTTACTTTTCAAGCTTTGTGCCAAGTTTAGCCTCATACGACAAGGGAAGTGAAAGTTGTGACATGCTGTCCAGAAAACAAATTCTGTCCTCGTGACTAGAAAAATCAGAAAAAAATCTCAGTTCATCTTTTTGAGCTGAATATTTTACACAGTGTGATCTATACAATTACTAAACTTTCGTATGTTCTGAGTTTTTTTATTTGAGTTGCAGAAGTACCCCTAAAAAATTCGTTTTTACCTGCTGTCCTGTTTTGCTTTTCTTCGTTTTGCAAACCTTAAGCTTGCTTTTCCTTTGCAAAAACTTGTTGGAAAACTTGAGAAACATTAGATCTTCAAGTTTATCTTTATTTTTAGTAGAGAAAAAAATTATTTTATTATGGGCACTAACCTCTCTAATCAGTCTACAATGAGTTATGTATGAAGGGAGTTTTCAAGTGCGCGATGGAAGATGATGAAAGAAGATCTCGGAGTGTCAAACGCTCAAGCTTGGGGATGCCCATGTGCACCCCCAATAAATATTCTAGGAGACTCAAGTGTCTAAGCTTGGGTATGCCCCCGTGCATCCCCTTCTTCATCAACAATTATCAGTTCGTCGCTCGTTGCACTATATTTTTATCGCTTCATGCGTTATGTGCTATTCTTGGAGCGTCTCGCTCTTAGGTTTTGTTTTTAGTTTTCTTTAGCTTTGCTTGCTGTTCATAACAAGTTAGACCCAAACTTACTCTTTTGTGTGGGAGAGATACATGCTCCGCTTGAACTAGAACTCCTCATAGGATTTGCATGCTTATTCTTTTAGTTGTGAGTTGTTCTTTTTCGTTTCTTAGCTGCTGCTCTGTTTAGTTGTAGTGCTTTAGTTTTTCTAGAGCTTTTCTTTTGTTTTAGGTTGAACTTTCTATAGGTTGCATGTTTTATCTTGTTAGATAGTTTGCCTGTTGCACTGAGTTTTGTGTCTTGACTAGAAGTAGGTAGTTGAAGTTGTTATTCTCTTTGTAGTAGTAACTTGCAATAGTTTTGAGGTATTGTCAGAACCCCAACTAGGGTAAGTGCTAGGGTTGCTTGTCCCTTTGCATGATGTGAAATTTTTTAAAAGAAAATCAAAAATGGGGAAAAGAAAAGCCTTGAGAAATTAATTCAAATGGCCAGATAAAAATATTTTTCCAAAAATCATTTGAATACTTGGAAAATTCCTAGAATTGTTGCTGGTCATAGCAAAAGTGGTTTGGGTTCATTCCCAAGCTCATGGAAATTTCTAAAATTCAAACTGTGCTCTGGAAATTAAATTTTACCCCTATTTGAATTGGAATTCAAATGTTTTGAATTTTAAAAATGCCCAAACCTTCTAAGTGGTTTGCTACTAACCACCTAGGGTTTAAAAAACTATTTGGGCATTTAATAAAATTGCCCAGCTATTTTATTTTGGGGTAGAACAAAAGAAACAGAAAAAAATAAAAAGAAAGAAAGAAAAGCCCCCACCCACTTACCTAGCCCAGCCTGGCCAGAAGCCGGCCCAGCCCACCAGGGGCAGGGTCGTCTTCCTCCCAGCGCTAGGCAGGCAGACAGCTCGGTGGCGAGCATGCAGCCACCTTCGGCCACCTTTTGCCTGCCCCTGCCCCTTTTTCGGCGCGAGGAGAAGCCCAAGTGGTCTCCCTTTCTTTTCCCCCCACCGGCTAGCTCTTCCCCTTCGTCTCTGGTGGTTCCCCGCAAAGTCCCGAGCGCCGTCCAGTTCACCGTCGTCTTGTCCACGCGGCCACCGGCCTGCTCCCTCCACTCCAAGCTGTCCTAGACGCTCGCCGCCTTCGTCTTCGTCGCCGGGGCAGATCAATCAAGGCCTAGGACCTCTCAAGGCGACGTCCTCTTCGCTTTCTTCCGCCACGGCAACCCGGCTCCAGCGAGAAATCGCGCAAGCTCTGGTCCTTCTCCGGCGCCATAGACCCCTGCTCTGCGTTTCTGGTGAGCCGGCGACGCTCCCTGACTATCTCCCGTGCCTCCGGCAGCTCCCCGTGGTCGTGTTCTTCGCAGCAGTAGCCGGCCGGCCGCCTCGTGCTCGTCGTCGTGCTCTCGACGCCCTTTTGGTTGCCCTGATGCCACCACTGGGTGCACGCGAGCGAGAGGGCCCGAGTGGTGCTTTCCCTGTGCCAAACCGTGGCCTGGAGGCCAACTCCGGCGGCCCTCCGCCGTGTCCAGTTGCCGCCGCCGGCCGGCTGTTTAATTAGGGGGCTAATCCCCCTATCAGTTGACCCTGGGTCACTGACAGGTGGGCCCTGGCCCCCCCTATTCCATCTTAAGTTTTTTTTAAACGAGGGGTTAACCTCTGTGCCACTGACTAGTGGGTCCCGGTGGTCAGAGCGCCCCCTGACGTCATTGTGACGTCATGCCCACGCGGTAATTCGATTTATGCATTAAAAGATTTCTGAAAATGGCAGAAAAAGGAATAAACTTTGAAATTCAATAACTTTTTAATCCTAAATCCAAATTAAACATATAATATATGAAAAATTATCAGAAAAATGCAAGGATTAAGAATATTCAATTTGTTTTCATGTTTGACCATTTTAAAATGGGTGAACAGTAGCAAATGTGTATATGGCTTAATTTGAATTTGAATTTGGAGTTTGAATTTGCATTTCAAATGCAATATACTTCAATTAAGATGAATATGCTAAAAACCAGTACCATTCACATGATGGAAAACATAATCATGTGCTTGTGCATTCTATTACAATGTTGCCCCCCTTTGTTGATTGATTGTTCCGGTGACAAACGATCCGAGACGGTGATCACCCCCGAAGGAGAAGAAGTTCGGTAAACCCCGAGTATCGTTAGCAAGGCAAGCAAACCCCATTGATCATGTCTATAAAATCCTACTTCCCTCTCAGTCTCGCTTATGCATGTTTAGGAGATCACCGAGACACGTTCTTTCTCTTAGTTGAACCCATTTCGATGCATGACCTATAATTTTGTCACAGATTTAGGAGTTGAATGATCAGCATGTGGCCCCTGCAACTGTTACTGCTTATTGCCGCTTAGTGATACAATGAGGATGTTATGTTTGTGAGTCGGGATGGAATGAACACAGTGGTGCTGATGATAACGTGTTGGTGAATCCACCCTAAACAAAGGTGAACGATGAGAGGTTGTGTAGGAGTACACAGTGGGTTGTCTCGTTGAACACTGCCCTAGGCCCCGAGTTCCTGTTTTGTGATCCAAGACAAAGAGTATGACCACATGTAGGGTTTATGGGAGCCATGTTTGGCCTCTTTACTTACCCGATCCGGTCCAGGAGTCACACTAGATTCGGGCTGTCCATTTGATTTATGCATAGATATGTGGGTGGACCTGTGAGACAGTGACACCATCTGTCAAAGGTGGCGTCTCGGTCCCTTCCATTATCTGAGTCCGTTTCGTGGAACCGGTCGGACTCTCGAGCGGTGACAAACTCAGGTAGTCGACTCCTGGATTAGAGAAGGTGATGTGAGGGTAGTGCCTTGGTTTCATCCACGTCCGACACCCGCTTGAAGGGTGACAAGAACGAGGCGATAAGTGATGACACGCGTGTGAATATGTACACCCCTGCAAGGTTAATGAACTATTCGAATAGCCGTGTCCGCGGTTATGGACTACTTGGAGACCTTTACTTGATCATAGACAACTTGAATGGATACTTATAAAACTCACAAGATAAGCGTGAGTGTTATGGTGTGCTTCTTCGTGGGGAAGTCGAGGAAGTATCCATAGTGGTGTATTGGGTGGAGACTTGGTAGTGGACTCGTGTACGCTTCTTACCTCAAGTCTGGTACTCGTAGTACAGGACTAGCCAAGTCAAAGCTGGCACTTCTGCATGTTGAAACCCCACCTCCTTTACCTTGATACTTGAGCATGAGTAGTGTAGTTCTGATGTAAGTCTTGCTGAGTACGACTTTGTACTCACGTTTGCTTATTCTATGTTTTAGATGAGAACCGGACCCCGATGGAGTCACCTTCGTGAAGCTTGACGTTGACCTTGGTAGTATAGTTCCAGACAGTAGTCTGGTCCCTCGTGGAAGGGCATGTATGTTTACAAGGCTTTTCTAAGGCATTTGTTAAACTTGTCTGTACTCAAACCTAATTTGCTTCCGTTGAATGATGTAATGTTGATCACAGACATGTGATCTTTGTATGCTCTATGTGTAAGTTAATAAAGATACACTTTGTAGAGTTATGTGATGATACCTGTTGTTCATACTAGGCATGTGTGTTGCGTGTATGTTTATAACATGCATGTCTTAGTATGGGTTTTCGAGACCTTAGTTGTGATCTGGCTGGCGGTCTTTTATACACCAAGTGGCCCTTAGATGTGCGCAGCTTGGGGCATCGCGATGCGATTGCTCGTGACTCTGTCACGTGCACACTTTGTTGTATGATCGAGCCTTCCCTAGACCCCGACTAAGTGATCGGGCTGGAGTAAGTCTATGTAAGAGTTAGGACTCAATCGATAACATGGTTGAGGCGACTTGTCTATGAGTATGGGATTTCACCACCCATAATCATTTAGACTTGTGAGTGGCGATGAGGACCCATCTCAGTTGATCATCCGGCCTGGATGGGATGCCCCTCACGTTCGATGCTTTCCGAGAGTGTTCTGTGCTTGGCCTTGTCTGCTTAGACAAGTGGGTACGACTCTCGGCTCTCCATGTGATTGCATCGTGACTGGAATTACATATGCATATTCCGGGTCCCGACAGACTTGGTATCAGAGCAGGACTGTCTGTAGGATTATTCAACCCTTGGTCGAAGTCGAGTCTAGCACTCTATAGTTATATAGTTACTTGGGTATAAAGGGAACAACGTAAGGCTTCTTTTTCTCCTTACCCTCATCGATCTGAGTTCTGAGTCACCCTTATATTTTCTACGGGATGATAGGACTAGGCTCATCTATGTCTTACTAGAACATCTCGTTGAGTGCTTCCTTGTAGCCGTAGGATTGTTGTGGTCGTCTAGAGTCTCCGTGTTTTGAGTTCCTTGAGGAAGTTTTGTTCAATCTCCTCGAGGTTGTCTTGTTTTCCATTCCGGTGTAGTCGTTATGCTGCCCGATTTATCCTGTGTTTCTATGAATCTTTGCTTTTGCATTACAATCTTTTCCGTCTTCATCATGTCCTTCTTGTCTTTGATTCCATCGTACAACCTGTTCTGATTGTTGATTTTTATCACACAGGATGTCAGGTGGAACCCGTAGTGTTGTTCGTCGCAATCGAGACCATGATCGGAATCGAAATGATGATGCACCTCCACCATCTCCTTCTGCGGCGGAAATCATGATGGGAGCTGAGAAGAATCGACGTGATCAAACACGCCTTCTAGAGCTCATCGAGCAGAATACCTCACGTCATTGCAATGTGGTTGTGAGCATTCAGGACTTCATCCTCCTCAAACCACCGGTATTCCGATGTTCTTCTGAGCCCCTTGAAGCCGATGATTGGCTCCGTTCCATCGAGCGTAAGCTTGACATGGCACATGTTGCTCCCAATGATCGAGTTATATTCGCGGCATACTTTCTGGAAGGTGCTGCCGCTGAATGGTGGGAGAACTATGTTGCGATGCAGCCTGATGGTCACCTAGTGACTTGGCAGGAGTTTCGTGATGCCTTTCGAGGGTACCACCTTCTAGATGAGTTAATGGAGCGCAAGAAGGAAGAGTTCTGCAATCTGACTCAAGGAGAGATGTCCATTCATGAGTATGTGAGAGAGTTCAACCATCTTGCTCGTTATGCCCAAGATGAGATCACCACCGATGCCAGAAAGCAGGCAAGGTTCCATAAGGGACTTAGCCCTATCCTTCGCCATGATCTCAACCTCCTTGAATTTGCCACCTTTGAGGATTTAGTCAACAGATCCTTTAGAGCTGAGCATGGCAATGAAGCGTTCGAAGAGTCCCGCAAGCATGCTCTTGAGCTTGCTCCTTCTTCTAGTTCAGCCCCTCGGAAACGCCGAATATGGATTCCAACTCGTGCCATACCTCAAAACTTTCTTCAGAGGCCACCATCCAATATATGCCATCCACCTCAACACATTGTTCCTCCCAGGAATGATGGTGTGCAATCAAGTAGTCCTTCTCCCAGCAATTCAGGCAGGATGTGTTTCACGTGTGGTCTGACAGGCCATTACTTCCGACAATTCCCTACAGTGTTGGTGGCACCACGTCGACCTACTCATAAGCCTCCAAAGAAATCAACCACCAAAACAATCCCAGCAAAGCTTGCAGCCACAAGTAGTGGATATGTGAACCAAATCTCAGTTGAGGAAACCACTGCTGCTTCCGACGTCATCCTTGGCACACTCCCAGTCAATCATGTTCCCGCCTCCGTTCATTTCTATACAGGAGCTTCTCATTCATTCATGTCGGAGAGTTATGCACTTCGTCATGAATTCACTTTTGAAGAAATGTTTTCTCCAATGATCATTCAAACTCCTGGTTCAAAGTGGAAAACTAATAGGGTAAGCCATGGCAATCAAATTGCAATTGACGGTTTAGTATTCCTTGCTTCACTTATAGCCCTCAAGTCTTCGGACATTGATGTCATCCTAGGAATGGATTGGTTATCAAGACAGAATGCTTTCCTTGATTGTAAAGCCAAGTCAGTTAAACTCACCCATTCTTCAGGACAGATCATTGACTACACCTCACCCAGCTCTAGAATCCAGATGCATACTTTGAATGTGCTTCCCCTTCCTGACCTTGAGGATATTCCGGTGGTTCGTGACTTCCTGGATGTCTTTCCTAAAGAGCTGCCGGGAATGCCACCCGACAGGTGTGTAGTGTTCATAGTTGATTTATGCCAGGCACAACCCCAATTTCCAGATGCCCATATAGAATGGCCCCACATGAGTTAGCTGGGCTAAAAACCCAACTTGATGCTTCGGTGGAAAAAGGCTTCATCCGCCCTAGCTCATCGCCATGGGGTTGCCCCGTTCTGTTCGTAACGAAGAAAGATGGAACAGAAAGGATGTGCTTAGACTATCGCCCGCTAAATCTAGCGACGATAAAGAACAAGTACCCACTTCCCAGGATCAATGATCTTTATGATCAACTTGCTGGATCCTCTGTCTTCTCCAAGATGGATTTGAGATTAGGCTATCATCAAATCAAAATTCGAAACGAGGACATTCCAAAAACGGTTTTCACTACTCGTTATGGTCTTTACGAGTACACCGTCATGTCCTTCAGTTTAACCAATGCCCCCGCCACATTCTCGCGCTTAATGAATTCGATCTTCATGGAGTACCTAGATAAATTTGTTGTGGTTTATCTTGATGAAATTCTCATCTACTCGAAGAACGAAGAACAGCACGCAGAACATCTTAGGTTGGTATTGATGAAACTTAGAGAGCATCGCCTTTATGCCAAGTTCTCCAAGTGTGAATTTTGGCTACCAGAAGTGACCTACTTAGGCCACGTGATTTCTGTGAAAGGTGTTGCAGTCAATCCCGAGAGAGTTCAGGTCGTCCTTGACCGAACTCCACCTGAATCGGTTAAGCAAGTCAGGAGTTTTCTCGGCTTAGCAAGCTCTTGTCGTCGCTTCATAGAGAACTTCTCCAAAGTTGCAAAGCCTCTTACTGAACTCCTCAAGAAAGATAAGAAATTCCAATTGACCCCCAAGTGCGCGGAAAGCTTTCAAGAGCTAAAAAGAAGATTGACTTCTGCACCCGTACTTGCACCTCCAGACACCAAAAGGGATTTCGAGATCTATTGTGATGCTTCACGGCAAGGGTTAGGATGCATACTTATGCAAGATAGAAATGTGGTAGCTTATGCTTCACGCCAATTGCGTCCACATGAAGAGAACTATCCTACCCATGATCTTGAACTCGCTGCCGTAGTTCATGCCCTGAAGACTTGGCAACATTACCTCCTTGGTAATCGTTGTGAGATCTATTCCGATCACCAAAGCCTCAAATATATTTTCACCCAGCCAGATCTTAATCTCAGGCAAAGACGCTGGATAGAGTTGATAAAAGATTATGACTTAGGAATTTCTTACACCCCAGGCAAGGCCAATGTCATGGCTGATGCACTAAGTCGTAAGTCGTATTGTAACAACCTCATGTTACAACAGTATCAACCACTTCTTCATGAGGAATTTTGCAGGCTCAATCTTGAGATTGTTCCTCATGGCTATCTTTCTACCTTGGTGGCGAAACCAACCCTTGAGGATCAAATCATAGCCGCCCAGAAACAAGATAGTAGTATTCAAGAGATCAAGCAGAACATTGTTAGCGGAGTTGCTAAATGTTTATCTGCAAATGATCAAGGAACGATATTCTTTGAAAATCGTTTAGTAGTTCCTGAGAATGAAGACATAATGCAGCTGATCCTTAAGGAAGCTCATGACACTCCCCTCTCCATTCATCCCGGTAGCACAAAAATGTACCGAGATCTACGCCAGAGATTTTGGTGGACCCGGATGAAGAGAGACATTGCACAATTTGTTGCCGAATGTGATGTTTGTCGTCGCATTAAGGAAGAACACCAAAGTGCTGCTGGTACCCTTCAACCATTGTCTATTCCCGAGTGGAAATGGGACAAGGTCGGTATGGACTTCATCACCGGCTTTCCAAAAACTCAGAAAGGAAATGATGCCATCTTCGTGGTCATTGACCGACTATCCAAAGTTGCTCACTTCCTTCCCGTTCGCGAGTCTATAACTGCTAGCCAGTTAGCGGACTAGTATGTCTCTAGGATTGTGTCTCTTCACGGTGTTCCTTTGGAAATCAATTCTGATCGTGGTAGCCTTTTCACCTCTAGATTCTGGGAAAGTTTTCAAAATGCTATGGGAACTCATCTCTCCTTTAGTACAGCTTTCCACCCTCAGTCTAGCGGTCAAGTTGAAAGGGTTAATCAAATCTTGGAAGACATGCTCAGAGCTTGTGTTATCTCATTCGGAAAGAATTGGGAGAAGTCTCTTCCATTCGCCGAATTTTCTTATAACAATAGCTATCAATCTAGTCTGAACATGGCTCCCTTTGAATTCCTCAATGGCCAACGATGTCGAACACCCCTAAACTGGTCAGAAACCGGTGAAAGACAACTCTTTGGACCGGATATGATCAAGGAAGCAGAAGAGCAAGTTCGCATTGTTCGTGATCGATTGAAAGCCGCTCAGTCTCGTCAGAAAATCTACTATGATCGTCATCATAGAGAAGAGAGCTACAATATGGATGAGAAGGCTTACCTTCGGGTTACTCCTCTGAAGGGAACCCAAAGATTCGGTATCAAAGGCAAGTTGGCCACATGTTACATCGGACCTTTCCGCATTCTAGCTAAACGTGGAGAAGTTGCCTACCAACTTGAACTACCTTCGCACCTTTCCCGAGTACATGATGTATTCCATGTGTCACAACTCAGGCGTTGCTTCAAGGACCCCATCCGCGAAGTCGACCATGAAACGCTTGATCTCCAAGATGACCTTTCTTATCGAGAGTACCCCGTTCGTATTCTTGATTCAGCAGAGTGTGTCACTCGTCGTCAGAAGATCAAGTTCCTCAAAGTGCAATGGTCACATCACTCCGAGAAAGAAGCAACCTGGGAAAGAGAAGACCGTCTCCATGCCGAGTACCCCACCTTCCTCCCAACGACTTCTGAATCTCGGGACGAGATTCTGTTGAGTGGGGGCGAGTTGTCAGAACCCCAACTAGGGTAAGTGCTAGGGTTGCTTGTCCTTTGCATCATGTGAAATTTTTTAAAAGAAAATCAAAAATGGGGAAAATAAAAGCCCTGGGAAATTAATTCAAATGGCCAGATAAAAATATTTTTCCAAAAATCATTTGAATACTTGGAAAATTCCTAGAATTGTTGCTGGTCATAGAAAAAGTGGTTTGGGTTCATTCCCAAGCTCATGGAATTTTCTAAAATTCAAACAGTGCTCTGGAAATTAAAGTTTACCCCTATTTGAATTGGAATTCAAATGTTTTGACTTTCAAAAATGCCCAAACCTTATAAGTGGTTTGCTACTAACCACCTAGGGTTTTAAAAATTATTTGGGCATTTAATAAAATTGCCCTGCTATTTTATTTTGGTGCAGAACAAAAGAAACAGAAAAAAATAAAAAGAAAGAAAGAAAAGCCCCCCACCCACTTACCTGGCCTAGCCTGGCCAGAAGCCGGCCCAGCCCACCAGGGGCAGGGTCGTCTTCCTCCCAGCGCGAGGCAGGCAGACAGCTCGGTGGCGAGCATGCCGCCACCTCCGGCCACCTCCTGCCTGCCCCTGCCCCTTTTTCGGCGCGAGGAGAAGCCCAAGTCGCCTCCTTTTCTTTTCCCCCCACCGCCTAGCTCTTCCCCTTCGTCTCTGGTGGTTCCCCGCGAAGTCCCGAGCGCCGTCCAGTTCACCGCCGTCTTGTCCACCCGGCCACCGGCCTGCTCCCTCCACTCCAAGCTGTCCTAGACGCTCGCCGCCTTCGTCTTCATCTCCAGGCCAGATCAATTGAGGACTAGGACCTCTCAGGGCGACGTCCTCTTTGCTTTCTTCCGCCACGGCAACCCGGCTCCGGCAAGAAATCACGCAAGCTCCGGTCCTTCTCCGGCGCCATAGACCCCTGCTCTGCGTTTCTGGTGAGCCGGCGACGCTCCCTGACTATCTCCCGTGCCTCCGGCCGCTCCCCGTGGTCGTGTTCTTCGCAGCAGTAGCCGGCCGCCCGCCTTGTGCTCGCCGTCATGCTCTCGGCGCCCTTTTGGTCGCCCTGATGCCACCACTGGGTGCACGCGAGCGAGAGGGCCCGAGTGGTGCTCTCCCCGTTCCAAACCGTGGCCGGGAGGCCAACTCCGGCGGCCCTCCGCCGTGTCCAGTTGCCGCCGCCGGTCGGCTGTTTAATTAGGGGGCTAATACCCCTATCAGTTGACCCTGGGTCACTGACAGGTTGGCCCTGCCCCCCCCCCCTATTCCAACTTAAGTTTTTTTAAACGAGGGGTTAACCTCTGTGCCACTAACCAGTGGGTCCCGGTGGTCAGAGCCCCCTTAACGTCATTGTGACGTCATGCCCACGCAGTAATTCGATTTATGAATTAAAAGATTTCTGAAAATGACAGAAAAAGGAATAAACTTTGAAATTCAATAACTTTTTAATCCTAAATCCAAATTAAACATATAATATATGAAAAAATATCAGAAAAATGCAAGAATTAAGAATATGCAAAAAAAATTCATGTTTGACCATTTTAAAATGGGTGAACAGTAACAAATGTGTATATGGCTTAATTTGAATTTGAATTTGGAGTTTGAATTTGCATTTCAAATGCAATATACTTCAATTAAGATGAATATGCTACAAACCAGTACCATTCACATCATGGAAAACATAATCATGTGCTTGTGCATTCTATTACAATGTTGCCCCCCTTTGTTGATTGATTGTTTCGGTGACAGACGATCCGAGACGATGATCACCCCCGAAGGAGAAGAAGTTCGGTAAACCCCGTGTATCATCAGCAAGGCAAGAAAACCCCATTGATCATGTCTATAAAATCCTACTTCCCTCTCAGTATCGCTTATGCATGTTTAGGAGATCATCGAGACACGTTCTTTTGCTTAGTTGAACCCATTTAGATGCATGACCTATCATTTTGTCACCGTATTAAGCAAACCACAATCCTAGCAGATTTAGGAGTTGAATGATGAGAATGTGGCCCCTGCAACTGTTACTGCTTATTGCTGCTTAGTGGTACAATGAGGATGTTATGTTTGTGAGTCGGGATGGAATGAACACAGTGGTGCTGATGATAACGTGTTGGTGAATCCACCCTAAACAAAGGTGAACGATGAGAGGTTGTGTAGGAGTACATAGTGGGTTGTCTCGTTGAACACTGCCCTAGGCCCCGAGTTCCTGTTTTGTGATCCAAGACAAAGAGTATGACCACATGTAGGGTTTATGGGAGCCCCGCTTGGCCTCTTTACGTACCCGATCCGGTCCAAGAGTCACACTAGATTCGGGATTTCCATTTGATTTATACATAGATATGTGGGTGGACCTGTGAGACAGTGAAACCATCTGTCAAAGGTGGCGTCTCGGTCCCTTGCATTATCTGAGTCCGTTTCGTGGAACCGACCGGACTCTCGAGCGGTGACAAACTCAGGTAGTCGACTCCTGGATTAGAGAAGGTGATGTGAGGGTAGTGCCTTGGTTTCATCCACGTCAGACACCCGCTTGAAGGGTGACAAGAACGAGGTGATAAGTGATGACACGCGTGTGAAGATGTACACCCCTGCAGGGTTAATGAACTATTCGAATAGCCGTGTCCGCGGTTATGGACTACTTGGAGACCTTTACTTGATCATAGACAACTTGAATGGATACTTATAAAACTCGCAGGATAAGCATGAGTGCTATGGTGTGCTTCTTCGTGGGGAAGTCGAGGAAGTATCCATAGTGGTGTATTGGTTGGAGACTTGGTAGTGGACTCGTGTACGCTTCTTACCTCAAGTCTGGTACTCGTAGTACAGGACTAGCCAAGTCAAAGCTGGCACTTCTGCATGTTGAAACCCCACCTCCTTTACCTTGATACTTGAGCATGAGTAGTGTAGTTCTGATGTAAGTCTTGCTGAGTACGACTTTGTACTCACGTTTGCTTATTCTATGTTTTAGATGAGAACCGGACCACGAAGGAGTCACCTTCGTGAAGCTTGACGTTGACCTTGGTAGTATAGTTCCAGACAGCAGTCTGGTCCCTCGTGGAAGGGCATGTATGTTTACAAGGCTTCTCTAAGCCATTTGTTAAACTTGTCTGTACTCAGACCTAATTTTCTTCTGTTGAATGATGTAATGTTGATCACAGACATGTGATCTTTGTATGATCTATGTGTAAGTTAATAAAGATACACTTTGTAGAGTTATGTGATGATACCTGCTGTTCATACTAGGCATGTGTGCTGCGTGTATGTTTATAACATGCATGTCTTAGTATGGGTTTTCGAGACCTTAGTTGTGATCTGGCTGGCGGTCTTTTATACACCAAGTGGCCCTTAGATGTGCGCAGCTTGGGGAATCGCGATGCGTTTGCTCGTGACTCTGTCACGTGCACACTTTGTTGTATGATCGAGCCCTCCCTAGACTCCGACTAAGTGATCGGGCTGGAGTAAGTCTATGTTAGAGTTAGGATTCAATCGATAACATGGTTGAGGCGAATTGTCTATGAGTATGGGATTTCACCACCCATAATCATTTAGACTTGTGAGTGGGCGATGAGGACCCATCTCAGTTGATCATCCGTCCTGGATGGGATGCCCCTCACGTTCGATGCTTTCCGACAGTGTTCTGTGCTTGGCCTTGTATGCTTAGACAAGTGGGTACGGCTCTCTGCTCTCCATGTGATTGCATCGTGACTGGAATTACATACGCATATTCCGGGTCCCGACAGGTATTGACTAGAGTAATGTTTGAACTTTTGGTGTCAAGAGCTCGAGCCTATTAGTGATAGATGTCGTATTTTGGGCAATCTATGTGTTTTTCAAAAACCAAAAACCCCTGTTGAGAACTCTAGCTACTAGATGGATCACTAACCTCTAGAGGGTTCGAATATTAGAGTACACTCACGTACCATGAGTCGAGGATGCGCAAGGATAACCAAACCCCCATACACTCCTCCTCGGGGTACTTGTCTCTTTGTGAACCTCCTGATTAGATTGAGAGTTACCGATAATAAGTGCATGAGTTCTTCGGAATAATGTGAGTATTCGAAAGTTGACACTTCCACCCACCTATACTTTTTGTAGCCTCTTCGGTACCGTGAATTGCCTTTTCTCACCTTGAGAGTTGGCGCATACTTCGCCGGTGCATCCAAACCCTTGGCACGATATGCTCTGTCATCATAAGCCTCCTTATATCTTTCCTCAAAACAGACACCATACCTACCTACAAGGCATTATAGCCTTTCCGAGATACATTGCCATGCAAACATCCACCTTCTCATGACTTGATCTTCATGTCATACATGCTACTTGCTTGATCGATGAGCCGGATGCTAGTTGGGCCTTGCCCTAATCGTTGCTACATGACGCACTAGTATCATTGCATATCCTGCTATCCTGGCAGAGGCATACATTTGCATCATGATAGTTATATCTTCTTTATGTGAGTACCTTTGTAAAGTGTGAAAGATCTCTTATATTCTTGTAAAATATAGAGTGTTGCCCCTAAAGTGAGGAAAAGATCCCAAAGAGGACATAATCAAAAGATCCCAAAGAGGAAAAATGAGAGTTAAATAGAAAGAGCCATTGAGGCCACCAAAAAAATACAAAAAATAGAAAAAAAGAGAAAAATAAAAATAAAAAGAGAGAAGGGGGCACACTACTATTCCTTTTGAGAGATCCACACTAGTACTTCATCCTCTATCCCTTGTACTCCATAGAGATCATCATCATGCATATAGCTATGTGGGGACCTTCACACTATAGAACTTGCCTTGTATATTCCAATGATGAGCCTCCTCAAACGAGCTCTAGGTCTTCTTGAGCAAGCAAGTTAGATGCACCCCCACTAGTTTCCTTGGAAAGCTTTTAGCTCACATGTGCATCCATTGCATGGCAATCCCTACTCCTCACATCATATCTATCATATGGCCTTCTCTCGCCTATGATTGTCCTCATTGATGTGAGCCTTTCACACCTTTTTGTCTTCCTCCTCCACCTTCTTTCTGTTTCGCCTTTTAGGTGTCAAATTTCTTGCTCACACTCATCCATTGCATGAGTGCTCAAAATATCGAAAGGAAGTGGATCAATTTGACTTGTACCTTGCTAGTGGTTTGGGGACGAGTCAAGATAAGAATCCAAAGGAGACCAAGTGTGAAACTTTAGTAGATAGTTGTTCTCAACAACCTTTTCTCTCTCTTTTTCCCAGTCCCCTTCTTGCACGCAAACACCATCTGGAGACATTCGAGTCACGGACAATGAGATCTCTTGCACCTTTTGTTCTTTTGTTGCTTGTGTCAATACTAATATAGACTCTTGCCTGTTAAGACTTGAATTGAATTGCATGCTTTGATTGCTTTACTTAAAAGTCCTTATATGGTTGTGTGGCATGTCACCACAGAAATTATGCTTGTTATCATTTACCTACTCGAGGACGAGCAGGAATTAAGCTTGGGGATATTGATACGTCCCAAACGTATCTATAATTTCTGCTTGCTCCATGCATGTTTTGTGTGACTTTGCCATGATTTGCTTGAACTTTCATACACTTTGGAGCATATTTGGACTAATCTATTAACCCAGTGCACCCAGCTGCCAGTTGCTGTTTCTGCTGTTTTTGTATTTCAGGTTTTCCGGCCATTAAAAGTGCTCCAAAAAATCCAAAAAATCAGCGACCCGGAAGCTTCCGGAATCACCAAGGTAGCGGAGGGGGCCACCACCAGGAGACCAGGAGGATCCCTGACGCGGCCCCACCCAAGGACGCGCTAGGAGGCCTCCTGGCTGCCTGGTGGGTCCCGTCGACACCCCCTCCGCCTATATTTAGCCCTCGGGGTAGAAACCCCTAAGATCGATCTGTTTTCCGCGAACTCCCCTCTGTACCGCCGTCGCCGCCATTTCAAGATCGGGGCTGCCTGGAGAAGCTTCTCTGGCGCCCTGCTAGAAGGAGGAACCCCCTTCGGGAGACCATCCATAGCCATGGACGTCTCCCGGATGTACCGTGAGTAGTCCCCCTTGTACCATGGGTCCGTGACCAGTAGCTATGTGATGTACCTCTTCCCTCTTTGTGCTTCCACTTTCGAGACCTCGTGAGCTGCCTCACACGATCGAGACACTTTTGTAATTTATGCTATTGCTATGCTGAGTTTGCTAGGATCTGATAGATTATGAGACTATGTTCAGATTGTGATGAGTAATATATTTGGTTCTTCTCTTTTATATTTTGTTCTTGAGTAAATTCTTGCATGTTCTCTGTTGAAGTATTTTGCTTTGTCCAAGTAGTTTGATTGCAACTCCAAGAGGAAGCGTTATGCTTGATTGTGGGTTCAGCCCCCTGATGTCTAGCTTGAGTGACAGAAACATGAGACTAGGGGATGTGCTGTTGCCACCAGGGATAAAACAACGGTGCTTGTAACCCCGGGCGCAAGGATTGTTTACTTTACTCAAAGTTCTTTTAATGCAGTTGTTTGTTGCTTTCACTTTACACTTTAGGTGGGATTCACAACTTGATACCCGCGAGATGTTATGGATAGATATCTCAAGGTGGATGATTCATAGTAGATGCAGTTGGATTTCGGTCTACTTACCATGTGTACTGCCCATTTCTTTTGAGCCCTTCCTTTCTTTGCAGCATAGTTAGCATTGCGGTGCCTTCATAATTCTGTCAATTGCCCAGCTGTGATTTGTTTACCTCGCTAGCACTTTTATCGTCTTTTGGGAGAGAGACATCACTAGTGAAAATCACGGGACCCTGGTCCATCTTCACATTATTGTTTACACCCTTAGTTTACTTTCGGTCTTTACTTTCAGTTCCACTTTTACCTCTTGGGTTGATCCTTTGTAAACATCAAGGCCGGAGGAATTGACAACTCCTCTGTACTCGTTGGGAGCAAAGTTATTTGTATCTGTGTGCAGGTCCAGGTGAAGTAAGCAACCTTGAGTTGTGACGGCGCCATTGTTCACTTTACCACCTACTTGTCGCTCTTGAGTCCTACTGGTTCGATCTCAACCTTAGCATCTTCGCTAAGGGAAAACTTGCCGCTACACTACATCTCACCTTGCACTTGGGGTAACCAACGAGGCGGGAGAGAAGTATCTTCACCACCGTATCAGGTGGCAAGTAGTCTCTTGGACTCCTTTAGGTGCTCTTCATACTGCAAGAAGGTGGCAATCACATCATCCGGTGTCATCTTGAAGAAGTCGGGCATACGTCTCAATTCCCACACCATTTGATGAGAATACACCATGAGAGCATTCAACATCTTGTCCACAAGTTAACGGTTGGTGATTTGATATCCATCCAAAGATTTCTCACATGTGAAGGATTGGACATGAGCGGAGAGAACCTTGAGACGCATATGAAGTTGTTGGGGCATCTCATCTTTCTTCATGTGAAGGTTGTGCAATGCATTCTTTGCGGTCTCATATCTTGTCATTTGAAGAGAGCCGGTGCCGGACTTGTAAATGAGAAGAGTGTCCCACATCTCCTTGGCATTGGTAATATGGAGAAAAGGTGCACATGTCAATTCATCCATTCCTCTTTTCAAGAACCCAATGCCCGCAAGGTTGAGATGTCTATCAAATACTTCACTTGGGGTAAGGTTGTTTGGATCAACTGGATAATAGCCTTTCCCGGAGTCGATCAGGTTCCACATGGGCTCGCATACAAACCTAAGATAATCTGCCATAAGAATTTTCCAATCCAAAAAGTTAGTGTTCTCGGTTAGTACCGGCGGATTGCCATTGAAATTATACTTAGGTTCCACAATCTTAGAAGCAGGATAGTCCCATTGGTAGGACCACCTCTTTGCAAGGGAACCTCGGAACCGGGGTGCACAAAGGTCGCTTGTGGGGACCTAGGGGCCGCAACACTTGACGTTTGTGACTCCGATGCCGAAGCCTTCATTCTTGCAAAGGAGGCTTCCATTTCCTTCCTTTGATTGTCCAAATCCTTTTGCAAGGCTTTTTCCATATCTCTGGAGGTGAACAACTTGGGATCCTCAATCTCATAACTAACTTCCCCGTGGAAGGAGGCAAGGCGGCTTGTGCGGTGGCCATTTGTTCGACAGCTAATATCTCGGCTTCCGAACTAGCGGCATCCACAGCAATTGCGACCTTCTCCACACCGGCACCCAAACTTTCAAGGATTCCATTCTTGGTCATCTCGCTCTAGGGCCGTTAAGCCACAAGAATAGAGCACGAGGCTCTGATACCAATTGAAAGGATCGAGATAGACCTAGAGCGGGGGGGGGATGAATAGGTCTTATTTCAAATTTTAACACTACTTAGCAATTTTAGGCAATAATGGGGAAGATAAAGGTGTGCCTAACAATTGCAAGGTTGACCTAGCTTAGTACAAGATAAACAATAAGCACAAAATACTAAAGCAAGTGAGGGGAAAATAATACAGTAGCACAAGTAATAAGGGAAAATAGTAAGGATAACCGAATGACGCGAAGACAACGATGTATCCCGATGTTCACTTCCTTGGAGGGAAGCTACTCACCGTTCGGAGAGAGTGGCTGAAACCACGAAGGCACACCAACGCCACGAAGGCTCACTCTATTCCCCTTGAGATATCACCACGAAGGCGATTCCCATCCACTACCGATTGACCTTAAAGGTGGTCACCAAACCCTCACAAACTCAACAGGGGTAATCACAATGGTCGATTCCTCTCCGAAAAACTCCTACCCACCTAGGAGTCTCCAACCTCCAAGAGTAACAAGATCAATGGGAAATGCTCAATACTTTCTCAAAATGCGATTTTCTTTGGTTGGAAGATGGGGAAGGGACGGATCTATCACTCGGTGAAAGATCCGTCAAGAACTCTCAAGGAACTCTCCCGGATATGAGATTTGGTGAGGGAGAGGGTGAGAGTGAGCACTTGTGTTCTTGGGTGTTTACAAATGAAGTGGCCAACCCTCACAAGTGGGAGTGAGGGGGTATTTCTAGCCCAAGGGACGAAATGGCCGTTGGGGCAATAAGCTGTGCAAGTGTCGGACGTCCGTCAGGGGTCAGATGTCCGAAAGTCCAAATGTCGGACGTCCGAACCAGGTCGGACGTCCGCAATGTCCAAATTGAGTTCAGCAAGCACCACCCGAAGAAAAGACCAGTAGCATATCGGACGTCCGACAGGGTTCGGACGTCCGAAACATGTCGGACTTCCGGTGAATTTGCATGCCCACTGACCTTTCCTATCGAAAACCAGCATATGAGATGTCGGACGTCCGATGGCTGACGGACGTCCGAAACTTTGAATTGTCGGACGTCCGAACCATGTCAGACGTCCGAAAGCAGTGGTCATATTTTTACATTTTAGTTCCAATTTTGTGTCGGAGTGTTTTTGTTTTAATTAGCTTTGAGCAAATCTTAAACACAAACCCACTGATCCCCTCTTAATTGTGCGGGTATCCCTATACTCAAGATTAACCGAAAAGCTTACGCTTCAACTTCATTGCTTCCGTATCTTGAGCAATTTGATAAGATCAAATGGTCCTTGATCCACCACCACAACGAACCGAGGACTAAAACCTGTGATATAATTGGCAAACATTATTAGTCCTCTATATGTACATTTTCATCAACATCAAAATATAATTAAGGGCAAGATTGCACTTTCAGACTTTTGATGGGTTATGGTAACCCAAAACTTTTCCTGGAATTCAGTTATATCTGCTTTTCTCCAAAAACTTTTCGGTTCTATCTCCAAATAACTTTTAGTATCTTTGAAACTTTTTTGATGAAATTCACATGTTCTCCTACAACTTACTAACACTCAAAAAAGTGGTGAACCTAAAGCGTTGAGGATAGAATTAAGAGCCTTCCTACACACCACACAGTTTCCACTATCCAAATTGTTGAGGACACCCAAACTATTAGCACCCAATGCACTCATAGTCCCGTTGGACCTATTAATGATGATGCTAATACCTCAACCGTAGAAAAAGAAACTCCTATGAACATAGAGGGTTTCAAACAAGTGAGCTTAGATGACACTACTACCACCTTTGATAGTAGTGATATCGATTTTGATAGTTGCACCCTCTCAGAAGTTATCAGTTTGCTACACAAAATTTCTAGAGACCCCCACACTAGCACACTTAATCTTGCCTTCACGGAGCATATCACAAGTGCTCTCATCAAAGCTAGGGAGGAGAAGCTTAGAGTAGAAGCCTCCATACCTAGGAAGCTAGATGATGGTTGGGACCCTATGATCAAAATTAAATTAAATAACTTCTCTTGCTATGCTTTATGTGATGTTGGAGCTAGTACCTCCGTTATGCCCAAAAGAATATTTGATATGTTTGAATTGAAGCCTTTTGAGCCTTGTTCTTTTGGTGTTCGTCTTGTTGATTCTTCCATAAAGAAACCTTTGGGGAAGATCGACGATGTTCTTATCATTGTCAATGACAAATATGTTCCCGTTGATTTTATTGTTATGGATATAGAGTGTGAACCTTTATGTCCAATTATTTTTGGACATCCTTTTCTTCGCACCGTTGGTGCGGTTATTGACATGAAAGAGGGGAATATAAAATTCAAATTCCCATTCAAAAAGGGGATGGAACACTTCCCTAGAAATAAAATCAAGTTACCTTTTGAGTCCGTTACACGGGCTAGTTATTCTCTTTCTCTTGATAAAACTTGATTCTTCTTTTGCATTAAGCCTAGCTAATGGCTTTAAAGAAGCGGTTTCGGGAGGCAGCCCGCAACGAACTTAGGTTTTTCTTTTTGCTTTTGTTCTGTCTTGATGATTTTTACTACTGTAGCAACATCATTGTATCTTTATTTTTCAACTTTGTGCCAAGTTATAGCCTCTTACGGCAAGGGAAGTAAAAGTTGTGACATGCTGTCCAGAAAACAGATTCTGTCCTCGTGACCAGAAAAATTCCAGAGAAATCCCAGTTCGCCTTTTTGAGCTGAAATTTTTACACAGTATGCTCTATACAATTATGAAACTTCCGTATGTTCTGAGTTTTTTGATTTGAGTTGCATAAGTGCCCCTAAAAAATTCTTTACTATCTGCTGTTCTGTTTTTCACAGATTCTGCCACGTTTGTCTCTCCTAACTTTTGCAAACCTTAAGCTTATTTTTTCTTTGCAAAACCTTTTTGGCACTCTTTATAAACAGTAGCTATTCAAGAATATCTTTATATCCAGTGGGGAAAATTTATTTATTAAGGGTACTAACCTCTCTAATCAGCTTATGATGAGTTATGTATGAAGGGAGTTTTCAAGTGCGTGATGGAAGATGATGAAAGAAGATCCAGGAGTGTCAAGCGCTCAAGATTGGGGATGCCCCCATGAATCCCCAATAAATATTCAAGAAGACTCAAGCGTCTAAGGTTGGGGATGCCCCGTGCATCCCCTTCTCCATCGACAATCATCAGTTTGTCCTTCGTGTCACTATATTTTTATCACTTCATGCGTTATGTGCTATGCTTGGAGCGTCTCGCTCTTAGGTTTTGTTTTTAGTTTTCTTTAGCTTTGCTTTCTGTTCATAACAAGTTAGATCCCTTCTTACTTTGTGTGGGAGAGAAACATGCTCCACTTTCAAAATTTAGAACACATCATAGGATTTTTCTTGCCTATACTTTTGCTGTTGTGTGTTCTTTATCTTTTCATAGCTACTGCCATGTTTAGTTTTTGTCTTAGTTTGTCTTTAGCAAGAGCCTTGGCTTTTGTTTAGTTTGTTGCTGGAACTCTTTTTAGTTTTCATGTTTATCTTGTTAAAGAGAGTTGGTTGTTGCATTGAGTTTTTTCTTGTCTTGAGAGTAGGTAATTGAGGTTGCTATTTAATTTTAGTTGTAACTTGCAATGGTTTTGAGCTATTATTGTGAGTAATGTTTGAACTTTTGGTGTCAACAACTCTTTCCTATTAGTGATATGTGTCGTATTTTGGGCAATCCGTGTGTATTTTCAAAATCTACAAAACCAGTTGAGAACTCTAGCTACTAGATGGATCACTAATCTTTGGAGGGATCGAATATCAGAGAACACTCACGTACCATGAGTCGAGGATGCGCAAGGATAACCAAACCCCCATACACTCCTCCTTGGGGTACTTGTCTCTTTGTAAACCTCCTTATTATATTGAGAGTTACCGATAATAAGTGCATGAGTTCTTCGGACTAATGTAAGTATTGAAAGTTGACACTTCCACCTTCCCATTTTTGCTAGCCTCACCCGTGTCGTGCATTGCATTCTTCTCACTCCGAGAGTTGGTGTCCACCTTCGCCGGTACATCCAAACCCTTGGCATGATACGCTCTGTCATCATAAACCTCCCTATATCTTTCCTCAAAACAGCCACCATACCTACCTATCAAGGCATTTCCATAGCCTTTCCGATTTACATTGCCATGCAACTTCCACTTCTTCATGACTTGATCTTCATGTCATACATGTTCTTGCTACACTGGCAGCAACATACATTGCATACATCATGATAGTTACCTCTTCTTTATGTTTTGAGTACCTTGTAAAGTGTGAAAGATCTCCTTTACCTTCTTGTAAAATAGAGTGTTGCCCTTAAGTGAGGAAAAGATCCCAAAGTGGACACAATAAAAGATCCCAAAGAGGACAAATGAGAGTTAAGTAGAAAGAGCCATTGAGGCCACAAAAAAATACAAAAAAATAGAAAAAAGAGAAAAAGAAATAAAAAGAGAGAAAGGGGCAACACTACTATCCTTTTGAGAGATCCACACTAGTACTCCCTTTATATCCTTGTACTCCATAGAGATGATCATTATGCATATAGCTATGTGGGGACCTGCACACTATAGAACTTGGCTTGCATATTCCAAGGATGAGCCTCCTCAAACGAGCTCTAGGTCTTCATGAGCGAGAAAGTTAGATGCAACCCCACTAGTTCCATTGGAGAGCTACCTAGCTCGTACGTGCATCTGTTGCATGGCAATCCCTACTCCTCACATCATATCTATCATTTGGCATCTCTTGCCTATGATTGTCCTCATTGATGTGAGCCTTTCTCATCCTTTTTGTCTTCCTCCTCCACCATATTTCTCTCTTTGCCATCCTAAGTGTCAACTCTCGTGCTTACGCTCATCCATTGCATGAGTGCTCAAAATATCGAAAAGGAGTGGATCAAATTGACTTGTACCTCGCTAGTGGTCTGGGGACGAGTCAAGATAAGATTCCAAAGAAGACCAAGTGTTAAACTTTAGTAGATTGAGTTCTCAACAAAATTACTTTTTTCTCGTATTCCCTATCCCGCTTATTGCACGCAAACACCATTTGGAGACATTCGAGTCACGGACAGCGAGAGCTCTTGCACCTTTTGTTCTTTTGTTACTTGTTTCAATGCTAATATATACTCTTGCATGTTATGACTTGAATTGAATCTCTAACCTTGATTGCTTTACTTTTCAAAGTTCTTATATGGTTGCTAGCATGTCACCACAGAAATTATGCTTGCTATCATTTACCTACTCGAGGACGAGCAGGAATTAAGCTTGGGGATGTTGATACGTCCAAAACGTATCTATAATTTCTGCTTGCTCTATGAATGTTTTGTGTGATATTGCTATGATCTAGATACACTTTCATACATTTTTGATCATATTTGGACTAACCTATTAACTCAGTGCACCTCAGTGCCAGTTCCTGTTTTCTGCTGTTTTTCTATTTCAGTTTTCCCCCATATAAAAAGTACCAGAAAAATTCGGGAAAATTCAGATAAAAAATCAGCGTGACGGAAGCTTCGAGAAGAGCCCGGGAGGGGCCAGAGGGGAGCCAGGGGGGCCCAGGCGGCCACCCAGCGCGGCCCCACCCCTGGCCGCGCCAGGGGGGCGCCTGGGGCCCCTGGTCCACCTCTGGCTGCCCCCTTCGCCTATTTGTTCTCCGTCACGGGAAAACACCAGAAGCAGAACCCTATTCCGCAAACTCGCCTCTGTTCCGCCGCCCCCGCGCTTCCAAGATCGGGAGCACCAGAAGACCTCTTCCCGGCACCCTGCCGGAGGGAGGATTGACCTCCGGGAGTCTCCTCTCCACCACGGATGCTCCCCGGATGTCTCGTGAGTAGTTTTCCTTGGACCATGGGTCCGTGATCAGTAGCTATGTGATGTTCTCCTCCCCTCTTTGATCTTCATTGTTTAGACCTCGTGAGCTGCCCTACATGATCGAGGCACCTTTGTAATATTTCTGCTGTTGCTATGCTGAGTTTGGAGGGATCTGATGGATTATGAGATTATGTTCAGATTGTGATAGAGTAATATATTTGGTTTTTATCTCTTATATTTTTGTTCCTAAGTAATTCTTGCATGTTCTCCGTTGCTGTTTATTGCTTTGGCCAAGTAGTAGGTAGTGACTCCAAGAGGGAACGTTGTGCTCGATTGTGGGTTCATGCCTCCTGATGACTAGCTTGAGTGACAGAAACATGAGTCTAGGGGATGTGCTGTTGCCACAAGGGGGAAAACAACGGTGCTTGTAACCGCGGTTACAAGGATTGTTTACTTTACGCAAAGTTATTTTTAATGCAGTTGTCTGTTGCTTTGGGTTTACACTTTGGGTGAGGCTCGCAACTAAATACCAGCGAGATGTTCTGGATAGATATCTCAAGGTGGATGATTAGTAGTAGATGCAGATGGATTTCGGACTACTTGTTTTGGCGTACTGCCCGTGCTTTTGAGCCTCTTCCTTTCTTTTGTAGCATAGTTATCATTGCGGTGCGTTCATAATCCTGTCAATTGCCCTTCTGTAATTTGTTTACCTCGCATAGCAGTTTTATCATCTTTTGGGAGAGAGACATCACTAGTGAACATCACGTATCCCGGTCCATATCCTCGTTACTGTTTCCAAGCTATATTCACTTTACTGCTTTTACATGCTATCATTATCCCTTGCGTTTTATCCTTTGTGAACAACAAGACCGGAGAGATTGACAACCTCTCTGAACTTCGTTGGGAACAAAGTTATCTGTGTCTGTGTGCAGGTCCGCGTCAGTTGCGACGCTGACACCTACTTATCATCTCTGGAGTCCTACTGGAGACAAACCTTGTTATCTTCACCGAGTGAAAACTGCTGCTGCACTACATCTTAAACCTTCCACTTGGGGTAACCAACGAAGGGGCGAGAAGCCATCAAGCAAGTTTTCTGGCGCCGTTGCCGGGGACTCCGAGTGCTAAGATAGGGGAGTTGCACACTACCCTTTACCTTTGTTTTTTAGTCTTGTTAGTTTATCTTTCAGTTTTTATCTTTGTGTCTTTTATCAAAATTTACAAAAAAATCTGCCACACTTGCTGCTACTATGGGTTCCACTGAAAACACCAAGTTGTGTGACTTCACTAGTCACAACAACCAAGACTTTATCTGCACTCCCATTGCCACACCTGCCACTTCAGCTACCTCTTATGAAATTAAACCTGCTTTGCTAAACCTTGTTATGAGAGATCAATTCTCTGGTGCTGGAGATGATGCTGCTTTACACTTGAACAATTTTGTTGAATTATGTGATATGCAAAAGTATAAAGAAGTAGAAGGTGATGTTGTTAAGCTCAAGCTCTTTCCTTTCTCTTTAAGGGGAGATGCTAAAATCTGGTTTCAATCTTTGCCTAGAAATAGCATAGATTCTTGGGATAAGTGCAAAGATGCTTTTATAGGGAAGTACTACCCTCCTGCTAAGATTATCCAATTGAGGAGTAATATTATGAATTTTAAGCAATTGGATAATGAACACGTTGCCCAAGCTTGGGAATGAATGAAATCTCTTGTTAAGAAATTTCCTACACATGGTTTGACTACCTGGATGGTTATCCAGACTTTTTATGCAGGCTTGAACTTTACCGCGCGGAACCTATTAGATTCGGCCGCGGGAGGAACATTTATGTCAACTACACTTGGTGCTGCCACGAAGCTTCTCGATGAAATGATGACCAATTATTCCCAATGGCACACCGAACGCGCTCCAACAGGTAGGAATGTAAATTTTGTCGAGGAAATTACCTCCCTCAATGAAAAAGTTGACTTAATTATGTCTCTACTTACCAAGCAACCCTCTATTGATCCTCATGATGTTCCTTTAAATTCTTTGGTTGCCCAAGAACAAGTAGATGTGAACTTTATTGCTAGAAACAACTTCAACAACAATGCTTATAGGGGAAATTTTTCTAGTAATCCTAGACCTTTCCCATCCAACTATGGGAACAACAATACCTACCCTAGCAACAAGAACCCCTCTTCTGAATTAGAAAGCATGCTTAGAGACTTTATCACTACCCAAAAAGCCTTCAACAAAAATGTAGAGGAGAAATTAGCTAAAATAGATAATCTCTCTTTGAAGGTAGAAAGCTTAGCCCTTGATATTGAGATGCTTAAAATTAGAACCTCCCCCCTTGAGGAGAATAAGGCCACTCCTATTAATGCTATCCAGTTACAAATCAATGAAAATATTAGGATGATGGCTAAACTTAAAGAAAGATGGGCTAGAGAAAAAGAGGAAGAGGATAGAATTAAGAGCCTTCCTACACACCACACAGTTGCCACTATCCAAATTGTTGAGGACACCCAAACTATTAGCACCCAATGCACTCCTAGTCCCGTTGGACCTATTAATGGTGATGCTAATACCTCAACCGTAGAAAAAGAAACTCCTATGAACATAGAGGGTTTCAAACAAGTGAGCCTAGATGACACTACTACCACCTTTGATAGTAGTGATATTGATTTTGATAGTTGCACCCTCTCAAAAGTTATCAGTTTGCTACACAAAATGTTTGCTACACAAAATGTCTAGAGACCCCCACACTAGCACACTTAATCTTGCCTTCACGGAGCATATCACAAGTGCTCTCATCAAAGCTAGGGAGGAGAAGCTTAGAGTAGAAGCCTCCATACCTAGGAAGCTAGATGATGGTTGGGACCCTATGATCAAAATTAAATTAAATAACTTCTCTTGCTATGCTTTATGTGATGTTGGAGCTAGTACCTCCGTTATGCCCAAAAGAATATTTGATATGTTTGAATTGAAGCCTTTTGAGCCTTGTTCTTTTGGTGTTCGTCTTGTTGATTCTTCCATAAAGAAACCTTTGGGGAAGATCGACGATGTTCTTATCATTGTCAATGAAAACTATGTTCCCGTTGATTTTATTGTTATGGATATAGAGTGTGAACCTTTATGTCCAATTATTTTGGGACGTCCTTTTCTTCGCACCGTTGGTGCGGTTATTGACATGAAAGAGGGGAATATAAAATTCCAATTCCCATTCAAAAAGGGGATGGAACACTTCCCTAGAAAGAAAATCAAGTTACGTTTTGAGTCCGTTACACGGGCTAGTTATTCTCTTTCTCTTGATAAAACTTGATTCTTAAGTTGAAAAATAAAGATACAATGATGTTGCTACAGTAGTAACAATCATCAAGACACAACAAAATCAAAAATAAAAACCTAAGTTCGTTGCGGGCTGCCTCCCGAAAGCGCTTCTTTAAATCCATTAGCTAGGCTTAATGCAAAAGGTGTGCCAAGTTATAGCCTCTTACGGCAAGGGAAGTAAAAGTTGTGACATGCTGTCCAGAAAACAGATTCTGTCCTCGTGACCAGAAAAATTCCAGAAAAATCCCAGTTCATCTTTTTGAGCTGAAATTATTACACAGTATTCTCTATGCAATTTCGAAACTTCCGTGTGTTCTGAGTTTTTTTATTTGAGTTGCAGAAGTGCCCCTAAAAAATTCTTTACTATCTGCTGTTCTGTTTTTCACAGATTCTGCCACGTTTGTCTCTCCTAACTTTTGCAAACCTTAAACTTGCTTTTTCTTTGCAAAAACTTTTTGGCACTCTTGAGAAACAGTAGCTCTTCAATAATATCTTTATATACAGTGGGGAAAATTTATTTATTAAGGTCACTAACCTCTCTAATCAGCTTATGATGAGTTATGTATGAAGGGAGTTTTCAAGTGTGTGATGGAAGATGATGAAAGAAGATCCAGGAGTGTCAAGCGCTCAATATTGGGGATGCCCCCATGCATCCCCAATAAATATTCAAGGAGACTCAAGCGTCTAAGCTTGGGGATGCCCCCGTGCATCCCCTTCTCCATCGACAATCATCAGTTCGTCCTTCGTCTCACTATATTTTTATCACTTCATGCGTTATGTGCTATGCTTGGAGCGTCTCGCTCTTAGGTTTTGTTTTTAGTTTTCTTTAGCTTTTCTTGCTGTTCATATCAAGTTAGATCCCTTCTTACTTTGTGAGGGAGAGAAACACGCTCCACTTTCAAAATTTAGAACACATCATAGGATTTTTCCTGCCTATCTTTTTGCTGTTGTGTGTTCTTTATCTTTTCATAGCTACTGCCATGTTTAATTTTTGTCTTAGTTTGTCTTTAGCAAGAGCCTTGGCTTTTGCTTAGTTTGTTGCTGGAACTCTTTTTAGTTTTCATGTTTATCTTGTTAAAGAGAGTTGGTTGTTGCACTGAGTTGTGTCTTGTCTTGAGAGTAGGTAATTGAGGTTGCTATTTAATTTTAGTAGTAACTTGCAATGGTTTTGAGGTATTGTTGTGAGTAATGTTTGAACTTTTGGTGTCAAGATCTCTTGCCTATTAGTGATAGGTGTCGTATTTTGGGCAATCCGTGTGTATTTTCAAAACCTACAAAACCAGTTGAGATCTCTAGCTACTAGATGGATCACTAATCTTTGGAGGGATCGAATATCAGAGAACACTCACGTACCATGAGTCGAGGATGCGCAAGGATAACCAAACCCCCATACACTCCTCCTCGGGGTACATGTCTATTTGTTAACCTCCTTATTAGATTGAGAGATACCGATAATAAGTGCATGAGTTCTTCGGACTAATGTAAGTATTGAAAGTTGACACTTCCACCTTCCCATTTTTGCTAGCCTCTCCCGTGACGTGCATTGCCTTCTTCTCACTCCGAGAGTTGGTGTCCACCTTCGCCGGTACATCCAAACCCTTGGCATGATACGCTCTGTCATCATAAACCTCCCTATATCTTTCCTCAAAACAGCCACCATACCTACCTATCAAGGCATTTCCATAGCCTTTCCGAGTTACATTGCCATGCAACTTCCACTTCTTCATGACTTGATCTTCATGTCATACATGTTCTTGCTACACTGGCAGCGACATACATTTCATACATCATGATAGTTACCTCTTCTTTATGTTTTGAGTACCTTGTATAGTGTGAAAGATCTCCTTTACCTTCTTGTAAAATAGAGTGTTGCCCTTAAGTGAGGAAAAGATCCCAAAGTGGACACAATAAAAGATCCCAAAGAGGACAAATGAGAGTTAAGTAGAAAGAGCCATTGAGGCCACAAAAAAATACAAAAAAATAGAAAAAAGAGAAAAAGAAATAAAAAGAGAGAAAGGGGCAACACTACTATCCTTTTGAGAGATCCACACTAGTACTCCCTTTATATCCTTGTACTCCATAGAGATGATCATTATGCATATAGCTATGTGGGGACCTGCACACTATAGAACTTGGCTTGCATATTCCAAGGATGAGCCTCCTCAAACGAGCTCTAGGTCTTCATGAGCGAGAAAGTTAGATGCAACCCCACTAGTTCCATTGGAGAGCTTCCTAGCTCGTACGTGCATCTGTTGCATGGCAATCCCTACTCCTCACATCATATCTATCATTTGGCATCTCTTGCCTATGATTGTCCTCATTGATGTGAGCCTTTCTCATCCTTTTTGTCTTCCTCCTCCACCATATTTCTCTCTTTGCCATCCTAAGTGTCAACTCTCGTGCTTACGCTCATCCATTGCATGAGTGCTCAAAATATCGAAAAGGAGTGGATCAAATTGACTTGTACCTCGCTAGTGGTCTGGGGACGAGTCAAGATAAGATTCCAAAGAAGACCAAGTGTTAAACTTTAGTAGATTGAGTTCTCAACAAAATTACTTTTTTCTCGTATTCCCTATCCCCATTCTTGCACGCAAACACAATTTGGAGACATTCGAGTCACGGACAGCGAGAGCTCTTGCACCTTTTGTTCTTTTGTTACTTGTTTCAATGCTAATATAGACTCTTGCATGTTATGACTTGAATTGAATCTCTAACCTTGATTGCTTTACTTTTCAAAGTTCTTATATGGTTGCTAGCATTTCACCAGAGAAATTATGCTTGTTATCATTTACCTACTCGAGGACGAGCAGGAATTAAGCTTGGGGATGTTGATACGTCCAAAACGTATCTATAATTTCTGCTTGCTCCATGCATGTTTTGTGTGATATTGCTATGATCTAGATACACTTTCATACATTTTTTTTATCATATTTGGACTAACCTATTAACTCAGTGCACCCCAGTGCCAGTTCCTGTTTTCTGCTGTTTTTCTATTTCAGTTTTCCCCCATATAAAAAGTGCCAGAAAAATTTGGGAAAATTCAGATAAAAAATCAGCGTGACGGAACCTTCGCGAAGAGCCTGAGAGGGGCCAGAGGGGAGCCAGGGAGGCCCAGGCGGCCACCCGGCGCGGCCCCACCCCTGGACGCGCCAGGGGGGCACATGGGGCCCCTGGTCCACCTCTGCCTGCCCCCCTTCTCCTATTTATTCTCCGTCACGGGAAAACTCCAAAAGAAGAACCCTATTCCGCAAAGTCGCCTCTGTTCCGCCGCCCCCGCGCTTCCAAGATCGGGAGCACTAGAAGACCTCTTCCCGGCATCGTGCCGGAGGGACGATTGACCTCCAGGAGTCTCCTCTCCACCATGGATGCTCCCCGTATGTCTCGTGAGTAGTTTTCCTTGGACCATGGGTCCATGATCAGTAGCTATGTGATGTTCTCCTCCCCTCTTTGATCTTCATTGTTTAGACCTCGTGAGCTTCCCTACATGATCGAGGCACCTTTGTAATATTTCTGCTGTTGCTATGCTGAGTTTGGAGGGATCTGATGGATTATGTGTCGGGACCCGGGGTTAGCGTATGCAAGTCCAGCTAAGACATAGTCATATGGGGAGCCGAGAACCGTACCCACTTGTCTAAGCAGACAAGGCCAAGCACAGAACGTTCTCGGAAAGCATCGTACGTGAGGGGCATCCCATCTAGGCCGGATGATCAACTGAGATGGTCCTCATCGTCCGCACACAAGTCTAATGATATGGGTGATGAACTCCCATATTCAAAGACAAGTCGCCTCAACCATACTATCGACTATCTCATAACTCTTACATAGACTTACTCCAGCCCGATCACTTAGTCGGGGTCTAGGGCGGGCTCGATCATACCACAAAGTGTGCGCGAGACGGAGTCTCGAGCAGTCGCATCGCGATGCCCCAAGCTGCGCACATCTAAGGGCCACTTGGTGTATGATAGACCGCCAGCCAGATCACAACTAAGGTCTCGAAAACCCATACAAAGACATGCATGTTATAAACATACAGGCAGCACACATGCCCTGTATGAACAGTAGGTATCACTGCAATTCTCTACAACGTATACATTTTATTGATAACTCTTATAGAGTGCACACAGAGATCACAAACATGTGATCCAACATTACAACAACAAGCGGAAGCAAAGTATGTCTGAGTACAGACCAGTTTAACAAATGGCTTAAGAAGCCTTATTTAAACACATGCCCTCCACGAGGGAACCAGTCGTCTGACTGGGACTAGACTAGCTTGATCTTCAGTCGTCGAGCTCGATGAAGAAGCCACCTTTGGGGTCAGTCGTTTCATCTAAAACATAGATTAAGAAAACGTGAGTACAAAGTCGTACTCAGCAAGACTTACATAGGAGCTATACTACTCATGCACATGTATCAAGGTAAAGGGAGGTGGGGTTTCACTTGCAGAAGTGCCAGCTTTGACTTGGCTAGTCCTGAACTACGAGTACCAGACTTGAGGTAAGAAGCGTACACGAGTCCACTACTTTCTCCAACCAATTACACCACTATGGTGCCTTCCTCGACTTCCCCACGAGAAAGCACGCCATAGCACTCACACTTATCTTGGTGTGTTTTAGAAGTATCCAATTCAAGTTGTCTAATAATAAAGCTAAGCTTTCCAAGCAGTCCATAACCGCGGACGCGGCTATTCGAATAGTTTTGTTAACCCTGCAGGGGTGTACCGCTACACACACATGACCATCATTTACCGCCTTTGATCTCGACACCATTCAAGGGGTGCCAGCGAGGATGCTCACCACAACTGTTTCCTCATAGCCAATCTAGTCCGAGAAAGCCGCCTACCTGGGTTGGCTACCACTATCGTGAACCCGGCCGGTTTACCGAAGTGGACCCAAGTGATGTGTGCGTGGTGCATAAGCTGGTCTCGGGTGAGCCGTTCTCTCACTTAGCAGCTGTAACATCCCAAAATTTTCCAAATTTTGGAATGTTAATAAATAATATAATATTGATTGAATTGTTTTGATTATGGGCTAAATGAAAACTTTTCCATTGAGCTTTTGTTTAAACCTTTACAAACCATTTAATAAAATTGGATAATAATTTATCCAATAATGAAAAATTTGGTTGTGAAGTTTATTCAAAATTCGAAGAATGATTTTCTTTCTTCTGTCTTTTTGAAACTTTGTAGGAACCACAATTAAATATTTTATGGTGAGAATAAAATGACTTTCTCAAAAAATTTGTGGTCCCATACTCATTCTCGAATTTTATTTGAAATTGGAGTTTATTTGATATTGACGTTTAAGAGATATTTAAATATTTCCAATAATTTAAGAAATAAAATGAGGGGAGATAATGTGACTGCTCCAAAAACAGTATTGGAAAATTTTAATAATGTCGTTAATGAGTTTTTTTCATAATGTCTAAAATTTATTCTGAGAGGGAAATATAGTTTTCCTAGACTCTCTATGTTTTATTTGGCCTATACAATTTTATTTGAGAGTGTTTAACCCAGATAATAAAAATAGGATTCCGAAGTCAATTTGACTGAGGTCATCTATCTAATTTTTTCCCTCTATCTCTCTTTTCTTTTTCTTTATCTTGGGACAAATTTCCACTAAGGCCCATAGCCCGAGCGAGCTGTGTTCTTCCTCTCGTTCGTTCATGTGTACGTGAACACAGAAGCAAATGGCCATGGCAACTGAATCTTTTCCTCCTTTCCTCCCATCTACTCTTTTGACCGATTCACTTCAGAACCTGCACAAAAATTGTGGACAAGTTCATGAGGAATTCATTCAGGGAAACAAACACGCGTTTTAATGCTTTTAATTGTCCATAATTTTCTCCATGAATGCCATTAAATTCATTTCCAAAACCTCGCTTTTAATGCCCATTATTTTCTCCATAAATGCCATTAAATATATTTCCAAAACCTCACTTTTAATGTTCATTATTTCTCCATGAATTCCATTAACTCCATTTCCAAAACCTTGCTCACTCTCTTTCTATGGACCTCCCATGACCCTATAAATACCGCCCCTAGGACCCCTTTGAACCACACATCCCCATGCAGAAAGTCTCTCTCCAAAACCCTCTCATTCGTTAGCAATTCATCGTCGGAGTTAGGATACATCCATACTTCCGATGAAGATTGCGTCACCATGGAAGGTACCTATGAAATATTTCTTCCTCTAGTTTCTTCTCCGTTCCTTTGTGCACCGTTGTGACATATTTTTCCTCTCGATTTCAAGGCCGGAGCACGCCGTCCGTGTCATCGTGCTCTTCATGCGTTCTTCTCTACTCCGGCGGAACTTCTCGGCTATCCGAAGGCGAACATGGAGCTATAACCTTGTCCATCGAGTCGCCCAAATCATCCTCTACCCCGTTCGACTGTTCGTTGACGCCGGAGACCTTTTTCAAAAATTCCGGCGAGATCACCGGTAAGATTTTCTTCCCTTTGTTCATCATTTTTTTTGTAAAAATTTAATAGGTGCAGACCTATCAGAACTCACCACGTGGCATCCTTTTATTAATCCCGTAATTCATTTTAGCAAAAATATCCAAACTTTAAAAATTCATATCTTTAGCCCGTAAGTCGGATTTCGACAAATTTTATATCCCCGGATTCCTTGGAAAATGTAGTTTATTATTTTCCAGTAATATTCCACTTTTGATAATTCGAAATTTAACTCAATTTTTTTTATTTGAGTATATTTTATATACATCTTATTCTATAATTTATTTGGAATATTTTCTTCATCAAATTTGATCCTTAAAATCAAATCTTTCTATTTGGACAATTGTCACATTCTTTCCATCATATAAATACACTATTTTGACCTCAAACCTTCGTCTTAGCTTCCATTTAGTTATATCTCTTTTTTTATATAAATTTGGCTACAAAAATTCAATCTTCTCAACAAGACCATCACGATTTCTATCGGATCTTTTTGAATCCAATCCAAGAATTGATTTCCTATTCAAATATTCATATGGACAAACCAACTGAGTTTGACATACTATCCATCCAATTGATTTTATAATCAACCTCCAACATATCCAATTGATTTTACAATCCTCGGATATATGATTGCCATCATATTTCCATCCAATCCAACTTGATCCTATCTCAACCTATCCATGCCATAGTAATTAGTTTATTAATAGTAATAACTAAATATTTATGTTGTAATTGTATCTTATTTGGATCTTCACTTTGGGTTGAGTTGTGTGTTGAAGTGTTTCTCTTTTACCGTTAGATATATTGTAACGAGATGGAGAGATGACTACGAGTAGAATATTTCATCGTCAGGATCCAGGCAAGTTACTCTTTTGATCATGCTCCAGTATTACCTATATTTTTCCTATGCATTGTAGTCCAACTTAAATATTATGCATTGATAGGGTTATATATTATGCTATCATATTACACCCAGTAGTTCATTGAGTTAGGTCTGAACCTTATATCATTGTCGCCACCGTGTAGATTTATATTGCCTTGCTAAGTATATGTGGATTGGGAAGTGATCCATTATGAGGTATGAGTGACTAAGTAGTAAACAGGACCAAGGTAAAATTAATGAACCACCTGGGTGGAATGGTTGGGGCACCCTGGAGGAACCAGTGGATTTGCCTGAGTGACCTGGAGATGGCCAGTAATCACTGCGGAATGCCACCCAGGCTTAAAAGGATCAATCACATTTTTCATAACTAGAAGCTTACGTGTGCAGCCACAAGCTATTATGGGCTCTGGCTTGGTTGATTAGTTGTAGTGACTCTTACTAGGTGGTGCTACGAACGTAGTTATGTGTAGGTGGGATGGGCACCGCCAAAGTAGGGGAAACTCTTCTAAAAGACCATGTCTCGACCTTCCTGTTTCCATACAATGTGTAGTGTAGAAAATACCAAAGGAGGTGGTTGAGTCTTGTGGGGAAAAGTGCACAACCTCTGCAGAGTGTACAAACTGATCATGATTAGCCGTGTCCCCGGTTACGGACAACTTTCAGCATCTAGAAGTGGGGATGTTGACGGATCTCATCATCTTTAATTAATCAATCGGGTTTAATCAACTTTGGGAATAGATTGACTTGGAGAAACCAACTCAATCATATTATGAGCTTTGTAGTACAGATATGATACTCTTTGAGTAGGAAAAAAATCAGCTTTATGCAAATTGAAACTTAGAGCTTTTCCACCAGCCAAATTGCATGTAGAAGTTAGGTCTGTTATATATATTATTTTGGGAGTAACTTGCCGTACATTCAAAGTACTGACCCATTTTGGGCTGTAACCTTCGGTGTTGCAGGATTGTATACGACGAGTAAGTGATGCGATGTAGGGTTACGATGTCTACACTCAACTTTGCCGTTGGTGTTGATGGGACTCCACTTATGTATTGTTTATTTCCGCGGTGTATTCTAGCCCAAAGGCTATAAGGTAATAAATACCATGTATTTACGTTACTTTTTGACATGTGATTCATGGTATTTCATCGAGTACTGTGTGTGCTAGCATACTGATCCAGGGATAGCACAGAAGCACAGTAGACTTGGTTCCTTTTGGGACCGGGTCGTTACAGCATCCAGGCCACAGACCTACCAGAACTCCAAACTATTGCGACATCTGGACATTGAAAGGGATGAGTTAGTAAGCTGAGAGGGGTCAATGAGCCCAATGTGTGGTTTTACTCTTCATCTTGGATCACCACACAAGAACTCGGATTAGGGCGGTGTTCAACGAGACAACCCACCATGTACTCCTACACAGCCTCTCATCGTTCACCTTGTATTAGGGTAGATTCACCAACACCTTTCCACCAACATCATCATGATCACTACCATCCCGACTCACATAATAGTATCATCATGGCATCACTCTAAGCATGCAATAAGCAGTAACAGTTGTAGGGGTCACATGATATCAATCAACTCCTACATTTGCTAGGATTGGGGTTTGCTTACTACTGTGACAAATGATAGGTCATGCAAAGGAATGGATTCATCTATACAGTAGAAACGTAGCATGCTATTCATCCTATACAATGCATAAGCAAGACATGAGAGGGAAGTGGGATTTTATCGATATGATCAATGGGGTTTTGCTTTCCTTGCTGATGAGGTTCGGTTTCGGGGTCTTCAACGAAGGGGGCAGCCTCCTGTTCCGGTTCCACCTCTACTCGACAAACAACAAACAAGGTAGCAAAGTAAATACAATGCACAATCACATGATTTAAGGTTGAAACTTGATGTATATGCTTTGATGTGATAGGCAATTCCATTTAAATGGAGTATATTGCAAATTGAATTGCAAATTCAAACTCCAATTTGAATTCAATTTAGTCAAGTTGCATATGACATTGTTTGATCAAGTTAAACTTGTTCGGAAATGTGTATGACATGCCTCTGATGTGTGATTGAAATGTAGCATGTTGCCATGGTTCAAGTTGCAAAAGCATTTGAATTGAATTTGATTTAATTCCATTTAAATCAAATAGCAACTGCTACTGATCATATTTTAAATTCAACTCAAACATAGTTGAAAGTTCGATTTTTGGATAGCTTATTTTCTCCTGATCATTTTTCATATATTATTTGTTAAATTTGGAGTTAATATGAATTTTCTATGAATTTCCAAAGTTTCAGCATTTTTCTGGAATTTCTGTAATTTCTGGAATTCTCTTTTATTCTGGAAATTCATTTACTGCGTCAGCATGACCTCATGTTGGCGTCAGGGGGCCACTGACAAGGGGGTCCCACCTATAAGTGTCACTTAGTTAAAAAAACTGTTTAAACTGGTTTAAACTTAATCCAGGGATTAGCCAGGGGGCTGGGCCCACATGTCATCGGCTCTGGGGGTCATTAGGGGGGGGGTGGTTAACTCCTAATGACCGTGGCCACGTCGGACTTGCCGGCGGCTAGCCTCCGGTGGCCACCAGTGCGGCGGTGCTGCACGGGGAGGGTGCTCCCGGCCACCAAATCGCACGCCGAGACCACCAGAAGGTAGCCTTCAAACTTGCGCTTCACCTAGGCGAGTCGGGTGACCACGGGGAGGCCCGACGTGACGGCGGCGACCTGAACGGCGGAGGTCCGAGGCACGGTTTAGAACGGGATCGAGCTAGGGGGCTCTTCATGGCGCTGGGCTAGTCGGGATCGAACCAGAAGAGCTCGGCGAAGACGATGGACAGGTTCTCGAGTTCGTTTGCTTCAAGGGTGCTCGCTGGCGAGCACACCGGCGACGAGGAGCCACGGCTCTCATGGCGGAATGAGCTAGAGGAGACGAGCGGTGTCGTGGCTTGAGGGGAAATGCTCACCAGACGCTGGTGAACACGTTGGAGCAGGTGTCGGAGGCGGGGAGGTTACGGCGGCGGCGAATCGACCAACTCGAGTTCCGGCGTCCGGCGGCGATCCAATGAAGCGTGCGCCTCTTCGGGGCCGAATTGAAGCTCCAGCTTCTGCGAGAAGACGAAGTCGATGGCGAGGAGCACGTTGGACTTGCTTGCTCGAGCCCTAGGCGTCGTTGGCCGTGGAAGCCATGGCGGGGCGCTCCGGCGAGTCTTCGGGAGGTGGAAAAATCGGGCGAGGGAGACGGGGAGGGTGTCCGTGGAGAGGGGGAATGGAACGGGGAGGCTTCTGGGCGTCTCCAGGCACGAGAAGGAGGCACGGGGAGGCGCCAGGCAGGCAGGTGGCGTGGCGGCCGCGGCATGCCGGCCACCGAGCTGCTTGCCGCCGCGCTGGAAGAAGACAAGTGGGGGTCGAGGTGGGCTTGGGCTAGGGGGGGATGAGTTGGGCCGAATGGCCAGGTAAGTCCTTTTCCCTTTTATTTTCTGTTTAATCTTTCCTTTCTTTTTCTGTAAATTTGTTTTGGCTATGATAAAATATCAAACCATTTTATAAAATGCTTAAACTTTTTATATGGCCTCATAATAATATAGACTAACCACTTATAAAGTTTGGACATTTTTAAAATTCAAATAATTTGAATCATAACTCAAATAGGGGTTTTTGATTAATTCCAAGGCACTGTTTTAATATTTGAAAAATCCATGAGCATGGGGTGGGTCCCACATCACTTGATATGTGATCACACTCATTTATAAGACTTTTCAAAAATCTAACATGAATTTTTGGAGAAGATTTTTATCTGGCCTTTTGAATTAGTTCATCTGGGGGGGTTCCTTCTCCCATTTTGCTTTTGAATTTGATTTCAAAGATTTCTTTTGAAAAATTTAACATGATGCAAGGTGACTTTGATCCTAGCACATTACCTAACAGAGGGTTCTGACAACTCGCCCCCACTCAACAAGAATCTCGTCCCGAGATTCAGAAGTCTGTGGGAGGAAGGTGGGGTACTCGGCACTGAGACGGTCTTCTCTTTCCCACGTAGCTTCTCTCTCAGAGTGGTGTGACCATTGCACTTTCAGAAACCTAATCTTCTGATGACGAGTGACACGCTCTGCGGAATCAAGAATACAAACGGGGTATTCTCGATAAGAAAGGTCATCTTGGAGATCAAGCGTTTCATGGTCGACTTCGCGGATGGGGTCCTTGAAGAAACGCCTGAGTTGGGACACATGGAATACATCATGTACTCGGGAAAGGTGCGGGGGTAGTTCAAGTTGGTAGGCAACTTCTCCACGTTTAGCTAGAATGCGGAAGGGTTCGATGTAACGTGGGGCCAACTTGCCTTTGATACCGAAACGTTGGGTTCCCTTCAGAGGAGTAACCCGAAGATAAGCCTTCTCATCTAGATTGTAGCTCTCTTGCCTATGATGACGATCATAGTAGCTTTTCTGACGAGATTGGGTTGCTTTCAATTGATCACGAACAATGCGAACTTGCTCTTCTGCTTCCTTGATCATATCCGGTCCAAAGAATTGTCTTTCACCGGTTTCTGACCAGTTTAGTGGTGTTCGACATCGTCGTCCATATAGGAGTTCAAAAGGAGCCATGTTCAGACTAGATTGAAAACTATTGTTATAAGCAAATTCGGCGAATGGCAGAGACTTCTCCCAATTCTTTCCGAATGAGATAACACAAGCTCTGAGCATGTCTTCAAGAATTTGGTTAACCCTTTCGACTTGACCGCTAGACTGAGGATGGAAAGCCGTACTAAAGGAGAGATGAGTTCCCATAGCATTCTGAAAGCTTCCCCAAAATCTAGAGGTGAAAAGGCTACCGCGATCAGAATTGATTTCCAAAGGAGCACCGTGAAGGGATAAAATTCTAGAGACGTACAAGTCTGCTAACTGGCTAGCAGTTATAGACTCGCGAGCTGGAAGGAAGTGAGCAAATTTGGAAAGCCTATCTATGACAACGAAGATGGCATTGTTTCCTTTTTGGGTTTTTGGAAAGCCAGTGATGAAGTCCATACCGACTTTGTCCCATTTACACTCCGGAATAGGCAAAGGTTGAAGTGTACCAGCAGGTCTTTGATGTTCTGCCTTAATGCGACGACAAACATCACATTCGGCAACAAATTGAGCAATGTCTCTCTTCATCCTGGTCCACCAAAATCTCTGGCGTAGATCTCGGTACATTTTTGTGCTACCGGGATGAATCGAGAGGGGTGTGTCATGGGCTTCCTTGAGGATGAGTTGCCTTAGTTCCCTATTCTTAGGTACTACCAAACGATTTCCAAAGAAAACCGTTCCCTTGCTATCTGTGGAGAAACATTTAGCAACTCCGCTAACAATGTTCTCCTTGATCCGGCGAACACCTCGTGCACGCCTTTGGGCAACTATGATTTGATCCTCAAGAGTTGGTTTCGCCACCAAGGTAGAAAGATAGCCATGAGGAACAATCTCAAGATTGAGCTTGCAAAATTCCTCATGAAGAAGTGGTTGATACTGTTGTAACATGAGGTTGTTACAATACGACTTACGACTTAGTGCATCAGCCATGACATTGGCTTTGCCTGGGGTGTAAGAGATTCCTACGTCGTAATCTTTTATCAACTCAATCAAGCGTCTTTTCCTGAGATTAAGATCTGGCTGGGTGAAAATATATTTGAGGCTTTGGTGGTCGGAATAGATCTCACAACGATTACCAAGGAGGTAATGTCGCCAAGTTGTTAGGGCATGAACTACGGCAGCGAGTTCAAGGTCATGGGTAGGATAGTTCTCTTCATGTGGCCGCAACTGGCGTGAAGCATAAGCTACCACATGTCTATCTTGCAGAAGTATGCATCCTAACCCTTGCCGTGATGCGTCACAATAGATCTCGAAATCCTTTTTGGTGTCTGGAGGTGCAAGTACGGGTGCATAAGTCAACCTTCTTTTTAGCTCTTGAAAGCTTTCCTCGCACTTGGGAGTCCATAGGAATTTCTTGTCTTTCTTGAGGAGTTCAGTTAGAGGCTTTGCAACATTAGAAAAGTTCTCGACGAAGCGACTGCAGTAGCTGGCTAGGCCAAGGAAACTCCTAACTTGCTTAACCGATTCAGGTGGAGTCCAGTCAAGGACGGCCTGAACTCTCTCGGGATTCACAACAATGCTTTTTGCTGAAATCACGTGGCCTAAGTAGGTCACTTCTGGTAGCCAAAATTCACACTTGGAGAATTTAGCATACAGGCGATGCTCTCTAAGTTTCATCAATACCAGCCTTAGGTGTTTGGCATGTTCTCCTTCGTTCTTCGAGTAGATGAGAATGTCATCAAGATAAACCACAACAAATTTATCTAAGTACTCCATGAAGATCGAATTCATCATGCGTGAGAAAGTGGCGGGGGCATTGGTTAAACCAAAGGACATGACGGTATACTCGTAAAGACCATAACGAGTAGTAAAAGCTGTTTTGGGAATGTCCTCATTTCGGATTTTGATCTGATGATAACCTAATCTCAAATCCATCTTGGAGAAGACAGAGGATCCTGCAAGTTGATCATAAAGATCATTGATCCTGGGCAATGGGTACTTGTTCTTTATCGTCGCTAAATTTAGCGGGCGATAGTTTACGCACATCCTTTCTGTTCCATCTTTCTTCGTTACGAACAGAACGGGGCAACCCCATGGCGATGATCTAGGGCGGATGAAGCCTTTTTCCAACAAAGCTTCCAGTTGGGTTTTAAGCTCAGCTAACTCACGTGGGGCCATTTTGTATGGGCGTCTAGAAATTGGTGCGGTTCCTGGCACAAGATCCACTATGAACTCTACACATCTGTCGGGTGGCATGCTCGGCAGCTCTTCAGGAAAGACATCCGGGAAGTCACGAACCACCGGAACATCTTCAAGTTCGGGAAGGGGAAGTACATTCAAGGAATGCACTTGGGTTCTTGTTCTGGGTGAGGTATAGTTGACGGTCTTTCCTGAAGGGTGGGTGAGTTTCACTGATCTGCCTTTGCAATCAAGGTAGGCATTCTGTCTTGATAGCCAATCCATGCCAAGGATGACATCAATATATGAAGACTTGAGGGCTATGAGTGAAGCAAGGAATACTAAACCCTCAATTGCAATTTGATTACCATGGCTTACTCTATTAGTTTGCCATCTTGACCCTGGAGTTTGAATAATCATTGGGGTGGACAATTCAACAAAAGATAACTCATGACGAAGTGCATAACTTTCCGACATGAATGAATGAGATGCTCCTGGGTCGAAAAGAACGGAAGTAGGAACATAATTGACTGGGAGCGTACCAAGAATGACGTCAGTGGTGTCGTCAATCTCTTCGGTGGCGATCTGGTTCACACGTCCACGAGTGGCGGGAGGAGCGGGTTTGGCGGTGTAGACCTTCTGGGGTGCCTTGCCACGACCATTGTTGTTGCCTCCGGCACGGGGTGGAGCATTCTGATTCTGGAGCTGGTTCTGGGGACACTCACGGGAGTAGTGGCCTGCCTGACCACACTTGTAACAGGCTCCGAAGACAGTGTGTGGAGCTGGGTTGTTTGGTGGAGCTGGGTGAAACTGAGTTGGTGGACGAGGCGCCACATAGGATGGCCTCGGTGGGTTGTTCTGGCGGAACATACTGTTGGGGATCCAGATCTTGCGCTTCTGGGAGCGTAAACTGGATGATCCATCGTCTCTAGGGTGTTTGCGGCAGTCATTGGGGGTGTTCATGTCCTCTGCCTTGATGGCCTTGTTGACAAGGACCTGGAAGGTGGCAAAGTCATGTAGGTTGAGCTCACGACGGAGTCCAGAATTAAGTCCACGACAGAACCTCTCTTGCTTCTTGGCGTCGGTGGAGACTTCTTCAGTAGCATAACGAGCAAGTCGGTTGAACTCACGACTAAACTCGTCAACCGTCCTTCTGCCTTGGGTGAGGTTGTAGAACTCCTCACGCTTGCGGTCCATAAGACCCTTGGGAATGTGGTGCTCGCGGAAGGAAGTGCAGGATTCATCCCAAGATGCGGGCGGTCCAACGGGACGCATGTTCAGGAAATTCTCCCACCAAGAGCTAGCTGCACCTTCGAGGTGATAGGTGGCATAGCTGACCTTGTCGCCATCTGCAACATGGCCTGCTTGGAGCTTCCTCTCGATGCTGCGAAGCCAGTCATCGGCATCAAGGGGCTCGGTGGAGTAACTGAAAACCGGGGGATGAAGCCGGATGAAGTCGTTCAGGGACACCAACTCGTTGCGCTGCTGAGTGGTGTTGCGAGCAATGACCTCCAGCAGATGGTGAGAGTCTCGGCGGTTCCTCTCAACCTCCATCCGAACCTGAGCCATCGTGGGTAGGGGTGGAAGGTTGCCTTCCTCCTGTTCATTCCCACGACCCTGGTTACGACCAAGCTGGCCACGGGTTCCTTGAGACATCCTGAAGGTGAAAAACCAAAGTCAAACAGAGTTAATTTGAAGAGCCTAATCAAGGTATTGAAGTACTGGAAGGATTACAGAGCAAAGGAAGTAATCATCTTGACAAAATGGTGATAAAAGCATACAAGCCATATATTCACAAGCTGTCATACAAACCATACATCGTTTTAGTACAAGCACTAAGCTAATACAAACATGATGAAGATGATACATCCTTCAGAGGCACTCTGACTTCCTATACATTATTTATCTAAGCCTCTGGAACTTAGAACACCTTGCGTACAATATACTAAGATACTACTACATCCTCACTAAGTAAGACCACAGGCGGTCTCACTCATCTCCATCTCCACAGTAGTCCTCGTAAAAAGTTACCTGCGTAACCCGGTAGCTGAAGGTGACCATCGGAAAACACGGAGGCCTGTGGACCCTGATATCCATTTGGGCAAGGATGGGGCCTAGGTCCAGCGTAGGGTGGAAGCAAAGGACCACGGGATGGAAAAATGCCTCCAATCTCGGGCCAAGCAACTCGAGAAGGCATCTGCGTCCTCACAGGGTAGATAGCATCATACTCAACTGACCCAACACTCACGAAGGGTGCCAAGAGTGCTAGTGCTCGATACAGACGAACACGGGTGGCGTGAAGCTCGAAACGGAGAGCGCGTGCATCACGATCTCGATCACTAGCAAACCTAGCAGTCATCTGAAGTGTTGGATCCTCTGCAGAGTGATCTGAGTAGAGTCCGGTGTAATATCCGTCTTCTCCTGGAAGTGCAGCAGGGATATAGAGGAATGAGGTCTCTCTCAGCATAGTGTGCTCCTCTCTCAGCAGTGTAATACATGAGTATGCAGCATCCTGCACAGCAATGTTCTCGGTCATGCCAATGCCATGTCCAAAGTGGATAGGCTGAGTGACTCCATTGTGGTGCGGGTAGATCCGGACAATGCAGTGGAACTGGGTCTGGTTGAAGTCGTGGAACTGCTCCTCGATGGTATACTCAGGATACCATCGATATCCAACATAGGACATCATCTCGATCAACGTGGCGGGATGGCCACGCACACCGAGGCACCTAGTCAAACGAACAATCTGCCGAGGGGGAAGATCTGCCATCTGAAAAAGAAAGAAGGAGTTTGCAAATGCATCAGATTATGAGATAAACCTGGAATGACTCGGACAGCATAACGGCTGTAATTGTAAGAAATGACAATTTCTTCCAACATGGAAAACATCACTTACATAATACGATGTAAGAAATCAGCATCACAACAATGCTAGTAAAACCGGACACAAATTTCCTACGGCGATAAGGAAGCAAACAACGAGATGTTCTAATCAGACAGAGGAGAGCCTAGTCCTATCTTCCCGTAGAACAAGATGAGGGTGACTCAGAACTCAGAACGAAGGGGGTAAGGTGAAAAAAGAAGCCTTACGTCGTTCCCTTATATACCCAGAGTAACTATATAGCTATAGCAAGCTAAACTCGACTTCGGCCAAGGCTACTAGTCCTACAGTCAGTCCTGCTCTGATACCAAGTCTGTCGGGACCCTGGGTTAGCGTATACAAGTCCAGCTAAGACATAGTCATATGGGGAGCCGAGAACCGTACCCACTTGTCTAAGCAGACAAGGCCAAGCACAGAACGTTCTCGGAAAGCATCGTACGTGAGGGGCATCCCTGTAGGAGATTGCGCGATAGAAAACAAAAAATTTCTCTCACATGCGGAAGCAACATCCAAGATCCAATCTAGAAGTTGCTAGTAACGGGGAGAGTAGGTCATCATACCCTCGAAGAACACGCGCGTTGAACGTTTATTTCAACGCAGCTTGGTGAAGTTGTTGGTGAAGTTCGATCCGATCAGCACTGCAAACAAGCAGTACCTCCGGAGGCTTGCACACGTACAGCTCGATGACGTCTCCTTCTTATTGATCCAGCAAGCAAGAAGGAGAAATAGATGGGATCGATTCCAGCAGCACAACGGCGTGGTGGTGGATATGGTGAAGAGTTTCCCGCGGGCAGGGCTTCGCCAAGCGATGCACGTGAGGGAGGAGGAGGTGTGGAAGGACTTGGGTATGCTTGGTGAGCCTCTCCCCTCTCTTATATAGGCAAGGAGGTTGTAGCCACTTCAATTCCCAAGTGAAACCCCCTTCTCTCATTAAAAAGATGGTAACACCTTTCTTTTAAGAGTGGTAACCCTCCCATTGAAGGGCTTCCCATTTATTGGCTTAATAAACCAAGGAGGGCTGGTCACATGGACTATTGGACCACCCTTGGTCGTCCAAAACAGGTGGGGCCCATAGTGGGACCCTCCGGAATCTTCTAGAACATTCCGACACTGCCGAAAAAATCCCAAACTTTTCCGGAACCCTGAAATCAACTTGCCTTATATAAATCTTTACCTCCGGACTCTACTGGAGCTCCTCGTGATGTCTAGGATCTCATCCGAGACTCCGAAGAATATTCGAACACCATTAATAAAATTATCCCATAGCTATTCTAGCGTTACCGAGCGTTAAGTGTGTGACCCTACGGGTTCGAGAACGTGCAGACATGATCGAGACATCTCTCTGATCAATAACCATTAGAGGGACCAGGATATCCGTAATGACTCCCACACATTCAACGAAGATCTTTATCGATTGAACCACTATGTCGTGGACTACTATAATCCGTACACAATTTCCTTTGTCACACGATATTTTACTTACCCGTGATTCGATCGTCGGTATCGCTATACCTAGTTCAATCTCGTTACCGGTAAGTACTCTTTACTCGTTCTGTAATACAACATTCTCTGTGACTAACTCATTAGTCACGTGCTTGCAAGCGTTACCGAATGTGCATTACTGAGTGGGCCCAGAGTATATCTCACCGTCACACAGAGGGACAAATCCCAGTCTTGATTCATGTAATTCAACAAGTACTTTCGGAGATACCCGTAAGACATTTTTATGATCACCCTGTCACGATGTGATGGTTGATGTCCCCAAAGTATTCTTCCGGTACCCGGGAATAACATAATCTCATGGTCTAAGAAACATGATACTTGACAATAAAAGGCATGACAATATAAACTTAATGAAACGATCAATATTGTTATGCTTAGTTGGGTCTGTCCATCACGTCATTCTTCTAATGACATGATCCCATTAATTAATAAACAACTCAGTTTCATGGTTAAGAAACCATAACCATCATTAATTAACGAGATAGTATAGTAGAGGCTTACTAGGGACGCGGTGTTGTTTATGCAACCACACATGCATTATGTTTCCGGTTAATACAATTATAGCATGGAAAATAAACATATATCATGAACACGGAAATATGATAATAACAATTTTATTATTGCCTCTAGGGCATATTTCCAACAGTCACCCACTTGCACTAGAGTCAATAATCTAGTTTACATTGGCAGAAATCTAACACCCATGGCATTCTGGTGTTGATCATGTTTTGTTTGTGGAAGAACTTTAGTCAATGGATCCGCGATATTCTGATCCGTATGTAATTTTCTAATGGTAATATCTCCTTCAATGACATGCTCACGAATTTGATGAAACCGGCGTTTGATATGCTTGGAGTTCTTGTGACATCTTGGTTCCTTGGCTAGAGCAATGGCACCAGTGTTGTCACAAAAGATCTCCATGGGATCGAGTGCACTCGGAACAACGACGAGTTCAGTGACAAATTCCTTCAGCCATATCCCTTCTGTCGCTGCTTCAGAAGCGGCCATATACTCCGCCTCTAATGTAGATCTTGCAATGACGCTCTGTTTGCAACTCCTCCAGCTAACCGCAGCTCCGTTCAAAATAAAGACATACCCTGTTTGAGATTTTGAGTCATCTGGATCAGTATTGAAGCTAGCATCAACGTAACCTTTTACGAAGAGCTCTTCATCACCACCATAGACAAGAAACATGTCCTTAGTCCTCTTTAGGTACTTAAGGATATTTTTAACTGCTGTCCAGTGAGCCTCTCCAGGATCACTCTGGTACCTGCTCGTCAAACTAAGAGCATGGGACACATCTGGTCTAGTACACAACATGGCATACATAGCAGAACCTATGGCCGAGGCATAGAGGATTTTATTCATCCTTTCCCTTTCTGTTGCCGTAGTTGGACACTGAGTCTTACTCAATGGCTTACCTTGTAACATGGGCAAAGAACCTCTCTTTGCATCCTGCATATTGAATTTCTTCACTATCTTCTCAAGTTATGTACTTTGACTAAGTGCTATTAAGCGTCTCGATCTATCTCTATAGATCTTAATGCCTAATATGTATGCAGCTTCACCAAGATCTTTCATTGAAAAACTATTATTCAAATAATCTTTCACACTGTTAAGCAGCTCCACGTCATTCCCAATTAGTAAGATGTCATCTACATATAAAATCAGAAATGCAACCGAGCTCCCACTCACTTTCTTGTAAACACAAGCTTCTTTATAATTTTGGACAAATCCAAAACCTTTGATAACCTCATCAAATCGAAGATTCCAACTCCGGGATGCTTGCTTTAGTCCATAGATGGAACGCTGAAGCTTGCACACTTTACGAGCATCCTTAGGATTGACAAAACCTTGGGGTTGTACCATGTACAACTCTTCTTCAATGTTTCCATTGAGGAATGCAGTTTTGACATCCATCTGCCAAATTTCATAATCGAAATAAGCAGCAATTGCTAGCAGAACCCTAACAGACTTAAGCATCGCTACGGGTGAGAAGGTCCCATTGTAGTCAACTCCTTGAATTTGTTGAAAACCTTTTGCGACAAGTCGAGCTTTATGTACAGTAACATTACCGTCAGCGTCTGTTTTCTTCTTGAAAATCCATTTACATTCAACAGCCTTGCGGCTATCAGGAAGGTCAACCAAAGTCCACACTTGGTTTTCTTTCATGGATTCCATTTCAGAGTTCATGGCGTCTTGCCATTTTCCAGAGTCTGGGCTCATCATCGCTTCCTCATAGTTCGTAGGTTCATCATTGTCTAACAATAAAACATTCATGACAGGATTACCGTACCACTCAGGAGTAGTACGTAACCTAGTCGACCTACGAACGAGAACTTCGACCGAAGCTTCATGATCATTATCATCAGCTTCTTCCTCTCTAGCTGGTGAAGGCGGCACCAAAAGATGCAAATCTTCTTGCGCTGCGCTACTCTCTAATTCAGGAGAAGGTTCAATAACCTCGTCTAGTTCTATTTTCCTCCCACTCACTCGTTTCGAAAGAAACTTCTTCTCAAGAAAGGATCCGTTCTTAGCAACAAAGACTTTGCCTTCGGATCTGTGATAGAAGGTATACCCTATAGTTTCCTTAGGGTATCCTATGAAGACGCATTTTTCCGCTTTGGGTTCGAGCTTATCAGGTTGTAACCGTTCGACATAAGCCTCACACCCCCAAATTTTAAGAAACGATAATTTAGGCTTCTTGCCAAACCACAACTCATATGGTGTCGTCTCAACGGATTTAGATGGTGCCCTATTTAAAGTGAATGCAGCTGTCTCTAATGCATAGCCCCAAGATGACATTGGTAGATCGGATAGAGACATCATAGAACGCATCATATCTAATAAAGTACGATTACGACGCTCAGACACACCATTACGTTGTGGTGTTCCAGGTGGCGTGAGTTGGGAAACAATTCCACAGTTTTTCAAGTGAATGCCAAACTCGTAACTCAGATATTCCCCTCCGCGATCAGATCGTAGAAATTTGATCTTCTTGTTACGATGATTTTCTACTTCACTCTGAAATTCTTTGAACTTTTCAAATGTTTCAGACTTGTGTTTCATTAAGTAAATATACCCATATCTACTTAAATCATCAGTGAAAGTTAGGAAGAAACGATATCCACCACGTGTCGAAATGCTCATTGGTCCACACACATCAGTATGTATGATTTCCAACAAGTCACTCGCCCGTTCCATCGTAACAGAAAACGGGGTCTTAGTCATCTTACCCATGAGGCATGGTTCACATGTGTCAAATGATTCAAAGTCAAGTGATTGGAAAAGTCCATCAGAATGGAGTTTCTTCATGCGTTTTACACCAATATGACCTAAACGGCAGTGCCACAAGTATGTGGATTTATCATTATTCATTTTGCATCTTTTAGCATCAATGTTATGGATGTGTGAAGTACTACTATCGAGATCCAACAAGAATAAACCATTTACGTCGGGTGCATGACCATAAAAGATATTACTCATAAAATAGAACAACCTTTATTCTGTGATTTAAATGAGTAACCGTCTCGCAATAAACAAGATCCAGATATAATGTTCATGCTTAACGCAGGCACCAAATAACAATTATTAAGGTTTAAAACTAATCCCGAAGGTAGATGAAGAGGTAACATCCCGACGGCGATGACATCGACCTTCGATCCATTCCCGACGCGCATCGTCACCTCATCCCTCGCCAGTCTCCGTTTATTCTGAAGCTCCTATTTTGAATTGCAAATATGAGCAACCGAACCAGTATCAAATACCCAGGCACTACTACGAGAACTAGTAAGGTACACATCAATAACATGTATATCAAATATACCTTTGACATTGCCAGCCTTCTTATTCGCCAAGTACTTGGGGAAGTTGCGCTTCTAATGACCTTCTCCCTTGCAGTAGAAACACACAGTGTCCTGCTTAGGACCAGCCTTGGGCTTCACAGGAGAGACAACAGGCTTGCCGCCCCGAGCGACAGCTGACTTGCCACTCTTCTTGAAGTGTCCCTTTTTGGCTTTAGCCTTCTTGAAACTTGTGGTCTTATTGACCATCAACACTTGATGTTCTTTCTTGATGTCCACTTCCGCAGATTTCAGCATCGCGAAAAGCTCATTGAGAGTCTTATTCATGCCTTGCATGTTATAGTTCAGCACAAAGCCTTTGTAGCTCGGAGGGAGCGACTGCAGCACCCTGTCAGTGATTAACTCATCTGGGATCACACATCCCAGCTGAATTAGGCGCTGTATATAGCCTCCCATTGTTACAACATGTTCACTGACAGAGCTGTGCTCCTCCATCTTACATTTATAGAACTTATCAGAGATCTCATATCTCTCAGCGCGGGTCTGAGTATGAAACATGGTTTTCAGCTCTTCAACCATCTCATAGGCGCCGTGATGTTCAAAACGTTTCTGGAGATCAGTATCCAAAGATGTAAGGATGGCACAAGAAACTATAATGTGGTCATCTTTGTGTGTCTCAAAGACGTTATGTTCTGCTTCTGGAGCATCGTCTGCAGGTGGGTCACCTAGCGCAGCATCGAGCACATATTGCTTCTTACACCCAGTGAGGATAATCCTCAGGTTGCGGTGCCAGTCAGTGAAGTTTGAACCAGATGATTTTAGTTTTTCTTTCTCAAGGAATGCGCTGAAGTTGAACTGAGCTATGCGGGCCATGATCTACAACATTTTAGCAAAATAAAATTTTAGACTATGTTCATGATAATGAGTTTAGTTTAATCAAATTACTAACGAAGTCCCACTTAAACCAACATCCCTCATAGTTGTCTAGTGGTACACGATCCAAATCCACTACACCAAGTCCGATCTTCACGAGAGAAGATGTAGTTTCAATGGTGAACATCAAAATGTTGATCATATCATTCATATGACTCGTGTTTAACCTTTCGGTTCGTTGCGTTCCGAGGCCATGTCTGTACATGCTAGGCTCGTCAAGTTAACCAAAGTATTTTTGCATGTGTAAAACTGGCTTACACCCGTCGTATGTGAACGTAGAGTTTACCACATCCGATCAGCACGAGATGCTTCAAAACGACGAACTTTTGCGACGGTGCATACTTAGGGAGAACACGTTTATCTTGATATTTAGTGTGAGGGATCATCTTATAATGCTACCGTTGTGCACACGCCAAATAAGATGCATAAAAGGATAAACATCACATGCATAAAATATGTTGACATGGTATAGCCCTTTTATTGCGCCTTGATCTCCATCTTGAACGCACCGACAAGATCTCCATTATGGCACCATCTTGGTCTCCACCTTATGGCATCTTGGTTGTCTACACCACGTTGCATCTACAACTATTGCTAACTCATAGTGATAAAGTAATGCAATTACATGGAGTTTGAAGTTGACATGCATGCCATAAAACAAATAATTAAGACAACCATGTGGCTCCTGCCAGTTGCCGTACTCATCGACATGCAAGTCGTGAAACATTACAAAACATGATCATCTCATACATTACAAATATATCATATGAACAGTTTGGGCTATACCACATCACAAGCACCCCTGCAAAAACAAGTTAGATGCCTCTCCCTTATTATTTTTCAATTTTACGTGGCTTCTAGGGTTTTGCATAAGAACCGTTCTTACCCTCGGAAAAAAACACAACGTTGATATAACAAATTGCTTCTTAATATCATAAGAGCCCTCCTTTGTAAATGTGGTTAATACTATGGTAAGAGCGACTGACACCCGCAGGTCGCATGTGCAATACAAGTTGCACGTCAAGTGCGGAACCGGTCTCAATCCAAAGATTGTAAAGTTGGTCCGGGCCGCTGCATCAAACCATACCGCAAAACCAAAATACACATGGAAGGGTAGCAACAAGAAGATCAACGCCCACAACTCATTGTGTTCTAACCGTACAAAGCATCTACGCATAGAACCTGGCTCTCATACCACTGTAGGAGATTGCGCGATAGAAAACAAAAAATTTCTCTCACATGCGGAAGCAACATCCAAGATCCAATCTAGAAGATGCTAGTAATTGGGAGAGTAGGTCATCATACCCTCGAAGAACACACGCGTTGAACGTTTATTTCAACGCAGCTTGGTGAAGTTGTTGGTGAAGTTCGATCCGATCAGCACTGCAAACGAGCAGTACCTCCGGAGGCTTGCACACGTACAGCTCGATGACGTCTCCTTCTTATTGATCCAGCAAGCAAGAAGGAGAAATAGATGGGATCGATTCCAGAAGCACAACGGCGTGGTGGTGGATATGGTGAAGAGTTTCCCGCGGGCAGGGCTTCGCCAAGCGATGCACGTGAGGGAGGAGGAGGTGTGGAAGGACTTGGGTATGCTTGGTGAGCCTCTGCCCTCTCTTATATAGGCAAGGAGGTTGTAGCCACTTCAATTCCCAAGTGAAACCCCCTTCTCTCATTAAAAAGATGGTAACACCTTTCTTTTAAGAGTGGTAACCCTCCCATTGAAGGGCTTCCCATTTATTGGCAAAATAAACAAAGGAGGGCTGGTCACATGGACTATTGGACCACCCTTGGTCGTCCAAAACAGGTGGGGCCCATAGTGGGACCCTCCGGAACCTTCTAGAACATTCCGACACTGCCGAAAAAATCCCGAACTTTCCCGGAACCCTGAAATCAACTTGCCTTATATAAATCTTTACCTCCGGACTCTTCCGGAGCTCCTCGTGATGTCTAGGATCTCATCCGAGACTCCGAACAATATTCGAACACAATTAATAAAATCATCCCAGAGCTATTCTAGCGTTACCGAGCGTTAAGTGTGTGACCCTACGGGTTCGAGAACGTGCAGACATGATCGAGACATCTCTCTGATCAATAACCATTAGAGGGACCAGGATATCCGTAATGACTCCCACACATTCAACGAAGATCTTTATCGATTGAACCACTATGTCGTGGACTACTATAATCCGTACACAATTTCCTTTGTCACACGATATTTTACTTACCCGTGATTCGATCGTCGGTATCGCTATACCTAGTTCAATCTCGTTACCGGTAAGTACTCTTTACTCGTTCTGTAATACAACATTCTCTGTGACTAACTCATTAGTCACGTGCTTGCAAGCGTTACCGAATGTGCATTACCGAGTGGGCCCAGAGTATATCTCACCGTCACACAGAGGGACAAATCCCAGTCTTGATTCATGTAATTCAACAAGTACTTTCGGAGATACCCGTAAGACATTTTTATGATCACCCTGTCACGATGTGATGGTTGATGTCCCCAAAGTATTCTTCCGGTACCCGGGAATAACATAATCTCATGGTCTAAGAAACATGATACTTGACAATAAAAGGCATGACAATATAAACTTAATGAAACGATCAATATTGTTATGCTTAGTTGGGTCTGTCCATCACGTCATTCTTCTAATGACATGATCCCATTAATTAATAAACAACTCAGTTTCATGGTTAAGAAACCATAACCATCATTAATTAACGAGATAGTATAGTAGAGGCTTACTAGGGACGCGGTGTTGTTTATGCAACCACACATGCATTATGTTTCCGGTTAATACAATTATAGCATGGAAAATAAACATATATCATGAACACGGAAATATGATAATAACAATTTTATTATTGCCTCTAGGGCATATTTCCAACAATCCCATCCAGGACGGATGATCAACTGAGATGGGTCCTCATCGTCTGCACACAAGTCTAATGATATGGGTGATGAATTCCCATATTCAAAGACAAGTCGCCTCAACCATACTATCGACTATCTCATAACTCTTACATAGACTTACTCCAACCCGATCACTTAGTCGGGGTCTAGGGCGGGCTCGATCATACCACAAAGTGTGCATGAGACGGAGTTTCGAGAAATCGCATAGCGATGCCCCAAGCTGCGCACATCTAAGGGCCACTTGGTGTATGAAAGACCGCCAGCCAGATCACCACTAAGGTCTCGAAAACCCATACAAAGACATGCATGTTATAAACATACACGCAGCACACATGCCCTGTATGAACAGTAGGTATCATTGCAATTCTCTACAACGTATACATTTTATTGATAACTCTTATAGAGTGCACACAGAGATCACAAACATGTGATCCAACATTACAACAACAAGCGGAAGCAAAGTATGTCTGAGTACAGACAAGTTTAACAAATGGCTTAAGAAGCCTTATTTAAACACATGCCCTCCACGAGGGAACCAGTCGTCTGACTGGGACTAGACTAGCTTGATCTTCAGTCGTCGAGCTCGATGAAGAAGCCACCTTCGGGGTCAGTGGTTTCATCTAAAACATAGATTAAGCAAACGTGAGTACAAAGTCGTACACATCAAGACTTACATAGGAGCTATACTACTCATGCACATGTATCAAGGTAAAGGGAGGTGGGGTTTCACTTGCAGAAGTGCCAGCTTTGACTTGGCTAGTCCTGAACTACGAGTACCAGACTTGAGGTAAGAAGCGTACACGAGTCCACTACTTTCTCCAACCAATTACACCACTATGGTGCCTTCCTCGACTTCCCCACGAGAAAGCACGCCATAGCACTCACACTTATCTTGGTGTGTTTTAGAAGTATCCAATTCAAGTTTTCTAATAATAAAGCTAAGCTTTCCAAGCAGTCCATAACCGCGGACGCGGCTATTCGAATAGTTTTGTTAACCCTGCAGGGGTGTACCGCTACACACACATGATCATCATTTACCGCCTTTGATCTCGACACCATTCAAGGGGTGCCAGCGAGGATGCTCACCACAATTGTTACCTCATAGCCTATCTAGTCCGAGAAAGCCGCCTACCTGGGTTGGCTACCACTATCGTGAACCCGGTCGGTTTACCGAAGTGGACCCAAGTGATGTGTGCGTGGTGCATAAGCCGGTCTCGGGTGAGCCGTTCTCTCACTTAGCAGCCAGGCCACAGACCTATCAGAACTCCGAACTATTGCGACATCTAGACATCGAAAGGGATGAGTTAGTAAGCTGAGAGGGGTCAGTGAGCCCAATGTGTGGTTGTACTCTTCATCTTGGATCACCACACAAAAACTCGGACTTAGGGCGGTGTTCAACGAGACAACCCACCGTGTACTCCTACACAGCCTCTCATCGTTCACCTTGTATTAGGGTAGATTCACCAACACCTTTCCACCAACATCATCATGATCACTACCATGCCTACTCACATAACAGTATCATCATGGCATCACTCTAAGCATGCAATAAGCAGTAACAGTTGTAGGGGTCACATGATATCAATCAACTCCTACATTTGCTAGGATTGTGGTTTGCTTACTACTGTGAAAAATGATAGGTCATGCAAAGGAATGGGTTCATCTATACGGTAGAAACGTAGCATGGTATTCATCCTATACAATGCATAAGCGAGACATGAGAGGGAAGTGGGATTTTATCGACATGATCAATGGGGTTTTGCTTGCCTTGCTGACGAGGTTCGGTTTCGGGGTCTTCAACGAAGGGGGCAGCCTCCTGTTCCGGTTCCACCTCTACTCGACAAACAACAAACAAGGTAGCAAAGTAAATACAATGCACAATCACATGATTGAAGGTTGAAACTTGATGTATATGCTTTGATGTGTTAGGCAATTCCATTTAAATGGAGTATATTGCAAATTGAATTGCAAATTCAAACTCCAATTTGAATTCAATTTAGTCAAGTTGCATATGACATTGTTTGATCAAGGTAAACTTTTTCGGAAATGTGTATGACATGCCTCTGATGTGTGATTGAAATGTAGCATGTTGCCATGGTTCAAGTTGCAAAAGCATTTGAATTGAATTTGATTTAATTCCATTTAAATCAAATAGCAAATGCTACTGATCATATTTGAAATTCAACTCAAACATAGTTGAAAGTTCGATTTTTGGATAGCTTATTTTCTCCTGATCATTTTTCATATATTATTTGTTAAATTTGGAGTTAATATGAATTTTCTATGAATTTCCAAAGTTTCAGCCTTTTTCTGGAATTTCTGTAATTTCTGGAATTCGCTTTTATTCTGGAAATTCATTTACTGCGTCCGCATGACCTCATGCTGGCGTAAGAGGGCCACTGACAAGGGGGTCCCACCTGTAAGTGTCACTGTGTTAAAAAAAACTGTTTAAACTGGTTTAAACTTAATCCAGGGATTAGCCAGGGGGCTGGGCCCACATGTCATCGGCTCTGGGGGTCATTAGGGGGGTGGTTAACTCCTAATGACCATGGCCACGTCGGACTTGCCGGCGGCTAGCCGCCGGTGGCCACCAGTGCGGCGGCGCTGCACGGGGAGGGTGCTCCCGGCCACCAATACGCACGCCGAGACCACCAGAATGTAGCTTTCAAACTTGCGCTTCACCTAGGCGATTCGGGTGACCACGAGGAGGCCCGACGTGATGGCGGAGACCTGAACGGCGGCGGTCCGAGGCACGGTTTAGAACAGGATTGATCTAGGGGGCTCTTCATGGCGCTGGGCTAGTCGGGATCGAACCAGAAGAGCTCGGCGAAGACGATGGACAGGTTCTCGAGTTCGTTTGCTTCATGGGTGCTCGCTGGCGAGCACACCGGCGACGAGGAGCCACGACACTCATGGCGGAATGAGCTAGAGGAGGCGAGCGGTGTCGTGGCTTGAGGGGAAATTCTCACCAGACGCTGGTGAACACGTTGGAGCAGGTGTCGGAGGCGGGGAGGTTACGGCGGCGGCGAATCGACCAACTCGAGTTCCTGCGGCCGGCGGCGATCCAATGAAGCGTGCGTCTCTTCGGGGCCGAATTGAAGCTCCAGCTTCTGCGAGAAGACGAAGTCGATGGCGAGGAGCACGTTGGACTTGCTTGCTCGAGCCCTAGGCGTCGTTGGCCGTGGAAGCCATGGCGGGGCGCTCCGGCGAGTCTTCGGGAGGTGGAAAAATCGGGCGAGGGAGACGGGGAGGGTGTCCGTGGAGAGGGGGAATGGAACAGGGAGGCTTCTGGGCGTCTCCAGGCGCGAGAAGGAGGCACGGGGAGGCGCCAGGCAGGCAGGTGGCGTGGCGGCCGCGGCATGCCTGCCACCGAGCTGCTTGCCGCCGCACTGGAAGAAGACAAGGGGGGGTCCAGGTGGGCTTGGGACAGGGGGGGATGAGTTGGGCCGAATGGCCAGGTATGTCCTTTTCCCTTTTATTTTCTGTTTAATCTTTCCTTTCTTTTTCTGTAAATTTGTTTTGGCTATGATAAAATATCAAACCATTTTATAAAATGTTGAAACTTTATATATGGCCTCATAATAATATAGACTAGCCACTTATAAAGTTTGGACATTTTTAAAATTCAAATAATTTGAATCTTAACTCAAATAGGGGTTTTTGATTAATTCCAAGGCACTGTTTGAATATTTGAAAAATCCATGAGCATGGGGTGGGTCCCACATCACTTGATATGTGATCACACTCATTTATAAGACTTTTAAAAAATCTAACATGAATTTTTGGAGAAGATTTTTATCTGGCCTTTTGAATTAATTCATCTGGGGGGGTTCCTTCTCCCATTTTGCTTTTGAATTTGATTTCAAAGATTTCTTTTGAAAATTTTAACATGATGCAAGGTGACTTTGATCCTAGCACATTACCTAATAGAGGGTTCTGACACTATGAAATTATGTTCAGATTGTGATAGAGTAATATATTTGGTTTTTATCTCTTATATTTTTGTTCCTAAGTAATTCTTGCATGTTCTCCATTGCTGTTTATAGCTTTGGCCAAGTAGTAGGTAGTGACTCCAAGAGGGAACGTTGTGCTCGATTGTGGGTTCATGCACCCTAATGACTAGCTTGAGTGACAGAAACATGAGTCTAGGGGATGTGCTGTTGCCACAAGGGGGAAAACAACGGTGCTTGTAACCGCGGTTACAAGGATTGTTTACTTTACGCAAATTTCTTTTTAATGCAGTTGTTTGTTGCTTTGGGTTTACACTTTGGGTGGGGCTTGCAACTAAATACCAGCGAGATGTTCTGGATAGATATCTCAAGGTGGATGATTAGTAGTAGATGCAAATGGATTTCGGTCTACTTATTTTGGCGTACTGCCCGTTCTTTTGTAGCATAGTTGGCATTGCGGTGCGTTCATAATCCTGTCAATTGCCCTTCTGTATTTTTTTACCTCGCATAGCAGTTTTATCGTCTTTTGGGAGAGAGACATCACTAGTGAACATCACCTATCCCGGTCCATATTCTCGTTACTGTTTCCAAGCTATATTTACTTTACTGCTTTTACTTGCTATCATTATCCCTTGCGTTTTATCCTTTGTGAACAACAAGACCGGAGAGATTGACAACCTCTCTGAACTTCGTTGGGAACAAAGTTATCTATGTCTGTGTGTAGGTCCGCGTCAGTTGCGCCGCTGACACCTACCTATCATCTCTGGACTCCTATTGGAGACAAACCTTGGTATCTTCACCGAGGGAAAACTGCTGCTGCACTACATCTTAAACCTTCCACTTGGGGTAACCAACGAAGGGGCGAGAAGCCATCAGCCGCCGGCGAGAGGCCGCCGCCGCCACCCCCGATGGGATCGGGACGAGGAGGCTGCTGCCAACCGCGCCCGGCTGGGTTGGCCTCTCCAACGGCCCGCGAGGCCCACCAGGAGCCGCGGGCTGGCAGACCTCTCCCAGCCCAGCCGCCTCCACCATAGACTGATGGGCCGAAGCCCATGGTAGTTTTTTTTCTTTCAATTTTGTGTTGTCATTTACGATCAAACCGTAGCTCAAATGACGTTGCGCCCAAAAGGAAATTTGTTTAGAATTATGTGTACTTCAGTTCATCTTTTGTGAGCATCTTGATTTGAGGCCATCTTGATGTTGTTAATCACTGTTGAAGTGGGCATCAGTCTGTTAACTACTGCTAATTTCTGTTAAGTGTTGCTGCTGTTATTTTATTGCAAGTTTGATTGATGATTGTGACACATCCATGAGACCTTTTGCATTGATTCTTGTTGCATACTGTTAAGCATCATGTCTACTTCCATTGCAAGTATTGCATTGTCATGATATGCTTGCTGGTCATATAGTTATTGAGCTCCAAAGTTTCTATGGCACTGTTTTTGACAGCCACCTCTGTTTTTCTCCAAGTCTGTAACTTTCCGATGTCATATTATATGCTTAATATCTTTTGATCTGTGATGCCTATGACCTTGATTCTTGTTTGTACCTGATCATCATCATGCCTACTCCATGCTCGTATATTGCTATGTCATGTTGCTGTACATTTTCATATAGTTTTTCTCCTGTTTATATAGCATGAAAATAACAGTTTCTGCCCTGTTTATCTGATTTTCACCAAGTCCTAGACCAGTAATGTTTTATTGCATTTTGGTTTGGTTATAATTAGTTGTTCATGATGCCTTTTTGCATGATTACTTTTGCCATGCCTTCCCTGACATGTCTACTTTAGTTGCATATCATTTGTGAGCATGTTTGCATTAATTATCCTGTTTATGCATTGCTCTAAAGTGTGCTTCCCGATGTTGGCAGATTGTGTTCCAAACTTGTATTGCTTGTATCTTTTTAACCGTAACTCCGTTTGGGGTGCTCTTTATATGTAACTTGATTAGTTTTTTGTGTACTTTGTGTTTATGCTATTTTTTGCTGTTGTTAACCAACCTAAAATATTGTTTAGGACAGAACAGTATGAAATGTTTTAACTATCGTGGGGTACTTAGTGTTATGCCATGTTTAGGTTGTGCCTCACTTAAATTGACTAACATAGATAGTTTACCTTATGATTCACCTCTTGCAATGTTTGAGTGCTATGACATGCTTGAGTGAGATGTCATGTTAACAACCTTGCTCACCTTGAGTTGCTAAACAACTTGAATCGTTGTAAATGTGCGGTATCGTCGTGTGTGACGAGTACTCCACTTAACCTGTTAGTAACCGCTCTCGGCGGTAGGTGCGATGTCTCGTGTTGCCTTCTTGTTGGTGCTTGCTCGTGTTTGCTCCGTAGTAATAGATGCTTGCTCGTTGATTGCTTTCCAGTGTTTACCGTCTTGTGTGCTTCCGCGGGTACCTTCGGAGACGATGCGAGCTTGCGATCAACTACACCTTCGAAACCCGACTTATCAACAGGCAAGGACTATACATTACTTATGATCCATTCTATTTCAACCAGCGGTTTTCAAGCTAGTTTAGGTTAGGATCGATGTTTGATCCTACCACATGTTTACCACCTCTCTTCAACCGATACAGCCATGCCCCCTCCTAGCAAACCATGTACTACTATGTTACTATTGCTCGTTGCTCAGCCCCTTCTTAGTATGCATGCTTAGGATGCTACGATGTTACCCCCTATTACTCCTTGGTTTGGGCTATCACATTATTATATTATATTGTTGTTAATGATATGATTATTATAAATGTTGACTGTACTCGGCGAAGGATGGAAGGTCTAGGCTATCCCGCCCTGACGCTTTGTTCCATTCGAGCCACCTAGGATCCGAGTTCCGGGTATTGGTTCTAAGACTGAGCGTGCCTAACCGCGTGTGGTTATGGGATCGATGATTTTCTCTTTGCCACTAGGCATTTGATTGTAGTCTGTACTCAGATATGTATCTTCTGCTGATGTATTGTATTTAAGTCAGTTGTATGCCGCTTGTATGAGATGTTGTATCTTTGTAGGTGTAATGTTGTGATATCATGTTGGAAATCCGGGGCATATGGCCTTGTCATATGTCGCAGTAGGACCGATATGTGCTTCGTCCCCGGATCTGGATGGAAACATCTAGATCTGGAACAGTACCGCATAGTGGGCCTTACAACTTGGTATCAGAGCCTTACCGACTGTAGGATCCCTTCTCTGGCCGAACTCGAGTCTAGACAAAAACTATTTTGTAGTTACTAAGTTAGTTATCGGAAAGGTATCGTAAGTGTTTTAATTCTCGTCTTATCCCCTTCAAACTCTAGGATCTCGAGTGTGTGGAGTATCGGAACCGTTACAATGCCTTGCTTGCAGCGTATTGTCTCGATTCCGATCTCTGGTTTGGGAATTCTTGTAGTACCTTTAGCTTTGCCGATTTCGGATATCGTCTTGGTCATCCGTTGCTATCCCTCCTTTTACCGGTGTTTTTACGACTTGCGTCGAAAATCACTATCCCTTGATCTGGTTTTCGCGATCGTTCTTCCTCTTGTCACTGACGGATTCGTTTTTTCGACGATGTCGTCTCTCTGCGAAAAGTATCTCGATGGAGTTCGTCATTCGACATGGAGCAGAGTCCCTTGTTGGTGGTGTTGAAGATCGTCGGCTCTCTCCTTTCCCCCTTCCTCTCTCCCCCGGATCGTCCTGGATCTCGGGACGAGATCCCTTGTTGGTGGTGTTGTATTGTAACAGCCCAGATTTCACAAAAATTAAAAAAATGTTTTCGGTGTGAATTGTTTGATTGTATGATTTGTTTGCGGTGTTTGCATCCCCGATGACGGGGATCAACCCCGGAAAATCCCATGGTCAGGGACCCTGGGTTAGTCATGAGAGGTGCAGGTTGGATGATAGCTCGTCGGCAAACAGGGAGGCTCGCTCCTGCTCGATATTATTGATTGGGGAGATGCGATTACAGAGGAAGCCAAGGCTGGAGCGCTCAGGGCTAGGGTTACAGGTGAGATTGGATCCCTTTTGGTGTCGCCCCTCCTAGCCCTTATATAGGGGGCTAGGTCTCGGGGAGTTCATCTACGTGTACAGGTAAACTTTCCTAACCCTAGCTTGCCCCGTACGGCAGGTCTTCGCACCTTCCTTGTGAGTCGAGGACTTCTACGTCGGTGCCATCTAGTGGGCCGAGGCCGTATCTTCGTGGGCCTTCTGCCTTCATGGACACCAGGTAGGCTCATCCGTAGGAGTCGTGGGGTCACCCCCTCGTCAGTAGCCCCCGACTGCCTGGGGGACTCGAGTACATTCATTTGTCGTTTATTGATATGCACGGTTCATCCGTGGGTCGCTGGCAGTCTTGTGGCCATGACAAAACCTGTTTCGAGGGATGCTAAGCTGAAAGGGCCCAAGGAGTCGACGGGTCGAGCCTTGGTGAATTACACTAGGGCAAATACCACAGTAGCCCAATCAAACCCACGTCCCGCGACGTGAGTTTGGAACACTGGTGTCGAGAAAAAGTCTGGCCGCTTCAGGTCTTTCGGTGTTCATTTGCCGCCAGTAATGTGTGTAGCCTAAGGCGCGTCCGCCCGGCTTATCTATCTTGCTCTGCGCATGGGAAAGGTTGGGAGTGAAATCGCTCTTCGGCAAGTCCCAGCCCGGCCGTACTTCGCAGCGGGGTCTTACCTACACGCTAATCTTGCGTGGCATCTGGGCACAGTGTATCGTGTTCCAGGAAAGTGTGTTTTTGAGGCGTGGAGCCTTATAGCATTGCACTCGCTTGGAACAAAACATCAAGCGAGATGTTCACTCATTCACCCGAGGAGCTTAGTTTTGAGTGCTCAGTCGGGGTTTTTTTTGCGAGTAATCACTCGAATGCCATTTTCGGCTCTTGAGGTGAGGGAGCACCTGAGACACTTAGCGACGTATGGTCCTGGCGAGTGCTTGTTTGTCTTACGTCGGGTTGAGGGAGCACCCGAGACTCTCATTGTGCGAGTGTTCACTCGAGCACGTGGTTGGCCTTTAGGTGAGGGAGCACCCGGGACTCTTATGATGTATGCTCCCGATGGGAGTAAGATGTTTTTCTTCCTTGGGGAAAAGATCTGAAAGATGGAATCTCTGGGCATTGATGGCGTACTGGGTACGCCTTGCTGTGATATGACGTTGGCGTGGTCTACTGCAATTTGTTGACCGTTGCAGTCTATCGTGTGAAGTGACTTGGCGTTGTCCCGCCGAAATTTTCGCATCGCGCGATCATGGTCCTCTTTTTGCGCGCGTAGTGGGCGGTGTTGTTACTGCGCCGATTGAATTTTCCATGCTTTTCGCCTCTGTAGGGAATCGTGGCACGTTTTTACTGGGCGAAAAGGTTGGCCGATGGCCCTTCTTGCCAGGCTCTTGAGTTAAATACCATGCGGCCGGGTGAATTGTAGGTTTCACCCAGCCATTGCCTTCCTCCACTTTCTCTGTTTTCCTTCGTGTTCTGCGCCTTCATCTTTTCTCCTCTGCGTGCTGCTGTGAGATCTATGTCCAAGCGCTCTCGTGCTGCTATCGAGTCGGCCAAGATGTCCGGCAAGTGGGAGCGGTCCACGTTCGGGGCTGAATATCTGGAAGCGCTGGTTGCTGATGGCATGGTGGTGGCGGGCGATGCCCGTCTTCCTGGCGATGAGTCGATTCCGGCACCGGCGGCGGACGAGCGGGTATGCTTCCAGGCTCTCTTCCACCGTGGTTTTGCTCTTCCGCTACATCCTTTCGTTCTGGGCTTGCTGTATTCCTATCGACACCAGTTGCATGACCTTACTCCCAATGGGATTTTGCACATTGCATGTTTCATCACTCTTTGTGAGGCCTTCCTGGGGATTTATCCCCATTGGGGACTTTGGAGACGTCTTTTTAATGTAAAAAGGACGAACTGTGAGTACGCCGTGGGTCGAGTGGGTATCTCCATTGGGGATAAACACTCATACTTTGACTTGGAGAAAATCGATTCCGTTAGTGGCTGGCGGAGAGGCTGGTTTTATCTGAAGGATCGCTTCATCGTTGGTCAGCAATTTGGTCTTGCTTCTTTCAATCCGGGCACACGAGTGGTCAGACAGCCTTCATGGCCTCATTCTTTGAACGAGGTGGAGTCGTCTGAACTGATTCCATTTTTGGAGAGGATTTCTGTGCTGAAGGATAACTTGACTGGTGGTCAACTTATCTCTATTTTTGTGGGGAGGCGAGTTCAACCGTTGCAGCATCGAGATCGCCCTATGTGGCAGTACGAGGGACTCGATGACTCGACGAGATGCTCGCCTGAAGAGCTAGAACCTGATGCCTTGCTGGCTCGTATCCAACATGTGACCAAGTGCTCTAGTATTTCCGAGATGCGCCTTGTCCTTCCATATGCTTCTGATCATCTTCCGCCGCCGGTTGGTGCCCATGTTCCTTCATTTGTTTGGACGAGTACCTAGTTTTGTTTTGTTGTTGACATTGCTTGTCTTGCAGGGCCATGCTCCAGTTTCGTGTAATCCTCCGCAGCCAGAAGACGCCGATATTCGTGAAGAGCCTGATGCTTCCGCAGCTGAGAATGCTGCGTCGGCTACTAATGCTGAGATTGTGCTGGTGGAGACCGGAGATAGTGAGGATTCGAGTCCCTTCCGTGTGAAGCAGTCACGCCCCTTGGATGCTGAAGATCATGCTGCATTAGGTGATGTTGTCCCTTTTGCTGCTCCTTGTGTTGGGCCTTCCCCTTCGACTGTCGCTCCGGCCCCTCCTCCCAAGAGGGCCAGGCTTGGGAAATTGGGGCGTCCTCGTGGTGCGTGTGTCGGGTAAGATTCTTCTGAATTAGTGCCCGTTTCTTTTCCCTTGTTCTTGCGACTGAAATGCTTTATTTGGTAGTACTGCGCCTGCTCTGGCTGCTTCGCGTACCAGCGCAGCTGCTACTGATCTGAAATCGATGAGCTCTGGGGCGGCGGCCAGGCGTCTTGAGGACCACTCGGCTGCCGCTGGTCAATCTGGCCCGGTGGCGACTCCTGCCGTTTCGACTGCGGGTGTCGTTACCGGGGCGTCTCCTTCTGGAGTGCCTGGTGCTACTGCTCCTGAGCCCAGGCCGACTGGGCTTTGTCCTCCGTACTTTGGCCGTGTTGATCTGGTGATTGAAGACAAGGCCCGTGCTTTCGATCATGTCTCCAAGCTGGTAAGATGATTCTTGTCTGTGTTGCTTTTTCATCGGGTGCACGGCAGTGCTCCCGATGGGAGTAGCCCCCGAGGCTAGAAGTAACTGTTTGCAATTGCTTGTAGTCTTGTCTTTAGTTAACACCTGATTGCCTGGTTCTTGCAGCCTGTTTTCCAGCACTGTGAGCGTTTGGTTCTTGATGCTGAGCGGTTGCAATGGGCCCATGAGTTTGCCTAAGACGCCTTATTTGCTATGGATGGTAAGTTTTATTCTTGTGCTGCTGAGCTTTTGGGTGCTTCGTCTGTTGTTCTGAGTACTGTCTTTGCCTCGCAGGTCGTCGCCAGGCTGCTGAGAAACAAGCCGAAAAGGAGGAAAGGACTATTTCCGTTCTCGAGGCTGCCTTGGCCTCCAAGGAGGCGGAGCTGCATGGTCAACATGAGGAGATGGTTCGCCTTCGCCGGGCTGAGGACGCGCGTGCGCAGGTGGAGGCACTCGAGGGCAAACGTCTTCGCGCCTTGGCGGGCTCGCTTGTGTGTAAGTTCGGTGTTTGACTATTGTTGTTTCCGCTGTTTGCCCTTGGTGACGTTTCTTTGTTTGGTGCAGCTGTTGTAGGTGCGAAGCCGATGGAAGCTGCTACGTCGGGGTCTGGGATTCTCCAAGGTGTTGTTGATGCTTTTGCGGATGCTGTTGCAGTGGTCGAGGACGTCTGCGCCCGGGCTTCCAATGTTGTGGGTCTTGCGTACGAGCACCTTATTCCGGAGGGTACGAAGGTGCCTGATGGCCTTGGTGCTCGGGTTGCTGCGTTCGGCCCTGATGGCAAAGATATGGTGGAACTGGTGGCGGAGAGCGTGGTGAGTGGTTCTTCTACGGCCCTGGTCGTCCTTATAGGGCATGGGGTTTCCTTTGATGATTCCTTGGTTGAGACCATCCCGCGATATTCTGGTGAGAAGGACGACCGAGCTGATAGGCTGGCTCGTCGCCTGCAACAGGTTGTAGATGCTCAGGGTCCTCCTGCCGTAGGTGAAGGGGAGGTGCAGTAGTGTTGCGCCGTTTTTGGACACTTTTGTCTGTAATTCGCGACTCTGTTGGGAGGATTGATCTTTTGCAACTTCTATCTGAATGTCTGCTTGGTTGTTCGTATTGTTTGATTTTTTTTGTTCATCCTGCGGTAGGCCGCTCCGGGCTTTCTTCGTCCGTGGAGTTCACTGAAGGATGACGCTCGCGAGGGTGCGTACGAGTCCGTTTCCTTGCGGCTAAAGGATGCTGAGCGGAATGTTGTCCGACTGAAGGGGTCCGTGGCCGTTCATCGTACTCGGCGTGAGCGTGCCGAGTCTGTGGTTGAGGACCTTGCTTCGTGGGTGCTGAAGTTGTCTGACCTCCTGCGGGGTGAGTCTTGCCTTTGCTTGTTTACTTAGTTCCGATTGGTGGGTTTTCGCCGTCTCTGTTTTGATCGTAGTTCTTGACTTTCGAAGTGCTGGCAGGGCGAACTCGGGATGAAGAGAGGGCCGTTCAATCGGAGATGTCGCGGCTTGATGATCCTAGTGTGCAAGCGAGCAATCCATTTTGGGCAGATGGGGCTTGTGCTCGAGCGTTTGCGTTGCTTCGTCGCCGAGTTGAGCGGATTCCGGAAGCTCTCAGTTACTGCCAGCGGGTATTGGGTGGTATCCATGCTGAGTTCTATCCGTTGGAGGTAGTTCCTTCGTCCCTTGAGAGGCTTTGTCGCATATTTTCTCAGCCTGCCGAGTTGCGTCGAGTGATGGATCACCAGATTCGTGTTGGAGCCCGAGCTGCTTTGGGCTTGGTCCATAGTCATTGGCCAGGGGTGGATTTTGCTCAGGTGGTGTCGGGTCCTCCAGGTGGTAGGGATCACCCGATGAATGAGCACTAAGTGGCTGTAGATAGGCATGCGCTCCAAGTTGTTAGGCGAGTTTGCGAAGAGAACGACCGCCATCTGGGTGCGCTTATTGATATGTCCAAAATGTATCTATAATTTCTGCTTTCTCCATGCATGTTTTGTGTGATATTGCTATGATCTAGATACACTTTCATACACTTTTGATCATATTTGGACTAACCTATTAACTCAGTGCACCCCAGTGCCAGTTGCTGTTTTCTGCTGTTTTTCTATTTCAGTTTCCCCCATATAAAAAATGCCAGAAAAATTCCGGGAAAAATACAGAAAAAATCAGCGTACAGGAAGCTTCAAGAAGAGCCCGGGAGGGGCCAGAGGGGGGCCAGGGGGCGCCTGGGGCCCCTGGCCCACCTCTGTCTGCCCCCTTTCGCCTATTTATTCCCCGTCACGGGAAAACTCCAGAAGCAGAACCCTATTCCGTGAAATCGCCTCTGTTCCGCCGCCGCCGCGCTTCCAAGATCGGGAGCACCAGAAGACCCCTTCCCGGCACCCTGCCGGAGGGAGGATTGACCTCCGGGAGTCTCCTCTCCACCATGGATGCTCCCCGGATGTCCCGTGAGTAGTCTTTCTTGGACCATGGGTCCGTGATCAGTAGCTATGTCATGTTCTCCTCCCCTCTTTGATCTTCATTGTTTAGACCTCGTGAGCTGCCCTACATGATCGAGGCACCTTTGTAATATTTTTGCTATTGCTATGTTGAGTTTGATCGGATCTAATGGATTATGAGATTATGTTCAGATTGTGATAGAGTAATATATTTGGTTTCTATCTTTTATATTTTTGTTCCTAAGTAATTCTTGCATGTTCTCCGTTGCTGTTTATTGCTTTGGCCAAGTAGTAGGTAGTGACTCCAAGAGGGAGCGTTGTGCTAGATTGTGGGTTCATGTCTCCCTGATGACACGCTTGAGTGACAGAAACATGAGTCTAGGGGATGTGTTGTTGCCACAAGGGGGAAAACAACGGTGCTTGTAACCACGGTTACAAGGATTGTTTACTTTACGCAGAGTTCTTTTTAATGCAGTTGTCTGTTGCTTTGAGTTTACACTTTGGGTGGGGCTCGCAACTTAATACCAGCGAGACGTTCTGGATAGATATCTCAAGGTGGATGATTAGTAGTAGATGCAGATGGATTTCGGTCTACTTACTTTGGCGTACTGCCCGTGCTTTTGAACCTCTTCCTTTCTTTTGTAGCATAGTTAGCATTGCGGTGCGTTCATAATCCTGTCAATTGCCTTTCTGTAATTTATTTACCTCGCATAGCAATTTTATCGTCTTTTGGGAGAGAGGCATCACTAGCGAACATCACGTATCCCGGTCCATATCCTTATCACTGTTTCCACGCTACATTTACTTTACCGCTTTTATTTGCTATCATTATCCCTTGCATTTTATCCTTTGTAAACAACAAGACCGGAGAGATTGAAAACCTCTCTGAACTTCGTTGGGAACAAAGTTATCTGTGTCTGTGTGCAGGTCCGCGTCAGTTGCGCCGCTGACACCTACTTATCATCTCTGGAGTCCTGCTGGAGACAAACCTTGGTATCTTCACCGATGGAAAACTGCTGTTGCACTACATCTCAACCTTACACTTGGGGAAACCAACAAAGGGCCGAGAAGCCATCAAGCAAAGTTTTCTGGCGCCGTTGCCGGGGACTCCAAGTGCTAAGATAGGGGAGTTGCACACTACCCTTTACCTTTGTTTTTTAGTCTTGTTAGTTTATCTTTCAGTTTTTATCTTTGTGTCTTTTATCAAAAATACCAACAAAATCTGCCACACTTACTGCTACTATGGGTTCCACTGAAAACACCAAGTTGTGTGACTTCACTAGTCATAACAACCAGGACTTTATCTGCACTCCCATTGCCACACCTGCCACTTCAGCTACCTCTTATGAAATTAAACCTGCTTTGCTAAACCTTGTTATGAGAGATCAATTCTCTGGTGCTGGAGATGATGTTGCTTTACACTTGAATAATTTTGTTGAATTATGTGATATGGAAAAGTATAAAGAAGTAGAAGGTGATGTTGTTAAGCTCAAGCTCTTTCCTTTCTCTTTAAGGGGAGATGCTAAAATCTGGTTTCAATCTTTGCCTAGGAATAGCATAGATTCTTGGGGTAAGTGCAAAGATGCTTTTATAGGGAAGTACTACCCTCCTGCTAAGATTATCCAATTGAGGATTAATATTATGAATTTTAAGCAATTGGATAATGAACATGTTGCCCAAGCTTGGGAACGAATGAAATATCTTGTTAAGAAATGCCCTACACATGGTTTGACTACTTGGATGGTTATCCAGACTTTTTATGCAGGCTTGAACTTTACCTCGCGGAACCTGTTAGATTTGGCCGCGGGAGGAACCTTTATGTCAACTACACTTGGTGCTGCCACGAAGCTTCTCGACGAAATGATGACCAATTATTCCCAATGGCACACCGAACGCGCTCCAACAGGTAGGAAGGTAAATTCTGTCGAGGAAATTACCTCCCTCAATGAAAAAGTTGACTTAATTATGTCTCTACTTACCAAGCAACCCTCTATTGATCCTCATGATGTCCCTTTAAATTCTTTGGTTGCTCAAGAACAAGTAGATGTGAACTTTATTGCTAGAAACAACTTCAACAACAATGCTTATAGGGGAAATTTTGCTAGCAATCGTAGACCGTTTCCATCCAACTATGGGAACAACAACACTTACCCTAGCAACAAGAACCCCTCTTCTCAATTGGAAAGCATGCTTAGAGATTTTATCACTACCCAAAAAGCCTTCAACAAAAATGTAGAAGAGAAATTATCTAAAATAGATAACCTCTCTTTGAAGGTAGAAAGCTTAGCCCTTGATATTGAGATGCTTAAAATTAGAACCTCCCCTCTTGAGGAGAATAAGACCACTCCTATTAATTCTATCCAGTTACAAATCATTGAAAATATTAGGATGATGGATAAACTCAAAGAAAGATGGGCTAGAGAAAAAGAGGAAGAGGATAGAATTAAGAGCCTTCCTACACACCACACAGTTGCCACTATCCAAATTGTTGAGGACACTCAAACTATCAGCACCCAATGCACTCCTAGTCCCGTTGGACCTATTAATGGTGATGCTAATACCTCAACCGTAGATAAAGAAACTCCTATGAACATAGAGGGTTTCAAATAAGTGAGCCTAGATGACACTACTACCACCTTTGATAGTAGTGACATTGATTTTTATAGTTGTACCCTCTCAGAAGTTATTAGCTTGTTACACAAAATGTCTAGAGACCCCCACACTAGCACACTTAATCTTGCCTTCACGGAGCATATCACAAATGCTCTCATCAAATCTAGGGAGGAGAAGCTTAGAGTAGAATCCTCCATACCTAGGAAGCTAGACGATGGTTGGGATCCTATGATCAAAATTAAATTGAATAACTTCTCTTGCTATGCTTTATGTGATGTTGGAGCTAGTACCTCCGTTATGCCCAAAAGAATATTTGATATGTTTGAATTGAAACCTTTTGAGCCTTGTTCTTTTGGTGTTCGTCTTGTTGATTCTTCCATAAAGAAACCTTTGGGGAAGATCAACGATGTTCTTATCAGTGTCAATGACAACTATGTTCCCGTTGATTTTATTGTTATGGATATAGAGTGTGAACCTTTATGTCCAATTATTTTGGGACGTCCTTTTCTTCGCACCGTTGGTGCGGTTATTGACATGAAAGAGGGGAATATAAAATTCCAATTCCCATTCAAAAAGGGGATGGAACACTTCCCTAGAAAGAAAATCAAGTTACCTTTTGAGTCCGTTACTCGGGCTAGTTATTCTCCTTCTCTTGATAAAACTTGATTCTTCTTTTTGCATTATGCCTAGCTAATGGCTTTAAAGAAGCGCTTTCGGTAGGCAGCCCGCAACGAATTTAAGTGTTTCTTTTTGCTTTTTGTGTCTTGATGTTTGTTACTACTGTAGCAACATCATTGTATCTTTATTTTTCAGCTTTGTGCCAAGTTATAGCCTCTTAAGGCAAGGGAAGTAAAAGTTGTGACATGCTGTCCAGAAAACAGATTATGTCCTCGTGACCAGAAAAATTCCTGAAAAATACCAGTTCATCCTTTTGAGCTGAAATTTTTACACAGTATGCTATATACAATTAAGAAACTTCCGTATGTTCTGAATTTTTTTATTTAAGTTGCAGAAGTGCCCCTAACAAAATCTTTACTATATGTTGTTCTGTTTTTCACAGATTCTGCCACGTTTTGTCTCTCCTAACTTTTGCAAACCTTAAGCTTGATTTTTATTTGCAAAAACTTTTTGTAACTCTTGAGAAACAGTAGCTCTTCAAGAATATCTTTATATCCAGTGCAGAAAAATTATTTATTAAGGGTACTAACCTCTCTAATTAGCTTATGATGAGTTATGTATGAAGGGAGTTTTCAAGTGTGGGATGGAAGATGATGAAAGAAGATCCAGGAGTGTCAAGCGCTCAAGCTTGGGGATGCCCCCATGCATCCCCAACAAATATTCAAGGAGAGTCAAGAGTCTAAGCTTGGGGATGCCCCCGTGCATCCCCTTCTCCATCAACAATCATCGGTTCGCCCTTCGTCTCACTATATTTTTATCACTTCATGTGTTATGTGCTATGCTTGGAGCGTCTCACTCTTAGGTTTTGTTTTTAGTTTCTTTAGATTTGCTTGGTGTTCATAACAAGTTAGATCCTTTCTTACTTTGTGTGGGAGAGAAACACGCTCCACTTTCAAAATTTAGAACACATCATAGGATTCTTCATGCCTATCTTTTTGCTGTTGTGTGTTCTTTATCTTTTCAAAGCTACTGCCATGTTTAGTTTTAGTCTTAGTTTGTCTTTAGCAAGAGCCTTGGCTTTTTTTTAGTTTGTTGCTGGAACTCTTTTTAGTTTTCATGTTTATCTTGTTAAAGAGAGTTGGTTGTTGCACTGATTTGTGTCTTGTTTTGAGAAGTACGTACTTGAGGTCGCTATTTAATTTTAGTAGTAGCTTGCAATAGTTTTGAGGTATTGTTATGAGTAATGTCTGGACTTTTGGTGTCAAGAGCTCTTGCCTATTAGTGATAGGTGTCATATTTTGGGCAATCCGTGTTTATTTTCAAAAACCTACAAAACTAGTTGAGAACTCTAGCTACTAGATGGATCACTACTCTTCTGAGGAGTCGAATATCAGAGAACAGTCACGTACCATGAGTAGAGGATGCGCAAGGATAACCAAACCCCCATACACTCCTCCTCGGGGTACTTGTCTCTTTGTAAACCTCCTCATTAGATTGAGAGTTACCGATAATAAGTGCATGAGTTCTTCGGACTAATGTAAGTATTGAGAGTTGACACTTCCACCTTCCCATATTTTGCTAGCCTCTCCTGTGCCGTGCATTGCCTTCTTCTCACTCCGAGAGTTGGTGTCCACCTTCGCCGGTACATCCAAACCCTTGGCATGATACGCTCTGTCATCATAAGCCTCCCTTTATCTTTCCTCAAAACAGCCACCATACCTACCTATCAAGGCATTTCCATAGCCTTTCCGAGTTATATTGCCATGCAACATCCACCTCTTCATGACTTGATCTTCATGTCATACATGTTCCTGCTACTCTGGCAGAAGCATACATTGCATACTTCATGATAGTTACATCTTCTTTATGTTTTGAGTACCTTGTAAAGTGTGAAAGATCTCCTTTACCTTCTTGTAAAATAGAGTGTTTCCCATAAGTGAGGAAAAGATCCCAAAGTGGACACATTAAAAGATCCCAAAGAGGAAAAATGAGAGTTAAATAGAAAGAGCCATTGAGGCCACAAAAAAATAAAAAAATAAAAAGAGAAAAAGAAATAAAAAGAGAGAAAGGGGCAACACTACTATTCCTTTTGAAAGATCCACACTCGTACTCCCTCTATATCTTTGTACTCCATAGAGATGATCATTTATGCATCTGGCTATGTGGGGACCTTCACACTATAAAACTTGGCTTGCATATTCCAAGGATGAACCTCCTCAAACGAGCTCTAGGTCTTCATGAGCGAGCAAGTTGGATGCACTCCCACTAATTCCATTGGAGAGCTTTTCTTAGCTCATATGTGCATCCGTTGCATGGCTATCCCTACTCCTCACATCATATCTATCATTTGGCCTTCTCTCGCCTATGATTGTCCTCATTCATGTGAGCCCTTCTCACCCTTTTTGTCTTCCTTCTCCACCATATTCTCTCTTTGCCATCCTAAGTGTCAACTTTCGTGCTTACGCTCATCCATTGCATGAGTGCTCAAAATATCAAAAAGGAGTGGATCAAATTGACTTGTACCTGGCTAGTGGTCTGGGGACGAGTCAAGATAAGATTCCGAAGAAGACCAAGTGTGACACTTTAGTAAATTAAGTTCTCAACACAAAAATACTTTTTCTCGTATTCCCTATCCCCTTTTTTGCACGCAAACACCATTTGGAGACATTCGAGTCACGGACAGCGAGAGCTCTTGCACCTAATGTTCTTTTGTTACTTGTTTCAATGCTAATATAGACTCTTGCATGTTATGACTTGATTTGAATCTCTAACGTTGATTGCTTTACTTTTCAAAGTTCTTTTATGGTTGCTAGCATGTCACCACAGAAATTATGTTGTTATCATTTACCTACTCGAGGACGAGCAGGAATTAAGCTTGGGGATGTTGATACGTCCAAAACGTATCTATAATTTCTGCTTGCGCCATGCATGTTTTGTGTGATATTGCTATGATCTAGATACACTTTCATACACTTTTGATCATATTTGGACTAACCTATTAACTCAGTGCACCCCAGTGCCAGTTCCTGTTTTCTGCTGTTTTTCTATTTCAGTTTTCCCCCATATAAAATGCCAGAAAAATTCCGGGAAAAATACAGAAAAAATTAGCGTACAGGAAGCTTCTAGAAGAGCCAGGGAGGGGCCAGAGGGGGGCCAGGGGGCGCCTGGGGCCCCTGGCCCACCTCTGGCTGCCCCCTTTCGCCTATTTATCCCCCATCACGGGAAAACTCCAGAAGAAGAACCCTATTCTGCGAACTCTCCTCTGTTCCGCCGCCGCCGCGCTTCCAAGATCGGGAGCACCAGAAGACCCCTTCCCGGCACCCTGCCGGAGGGAGGATTGACCTCCGGGAGTCTCCTCTCCACCATGGATGCTCCCCGGATGTCCCGTGAGTAGTCTTTCTTGGACCATGGGTCCGTGATCAGTAGCTATGTCATGTTCTCCTCCCCTCTTTGATCTTCATTGTTTAGACCTCGTGAGCTGCCCTACATGATCGAGGCACCTTTGTAATATTTCTTCTATTGCTATGTTGAGTTTGATTGGATCTGATGGATTATGAGATTATGTTCAGTTTGTGATAGAGTAATATATTTGGTTTCTATCTTTTATATTTTTGTTCCTAAGTAATTCTTGCATGTTCTCCGTTGCTGTTTATTGCTTTGGCAAAGTAGTAGGTAGTGACTCCAAGAGGGAGCGTTGTGCTAGATTGTGGGTTCATGCCTCCCTAATGACAAACTTCAGTGACAGAAACATGAGTCTAGGGGATGTGCTGTTGCCACAAGGGGGAAAACAACGGTGCTTGTAACCACGGTTACAAGGATTGTTTACTTTACGCAGAGTTCTTTTCAATGCAGTTGTCTGTTGCTTTGAGTTTACACTTTGGGTGGGGCTCGCAACTTAATACCAGCGAGATGTTCTGGATAGATATCTCAAGGTGGATGATTAGTAGTAGATGCAGATGGATTTCGGTCTACTTACTTTGGCGTACTGCCCGTGCTTTTGAACCTCTTCCTTTCTTTTGTAGCATAGTTAGCATTGCGGTGCGTTCATAATCATGTCAATTGCCTTTCTGTAATTTGTTTACCTCGCATAGCAATTTTATCGTCTTTTGGGAGAGAGACATCACTAGTGAACATCACGTATCCCGGTCCATATCCTTATCACTGTTTCCACGCTACATTTACTTTACCGCTTTTATTTGCTATCATTATCCCTTGCATTTTATCCTTTGTAGACAACAAGACCAGAGAGATTGACAACCTCTCTGAACTTCGTTGGGAACAAAGTTATCTGTGTCTATGTGCAGGTCCGCGTCAGTTGCGCCGCTGACACCTACTTATCATCTCTGGAGTCCTGCTGGAGACAAACCTTGGTATCTTCACCGTGGGAAAACTGCTGCTGCACTACATCTCAACCTTACACTTTGGGAAACCAACGAAGGGGCGAGAAGCCATCACTTATTAAGGCAAAGTTGGAGCCTAAAGATTAGGTGCTTCCCTTCGTTGTATATGCTTCTTGTTGATTGTACATATCGTCTGTGTTTGTAGTTGCGTGTGGCGCCTCGGGGGGTGGCTGTTTCGGAGAGCCCCCGAGTGCTGAATTAACTTGCCGCGATTTGCGGAGGATGTCTCGGGGGGTGGCTGCTTTGGCGAGCCCCCGAGTGAGTTAATTTGCCGCGATTGCGGAGGACGCCTCGGGGGGTGGCTGCTTTGGCGAGCCCCCGAGTGCCAGGTTAGTTTGCCGCGATTGCGGAGGACGCATCGGGGGGTCGCTGCTTTGGAGAGCCCCCGAGTGCCAGGTTAGTTTTCCGCGATTGCGGAGGACGCCTCGGGGGGTGGCTGCTTTGGCGAGCCCCCGAGTGCCAGGTTAGTTTGCCGCGATTGCGGAGGACGCCTCGGGGGGTGGCTGCTTTGGCGAGCCCCCGAGTGCCAGGTTAGTTTGCCGCGATTGCGGAGGACGCCTCGGGGGGTGGCTGCTTTGGTGAGCCCCCGAGTGCCAGGTTAGTTTGTCGTGATTGCGGAGGACGCCTCGGGGGGTGGCTGCTTTGGCGAGCCCCCGAGTGCCAAGTAATTTTGTGGAAAAATTATTTATGTAATATTTTTCCTGTTGTTCCTTACAAAGAGTGGGCGGGCTCTGTTGGGCGGTGATGTAGTTGCTTTAAGGGCCTGGTAGCTTTGTCTCCCAGTGCTGGGTTTCTTCGGGCGATGCTTCTTTCCTTCTACGGGAGCGCTTCTTCTGCGAGTCCCGTGGTCCTGCTGTCTTGGTGGGCTACGAATTCTTTGTCGCGGCGGTCGGATCTGACGAAACTGCCGCTGATTGTGATGACCCCGTTTGGGCCTGGCATCTTCAGCTTGAGGTAGGCGTAGTGGGGTACGGCCATGAAACGAGCTAAAGCTGGCTGCCCGAGAATTGCGTGGTATTGCGACTTCCAATCGACCACTTCAAAGTCAAGTGTTTCCTTGCGGAAGTTCGTCACGTCCCCGAAGAGTACCTCCAGGCTTATCCTTCCGAGGGGATAGACTGCTTTTCCTGGTACAATCCCGTGGAAGGTTGTGCCTGAGGATTTGAGTGCGTTGTTTTGGATGAGCATGTCGTCGAGTGTTCGGGTGAAGATGATGTTGATCCTGCTGCCGCCATCCATGAATACTCGCGACATGTCGTAATTTCCTATTATAGCCTCGAGTACCAGCGCGGTGTGCCCTGGTTGGGGGACGACTGGCGGGTGGTCGTCCCGGGAGAAGGAGATTTCTGTCTCCGACCCGTGCAGGTACTCTGGGACGGCCGGGTGTGCGGAGGTTGCCAGGAAGACTTCTCTGGTGACTTGTTTCTGCTGCCTGTTGGAAGGTCTTCCTTCTTGTATCATGTAGATCCTCCCGTGGGCTTCTGGGTATTGGTTTTCTTCCTCCGGCGTCCTTTGCCGTTCCTGATGGCGGCCACCTGTCTTGTTGGAAGAGGGGGGGCTGGTGGTGCGCCGTGGGCGACTGGCCCAACTGCTATGTTTGCGAGTGGTCGTGCCACTGCGACCGAGGAGCGGCTTTTCTCTTCGGCCAACTCGTTGAAGCTTCGACAGTTCCTGAGGGTGTGGGATGATTTGAGCTCTCCTCGCTCGTTTCTGAATCCGTGTAAAGAGCACGGTCCATCGAGTTGTTCTTTGGCGGAGCGGAATGCGCGAGTACCGTCGCGTGGCTGTCTTGTCCTCCATTCTCGTCTTTGAGTCTGGGGCTCGTCTTCTGGTTTGTCTCGGCGATGTGGTCTGTTGTCATCACGGTGCCTGCCGTTCCGGTCGTCTGAGAAACCGGCGGCGACCATGTCAGGTCCTCTGTCGTTGTAGAAGTTCCGTCTGGGTCGCTTCCTTCTTCTGTCGTCTCCTCTATCTCCGTTGTAGTCGTAGTCGTACTCTGATCGTGCGGTGTGGGTTTCTATTTCGTTACGAACAGAGTCTTCTTCGTCCGCCCAGCTGTTGGCTAGTTCTAGCGGTCGTGCGAGTGTTCGGACTTTCATCTGTCCGAGATGCTCTTTGAATTTAATGTGCTGAAGACCTCGCCTAAATGCGTCGATCGCACTCTCGTCCGAGATGTCTTCCGCTGAATTCTTGAGTATCGTCCATCGCTGGATGTATGCTCGCAGGGACTCCCTCGTTCCTTGTTTGCATGCCCGCAGCTCCTCGAGTGAGGCTGGTCTCTTGTATGTTGATTTGAATTTTTCTATGAAGGCTCCTCGGAACTGGCTCCAGGAACTGATGGATCCGTATCGAAGATTTTTCAGCCAATGTCGAGCGGAGCTCTCGAGCATGAGCTGTACGTACTGCATTGCCGTGACGTTGGTCCCTCTTTGAAACTTGACTGCTGTTAGGTAGTCATCGAGCCATGCCTCCGGCTCCTCGAGTCCGTTGTACTTTAGAGTCGTGGAGTTCAGTTTGAACCCGTTGGGCATGCGCGTCTCACGTATGGCACGTGTGAAGCAGAGTGCTCCACGTGGCTCGATTTCCTCGTCGGAAGTCTCTTCCTCTGAGTACTCCTCGCGTGTTCCGCGTCTTCACCTGCTGCGGTTGACTCTGTTCTGCGTGATGTCGTCTCGCGCGTCTCGCCGAGTGCTGCGGCATCTGCCGTCGTCGTCGCTGTCGCTGTCGTCTGCCGTCGTCGTCGCTGTCGTCGTTACTGTCGTTGTCGTCGTCGTCTGGCGAACTGGGGTCCCTGTCCGGTGTCCGCTCGCGAGTCTGCCGCTTTGCGCTGGATTTTTTAGGTACCGAGGCGTCGATAGCATCTTTCATTATCTGCAGAGATATGGAAGTGTAGCGATCCGTTTTGCCCTTTCTGCTTTTCTGGGCACGGGAAAGGTAGTCTTGGGCGCTTATGAGTGCTTCCGCCGGAGTGAGAGTCTCTTCTTCGCAGGAACATAATTTTCCGAAGTGCATGACGAAGTAGGATAACTTTCCGACATGAATGAATGAGATGCTCCTGGGTCAAAAAGAACGGAAGTAGGAACATAATTGACTGGGAGCGTACCAAGAATGACGTCAGTGGTGTCGTCAGTCTCTTCGGCGGCAATCTGGTTCACACGTCCACGAGTGGCGGGAGGAGCGGGTTTGGCGGTGTAGACCTTCTGGGGTGGCTTGCCACGACCATTGTTGTTCTTGTTGCCTCCGGCACGTGGTGGAGCATTCTGATGCTGGAGCTGGTTCTGGGGACACTCACGAGAGTAGTGGCCTGCCTGAACACACTTGTAACAGGTTCCGAAAACAGTGCGTGGAGCTGAGTTGTTTGGTGGAGCTGGGTGGAACTGGGTGGGTGGACGAGGCGCCACATAGGATGGCCTCGGTGGGTTGTTCTGGCGGAACATGCTATTTGGAATCCAGATCTTGCGCTTCTGGGAGCTAGAACTGGATGAACCATCATCTCTGGGGTGTTTGCGAAAGTCGTTGGGGGTGTTCATGTCCTCTGCTTTGATGGCCTTGTTGACAAGGACCTGGAATGTGGCAAAGTCATGAAGATTGAGCTCACGACGAAGTCCAGTGTTGAGGCCACGACGGAACCTCTCTTGTTTCTTGGAGTCGGTGGAGACTTCTTCGGTAGCATAACGAGCCAGTCGGTTGAACTCACGACTAAACTCATCAACTGTCCTTCTGCCTTGAGTGAGGTTACAGAACTCCTCACGCTTGCGGTCCATAAGACCCCTGGGAATGTGGTGCTTGCGGAAGGACGTGCAGAACTCCTCCCAAGATGCAGGTGGTCCAACGGGACGCATATTCAGAAAGTTCTCCCACCAAGAGCTAGCTGCACCTTCAAGGTGATAGGTGGCATAGCTGACCTTGTCACCAGTTGCAACACGGCCTGCTTGGAGCTTCCTCTCGATGTTGCGAAGCCAATCATCGGCGTCAAGGGGCTCGGTGGAGTAACTAAAAACCGGGGGATGAAGTCGGATGAAGTCGTTCAGGGACACCAACTCATTGCGCTGCTGAGTGGTGTTGCGAGCAATGACTTCCAACAGATGGTGAGAGTCTCGGCGGTTCCTCTCGACTTCCATCAGAACCTGTGCCATCGTGGGTGGGGGTGGAAGGTTGCCTTCCTCCTGGTCATTCCCACGACCTTGGTTACGACCAACCTGGCCACGGGTTCCTTGAGACATCCTGAAGGTGAAAACCAAAGTCAACAGAGTTGATTGAAGAGTCTAATCAAGGTATCGAAGTATTGGAAGGATTACAGAGCAAAGGAAGTAATCATCTTGACAACATGGTGATAAAGCATACAAGCCATATACTCCCAAGCTGTCATACAAACCATACATCGTTTTAGTACAAGCACCAAGCTAATACAAACGTGATGAAGATGATACATCCTTCAGAGGCACTCTGACTTCCTATACATTATTTATCTAAGCCTCTGGAACTTAGACCCTTGCGTACAATATACTAAGATACTACTACATCATCACTAAGTAAGACCACAGGCGGTCTCACTCATCTCCATCTCCATAGTAGTCCTCGTAAAAGTTACCCGCGTATCCCGGTAGCTGGAGGTGACCATCGGAAAACACGGAGGCTTGTGGACCCTGATATCCATTTGGGCAAGGATGGGGCCTAGGTCCAGTGTAGGGTGGAAGCAAAGGACCACGGGGTGGAAAAATTCCTCCAATCTCGGGCCAAGCAACTCGAGAAGGCATCTGGGTCCTCACTGGATAGATCGCATCATGCTCAACTGATCCAACGCTCACAAAGGGTGCCAAAAGTGTCAGTGCTCGATACAGACGAACACGGGTGGCGTGGAGCTCGAAACGGAGAGCGCGTGCATCATGATCTCTATCACTAGCAAACCTAGCAGTCATCTGAAGTGCGTGATCTTCTGCAGAGTGATCTGAGTAGAGTCCGGTGTAATATCCCTCTTCTCCTGGAAGTGCAGCAGGGAAATAGCGGAAAGAGGTCTCTCTCAGCAAAGTGTGCTCCTCTCTCAGCAGTGTCATACATGAGTATGCAGCATCCTGCACAGCCATGTTCTCGGTAACGCCAATGCCATGTCCAAAGTGGATAGGCTGAGTGACTCCAACGTGGTGCGGATAGATCCGGACAATGCAGTGGAACTGCGTCTGGTTGAAGTCGTGAAACTGCTCCTCGATGGTGTACTCAGGGTACCACCGATATCCCACGTAGGACATCATCTCGATCAACATGGCGGGATGGCCACGCACACCGAGGCACCTGGTCAAACGAACAATCTGCCGGGGGGGAAGATCTGCCATCTGAAACAGAAAGGGTTTTGAAAATGCATCAGTTTATGAGATAAACCTGGAATGACTCGGACAGCATAACGGCTGTAATTGTAAGAAATGACAATTTCTTCCAACATGGAAACAGCACTTACATACGATGTAACAAAACAGGGAGCATAACCACTCTAACAAACTGATCACAACGTTCCTACAGCTATGAGGAAGCAAACAACGAGATGTTCTAATCAGACAGAGGAGAGCCTAGTCCTATCTTCCCGTAGAATAAGATGAGGGTGACTCAGAACTCAGAACGAAGGGGTAAGGAGAAAAAAGAAGTCTTACGTTGTTCCCTTATATACCCAGAGTAACTATATAACTATAGAAGGCTAGACTCGACTTCGGCCAAGGCTACTAGTCCTACAGTCAGTCCTGCTCTGATACCAAGTCTGTCGGAACCCGGGATTAGCGTATGCAAGTCCAGTTAAGGCATAGTCATATGGAGAGCCGAGAACCGTACCCACTTGTCTAAGCAAACAAGGCCAAGCACAGAACGTTCTCGGAAAGCATCGTACGTGAGGGGCATCCCATCCAGGCCGGATGATCAACTGAGATGGGTCCTCATCGTCCGCACACAAGTCTAATGATATGGGTGGTGAACTCCCATATTCAAAGACAAGTCGCCTCAACCATACTATCGACTATCTCATAACTCTTACATAGACTTACTCCAGCCCGATCACTTAGTCGGGGTCTAGGGCGGGCTCGATCATACCACAAAGTGTGCACGAGACAGAGTCTCGAACAATCACATCGCGATGCCCCAAGCTGCGCACATCTAAGGGCCACTTGGTGTATGAAAGACCGCCAGCCAGAACACAACTAAGGTCTCGAAAACCCATACAAAGACATGCATGTTATAAACATACACGCAGCACACATGCCTTGTATGAACAACAGGTACCATTGCAATTCTCTACAAAGTGTACAATTTTATTGATAACTCTTATAGAGTGCACACAGAGATCACATACATGTGATCCAACATTACATTACAAGCGGAAGCAAATTATGTCTGAGTACAGACAAGTTTAACAAATGGCTTAAGAAGCCTTATTTAAACACAAAGCCCTCCACGAGGGAACCAGTCGTCTGACTGGGACTAGACTAGTTGGTCTTCAGTCGTCCAGCTCGATGAAGAAGCCACCTTCGGGGTCAGTGGCATCATCTAAAACATAGATTAAGCAAACGTGAGTACAAAGTCGTACTCAGCAAGACTTACATAGGAGCTATACTACTCATGCATATGTATCAAGGTAAAGGGAGGTGGGGTTCACTTGCAGAAATGCCAGCTTTGACTTGGCTAATCCTGAACTACAAGTACCAGACTTTGAGGTAAGAAGCATACACGAGTCCACTACTTTCTCCAACCAATACACCACTATGGTGCCTTCCTCGACTTCCCCACGAGGAAGCACGCCATAGCACTCACACTTATCTGGGTGTGTATTAGAAGTATCCAGTTCAAGTTATCTAATAATCAAGCTAAGCTTTCCAAGCAGTCCATAACCGCGGACGCGGCTATTCGAATAGTTTTGTTAACCTTGCAAGGGTGTACCGCTACACACACATGATCATCATTTACCGCCTTTGATCTCGACACCATTCAAGGGGTGCCAGCGAGGATGCTCACCACAACTGTTACCTCATAGCCGATCTAGTCCGAGAAAGCCGCCTACTTGGGTTGGTTACCACAATCGTGAACCCGGCCGGTTTACCGAAGTGGACCCAAGTGATGTGTGCGTGGTGCATAAGCCGGTCTCGGATGAGCCGTTCTCTCACTTAGCATCCAGGCCACAGACCTACCAGAACTCCAAACTATTGCGACATCTGGACATCGAAAGGGATGAGTTAGTAAGTTGAGAGGGGTCAGTGAGCCCAATGTGTGGTTGTACTCTTCATCTTGGATCACCACACAAGAACTCGTACTAGGGCGGTGTTCAACGAGACAACCCACTGTGTACTCCTACACAGCCTCTCATCGTTCACCTTGTATTAGGGTCGATTCACCAACACTTTTCTACCAACATCAACGTGATCATTTCCATCCCGACTCACATCACCGTAACAACATGGTATCATACTAAGCATGCAATAAGAAGTAACATTGCAGGGGCCACATGATATCAAACAACTCCTACATTTGCTAGGATTGTGGTTTGCTTACTACTGTGACAAAATGATAGGTCATGCAAAGGAATGGGTTCATCTATGCGGTAGAAACGAAGCATGGTGATCATCCTAAACAATGCATAAGCGAGACATGAGAGGGAAGTGGGATTTTATCGACATGATCAATGGGGGTTTGCTTGCCTTGCTGACGAGGTTCCGTTTCGGGGTCTTCAACGTAGGGGGTGACCTCGGGCTCCGGCTCCACGTCTATCAGCAACATGACAATCATAGGATCAACAGAAAGTACAATGCACAATCACATGAATAAGATTGAAAGGGTGATGTTCATGGTAATGATGTGTTGAGCATTCCATTTAAATGGAGTATATTGCAAATTGAATTGCAAATTCAAACTCCACATTTGAATTCAACAATAATCAAGTTGTATGTGATATAGTTTGATCATTTTGAATTATCTTCAAAAGTATAAGATATGCCTCTGATGTGTGATTCAAATGTAGCATGTTGCCATGGTTCAAGTTGCAAAAATATTTGATTTGAATTTGATTTAATTCCATTTAAATCAAATAGCAAATGCTACTGATCACATTTTAAATTCAACTCAAACAGAGTTGAAAGTTGCATATTTGGAAAGATAATTTTCTCCTGATCATTTTTCATATATTATTTGTCCAATTTGGAGTTAATATGAATTTTCTATGAACTTCCAAAGTTTGGGGTATTTTCTGGAATTTCTGGAATTCTTTTAATTCAAATAATCTCTGGAAATTCATTTAAATCGATTTACTGCGTCAGGCTGACGTCAAGCTGGCGTCAGGTGGGGGGCTGACAAGGGGGTCCCACCTGTCAGTGGCTGGGTGAGTTAATCCGTGGGTTAAATTAATCCAGTGGCTTAATTAAGCCACTGGGCCCACTGGTCAGTGACCCAGGGGATCACTAACTGGGTGATTAGTGGCTAACCCACCGGCGGCTTGACGCCGGCGACTGGAGCCACGGCGGCGACTCGCCGGAGTGAGCTAGGGGCCACGGGAGGGAAAACGGAGGGCACCGGCTTGCTCCTGGAGGTCGTCCGCGTCTTCTGGAGGCAACAGGGGGTCGCGGGGAGGTCGGGAGCGACGACGGCGACGACTCCGGCGGAAGCAGAACCACGGCGAGGTCGTAGTCGACGTTGTAGCGCACGGTTCGGGCTGATCTCGCGTGCGTTCGAACGCTGGCATGCTCAGGAGCCAAACGCACGCTCTGGCTGAGACGAAGGGGCATAGGGGCGACCTCGAGCTCATCCATGGCGGCGACATGCTTCGGCAACCATGGCGGATCCGGCTAGAGTGAGCAATCCAGGGGGAGACAGAGGTGTTTTGCTTGCAAGCTCACCCTGAACTCAGTAGAGGTGGTGGCGAGGGCTGGGGTGGTTCAACGGCGGCGGAATCGACGAAGTCCTTCACGGCGGCCGGCGGAGACTCGAGGAAGAATTCGACGTCTACGCGGGCTCCGGGATCGATTCCTTCTGCAAGTCGGTGAAGACGACGACGACGAACTCCCTGGACACCTTGGCTTGGCTTCTCGACGTCAATGGCCACGCGGGAGTGCTGCGGTGCTCCGGCGAGTTCTCGGGTGGCGACGGAAACGAGCACGGGAGGAGGAGGAGGAAGCTCTGGAGGGGGAGAAAGAGTTCACGGCGTCTCCAGGCGCGTCCAGGTGCGAGAAGAGACCACGGGGAGGGCTGGAAGCTCCTCGACGACGACGTGTCGTCACCAGCTAGCTCGGTGGCATTCCACCGAGCAGCTTGGAGGCGCGGGAGGGGGAAGAAGACCCCGCTGCCCCTGTGGGCCGGCTGGGCTGGGGTGGGCCTGCTTCGCCTGGGCGCCAGGTAAGGTTTCTGTTTTCTTTTCTAATTTTCTTTCTGTCATTTGTTCTGTTTGGCTAAATAAAATAGCTAAAAAAAAATTTAAATGCTGAAAAATTTTATGTGGCCTCATAGTAATATAGACTAGCCACTCATAAACTTTCAACATTTTAAAAATTCAAATGATTTGAATTTTAAATCAAATAGGGGTATTTCTTTAATTCCAAGGCACTGTTTGAATATTTGAAAAATCTATGAGCATGGGATGGGTCCCACATCACTTGATATGTGATCACACTCATTTATAAGACTTTTCAAAAATCTAACATGAATTTTTGGAGAAGATTTTTATCTGGCCTTTTGAATTAATTCATCTGGGGGGTGTTCCTTCTCCCATTTGGATTTTGAAGTTGATTTCCTTTGCAAATTTGACATGATGCAAGGTTACTTGATCCTAGCACATTACCTAACAGAGGGTTCTGACACATCTGATGGTAGTAACCCGCCGCGGGCGACTGCTTCCTTTACCATTGCCATCGATTCCTTGGACAAGTATATTTTTTCTTTATGTGGTTCGCCCGCCGCTGCAACCGGGGTTTGCTGCCTGCAGCGCGATGGCTGGCTGCCTTGGCCAGGTGCTTGTTGTTTGTTGCTTAGTGGCTGACCGCTTTTTTGATTGCTTGGTCTTTGCTCCACCGGGACTTTCTTTGGTATGGTTCCTGGCTCTCCTAGCTGTACGACCATCTCACTGTTGTCGCCGGAGCTAGCCGCCCTGTTGCTGGTTGGAGTGCCTCCTCGAGTGCCCGGGTCGTCAGCTCGTCCGTTGTCACCTGACGTTGATGCGCCAACTTCCGCCATGAACACCTGTGAAGGTGCCCTTGCCGTTTCCTTGCTGGTGCGTGCGATCGTGCTTCTCCATGCTGGGGATTCACTCGAGCGGTCGTAAGTAGCATGGAGCCGTGAGTTGGGTGCGTAACTGCAACCGCCAGATAGGTTGTCCGTGCGGGCGGCGTCTGCTATGGTCGCTGCTGCAGGTGTTGCCGTGGGCGCACGGGTGCCGGTGATGAGGCGAAGGGTACCCCAATGGTTGATGTAGATCCGGTACTCTCCGAAGATTAGATTGACGCCTGAGTGTAGGTCGGTGAAGACTGGTTTGAGGGCCGGGAGGTGGGCCGTGAATCCGAGGGACTCGAACAAGTTGGATCTTGCCGGAACCGCTGAGTCGATGAGTGCTGGTGATGATGAGGCCGCCGAGATCGCTTTCCCAACCTGCGTGGTTCCCACAGACGGCGCCAATTGACGGGGATCAACCCCGGCAAATCCCATGGTCAGGGACCCTGGGTTAGCCATGAGAGGCGCAGTTTGGACGATAGCTCGTCGGCAAACAGGGAGGCTCGCTCCTGCTCGATATTATTGATTGGGGAGATGCGATTACAGAGGAAGCCAAGGCTGGAGCGCTCAGGGCTAGGGTTACAGGTGAGATTGGATCCCTTTTGGTGTCGCCCCTCCTAGCCCTTATATACCGGGCTAGGTCTCGGGGAGTTCATCTACGTGTACAGGTAAACTTTCCTAACCCTAGCTTGCCCCGTACGGCAGGTCTTCGCACCTTCCTTGTGAGTCGAGGACTTCTACGTCGGTGCCATCTAGTGGGCCGAGGTCGTATCTTCATGGGCCTTCTGCCTTCATGGACACCAGGTAGGCTCATCCGTAGGAGTCGTGGGGTCACCCCCTCGTCACCCTTTTATGGATCGGCGATTATTCCCCCCCCCCCTCTTATCTCGTACCGGATGGAGAACGACCCTTGCCACCTTGACACTCGACCTTTGCGACACCGGGTTTCACCCGATCACCGTCGCAAAAACCCGCACAAGACTAGCCGCAGCCAACGGAACGAAAACCCCGTTTAATAATTAAACGAGATATTTTATAGCACGCCGGAAAGTGTTCTCCAAACGGTTCCAGCACGAGGTGAACGCCGCCGGCTCGATGCGTCGATCGCGCAGTTCAAAGTTTTACCCGAATCGGAGGTCCCGCGGACCCCCGGCGGTCAGAACGTGTAAACACCGCGCGCGCGAGAGAAAACCGGGGATGTTTTTGCAAACTGCCAGCCACCTGGGCTATATAAAGACCACCACTCTCCCACCCCTTTATTGGGTTTCCCTAGCCTAAAAATTGCAGCCACCCCCCTTCAAATTGCCCAAATATGCCCCCAAATCCTCCAACTTTGAAACCCTAGCCTCCCAGCAAATCCCAGCCGTCAGATCTAGCCACTGAGGGTCCAGATCGAGGCCACGTCGCCTCCACCGCAGCACAGCTGCACCCGGGCTGCGCGGACCCGCCTCCGCCGCCCATGGATCCCTCCACCCGAGCCGTCCATCCCCGCCTCCAGGCGCCGCGTGCCGGTGGGCCGCCGCCCGGCCACCTCTTCTCCTCCCCGCGCCCGTCTTTCTCTCCTCCTCCTCTTTCCTGTCGCCCCCCTGACCACCTCTCCTCCTCCTGCAGGCCTCCGTGCCGCCGCCCCATGGACCGAGACGCCTCGAGCTCGCGCCGCCCCCTTGACCGCGCCGGCGAGCTCATGCCGGATCCGGCCTACTGCGCCCCAGATCCATCCCCTCCACGTCTCGTCGTGCCTGCTCCCCTGCTGCCCTCGCCGGAGTCCCGCCGCTCGCCGTCAGCGAGAGGCTGCCGCCACCACCCCTGATGGGATCGGGACGAGGAGGCTGCTGCCAACCGCACCCGGCTGGGTCGGCCTCTCCAACGGCCAGTGAGGCCCACCAGGAGCCGCGGCCCGCCAGACCTCTCCCAGCCCAGCCGCCTCCACCACGGCCTGATGGGCCGAAGCCCATGGTAGTTTTTTTTCTTTCCCTGGCTGATATTTTTTCTAAGTTTGTAAATTACTGCTGCTAATTCTATTTTTTGTTGTCATTTACGATCAAACCGTAGCTCGAACGACGTTGCGCCCAAAAGGAAATTTGTTTAGAATTATGTGTACTTCAGTTCATATTTTGTGAGCATCTTGATTTGAGGACATCTTGATGTTGTTAATCACTGTTGAAGTGGGCATCAGGCTGTAAACTACTGCTAATTTCTGTTAAGTGTTGCTGCTGCTGTTATTTTATTGCAAGTTTGATTGATGATTGTGACACATCCATGAGGCCTTTTGCATTGATTCTTGTTGCATACTGTTAAGCATCATGTCTACTTCCATTGCATGTATTGCATTGTCATGATATGCTTGCTGGTCATATATTTATTGAGCTCCAAAGTTTCTATGCCACTGTGTTTGACAGTCACCTCTGTTTTTCTCTAAGTCTGTAACTTTCCGATGCCATGTTGCATGCTTAATATCTGTTGATCTGTGATGCCTATGACCTTGATTCTTGTTTGTAACTGATCATCATCATGCCTACTCCATGCTCGTCTATTGCTATGTCATGTTGTTGTAGATTTTCATATAGTTTTACTCCTGTTTATACAGCATGAAAATAACAGTTTCTGCCTTGTTTTCCTGATTTTCACTAAGTCCTAGACCAGTAATGTTTTATTGCATTTTGTTTGGGCTATAATTAGTTGTTCATGATGCCTTTTTGCATGATTCCTTTTGCCATGCCTTCCCTGCCATGTCTACTTTACTTGCATATCATTTGTGAGCATGTTTGCATTAATTATCATGTTTATGCATTGCTCTAAAGTGTGCTTCCCGATGTTGGCAGATTGTGTTCCAAACTTGTATTGCTTGTATCTTTTTAACTGTAACTTCGTTTGGGTGTTCTTTATATGTAACTTGATTAGTTTTTTGTGTAATTTGTGTTTATGCTATTGTTTGTTGTTGTTAACCAACCAAAAATATGGTTTATGACAGAAAAGTACCAAATGTTTTAACTGTCGTGGGGTACTTAGGGTTATGCCATGTTTAGGTTGTGCCTCACTTAAATTGACTAGCATAGATAATTTACCTTATGCTTCACCTCTTGCCATGTTTGAGTGCCATGCCATGCTTGAGTGAGATGCCATGTTAACAACCTTGCTCACCTTGAGTAGCTAAACAACTTGAACCGTTGTAAATGTGCGGTATCGTCGTGTGTGACGAGTACTCCACTTAACCTGTTAGTAACCGCTCTCGATGGTAGGTGCGATGTCTCGTGTTGCCTTCTTGTTGGTGCTTGCTCATGTTTGCTCTGTAGTAATAGATGCTTGCTCGTTGATTGCTTTCCAGTGTTTACCGTCTTGTGTGCTTCCGCGGGTACCTTCAGAAACAATGCGAGCTTGCGATCAACTACACCTTCGGAACCCGAATTATAAATAGGCAAGGACTATACATTACTTATGATCCATTCTATTTCAACCAGCGGTTTGCAAGCAAGTTTAGGTTAGGCTCGATGTTTGATCCTACCACATGTTTACAGCCTCTTTTAAACCGATACAGCCATGTCCCTTCCCAGCAAACCATGTACTGCTATGTTACTATTGCTCGTTGCTCAGCCCCTGCTTAGTATGCATGCTTAGGATGCTACGATATTACCCCCTGTTACTCCTTGGTTTGGGCTATCACATTATTATATTATATTGTCGTTGATGATATGATTATTATAAATGTTGACTATACTCGACGAAGGATGGAAGGTCTAGGCTATCCCGCCCCGACGCTTTGTTTCATTCCACTCACCTAGGATCCGAGTTCCGGGTATTGGTTCTAAGACTGAGCATGCCTAACCGCGTGTGGTTATGGGATCGATGATTTTCTCTTTGCCACTAGGCATTTGATTGTAGTCTATACTCAGACATGTATCTTCCGCTGATGTATTGTATTTAAGTCAGTTGTATGCCGCTTGTATGAGATGTTGTATCCTTGTAGCTGTAATGTTGTGATATCATGTTGGAAATCTGGGGCATATGACCTTGTCATATGTCGCGGTGGGACCGATATGTGCTTCGTCCACGGATCTTGATGGAAACATCTAGATCTGGAACAGTACCGCATATCGGGCCTTACACAGACCAACAAAATTAATTAATTCCCAGAAAAATATATTTTTTACACCAAAATTTTTTAGTTTTACCCTAAATATATTTTACCATATAACTATTTTCCCCGGTAAAAACTTGGTTTTTTGTATTGTTTAATATTTCTTTGCAAAAAATATGCCGATAATATTTCCCCAGAAAGAAAATTTTGTACCGATGAAAATAGTTTTTGGGTAAAAATAAATTGTTTTCCGGTAAAAATTAATTTTTCCAAGAAAAATTCGGATTTTTTGGGCTAGAAACTATTTTTCACGATTATATATTTGAGTTTTTTGTGCGAAAATATTATTTCGGGTAAAATAAATTATTTCCGCGTAAGCATTATTATTTTTGGGAAATTTTTTGATTTTTTTGACAGAATGTTTTTGGGTAAAACAAAATTATTTGTATCAAACTGAGCGCGAGAGACAAATTTCGGAAGCAAATTGATACGTTTTGCAAGTTGATGTACTAAAGTGAGCATTAAGGACAAATTGTTGTATGAACGGTGCAATTAACTCCAATTTCTGAGGTGAAATAATTATCGGTACCCCTGTGAAGTAAGGCTTGATCACAACAACGATTTATCCTCGTTATTGGTTTTGTTCTTTCTCGTTCCATCCTGATATCCACTTAATCATTTCGCATAGTGTTTTGGCTAGGATACGATGAATAACGTAATGTCGAGTGGTCCCGAAGAATATTTCTTCATTATCGAAGGACCAAATCTCAATCTTAAGCTATTAAATTTTTAGACATACTTTCTGAAGCACCTGAAAAATCTCCCTAGAAAAAATCTCTCATTCTCATATTACAAAGGTATCTTAAAAAATGATTAGAAAGAGAAAAAAAGGTGGCGGTGGCTTTGTTGGGTTGCTGCCGAAGCCCACCACACACCCCACCACGGGTGAGATCAAATCCAGCCCAGCCCAGCCCGGCAGTCAGGACGCACCAATCCAAAACCATTTCCCCCCTTTCCCTGGTTCCTGCTCTCCCCGCGCCGCGTTGCCGTCTCCGCCGCCCCGCCGCCGTCCCGATCCTTCTCCTCCGCCGGAACCCACCCACCGGAGCACGCCTCAAATCGGGGAAAAAAAATCTCCGTTCGTCCCTCTACTGGATCTGTATCGGCTCCCGCGACTCCACCTACCCCTGTCGGTAAGGAAGCCCTAGTTTTGCTACGACTTTTTGCCGTGAAGAACCGAACCGAACTCAGTCCAATCCAATCCACATTGATCTCTCTTCTTCGAGTAGCGTAGGCAGCCCTGTCATAGTGAGGTGGTTGTGATGTTGCATCCAGCGGTGCATCCGCCCATGTATTTTGCCACAGCATTTTGGGAATTTAAGGATCCATTTCAAGAGGGATTTGGCGACCAAATTGGGCGATTTACTGTGTGCCTGTATGCGTTTCTGTAGAATCATTTATTAGACCCTAATGCACATGTAAACAAAGCTTAGACACCAAATTATAAGTTTGACGATATTAGCTTAGCAACAAGGTGCTTTCTCTTGCATTCTATGCCTTCAATCCCAATTCTAATCCCAATCCCGTGTAGGGCAGCGCCAGTGTTGGGTCTCGGAATGCCGGTGGAAGGAGACAAAGATTTCGTACATAATTTCTGATTATATGATCCCATGTAGCACTGCACCACAGAGAAGGGAGTAAATTAAATGACTCTACCACTTGCAATTGCATACCGGGTTTCAAATTTTCATAGCATCAACTGTAAGGGTTAGCCAACGTGGATAATAAACTTGCGACCTCCCCATAATAATCATGTTCTATGCAAACGACTGAACAAGTAATCGTGGAAGATAGAATTTTCTTTCTGCATGTCACCATGGCAGAACAGAATGCTATGATAAATTGTAACATGTGTCATTCAAACACTTCAGCAGAGGGGCGCTATTGCGGCCACTCTATATAGGTTTTATTTTTTGACTTGCTTGTGTTATATTGAAAGGGAACTGCTCTTCTCCGTACATAGCTTATGCAAAAGCATGAAGAAATTAAGCTGGGCTCTCGATTGCTGCATTTGTCTTAAAAATTCACCCAAAAAATCTCACACATGGCCCAAGTGAAGCTTTGAAACAGCATGTTCTTATTTAGATTTCCCTCTCCATTCATTGGATCCTTGTTGCTGCAATTTCCAACAATATTCTTTACTATGAAGCTGCTAACAAGTGTGGACAGACGTTGTGAGGTAGGTGATTGTTCAGGTTCGATATTGTGCTTGTTAGAGCGTCCTGTACTGTACAGATGAAAGCTGTTTCAGTAGTTCCTGTTTTGAAGAAGGAAACCGAAGCCATGTGCTTAAATCTCTATATTTGTACCGCCTAACTGCCTCCTAATACCCAATGCCCAAGTTCACAATTTTACATAGCCTTTGCATTTTGAATTGATATCAACATGTCCAGAGTTGCCATAACATTTTTCAACTATGTGTCCTGCATGCAGCATCGCCGAGTTGCCGGAGCAGATGGTGGTATTCGGTAGCCTCGCGCCCAAGACCAAAAACCTGGTGGTGGCGGGCGGGCTGACGGGTTTTGTATTCGGAGTGTACTACTACACCATGAGAGCAGTGGGCAGCACTGATGAGCTGCAGGTCGCCATCGACAAGTTCAAAGACCTGAAAAAGGATGCTGACGTCACCCCTGCCACAAACCACTCCACCCCAGGCTCATCATAGGGAAAAAAACATGCTCTTAAACTTCTGTTTACCTGCAGCGAGCTTCTAAAGCAGTTAACTCACCATTGCTTGGTTTGTATGATGATAATGGGTGCTATTAGATAGATCTTTCTATGGCATGGATGGAGTCCAGAATCAGTAATGCTTTTGTATGAATGGCGGCCAAGTTCGATAAACTAGTTCATTTCCTACTGGAGTACTCTCTCAATGTACCTATCTAGTCAAATCTATGTCAAGTAATTTAGGACAGGCATCCTTATCTGGATAAATCTACATCAAATAATTTGGGATGAGAAGGTAGTATTTTGGAAGGCAGGTTAGTGTTGTTTGCCAGTTTGTTTGGAAAAGATGAACAGTAAAATAAGAACAATAAGACATTGATAGAACAACAAACGTTCTTTCCAGATGAAAAACCATTCATGGAGGTGTTGGCAACAAAATTTGATGTTCCAATAATTTTTTAGATTTAATTCCATTCTTACCCCCTTAATACATGTTTTTGACACAGTTGAAGCAATTTTAAGAAATGGCTCAATTTATACTCCCATTGATTGAGATTGTGCCACATTTTGTTCCTCAACCAGTTTCTATTTTATTTTATTTTGTGCTGACTTGGCATGCCACATCGGCGGTTTTATTTATTTACTACTGGTTTTCGTTCTGGTTTTTTCTTTAGCTGAACCAAATTTTGTCTACATCAGACTTGGTCGAGCCGCATCACACCGTGTCTCTCATGGTTCAAGCGTGCCTAGTAGATTCTTTTTGTCTTTAGTTTGTCTCCCGCGTCTAATTCTCCCACTCCCCCTCTTTTCCTTTCTCTTCGATGAAGCGCTCAAGGTGATCACGACACCGAAGCATTCCAGAGAGCACTCGACGGCACATCGGATCTGGTCTCTATGGTAAGCTGAACTTGATCTGCTACATATCTTGCCTAGTCGTGTTCTGTCTCCATGTCATGGCTCTGCTCTTTCTCCAACTCTGGATCTTAGTTCCTTTGGATATGGCAATGGAGGCATGTAAAGTAGGATTTGTTGTGGATATGATAGTGCTATGTTCAGTCAGGTTCGGTTGTGCAGGCTAGGAAGGTACGATGTAAAAGGAAGGAACTTTTGTAGAAGACATGGTCTAAGTAGAGATGAAACCATGGCTTTGATGATTTTTATGTGTTTTTTGGTGGATTTGATGTGGGTTTAATGAATTTTGGCAAAAAGAGAAAAATTTAGGAGAGATCAAACCTAGGGTTTAGGGTTTTAGCAGTAAATCTTTATGATCTTTGTGAAAGTTTAGTTATATGTGTATTTTTTTTGTTATAGTTTAAATGAATTACTGTTTATTTTGTAGATGGAAAGGGTGTGTGTGCTTACGTTCATTGTGCATAAAGATGATGTTTTTCTACCCGCACGTAACCAATGGTTGAAACAGGCAATTACCATTGATAACTTGACGACAATATTGGTGTATGTTGGTTTAGGAAAAAAATATGGTTATATGTACAATCCAGTGGTGAAGCCAGCCGAAAAAGCATGTGGCGTCATTGCTAAAATTTGGATATTTTATTTACAACGTACAGTAATTTAGGCTGTTTTCTAAAAAGTTGTGGGGTCAAATGACCCCACAGCTTGTGAGTAGAATCGCCACTGGTACAATCAAAGCGTGCTGAATTCAAGTGGCAGGATGAACATGGTTGAGCTAACAAATGTAGACACGATTGAGAAGATGCTTGAAGAATACCACCATTCCAAATGGTTGATGTGCATTGCTACAAGAGACTTGATTGGTATATAAACCATACTCCAATTGTTGTTCTTCCTCCTTCAACTATTCCGGCTTCAATTGTTGTTGCTCCAACTCCATTTTTTTTGCTAGTATTCATAACAATGATGTTGTTGGTCCTAGAAATGCCCAGGTCCATGTAGTAGCTAATCAGGAATATCATTCAACTTTGCTAATAATCCAATGGGAGAGGAAGATATTAAGTTAAATCAAGTTGATGGTGAAGATTATTGTAATTTATTGTCAGATGTGGAATATAGTTTTTCTAGTGAGCAGATGCAACTGGTTTACAATGACCATCTTACCTATGATTCTAGTGATGATGAGGACCTTGATATTTTTGCCAAGACAAAAAAGATTAAAAGAATATGCACAGAAGAAGGAAAAAGATATTGTAGAAAAGGGTGTTCATTCAGAGGATTATTATGATGGTTCGTTTGTTGGTGAAGATGCTGACAATATAGAAGTCAGAAGCACGAATGTTTAGTGAGATTGCTTTTGCAAAGGCAAGGGATGGAAGACGAAAGAAGTAGACAACAGAGATGAAGCTGGCTATGAAAAAGAGAAGATCGCAAAAGGAGAAGCAAGTTGATGACGCCTTGCAACTATTAGATGCTCCATTGTTAGATGGTGGAGATGGAACTTTGTCAAAAGATAGTGATGATGAGGACATTCTCTGGTTGTATTCAGTGATAGAAAGAAAAAAAAATGTCAAGAAGTTGGTTGACCCTAGAATTCAATTTGATGATTCATTCATCAAAGATTCATATAAGCTACCAATTGTACTCGTTAGGGGGATGTGTTTCAAAGATGAAAAACAGTTCATGGCTTTTGTTAGGTCATTTCACATATTCTATGGAAGAAGCTTTGCTTTTGTGAAGAACAAGATGCACAAGATCAGGTAAAGTTGCTCTGAAGATAACTGCACTGTTTCCATCAAATCTTGGAGGTGAGGGCACATTCATGATCAGAGAGGATGTGGAACTATGCACCTATGGAATAAACATAGAGGCTAGCATGATAAATTTGGTGTGGCTTGCAGTTCATTATGAAGACAAATTCAGAGCAGATCCCATTTGGAAGCTTGAGGCTTTCATGGAAGCAGTAAAGAGAGATCCGAATTTTGAAATCACAAAGAGGATGACATATAGAGCTAAAGCTTATGTGCATGGCAAAGAGATAGGGGTCAGGACAAGTAACATCAAAGCTTCTTCTTCTCTTGTTTAAGCACATCCCTCTCATCCTTCCACACCGATTCCTAATCGTTACGCCTAGGATCTAGACTTTCCTCACATACCAACACTAGTTTTTTCTGCGTATTTTGTCCTCACTCGTGCGCACCCGAAATCAACTTCCGAGTCCTAAGACTAATCCAAGCAAAGCATGCTTAAATTTGAGGTTCCAAGGTGCTCTATACAAGGGCAGACCTTTGTAGGGGGCAACCTAGGCTATGGCCCTCCCAGGAATTTGGCCATTTTTAACCTTGCATCTTCCTGGTCGTAGCCCAACCCACCTAGACCTTCCCGAATTGCATTTCCCCGTCTTGCAGGAAACACCCAACATCCCCATTTGCTATCCATCTCAATTCTAGACTGGAGCATCTACGTTTCGGATCAGGGACAGAGGGGAGCACTAGCCGTCGTATTGAGCTTCCCTCCTTCGCATGGAGTATACACCTTCCACTAGGATCTTGCGCATTCATCACCTCACCACCACGGATCTCACAACCACGGGCAAACCCCCTTCCGTATTACCCCCCCCCCCCCCCCCCCGCCGAGCGATCAACACAACTATCGCGCGGATGCACCATCGTACTGCCAGTCAACAGCTTTGCGTCCTTCTAACACTGTCACATGAGCCCCCTGCTCTGCTATATTGAATTTTGTTGACACACACAACAATAGAGGCAACTTGTAAAATAATTATTTTGAGTCACTAGTGGACTAGACTGATTTTGTTCAATTCCTTCCATCTTGTGATAATTAATAGCTTGATCTTGTACAAATTGCAATGTAGGAGGTAGTCATGGGCATTGTTGAGGAAATCGTTAACTGGTACCTGCTCGGTTGGCAAGCGAGTAGGGGATTAATAGGCTAATCGGGAAGTTAATCGATAAGGTAATCAATTAATCAGACGATTAATCGGTTTATCGGCTACTCAGTGACCCTACAAGTAGGGATTAATCGACAAGTTAACTGGTTAGTCACACGAATTCTTGAACAGTGGTCATGGGCAAGGAAAATCAAACTCAGAGAAGAATTCCAATCAGTCCCCTCCATCTTCTAACCTTGTATATGATTCAGATTTAAAAAAAATAATGGCCATTCTATAGTTGGCCCGATGTGGCGCCCCCGATTCAGGGCGGGGACCCACGGTAAGGTAATAACAACACAACTCTATAAATAAAATAACACAAGCTTTATATTACAAGCCAGGGCCACGAGGTCTCCTATTTATTCCCCGTGACGAGAAACCCTCGGGGACAGAACCCTTTTTCGCGATCTCTCCTCTGTTCCGCCGCCGCTATGCTTCTAAGATCGGGAGCACCAGAAGACCTCTTCCCGGCACCCTGCCGAAGGGAGGAATCACCTCCGGGAGCTTCTCCACCACCATGGATGCTTCCCGGATGCACCGTGAGTAGTCCACCTTGGACCATGGGTCTATGATCAGTAGCTATGTGATGTTCTCCTCCCCTCTTTGTTCTTCATGGATTAGACCTCGTGAGCTACCCTACATGATCGAGGCACATATGTAATCTTTCTGCTGTTGCTATGTTGAGTTTGTTGGGATCCGATGGATTATGAGATTATGTTCAGATTGTGATTGAGTTATATATTTTTATTATCTTCTTTTATATTTATGTTCTTGAGTAATTCTTGCATGTTCTCCGTTGCTGTTTATTGCTTTGGCCAAGTAGTAGGTAGTGAATCCAAGAGGGAGCGTTATGCATGATTGTGGGTTCATGCCCCCCGATGACTAGCTTGAGTGACAGAAACATGATTCTAGGGGATGTGTTGTTGCCACAAGGGGGAAAACAACGGTGCTTGTACTTGCGGGTGCAAGGATTGTTTACTTTACGCAAAGTTCTTTAATGCAGTTGTCCGTTGCTTTGAGTTTACACTTTGGGTGGGATTCGCAACTTAATACGAGCGAGATGTTCTAGATAGATATCTCAAGGTGGATTATTAGTAGGTAGATGCAGATGGATTTCGGTCTACTTGTCTTGGCGTACCGCCCATGCTTTTGAGCATCTTCCTTTCTGCATAGCATAATTAGCATTGGTTTGTGCACATAATCCTGTCAATTGCCCAGCTCTAATTTGTTTACCTCGCATGGCTATTTTATCGTCTTTTGGGAGAGAGACATCACTAGTGAACATCATAGCACCCCGGTCCATATTACCAACACTGTTTACACCTTCAATTTACTTTCAGTATTTACTTTTCCATAGCTATCACTATCCTTATTATCCCGTGCGTTTTATCCTTTGTAAACAACAAGGCCGGAGGAATTGACAACTCCTCTGTACTCGTTGGGAGCAAAGCTATCTATTGTGTGTGTAGGTCCAGGTGAAGTAAGCAACCTTGAGTTGTGAACGGCGCCATTGTTCACTTCACCACCTACTTGTCGATCTTGGAGTCCTATGGGAGACGATCTTTTCAACCTTGGTATCTTCACCAAGGGAAATTTTCCGCTACGCTACATCTCACCTTCCACTTGGGGTAACCAACGAGGGGCGAGTATTATCTCGTGTATCAACACTTAAATAATTTTGTTGAGCTTCGTGATATGCAAAAGTATAAAGAAGTGAAAGGTGATATTGTTAAGCTTAAGCTTTTTTTCCTTTCTCCTTGAGGTAAGGAGCTAAAATTTTGGTTTCAATCCTTGCCTAGGAATAACATAGATTCTTGGGATAAGTGCAAGGATTCTTTTATTCGGAAGTATTACCCACCTACTAAAATTATCCAATTGAGGAGTAATATTATGAATTTTAAGCAATTGGATAGTGAACATGCTGCCCAAGATTTGGAACGTATGAAATCTCTTGTTAAGAAATGCCCTACACATGGTTTGACTACTTGGATGGTTATCCAGACTTTTTATGCAGGCTTGAACTTTACCTCGCGGAACCTGTTAGATTCGGCCGCGGGAGGAACCCTTTATGTCCACAACACTTGGTGCTGCCACTAAACTACTAGATGAGATGATGACCAACTATTCCCAATGGCACACCGAACGAGCTCCAACAGGTAGGAAGGTAAACTCTGTCGAGGAGATTTCCTCCCTGAATGAAAAAGTTGACTTGACTATGTCTTTACTTACTAAGCAAGATCCTATTGATCCTCATGATGTTCCTTTAAATTCCTTGGTTGCTCAAGAACAAGTAGATGTGAACTTTATCTCTAGAAACAACTTCAACAACGATGCTTATAGGAGTAAATTTGCTAGCAATCCTAGACCGTTCCCATCCAACAACTATGGGAACAACAACACTTATCCTAGCAACAAGAATTCCACTTCTGAATTAGAGAGCATGCTTAAGGAATTTATCACTACCCAAAAAGCCTTCAACAAGAGTGTAGAGGAAAAATTAGAAAAATTGGATAATCTCTCTTTGAAGGTAGACAACATAGCCCTTGATGTTGAGATGATTAAAATTAGAACTTCTCCCCTCGAGGAGAGGAAGTCCACTACTATTAATGCTATTCAAGTGCAAATTAATGAAAACATTAGGATGATGGCTAAACTTAAAGAAAAATGGGCTAGAGAAAAGGAGGAAGAAGATAGAATTAAGATCCTTCCTACACACCATACCGTTGCTACTATCAAAGTTGTTGAGGATACCCAAACTGTTAGCACCCAACACACTCCTAGTCCCATTGGACCTATTAATGGTGATGCTATTACCTAAACCGTAGAAGAAGAAACTCCTATGAACATAAAATCTTTCAAACAAGTGAGCATAGATGAAACCACTACCACCTTTGATAGTAGTGACATTGATTTTGATAGTCGCACCCTTTCTGAAGTTATTAGCTTACTACACAAAATGTCTAGAGACCCCCACACTAGCACACTAAATCTTGCCTTCACGGAGCATATCACTAATGCTCTCATTAAAGCTAGGGAGGAGAAACTTAAGGTAGAAGCCTCCATACCTAGGAAGCTAGAGGATGGTTGGGATCCTATGATAAAAATTAAATTGAATAACTTCTCTTGCTATGCTTTATGTGATGTTGGAGCTAGGACCTCCGTTATGCCCAAAAGAATGTATGATATGTTTGAATTGAAACCTTTTGATCCTTTTTCTTGTGGTGTTCGTCTCGTTGATTCTTCCATAAAGAAACATTTGGGAAGATTTACAATGTTCTTATCATTGTCAATGACAACTATGTTCCCGTTGATTTTACTATTATGGACATTGAGTGTGAACCCTTATGTCCAATTATTTTGGGACGTCCTTTTCTTCGCACCGTTGGTGCTGTCATTGATACGAAAGAGGGGAATATAAATTTTCAATTCCCTCTCAAAAAGGGGATGTAACACTTTCCTAGAAAGAAAATCAAGTTACCTTTTGAGTCCGTTACACGGGCCAAGTATTCTCTTTCTCTTGATAAAACTTGATTCTTCTCTTGCTTTTTTCCTAGGTCAAAGGCGTAAAAGAAAGCGCTTATTGGGAGGCAACCCAAGATGTTTTTCCTTCTGTTTTTAGTGGTCTTGATGATTGTTACTACTTTAGCAACATCATTGTATCTTTATTTTCAAGCTTTGTGCCAAGTTTAGCCTTTGATTGCAAGAAAGTTCAAAAGTTGTGACATGCTTTCCAGAAAACAGATTCTGTCCTTGGACGGAAAAATTCACAATAAATCACCAGATCATCTTTTTGATATGAATTTTTTGACAGCATGCTATATACAATTATATTTCAGGCGTCTGTACTGAGTTTTTTTATTTGAGTTGCAGAAGAACCCCCAAAAAATTATTTACTACCTGCTGCTCTTTTTTTCACAGATTCTGCCACGTTTTTCCTTTCCTCAGTTTTGCAAGTCTTGCGTTATCTTTTTGTTTGCAAAAACTTTTTGGGGGTCTTGAGAAACAGTATCCCTTCAACAAAATCTTTATTTCCAGTAGAGGCAAATCGTTTATTTATGGGTACTAACCTCTCTAATCAGCTTATGATGAGTTATGTATGAAGGGAGTTTTCAAGTGTGCGAAGGAAGAAGATGAAAGTAGATCCGGGAGTGTTAAACGCTCAAGCTTGGGGATGCCCCCATGAACCCCCAAGAAATATTCAAGGAGACTCAAGCGTCTAAGCTTGGCGATGCCCCCGTGCATCCCCTTCTCCATCGTTACACTATATTTTTATCACTTCATGCGTTATGTGCTATGCTTGGAGCGTCTTGCTCTTTACTTTTTAGTTTTATTTAGTTTTGTTTGTTGTTCATAACAATTTAGATACCAGCTTTGTTTGTGTGGGAGAGAAACACGTTCCACTAGAACACATCAGAGGATTTTCATGCTTATCTTTTTATGTGTGTGTTCTTTATCTTTTCGTAGCTGCTGTCATGTTTAGCTCTTATTTTTCATGCTTATCTTTTTAAATAGCTTTTGTTTAGTTTGTTGCTGGAACTCTCTTGATTTTTCATGTTTAACTTGTTTAGAGAGTTGGCTTGTTGCACTGAGTTGTGTGTCTTGAGTTGAAGTAGGTAATTTAGGTTGTTATTCAAGTGTGCGAGGGAAGATGATGAAAGAAGATCCGGGAGTGTCAAACGCTCAAGCTTGGGGATGCCCCCATGCATCCCCAATAAATATCGAAGAAGACTCAAGCGTCTAAGCTTGTGGATGCCCCCGTGCATCCCCTTCTCCATCAACAATCATCAGTTCGTCCTCCGTCTCACTATATTTTTGTCACTTCACGCGTTATGTGCTATGCTTGGAGCGTCTCGATCTTAGGTTTCATTTTAGTTTTGTTTAGTTTTGCTTGTTGTTCATAACAAGTTATACCCCGGCTTACTTTGTGTGGGAGAGAAACACGCTCCAGTCCAATCTAGAACACATCATAGGATTTTCATGCTTATCTTTCTCTGTTGTGTGTTCTTTATCTTTTCGTAGCTGTTGCAATGTTTAGGTTTAGTTTTAGTTTTTATTTAGCAAGAGCCTTAGCTTTTGTTTAGTTGGTTCCTGGAACTCTCTTTATTTTTCATGTTTATCTTGTTAAGAGAGTTGGTTGTTGCACTGAGTTGTGTCTTGTCTTGTAAGTAGATAATTGAGGTTGCTATTGAATTGTAGTAGTAACTTGCAATAGTTTTGAGGTATTGTTGTGAGTAATGTTGGAACTTTTGGTGTCAAGAGCTCTAGCCTATTAGTGATAGATGTCGTATTTTGGGCAATCCGTGTTTATTTTCAAAAACTACAAAAACTAGTTGAGAACGCTAGCTACTAGATGGATCACTAATCTTTGGAGGGATCGGATATTAGAGTACACTCACGTACCATGAGTCGATGATGCGCAAGGATAACCAAACCCCCATACACTCCTCCTCAGGGTACTTGTCTCTTTGTGAACCTCCTGATTAGATTGAGAGTTACCGATAATAAGTGCATGAGTTATTCGGACTAATGTAAGTATTCGAAAGTTGACACTTCCACCTTCCCATATTTGCTAGCCTCTTCGGTACCGTGCATTTTTCCCTATTCTCACTCCTAGAGTGCGCGTCTACCTCGCCGATGCATCCAAACCCTTGGCATGACACGCTATGTCATCATAAACCTCCTTATATCTTTCCTCAAAACAACCACCATACCTACCTATCAAGGTATTTCCGTAGCCTTTCCGATATATATTGCCATGCAACATGCACCTTCTCATGACTTGATCTTCATGTCATACATGTTCCTGCTACACTGGCAGAGACATATATTTGCATACATCATGATAGCTACATCTTCTTTATGCTGAGTACTTTTGTAAAGTGTGAAAGATCTCCTATACTCATTGTAAAATAGAGTGTTGCCCCTAAGTGAGGAATAGATCCCAAAGAGGACAAATTAAAAGATCCCAAAGAGGACAAATTAAAAGATCCCAAAGAGGACAAATGAGAGTTAAATAGAAAGAGGCATTGAGGCCACCAAAAAATTCAAAAAATAGATAAAAAGAGAAAAAGGAAATAGAAAGAGAGAAGGGGGCAACACTACTATTCCTTTTGAGAGATCCACACTCGTACTCCCTCTTATACCTTGTACTCCATAGAGATGATCATATATGCATATAGCTATGTGGAGACCTTCACACTATAGAACTTGGCTTGTATATTCCAAGGATGAGCCTCCTCAAACGAGCTCTAGGTCTTCATGAGCAAGCAAGTTGGATGCACCCCCACTAGTTCCATTGGAGAGCTTTCCTTAGCTCACATGTGCATCCGTTGCATGGCAATCCCTACTCCTCAAATCATATCTATCATTTGGCCTTCTCTCGCCTATGATTGTCCTCATTGATGTGAGCCTTTCACACCTTTTTGTCTTCCTCCGCCACCATCTATCTCTCTTTGCCATCCTAAGTGTCAACTTTCTTGCTTACGCTCATCCATTGCATGAGGCTCAAAATATCGAAAGGGAGTGGATCAGTTTGACTTGTACCTGGCTAGTGGTCTGGGGACGAGTCAAGATAAGATTCAAAATAAGACTAAGTGGGAAACTTTAGTAGATTGAGTTCTCAACAAATAAATATTTTCTCTCTCGTACTCCCATCCCCCACTTCTTGTACGCAATCACCATTTGGAGACATTCGAGTCATAGACAACGAGAGATCTTGCACCTTTATGTTCTTATGTTGCTTGTTTCAGTGTTAATATAGATCCTTGCCTGTTATGACTTGAATTGAATTACATGCCTTACTTGCTTTATGATACTCTATCCTCGCTGGTTACCCCAAGTGGAAGGTTGAGATGTAGTGTAGCGGCAATTTTCCCCTATGTAGAGGATAGGGTTTGTCTCCCGTAGGACTCCGGCAATGATAAGTAGGTGCCAATGGCGCAACTGACGTGGACCTGCACACAATACAAATAACTTTGCTTCCCAACGAGTACAGAGAGGTTGTCAATCTCTCCGGCCTTGTTGTTCACAAAGGATCAAACGCGAGGGATAATGATAATGGTGATAGAAACTAGAAAGTAAAAGCAGGAAAATAAAAGAGCGTGTAAAAAGTGATAGGAATATGGACCGGGGTCCCATGATCTTCACTAGTGATGTCTCTCTCCCAAAAGACGATAAAACTGCTATGCGAGGTAAAAAAATCACAGTTGGGCAATTGACAGGATTAAAAACGCACCGCAATGCTAACTATGCTACAAAGAAAGGACGAGGCTCAAAAGCATGGGCGGTACGCCAAAATAAGTAGACCGAAATCCAACTGCATCTACTACTAATCATACACCTTGGGATAGCTATCCAGAACATCTCGCTAGTATTAAGTTACGAGCCGCACCCAAAGTGTAAACCCAAAGCAACAGACAACTGCATTAAAAAGCACTTTGCGTAAATTAAACAATCCTGGCAACCGCAGTTACAAGCACCATTGTTTTTCCCCCTTGTGGCAACATCACATCCCCTAGACTCATGTTTCTGTCACTCAAGCGTGTCATCGGGGGGCATGAACCCACAATCGAGCATAACGTTCCCTCTTGGAGTCACTACCTACTACTTGGCCAAACCAATAAACAACAACGGAGAACATGCAAGAATTACTTAGGAACCAAAATATAAAAGATAAGAACCAAATATATTACTTAATCACAATCTGAACATAGTCTCATAATCCATCAGATCCCAGCAAACTCAGCATAGCAACATCAGAAAATTACATATGTGCCTCGATCATGTAGGGCAGCTCACGAGGTCTAAACCATGAAGAACAAAGAGGGGAGGAGAACACCACATAGCTACTAATCATGGACCCATGGTTCAAGGGAGACTACTCACGGAACATCTGGGAAGCGTGCATGTTCCCGGAGGTCAATCCTCCCTCCGGCAGTGTGCCGGGAAGAGGTCTGCTCGCGCTCCAAATCTTGGAAGCGCGGCGGCGGAGGAACAGAGGAGAGATCGCGAAAAGGGGTTCTTTCCTCGTAGGTTTCACGTCACGTAGAATATATAGGCGAAGGGGGCAGCAAGGGGTCCACCAGGGGTCCAGACGCCCCCCTGGCGCGACCAAGCCCAGGCCGCGCCAGGTGGCCGCCTGGGTCCCTGGTGGTGGCCCTTTGGCCCCACTTTGGTGATTCCGGAAGCTTACGTTGCGCTGATTTTTATATCTGATTTTTCCCGAATTTTTGGAGCATTTTTAATATGGGGGAAACCTGAAATAGAAAAACAGCAGAAAACAGGAATTGTCACTGGGGTGCACTGAGTTAATAAGTTAGTCCAAATATGATCAAAAGTGTATGAAAGTGTATCTAGATCATATCAATATCACACAAAACATGCATGGAGCAAGCAGAAATTATAGATATGTTTGGGACGTATCAACATCCCCAAGCTTAATTCCTGCTCATCCTCGAGTAGTTAAATGATAAAAAGCATAATTTCTGTGGTGACATGCTAGCAACCATATAAAAACTTTGAAAGTAAAGAAATCAAGGTATGTGATTCAATCCAAGTCATAACACGCAAGAGTCTATATTAGCATTGAAACAAGCAACGAAAGAACATTAGGTGCAAGAGCTCTCGCTGTCCGTGACTCAAATGTCTCCTAATGATGTTTGCATGAAAGAAGGGGGATATGGGAATACGAGAGAAAAATATATTTGTTGAGAACTCAATCTACTAAAGTTTCACACTTGATCTTCTTTGGAATCTTATCTTGACTCGTCCCCTGACCACTAGCCAGGTACAAGTCAATTTGATCCACTCCTTTTCGATATTTTGAGCACTCATGCAATGGATGAGCGTAAGCACGAGAGTTGACACTTAGGATGGCAACGAGATAAATAAGGTGGAGGAGGAAGACAAAAAGGGTGAGAAAGGCTCACATGAATGAGGACAATCATAGGCGAGAGAAGGCCAAATGATAGATATGATGTGAGGAGTAGGGATAGCCATGCAACGGATGCACATATGAGCGAAGAAAAGCTCTCTAATGGAACTAGTGGGAGTGCATCCAACTTGCTCGCTCATGAAGACCTAGAGCTCGTTTGAGGAGGTTCATCCTTGGAATATGCAAGCCAAGTTTTATAGTGTGAAGGTCCCCACATAACCATATGCATAAATGATCATCTCTATGGAGTACAAAGATATAGAGGGAGTACGAGTGTGGATCTTTCAAAAGGAATAGTAGTGTTGCCCCTTTCTCTCTTTTTATTTCTTTTTCTCTTTTTTCTATTTTTTGTATTTTTTGGTGGCCTCAATAGCTCTTTCTATTTAACTCTCATTTGTCCTCTTTGAGATCTTTTAATTTTGTCCACTTTGGGATCTTTTCCTCATTTAAGGGCAACACTCTATTTTACAAGATGGTATAGAAGATCTTCACACTTTACAAGGTACTCAACATAAATAAGATGTAGCTATCATGATGTATGCAAATGTATGCCTCTGCTAGTGTAGCAGGAACATGTATGACATGAAGATCAAGTCATGAAGAGGTGGATGTTGCATGGAAATATATCTCGGAAAGGCTATGGAAATGCCTTGATAGGTAGGTATGGTGGCTGTTTTGAGGAAAGATATAAGGAGGTTTATGATGACAGAGCGCATCATGCCAAGGGTTTGGATGCACCGGCGAAGGTGGACGCCAACTCTCGGAGTGAGAAGCGGGCAATGCACGGTATGGAAGAGGCTAGCAAATATGAGGAGGTGGAAGTGTCACCTTTAATACTTACATTAGTCCGAAGAACTCATGCACTTATTATCGGTAACTCTCAATCTAATAAGGAGGTTCACAAAGAGACAAGTACCCCGAGGAGGAGTGTATGGGGGTTTGGTTATCCTTGCGCATCATCGACTCATGGTACGTGAGTGTACTCTAATATCCGATCCCTCCAAAGATTAGTGATCCATCTAGTAGCTAGCGTTCTCAACTAGTTTTTGTAGTTTTTGAAAATAAACACGGATTGCCCAAAATACGACATCTATCACTAATAGGCTAGAGCTCTTGACACCAAAAGTTCCAACATTACTCACAACAATACCTCAAAACTATTGCAAGTTACTACTACAATTCAATAGCAACCTCGGTTATCTACTTACAAGACAAGACACAACTGAGTGCAACAACCAACTCTCTTAACAAGATAAACATGAAAAATAAAGAGAGTTCCAGCAACAAACTAAACAAAAGTTAAGGCTCTTGCTAAAGACAAACTAAAACTAAACCTAAACATGGCAGCAGCTATGAAAATATAAAGAACACACAACAGAGTAAGATAAGCATGAAAATCCTATGATGTGTTCTAGATTGGACTGGAGTGTGTTTCTCTCCCACACAAAGTAAGCTGGGGTATAACTTGTTATGAACAACAAGCAAAACTAAATAAAACTAAAAAGGAAACCTAAGATTGAGACGCTCCAAGCATAGCACATAACGCGTGAAGTGATAAAAATATAATGAGACGGAGGACGAACTGATGATTGTTGATGGAGAAGGGGATGCACGGGGGCATCCCCAAGCTTAGACGCTTGAGTCTTCTTGGATATTTATTGGGGATTGATACGTCCGAAACATATCGATAATTTCTGCTCGCTCCATGCATGTTTTGTGTGATATTACTATGATATAGATACACTTTCATACACTTTTGATCATATTTGGACTAACCTATTAACTCAGTGCACCCCAGTGCCAGTTTCAGTTTTCTGGTGTTTTTCTTTTTCAGTTTTCCCCATATAAAAAGTGTTCCAAAAATCCAGGATAAGGTTCCTGAGCAACCAAATAATTTAAAGGAACATCCTGAGGATCAATAGGAGCTTGCTTGGTAAGTAGAGACATGATAAGGTCAACCTTTTCATTTAGAGAGGAGATCTCCTCGACAAAATTTACCTTCTTACCAGTTGGAGATCTTTCGGTGTGCCACTGAGAGTAGTTCAGCATCATCTCATCAAGTAGCTTTGTGGAAGCACCAAGTGTGGTTGACATAAAAGTTCCTCCTGCGGCCGAATCTAACAGGTTCCGAGAGGTAAAGTTCAAGCCTGCATAAAAAGTCTGTATAACCATCCAGGTAGTCAGTCCATGTGTGGGGCAGTTCTTGACAAGAGATTTCATGCGTTCCCAAGATTAGGCTACGTGTTCATTATCCAATTGCCTGAAATTCATAATGTTACTCCTCAATTGGATAATCTTAGCAGGTGGGTAGTACTTCCCAATAAAAGCATCTTTGCACTTATCCCAAGAATCTATGCTATTCCTAGGCAAAGATTGAAACCAGATTTTAGCTCCGTCCCTCAAAGAGAAAGGAAAAAAGCTTGAGCTTAACAACATCACCTTCTACTTCTTTATACTTTTGCATATCACATAATTCAACAAAATTATTCAAGTGTAAAGCAGCAGCATCTCCAGCACCAGAGAATTGATCTCTCATAACAAGGTTTAGCAAAGCAGGTTTAATTTCATAAGAGGTAGCTGAAGTGGCAGGTGTGGCAATAGGAGTGCAGATAAAGTCACTGTTGTTGTGACTAGTGAATTCACACAACTTGGGTGTTTTCATTGGAACCCATAGCAGCAGCAGCAGCAGCAGGTATTTTTGGTATTTTTGATAAGGGACACAAAAGTAAAAACTGAAAGGTAAACTAACAAGACTAAAAAGCAAAGATAAAAGATAGTGTGAAACTCCCCTATCTTGTAGACTGGAGTCCCCGGCAACGGCGCCAGAAATTGGCTTGATACGGTGAGGATCTCTCACTCCTCGTTGGTTACCCCAAGTGGAAGGTGATATGTAGCGTAGCAGCAAATTTCACTCGGTGAAGATACCAAGGTTTGTCTCTAGTAGGACTCGCAGAAATACAAGAAGGTGTCACGGCGCTTGACGTGGACCTGCACACAGCAACAAATAACTTTGCTCCCAACGAGTACAGAGGAGTTGTCAATTCCTCCGGCCTTGCTGTTTACAAAGGATCAACGCAAGAGATAATAATAGTGGCAACTGAAAGTAAAGACTAAAAGTAAACTAAGGATGTAAACAGTAATGTGAAGATGGACCGGGGTCCCGTGATTTTCACTAGTGATGTCTCTCTCCCAAAAGACGATAAAAGTGCTAGCGAGGTAAACAAATCACAGCTAGGCAATTGACAGAATTATGAAGGCACCGCAATGCTAACTATGCTGCAAAGAAAGGAAGGGCTCAAAAGCAATGGGCAGTACGCCAAGGTAAGTAGACCGAAATCCAACTGCATCTACTACGAATCATCCACCTTGATATATCTATCCAGAACATCTCGCTGGTATTAAGTTGCGAGCCCACCCAAAGTGTAAACCCAAAGCAACAGACAACTGCATTAAAAAGAACTTTGCGTAAAGTAACAATCCTTGCAACCGCGGTAACAAGCACCATTGTTTTCCCCCTTGTGGCCACAACACATCCCCTAGACTCATGTTTTTCTCACTCAAGCGTGTCATCAGGGGGCATGTACCCACAATCGAGCATAATGTTCCCTCTTGGAGTTACTACCTACCACTTGGCCAAAGAAATAAATAGCAATGGAGAACATGCAAGAATTACTTCGGAACAAAAATACAAAAGATAAGAACCAATTATATTACTCTATCACAATCTGAACATAATCTCATAATCCATCAGATCCCATCAAACTCAGCATAGCAAAAGCAGAAAGATTACATATGTGCCTCGATCATGTTGGGCAGCTCACGAGGTCTAAACCATGAAGCACAAAGAGGGGAGGAGAACATCACATAGTGATACGTCCCAAACGTATCTATAATTTCTGCTTGCTCCATGCATGTTTTGTGTGACTTTGCCATGATTTGCTTGAACTTTCAAACACTTTTGAGAATATTTGGACTAATCTATTAACCCAGTGCACCCAGCTGCCAGTTGCTGTTTTCTGCTGTTTTTGTATTTCAGGTTTTCCGGCCATTAAAAGTGCTCCAAAAAAATCCGGAAAAATTAGATAAAAAATCAGCAACCCGGAAGCTTCCGGAATAACCAAGGCAGCGGAGGGGGGCCACCAAAGGGACTCCAGAAGGGTCCCTAGCGTGGCCCCACCCTAGGTCGCGCCAGGGAGCCTCCTGGCTGCCCCGTGGGTCCCCTCGACACCCCCTCCGCCTATATTTAGCCCTCGGGGTGGAAACCCCTAATATCGATCTCTTTTCCGTGAACCCGCCTCTATACCGCCGCCGCCGCTGTTTCTAGACCGGGGCTGCCTGGAGAAGCTGCCCCGGCACCCTGCCGGGAGGAGGAACCCCCTCCGGGAGACCATCCATAGCCATGGACGCCTCCCGTATGTACCGTGAGTAGTTTCCCTTGGACCATGGGTCCGTGACCAGTAGCTATGTGATGTTCCTCTCCCCTCTTTGTGCTTCCACTTTTGAGACCTCGTGAGCTGCCTCACATGATCGAGGCACTTCTGTAATTTCTGTTGTTGCTATGCCGAGTTTGTGGGGATCTGATGGATTATGAGACTATGTTCAGATTGTGATGAGTAATATATTTGGTTCTTCTCTTTAATATTTTGTTCTTGAGTAAATTCTTGCATGTTCTCCGTTGCAGTATTTTACTTTGGCCAAGTATTTTGTTGCAACTCCAAGAGGGAGCGTTATGCTTGATTGTGGGTTCATCCCCTTGATGTCTAGCTTGAGTGACAGAAACATGAGACTAGGGGATGTGTTGTTGCCAAAACAGGGAGAACAACGGTGCTTGTAACTGTGGTTGCAAGGATTGTTTACTTTACGCAAAGTTCTTTTAAAGCAGTTGTCTGTTGCTTTGGGTTTACACTTTGGGTGGGGCTCGCAACTTAATACCAGTGAGATGTTCTGGATAGGTATATCAAGGTGGATGATTACTAGTAGATGCAGATGGATTTCGGTCTACTTAACTTGGCGTACTGCCCATGCTTTTGAGCCTCTTCCTTTCTTTTGTAGCATATTTAGCATTCGTTTGCGCCCGTGGTCTTGTCAATTGCCCAGCTGTAATTTGTTTACCTTTCATAGCTGTTTATCGTCTTTTGGGAGAGAGACATCACTAGTGAACATCATGGGACCCCGGTCCATATTTCCACCACTGTTTACACCCTCAATTTACTTCCTGTTCTAGTTTCTAGTTGCAGTTATCGCTATCTATTATCTATTGCGTTTGATCCTTTGTAGACGGCAAGGCCGGAGAGATTGAAAACCTCTCTGTACTCGTTGGGAGCAAAGTTATTTGTTGTTGTGTGCAGGTCCACGTCTTCTGTAAGCGCCAGAGCAGAAGACACCTACTTGTCGTCGTCGGAGTCCTGCGGGAGACAATCTTTCAACCTTGGTATCTTTGCCAAGGGAAATTTTCTGCTACACTACATCTCAACCTTCCACTTGAGGTAACCAACGAGGGGCGAGAAGTATTTCCTCGCTAGCATCAAATATCCAACAATTTATAAGGTTGTATTAATAATGATATATATAGCAGTAATAATGTCACGTCCTGAGATCCCTTCTCGACAACCCTGCGAGAAAGCAATCCCGGGAACCATAGTAACATATCATATTATAACCATAATAGTTCAAGTTGTAGTTGCAGATATAGATATGACACTGAGCGTCCTATTACCATGGACATGGCTATTCGAATATCTTTCATCCCTGCAGGGGTTGCACTACTGTTACCCTACATGCTCTAACCCCCAGGTCTCGTACACCTTATTCAGGCATGTCCGACAAAGGAAATCCGACACGACATAGTCCTACCTAGGCTCATCAGAGTGGTCCTCGCCAGTCTTAAGTTCTAAGCGCTCGGGGGTCTTGGGCCTTCACCCCTCGCACTCTGGGTCATTGTGAGCAGGGTGGATACCACGCAACTCCTCTAGGATGCGGATCCGACTATGCCACAATGTTGAACTCGACGTCTTTCAGAGCTTTTGATAGAATGTACACCGCCGAGGGGACCACACCCATTATCCCGCGTGGAGGTAGCGCGTATAAGCATATAGCCATCTCGGATCACTGACACCGATCCCTTAAGTGCATTATTAATAACTCACGGAGACGACCGTGATCGTCGTTCCAATTGGGTAACACAACGGAAAATGAACAGCAGTCAGGCCCACCTCTCTCTCCATGCTCCACCTTCCCTGTCGTCCCGTCAAATCTCGCGGGTACCCTTAGGGGTAATTTCGCGTACTTACCTTATCTCGCGAGCAACCTGGGAGTCACTCAACTTTCGTGGTATGGGTAACTCTCGCGGACAACGATCAGGGCCCAAGCCCACCGTACACCGGTATTCCCTCTTTGTCGTCCCGCCACAATACCTCTCGTGGGAACCATTGGGTCACCTGACTCCTTACCTTTCTTGCGTCCGATGAAGTTGCAATAATGTAAAGTCCCACGTTCACTCCCCAGAGTGATCGCGGCCCGATAACTAAGCATAGCAGACTGATAAGGATGTAGGGCTAACTAATGAGTAAATATTCTAAGCAGCATAGGACAAGATAGGGTACAATAGTAAAGGGACGAAAAACACATGTAATGCAATAGAATAGGAATTAACGTGCAACAGCAGCAGCAATGCCTAGTGCAAGAAATGTACGGAAAAGATAGGAGATATCTGGGGGAGGGGAATGACTCTGCTTGCCTAGAAGCTCAACAGTAGGGGTACAACCGTCGACGTAGTAGTCGTACTCAACGGTGTCATCGGCGATAGTCGCGGGGTCTACCGGAAGAATAAAGGGGGAGAAACAATAAATACACGACAATAATAGCAACACCGATGAAAGGATACGTCAAGCTAGATGTGAACTAACGCGATGGTACACATTACAGACGAAACGGGAATTTAACCAGATGTTTTACCGGCTCCGGGTAATTACCGGACAAACGATTCGAAGGGCGAAAGTCTCGGGTTCTGTATTTAGAGGGGTGTGGTGGGTATACGGGTAGCATATTTATATTTGTTATATTTCACTGAGCAACTTTCATGTATAAAGTATTTTCATCTCACTTACGGTTTAAAAGATATTCAATTTCAAAGTTTAAATCATTTCCTAGAATTCTTTATTATTATTAAATCAACATTATCCATAGCTTTATCCAGAACAGTACACTGATTGGTGGGACCTATATGTCATAGACAGTGGCTAGTTAAACCTATTTTATTTAACTAAACAATAAAGATGGCCCACATGTCATCTACACATATAATAAACTATATTTTATTTAATCTAAAAAGCCGATGGAGCCCATCTGTCATCGGCACATGTTTTAATCATTTGATTTAAATAAATATTAAGCTGTTGGGCCCAAATATAATACACATAATGGGGATTTAATTTTGTTAAACAATGGTTAGGGGCTAATCTAAATGGCAGGCCCCACTTGGCAGTGGCACCAGGCCACAACACGAGCACATGCCATGGCCGTGGCCACGCTGGCTCACGGCGGCTCACGGTGGCGCGGCGAGGCCGGCCGGCGAGGGGGCCGCGGCGGGCGGCGGCCAACGCGGCGAGGGCGCCGGCGCGCGATGAACTAGGGCACGCATGGGCGAGGCACGAGGGCACGCAGGCGCAGCCATGGCGAGCGGTGGCGGACGAAGCGCGGCGTCGACAAGGAGGTAATATGTGGAAATGGTAGCACAATTGAGAGGGGGAGGGGAGGCGTGGGCTCACCAGGGAGCTAGGGTGGGCTCTATTGCGTCGGGGATGGCTGGGGTCGAGGGGATCGACCGAAAGCGGCCACCGGGGCTGAAGACGACGACGAGCTCGAGGACGAGCCGGCAGCGAGCTCCATCTCGAAATGGTGCACGACGATGACGGAGATGAGCCTCCCGGATCTCCTGGACAATATGAGGGGGAGAATGGACGCCGGTGGCCGCGAGTCCCTCCGAGGTCCGCCCACGGTTGCGCACGATCGAGCTGCGGGAGAGGAGAACGGAGGCACAATGGGGAATCGGGGGGCGGCTAGGGTTCGGGGAGGGGTTGGGGGTCTTCATACACTCGCTGGTGGCCGTCGGATGGCCGCCACGACGACCACAGTGGTCATGGCGGGAGAGGATGGACGCCACACACTCGTGAACAGGGGGAAGAAGAAGACAAGGAAGGAGGAGTGGGCTGGGCGCAGTTGTTGATGCCCTATGCGAAGAATAAACATTTTCCATATACTACTACTACAAACCGGCTAAGTTTCCAGCCATGATGTGCATTTGTAGTGTAAACCATCAGTTCTTTCTTGGCTGACACGTGTATCCTGGTGTTCCTCTTTTCTAATTTTTTTACTCATAGTTACTATTATATGTGAATGGTCTTCATTTCATATCAAGGAAAGAACAAAGACCATTCCAAACGTGTGACCTTTGCATTTGCTCCCTTTTTTGACTTTTTTTTAGTCATGGAAATTTACTGCTTAAGACCATGAAATATCTTCAACTAGGGTCGATTGTCGACCACTGCTCACTTGCTATTTTCTTTCTTCCTTCTTCCAGGAAGTAAAACAAAACACACGCCTTGCATCAAAATTTATAGCCGGTCATCGCTAATCATACTTTATTCATTTTGATTACAGTAAAAATTAAGGATCAGTTGTAGTTTTTCTATAACCTGTAGCAAAAAAAGTAACACTTTCATCACCGGTCACACTCTTTGAAATGGATGTGTGTAGCCGGTCATCGCTAATCATACTTTATTAACTTTGATTGCGGTAAAAATTAAGGATCAGTGGTAGTTTTTCTGTAAACGTAGCAAAAAAAGTAACAATGTCATCAGCGGCCACACTCTCTAAAATGGATGCGCATACCACTAAAATACATCTATATACATCCGTTTGAACGATAAGTAACATGGATGAGCATAGCAACATTTTTTGACCCACTTTTAAATAAATGTGTTTAGCATTAAAATACATCTAGATACATTTATTTAGCAAAAAATAACATGGATCAATGTAGTAGCATTTTAGTAACATAGATCAATATAGTAGCCTTGCCTCCATGCAAATTAACATGTCTTACTGCAGTTTATATAGTTGTTCGGATTGAAATGAGCTTACTTTAAACTCTAATCCCTTTCACACACATCATATGTTAAAAATGTATCTGATTAAAATAGGCCGGCTATTCCACAGGCGCGGCGTACCGCCGCGCTTTTCTCCGCTAGTTTCTTTCATGTTGTGCTTCTATCTCTACTGTTTTTTTTGTTTGGCCATCAATTGATTTTTGTAAAATGTCAAGAATGGAGGAGGAGTATATTAGTACCAATCTTCAAGAACAAAGGGGATGTTCAGAGTTGTACTAATTACCGCGGGATTAAGCTAATTAGCCATACAATGAAGCTATGGGAGAGAGTCATTGAGCACCGTGTAAGAGGCATGACACGCGTGACCAAAAATCAATTTGGTTTCATGCCTGGAAGGTCGACCATGGAAGCCATTTTCTTGGTATGACAACTTATGGAGAGATAAAAGGAGCAAAAGAAGGACCTGCATATGGTGTTCATTGACTTGGAGAAGGCCTACGATAAGATACCGCGGGATGTCATGTGGTGGGCGTTGGAAAAACACAAAGTCCCGACAAAGTAAATTACCCTCATCAAGGATATGTACGACAATGTTGTGACAAGTGTGCGAACAAGCGATGGCGACACTGATGACTTCCCAATCAAAATAGGACTGCACCAGGGGTCAGCTTTGAGCCCTTATCTTTTCACATTGGTGATGGATGAGGTCACACGGGATATACAAGGGGACATCCCATGGTGTATGCTCTTCGCAGACGATGTGGTGCTAGTCGACGATAGTCGCGCGGGGGTTAATAGGAAGCTGGAGCTGTGGAGACAGACTTTGGAATCGAAAGGTTTTAGGCTTAGTAGAACTAAAACTGAGTACATGAGGTGTGGTTTTAGTACTACTAACCATGGGGAAGAGGAGGAAGTTAGCCTTGAGGGGCAAGTGGTACCTCAGAAGGACACCTTTCGATATTTGGGGTCAATGCTGCAGAAGGATGGTGATGTTGATGAACACGTTAGCCATCGAATCAAAGTTGGATGGCTAAAGTGGCGCCAAGCTTCTGGTGTTCTCTGTGATAAGAGAGTGCCACAAAAGCTAAAAGGCAAGTTCTATAGAACGGCGATTCGACCTGCGATGTTGTATGGTGCTGAATGTTGGCCAACTAAAAGGCGACATGTCCAACAACTAGGTGTGGCAGAGATGCGCATGTTGAGATGGGCATGTGGCCACACAAGGAAGGATCGGATCCGGAATGATGTTATATGGGAGAGAGTTGGGGTGGCACCAATTGAAGAGAAGCTTGTCCAACATCGTCTGAGATGGTTTGGGCATATCCAGCGTAGGCCTTCTGAAGCGACTGTGCATATCGGGCGGTTAAGGCGTGCTGATAATGTCAAGAGAGGTCGGGGGAGGCCAAACTTGACTTGGGAGGAGTCTGTGAAGAGAGACCTGAAGGACTGGGCTATCAACAAAGATCTAGCTCTAGACAGGGGTGTGTGGAAGTTAGCTATCCACGTGCCAGAACCGTGATTTGGTTACGATATCTTTTGGGTTTCAACTCTAGCCTACCCCAACTTGTTTGGGACTGACAGGCTTTGTTGTTGTTGTTGTTGTTGTCTAAGTGATCCCAATATTCATATTACATATTTGTGCTCTGTTACAAAAAGTTTTGAGCAGAAATAAATTCATTTGAGTTTTTTTCTAATTACTAAATGATTATATGGTTTGTTTTGGCTACTGCCGTGATTTACTTTGTTTATTTAAAAATCATAATAATTATTGGTTCATATAATTTCGTTGCCCATAGATTATTTGTAACATTATAAAAAAATCCACAATTTTTATGCAACATTTATTACCCACTTTTATTTTAATTTCCAAGGGTAATTTAATATTCTAAAATATTGGTTTCATTTCTATAATTGCTTTGGGATCATTTACAATATTAAGAACATTTTTTTAATCATTTGAAGAAGTTTTATCTTGACTATCATTTGCATTTTTTATGAAGTTGAATTATTTTCTTAATGCATTCTAATTATGAAAAATATGTCGATTAGCTAAGCTAATAAAGTCATTAGGATTTGGGGATGTTACACCCGCCAAGATGTTTACTTCAAGCTCCGCCACTGGCGATATATATATAGGCCACTAATTACTTAACCACTAACCAGCAGAGCTGGCACTTCATTCCTGAAGGATTGCTTAGATTTTCTCCAGCTTTTTGTTGATCCCATGCCCTGCTTTCAGTAGCTCAACAATGAAAACTTCAAATTATTCTTCTCTTGTTTAAGCACATCCCTCTCATCCTTTGTAACACCCCGGCCAAATCTATCGATTGCCTACTGATTCCTGGCCGTTGCGCCTGGGATCTAGACTATTCTCACATACCAATAATAATATTTTGTTTTCTGAACATTTTGTCCTCACTTGTGCGCACATGGGATCAAGTTCCTAGTCGATCTTCCATTATAAGACAATCCAAGCCAAGCAAACTTTGAGGTCCCTTTCTGATGGGCTTTCGAAAAATAAGGTACACCCTGTTGATATGGATAGTCTATCATTCCTATTAAGATTGGGATGTCACATACATCCCCACTTAATGGAATCAACATGCCCATCGATCCAACATGAACGTTTCCTTTTGGCACATGTTTGTGTCTGCCAGTGCTTGCATCTACATGTACAGCATGTAAGCTTCACTAAGCCGTACACACCCTGTGTATCGGACAGGGTTGGCTCTGATACCAACTGTAATGCCCTGGCCAAACCTACCAGTTCCCCACTGATTCATGTTTGCTGCGTATGAGATCTAGACTGCCCTCACATATCAACACTAGTATTTTTTGCGCAACTTGTTCTCACTCATGCGTACCTAGGATCAATTTTCCAGTCGTTCACCCATCCTAAGACTACTCTAAGCCAAGCACGCTTAAGTTTGAGGTTCCTTTATGATGGGCTTTCGAAAAAGAAGGTGCACCTTGTTGATATGAGTAGTCTATCATTTTACTAAGCCTGTGATGCCACATCATTGATCCCCTTCATCTTCTACTAGGTGTTCCTAATGACGTCATCTTGTGCCCCTAGGATGCACCTTTCATCCTCCTTTAACTTAAGCTTATCTAGCTAAACTTGCATCTTAGCCTACTTATTTAGCCTTCCTTTTCTTCAGATATGCTTCTTCATCCTGCTCTACCTGAAATAGGTGGTTCTGATGTTTGCCATCGTGCCAATAAAAAGATAAGAAACATCTTCCACAAACTAGTGGTACTGATTGCCCATATCATCATGCTCCTTCTTGATCTTGGTAATCTCTCTATCAGGAGCCTCCTTGTCCGTCAACCTGCCACGATCTTGCTCATAAAACATATCCTAAAGCCTTGTTAGTCACTTCTGCATGGAGGGGGGGCCAAGGCCCATCAACCCACTCCACAAGCTCACAATTAATACCTCCATGCAAAAGCATAATTCAATGATAAAAAAGCATAATTTAGTGACATGAATAATACATATACTATCTAATGCAATGCAAATTTTATTCAGTTACTAACTAATGTTCATTGACAAAAGAGAACTATCTGTAGCAAAGACATAAAGCAAAAACAAGACTAGTAACAATGGAGCATGTACACTAACAACACTAGCACAAAGCATGAACAATAACACAGACAAAGAATGAACAAATTAATGATCATCCACTGGAATTGACACAACATGGACACTAGATCTTTATCCACTACACTACACCACTACAATTGACATTGTCATCATCCACTAGAGATGGTAGAGCAACATTAACATTCAAATACAAATAAACCTAACCTGCATATCAACTAGATCTGACAGAGTAAACCTAACATACAAATAATAGAGAAAAACTAACCTACGCAGAGCAAGCTAGGAACCTTCTTCCAGTGTCAATTCCATCGAAAGAAACCACCTTGTTGGCTTTCTGCCTATGTAGCATACACCTAAGATCTAAATCCAAAGAACGACCACTGAAGGATGACTCAATAACGGTGTCAGGGGTCTCTTGCCACCATTTCAACGACTAATCAGTAAGAGAAAATTAAATTCAAGGCAAACAAAGCTCAAATCTAGCACTAACCCTAATTTTAGATGACGAGAATACTTATGAACATCTCCATATTCATGGCCATGGCCATGACGAAGTTATCGTTCAGGCTCTCCTTCCCATCCTTACAGGAAAGCATGTCTCGACGGGTACCGGAAGCACCAGTGGCGACGGCGGTATACGAGTAACATGGAAGAAAGAACGAGCAACGAGAGAGTGAGCTTGCGGGAGAGAGTGGGATGAGGTGAGCTGATGAAGAGGAGCAGGTTTTGACCTGGTCGTACCGATCCGACCAAGCGGTTCCAATCAAGTGGCGCAACTAACGACCACCGCCTTCGTTTTCGTGAGCCAGGTGGCCATGTCGACCTAACGTGTGGATTCGCCTTGTCATAATACAGTTTAGACGCCGGAATGACCGACTAGCACCGATTGATTGGTGGTTTTTGCGATGGTTAGCCTATAGAATGATTTTTTTTAAATCCCTGTAAAATGATACACTAAGTTTTTTAGAAGGATCGTCCCAATTTTTTTTTGAACGATGGCAAAAGCTATCTATTAATTAAGAGAGAATAAGAGTTGCTCAGTTAATCAGGAAAAACCGCGCGAAAACCCTCACAACCATTGAGCGACACCCTTAAGATACGTCACAGACCATACCAACGAGTGCGACGTCAAGATCACACGCAAGCGTCATCGACATTACACCTCCCTTAAAAGGCAACATCGCCAACCTGAATTCTACGGCCAAACAGCATAGCTTCGACTTTGGTGATGAGCTTAGAAGGACAAAACCAGGCTCAATAGACGCCACAAAAAATCAGGGCAACCTGTCATCAGTTATCAGTCATTGTATATCACAGCCCCGTCATCGCAGCTATATAATACAGCAGTTTTATGCGATTCACTCTCTACACCGCATTTGTTCTCCGGGGAGCGCATGTGCACCAGGGAACGAACGACCATGCAGCTTCTTCGTCACTGGCTTCCTTTCAGCTTCCACGAACAAACGCAGAAACCGTCTCCAGCAGCTGCAACCAGCAAGTCAATAAAAACTCAACAACTTATCTACGTCCCCGCAGCTAGTCAACGTCTTCCTCCACTCAACAACAAACACAAAACGCCCCGAACTCTCCTGTCTGCTTAGTTAGTGCTGCCATTCATCGGAGGAGCGATCGAGGCTGTCGAGGTGTGCCGGAGAAGATGCCGCCGCCGCCGGCGTCTGCGACGCCTGCCTCGAGCGCTGCGGCGGCGCACCCATGCTTGAGGACACACGGGAAGGAAGTCGCCAGGCTGCACCTGTTCGACTGGATCGTGCTGCTCCTGCTCGTCGCCGCGTACGGCGTGCTCGGCCTGGTCCAGCCGTTCCACCGCTTCGTCGCGCAGGACATGATGACCAGCCTCCGCTACCCCATGAAGAGCAGCACCGTGCCCGACTGGGCCGTGCCGGTACGCGCGCACCTCATCTTCTGAAGAGAAAAATCATCCATGTTCAGGGTTCCATATGAGAAATTACAACTGCGGTTTCCCGGGAGTGAACTTTGATTGCTGTCGAAATTTTCATGCAGGTTATCGCCATCGTTGTGCCGGTGGTTTTAATCGTTGGAATATACATCAGGAGGAGGAACGTTTATGACCTGCATCACGCTATCCTTGGCAAGTTTATTCATTTCTCACGCTAGCTAATGTCCATTAGCTTAATTCTGACACACACTATTCCCAAGCAGGCCTCTTGTTTTCCGTTCTCATAACGGCTATCGTGACCGTTGCGATTAAGGACGCTGTTGGCAGGCCGCGCCCGGACTTCTTCTGGCGCTGCTTTCCTGACGGAGTGCCGGTGAGTTCCCTTGTAACCGGCTTGACCTGTCACAGAGTTATATCCATCAGTAACTCTGAGCTAACGATTTACCTGAACACCCGATTTTATTATAGAAGTACAACAACATCACCGGAGACGTCATATGCCACGGTAAATCGGGCGTGATGAAGGAGGGGTACAAGAGCTTCCCAAGCGGGCATGCTTCAGGTAAATTCTGAATGCCGTTCTCTGAAACTTTGACACGACTGTCCATTTTCCCGGTTTACAACATCCTCTCATTCTTGTCTTGCAATGGCTGGTTGTCTTTAATTTCCTGTCGTCTTCAAGGTTGTTTTGCTGGGCTTGGATTTCTGTCATGGTACCTGGCGGGAAAACTCAAGGCCTTTGATCGAAGAGGCCATGTCGCCAAGCTCTGCATCGTTCTTCTGCCTCTGCTTCTCGCAACGATGGTTGCGATATCGCGGGTCACTGACTACTGGCACCACTGGCAGGATGTGTTTGCTGGTGGAGTTCTTGGTAATTGAAGTGTCCAATTAAGATCTGTTAGTTTCCGTCTACTATACCTCTGATGATTCCTAAATAGGATCACATAGCCGCTGACTGTGCTTGATACAACTATGCAGGATTGGTGGTTGCTTCGTCTTGCTACCTTCAGTTCTTTCCGCCACCCTACAGTGAACATGGTATGATGCATAGTTTCATATGTTAGAATAGAGTAAAGTTATTCTTCTTAAGAAGTGTTAATTCATGAACTGTTGAATGATAGGAGTTTGGCCTCATGCGTACTTGGAGCACATTCGTCGCCCCGAAGGTGAAATGCAAGTGCAGTCAACAGCAAATATACAGAACCAGTCACTGCATGCCACTTGATTTTTGTAGATCTAATGAGATGAGAACCACCAGCCAAGCACTAGATTCCATGGAAGAAGGAAGCAGAGATCAATGATTGATGAACACAAAGTTGCAGTTTCTCTCTTTCCTCTTATTTTTGTACTAATGCAATTGACTAAGAAATGGATGACTTCATACCGTCACACTACGTGAAAAGAAGTTAACAGTGACAGGGTGAATAACCACCAATAGAAAAGCTATAAGTGATTGTTGTTCTGGATGCGAGGTTTTAGCACATAACACCACTTGTTGGGGCTTCTTTTGCGCAAAACCACAACTCTTGATTTTTTTTGCAGAGAACACCACTATTTGGGGTAATTATTTGCAGAGAACACATAAAACACTATTAGCTCGTTTGATCCCAAATTAACAAACTGGGCCCTCCAATCAAGACCTCAAATTTTGTTTGTTCAAATTTGTGGGCTACTTTCAGCAACTATTTTATGTTTTCATTTAATGATGTATTGATTTGAAAAATAATCAAACTGTGCAATGAAAACCTACACAAGACATAGTTGTCTAAACTATATCATACAAAGATATATCATGAACTGAAAATAAAAAATAGTTTTATGAAGTACCCCACAAAATTTGAAGTTCTAATGGATCGGTCCAGACGGAAATGTCTTGTGTAGCCCGAGCTACAATAGCTCGTTTTTTTTTTTTGAAAAATTAAAAAATAATATTAAAACAGTTCAAAAAAATTGAATTTTTTTATGGATATACATACACATGTATAGGACATTTGTGCAAATTTTTAGACCATTATACTCTAATGCACCGCTGGATTTGTTTTGACAAATATTTGATTTTAACTGGGCCTTTTTTCCTTGAATTTGGGCCAAAAATTTGTTATTTTTATGCAGACTGCATATTACAATATTTTCAAACGAAATTTTACACGCTCATGCAGAATTCATATAGGTTTCCACGGAGCTACACTAGTTCCACCTTGCTAATTTAGGATCAAACGAGTTAATAGCATGTTATGTGTTTTCTGCAAATAATTACCCCAAATAGTGGTGTTCTCTGCAAAAAAGTTTAAGAGTTGTGGTTCTGCGCAAAACAAGCCCCAACAAGTAGTGCTATCTGCTAAAACCTGTCTGGATGCACAACTTATTTATGGATGTGTCCAGGTCATGTATGACATATCACCGGTGGACCTTCTGGAATGACGAACCCTGTCAACCTCGATGCGTCACTAACAACCTGAAAGTCTAAGAGGGATTAATTACATGGAAAGAAGGCAAGAAACTGAGCGGAAGCGCTCAGGATCAAAGATTTCTGATGACACTCTATAATCCATGCCTTGCTCACCCCTTAGTCAATGTCATCACTGTGATGTTGTTACTCTTAAGAGCATAACAGGGTGACTTCGGCGGGCTATAGGAGACGTCACATATGTTTTTGCTTAGTTGGAGGAAAGAGAAGAGGAGAGAGAAAAAGAAAAGAAGTGGGTTGTATGATTACACTTGGCCATAGTATGGGTTTCAACACACTTGTGAGAGAAAAACATGACTCACATATTAATGATATGTAAATTAAATGAAAAATTCTTGTAAGAGTGAATCATTAGATTGGCTATAGGCCGCATGGCAACTTCATATAACCGATTATTGTCTATATTATTACGATGCTCTAATATTGCTACCTTTCTCCATGATCCGCGCTACCGAGTTGAGCACAAGGTAATTACAAAATCTCATCATGGAGCTGAAGCTTACAGCACGGAGGCACACAATGTAGGTTAGAGAATTGTAGGAACACATTTGAAGGTCGCAAGATTTTTTTTAAAGCAATCTCTTCTTTAGATGATAAAACCCTAAAACCACATCAAAAAGTATGATAAGTTAAAAACAAGATAGTATTCATGAGATAACATGAAAGCCAAGAAAATCATAAATAAATGAACATCAATGCAGCTCAGAATCTACTACGATCTACAATCCAAGTGTTCTTGTTTAACACAATGGAGAGGAATGTTGTATGGCATCTCTCTTAACAAATTTGAGTTTAGCATCAATCAACCAATTGTTAATGCACTTTTTTTATTATTATGACAAGTCAAGTGTAATTTTAATGAGTGATATTTTTGCACTCATTACATCATTGTTTAAACCAGATAATCCTGAAAAACTCGAGATATGTCACTCTGATTTTCCATTAATGACTAATGAATGCAAGATCACAAAATCCTTTTTTATTGTGTTTCCTCCGGAAAATTGGCCAAACATGAAAGCATATCACTTATGAGAAGGAAACAAAGAAGCAAGGTGTAGTAGGAGATCAACAGAAAGACGCAGGAGGTCAGTATGCCTCTTTTGGTATGGATGCGTTGCCCATACCAGCATCCGTACCATGTGTTAGGAGTTGTGTATGATCCTCGATCGTGATCAACCTTTATAAAGAGGGAGACATCCAATTCAAAAGAGAGAGAGAGAGAGAGAGAGAGTGAGAAAGAGATAGATAGATAGATAGATAGATAGAGAGTACAAAGACACCATTCATGAACAAAAGCATAAGTAACCCTAGTGGCCGCCAAAAGTCTCATATAATCTCCCTGGCTAGCCATCACCATCACCCCCATAGCCATCATCTCCTCTAAATTAGTCATACTTGTAATTGGTGTGTCGCGAGTCTAGGATCCCGTGAGGTATGTTGGTACATGATACTCTCATGGTCGCAACCCCTTGGGAAATCCAGGGTGGTTTATCCCAGTTATAACTTCTAAAATATCCTAGAATTTCTCAGACACCTTCGGAGCCTTTTGGGACTTTCCATAAATTTTTGGGACCTTCTCGAGTACTTTTTGTACACTACCGAACCTCCCAGGACGCTACCAAAACAATTTGGAACACTCCCGAAATAATACAAAACACTTATGGAACCCATTCTCCTATCATTAATATCTCCTACTACTCTTTTATTAATCATTGCTCATCAAGTGTGTTACCTTGTAGAAAAGGTCAACGTAATGCAGAACATCTTTTGGTGAATAATTAACAACGCGATTTGAACACATTTGTCATATATTCACAAAAATCTCGATAGAATGAATCTATTGTTAATGCATAAAATCCTCTTTGTTTAAGTTAATAGATGCGGCACACCAATTACAAGTATGTTGGTACATGATACTCTTATGGAACATCTTTTGATCGATATCTTCGTGATCAACACTTTGATCACTATTCGTAGTTATCCTTGTTATCGGTTTTTTTCTCTTTAATTAGTTCTGTATTCTGGTATCCATTCAACCTTAATTCCATGTGTCCGTCCAGAAAATATATGATATCATAATACTTAATGGGCCATGAGAGTATCTCCCATCGTCGAAGGAGCAAATCTCAATCTTGAACTGTTGAACCGAGATATAATTTTTTTTGATAGGCCAGAAAGTGATGATATCATAATACTTAATGGGCCAGGAGAGTATCTTCCATCGTCGAAGGAGAAAATCTCAATCTTGAACTGTTGATACCGAGATATAATTTTTTGATACACTCTTAAGTTACTTTTATTATCACCCAACTACGATGTGATGTTTGGCAACCTTTAAAATAACCATCATGTATGTTGGTGCATGATACTCTCATGGTCTAAGGACGTAAGTAAACATTAACATTTTATATGGATATACCGACAACATAATGACGATGTGATCTCACAATAATTGATAAGTTGGGTCTATCCAACATCCTTGACAAAAATATACTTTTTTTATTGTTGGCATTTTTTACTTGAACAATGCCCATGGACAGGAAAACAAAAACATCGATACATGAGATAGTCCTAGACGCATGACTAGGGATCTGGTCTAGTGTTTATGTTTTCACACATGCAATTAATTCGATGAGGCGCCCACATGGGTCCGAGTGGACAAGAACCTCACAGGATCCTAGGTTCGTGATCGATCGATGACCACAACTTAGATGTCCGCGTTGCGACTATGCTTCCTCAATGCGGAGCTCACCAAGATCGACAAGAAGTGGTCCCAATGTGAGGTCAAGGCTAGGTCGTCATCGTCACCGTCGACAAGGGCAAGGGTCGGGCTGCTCCTCCCTAGCCAAGGCCGGTGTTGGACGAGGTGATGCTACATGGTGTAGGATGCCGAGCGGCTCCTCCACGAGCCGCATGCGGTGACCGGGCATGGCCTATCGCTCCCCCCATTCTGCCGCTAGAAAGACCACCCCAACAATGACACATACTCGATGGAGATGCCGCTGGACAAAATAGTCAGGCATACGAGGTTGTTGTTCGTGTTTTTTTAGCCTTGTTAGTCTTATTATTTGAAAGAAGAAACATCATTTCCAAATTTCAATGAATTAATAGGTCTTACTTTATCATAATTTTCATGAATTTTTGTGCGTTATGGATGAACATTTGCGGTAAACATTGAATGACCAGCTGACATATGAACATCATAGATTGATCTAGAATAGCCAACGGATAAATATTGTGTCTGTTTTAAAGATTTATATTGCAGATGCCTAAGGGAAACTCCAACTCGGCGACCCATTTCATCCGCTTTTATCCGTTTGGGTCGGTTTGGTAAAAAGACGACCCAACGCGGTGAACAAATTCATTTATTGTCATTCGTGCATCCACAGGGAAACCAAGCGGAATCACGCCTCGTCCTTTTGTGTCAGCCATGGCCCCACGTGCCAGCACTCAGCTCCCCGCCCGACCCTATTTAAGTAGACTTGCGTGCGCAGAAGGGCCTCTACACACACGACTCTGTCCTTTTCACCCCCTTGATCCCCGGACGATAACCATCGCCCTTCTCTCTCCTCTGCATCTCCCTAGACGACCATCGATACAATGTTGCACCGTGGATCCCTTTCAAGGCTGCGAAGCATGGCTAGGAGGCCTCCTTGTCCTCAGCCCCTCAGCACCGTGCTGCATCGTTCACTGTGACGTCGCCCGTGGCCTCGCGGAACCGCGTGCGCATGTTTGTCGACCAGTGCCAATGATATTGGAAGGCTGCAAGCTACTCCCATGAATGGCATCTGAACTTGGAGAGGGTTTCGGTGCCGCCTGTTCGAACCAGCGACCGTGCCCGCGAGAACGAGATCTGGCTCCCTTGAGCCCTGCTCCTCGACCACCTCCGCCACGACCCGGTCTACACGATCGACTCGTCGTTCAGGGACATGTGTGGTTCCAGGACGAGCGTGATGCGTGCCACTAGAGTTTTTCGCGGCCCGTGCCCCCAGCCTTGAACAGGTTCCTAGCCCGACACCGCTGCCACCAGCAACCGAGTAGGAGGCTGATCCGGACGAGGCCTACCGCAAGGACATCGAGGACTCGCAGCCTGACGAGGTTGCCCGATAGGATGGGCTTGCTAAGGCGCTAGGCTTGTCAGTAACTCACGATGTCGTCATCCCGAAGACAGAGGAGGATGAGGATTTTGAGCCTCAACGGTCGGTCAATCCTGATCGTAGACATCCACCATCACGATACAACGGAAGATGGTTACTGCACCCACAAGGAGTGCACGGATGAATAGAGGCCGTCAATCCTAGAATCGCACCCGCCCACGCCAATCGTCCCGGAGCAGCCGGGGCCACAACAACAGCCGAAACCGTAGTAAAACATCTTGTGATCGGATTTGCCATGGGATCCTCACCATGGACTATGCCTGATCTATTTGTGGTCGCCCTCTTAAAATTACCCTAACTCCGGCAGTTGTTTGTTTGACCTGCTGATCGTACACGGACCATTCTGTTGTAGCCACTGGCCGTTGGATAATTACGATATCCTCGACCAACAAGGCGGCAGCTACACTGCCGACAGCACCGGGTCGGTATCGAAACGGGTGGGGAAGTGTACGTATAGAACCAAAACTACGTCATCTTCTGACCGAATCTTCTTCTGGCCCATCAACCGTTTTATACAGGCATATGTTCTGAACATATTTTTCGGTAAGAAAAAAAAATGAATGGAACAGACATAAACTATGGTTTGAAGACTGACAACATAATTTCAGATCTGGGAAGCAGCCAACCAGGGAATGGCTAGACAATGATCCACAAAATGATTGGCCCCTAGGCGGCTAGGTGCTGGTGCACATGACTGGCATGCGATGTGCCCAGGACTCCGGACTCAGCCCAGTCTGGATTCGCTCTTTTGCCCACATGCCCATGCCCCAACACACTTGATTTCATCTACCCTTCCAACTTCCAAGCTAGCAGCCTTGTCTCACAAAAAAAATGTAGCAAGCAGCCTATTATCTTGTGAATTTCTCGTATTTATATATATAGTTTTTGCACAAAGAGAAAAAAATAACAAGGGGGAATAGAATAGACCAGTGAAGGAATGTTGCCACTGAAAATTTGCTCTAGCTTAGCTGAAATGCTGTAATTATTTCTTGAGAATACACAAATTCAGCAGGGCTCGCTTAAGCCGGACCTGTCCGTAACTCAAAGCTTCTAGTACCTCGCTTTTGAGGCGTGTTTCTTGAGCAGAAAAGGGCCATGTTACGAAGAAAAGTCACGGATCCACACCGGAATAACTACTTTTGGAACTACTGGACACTCCACGTGAAAATCATTGACGGATATAATACGCAAGCTAATACTCTCTCCATTCACCAGTATACTAAAATATTTTTTTTATGTATATAAGGTGTTTTAGTGTGTTTATTCATTTACTTTAGTTATATGTAATCTATATTAAAGTATTTAATATATTTTATAACAGTAAACAAAGAAAGTAGTATTGTACGAGAACTAGAATAAACGGGTTTCTTTTCTCTACAAGTAGAACTTTTTGTAAGGAAATTATCCTGACCTTTGCATTCATAATGCAAACAATCACATTTTATGAAACATGTATCAAGTTTAAGTTATCGAGTATCAAACAAAAAACACAAAAACATATAATACAATTACAACCAGTCGGATCGAAAATTACATAGCTCGTTCATGTACTCCCTCCGTTCTTATTTAGTCCGGATATTAGCTTGAGTCAAAGTCAAGCTTTGTAAACTTTGACCAAAAATATAAACCAAAAATATTAACATATGAAATAAAAAATCAATGCCATTAGATTTATTATTGAATGTACTTTCACATCATATAGATTTGTTATAGTAAATGTTCATATATTTTTCTATAGATTTGGTCAAACTTTACGAAGTTTGACTTTAGTCAACTCTAATATGCAGAGTAAATAAAAACGGAGGGAGTAATTACAAGTAGCTTGTCAACTAAACTGGTTGAATAAAACTTGAGCATCCGTTTTCAGTTGGCTGCACCAACAAGTCATAATCATCGGCGTTCCAATATTGCAGTGATGACTACCACACGAATTTGGTCCTTCAAGTTATGATGAATATCACTCTACCAATTTTCAAACAAATTTAGAATAGTCATTACTGATTCTAAATTGTAAGGAACACTAATCGTGCTTCATATCATGATAGTAAATGAACACAACATAAATAAACGGTGAAATATCTCCTCCTGATTATAGAAATAACATTTTTTGCTATCATGCCAATTACGTTTAGCATGGTTATTTTAGTAAGAACTACCCCCTATGCAAAAAGCACATGAAAAAATGACGGTTAAATTTGTAAATATGTTTTCTATCAAAAATAGAATCATAATCCATGAGATCCACCTACACCAACTTCCCAATGAAGACACAACTATTGGTTAACCTCCACCTGAAAAAATCAGGCATATGAGTTAGATTAATCGACATCATTCCTGAAACCAATGAATTTACTTAGTCTGTTGTCACCTAGGAAGGCCTTGTGAAATTATATATTCAAGGGAAGAGCCTCAAGAACAAAAGTCACTGATTCTTTTTTTTCGAGTACAGTATTATGCAAGGCCGAGTATTATAAAGAAAATGGAGTGTCACCCAATCAAATATCTTCTCAAAACCTCGTCGATTGATCGGCATCAACCTTAAAGGAGCCTCTCACAGAAAAGATGACCTGACCTTCATCAAGCCCTTCCAAGCGCATGAATCGGTAGGCTTAGCGTTTACTTGAGATAACATTTTAGAGTTTAGCCTTCTCAACACCCATTTAGGTATCGTAAGAAATATATCATGAACATTGGTAAACAAGTAAGGACGACATTGATAAGGGTAAGTCATCCTCCATATGGAAAAAAGCATACGCTTCCAACTATCGAGCTTTTTTCGAAGCAGTCTTCAATAATTATACATTTCGGCCATGTTGATCATCTTATAGTGTCAAATGAATGGCGATGTATATAAACGGAATGGATCCCACTTCGCGACCAAACAATTGCCTCTTTGTCCTTGTGAAAACAAAAGAGCTTACTACAGTGGAAATTAATTTTAATACTCAGAAGTTATTCGAAAAGACATAATATAGACTTCATATTAATTGTCTTTTGAAGATCATATTTCATACAAAATGATGTCATCCGTGTATTGGAGGATAGACACACCTCCATCAACCACATGTGAGATAAGGCCTCGAACCTGACCATCCTCCATAGGTCTCTCTATGAGAATAACCAACATATCTGTCATAGTGTTAAATAAGATTGGTGATATGGGGTCCCATTGCCTCAATCCCAGGGTTTGGAAATAATGATGGATGCCATTGTTGACCTTAACCTAAACACCCTCGCCATGAACATAAGAAACCACTTGTTTCCTACATTCAGTTGCCAAACCTTTCATGCGAAGGGCGTGTTGAAGAAAATACAACTTTACTTTAGTTTAGGCATTTTCAAAGTTCACCTTAAAGATAACTATATCATGTTTCTTAGTGTGGATCTCATAGATCGTGTCATAAAGTACCACCACTCTTTAAAAATTATTGCAACTAGTCATAAAGGTAGTCTTCGTTAGAAGCATGACCATATGATCAATGAAGAACGATCTATTAGTGCCGAAATTTGTGAAGACTTTAAAGTGACATTCAACAAAACAAATAGGTCTAAATTGATGATTTCACACGAAATCTACTTCCTTGAATATATGCGTGATAATTTCTAAGTAGAGAACAAAAGACGAAAGATCATCATTATATAGGTGCACAAACATTGGAAGAAGGTCAACCTTAGTGATCCTCCAATTGTTTTGATAGGACTTAGCGGGAAACTCATATAATCCCGACGCTTTATTACGCTTCGTCTAAGATAGGCATATACAACAATAAATAGCCCACCATTATTTAGTGCAACTATCCAAATCACCACTATTTATAAAAGATCAAACATATTGGGATACATTTAATCTCACATGTTCAATTACCTTCGACCAGCGATCCAGATTATTCCAATGTTGAGCATAACTCAACAAAATTCTAATCCCACACCATTCAACTCCTCCCATAATAACACCCCACGTTACAAAAAAGACAAAATCACAACATTTATCTCCTCCTATACAAATGCATGTTACAATGGAAATAAAAAATCACACCGCCCAATTCCTCCCATAATAACACACCACGTCACAAAGGAAAAAAATACATCATTTATCTCCTCCCATACAAATGCCCGTTAGAAAAAAAATCAACATTTCTTTAAAAATATATTCATTCATGATCATTTTGAAAAATTTCTAAACCTATTAAGATTTTTATTAATATTTTATATTGAACATATCAAAATTTGTAATCATCCACATCATCTTGCGGTCTCTGAATCTCCACTATTTATAAAAGAACACACATATTGTTATATATTAATCTCACACGTTCAATTGCATCGGACCAATGATCCAGATTATTCCAATGTTGAGCACAACTCAACACAATTCAAATCACACACCATCCAACTCTTCTTGTAGTAACACCCCACGTTATAAAGCAAATAAAATCATAATATTTATCTCCTCCTATACAAACAAATGTTATAAAGGGAAGAAAAAAACACACCTTCCAATTCTTTGCATAATAACACACCATGTTACAAAGCAAACAAAATTACAATATTTATCACCTCCCATACAAACGCATGTTACAATAGAAAGAAAAATCAACATATCTTTATACAGCCAAAAGGGTTTAAAAAAAGTTCATTCATGCTCATTTTGAAATTTTTGTAAAGCTATTAAGATTTTTATTGATATTTTTTATTGAACACGTGAATTTATTTTAATCATGCATATTATATTTGTGGTCTCTAGATGTTCAATTTCATGGATTAATTTACAGGAGATATTTTATCCGACATTCCTGAACATGTATAATTTGCATCGTATCATGATACTTATTGTTTTATGATGCAACTTATTTGAAAACTAAGTATTATTTGTACTTGATTTTAGGTTTATATGACACATTTTAGAACAAAATTAGCTATCCTTTTAGTCGGTTTGAAATTAAGTGATGATGATATAATAAATCGAGACTTCGAAGACGATGAAACTAACACATATCCCATATATTGTATGATTGTGAATAGACCTACTTTTTTGAAACCATTAATGTAGAACATTTGTTCTATGACATTATATTAAAATTAAATATGTTCAAAGTATGTTACAAAAATAATCATCTCATCCTATCCCGGTTCTATAAATCACCATGAGTATTATCCTAAAAATGTATCAATCCAAGTATTAAATTTATCCTTATTTTTTTCCTTGCTCCTGTGATTAAGAAGTAATAAATAAGACTTGAGTGCTTCTCTCCAAGCTTTAATTGATGGTGTTTTGAGTTTGAACTTTGTATCATTTCTCTGCATCCATATATGCTAGCAACTCATAATGGCTACTTCCATAGAAATCTCTTTAGGAACACAATTCAACAAGATAAGTGTATCATCTAGTGTAGATAAACCTTTGTCTTTTTCTTTGCTACAATGATGGAATCCCAACAGTTGAGAGAAAAAGGACAATCTCACAATAGATGGAGTGATATTTCCTCAGTTTGGTAGTTGTACAATTCACAACAGTAGGAGGGCAAGTGAAAAGACTTCATGTGCAGAAGGTTTCTTGTGTTGAATCTATCATAGAGTAATAACCAGAATAAATTTTTGTATTTGAGGATGTCTACATTTTTCTAGTCTTTTTGGAAAGTCTTGTGTTATTTTTCTTTGGGAAATATTGCTCTATACAGTTTGGATGTTGAATATCCAGTGTTGCTCCATGTGTACTGGCATTTGTCATTTTCTACTGAAAGTTGAATTGTTGTAATGTGTTCTATCAGTTCCTAGAATTGAGTGAAAGACTCCACATATAATGTGTTTTGAAGTGATCATTAATATCATGAAAATGATTGAATTGTTAATAGATATATTTGGTCTATCAGCAAATGAGAAAAGCTTAGGATATCTATTTTTGATGGTGCCTTGTCCCCAATCATCATGCCATAGAAAAATATTATACCCTTTACCAATAATGCTTTTAGCAAGTGCCTTAAATTGTGGAAGTAGTTTAAGAATGTATTTTTACTAGAAAGGTCCCAAAGGTCTGTTCCATACCACACTATGTTGATAGTATGTATTCCATATAAGATGAACCCATAAGAGATTTTCATGATTGAGAAATTTGTGATGAAATTTTATCTGAAAGCACTGGTTCTTGATATGCAGATTTAGTAGACCCAGTTCACCAAGGCCTTTAGTCTTACACACTTTGTCCCAAATAATAATAGCAATGCCCATATCCTCATGCCATATTTTCTCCCAGAACAATGTCACATGTACTTTTTAATCTGTTCAATAATACCCTATGGGAAAGTCAGTTCTCATGAAGAAAGTTGGCAAGGTAGTGAAAACTTATCTAATCAGTACCAAATTTTCACCATAAGAAAGTATAGTAGAGCATCAAACTAATCTTCTATCGATACTTTTGAGCACATGTGCAAAATCCCCCATCCTAGGCTTTGATATGTTAAGTGACAAGCCCAGATAAGTGAAAGGGAAACCCCCAATTGAGCATAAAAAAGAAGAGGCCAACACTTGCATAACTGAGTTCCTGGTGTTGATTGGGACCATCACAGTTTTTTCATATTTGAACCTGAGCCCAGTGAATAGACCTCCTAAGAAACTCAAAACATCCAACTCATCATTAGAAGTTGAGCTCATCTCACAATCATTTATCCTTTCACCATCTACCAATTAAACAAACGACGACTTAATATATGAATTTTGTTTGTTCATCAACATGGTTGATGATGTCCCTTTATCGGTGTCGTCGATATGTAACGGCAGATGCCATGAGGATAGCTAAAGAGGGGGAGAAACCGAGGTTAGTGTCGCTGGTACCGGAATCGAGAGTGGGAACACACGGTGAGACACCACGATGTACCCAGGTTCGGGGCTCTCCGTAGAGATAACACCCCTAGTCAAGCCGAGCTAGAGGTCGCCCAGAAGAGGATCGCCGAACTGGAGAGTCATCTTGGTGAAAAGGATGGCCGGCTCGGCAGTGCCGAGCAGGAATGTCAACGCCTAGCCGCTACCAAGATTGCTCATGATCATGAAATGTAGAGGCTCGTCGATGCTCGCCACGAGGTAGAGGGTCAACTATTGAAGGAGAAGGACTTGGCTATTAAGCGTGTTGAAGACATGGTTGTCCAGCATCATGAAGACCTCCGAGCTGCCCAAGCGCACTCCGACCTTGCCCTTGCTTGCCTGTAACACTCTCACTATCAGTGAACAGTAATCACCATTACTGTTGATCATTACTGTTTAAAACTTTTGTTTGATCAACTTGGTTCAGTTCAAATTCAACTTCTCTTTTGGTATTGTTGAAAGTCATGTGATCATGGACCTTGGTCAACTTGAATCCAAACAATTCCAAGCTCAAATTAAATACCCTTTGAATTGAATTCAAATCAATCTTGTTCAAAATGCCTTTGATGGATTATTAAAGAATAAAACCAAGTGCAAAATAAACTTTCTCCAAAAATTGTGAAACTACTTTTATAAAATCACAAATATTCAGTGGACCAAATCCAAATGGGTTTGGGTATTTATTGAGTTACAGAAAATTCCAAACAATTCAAACAGTAGGTTAAAACCCTTGCTTTGGGCATTTAATATTTAAAATAAATATCTAATGATTTTCTTTTGCCGCAAAAACTTTTGTGGCACTGTTATATCCTGTTATTCTAATTTTGAGGCACCTAAAATATTTTACAAAAATACCTAGGTTAGTAAAACAAATACAAAATACAGAAAACAAAAAGGAAAAAAAATATATAAACAGAAAACAACTTAGCTAACCTAACCCGTGGGCGAAGCCCTTTTCCCCCCCTCGGCGACGGCCCATCCGGCCCACTCCCCCTTCCCCACCTGCCCCCGTCCCCTCCGTCACCTGCCCCGTCGCCGTGGCGAGCTCGCCGTGGCTGGCGTCTCTCCCGGCCGCCCCCACCTCCCCTGTGCGCGCCGAGACGATAAGGACGCCCCCAGCCACCTCCTGGACACGCCCCTCCTCCATTTCCCCTCCCCCTCTTCTCGGAGTCGTCGGGGAAAGATCCCACCCGAGCCGCCGTTGCCATGGCCGTGAGCTCACGCGGCCAGTGAGCTCGCGTCGCCACGCCGCCTTGTCCAGCGTGTTCCACGTCGTCGTCTTCGTCGCCGAGCGCAAGGAATCGAGACCGGAGCCACTACGTCGAGCGCACGATCAACTTCCCCAACTCCGGCCGCCGCAACGTCGCAGAGGGAATTCGCCGCCGTAAGGACGCCATCGAGACCGCTGCCACCACCACTGCATTCGAGGTGAGCTCCTGCACCTCCCCCATGCCTCCCCTTAGCTTCCCGTTCCTCGTAGTTCGATCCAACATGAGAGCCGTGGCCACCTCGCCGCCGCCGTCCTCCTTCCCGCGGCCTGGAGCCCGCGTTTGACGCGCCAACCGCTTCATCTTGTTCGCACTACACCTAGGAGACGAACCACGTAGCTCAAACCCAAGCCTACCCGCTAGAACTTCGCCGGCGTCACCTTCCGCCCACGGTCCGCCGCCTCGCGCGTCGTCGATGCCGATTCTGGCGACCCCAAGTCGCGCCGCCGCCACCATTCGAACCGTGGTGCTCCTCTGGTTCGAAGGCGCCACCCCACGCCCTCTCCCGTAGCCTGTAGCGCGTGCGCCGTCGACCTCGCCGGCGACGGGCTCCGGTGAGCACTCCGGTGAGGCTGACCGGTGGGCCCCTTCGTCAGCTAGGTCATTAGCCCTAATGATTTTGGTCCCTATCACTGCCATGTGGGCCTGCCCCCTTAATCCCACGGTTAAAAATTAAACAGAGATATAAACCCCCCCCCTTAGCCACTGACCTGTGGGCCCCTGGCCTTTTAAATCAAACTAACAGTTTAATTATGTCCATGTGTCACTGACTACTGGGCCCCAGCTGTAAGTCTTTTTAAAATAAATAGAATTATAAAAACTAGTCGCTGACATGTGGGCCTAGAGGCTATTTTTATTTATTAAAATGTTTTATAAATAAACAGAGGCTGACATGTGGGTCCCACATGTCAGGCACTGTTTTGGATAATGTTCTGGATAATGTTGAATAAATAATAAAGAAATTCATAAAATCATTTAAATGATTTAAAACTTTGAAATTCAATAACTTTTAAACCGTAACTCGGATTCAAAAACTTTATACATGAAAATTGATCAGAAAAATATAAGGAATACGAATACGCTATCCGTATATCTATCACACCCCTCTAACACAACGAACATCGAACCGTCCCCCTCCGGACCGACTGTCCGATAAATTGTCCGGTACTGTTAGAGTGCCCGGATGAGTTTATTCCGAACACGAATGTTTCTCGGAATAAATCAACTAGCACGGATACACCCCCCTTATGTTTTTCCGGTACCCAAGACACCTCCGGCTTGATCCTTCCCCCTCCAGACACCCTGTCCGGTAATCACCCGGAGCTTGTAGTTCATCCTCGGATGAATTTCCGTGCCGAGCAACGTGCATTGCACTGCGTTAGAACACCGTTAACATTTCATCTGTTATGTCATGCATCTGTTGTATATGCTTGCTTTGTATTTACTGTTTCTTCCCCCCTTAATCTCTTGTAGACCCCGCTGCTGCCGTCGACTACACTGTTGCTGAGTACGACTACTTCATCGACGACCCTACCCCTACCGTCGAGCTTCCAGGCAAGCAGAGCCATTCTCTTCCCCAGATATCGCCTACCTTTCCGTACTTTCTTGCACTAGGCATTGTTACTGCTGCTGCTCGATTACAATCCTATTCAATTGCATAGCCTGATTTTGTCGCCCCTTGATGTGCCTTCCTTTATCCTATGCTGCCTATTATTATTATTATTATTATGCATTATTCAGCAGGGAGCCCTGCGCATTGTTAGCTAGGATTAGATAGAGGGCCGTGATCACTCAGGGGAGTGAACGCGGGTACAAATATTATAACTGCACAGGTACGGTACAAAGCAGACACCGCCAAAGGCCCCTATCTGGGTTATGCCTAGTCACCTCAAGTGTGAGCTATCAAGGAGTAATCCTTGTACTCCACTCGAGGCTGACTTTGTCTTACCGCCTTAAGGTCCTGAACAACGGTTGTCCTTCAAGTAAGAAGTCGGGCGACCCAACGGTGCCCGGGAGAGGTATTGCGACGGGACGACAGGGAGGGTACGACCAGTGTACCGGTGTGCTTGGCCCCTGATCGTTGGCCGCGAGAGTTACCAAACCACGAAAGTCGAGCTCCCCTAGGAGCACACGCGAGACAAGGTAAGGAGACGGTTCACCTTGTTGGTAACCGCAGTGACTTGGTGGGACGACGGGGCAGGCACCGATGTACTGGTGGTCTTGGCTGCCGTCGTTGTCCGCGGGTCAGTTAAGTCGAGGCAACGATAACGGTTGTCACGCAGGTTAATTAAAATGCTAAATGGTTCAGTGAATGTCTTGAGTTGGCTATATGCCATGTACGCACTACCTACCCGTGGGAATTACGAGTTATGGGCTCCTTTGCTTCGTAGTGTCGTCCGAGGACTCTTCAGACGTCAGCAGTTCCACGGCTTGCACCGGGAAGTGGTGTTGTCTTATTTTCCGCGGCAGTGTGATTTGTATTTGCTTTGATTTAAATTCACCGGCCAGCCTCGCACCGTGCAGGAGTACGTCGGGGTTAGGGTCCAAAGCCCCGCGTACATAGGATATAGTCCGGCGGATGACCTCTCTGTTGAGTTTGAAAGATGGGCTATGAAGTGTCGGATAGCCTCGGTGGAACGTTCCCTAACAAGGTTCCCGCCACCCTGGAGATCCGTGCGTGTAGCGTAACACAAGTGCACCCCTGCAGGGAAGATTAATCTATTCGAATAGCCGTGTCCACGGTAACAGGACGCTTTATGCTGAAGCTGGATCTTACCACTACAAACTATTATTATTAAACTGTATGGTTCCGGGTTTTCTTCCTCGCAGGGATGTCGAGGAGGTGAACTCAGAGGCATTGCTAATTATTACAACTTATTATTATACAATGCTGCAGCAACTTCTGCTGCATTGTTACTTTATGCTTTATATAAACTGTTGGCTGATTCTTACCTCATGCTGCAAGACATCGTCGGAAGATGCTAGTCTTCGATAGGCCTAGCTTCTTACCCTTGCTCTGGATTTCTGTCTTTCAGTCCACTATATACAGCTTCTTCTTTCCGTTGATACAATGCATCATGCTTAGTAGCGGACGTAAGACTCGCGGGTATACTAGATACTCACCTGCTTTATTTCCTTTACTGTTTTGCCTGATCGGCCGCTGCAGCCGACGTTGGAGCCCAGGAGCAGGAGTACCCCGGAGGCGCCTACTACGACGTCGAGTTCCCCGTTAACCAGGAGTAGTTCGGTGGATCCCTGGCAGGAGGCCTCGCCTTTTCGATCTGTATCTCTGATGTGATTTGTGCTAGCCTTCTTAAGGCAAAACTTGACTAACTATGTCTGTACTCAGATATTATGGCTTGTATGACTTATGTATTCGGGTCCGCGTGACCCCCTCTATTGTAACATATTTGTTTATCCTTTTGTGTTTAGTGTTGTGCTGTGATATTATCACTGTGGCACCCTAATCTCAGCCGTGTACCCTGCGTGTATGATTACTGTACACGGATTGATTTTGGGGGCGTCACATTGCCTCCACTTACTGGTATTTTCCCTTTTTCCCCTTACTCTTGCATTCCGAATGCACCTGTTGCCCTCCGAACTAATTTTTCTCCGATTGCTTTTGCCAGATGCCTGGCCCAACTCCACCACTATTGCCGAGACGGCTGTTTCTGAAGCCCGTCGCGTCAGAGGAGCAGTGGTTGATGTTGATGCTGGTTGGAGTGCTGAGGACTTCGCCGTTGCTTTGGATGCCCGACTGCCCCTTGTCAAAGGTGCGCTCTGCATGTATAAAGCTGGGGGTCCAGAAACTAAATGAGAAGCTCTTCAGGTCATGAACCAAGCCGATTGCTGATGCGACCGCTGAGGATGTTGCCCGGAACCTCAAAGATGCTCTTCACAAGCTTGAAATCATGCTCGACTCCGGGATCCGCGCTGGGATTCAGGCTGCGCTATCCATTGTCAGGAGCTGGTACCCCGAGGTAGATATCAGTCTGCTGAAGGCCATGCGTGAAGGGTCGGAGGAGAGCCTTGCTCCGGTCTGGGTGCAGACATGCCATCTTGCTGATGAACTCTCTGAAGCCATGAATCCTTATGAATTCACCAACTTCGTTGATAGTGCTGGTGCTCAGATTGAATCGCTATCGCTCAGCGAGCTCCTGTACACCACAAGCGAAGATGCTGCGCAGTCTCGGCCTGCTCGGCGCACCAGAAGTAACCCCTCCCACTCCTCGGAGTATGCTGATGATGAAGACGCGAGTGAAGAAGAGGCCGAAGAAGAAGGTGAGGATTCCTCCGACGGCCACTCGGCGAGTGCCACTCAAGATCCACCCAACATCGAGCCCTGCGCCACCGCTTCTTCGTCTTCGGGGGGTGCCACTGGCACCGCTCCGCCTGCCTCAAGTCCTCCTCCTCCGTATGCCACCACTGCCTCAGCTGGTGCTCCCTCTGCTGCCGATGTGCCGACTCTTGAGCTCGTCACACCTTTATTTACCTCTCTTTGCTTTACGAATAATCTGGTTAAATTCTAAGTGCGCCCGTCGAGGGCCACTTTCATGTAATGAACATCATTCGGCCAATCGACCCTACTTGCTTATGAACTTGGCTTTTCCTTAGCTATATATGCTACTCTGCCTTTGCGTTTTTCAACCGATTGCCTTTTTCTTTGCCTCTTTTCTTTCTTTGTTAATATTCCTGCCAACCGCACAGCCGACCTGCGGTCTGTGGTCGGATAAGAGAATAGGCCTCGAAGGAAATTTTGACAAGTACTTCTAGGCTCTCAATTTTGTTCGTAAAGGTAGGGCTACGCAGATGGGCCGATTGCAACCTGCCGACTGTTGGCCTACCGGTCTGGTCACAATCGGTGGGTCTGCCACCGGCTAGCTCCGAACTAAATATACTTTTGGAGTAAGAATTTCTCGATTGACGGTTCTGCTCGGCCATATCCACCCAACATTACAGCTGACCTGCGGTCTGCATTCGGTTCGGACTAGCTTTCACAAACCACTCGCTCGTTTTGCTCTTCCTCTTAAGTATACCCGTTTCGGGGCAACCGACCAGTCCCCAGGTCTGCTTTTGCCGACCTTCGGACTGGGAAATACATACACAAAATTTTGTAACTCATGTCGAATGCAGTCTCATGGACGCACGGCTATTCTCATTGACAATACTTTCACAAGGGGGGATACAACAATACCGCTCAACTGTAAAACGGACACAACAGCTCGGCGTTCCAGGGACGCTCCGTTTTCTGCCCCGAAGTATCCACATATCGGGTCGACTTTCTGAGATCAATAAGGTAGTATGCATTGTTCTTGAGCGCCCGACTGACGATGAATGAACCTTCCCAAGGAGAGGATAACTTGTGCTGGCCATCCGATTTTTGGATTCGGCGCAACACCAAATCACCCTCACGAAAAGCCAGGGGACGGATCTTCTTGTTGTGGTAGTGACGCAGCTTCTTCTGGTATATTGCCGACCTAGACAAGGCCAGGAGACATGCTTCTTCTCTCAGATCAACACCGTCCTCACGAGCTTCCTTGGCTTCTGCCTCTGTGTACATGGCGTGATGAGGTGAGTCGAACTCAATATCACAGGGAAGAATTGCCTCTGCACCATATACTAGGAAGAAGGGAGTAAATCCAGTTGAACGGTTCGGCGTAGTACGCAGACTCCAAAGCACTGCTGGCAGCTCATCGAGCCATGCGCCAGGTGCTCTCTCTAGTGGTTCCACCAATCTTGGCTTGATTCCGGACAAGATGAGACCATTTGCCCGCTCTGCTTGACCATTTGACTGGGGGTGAGCTACGGATGCTACATCCAGCCGAATGCCCTGCTGGGAAGCATACCGAGCTAGCGCCCCTTTTGCAAAGTTTGTTCCATTGTCCGTGATGATGTTGTTCGGCACTCCATATCTGACTGTGATGTACACAATGAATCTGACCGCAGTCGGTCCATCTAGCTTCTTGATCGGCCTTGCCTCGATCCACTTGGTGAACTTGTCCACTGCCACCAATAAGTGTGTCATGCCGCCTCTTGCTGTTTTGAATGGTCCCACCATGTACAGACCCCAAACTGCAAATGGCCATGTGATCGGAATAGTTTTGAGTGTTGAAGCTGGTAAGTGACTCTTTGCTTTGAATCTTTGACACCCACTGCAATGCTTTACTAATTCTTCTACCGCTGCTTTCGCGGTCGGCCAATAGAAACCATGGCGAAAATCCTTGGCAACTATTGCTACAGCTGATGCATGGTGACCACACTCGCCTTGATGGATGTCTTGGATCAATTCCAGCCCCTTGTCTTCTTTCACACAACGCTGAAGGACTCCTGTTGCACTGCGGTGTACTAGCTCATTGTTGATGATAGTGTATGCTCCAGATCGGCGCTGGATTTGCCGAGCTTCTACTTCATCTTGCGGTAGTGTGCCATCCACCAAAAAGTTTCTGATCGGTTCTGCCCATGATGGTGCAACAACAATTACCATTACAATCACTGTTTCTGTTGCTGGCTGTTCGACTTCTGCTACTGGAAGTTCGAAGGAGAAGGAGCCGATTGCATCTTGCACGACCACATCAGTCCCCGAGCTGACGACAGCAACCCCTGGTTCACAATCGGCAGCCCCTGGTGCGGCCGACTTCTTCTCCAGCTTTTTCTTCTTGGCCGACTTCTTTGCTTCGAGCTCTGCCATCTTCAGGTCGTCCGGAATAAAGATTGACTCTGATTCTGGGGATGGCTTGATAGATGGCTTGTGGATGTTTTCTAGAGAGAATCTTGGTGGAATTTCCTTTCTGGTGGACCCCAGCTTGGACAGTGCATCTGCTGCTTCATTCTCAGCTCGGGGGACATGATGGAATTCACACCCTTCAAAGAAACCAGATAACTGCTGCACAAGGAATTTGTAGCTTGCCATATTTTCATCTTTTGCGTCCCAAGTGCCAGTGCATTGCTGCACCACCAGATTGGAATCGCCATAACACCAAATCCGCCGAATGCCAATCTCCTTGGCCAATCGGATACCGTGCACCAATGCTTCATATTCATCCACGTTGTTTGATGCCGCAAAGTGAATCTGCAACACATACTCGAGCTTGTCACCTTTTGGAGAAGTAAGAACAACGCCAGCCCCTAGTCCGGTCATCATCTTGGAGCCATCAAAGTGCATTTGCCAGAACTGAGAGTCCGGACAGGGGGGTGTATACTGAGTTTCTGCCAATCGACCAAAAAATCTGCCAGAGCTTGAGACTTGATTGTAGTTCGAGGCTCATACTTGATCCCATGTGTTGCAATTTCAATAGCCCATTTTGCCACCCGACCAGATGCATCCCGATTGCCGATGATTTCTGCCAGTGGTGTCGAACTGACAACTGTGATCGGATGCGCATGGAAGTAAGGCTTCAGCTTCCTTGCTGCCATGTATACACGGTAGCACATCTTCTGGTAATGGGGGTAGTTTTGCTTGGAGGTTGAGAGCACTTCACTGACATAATATATTGGCCTCTGGACCAATTGTGCCTTGTCCTTTTCAGGACACTCGACCACCATGACAATACTGATCACCCGAGTGGTTGCTGCGATATATAACATCATTGGCTCTTTCTCTTTCGGAGCTGCCAGCACTGGAGCGGTAGACATCATGCGCTTGAGCTGCTTGAATGCTTCGTCCGCTTGCGGGGTCCAAGTAAACTTGTTCGTTTTATTCATCAGCTGATACAGCGGAATTGCTTTCTCTCCCAGCCGACTGAGGAATCGGCTGAGCGATGCTAGGCATCCGGTGAACTTCTGCACATCTTTGAAATTTCTGGGCTTTCCCATCCTCTCGATTGCTGCAATCTTCTCAGGGTTGCACTCTATTCCTCTCTCGGAGACTAGAAATCCGAGCAGCTTGCCGGCCGGCACGCCGAACACACAATTTTCTGGGTTGAGATTGATTTGTACGCTCGCAAGTTTGCGAATGTTTCTCTGAGATCGTCCAACAGGGTTGAACCTTGCACCGACTTGACCACAAGGTCATCTACATACACATGAATGTTATGACCTAATTGAGGTCGAGCGCATCGCTGCATAGTACGCTGATAAGTCGCGCCGCCATTTTTCAGGACAAAGGGCATGGTGATGTAGCAATAATCCCCAAACAGGGTGATGAATGTTGTCTTTATTTGATCGTTTATATCAAGCTTAATCTGGTGATAGCCTGCTGTGGCATCCAGAAAGCACAGGAGCTGACAGCCAGCCGTAGAATCAATCACTTGATCGATACGGGGCAATGCAAAAGGATCCTTGGGGCAGGCCTTATTCAGGCCGGTGTAATCTATACACATGCGCCAAGTTCCATTCTTCTTCGGAACAAGAACTGGATTTGCTAACCAGTCTGGGTAGAATGCTTCTTTCATGAATCCTGCTGCGAGAAACTTGGCTATCTCGTCGCCAATTGCTCTTCTCTTGTCATCTGAAAAGCGCCGAAGTGGCTGCTTGATCGGCTTGGATCCAGGTCGGATGTGAAGCTTGTGCTCGGAAAGTTCCCTCGGTACACCAGGCATGTCATGTGGAGACCATGCGAAGATGTCTCGGTTCTCACGGAGGAACTCGACGAGCTCGCCTTCCTATTTTTTGCTGAGCCCGGCCCCAATGATGACGCACTTGCTTGGGTCGGAGGGGTCCAGGGCGATCCTCTTGCTGTCCTTGGCTGCTTGAAACACGGTCTCATCATCCGATCTCTTGGACTTCGTGCTCGGCATAGGTTCCTTCATCTGAGCTTGGGCCATTGCTACGACCTTGTCGAGCTGGCGCCGTTCTGCATCGATGACCAGAGAATTGGCCAGCCTAGAGCCGACAGACGAACATTCCAGTGACTTATTGTAGTCACTGCACATAGTGATTGGACCATTCGGCCCTGGGAGCTTCATCTTCAGGTAGCGCTGCATTATGTTGAAGATGAACTTGGCTATTGCACGCGATCCGAGCAGAAGATGGTATGGGCTGCTCAGATCGGCCACCCTAAACCAAATCGGATCTCGGCGTAAATTTTCCTCCGAACCAAACACTACGTCCAGCCAAATGCGGCCTAATGGAGTACATGAAAGGCCGGGAAATATCCCATGAAAGATGGTCCTGCTGGGTTCCAACTCGCTCTCACTGTTGACGAGCTTGATCATTGTGTCTCGGTACAGAATGTTGATGGCGCTGCCTCCATCAATGAGAGTCCTGCTGAACTTGCATGAGTAAAAAGGTGCTGCCACAATTGCATCCACCACGAGCGCATAACTTCCCGGTTGGGAATTACGCTCGGGTGGTCTTTTGGGCCCCTTGCTATGACATTGTCCGACCAGTTCATCCTCTGAGAAACTGCTGGCATAGTGGCATTGACTGCCTGCTCATGGGATCTCCCACTGCCCTTGTCATCCGACTCGCCGGTGAAGATCATGTATGCTGCGTCCTGACGCGGGAACTGCGGCCGAGCATTTGCCGGTGGTGGACCTGGGGGTGGGGGTGGTGGTGGGGGAAGGTTTCCTGCTCCTCCCTTTGCCAGACGATCGACCCAGATGCACTGCCGAGTAGTGTGAGATGCGGGCTTGCCAACTCCACTATGCATTTTGCAGGGCTGGTTCATCGTGTCCTCAAAGGTGTATGGGGCCCTGATCTGGCCCTGCGGCCTTTCTTCAGGTTTCTGCCTCCGACTGCCTCCCGCATCCCCTTGTTCTTCTTGCTACTTGACTACTGCCACCTGCCGATTGGCATATTGGGCATCCGGCTGCTCGTCCTTCCTCTTGTTGAAGCATGTGTTGTTGTTGTTGTTGTTGTTGTTGTTTTTGTTGTTATTGAAGTTACCGGGGGTGTTGTTGCAATTGGTGGTGTTGTTGTTGCCAAAGTTGTTGTTCCGCTGGATCTCGCGCCGATTGGGACCATTCGGCCCATTTGCTTCTGCCGACTGCTGCTGTTGCCCTGAGGATTTCCCTTGGATGAAACCACTGGGACTAAACTTGATCGGGCGCATTGCAACATCAGACGCGGTGAATGAATTGGCTATTCTCATCAGATCGGCCAAAGACGTTATCTCCTTGCGCAGGAGCTTATGCTTCAACAAAGACCAGTCCAAGCAGCCGTCAGTGAAATACTGGATGGCTTGGATTTCATGAACTCCCTCGCAAGTGTTTCTGAGCTTGATCCACCGCCGAAGGTAATCGCTAAGGGGCTCGGCCTTTCCTTGTACACAGAGTGCCAGATGCTGAGGCAGACCTGGGCGCTCATACATACCCGTGAAGTTGCGAACAAACGCATCCTCAAAATCCTTCCAGCAATTGATGCTATTGCTGGGAAAACTGTTTAACCAGGACCGAGCTAAACCTTGAAGCATGAGCGGTGCATAGCGTATAGCTAAGCGTCGACCACCTCCTGCGATGCCGACTGCAGTCATATAATCAACCAGCCAATCTTCTGGTTTGGTTGATCCATTGTACTTGGGGGTGTCCCTGGGCAATGTAAAGCCTTTGGGGAACTGCTCTTGCCGAATGCGCGGGCCAAAACAGGCTGGACCCGCTGGTACATCGTCTTCTGGTTGCTTATCCTGCTGCAACTTCTCAATTCGCTGCCTTGCATCATTGTCCGCGATTGCTCGGGGACCTAGACGCTGACTCATTGTCGTCCGGACTGATGCCTCCGGTTGCTCATTGTGCCTGCTGTTGACTACTGGCTCATCCCTCCGACTGCCTCTTGTAACACTCTCACTGTCAGTGAACAGTAATCACCATTACTGTTGATCACTACTGTTCAAAATTTTTGTTTGATCAACTTGGTTCAGCTCAAATTCAATACTCCTTGTTATTGTTGAATGCAATGTGAACCTTGGGCCTTGATCATCATGGGTCAAAACAAAGTCCAACCCATAAACATTTGAAATCAAATTAAATCTCAAAATGCCTTTGGTGGAATATTAAAACCAATGTGCAAAATAAACTTTCTCCAAAAATTGTGAAACTACTTTTATAAAATCACAAATATTCAGTGGACCAAATCCAAATGGGTTTGGGTATTTATTGAGTTATAGAAAATTCCAAACAATTCAAACAGTAGGTTAAAACCCTCATGTTGGGCATTTAATATTTAAAAGAAATATCTAATGATTTTCTTTTGTTGCAAAACCTTTTGTGGCACTGCTATATACTGATATAATAATTTTGAGGCACCTAACACATTTTACAAAAATGCCTAAGTGGGTGAAACAAATATAAAACAGAAAAAAACATGTGAAGATAAAAATAATAAAAACCTAGTCTAACCCCCCCTCTGGCCGAGGCCCACCACCCCCTCCCTTCCCCCCTGGGCCAACCAGCCCACACCCCAGCCCCGATCCACTTAACCCCCTCTTCCCCTACCTACATTGCGCAGGGGGTGCCGTGGAGGGCATCCCCCGGCTGCACGCCATGGCCGGTGCCGTGGAGGGCATCCAGGCCCCCTCCGGCGAGATAAGGCCGCGGTCCTACCCCTTGAGCGAACCCTAACCCTAGGCCTCCTCCATCTCCTCCCCCCCACACCTGTGGCCTTCTTCCACCACGCCCCGAGCGCCGCCGTGGTCACACCATTGTCGCCGCCGTGGCCAACAAGCCCCATCCTCGCCGACGTGTTGTCCGCGGGGTTGCACGTCGTCGACTTCGTCCTCCTCGCCTCTCAATTCGTCCGGGGACCCACTGCGCGCCGCATATCGTCGTCGTCTTCTACCTCCAGTCCGCCGCGAGCTCCTTCGATTCCGGCCACGCCAACCCTCCCCGAGCACTCTGCCAGCCCCTACGCCCCCTGGGTGAGCACCGCCGCTGTATCTATTCCCTCGTGGCCGCCCGAGCAGTCTCCAGCGGGTTCCCCCCTTTCGCATGCTCCGGCCGCCGCAGTTGCGCTCCCCGGCGCCTTCCTGGTCCCACGCAGCGCACGCGAGTGGCACGGCTGGACGCGGTGTGTCCCGTAGGTCCCGTAGATGCGGTTTGCCCGTCAAATGGCTATCTAGCCAGTGAGCTTGGTCGCCGCCGCCTGGCCTGGTTGTTCTCGCCGGCGAGTGCAGGGGATTAGCCCCCTTTGTCTCTCTGATAGGTGGGGCCACTGCGCCAGAAATTTAATTAGCACTAACAGTCCCCCATGTGTAACTGACAGTGGGGCCCTCCTGGTGAGGTTAGCCCCTAATCAATCATTAACAAAAATACCCCTGTTAAGTGATATGTGTGCATGACAGGCGGGGCCTTGCCCCTTTAATTTAAATAAAAATGATTAATTAACCACTGTGTCAATGACACATGGGCCCCATCTGTAAGTCCTTTTGTTTTATTAAAATAAATTGCGGTTGAGAGTATGACATGTGGGCCCTGACATTTTTCTAATTAAATTAAAATGATTTATCACACTGTGAGGTTGACATGTGGGCCCCCCTGTCAGTTTTGACCAGTCAAACTGTGTTGTGGATAATGTTGAATAAAAAATTAAAGAAATTCAGAAAATGATTTAAAATGTTTAAAACTTTGAAATTCAATATCTTTTAAACCGTAACTCAGATTCAAAAACTTTATACATGAAAATTGATCAGAAAAATATAACGAATACGAATACACTATCTTTATGTCTACCTCACCCCCCTAACACACCGATCATCGACATTCCCCCCTCCGGGCTGTTTGTCGATAATTCCCGGTACCGGTAAAAACCTACCGGATGAATTTATTCCGAACACGAAAGTTGTCACGGAATGGTTCAACTAACCCAGATACACCCCGCATATCTTTGTCGGATGACCACGACACCTCCGGCATGATCCCTTCCCCTCCGGACACCCTGTCCGGTAATTACCCGGAGCCGGTATATCATCCCCGGATGAATTTCCGCTCCGAGCTAAGTGCATCGTACGATGTTAGAACAATGTTAACATTTCATCTGTCATGTCATGCATATGTTTGTATATTATTGTTGTGTATTTACTGTTTCCTCCCCCCTTAATCTCCGGTAGACCCCGCCGCTACCGCCGACTACACTGCTGCCGGGTACGACTACTTCGTCGACGACCCTGCCCCTACCGTCGAGCTTCCAGGCAAGCAGAGCCATTCTCTTCCCCAGATATCGCCTACCTTTCCGTACTTTCTTGCACTAGGCATTGTTACTGATGCTGCTACGATTACAATCCTATTCAATTGCATAGCCTGATTTTTGTCGCCCCTTGATGTACCTTTTCCTTTATCCTATGCTGCCTATTATTACTTATGCATATTTCAGCAGTGAGCCCTGCGCATTGTTAGTTAGGGTTAGTTAGCGGGTCGTGATCACTATGGGAGCGATCGCGGATACATTAAATACAACTGCACAGGTACGGTACAATGCAGACATCGCCAAAGGACCCTATCTGGGTTATGCCTAGTCACCTCAAGTGTGAGCTATCAAGGGGTAAACCTTGTACTCCACTCGAGGCTGACTTTGTCTTGCCGCCATAGGGTCCTGAACAGCGGTTGTCCTTAAAGGTAAGAAGTCGGGCGACCCAACGGTGCCCGCGAGCGGTATATCGTCGGGAACGACAGGGAGGGTACGACCGACGTTACTGGCGTGCTTGGCCCCTGCTCGTATCTCGCGAGAGTTACCAAACCACGAAAGTCGAGCTCTACCAAGAGCACACGCGAGACAAGGTAAGGAGACGGTTCACCTTGTTGGTAACCGCAGTGACTTGGTGGGACGACAGGGCAGGCACCGATGTACTGGTGGTCCTGACTGCTGTCGTTGACCACGTGTCGGTTAAGTCGAGGCAACGATAACGGTTGTCGCGCAGGTTAATTAAAATGCTAAATGGTTCGGCGGATGACTTGAGAGGCCCGTTGGTCTGTACGCACTACCTTCACGTGGGATAAGGAGCTATGGGCTCACCTGCGTCGTAGTTTGTCCGAAAGCTCTTCAGACGTCAGCAGTACTGCGGCCTGATCGCCGGGAAGTGGTCTTGTCTTTTTGCTGCAGCAGGTGTGTTTGGATTTGCTTTTGCTTCACCGGCAAGACTCGCACCGTGCAGGAGCGTGCAAGGGTGAGGGACCTAGACCCCTTGGCGCATAGGATATAGTCCGGCGGATGGCCTCTCTGCTGAGCCTAGGATGAACTGCGATGTGTCGGATAGCCTCGGTGGGGCATTCCCTAACAAGGTTCACGCCACCCTGGAGATCCGAGCGTGCAGGCTGAACAGTAGTGCACCCCTGCAGGGAGTTTAATCTATTCGAATAGCCGTGTCCACAGTAACAGAACGCTTTATGCTGAAGCTGGATCTTACCACTAGAAACTATTACTATTAAACTGTATGGTTCCGGGTCTTCTTCCTCGCAGGGAGTTGAGGAAGGGAACTCGGAGGCATTATTATTATTACTCATTACAACTTATATTATACAATGCTGCAGCAACTTCTGCTTCATTGTTACTTTATTGCTTTATATGAACTGTTGGCTGTTTCTCTCCTCATGCTGCAAGACATCGTCGGAAGATGCTAGTCTTCGATACGCCTAGCTTCTTACCCTTATTCTGATTGCTATCTTGCAGTCCACTATATATACAGCCTCCCCTTTCCATTGATACAATGCATAATGCTTAGTAGCGGACGTAAGACTCGCGGGTATGCTAGATACTCACCTTTGCTTTATTTCCCCCTTTATGTTTTTCCTGATCGGCCGTTGCAGTCGACGTTAGAGCCCAGGACAGGAGTACCCCGGAGGCGGATACTACTACGTCGAGACCCCCGCTGACCAGGACCAGGAGTAGTTTCGGAGGCTCCCAGGCAGGAGGCCTTGCCTTTTCGATCTGTATCTCTGATGTTATTTGTGCTAGCCTTCTTAAGGCAAAACTTGACTAACTATGTCTGTACTCAGATATTATGGCTTGTATAACTTATGTATTCGGGTCCGTGTGACCCCCTTTATTGTAACATATTGGTTTATCCTTTTGTGTTTAGTGTTGTGCTGTGATATTCTCACCGTGGCACCCTAATCTCAGCCGTGTACCTTGCGTGTATGATTACTGTACACGGATTGATTTTGGGGGCGTCACACCTCCCACAACACCATGATTCCTCCGACTGCGGTGCAAACTGCCATGCGGCTAAGATGCCTGCCTCTGCTGCCGAGGTGGAGCATTCGGCTGGTTGGCCCCCGCATTTGCCCGAACTGACTTTGACGCCACTGGCCCTTGCTGCCTTCTGCTGCTGGTTTGCTGTTGATATGAGATCACGCATTTGGCGCGTCCTCTCCCGCAACTCTTCTCCCTCCAAGTGCTCAAGCTCGGTGGCGATTTGCTCAGCAGCTCTCATGTTCTTCAAAGGAGAACGTTATGAGATCTGCGGAGCGACGATGGTGGATGCTGCTGGTTGCTGGGACCCTCCCAGCTCTCTGCCGACCTCTCGGCCTGCTGCGCGGAGCTCATCAACTACTGGGGGTGGGATAACGCGCTGCTTGATGCCATGCGCTGCATTGTACTCCCGAACTGTTGCCTCCATACGGCGCTTTTCAGCGTCGATCCGATCTGATTGCTCCTTCAGAGCCTGACGCACCTTTTCCAGCTCGGCATGAGCCACAACTGGATCGGCATGAAGATCCACAGGAGTGCAGAGCACGTCCGGTGGGTTGCTTGGGCCCGCTAGTGCCGTGGTTGCTGCCCTCGCGGCTCGGGTCGCTGAAGTAGAGTTGTTACGACTAGATGCTCCCGCCATCATAACCTCCGCACGGATCTGTGCAGTCGTGTTCTCTCTTCCCTCAGCATCTGGCCCGCCTGGCAACGGATCCGTGAGCTCAGAAAACACCCTTGCCTCACTGGGAAAAATATCAGGAAGTGCCGCGACAAAAACGCGATGTCCGCCGAAAGGAATGATGACGCCACGCGGTAGAGGCATTCCTGCCCCAAACCGCGAGGCGTTGTCGATGACGTAGTCCCACGCTCCGCTCCTCATGACCAGGCCGGAGGCGAAGCGCACGCGCGATGCAGATGATGGTCTCGTTCGGATCAGAACTCCAGTCGACGCCTCGTCCTGCCCCACGGTGGGCGCCAACTGTCGTCGATATGTAACGGCAGATGTCATGGGGATGGCTAAAGAGGGGGACAAACCGAGGTTAGTGTCGCTGGTACCGGAATCGAGAGTGGGAACACACGGTGAGACACCACGATGTACCCAGGTTCGGCGCTCTCCGTAGAGATAACACCACTAGTCCTGCTGAGCTAGCTATATGCAATAACCCTGGCTACAATGAATGCTCATTGAGCTGTTTGAGACGAAGGAGAAGAGGGCTCTAAGCACAACTCTCTCCTTGCTCTCTCTGTGGTGCGTGAAGTTGCAATAAGGGCTCCGTCGTCCCTCACGCAGGAGGGGTACCCGAGGCTCTTATAGGCCGAGCCCGGGGTACTAAGGTAAATGTACAAAGGGGAGGGACCAGCTGTCAGCCTCAGACAAGCTAGGGTCCTCACATCGTGTTCTCCTGGATGACCCGGTGTAGACTTGCGGCTCACCATGCCGCTACTCTGTAGACCTTGCTAATGAACAGTTAAGCTAGAGACTTAGGCCTTTCGGCCTGTCTGCGTGATCGGCGCTGGAGAAGACCGCATGCCTCTGACGGTCCCGATCTTCAGGGAATGCGCATTGAATGCACCTGTACCAGGTGTCCGACCTGGGATCCTTCTCGGAGGTTGCTCTGTTTACTCCGGCCGAGTGCTTCCTGGTGAGGCCGATTGCACTCTCTTTGGGGCAATCGGCCTCCGACCTGGACAGCTCGGCCCACTTCTTGCTTAGTCTTGATCAGTTCGTCCTTGATTAGATCGGCGACCATCATGTCGGTGATCTTTGCCCTGATGAATTGTTTCCCCTGGGTGACCCTACCCGGGGGTCATTCCCCCGATAATCGGAGTTAGCACGTTATCATAAGTATTTTGCTTATGTGACATACTATTTAATGAAGAAATAGACGAAAGTTGTATCTAACATACAACCCTTGCATGTGACCATATGCCAAAAGCATTGATAAATCAATCACATGTATTGGGAATCCTTTCACAACCAAAAGAGGATCCGGTGTTTGATTTAAAGGCTCTTCCTGATACACTAAAGTATGCTTATTTAGATGAAAAAAAGTGTATCATGTTATTATCAGTGCTAATCTTTCAGAATATAAAGAAGAGCGGTTGTTGGAGACCCTTCGCAAACACCGTGGTGCTATTGGATATACATTGGATGATCTTATTGTGCTAGTTGATCTTATTGCTCCTCATTGTATCTTAGCTCATTAAATTAGATACAACCTAAAAAAACAATGCATTGTGCTAGTTGTATCTCAAGTCTTTATAACTTCTATGCTAATAAGCTAAGAAACTATGCATTTGAAGAACCCTAAGACCAAACTATAATATTTACTTCATTAATTAAAACTGGCCAATGTAGAATCATCAACATATTTTTACACCGTAGGAAATCTATAGACCAGGCCTCTTCGCCTTCACCTTCATCATTTTCTTGGTCATATACTTATGCTTGTGTGCATCTTAGTTATGCAAAAAAATTTGCAAAGCAATTTAATTATACACAGATAAAATGTGAACTCGTTTTGATGCATATTCTTTATCACAATAATTACCGGAAACACGACACTGAAACTACAGTTTACAGTAACAATAGTCTGCACAGCAACCAGAGATTCTTCAAATAAAAACCATATCCACTATAAAAAAACATTCCGAAAGATAACAGTAAGGTGGCCGGTGCGCACGTTGACTTGACCGAAGAAGGGGGGAAATTTACAATCTCCTCCCACCAGTCCAAACCCCACAATCTAACGAACTTTACCAGGGCATTAATGACGCCACTACAATAATCCACTTCCAAGAAAGTTTAAACCTAGCTACGACTACAAACACTGAAGCGAGTCGAGGATGTGCCAACATCGTCCCCCCTCCCTCGTCGAAGTCGGGCAAAACTTGTTGTTGTAGACAATCGGGAAGTCGCCTTACTACAACACTATAGGACCAGCACTAAAGAACAACAACCACCGCCATTGAAGAGTAGCATAGAGCGGAAAGATCCAACCTGAAGACATACGAGCGTAGACGAACTACGACCCAAGAGGACCATCGCAAAAGAACAACACCACCGTCATTGAACAGTAGCATAGATCGAAAAGATCCAATCTGAAAACACACGAACGTAGACGAACTACGACCAGATCCGAGCAAATCCACAAAGGATAGATCCGTCGAGACACACCTCCACACGCCCACTGATGATGATAAACGCACCACCTGGATGGGGTTAAGGGGGAGACCTTATTTCATCTCCAAAGAACCGTTGTCATCTCGTCTTTCCGAGCAAGACACAAACCCTAGCAAATCTTTAAAAAACAACTGAAAACAAAGCTTTTTCACCGACAAAAGCTGTGATTCACCACGTCATCATGATCTTAAGGCCATCAGAGACGAGGTGAACCTGCTGCTGCGCCAGAGGGAGGCAGAGCAACCCTAGGCTACGGGAGGGGGCCTGTGCGTGGATAGGGAAGGCTTGATGTATATTCTTTATCACAATAATTACAGGAAACACGACACTGAAACTACAGTTTACAGTAACAGTAGCTTGCACAGTAACTAGAGATCCTTCAAAATAAAAATTATATCCACTATATAAGATTCCTGTAAGATAACAGTAAGGTGATGCGCGCGTTGACTTGACCGAAGAAGGGGGCAAATTTACAATCTCCTCCCACCAGTCCAAACCCCACAATCTAACGGACTTTACCCAGCCATTAATGAAGCCACTACAATAATCCACTTCCAAGAAAGTTTAAACCAAGCAAGATAACCACCAAAGTAAGCCGGCCGGTGCTGACGAAACCAGGTGGAGCGCCCCCAAACAAACAAACACCACCGAATAAATCAGGGCGGGCACGAGATCCCTTGCCTCCTTGGGACTCTACTCCACTGTCTACTCCGAGCGCTCGCTGGCTCACCCACACGCATCACAGATCAGAGATCGCAACGCACGCCCGCAGTTGGTGCGTCCTCCTCCTCCCTGCGCTGCTCCCCTTCCCCTTCACTTCAAAGGCACCAGCCACTGTCAAGGAAGGAATCTGCTAGAGAGGGAAGCAAGGTGGTGGCGGAGACTTGCGCCTCACAAAAGTGAGCGGGAGAACGGGAGGGTGGAGTGGAAGCAGGGACCATCGGTCAGATTTTTGATGCTGGGTTTCGACTTGTCGTAGTGTGGTGATCATGCTTTTCCCCGAGCCCTGAGCCTTGGACGAGCGAGGCTTAGTGTCGCGGAGAGGGGAAGGAAGAAGAGCAGGAGAGGATCAGAGGAGGAAGATGATGGTGAGGGGGTTGGGAGGAGGCGACGAGCTGCTGTTCCGGGGCACCATCTCCCGGAGGTGGACCTTCCTGCTCTGCATCAGCAGCTTCTGCGTCGGCCTCATCTTCACCAACAGGTGCACATCATATGCTCCTCCTCCTTCTTCTCCTGATTTCTGATATTGTTTGGTTGGTTCGTTAAGTTTCGATGATCGCTCTGACGTTTCTGCATGAGCTTTGCTCGCGCCTCTCAGTTCATTCTTTCTCTTTGCTTATTCATTCATTCTTATTAGGCCGCTTCCACACACAAACATGAAATAAAATTGCATTCTTCGACTGAAGCAGCTGATTCTGATCATGTCCTAGCTTGAGTGTTGGCCCATGGAGCCTCTCGTCGGAATGTCTCCCGTCTCGAGTTGAGCTTGAGTCCTTTGCAAAATCTCCAAATTCCACCCACCTACCCACCCACAAGGGCACAAGGCCACCACCATAACTACAGCTGGTGTACTTCCCTCTCTCTCTCTCTATCTCTCTCTGTCTCTGCACGGCCGTTGCTGTAGCGTACTCTCGCCGGAGTCGTGAATGTGGAATTCCTGGTGCCTGTACTTCAATGGCGGATGGACGCTTCTTCTTTTTTCTAGAGAGAGAGGGATGAGATGGGATGTTTCTTTATGTTGGAAGATCTTGCATCGCAGGCAGGTCACAGGGCCATTAAACGCGAACTACCCATCCGTCCAGCATCTGCTACTGCTACTGCTACCACTCTACCTGTCGCCGACAACATAGTGGTTTGCTTTCTGTTGCCCCGGCCCCACCTACCAGAAGGGATTGTTGGCTAGCTAGTTCATCCCATAAATAATCGACTGTAAACTCACTTCCAGTGTTTAATAGTAGTACTTCTTAGCTGATTACCATAAAACAAGGGTGAGTTTAGTGGTACTTCCAGTGTTTAGTACTGGTACTTTTGTGTGCCGACGAACATTTTTTTCTTTCATTTTTCAAGTATTTCTAATTGTTAGGCTGCTGCTGCTATCATGAGTCATGACTCTGTTCGGCACTGTAAACCAAATACTTATTTTATTGTTGATGCAGGATGTGGACAGTCCCAGAATCAAAAGAAATAATCAGGAGGTCGGCACTCGAACTGGACAAAATGAATCTCGTCTCTAGTAATTGTGCACTGAAAAGTGTAAGCATCCTTCCTTAAACTCATGTCTGATTACCTACTCCCTTTCGCGTGTGATCCGATCACTAATTTCTCCTTCCTTTTGAAATACAACAGATTAACGACCCCAAAGATGAGGTCGTCGAAGTCCAAAGAACTGAAGATGCTATACAGTAAGTAGACCAAGTGTCTCTTTTTCGTTCTACTGACTTTGACGCCACACTTCACTGGAGTGTTCAGTTCAGTATAGACTTACAAAATTCTTCATTATGTGATCAGGACATTAGACAAAACAATATCAAACTTAGAAATGGAGCTGGCCACGGCGAAGGCAACGCAGGATTCTATCCTCAACGGTGGCGCACCATCGTCAGAATCAACGGAGAAACGGAAATACTTCATGGTCATCGGCATCAACACCGCTTTCAGTAGCCGGAAGCGACGAGATTCAGTTCGTGCCACATGGATGCCCCAAGGTTTTGCAGTTTCTTGTTCCTTAAGATACTTCACGTTTCTTCCTTTCCTGACAGAAAATCCATTGCTGTTCCCTGCCCGCCTCAATACCTGACCTGTTCTGTTGGGTTTGCTGCAGGGGAGAAAAGAAGGAGGATGGAAGAGGAGAAGGGCATCATCATCCGTTTCGTCATAGGTCATAGGTCAGTTCGTCTAAACATGTATCTGCAATGTAGAACGTTCAGGACAGTACACTTAACATGCCTTTAGGAAAAAACAATAGACTTGACATTTTATGGTTTATCCAACCATGACTTCAGATTACTGACGTCTGAAACTTCACTTTGCCAGTGCGACATCTGGTGGGATACTGGATAGAGCAATTGACGAAGAAGACCGAAAGCATGGTGACTTCTTGAGGCTGGTAACTTCCCTTGGACGCAGAACATACTAATATTGATGATGGTATCTGATTGCACAGTATTAACAGTCACTCACACACACACAGGACCACGTGGAAGGGTACCTGCAACTCGCAGCTAAGACAAAATCGTACTTCGCCAAAGCTGTCTCCATGTGGGATGCAGAGTACTTCGTCAAGGTGGACGATGATGTGCATGTAAATATAGGTTTGTACAGTACATTATTACCTGTAGCAGCACTCAATCAAGACATTTATGTTATGCTGACTGTCTCACTGGTCTAGTAGTGACGAGATTGGCCATATTGCAGGTACTCTTGGAAGCATATTGGCCAGACATCGTTCCAAGCCTCGAGTTTACATCGGATGCATGAAATCAGGCCCAGTCCTTGCTCAGGAGTAAGTTCACCTGTTACTGTCACACCTTTCTTGATTTTGCAACAGCTGCTAAGATCAAAGTTACTGGTTTCAGGGGTGTAAAATACCATGAGCCCGAGTACTGGAAATTCGGCGAATGGGGAAACAAGTACTTCCGGCACGCGAGCGGTCAGCTCTATGCGATCTCCAAGGATCTGGCCTCTTACATATCAATCAACCAGTAAGCGATGTTCAAAAAATGTTTTCTGTCCCCTTCTTGCACCACTGACTGAATTTTCTACGCACAAGAACACCTACCCAAAGCTGACCATGATCGTGATTGGATGGCGACATTTCAGGCATGTTCTCCACAAATATGCCAACGAGGATGTATCGATAGGAGCCTGGTTCATTGGAGTGGATGCCGAGCACGTCGACGAACGCCGGCTCTGCTGCGGCACGCATCCAGGTAATGTATCTTGAAGCCTTCATCCACGTCCTTGGATCAGAGTTGCTTCCTCTTTGATGAATTCGTCGGTGTTAACATGGACATGCAACCACTTGTACTAGCTAGTTATGTTTATCATACAGCTTACTCGACCTGTATGCAATCATTTCGCAAAGCAGCGTAGGTATGTACTTTTAATTTGTAGTTTGGGGTTGGAGCGGTTGCCAGTCAACTTCACTAAGTAGGTGTGGTATCAGCTGTCACAAGCATGTGCATCTCAACGTTGTTTTGAGTTCATCATGTGCCGTCACTCTGTCAGGACATTGGACATCTGATCTTTCCTTTTTTCCTTTTTCTTTTTTTAAACAAGGCCTCCTCTTCATCTTGAAGTGTCACCGTCCCTTCTGATTAACTTAACACTTCACATCTTAGCTACTGTTTTTTTTTCGAAAAGGAGTGTACCCGGCCTCTGCATCAATTGATGCACACAACCAATACACCTTAGCTACTTGAAGCTTCAGTTTTTGCTGTCCTGGCTAACATAGGTTCGAACTGTCAACTGACATCTTTAACCAGCAAAACTAAAAGATGTAGTGATCGTTTTTGTACCATTGTGCAGACTGTGAATCGAAGGCTCGGGCGGGGAATGTATGCGCCGCGTCGTTCGACTGGAGCTGCAGCGGCATCTGCAAGTCTGCGGACCGGATCAAGGAGGTTCATCTGCGCTGCGGTGAGAGTGAGAACGCTATCTGGAAAGCAATCTTCTAAACTGAAGATTCTTCAGACTTACAGTATAAAACTGCTGAAAGAAGAAAGGCACATAACATCCATATACAATTCATGCTTTAACGGTGGGGTGGCCGGACATTATAACAATTAATAGGGATATATCAAGATGGTGGATGAAAGAAAATTCGTTGGTGGCCGATTCAGAGTGCATACCGAGAGGAGGATGAGATGGTTGTACACTCATGTGCGAGCACTGCCGACAGGAGGAGCCTTATTCTTCTTTCTTACGATCATTTTTTGTTTCTTGTTTTTTCTGTTTTATTTAGTGATTTGACTAGGAACTGTATCAGTGTACGTAGGGGAGCTTTTCTGTTTTAGTGCTTGAAAAGATCCCAGCGAGCAAAATTACTCATGAATATGAGAAGATAGTGAAGAGGGTGAAAGAGTGGGAGGAGAGGGAGATTGATAGGGTTCTCCCCCCACCGTTCTTGCCAAATGCTCATTGGTGGTGTTGGATGCTACTATCAAGTAACATAATAAAAATGTTTTGCTTTGGATTTCTAATTGGAGTTGCTGCTGTGTGTGAGGACCTCGCATGCACGAACGACCCCACGATGATGGTCTTCCTGCTTATTTTTCTCACAAAAATATATAAATTACAATTATTTATTGTTGTATATATTGATATAATCTTCGTAAAAAGTATTGTAGGCCCGATATGAAAGTCCCCGTTGTCATTGGGGCGAGCAGAAAAACGTGATTACTGATTAGAGTACCCTTTATAAAAGATCATTTTCATACTCCCTCCGACCCATATTAATGGGCACACACTTAGTACTAAGTGTGTGCCCATTAATATGGATTCTGAGGTAGTATTATTTTTTCGCATTAACAAGTGGCTTAGTACATGCATGACACTTGTCATCAATGGTGGTGCCAGGAATTGGTCATGTCCCAATGTGTACCCAGGCAGACTTTATTACTGTAGCACGCTGGGCTGCCTGGGCCCTGTCTTTGCAGCTGCTTGTCATAACCAGGAGGTTTTGTGAGTTCTTTTAGAAAAAATATCAAAATAGTTTATCTTTTGAATCTTATGTTTAAAACTATAAATCACGAACCGTTTTCACCGTTATGTTTCTCGTATCTAGATCTTGAAAACTAGTTTCCATGTTAGAACGCACATCTTTTCCCATCAGGGGCAGTTGGGATTTGAACCCGCACCATTCCCATCTCCCTGAGCAACCATTAGTTGTGCTTCAATGTGAAGCACAATTATACTTCTTATTTTCTAAGAAGCACAACTATACTTTTAGCTGAAACAAAGCTATGTTTCTCAAAAATGTATCAAAAAGCACTGCTACATGATGCACATATGTACTTTAAACCGAAGCACGGTTTTGCTTATCCTTGAAGCACACTTCTATTTTTCAATTTTGAGAAGCAGTAGGTGTGCCTTTTTCACATGAGAAAATAAATAAAAACTAAAAACCTAAAAAACAAGGAAAATCTAAAAAATCAGAAAACCAAAATAAAATAATAACTCAAAACGAATGCAAAAGTGAAAACAATACGTCTCAGCGGATGCACCCAGTGTGCGACCCGTGGAGGTGGTGGAGCGCACCACATGTCAGTGTTTATAGCCCTCTCGAAGGGAACATAGACACGTCTTTAGGTCTTTTTTAGGGGTGAAATAGCATGGGCTAACTCACTAGTCAAAATTGTAATCATATTCTATATCCAATACCCAATAATTATAGTAAGGATCAACAAGGAAAATGGAACACCCCAAAAATAATACCCTGTTATACTTATTTTCCTTTTAATTGATTATGCATTGCATAAATAAATAAGTAAATTGAATATTTAAATCGTTATTTTTCCAAATAGGAATAGTGAATCCCCCTGCAGGTCCGGACCCTACCCCCACAATGCACATGATTCAATTGTGATATTCAGTAGTTATCCAGATGATGTCGTAATTTTGTGGCATAAGCCCGTCTATCACACACAATGCAAAACCCCATTAATTCATGTTGACATGCAAAAGTCAAATTTTAACTAGAGGGTATCCTTAGTAACGTGGTCAGAAATTAGTAAAGGTGGCCAGGAATTGGCCATGGCACAGGCCGATCTAGGCAGCCTTTGTTACTGTACCTTTGTTACCGTAGCATACTGGGCTGCCTGGGTTTGCCTTTGTCGCTGTTTGTCGCAACCAGGAAACTTTGTAGGGTTTTTTAGTTTTTTTTATAATTTATCTTTAAATCTTGCGTTAAAATCATGAACTATTTTCACCGTTGTGTTTTTCGTATCAAGATCTTTAAAACTAGTTTCCATGTTAATAGATTTGAACGAATATCTTTTCCAAAAAAAACAAAAGACAAAAAAGTTTAAAACCAATAAAAAACAAAAAATAGGAAAAAACAAAAAATAGTAGCCCAAGAAAAATCAGAAGCACAACTGTCCTTTCCATTTGTCGTGAAGCACAATTATGTTTTTCACTTTTTAGAAAGTGGAGTAGTGCTTCATCGTGAAGCACAAATGTAATTTCACTTCCTAAAAAGCACATGGTGAAGCACAAATGTGTTTTCACGTTCTGAGAAGCACAATTGCCAGATCCCTAATGAAACCAATAGGCCCGACTTACTGACAAGCTAGAGCAGATTTACCGCCTTCTGAGAGCATCTTTAATAATTTGTATGTAAGGGTAATCCTCGGTAAAAATTACTCCCTAGGATCCATAATAAGAGTCGCTCATCAAAATGAGCGACAATTATTATGGATCGGCGGGAATACAAATTTTAGGACTGTGAGGGTTTTTAGAAAACGCATTATTCATCAAGAATTTTGTGTTGACTTGCTTTCCACAAATCGAATATCAAAATACCCTGAAATTTTGCACTGATGTCACATACATGAGCATTTTGCGTTCCACAAAATTTTCGGATTTTTCTGAATCGGTTTGCATTTTTTTTTGCTTTTTTGAATTAGTGGATGCATATGCTCGCGTGCTCCATTTGCACTTTCCGGTATGCAAGTGTTTTTGATAAAATGTCCATGTCATCAATTCACAAGTTATCATACAAGTACTCCAATACTCCCTCCTTTCCGATTTATAGGGCTCATCTCAAAATTTCCGTTTTTTCGTTTTATAAGTCTCAATTCTACTATTTATGACCATATGTTCAGATTTTGAGGTGCATTAAATTACTATATGCAAAGTTTAACAGAAGACTGATTAATGCATGTATTAGTTTTTGGTCAGTAGTCATACATGCATGCATTGTAATTAATACATTGATGAATACAACTTTTTGATAAAAAACGAGAGTACCAATTAAGTATTTTTGCAAACAACCAAATTTGTTTCACCACTCAACATCTATCTTGGTTGAAGAAATTTGCGAATTGAGCCTTATAAACCGAAAAGGAGGGAGTAGATTGTACAATGTTTTCTTACCTCATTTATTGCATGTCATATCATCAATATATCCTAAGTGGTAAATTTATCAACATTTATCTTACAACCATTGAAGATGCCGTCATCTTCCTATCGGTTGAGGGAATAGGGCAACCGAAACTCAAACCCGCGCCCTCCCCATCTCCCTGAGATATCATTAGTTGTGCTTCTCTACAAGTACCGTTGTGCTTCAACGTGAAGCACAAATGCACAATTATACTTTGATTTTCTTAGAAGCACAAATATATTATTAGCTGAAACAAAACGGTATTTTTCATATTTTTTAAAAGCACAGCTACATGAAGCACATATGTGCTTTAAGCCGAAGCACGGATGTACTTATCCTTGAAACACAATTGTGTTTCCCACTTTTGAGAAGCAACTATTGTGCTTTTTTCACACGAGGAAATAAACAAAAAAAACCTAAAAACAAGAAAAATCTAAAAATCAAAAAAAATATATCAAAACGTGTGCAAAGATATAAAAAAACATTTGATAGGGCATGTTTCCCCTTGATTGGTTTTAGTGATTGATGACAATGAATTTGCGTTCTAACAGTGTGTTAATAAGCGTTTCAGATAATGGTGGTCATGGCACAAGACGGTCAGGTGCCCCTCTGGTGTTGAAACGTGAAGACGGAGTTTTCCTTTCGATATCTTTTTGATTGATTGAGTCGTAGGAAAACCGTACTATGAAAGGGGATCCGCTGTGGAATGGTGGGTGGAATCATCACACATACACACTCTCTGCACCCATTTTTTTTTGTGCGCCGTGGAGGTGTTGGGCATGGTGGCTTTGGACTTCTGGGTCTGCCAGAGCGGTAGTACCGCTCGGGGTCACGGTAGTACCGCTCCACGGTAGTACCGCGGCTAGTACCGCACCCACTACCGTATCCTCTCTGGATAGGGCGGTAGTGGGGCACGGTGCTGGTCTCAGTACTACCGGGGAGCGGTAGTACCGCGCCCCCACACGGTAGTACCGCTCCACGGTAGTACCGCGGCTAGTACTGCACCCACTACCGTATCTTCTCTGGATTGAGCGGTAGTGGGGCGCGGTACTATGTCGTAGTACTACCGCGACACGGTAGTACCGCTGGGGTAGCGGTAGTACCGCTCCACGGTAGTACCGTGGCTAGTACCGCACCCACTACCGTATCCTCTCTAGATTGGGCGGTAGTGGGGCACGGTACTGGCCTCGGTACTACCAGGGAGCGGTAGTACCGCGCCCCCTTTCGGTAGTACCGCACCACGGTAGTACCGCTCCTAGAGCGGTAGTACCGTGGTTGGTGGAGGTCCAGCGGCTGCATTTATGCCCACCTATAAAAGGGGTCTTCTTCCCCATTGAGACTTACCTCATTTATTGCTCTCACCTCCATTGACGCCCAAGCTCCATTCTTGCCCGATATCCCTCCCTAGCCATCAAAACTTGTTGATTCTCTAGGGTTTGGAAGAGGAGGCCCCGATCTACACTTCCACCAAAGGATATTTGATTCCCGCCACTAATCCCGTGTGGATCTTGTTACTCTTGGGTGCGTTGGTGCCCTAGACGGAAGAGGTCACCTCGAAGCCACATTCCATTGTGGTGAAGCTTCGTGGATTTGTTGGGAGCCTCCAATTAAGTTGTGGAGTTTTCCCCAACCTTGTTTGTAAAGGTTTGGTTGCCACCTTCAAGGCCGCCTCGTAGTGGATCACGGCATCTTACATTGGTAAGAGCGTGAGGAGAAATAGGGTGGCCCTCGTTGGCTTCGTGTGAGCATTGTGCTCCTCACCCTCTTCAAACGGAGACGTACTTCTCGAAAGAGAAGGAACTTCGAAAACATATCCTTGTCTCCCGTGTTCCCTTTTACCTTTACTTTGTGCAAGTTACTTTCCTTGCTTATTTATTGCTTTCTTGTTGTATCGTAGTTGTTGGCATATAGGTTGCTCACATAGTTGCATATCTACACAACCTATATTCTTTGTTGAGCCTAAATTGTTAAGAAAAGTTTAAAAAGTGTTAGTCGCCTATTCACCCCCCCCCTAGTCGCCATTCCGATCCTTTCAATTGGTATCAGAGCCTCGTCTCTTATTAAGGGCTTTACCGCCTTAAGAGGATGTCGCAAGAGGATAAACCGAAAGAGGATGAGGTTCCAGGAGCTACTTCGAACCCTCCCCTCTTGGAAAGGGTTCCAAGTACCGAGGGTTTCACGAATACGTTCGCGAAGGATGACTCGTCATCTATCTCTCGACATGAGTATAATGAAGGCATGTCCGTCATTAAGGCGCACATGAATAAAGTTACCGACATGCTTGGTAGTCTCATGTCGAGGATGCCCTCGGAGAGCAACCCCACCATCATCCCGAACATTCCAACGTTGGGTGGAGGAGGTGTCATCTCCCAACCTAGTGATGATGGTAGGAATGATAGCCGATCCATTCCTCGTTCAGGGAATGGATCGAGTATTCATTCCGCGGTGGCTCCTCCTGTTACCTATAACTCACTACCTCTTCCCGAGCCTCATTTTGCACATGTAGGCACTATTCCCATCCTTAACAAAGATGCTTATCCTGTTTGGGCTCATCGCATGAAGAGACATTTGAAGGGGTCCTCGGTGGAACTGTGGCGCATCGTTGAGGAGGGATTCAATCCTCGTGACCGCCACAACATGACCCCAAGAGAATATCGGGACAACATCATCAATAGTCATGCTATGCTTGTGATAGGAAATGGGTTGAAGGAAGAGCAATACAATCTTGTCCTAAAGTGTGAAACGGCTAAAGAGATGTGGGATCTTCTTGAGAAGACTCTCATGGGAAGCTCTAGCATATGGTGCTCGAAGTTTGACAAGATTCAAGATCAAGCCGATCACTTTGTCAGGAATGAAGGGGAGTCTTCCGAAGATGTACATCAAAGGTTGGTGGCTCTCGCCAACTCCATGATGGACCATGGGAGCATGGACACCGACGATGGATGGATAAAAAGAAAGTTCATCACGGCTATGCTCCTACACAAGAAGCATATCACCAAGGTCATTCGTCAAAGGCCCGACTTTCGCGAGTTGAGTTCAAACCAAGTCTTGGATGAATTTTTTGCCATGGAAATCTTGGACTCCACGGCCGAGTTAAAATTGGCTCGCCAAAGTGGCACCAAGATGCCATCTCTCGCCTTGAAGGCCAAGGAGGTTCAAGTTGAGGAAGATGAAGATGAAGAGGATGTTGGTCCGGAGGACACCAAGTATGCTTACAATGAGCACATGGCTCCAGCCTCAAGACAATTTTGGGGCAACAAGAAGAACTTCAAGTCCAACACAAGTAGCTTCAAGCCAAAGGGCCGAAGAATAAGGACTTTCTTCAATTGTGGCAATGTGAGTCATTTTGTTGCGGATTGTCCATATGAGAAGAGAGAAGACCACGGTGGAAAGCTCATCCGTAAGGACAAGAACAAGCCACCATTGAACAAGACCTTTGTGAAGAAGAAGCCACAACGTGTGTTGGTGGCTCAAGAATAATATTATTCCGATGATGAGGATGATGAAGAAAGTGGTGAGATTGTGGCAACCGCCACCGTTGCTATCGCTACTGAATCCCCCTCATCAAAGTCTCTCTTCAACTCCCCCAACGAGAACCCTCACATCATCCACAAGTGCCTTATGGCCAAGACTACCTCGGTAACTCCTCACTCTAAACCGTTTACTCCCACTAACCCTTCATTGTTGAATTGTGTGGAGGAAAATGAGGAGCCCAAGGCACAAGAAGAAAATGAATTTGAGCTATTCATGTCCAAACTCAAAGGTGTAGCCAAGGGACACTTTGTGGATCTCTTGGAGAAACTAGGTGAAGCCCATGCTTACATTGAGCAACTTGATGAGACCATCACCGAGTTGCAAGGTCATAGTCGCGACTATGCGGATGAGATAGGGGAGCTATCTCATTCTCTTGAAGAAGAGCGTGAGCTTAAGTTGTCTCTTGATGAGACCTATGCTAGTGATATCTCTAAGCTAAAACTTGACCTTAAACACTCTAATGCCATTGTGTGTGATCTCAAGACGAAAAATGATGAACTTGTTGAGGCTCATGGAAGACTTCTTGTGGACCATGAGAAAGTCGATGTGACGCCCCCAAAATCAGACCGTGTATAGTAATCATACACGCAAGGTACACGATCGAGATCAGGGACTCACGGTGAGATATCACAACACAACTCTACAAATACAATAATACAAGCTGTTTAATACAAGCCAGTGGCCACGAGGGCTCGAATACAACAGCTCGAGAGCACAAAGTTAGCGGAAGCAAAAGTATCTGAGTACAGACACAAGAATACAAGGTTGCCTTAAGAAGGCTAGCACAAAAACAACAACGATCGAAAAGGCGAGGTCTCCTTCCTGGGAACCTCCAAACTACTCCTGGTCGATGGGGAACTCCACGTCGAAGAAGGCATCGGGGATCTTCATGTTGCGGTGGTCGGCATCGGGGATCTCCTGCTCCTGGGCTCCAACGTCGACTGCAGCGGCCGATCAGGCAAAACAAAAAGGGGGAAATAAAGCAAAGGTGAGTATCTAGCATACCCGCGAGTCTTACGTCCGCTACTAAGCAATTATGCATTTGTATCAAATGGAAAGGGGAGGCTGTATATAGTGGACTGCAAGGTAGAAATTCAGAATAAGGATAAGAAGCTAGGCCTATCAAAGACTTTCATCTTCCGACGAGTCTTGCAGCATGAGGTAAGAATAAGCCAACAGTTAATATAACAGTAATGAAAGTAACAATGCAGCAGAAGTTGCTGCAGCATTGTATAATAATAAGTTGTAATCATAATTAACAATGCCTCCGAGTTCCCTCCTCGACTTCCCCACAAGGAATAAAACCCGGAACCAACAGTTTAATAGTAGTAGTTTGTAGTAGTAGAGTCTGGCTTCAGCATAAAGCGTTCTGTTATCGTGGACACGTGTCGGGACCCGGGATTAGCGTATGCAAGTCCCGCTACGACATAGTCATATGGAGAGCCGAGAACCGTACCCACTTGTCTAAGCAGACAAGGCCAAGCACAGAACGTTCTCGGAAAGCGTCGTACGTGAGGGGCATCCTGTAACACCCTCACTGTAAGTGAACAGTAATCAGGGTTACTGTTCATCTCTACTGTTTAAAACTTTTGTTTGATCAACTTGGAACAATTCAAATTCAAATTCCACTTTGATGTTCTTGGATGCATTGTAATCATGGACCTTGGTCAACTTGAATCAAAACAAGTCCAAGCTCAAAACAAATGCCTTTGATTGAAATCAAATCAAATTCTTAGCATGCCTTTGGTGCAATATTAAAAACAAGGTGACAAATAAACCTTGCCCAAAAATTATGGAACCAGTTTTATAAAATCACTAATAATCTCTGGACTATGTTGGTATGGTTGTGGTTATTTATTGTGCCATCAAATAAATCAAACAATTATAAACAGTAGCCAAAAACCCCATATTAATCATTTAATATTATAATAAAATATTAAATGACTTTTGTTGCTACCCCAACTTTTTGTGGCACTGCCTTGTGGTGTACCAATAATTAAGGGACGCCTTCCACATTTTACAAAAATACCTAAGTAATTAAAATAGTTCCAAAAGATAAAATATAGAAAAGGAAAAATAAAAACAAAAACAACCTAGCTAACCTAACCCGTGGGCGAAGCCCATTTCCCCCTGGGCCACAAGCCCACCCAGCCCACCTCCCCTCCCCTAACCCCCGTTGTCGTCTACCTGGGGAAGCCGTGGAGGGCATCCCCGCTGCCACGGCCGCGACGCCCCCCCGTGGCGATAATCCGGCGGCGAGAAGAATGGCCTCGCCATCCCTCGCGCCCGTGAACCCTAAACCTAGCCGCATCCCTCCTTTTCCCCCTCCCGCTACCCCCTCGCCTCGTCGTCCACCTCCGTCCCGTGTCGCCATGGCCACCCCGATGAACTCGCGCGCCCACTGACCATCATAGCCCGAGAAGCCGTGTCCCATCAACGCGCCGTGGACGTCCACACCAACCTACAAAAGGAATCGGACCCGGTCGCCCTCAAGACCACGCCATCGTCGCTGTCGTCGACCTCGGGCCGCTGAGATCGCCGACGAATCGCAGTCGCACCAGTCCCTCCCCGAGCCCACTACCACCACCTCTGCGCTCCTGGTGAGCCTCTCTACCGACTCCGATAGCTCACGGCCGCCCATTTAGCCGCTAGGCAATTCCCCTACTTCGCGAGTTCTGACCGCCGACATTGATGGCGCAGCCGTGCTCCCGAGCCGTTCTAGTGCGCGCTTATGGCCCCGTCGTGCTTCTAGTGCACCGTGGAGTCCATCCCACCCCTTGGCGCGCCCGAATCGCCCTCATTTTTGAACTTGCCATTGGAGCCCGATGTGCGGCTCCGCCATTGTTGACGAGGTGATCACCGCCGGCTGCCTCGGCTCCTGCAAATGGACCAGATCGACGCGCGGCCGCAGCAGCTCTCCGACGAGCCCAACCGCGTCTCAAACGGCCGCCGGAACTGGCCGGAGCGACGACCTCGCCGTCCACTGTCGTCGCCGGCGGTGGCCTGGGAGGCTGTCCGGTGGGCCCTCCACGTCAGGGGGGGTTAGTTAACCACTAACCCCACCCCCTCTGACACTTACATGTGGGGCCCGGTCCCCTAATTAACTTGTTAGTTAAAATCATAAAACTATAACCCCCTGCTGACACTTACATGTTGGCCCAGCCCATTTAAGTTTAATGAAGCTAGTTAATTATAATCTGTTCCTATGACATGTGGGTCCACCCACTATTTAAATAAAATAAACAATTAATTACTGTTTTGGATAATTATATTAATTAAATAATAAAATAATTCAGAAAATATTTTAAATTGATTTAAACTTAAAAAATTTAATATCTTTTAATCCGTATATCGGATCGAAAAACTTTATAGATCAAAATTGATCAGAAAAATATCACGAATACGAATACGCTATCCATATGTCTACCACACCCCACTAACACAACAAACATCGAACCGTTCCCCTCCGGACCGTCTGTCCAATGATTTGTCCGGTACTGTTAAAATATCCGAATGAATTTATTCTGAACACGAAAGTTGTTCAGAATAGTTCAACTAACACGGATACACCACCCATACGTTTGTCGGATGTCCACGACCCCTCCGGCATGAACCTTCCCCCTCCAGACACCCTGTCCGGTAATTACCCGGAGCTGGAAGTTCATCCCCGGATGAATTCCCGCTCCGAGCATATTGCATCGTACTACGTTAGAGAACCGATAACATTTCATATGTCTTGTATCTGTTTGCATATGTTTGCTTTATCTTTACTGTTTCTTCCCCCTTTGTTCTCCGGTAGACCCCGTTGCTGTTGTCGACTACACCGCTGCTGGGTACGACTACTACGTCGACGACCCTGCCCCTACCGTCGAGCTTCCATGCAAGCAGAGCCATTCTCTTCCCCAGATATCTCCTATCTTTCCGTACTTTTCTTGCACTAGGCATTGTTACTGCTGCTGCTACATTACAATCCTATTCAATTGCATAACCTGTTTTTGTCGCCCCTTGATGTACCTCATTTATCCTATGCTGCCTATAATTATGCATTATTCAGCAGTGAGCCCTGCACATTGTTATCTAGGATTAGATAGCGGGTCGTGATCACTCAGGGGAGTGAACGCGGATACCAATATTATAACTGCACAGGTACGGTACAATGCAGACACCGCCTCAGGCCCCTACCTCGGCTCTATCGAGCCACCATCAAGTGTGAGCTATCAAGGAGTAATCCTTGTACTCCACTCATTGCTGACTCTGTATAGATGCTTTAGGTACCTGAGCCACGGTTGTCCTTTAGGTAAGAAGTCGGGCGACCCAACGGTACCCGCGAGACGTATTGCGACGGGACGACAGGGAGGGTACGAACAGTGTACCGGTGTGCTTGGCCCCTGATCGTTGGCCGCGAGAGTTACCAAACCACGAAAGTCGAGCTCCTCCAGGAGCACACGCGAGACAAGGTAAGGAGACGGTTCACCTTGTTGGTAACCGCAGATACTTGGTGGGACGACAGGGTAGGCACTGATGTACTGGTGGTCCTGACTGCTGTCGTTGTCCGCGGGTCAGTTAAGTCGAGGCAACGATAACGGTTGTCCCGCAAATTAATAAGATACTAAATGGTTCGGCGGATGACTTGAGTAGACTTTTGGCTTGTACGCGCTGCCTACACGTGGGATAATGAGTTATGGGCTCCTCTGCTTCATAGTGTCGTCCGAGGACTCTTCAGACGTCAGCAGTACCGCGGGCTGATTGCCAGGAAGTGCGATGTCTTCTTTACTTGATCTGTGTTGTTTTTGTTACGGCTTCCCGGCCACCCACGCACCGTGCAGGAGTACGTCAGGGTTGGGGTCCAAGGCCCTGAGTACTTAGGATTTAGACCGGCGGATGGCCTCTCTGTTGAGTTTGAAAGATGGGCTGTGGAGTGTCGGATAGCCTCGGTGGAGCGTTCCCTAACAAGGTGCCCGCCACCCTGGAGATCCGTGCGTTGTAGTGTAACAGAAGTGCACCCCTGCAGGGAAGATTGATCTATTCGAATAGCCGTGTCCACGGTAACAGGACGCTTTATGCTGAAGCTGGATCTTACCACTACAAACTATTATTATTAAACTATATGGTTCTGGGTTCTCTTCCTCGCGGGGATGTCGAGGAGGGGATCTCGGAGGCATTGTTAATTATTACAACTTACTATTATACAATGCTGCAGCAACTTCTGCTGCATTGTTACTTTATGCTTTATATGAACTGTTGGCTATTCTCTCCTCATGCTGCAAGACTCGTCGGAAGATGCTAGTCTTCGATAGGCCTAGCTTCTTACCCTTATTCTGATTTCTATCTTGTAGTCCACTATATACAGCCTCTTCTTTCCGTTGATACAATGCATAATGCTTAGTAGCGGACGTAAGACTCGCGGGTATGCTAGATACTCACCTTTGCTTTATTCCCCCTTTTTCTCTTTGCCTGATCGGCCGCTGCAGCCGACGTTGGAGCCCAGGAGCAGGAGTACCCCGGAGGAGACTACTATGACGTCGAGTTCCCCGTTGACCAGGAGTAGTTCAGTGGATCCCAGGCAGGAGGCCTCGCCTTTTCGATCTGTATCTCTGATGTGATTTGTGCTAGCCTTATTAAGGCAAAACCTGACTAACTATGTCTGTACTCAGATATTATGGCTTGTATGACTTATGTATTTGGATCCTCGTGATCCCTGGTATTTTAACATATTTGTTTATCCTTTTGTGTTTAGTGTTGTGCTGTGATATTCTCACCGTGGCACCCTAATCTCAGTCGTGTACCCTGCGTGTATGATTACTGTACACGGATTGATTTTGGGGGCGTCACACATCCCATCCAGGCCGGATGATCAACTGAGATGGGTCCTCATCGTCCGCACACAAGTCTAATGATATGGGTGATGAACTCCCATATTTACAGACAAGTCGCCTCAACCATACTATCGACTATCTCATAACTCTTACATAGACTTACTCCAACCCGATCACTAAGTCGGGGTCTACGGCGGGCTCGATCATACATCAAAGTGTGCACGAGACAGAGTCTCGAGCAATCGCATCGCGATGCCCCAAGCTGCGCACATCTAAGGGCCACTTGGTGTATAAAAGACCGCCAGCCAGATCACAACTAAGGTCTCGAAAACCCATACAAAGACATGCATGTTATAAACATACACGCAGCACACATGCCTTGTATGAACATCAGGTATCATTGCAATTCTCTACAAAGTATACATTTTATTGATAACTCTTACAGAGTGCACACAGAGATCACGATACCGTGATCCAACATTACAACAAGCATGCGGAAGCAAAGTAGGTCTGAGTACAGACAAGTTTAACAAATGGCTTAGAGAAGCCTTATCGATAAACAAGCCCTTCCACGAGGGAATAGTCGTCTGACTGGGACTACACTAGCTTGGTCTTCAGTCGTCGAGCTCCATGAAGAATCCACCTTCGGGGTCAGTGGGTTCATCTAAAACATAGAATAAGCAAACGGGAGTACAAAGTCGTACTCAGCAAGACTTACGTAGGAACTATGCTACTCATGCACATGTATCAAGGTAATGGGAGGTGGGATTCATAAGCAGAAGTGCCAGCTTTGACTTGGCTAGTCCTGAACTACGTGTACCAGACTTGAGGTAAGAAGCGTACACGAGTCCACTACATGTATCCAACCAATTACACCACTATGGTGCCTTCCTCGACTTCCCCACGAGAAAGCACGCCATAGCACTCACGCTTATCTTGGCAAGTTTTATAAGTATCCAGTTCAAGTTGTCTAATAATCAAACTAAGCTTTCCAAGCAGTCCTTAACCGCGGACGCGGCTATTCGAATAGTTTTGTTAACCCTGCAGGGGTGTACCGCTACACACACACACGCATCAGTTACCGCCTGGGAGTGGGACCCTTCAAGCGGGTACCGGCGAGGATGTTGCCACGACACTTCACCCACAGCTCCGTTCTAGTCCAGAGAGTCGCCTATCTACGGGGGATCCGTATGGAAGTCCGGCCGAGGTTCCAGTACAGCCTCAAACGATGTGTGCAGGGTCCCAAGCCGGTCTTGAAAAGCCGTTCATCCACTTCGCAGACCGTGCCACAGCCCTACCAGAACTCTGAACTACAGCGACTTCTGGGGTTCGAACGGGGTGAGGTACTAGGTCGAGTGGGGTCAGTGAGCCCAATGTGTGGTTGTACTCTTCTTCTTGGATCACCACACAAGAACTCGGACTTAAGGCGATGTTCAACGAGACAACCCACTGTGTACTCCTACACAGCCTCTCATCGTTCACCTTGTATTAGGGTAGATTCACCAACACATTTCTACCATCATCAACATGATTGCTACCATCCCGACTCACATCATAGTTCCAACATTGTATCACTCTAAGCATGCAATAAGCAGTAACAGTTGCAGGGGCCACATGATATCAACCAACTCCTACATTTGCTAGGATTGTGGTTTTCTTACTACTGTGACAAAATGATAGGTCATGCAAAGGATGTGTTGCCAATTCCATTTAAATGGAGTGTATTGCATTTTAAATGCAAATTCAAACTCCATTTGATTTATCGATGAATTTCAAATGCATTTGAAACCATGAATGTTTATTTGAAATGGTTGATCATGAATTGACATTGTAAAGGTGAGGTAAAGTTTTCTGATGTGTGGATGAAACCATTTAAAATAAGTGTGTTGCAATGTCATTTGAAAATTCACTTCAAATTTGAATTCAAAAGAATTCCATATGCATGTTTGCTACTGTTCACCCATTTTTAATTGGTCAAACATAGAAACAAGTTGCCTATTCAGAATCCTGTATTTTTCTGATAATTTTAGACATATTATCTGTCCAATTTGGAGTTAATATGAATTTTCTATGATTTATTGAAGTTTAAGCTATTTTCTGGAAATTCTCTGATTTCTTTTAATCTGGAAATGGTTTATTGCGTCAGCACTGAGTCAGCATGACATCAGGGGGTTGACCCAGTCAAACTGGCATGGGGGCCCTACCTGTCATTGACTCAGGGGCTAATCCCCTCCCTGTTTAATTAAACAGAGAGGATTAGGGGGCCTGGGTCCCACTGTCAGTGACCCAGGGTCACTTAACCCAGGGAGTTAAGCACGGGGGTTAGGGTCTAATGGCTAGCTCGCCGTCGGCGTGCTCGACAGACAGCGGCGCCTCGCCGGAATCACGTTCCTAGGCTCCATTCACTGCGCCAAGGGCACCAGCAGCTAGCCCGTGATGAGCCGCGTCGAAGGGGCTACTCGCGCGTCGCCGGGGAGGTTGCAGACGACGCCAGCTTCGACCTTGGCGGCGACCGGAGCTTCGGCTTGGAGCTGCGCTTGCAAAACGGCTATGGGACGAGGCATACGTGGGTGCGTTGGGTTGCTGGGGGCTCCAGGAGCGTCATGGACATGCTGGGGGAGACGGAGGCGCACGGGAGCACGCGTTTGGTCACCCACGGTGGCGACAGAGCTCTGCTCCCATGGCGATGTGCAAACGAGGGCGAAGGAGGAGCCATGGATGGGTGGGGAAGAACAAGTGACTCACCCCGAACATGTCGGTGAAGACGGCTGGGCCGGGGAAGGAATGACGGCGGCGCAATTGCTCGTGGATCTTCTCGGCGGCCGGAGCAAGATGATGACGATGGCGTCGACTTCAGAGGCTCTCGAGCTCGATTGAACGGGGGAAACGACGGAGGAGTGTGCTGCGCATCTTCTGGACAGGATGGTGCAGCTCGAGCTGGCCGGTGGCCACGGCTGCGCGCGTCGGCGCTCTCCGGCGATCTTCTGTCGTCGAGAAATCCGGCGAGAGCAGGCGAGGAGGTGAGCCGTGAGTGAGAGGAAAGGCGCGGAGGCTTCTGGGCACTAACGTGGGGAGAGGGCGGGGCTTGGGGTGGCCTAGACGCCTCTCCACGTCGAGGTGGCCGTCGGCGTGCTCCCAGCCCTCCACCGAGCTGCTTCGGGGGGGAGGGGAGGAAGACGACAGGAGGAGGCCGGGCTGGGCCTGGCTAGGTGGGCTGCGTGGGGGGGGGGGTAAGTTGGGCTTCTTCGTAGGTAAGCCCCTTTACTTTTTATTTCTGTTTTTCTTTTCTGTCTTATGTTGGCCATGCTAAAAAAATAGCTAGGCATTTTATTAAATGCCCCAAATTTTTATATAGCCTCAAAAATTATATATCTAGCCACTTATAAAGTTTGGACATTTTTAAAATTCAAATAATTTGAACTTTAAATCAAATAGGGGTTTAAATTTAAATCCATGCTCCTATTTGAATATTTGAAAATTCCATGAGCATGGGGTTGGTCCCACATCACTTGATATGTGATCCCACTCATTTATGGGATTTTTCAAAAATGCAAAAGGAATTTTTGGAGCAACTTTATTTCTGGCCATTTTAATTAATTCATCTGGGGGGTGTTCTCTCTCCCATTTTAATTTCTTTTGAAATTTTTATCATGATGCAATGTTACTTGGTATTCTAGCACATACCTAACTTGGGGTTGTGACAACACGACTATTCGAATAGATTAAACTCCCTGCAGGGGTGCACTGGTGTCATACTACACGCTCGGATCTCCAGGGTGGCGTACACCTTGTTAGGGAACACCCCACCGAGGCTATCCGACACGCCGAGGCCCATCCTATGGCTCATCAGAGAGGTCCCTGCTGGTCTACAGCCCTAAGTGCAAGGGGGTCATGGGCTATCACCCCTCGCTCTCCGGGTCGTTGTGAGGACGGTGGATACGACACAACTCTATCATGGATGCGGATCCGACCGTGCCAAAATGCTGAACTGGACGTATTTTAGAGCTTTCGAACGATACCACAACGCGGAGGGCCCACACCGTAATCCCACGTATAGGTAGTGCGTACAAGCCAAAAGGCTACTCAAGTCATCCGCCGAATCCATTAAGCATTTTATTATTTTCTGTCGAGAAAACCGTTATCGTTGCCCCTTATTGAATGAGTCGCGGACAACGACAGCAGTCAGGACCACCAGTAACATCGGTGCCTGCCCTGACGTCCCACCAACTCGTGCGGTTACCAACAAGGTGAACCGTCTCCTTACCTTGTCTCGCGTTTGCTCCGAAGAGCTCGAATTTAGTACAACAGGATACCTGTCGGCCACGAACAGTACCAGGCCCGCCGCATACCGGTGGAATACACCTGACCCGTCGTTCCGCTAAGATACCCTGCGTGGGCACCGTTGGGTCACCCGACTCCTTACCTTTAAGGACACCAGCTGATTCGAGTGCCTACCATCAAGTGAAACCAGGAGGAATCACCCTCGATGGTACACTTGAAGAGGTTTGACAAAGACATCAGCGGAATGAACTAAAGAGGAATATTCTCGTATCACCCCGGTGGTGCCGAGACACCAGCGGAATGAACTAAAGTGGAATACCCTCGTATCATCCCAGTGATGCTACGCTACTGAGCCGATGAGAGTGAAATACGAGTCCGTCCACTTGTAAGTCAAACTCGAAGCGACTCGGCCGAGTCTCGCCGTTGTAGGTTCCCTAGGGCGTCTGCATTGATCCGTACCTGTTGCAGTTATAATATTAGGTAATCCGCGTTCACTCACCAGAGTGATCACGACCCGCTATTCTAAACTTAGCTAACAATGCGCAGGGTTTACTGCTGAATATAATATATATATTTATAGGAAGCATAGGATAAAGAAGGTACATCAAGGGGCAACAAAAACAGGCTATGCAATTTAATAGGATTGTAACGTAGCAGCAGCAGTAACCATGCCTAGTGCAAGAAATGTACAGAAAGATAGGCGATATTTGGGGAAGAGAATGGCTCTGCTTGCCTGGAAGCTCTATAGTAGGGGTACGGTCGTCGACGAAGTAGTCGTACTCATCGGCGGTGTAGTCAGCGGCAGCAGCGGGGTCTACCGGAGATTAAGGGGGGGGGGAGGAAACAGTAAATATAAAGCAAGCATATGCAAACAAATACATGGCATGAAATATGCATTGATATCGGTGTTCTAACGCAGTACAAGGTTCTATGCTCGGAGCGGGAATTCATTCGGGGATGAACTGCCAGCTCCGGGTGATTACCGGACAGGGTGTCCGAAGGGGGAAGGTACCATGCCGGGGGTGTCGTGGTCATCTGACAAACATACGTATGGTGTATCCGTGTTAGTTGATCCATTCTGACCAACTTTCATGTTCAGAATAAATTCATCCGGAAAGTTTACCGGCTCCGGGTGATTACCGGACAGTGCAATCGGAGGGGGGAAATGTACCATGTGCGGTATGCTAGAGGGGTGTGGTGGGGCTATGGGTAGTGTATCCGCATTCGTGGTATTTTTCTGATCAACTTTCATGTATAAAGTTTTTCCATTGGAGCTACGGTTTAAAAGATATTGAATTCCAAAGTTTTAAACCAAATTTTAATCATTTTCTGGAATATCTTTTAATATTAAATCCAACCTTATCCACAACCTTATCCACAACATTACACTGACAGGATGGACCCACATGTCATAGACAGTGGCTAATTAAATCAATTTTATTTATTTTAAAAGAGCAGAGGGCCCACATGTCATAGGTAGAGACATTAATTCATTTTATTTAATTAAACAAAATCAGTGGGGTCCACATGTCATAGTCACATGATTTATTAAGCAAGTTAATTAATCTAGTAAACTAACTAATGGTCTGGGGCCCACTGTCATACACACATGGGGATTTATTTCTTTTATCTATTTTAACAGGCAATTAGGGGGGTTGGGCCCCACTGGTCATAGGCTAGGGGGTTTCTGTTTATTTAAATGGGGGGGGGGGGGGGTTAGGGGGTGTTTAACCTCTAATTTAAACATTAGAAGTTAATCTAATGGGGGTGGCCCCTGATGCGCGAGGTGATGATAGTGATTTCTCGCCCTTCGTTGGTAAACCCCAAGTGGAAGGTGTGATATAGCACAGCAGCAAATTTCCCTCAGTAAAGATACCAAGGTTTGTCTCCAGTAGGACTCTGGAGATGATAAGTAGGTGTCAGTGGCGCAACTGTCGCGGACTTGCACACAGACACAAATAACTTTGTTCCCAACGAAGTTCAGAGAGGTTGGCAATCTCTCCGGTCTTGTTGTTCACAAAGGATCAAACACAAGGGATAATGATAGCAACTGAAAGTAAAAGAAGATAAGTAAATAAGCGTGGAAACAGTGATGAAGATATGGACCGGGATACGTGATGTTCACTAGTGATGTCTCTCTCCCAAAAGACGATAAAACTGCTATGCGAGGTGAAAAAATTACAGAAGGGAAATTGACAGGATTATGAACGCACCGCAATGCTAACTATGCTACAAAAGAAAGGAAGAGGCTCAAAAGCATGGGCAGAACGCCAAAATAAGTAGACCGAAATCCAATTGCATCTACTACTAATCATCCACCTTGATATATCTATCTAGAACATCTCGCTGGTATTAAGTTGCGAGCCCCACCCAAAGTGTAAACCCAAAGCAACAGACAACTGCATTAAAAAGCACTATGCGTAAAGTAAACAATCCTTGCAACCGCGGTTACAAGCACCGTTGTTTTCCCCCTTGTGGCAACATCACATCCCCTAGACTCATGTTTCAGTCACTCAAGCGTGTCAGCAGGGGGCATGAACCCACAATCGAGCATAACTTTCCCTCTTGGGGTTACTACCTACTACTTGGCCAAAGCAATAAACAGCAACGGAGAACATGCAAGAATTACTTAAGAACAAAAATATAAGAGATAAGAACCAAATATATTACTCAATCACAATCTGAACATAATCTCATAATCCATCAGATCCCATCAAACTCAGCATAGCAACAGCAGAAAGATTACAAAAGTGCCTCGATCATGTAGGGCAGCCCACGAGGTCTAAACCATGAAGAACAAAGAGGGGAGGAGAACATCACATAGCTACTGATCACGGACCCATGGTCCAAAGGAAACTACTCACGGCACATCCGGGAAGCATCAATGGTGGAGAGGAGACTCCCGGAGGTTGGCCCTCCCTCCGGCAGGGTGCTGGGAAGAGATCTGCTGGTACTCCCGATCTCGGAAGCACGGCAGCGGCGGAACAAAGGCGAGATCGCGAAAAAGGGTTCTGTCCTCGAGGGTTTCTCATCACGGAGAATATATAGGCGAAGGGGGGCAGCCAGGGGGGCCACCAGGGGTCCAGGCGCCCCCCTGGCGCGACCAGCCCCTGGGGCGCGCCACCAGGCCGCCTGGGCCCCTGGTGGAGGCCCTCTGGCCCCACCTAGGTTCATCTGGAAGGTTCTTCTGCGCTGATTTTTTATCTGATTTTTCCCGAATTTTTGGAGCACTTTTTATATGAGGGAAAACCGAAATAGAAAAACAGTAGAAAACAGGAACTGGCACTGTGGTGCACTGAGTTAATAGGTTAGTCCAAATATGATCAAAAGTGTATGAAAGTGTAACTAGATCATAGTAATATCACACAAAACATGCATGGAGCAAGCAGAAATTATAGATACATTTTCGACGTATCAACATCCCCAAGCTTAATTCCTGCTCATCCTCGAGTAGGTAAATGATAACAACATAATTTCTGTGGTGACATACTAGCAACCATATAAGAACTTTGAAAAGTAAAGCAATCAAGGTTAGAGATTCAATTCAAGTCATAACATGCAAGAGTCTATATTAGCATTGAAATAAGTAACAAAAGAACATTAGGTGCAAGAGCTCTCGCCGTTCGTGACTCGAATGTCTCCAAATGGTGTTTGCGTGCAAGAAGGGGTATAGGGAATACGAGAAAAATATTTATTTGTTGAGAACTCAATCTACTAAAGTTTCACACTTGGTCTTTTTCTGGAATCTTATCTTGACTCGTCCCCAGACCACTAGCCAGGTACAAGTCAATTTGATCCACTCCTTTTTCAATATTTTGCGCACTCATGCAATGGATGAGCGTAAGCACGAGAGTTGACACTTAGGATGGCAAAGAGAGAAGTACGGAGGAGGAGGAAGACAAAAAAGGATGAGAAAGGCTCACATCAATGAGGACAATCATAGGCAAGAGATGCCAAATGATAGATATGATGTGAGGAGTAGGGATTGCCATGCAACGGATGCACATATGAGCTAAGAAGCTCTCCGATGGAACTAGTGGGGGTGCATCTAACTTGCTCGCTCATGAAGACCTAGAGCTCGTTTGAGGAGGCTCATCCTTGGAATATGCAAGCCAAGTTCTATAGTGTGAAGGTCCCCGCATAGCTATATGCAAGCCAAGTTCTTTTTTTTCTTTTTTCTATTTTTTTGTATTTTTTTGTGGCCTCAATGGCTCTTTCTATTTAACTCTCATTTGTCCTCTTTGGGATCTTTTATTTTGTCCACTTTGGGATCTTTTCCTCACTTAAGGGAAACACTCTATTTTACAAGAAGGTAAAGGAGATCTTTCACACTTTACAAGGTACTCGAAATTATAAAGAAGATGTAGCTATCATGATGTATGCAATGTATGTCACTGCCAGTGTAGCAGGAACATGTATGACATGAAGATGAAGTCATGAAGAGGTGGATGTTGCATGGCAATATATCTCGGAAAGGCTATGGAAGTGCCTTGATAGGTAGGTATGGTGGCTGTTTTGAGGAAAGATATAAAGAGGCTTATGATGACAGAGCGTATCATGCCAAGGGTTTGGATGTACCGGCGAAGGTGGACACCAACTCTCGGAGTGAGAAGAAGGCAATGCACGGCACGGGAGAGGCTAGCAAAATATGGGAAGGTGGAAGTGTCAACTTTCAATACTTACATTAGTCCGAAGAACTCATGCACTTATTATCGGTAACTCTCAATCTAATAAGGAGTTTCACAAAGAGACAAGTACCCCGAGGAGGTGTGTATGGGGGTTTGGTTATCCTTGCGCATCCTCGACTCATGGTACGTGAGTGTACTCTAATATTCGATCCCTCCAAAGATTAGTGATCCATCTAGTAGTTAGAGTTCTCAACTTGTTTTTGTAGGTTTTTGAAAATAGACACGGATTGCCCAAAATACGACACCTATCACTAATAGGCTAGAGCTCTTGACACCAAAATTTCAGACATTGCTCACATGAATACCTCAAAACTATTGCAAGTTACTACTAGAATTAAATAGCAACCTCAATTACCTACTTCGAAGACAAGACACAACTCAGTGCAACAACCAACTCTCTTAACAAGATAAACATGAAAACTAAAGAGAGTTCCAGCAACAAACTAAAAAAAATCCAAGGCTCTTGCTAAAGACAAACTAAGACTAAAACTAAACATGGCAGCAGCTATGAAAAGATAAAGAACACACAACAGCAAAAAGATAAGCTGGAAAAATCCTATGATGTGTTCTAGATTAGAGTGGAGCGTGTTTCTCTCCCACACAAAGCAAGATGGGGTCTAACTTGTTATGACCAGCAAGCAAAACTAAAGAAAACTAAAAGTAAAACCTAAGAGCGAGACGCTCCAAGCATAGCACATAACGCATGAAGTGATAAAAATATAGTGAGACGAAGGACGAACTGATGATTGTTGATGGAGAAGGGGATGCACGGGGGCATCCCCAAGCTTAGACGCTTGAGTCTCCTTGAATATTTATTGGGGATGCATGGGGGCATCCCCAAGCTTGAGCGCTTGACACTCCTGGATTTTCTTTCATCATCTTCCATCGCACACTTGAAAACTCCCTTCATACATAACTCATCATAAGATGATTAGAGAGGTTAGTACCTTTAATAAAATAATTTTTTCCCACTAGGTATAAAGATATTCTTGAAGAGATACTGTTTCTCAAGAGTGCCAAGAAGTTTTTGCAAAGAAAAAGCAAGCTTAAGGTTTGCAAAAGTGAAGAGAGGCAAAATGTGGCAGAATCTGTGAAAAACAGAACAACAGGTAGTAGAGAAATTTTATCGGGGCACTTCTGCAACTCAAATCAAAAAACTCAGAACATACGAAAGTTTCACAATTGTATAGAGCATGCTGTCAAAAAATTCAGATCAAAAAGATGATCTGGTGATTTTATTCGAATTTTTCTGTCATGGGACAGAATCTGTTTTCTGGACAACATGTCACAACTTTTGCTTCCCTTATCATAAGAGGCTATAACTTGGCACAAAGCTGAAAAATAAAGATACAATGATGTTGCTACAGTAGTAACAAACATCAAGACACAACAAAAGCAAAAATAAACCTAATTCGTTGTGGGCTGCCTCCCAAAAGCGCTTTCTTTTATGCCTTAAAGCTAGGCATGATGCAAAAGAAGAATCAAGTTTTATCAAGAGAAAGAGAATAACTAGCCCGAGTAACGGACTCAAAAGGTAACTTGATTTTCTTTCTATGGAAGTGTTCCAGCCATTTCTTGAGAGGGAAATGGAATTTTATATTCCCCTCTTTCATGTCAATAACCGCACCAACGGTGCAAAGAAAAGGAAGTCCCAAAATAATTGGACACAAAGGTTCACACTCTATATCCATAACAATAAAATCAACGGGAACATAGTTGTAATTGACAATGATAAGAACATCGTCGATCTTCCCCAAAGGTTTCTTTACGGAAGAATCAACAAGACGAACTCCAAAAGAACAAGGCTCAAAGGGCTTCAATTCAAACATATCATATATTCTTTTGGGCATAACGGAGGTACTAGCTCCAACATCACATAAAGCATAGCAAGAGAAGTTATTTAATTTAATTTTGATCACAGGGTCCCAAGCATCATCTAGCTTCCTAGGTATGGAGGCTTCTACTCTAAGGTTCTCCTCCCTAGCTTTGATGAGAGCATTTGTGATATGCTCCGTGAAGGCAAGATTAAGTGTGCTAGTGTGGGGGTCTCTAGACATTTTGTGTAGCAAGCTAATAACTTCTGAGAGGGTGCAACTATCAAAATCAATATCACTACTATCAAAGGTGTTAGTAGTGTCGTCTAGGCTCACTTGTTTGAAGCCCTTTATGTTCATAGGAGTTTATTCATCTTCGGTTGAGGTATTAGCATCACCATTAATAGGTCCAACGGGACTAGGAGTGCATTGGGTGCTAATAGTTTGGGTGTCCTCAATAATTTGGATAGTGGCAACTGTGTGGTGTGTAGGAAGGCTCTTAACTCTATCCTCTTCCTCTTTTTCTCTAGCCCACCTTTCTTTAAGTTTAGCCATCATCCTAATATTTTCATTAATTTGCAAAGGAGTGGCCTTATTCTCCTCAAGGGGAGAGGTTCCAATTTTAAGCATCTCAATATCAAGGGCCAAGCTTTCTACCTTCAAAGAGAGATTATCTAATTTAGCTAATTTCTCCTCTACATTTTTATTGAAGGCTTTTTGGGTAGTGATAAAGTCTCTAAGCATGCTTTCTAATTCAGAAGAGGGGTTCTTGTTGCTAGGGTAGGTGTTGTTGTTCCCATAGTTGGATGGAAATGGTCTAGGATAGTTAGCAAAATTACCCCTATAAGCATTGTTGTTGAAGTTGTTTCTAGCAATAAAGTTCACATCTACTTGTTCTTGGGCAACCAAAGAATTTAAAGGGACATCACGAGGATCAATAGAGGGTTGCTTGGTAAGTAGAGACATAATTAAGTCAACTTTTTCATTGAGGAGGTAATTTCCTCGACAGAGTTTACCTTCCTACCTGTTGGAGCGCGTTCGGTGTGCCATTGGGAATAATTGGTCATCATCTCATCGAGAAGCTTCGTGGCAGCACCAAGTGTAGTTGACATAAAGGTTCCTCCCGCGGCCGAATCTAACAGGTTCCGCGAGGTAAAGTTCAAGCCTGCATAAAAAGTCTGGATAACCATCTAGGTAGTCAAACCATGTGTAGGGCATTTCTTAACAAGAGATTTCATTCGTTCCCAAGCTTTGGAAACGTGTTCATTATCCAATTGCTTAAAATTCATAATGTTACTCCTTAATTGGATAATTTTAGCAGGTGGGTAGTACTTCCCTATAAAAGCATCCTTGCACTTATCCTAAGAATCTATGCTATTCCTAGGCAAAGATTGAAACCAGATTTTAGCTTCTCCCCTTAAAGAGAAAGGAAAGAGCTTGAGCTTAACAATATCACCTTCTACTTCTTTATACTTTTGCATATCACATAATTCAACAAATTGTTCAAGTGTAAAGAAACATCATCTCCAGCACCAGAGAATTGATCTCTCATAACAAGGTTTAGCAAGGCAGGTTTAATTTCATAAGAGGTAGCTGAAGTGGCAGGTGTGGCAATGGGGGTGCAGATAAAGTCTTGGTTGTTGTGACTAGTGAATTCACACAACTTGGTGTTTTCAGTGGAACCCATAGCAGCAGCAAGTGTGGCAGATTTTTTTTTGTGATTTTTTTTGATATAAGACACAAAGATAAAAGCTGAAAGGTAAACTAACAAGACTAAAAAACAAAGGTAAAGGGTAGTGTGCAACTCCCCTATCTTAGCACTCGGAGTCCCCGGCAACGGCGCCAGAAATCTTGCTTGATGCGCGAGGTGATGATAGTGATTTCTCACCCTTCGTTGGTAAACCCCAAGTGGAAGGTGTGATATAGCACAACAGAAAATTTCCCTCAGTAAAGATACCAAGGTTTGTCTCCAGTAGGACTCCAGAGATGATAAGTAGGTCTCAGCGGCGCAACTGACGCGGACCTGCACACAGACACAAATAATTTTGTTCCCAACGAAGTCCAAAGAGGTTGTCAATCTCTCCGGTCTTGTTGTTCACAAAGGATCAAACACAAGGGATAATGATAGCAACTGAAAGTAAAAGCAGATAAGTAAATAAGCGTGGAAACAGTGATGAAGATATGGACCGGGATACGTTATGTTCACTAGTGATGTCTCTCTCCCAAAAGACGATAAAACTGCTATGCGAGGTGAACAAATTACAGAAGGGCAATTGACAGGATTATGAACGCACCGCAATGCTAACTATGCTACAAAAGAAAGGAAGAGGCTCAAAAGCATGGGCAGAACGCCAAAATAAGTAGACCGAAATCCAACTGCATCTACTACTAATCATCCACCTTGAGATATCTATCCAGAACATCTCGCTGGTATTAAGTTGCGAGCCCCACCCAAAGTGTAAACCCAAAGCAACAGACAACTGCATTAAAAAGCACTATGCGTAAAGTAAACAATCCTTGCAACCGCGGTTACAAGCACCGTTGTTTTCCCCCTTGTGGCAACAGCACATCCCCTAGACTCATGTTTCTGTCACTCAAGCGTGTCATCAGGGGGCATGAACCCACAATCGAGCATAACGTTCCCTCTTGGGGTTACTACCTACTACTTGGCCAAAGCAATAAACAGCAACGAAGAACATGCAAGAATTACTTAAGAACAAAAATATAAGAGATAAGAACCAAATATATTACTCAATCACAATCTGAACATAATCTCATAATCCATCAGATCCCATCAAACTCAGCATACCAACAGCATAAAGATTACAAAAGTGCCTCGATCATGTAGGGCAGCTCACGAGGTCTAAACCATGAAGAACAAAGAGGGGAGGAGAACATCACATAGCTACTGATCACGGACCCATGGTCCAAAGGAAACTACTCATGGCACATCCGGGAAGCATCAATGGTGGAGAGGAGACTCCCGGAGGTCAGCCCTCCCTCTGGAAGGGTGCCGGGAAGAGGTCTACTGGTGCTCCCGATCTCGGAAGCGCGGCGGCGGCGGAACAGAGGCGAGATCGCGAAAAAGGGTTCTGTCCTCGAGGGTTTCTTGTCACGGAGAATATATAGGCGAAGGGGGGAAGCCAGGGGGGGCACCAGGGGTCCAGGCGCCCCCCTGGCGCGGCCAGCCCCTGGGGCGCGCCACCAGGGCGCCTGGGCCCCTGGTGGTGGCCCTCTGGCCCCACCTAGGTTCATATGGAAGGTTCTTCTGCGCTGATTTTTTCCGAATTTTTGGAGCACTTTTTATATGGGGGAAAACTGAAATAGAAAAACAGCAGAAAACAGGAACTGGCACTGTGGTGCACTGAGTTAATAGGTTAGTCCAAATATGATCAAAAGTGTATGAAAGTGTATCTAGATCATAGCAATATCACACAAAACATGCATGGAGCAAGCAGAAATTATAGATACGTTTTGGACGTATCAACCCCCATCGGTCAGTGGGGGTGGGGGGGGGCGTTCATCCCATTGTCTAACCCGTGCGGGCTCGCCGGCGGTGAGCTTTGGCCAGGGCGGCCTGGGGTGTAGGGGAAGCCAAGGGCATGGCAGGCCCGCGGTTTGCGCGCGAGCGCGCGTGGAGGGGCGCTGCCAGGGCGCGGCCAGCACGGCGCGGGTCAGCCGGGAGCGTTTGTGGTGACCACGGCGAGCACGGGCCACGGCGACCCACGGTTACGGGGCGAGGGGAGACGGAGGGGGGAAGCTCACGGTGGCGGGCGTCGTAGCCTGGCGCGGGGCTGGGCGTCGAGGGAGCCTAGCCGGGGCGCTGGAGGAGAGCAAGGCAGGCCGAAGGGGCGAGCCGTCAGTGACGCAGGGGGTAGCGTGGCCGCGACCGAGGCAGGAAGCCACGGGCACGCAGGGAGGGGCGAGCGCGATGTCGGGAGGAAAGAGAGACGCGACGCGAGGGGAACGGGGCTTCTGGGGCGCTGCGGTGCAGCGGCCGGGAGGGTCGCCGGCGGCCGGAATCGACTGGCGGCCGCGACTTTGCCAAGGGCCGGCCATGGAAGGCTCGACCACGGAGGCAAGGATGACGAAGGGGGTGGAGAAGAGGACGGGGAACGTCTCGAGGGGACCCCAGTGGTGCTGGACGGCGGCCGGGGTGGCCAGCTCGCCTTAAACGGTGGAGGTTGCGTCCAGGGGAAGAGGGGATCGGGATCTGGGAGATAGAGAAGAGAGAGATCGAGGGGGGGGGGGGCTCGGCCGTGTTTATCCAGTGCGCCAGGGGGCAGTGGTGGGATGGGCCGGATGGGGGGTTGCCCTAGGCGGGTTTTACCCTTTCCCCTTTTGTTTTTTTGTTTTTTGTTTCATTTTATTTCTGTTAGTAATTATTTAATGTCTTTGGCCTTTTTGTAAAATATAATTCTTGCTCCATAATGATCATGGCACATAACCAGAGTTCCACGAAAAGATTGGGACTTTTATAAACTCATTTGATATTTGTTTGGAATTTGGAAATAGCAAACGGTGATGTTTTGCTGCTGGTATGATTTGTTTGTAATTTTCCATAGCTTGATAAATACCCACAACCACACTGGCAGGGTCCAGTGATTATTTGGGATTTAATAAAATTGGCTTCACAATTTGTGGACAAAGTTTTATTTATCACATTCTTTTTAATATCAACCAAAAGGGATTTTTGGATATGTCTTTGAATTCGAAGATGATCAAGGTGATGATCAAGCACAGTGATTTAACCAAAGCAAGGTGATTACTATTTCATCAACAGTGATTACTGTTACAAGACCTAATGGTGTTACAAATCTCCCCCCACTACAAGAATTCTCGTCCCGAGAATTTAAGTGGTAGCGAGGAAAAGATCGGGGTATTCATCGTACCTCGGATAGGGTAGGAGGGAAATTCAAGGGGTCGGGTCGGTACCAGGTGAATCAACCAAGGCTTTCCAAGGGAATGGGGTACAAAGTATCTCTCGAGTTGAAACACAGGGAAACACATCGAGAGAAGCAAAAGAAGGTATGATAATCTTCCAGAAGATTGGCAAGCATTCGATGCCGATGACGGATGACGAAAATGGGTCCAGAGCATAAGGCATAAGCACTGCGTCTGATATCGGATGGAATATCACAAGAGGTGTCTCGTGAATTGCATACAAGGTCAAGCATGGGAATAACCTCGGGAACACAAAGGTAAAGGGGAGTCAGGTTTCGATCATGTGGAATTGTGGGTTATGGGCCCACATTGAGTAAGAAGGGTGGTGACATTTAATGCGATCAAGTTGCAAGGTATGACGGAGAACAAGTTGTACGGACAAAATAGTACACCGAAGTGTTTGCATAAGCAAGGAATTATCACTGCTCAGATAACTTATATCACAGGAAAGGTTAAACAGACCAATGGAAAGGAAAAGGTGATGATACACAAGTATCAGGTGTATATCTTTCCCAAGGGAAAGCAAAGTACGATATACACGACCAAGTTGTATTGGCAGAGAGTCAAGGGAGGTTGTCGATGATAACGCAAATCATCGAGGGGCGGGGGTGGTATTTCACACGATGAATCCAATTGACACATGGAAGAAGCCATGTAAGATTAGTTGGATAATAATCCACCAAAGGTCAGGTGGTTCGCAAAGAATCTGATGTGAGTATCGGTACTAACCAGAAGGAGAAAGAATGCAAAGGCATCGGGTGATAGAAGCATCAGACTAATTCGATGCTTTAAGTACAAAGGAATTATGATTTCCAGATCAGGAGGTGGATGCAATTATCCATACAGACTTATCGGTGGTAGGGGATTGCAACGACGATGAACATGTAGGTTCCCGAGAATTTATCGGAGAGTATCTTCGAAATCTTCAGGTGACGCAAGCGGTCATCTTGAATGCAGGGCTCTCCGGGTAGATGCGACCACGAGATCCAAATGTCAGAGTTAGCAAAATTCTTTAACCCGAAAATATGAGAGAGCGGAGTCCCGGAGTAAAGGTACGGAGAAAAAGATCCTAATAACATCCAGTTTTGCGACGTGGGCCGATAAGCCACACGACACTGTTAGTAAAGTAGTTTTGCAAAGACTAGACTCAACTTCGACCAAGGAGTTGGAAGGGGGTGTCTTACAGGCAGTCGGCTCTGATACCAACTTGTGACGCCCCCAAAATCAGACCGTGTACAGTAATCATACACGCAAGGTACACGATCGAGATCAGGGACTCACGGTGAGATATCACGACACAACTCTACAAATACAATAATACAAGTTGTTTAATACAAGCCAGTAGCCACGAGGGCTCGAATACAACAGCTCGAGAGCACAAAGTTAGAGGAAGCAAAAGTATCTGAGTACAGACACAAGAATACAAGGTTGCCTTAAGAAGGCTAGCACAAAAACAACAACGATCGAGAAGGCGAGGCCTCCTGCTTGGGAACCTCCAAACTACTCCTGGTCGATGGGGAACTCCACGTCTAAGAAGGCATCGGGGATCTTCATGTTGCGGTGGTCGGCATCGGGGATCTCATTCTCCTGGGCTCCAACGTCCACTGCAGCGGCCGATCAGGCAAAACAAAAAGGGGGAAATAAAACAACGGTGAGTATCTAGCATACCCGCGAGTCTTACGTCCGCTACTAAGCAATTATGCATTTGTATCAAATGGAAAGGGGAGGCTGTATATAGTGGACTGCAAGGTAGAAATTCAGAATAAGGATAAGAAGCTAGGCCTATCGAAGACTAGCATCTTCCGACGAGTCTTGCAGCACGAGGTAAGAATCAGCCAACAGTTAATATAACAGTAATGAAAGTAACAATGCAGCAGAAGTTGCTGCAGCATTGTATAATAATAAGTTGTAATCATAATTAACAATGCCTCCGAGTTCCCTCCTCGACTTCCCCGCGAGGAAGAAAACCCGGAACCAACAGTTTAATAGTATTAGTTTGTAGTAGTTGAGTCTGGCTTCAGCATAAAGTGTCCTGTTACCGTGGACACGGCTATTCGAATAGATTAAACTCCCTGCAGGGGTGCACTGGTGTCATACTACACGCTCGGATCTCCAGGGTGGCGTACACCTTGTTAGGGAACACCCCACCGAGGCTATCCGACACGCCGAGGCCCATCCTACGGCTCATCAGAGAGGTCCCCGCCGGTCTACAGCCCTAAGTGCAAGGGGGTCATGGGCCTATCACCCCTCGCTCTCCAGGTCGTTGTGAGGACGGTGGATACCACACAACTCTATCATGGATGCGGATCGGACCGTGCCACAATTCTGAACTGGACGTCTTTCAGAACTTTCGAACGAGACCACAACGCGGAGGGCCCACACCGTAAACCCACGTATAGGTAGTGCGTACAAGCCAAAAGGCTACTCAAGTCATCCGCCGAACCCATTAAGCATTTTATTATTTTCTGTCGAGACAACCGTTATCGTTGCCCCTTATTGAATGAGTCGCGGACAATGACAGCAGTCAGAACCACCAGTAACATCGGTGCCTGCCCTGACGTCCCACCAACTCGTGCGGTTACCAACAAGGTGAACTGTTGATACATCCAAAACGTATCTATAATTTCTTCTTGCTCCATGCATGTTTTTTGTGATATTGCTATGATCTAGATACAATTTCATACACTTTTGATCATATTTGGACTAACCTATTAACTCAGTGCACCCCTGTGCCAGTTCCTGTTTTCTGCTGTTTTTCTATTTCAGTTTTCCCCCATATAAAAAGTGCCAGAAAAATTCGGGAAAATTCAGATAAAAAATCAGCGTGACGGAAGCTTTGAGAAGAGCCCGGGAGGGGCCAGAGGGGAGCCAGGGGGGCCCAGGCGGCCACCCGGCGCGTCCCCACCCCTGGCCGCGCCAGGGGGGCACCTGGGGACCCTGGTCCACCTCTGGCTGCCCCCTTTGCCTATTTAATCTACGTCACGGGAAAACTCCAGAAGAAGAACCCTATTCCGCGACCTCGCCTCTGTTCCGCTGCCGCCGCGGTTCTAAGATCGGGAGCACCAGAAGACCTCTTCCCTGCACCCTGCCGGAGGGAGGATTGACCTCCGGGAGTCTCCTCTCCACCATGGATGCTCCCGGGATGTCTCGTGAGTAGTTTTCCTTGGACCATGGGTCCGTGATCAGTAGTTATGTGATGTTCTCCTCCCCTCTTTGATCTTCATTGTTTAGACCTCGTGAGCTGCCCTACATGATCGAGGCACCTTTGTAATATTTTTGCGGTTGCTATGCTGATTTTGGAGGGATCTGATGGATTATGAGATTATATTCAGATTGTGATAGAGTAATATATTTGGTTTTTATCTCTTATATTTTTATTCCTAAGTAATTCTTGCATGTTCTCCGTTGCTGTTTATTGCTTTGGCCAAGTAGTAGGTAGTGACTCCAAGAGGGAGCATTGTGCTAGATTCTGGGTTCATGCCCCCCCCCCCCGATGACATGCTTGAGTGACAGAAACATGAGTCTAGGGGGTGTGCTGTTGCCACAAGGGGGAAAACAACAGTGCTTGTGACCGCGGTCACAAGGATTGTTTACTTTACGCAAAGTTCTTTTTATTGCAGTTGTCTGTTGCTTTGGGTTTACACTTTGGGTGGGGCTCGCAACTTAATACCAGCGAGATGTTCTGGACAGATATCTCAAGGTGGATGATTAGTAGTAGATGCAGATGGATTTCGGTCTACTTATTTTGGCGTACTGCCCGTGCTTTTGAACCTCTTCCTTTCTTTTGTAGCATAGTTAGCATTGCGGTGCGTTCATAATCCTATCAATTGCCCTTCTGTAATTTGTTTACCTCGCATAGCAGTTTTACCGTCTTTTGGGAGAGAGACGTCACTAGCGAACATCACGTATCCCGGTCCATATCCTTATTATTATTTCCACGCTATCTTTACTTTACCGCTTTTATTTGCTATCATTATCCCTTGCGTTTTATTATTTGTGAACAACAAGACCGGAGAGATTGACAACCTCTCTGAACTTCGTTGGGAACAAAGTTATCTGTGTATGTCTGGAGGTCCACGTCAGTCGCGCCGCTGACACCTACTTATCATATCCGGAGTCCTATGGGAGACAAACCTTGGTATCTTCACCGAGGGAAACTCGCTGCTGTACTGCATCACGCCTTCCACTTGGGGCTCACCAACGAAGGGCGAGAAGCCAATAAGCAAGAGTATTTTTGGCGCCGTTGCTGGAGACTCCGAGTGCTAAGATAGGGGAGTTGCACACTACCCTTTACCTTTGTTTTTTTAGTCTTGTTAGTTTATCTTTCAGTTTTTATCTTTGTGTCTTTTATCAAAAACTACAAAAAAATCGGCCACACTTGCTGCTACTATGGGTTCCACTGAAAACACCAAGTTGTGTGACTTCACTAGTCACAACAACCAAGACTTTATTTGCACTCCCATTGTCACACCTGCCACTTCAGCTACTTCTTATGAAATTAAACCTGCTTTGCTAAACCTTGTTATCAGAGATCAATTCTCTGGTGCTGGAGATGCTTCTGCTTTACACTTGAATAATTTTGTTGAATTATGTGATATGCAAAAGTATAAATAAGTAGAAGGTGATGTTGTTAAGCTCAAGCTCTTTCCTTTCTCTTTAAGGGGATATGCTAAAATCTGGTTTCAATCTTTGCCTAGAAATAGCATAGATTCTTGGGATAAGTGCAAAGATGCTTTTATAGGGAAGTACTACCCTCCTGCTAAGATTATCCAATTTAGGAGTAATATTATGAATTTTAAGCAATTGGATAATGAACACGTTGCCCAAGCTTGGGAACGAATGAAATCTCTTGTTAAGAAATGCCCTACACATGGTTTGACTACCTGGATGGTTATCCAGACTTTTTATGCAGGCTTGAACTTTACCTCGCGGAACGTGTTAGATTCGGCAGCGGGAGGAACCTTTATGTCAACTACACTTGGTGCTGCCACGAAGCTTCTCGATGAAATGATGACCAATTATTCCCAATGGCACACCGAACGCGCTCCAACTGGTAGGAAGGTAAATTCTGTCGAGGAAATTACCTCCCTCAATGAAAAAGTTTACTTAATTATGTCTCTACTTACCAAGCAACCCTCTATTGATCCTCATGATGTTCCTTTAAATTCTTTGGATGCTCAAGAACAAGTAGATGTGAACTTTATTGCTAGAAACAACTTCAACAACAATGCTTATAGGGGAAATTTTGCTAGCAATCCTAGACCGTTCCCATCCAACTATGGGAACAACAACACTTACCCTAGCAACAAGAACCCCTCTTCTGAATTAGAAAGCATTTTTAGAGACTTTATCACTACCCAAAAAGCCTTCAACAAAAATGTAGAAGAGAAATTAGCTAAAATAGATAATCTCTCTTTGAAGGTAGAAAGCTTAGCCCTTGATATTGAGATGCTTAAAATTAGAACCTCTCCCCTTGAGGAGAATAAGTCCACTCCTATTAATGCTATCCAGTTACAAATCAATGAAAATATTAGGATGATGGCTAAACTTAAAGAAAGATGGGCTAGAGAAAAAGAGGAAGAGGATAGAATTAGGAGCCTTCCTACACACCACACAGTTGCCACTATCCAAATTGTTGAGGACACTCAAACTATTAGCACCCAATGCACCCCTAGTCCCGTTGGACCTATTAATGGTGATGCTAATACCTCAACCGTAGATAAAGAGACTCCTATGAACATAGAGAGTTTCAAACAAGTGAGCCTAGATGAAACTACTACCACCTTTGATGGAGTGATATTGATTTTGATAGTTGTACCCTCTCAGAAGTTATTAGCTTGTTACACAAAATGTCTAGAGACACCCACACTAGCACACTTAATATTGCCTTCACGGAGCATATCACAAATGCTCTCATCAAAGCTAGGGAGGAGAAGCTTAGAGTAGAAGCCTCCATACCTAGGAAGCTAAATGATGGTTGGGACCCTATGATCAAAATTAAATTGAATAACTTCTCTTGCTATGCTTTATGTGATGTTGGAGCTAGTACCTCTGTTATTCCCAAAAGAATATTTGATATGTTTGAATTGAAGCCTTTTGAGCCTTGTTCTTTTGGTGTTCGTCTTGTTGATTCTTCCATAAAGAAACATTTGGGGAAGATCTACGATGTTCTTATCATTGTCAATGACAACTATGTTCCCGTTGATTTTATTGTTATGGATATAGAGTGTGAACCTTTGTGTCCAATTATTTTGGGACGTCCTTTTCTTCGCACCGTTGATGCGGTTATGTCGGGACCAGGGGTTAGCGTATGCAAGTCCCGCTACGACATAGTCATATGGAGAGCCGAGAACCGTACCCACTTGTCTAAGTAGACAAGGCCAAGCACAGAACGTTCTCGGAAAGCATCGTACGTGAGGGGTATCCCATCCAGGCCGGATGATCAACTGAGATGGGTCCTCATCGTCCGCACACAAGTCTAATGATATGGGTGATGAACTCCCATATTCACAGACAAGTCGCCTCAACCATACTATCGACTATCTCATAACTCTTACATAGACTTACTCCAGCCCGATCACTTAGTCGGGGTCTAGGGCGGGCTCAATCATACCACAAAGTGTGCACGAGACTGTCGGGACCCGGGGTTAGCGTATGTAATTCCAGCCACAACTCAATCACATGGAGAGCCGAGAGTCGTACCCACTTGTCTAAGAAGACAAGGCCAAGCACAGAACACTCTCGGAAAGCATCGTAGGTGAGGGGCATCCCATCCAGGCCGGATGATCAACTGAGATGGGTCCTCATCGCCCGCTCACAAGTCTAAATGATTATTGGTGGTGAAATCCCATACTCATAGACATGTCTCCTCAACCATGTTATCGATTGAATCATAACCCTTACATAAACAGACTCCAGCCCGATCACTTAGTCGGGGTCTAGGGCGGGCTCGATCATACAAAAAAGTGTGCACGTGACAGAGTCACGAACAATCGCATCGCGATGCCCCAAGCTGCGCACATCTAAGGGCCACTTGGTGTATAAAAGACCGCCATCCAGATCACAACTAAGGTCTTGAAAACCCATACTAAGACATGCATGTTATAAACATACATGCAGCACACATGCCTAGTATGAACAACAGGTATCATCACATAACTCTACAAAGTACTCTTTATTGACTTACACATAGAGCATACAAAGATCACATGTCTGTGATCAACATTACATCATACAACGGAAGCAAATTAGGTCTGAGTACAGACAAGTTTAACAAATGGCTTAGAGAAGCCTTGTAAACAAACATGCCCTTCCACGAGGGACCAGACTGCTGTCTGGGACTATGCTAACTTAGTCAACGTCGAGCTTCACGAAGGTGACTCCATCGGGGTCCGGTTTCTCATCTAAAACATAGAATAAGCAAACGTGAGTACAAAGTCGTACTCAGCAAGACTTACATCAGAACTATACTACTCATGCTCAAGTATCAAGGTAAAGGAGGTGGGGTTTCAACATGCAGAAATGCCAGCTTTGACTTGGCTAGTCCTGAACTACGAGTACCAGACTTGAGGTAAGAAGCGTACACGAGTCCACTACAAGTCTCCAAACAATACACCACTATGGTTACTTCCTCGACTTCCCCACGAGGAAGCACACCATAGCACTCACGCTTATCTTGCGAGTTTTATAAGTATCCATTCAAGTTGTCTATTATCAAGTAGAGGTTTCCAAGTAGTCCATAACCGCGGACACGACTATTCGAATAGTTCATTAACCCTGCAGGGGTGTACATCTTCACATGCGTGTCATCACTTATCGCCTCGTTCTCGTCACCCTTCAAGCGGGTGTCGGACGTGGATGAAACCAAGGCACTAACCTCACATCACCTTCTCTAATCCAGGAGTCGACTACCTGAGTTTGGCACCGCTCGAGAGTCCGGCCGGTTCACGAAACGGACTCAGATAATGTAAGGGACCGAGACGCCACCTCTGCCAGATGGTTTCACTGCCTCACAAGTCCACCCACATATCTATATGATGCAACCTTTTCTTCATTCTTTTTTCTATGCACATGCCAAATGGAAAGCCCGAATCTATTGTGACTCCTGGACCGGATCGGGTACGTAAAGAGGCCAAACGGGGTTCCCATAAAACCCTACATGTGGTCATACTCTTTGTCTTGGATCACAAAACAGGAACTCGGGGCCTAGGGCAGTGTTCAACGAGACAACCCACTGTGTACTCCTACACAGCCTCTCATCGTTCACCTGGTATTAGGGTGGATTCACCAACACGTTATCATCAGCACCATTATGTTCAAACCATCCCGACTCACAATCAAAGTAACCTCATTGTATCACTAAGCAGCAATAAGCAGTAACATTTGCAGGGGCCACATGCTCATCATTCAACTCCTATATCTGCTAGGATTGTGGTTTTCTTAATACGGTGATAAAATGATAGGTCATGCATCGGAATGGGTTCAACTATGCGAAAGAACGTGTCTCGGTGATCTCCTAAACATGCATAAGCGAGACTGAGAGGGAATTGAGATTTTATAGATATGACCAATGGGGTTTGCTTGCCTTGCTGACGATACACGGGTCTTATCGGTGGTCTTCTCCTTCGGGGGTGATCACCGTCTCGGAGGCACTGTTACCGGCACAATCATCAACAAGAGGGGGGTAATATTAAATGTAAATGCACAAGCACATGACCATGTTGTCCATGATGTGATTGGTATTGTTTATGGCACATTTGATTTAAATGAAGTGTATTGCATTTGAAATGCAAATTCAAACTCCATATGTTGGTTAATTTAGCCAAGTTGCAAATGCCATTGTTTTTTCTTTATAAACCATGTGATCATGTGTGAGATGTGCCTCTGATGTATAAGTGATCAAGGTTGCATTGCAATGGTTCAAGTTGAATTAGCATTTGAATTAAATTTGAATTAAATTCAATTAAGAAAAATAGCAAAAGCTACTGGTTCCATTTTAAAATCAACTCAAACATGGTTGAAAGTTGCATATTTGGATAGAGAATTTTCTTCTGATCATTTTTCATATATTATTTGTCCAATTTGGAGTTAATATGAATTTTCTATGAATTTCTAAAGTTTCACCTATTTTCTGTAATTTCTGGAATTTTCTGATTTCCTTGGATTTATTTTTAATCTGGAAAATCCTTTTATTGCATCATGCTGACGCAAGGATGACATCAGGGGGGCTGACATGTGGGCCACCCATGTCAGTGGGAGAGGGATTTAATCCCTCTCTGTTAATTAAGTTTATTTTGATTTAGGGGGGGCCAGGCCCACCTGTCATAGAGAGGAGGGGGGATTAGTGCTCTGGTTTAGGGGCTCTAATGGTGGCTGTCGCCGGCGACACTGTAGATGCCGGAGTTCTCGCCGGAATCCTCTAGAGGGCTCGGGAGGACACGGCGCTAGCACGGGGGTGTTCCTCGTGCTCGCCCGCATCCATTGGTGCAAGCCAGGGAACCCGAGGAGGCTCGAGGCCACGGCAGCGACGAGACCCGCGGCGGCCGGAGCATACTCCTCGGCGAACTGGTGATTGGGGCAACAAGGGGGCGCACGGGAGGGCGTAGAAGAACGGGGAGCTCACCCAGAGTGCGCTGATCCCGTCGGGGAGGCCGGAGAGGCGATGATGGCGAGGCAATTGCTCGCCGGAGCTTGCTGTGGCCGCGGCAAATCCTTGAAGCTGGCAGCGTCTCCGATGCAGCTCGAGCTCGGGTGAAGCTTCAGATTGACGAAGACAACCGCGGGGCGTCGTGTAGACACGGCTTCGGCGCTCCAGGGGCACGGTGGCCACGCGAACGAAGAACGGTGGCGAGGACAGGCGCTCGGGAACTCGCGGATATCGCCGGAGAGCAACGGGGAGGAAACAACGGAGGGGGGAAAAGGTTGCGGGGGGTCTGGGGCGTACCCGTGGCGCGTTTAGAGGCCAGGGGAGGCCTTGGAGCCTCCTCGGTGTCACGCTGGCGCCGCGGCGTGCTCCCAGGCCGCCACCGAGCTGCTTCGGCGTCGGGGAGGTAGACGACAACGGGGGCTGGTGGGTTGGGCCGGGGTCCCGTTAGTTGGGCCGGGGTGGCCAGGGGGTTGGGCTGCTTTCCTTTTTTCCAATTTTCCTCTTTACTGTTTCTGTTTTCTTTTTCTTTCTTTTGTTTTGCTCTGGTAAAGATACCAAACTATTTTATAAAAATGCCCAAATACTTTTATAAACCCTAGGTGACCAGTAGCTAGTCACCCCTAGGTTTTGAGCATTTTTGAAATTCCAACAATTTGAATTTCAAATCAAATAGGGTTTTTATTTTAATTCCAAGGCACTTATAATATATTTGAAAAATCAGTGAGCCTGGAGTGGGAACCACTCCACTTTAAATGTGATCTCACTTATTTCTAGGACTTTTCAAAAATATCACAGTGATTTTTGGAGCAACTTTTTATCTGGCCATTTGATTTGATTTCTCAGGGCTTTTTCTTTTCCCCATTTTTGAATTTTCTTTTGAGTTTTTGCATGATGCAAAGGGGCACAAGCAAACCCTAGCACTTGACTAAATTGGGGTTGTGACAGAGACGGAATCTCGGGAAATCGCATCGCGATGCCCCAAGCTGCGCACATCTAAGGGCCACTTGGTGTATGAAAGACCGCCAGCCAGATCACAACTAAGGTCTCAAAAACCCATACAAAGACATGCATGTTATAAACATACACGCAGCACACATGCCTTGTATGAACAGCAGGTATCATTGCAATTCTCTACAAAGTATACATTTTATTGATATCCCTTACAGAGTGCACACAGAGATCACAAGTATGTGATCCAACATTACAACAGACAAGCGGAATCAAAGTAGGTCTGAGTACAGACAAGTTTAACAAATGGATTAAGAAGCCTTATTTAAACACAAGCCCTCCACGAGGGAACCAGTCGTCTGACTGGGACTAGACTAGCTTGACCTTCAGTCGTCGAGCTCGATGAAGAAGCCACCTTCGCGGTCAGTGGGTTCATCTAAAACATAGAATAAGAAAACGTGAGTACAAAGTCGTACTCAGCAAGACTTACATAGGAGCTATACTACTCACGCACATGTATCAAGGTAAAGGGAGGTGGGGTTTCACTTGCAGAAGTGCCAGCTTTGACTTGGCTCGTCCTGAACTACGAGTACCAGACTTGAGGTAAGAAGCGTACACGAGTCCACTACTTTCTCCAACCAATTACACCACTATGGTGCCTTCCTCGACGTCCCCACGAGAAAGCACGCCATATCACTCACCCTTATCTTGGTGTATTTTAGAAGTATCCAGTTCAAGTGGTCTAAGAATCAAGCTAAGTTTTCCAAGCAGTCCTTAACCGCGGACGCGGATATTTGAATAGTTTTGTTAACCCTGCAGGGGTGTACTTCTACACACACATGATCATCAGTTACCGCCTTTGATCTCGACACCATTCAAGGGATGTCAGCAAGGATGCTCACCACAAATATTACCTCATAGCCGATCTAGTCCGAGAAAGCCGCCTACCTGGGTTGGCTACCACTATCGTGAACCCGGCCGGTTTACCAAAGTGGACCCAGATGATGTGTGCGTGGTGCATAAGCTGGTCTCTGGTGAGCCGTTCTCTCACTTAGCAGCCAGGCCACAGACCTACCAGAACTCCGAACTATTGCGACATCTGGACATCCAAAGGGATGAGTTAATAAGCTGAGAGGGGTCAGTGAGCCCAATGTGTGGTTGTACTCTTCATCTTGGATCACCACACAAGAACTCGGACTTAGGGCGGTGTTCAACGAGACAACCCACCGTGTACTCCTACACAGCCTCTCATCGTCCACCTTGTATTAGGGTAGATTCACCAACACATTTCCACCAACATCAACATGATCACTACCATCCCGACTCACATAACAATAACATCATTGTATCACTCTAAGCATGCAATAAGTAGTAACAATTGCAGGGGCCACATGATATCAATCAACTCCTACATTTGCTAGGATTTTGGTTTGCTTACTACTGTGACAAAAGATATGTCATGCAAAGGAATGGGTTCATCTATGCGGTAGAAATGTAGCATGGTAATCATCCTATACAATGCATAAGCGAGACATGAGAGGGAAGTGGGATTTTATCGACATGATCAATGGGGTTTTGCTTGCCTTGCTGACGAGGTTCAGTCTCGGAATCTTCAACGAAGGGGGCTGCCTCCTGTTCCGGTTCCACCTCTACTCGACAAAGAACAAACAAGGTAGCAAAGTAAATACAATGCACAATCACATGGTTGAAGGTTGAAACTTGATGTATATGCTTTGATGTGTGAGGCAATTCCATTTAAATGGATTATATTGCAAATGAATTGCAAATTCAAACTCCAATTTGAATTCATTTTAGCCAAGTTATTGGAGCTCCTGCTTCTGCTAGTTATTGGAGCTCCGGCGGCCGGCGGTGATCAGGTGAACCTGGCGTCGCTTCTAGTCCAAATTGGAGCTCCTGCTTCTGCTAGTCGACGAAGACGAGGACGGGAGGAGGATGGACACACCAGCTTGAGCCCTAGGTGACGGTGGCTGCGAGTTCCATGGCCATGGCCTGCGGCTGTTCTCGGGGAAGCTCACGGGAGGGAAGGAGAGGGGTGGATAGGCACTGGGAGGAGGGGGAATGGATGCAGCGTGTTCCAGGGCGTCTCCAGGCGCGCTTTGGAGTCCTAGGGAGGCCTGGAAGCTCGAAGGCGTCGAGGTGGCGTCCACGGCGTGCTCGGCCTCCAGCGAGCTGCTTTGGGGGCAGGGGAGGTAGACGACAGAAGACTCCGGGTGGGCTGGGCCGGCCAGAAGGATGTGGGCTCCGCCCTAGGAGAGAGGTAAGTCCCTGCTCTTTTCTTTTTCTGTTTTTCTTTTCTGTCATTTGTTTTGGCTAGCTAAAATAAACAGCAAACCATTTTATCAAATGCTCATAATTTTTATATGGCCTCACAAAATAATATACTAGCCACTTATAAATTTTGAACATTTTTAAAATTCAAATAATTTGAACTTTAAATCAAATAGGGGTTTTTGATTAATTCCAAGGCACTGTTTGAATATTTGAAAAATCCATGAGCATGGGGTGGGTCCCACATCACTTGAAATGTGATCACACTCATTTATAAGACTTTTTAAAAATCTAACATGAATTTTTGGAGAAGATTTTTATCTGGCCTTTTGAATTACTTCAACTGGGGGGGGTTCCTTCTCCCATTTTGCTTTTGAATTTGATTTCAATGACTTCTTTTGAAATTTTTATCATGATGCAAAGTGACTTGCTAACCCTAGCACATTACCTAACAGAGGGTTCTGACAGGTTATTGACATGAAAGAGGGGAATATAAAATTCCAATTCCCATTCAAAAAGGGGATGGAACACTTCCCTAGAAAGAAAATCAAGTTACCTTTTGAGTCCGTTACACGGGCTAGTTATTCTCTTTCTCTTGATAAAACTTGATTCTTCTTTTTGCATTATGCCAAGCTAATGGCTTTAAAGAAGCGCTTTCGGGAGGCAGCCCGCAACGAATTTAGGTGTTTCTTTTTGCTTTTGTTGTGTCTTGATGGTTGTTACTTCTGTTGCAACATCATTGTATCTTTATTTTTCATATTTGTGCCAAGTTATAGCCTCTTATGGCAAGGGAAGTAAAAGTTGTGACATGCTGTCCAGAAAACAGATTCTGTCCTCGTGACCAGAAAAATTCCAGAAAAATCCCAGTTCATCGTTTTGAGCTGAGTTTTTTACACAGCATGCTCTATACAATTACGAAACTTCCGTATGTTCTGAGTTTTTTTATTTGAGTTGCAGAAGTGCCCCTAAAAAATTATTTACTATCTTTTGTTCTGTTTTTCACAGATTCTGCCACGTTTTGTCTCTCCTTACTTTTGCAAACCTTAAGCTTGCTTTTTATTTGCAAAAAAAATTTAGCACTCTTGAGAAACAGTAGCTCTTCAAGAATATCTTTTTATCCAGTGGGGAAAAATTATTTATTAAGGGTACTAACCTCTCTAATCAGCTTATGATGAGTTATGTATGAAGGGAGTTTTCAAGTGTGCGTTGGAAGATGATGAAAGAAGATCCAGGAGTGTCAAGCGCTCAAGCTTGGGGATGCCCCCATGCATCCCCAATAAATATTCAAGGAGACTCAAGCGTCTAAGCTTGGGGATGCCCCCGTGCATCCCCTTCTCCATCAACAATCATCAGTTCGTCCTTCGTCTCACTATATTTTTATCACTTCATGCGTTATGTGCTATGCTTGGAGCGTCTCGCTCTTAGGTTTTTTTTTTAGTTTTCTTTAGCTTTGCTTGCTGTTCATAACAAGTTAGATCCCGTCTTACTTTGTGTGGGAGAGAAACACGCTCCACTTTCAAAATCTAGAACACATCATAGGATTCTTCATGCCTATCTTTTTGCTGTTGTGTGTTCTTTATCTTTTCATAGCTGCTGCCATGTTTAGTTTTAGTCTTAGTTTGTCTTTAGCAAGAGCCTTGGCTTTTGTTTAGTTTGTTGCTGGAACTCTTTTTAGTTTTCATGTTTATCTTGTTAAAGAGAGTTGGTTGTTGCACTGAGTTGTGTTTTGTATTGAAAGTAGGTAATTGAGGTTGCTATTTAATTTAAGTAGTAGCTTGCAATAGTTTTGAGGTATTGTTGTGAGTAATGTTTGGACTTTTGGTGTCAAGAGCTCTTGCCTATTAGTGATAGGTGTTGTATATTGGGCAATCCGTGTGTATTTTCAAAACCTACAAACTAGTTGAGAACTCTAGCTACTAGATGGATCAGTACTCTTCTGAGGGGTCGAATATCAGAGTACACTCACGTACCATGAGTCGAGGATGCGCAAGGATAACCAAACCCCCATACACTCCTCCTAGGGGTACTTGTCTCTTTGTGAACCTCCTCATTAGATTGAGAGTTACTGATAATAAGTGCATGAGTTTTTCGGACTAATATAAGTATTGAGAGTTGACACTTCCACCTTCCCATATTTTGCTAGCCTTTCTTGTGCCATGCATTGCCTTCTTGTCACTCCGAGAGTTGGTGTGCACCTTCGCCGGTACATCCAAACCCTTGGCATGATACGCTCTGTCATCATAAGCCTCCCTTTATCCTTCCTCAAAACAGCCACCATACCTACCTATCAAGGCATTTCCATAGCCTTTCCGAGTTACATTGACATGCAACATCCACCTCTTCATGACTTGATCTTCATGTCATACATGTTCCTGCTACACTGGCAGCGACATACCTTGCATACATCATGATAGTTACATCTTCTTTATGATTTCGAGTACCTTGTAAATTGTGAAAGATCTCCTTTACCTTCTTGTAAAATAGAGTGTTGCCCTTAAGTGAGGAAAATATCCCAAAGAGGACACATTAAAAGATCCCAAAGAGGATAAATGAGAGTTAAATAGAAAGAGCCATTGAGGCCACACAAAAATAAAAATAAAATAGAAAAAAGAGAAAAAGAAATAAAAAGAGAGAAAGGGGCAACACTACTATCCTTTTGAGAGATCCACACTAGTACTCCCTTTATATCCTTGTACTCCATAGAGATGATCTTTATGCATATAGTTCCATTGGAGAGCTTCCTAGCTCGTATGTGCATCCGTTGCATGGCAATCCCTACTCCTCACATCATATCTATCATTTGGCATCTCTTGCCTATGATTGTCCTCATTGATGTGAGCCTTTCTCATCCTTTTTGTCTTCCTTCTCCACCATATTTCTCTCTTTGCCATCCTAAGTGTCAACTCTCGTGCTTACGCTCATCCATTGCATGAGTGCTCAAAATATCAAAAAGGAGTGGATCAAATTGACTTGTACCTGGCTAGTGGTCTGGGGACGAGTCAAGATAAGATTCCAAAGAGGACCAAGTGTGAAACTTTAGTAGATTGTGTTCTCAACCAAAAATACTTTTTTCTCGTATTCCCTATCCCCTTTCTTGCATGCAAACACCATTTGGAGACATTCGAGTCGCGGAAAGCGAGAGCTCTTGCACCTTTTGTTCTTTTGTTACTTGTTTCAATGCTAATATAGACTCTTGCATGTTATGACTTGAATTGAATCTCTAACCTTGATTGCTTTACTTTTCAAAGTTCTTATATGGTTGCTAGCATATCACCACAGAAATTATGCTTGTTATCATTTACCTACTCGAGGACGAGAAGGAATTAAGCTTCGGGATGTTGATACATCCAAAATGTATCTATAATTTCTGCTTGCTCCATGCATGTTTTGTGTGATATTGCTATGATCTAGATACACTTTCATACACTTTTGATCATATTTGGACTAACCTATTAACTCAGTGCACCCCTGTGCAAGTTCCTGTTTTCTGCTGTTTTTCTATTTCAGTTTTCCCCCATATAAAAAGTGCCAGAAAAATTCGGGAAAATTCAGATAAAAAATCAGCGTGACGGAAGCTTCGAGAAGAGCCCGGGAGGGGCCAGAGGGGAGCCAGGGGGGCCCAGGCGGCCACCCGGCGCGGCCCCAGCCCTGGCCGCGCCAGGGGGGGGGGCGCCTGGGGCCCCTGGTCCACCTCTGGCTGCCCCCCTTCGCCTATTTAATCTACGTCACGGGAAAAATCCAGAAGAAGAACCCTATCCCGCGAACTCGCCTCTGTTCCGCCGCCGCCGCGCTTCCACGATCGGGAGCACCAGAAGACCTCTTCCCGGCACCCTGCCGGAGGGAGGATTGACCTCCGGGAGACTCCTCTCCACCATGGATACTCCCCGGATGTCTCGTGAGTAGTTTTCCTTGGACCATGGGTCCGTGATCAGTAGCTATGTGAAGTTCTCCTCCCCTCTTTGATCTTCATTGTTTAGACCTCGTGAGCTGCCCTACATGATCGAGGCACCTTTGTAATATTTCTCTTGTTGCTATGCTGAGTTTGGAGGGATCTGATGGATTATGAGATTATGTTCAGATTGTGATAGAGTAATATATTTGGTTTTTATCTCTTATATTTTTGTTCCTAAGTAATTCTTGCATGTTCTCCGTTGCTGTTTATTGCTTTGTCCAAGTAGTAGGTAATGAATCCAAGAGGGAGCGTTGCGCTAGATTGTGGGTTCATGCCCCCCCCCCCGATGACATGCTTGAGTGACAAAAACATGAGTCTAGGGGGTTTGTTGTTGCCACAAGGGGGAAATCAATGGTGCTTGTGACCGCGGTCACAAGGATTGTTTACTTTACGCAAAGTTCTTTTATTGCAGTTGTCTGTTGCTTTGGGTTTACACTTTGGGTGGGGCTCGCAACTTAATACCAGCGAGATGTTCTGGATAGATATCTCAAGGTGGATTCTTAGTAGTAGATGCAGATGGATTTCGGTCTACTTATTTTGGCGTACTGCCCGTGCTTTTGAACCTCTTCCTTTCTTTTGTAGCATAGTTAGCATTGCGGTGCGTTCATAATCCTGTCAATTGCCCTTCTGTAATTTGTTTACCTCACATAGCAGTTTTATCGTCTTTTTGGAGAGAGACATCACTAGCGAACATCATGTATCCCGGTCCATATCCTTATTATTATTTCCATGCTATCTTTACTTTACCACTTTTATTTGCTATCATTATCCCTTGCGTTTTATCGTTTGTGAACAACAAGATCGGAGAGATTGACAACCTCTCTGAACTTCGTTGGGAACAAAGTTATCTGTGTCTGTGTGCAGGTCCACGTCAGTCGCGCCGCTGACACCTACTTATCATATCCGGAGTCCTACGGGAGACAAACCTTGGTATCTTCACCGAGGGAAACTCGCTGCTGTACTGCATCACGCCTTCCACTTGGGGCTCACCAACGAAGGGCGAGAAGCCAATAAGAAACCGTCTCCTTACCTTGTCTCGCGTTTTCTCCGAAGAGCTTGACTTTCGTACAACAGGATACCTGTCGGCCACGAACAGTACCAGGCCCGCCGCACACCGGTGGAATACACCTGACCTGTCGTTCTGCTAAGATACCCTGCGCGGGCACCGTTGGGTCACCCGACTCCTTACCTTTAAGGACACCAGCTGATTCGAGTGCCTACCTTCAAGTGAAACCAGGAGGAATCACCCTCGATGGTACACTTGAAGAGGTTCGACAGAGACATCAGCGGAATGAACTAAAGAGGAATATTCTCGTATCACCCCGGTGGTGCCGAGACACCAGCGGAATGAACTAAAGAGGAATACCCTCGTATCATCCCAATGATGCTACGCTACTGAGCCGATGAGAGTGAAATACGAGTCAGTCCACTCGTAAGTCAATCTCGAAGCGACTCGGCAGAGTCTCGCCGTTGTAGGTTCCCTAGGGCGTCTGCATTGATCCGTACCTGTTGCAGTTATAATATTTGGTAATCCGCGTTCACTCAATAGAGTGATCACGGCCCGCTATTCTAAACTTAGCTAACAATGCGCAGGGTTTACTGCTGAATATAATATATATATTTATAGGAAGCATAGGATAAAGGAAGGTACATCAAGGGGCAACAAAAACAGGCTATGCAATTGAATAGGATTGTAACGTAGCAGCAGTAGTAACCATGGCTAGTGCAAGAAATGTACGAAAAGATAGGAGATATCTGGGGAAGAGAATGCCTCTGCTTGCCTGGAAGCTCAGTAGTAGGGGTACGTTCATCGACGAAGTAGTCGTACTCAGTGGCGGTGTAGTCGGCGGCAGCAGCGGAGTCTACCGGAGATTAAGGGGGGAGGAAACAGTAAATATAAAGCAAGCATATGCAAACAAATACATGGCATGACATATGCATTGATATCGCTGTTCTAACGCAGTACACGGTTCTATGCTCGGTGCGGGAATTCATCCGGGGATGAACTGCCAGCTCCGGGTAATTACCGGACAGGGTGTCCGAAGGGGGGAAGGTACCATGCCGGGGGTGTCGTGGTCATCTGACAAACATACGGATGGTGTATCCGTTTTAGTTGATCCATTCTGAACAACTTTCATGTTCAGAATAAATTCATCCGGAAAGTTTACCGGCTCTGGGTGATTACCGGACAGTGCAATCGGAGGGGGGAAATGTCCCGTGTGCGGTATGTTAGAGGGGTTTGGTGGGGGTATGGATAGCGTATCCGTATTCGTGGTATTTTTCTGATCAACTTTCATGTATAAAGTTTTTTCATTGGAGCTACGGTTTAAAAGATATTGAATTTCAAAGTTTTAAATCAATTTTTAATCATTTTCTGGAATTTCTTTTAATATTAAATCCAACATTATCCACAACCTTATCCACAAAAGTACACTGACAGGGTGGACCCACATGTCATAGACAGTGGCTAATTAAATCAATTTTATTTATTTTAAACTAGCACAAATGCCCGTGCGTTGCAACGGGAAAATATCACACAACCTAGCTCAATAAACATGGTTCAAAGACATTCGTTCCAAAATATAAACATCATTTAAAAAAATGTAAAACTTATTATGAACCTTAAATTTAGAGTGGTCCAGAGATTTAAATCCGGAAATCAAAATCTTATCGTTTGCATCCTGAAATAATAAATCCCGACCTAATTAGAATACGTACCAGAATGATTGAGTGGATATTAGAATAGATCGAGTCAGTTCATTATCGCAGTAGCTCGTGCTCACTCTAATCTATTTTTTCCTTTTTTCCCTTTTTTGTTATTTTTTGTTGTATTTCATTTTTCGTTCTTTCATTTGTATATAATTTTTTTTAAAGTTCATAGTCAAAATATTCAAAAAATATTTGCACCCAAATTTTGTAAATTAAAAAAATGCACACAAAAAAAAATATTTGCTCTCCTCAAAATATTTTCATTTATTTTTATTTTTCTTTTGCATCACTTTTATAAGATGTTTGCTTTAAATATAATATTTGAAAATATGGTCATATATTTAAAATGTATAAAAAACATGAACGTATTTATTAAATAGTTCCTATTTTTAAAATGCATTAAAATGTTTGCGCACTTAAATGTGTTACATTTTTCACACATAAAATTTTTATGTGTCTGAATTTTAATTAAATAATATAATTTTCTAAGTGTGAATTGTATTTTCTATTTTTAAATTGTCCTATTTTGTTTTTTATTTCCATTTTTTCTTTCATTTTTCCGCATTTTTTTGCATGTTAACTTTTGAAAAAGATCGTAGTCAAAGAAAGTTAAAACTATTCGCACTCAAATTCTGTAAAAATTAAAACAATGCCCGCACTTAAAAATATTTGCTCTCCTTGAAACATTTTAATTTTTTTTCATCACTTTCATAAGATGTTTGCACTAAAACATATTATTTTAAAAAAATTTCATATATAAAAAACATTTTTTATTTTGCATCACTTTTATAAGATGTTTGCACCAAACAATGACATTTAAAAAAATATACATATATACAAAATATACAAAAAAACATGAACGTATTTATTAAATAGCTTACACTTTATTAATGCTTTAAAATGTTGGCGCCCTTAAATGTGTGCTCGCACTTCAAAATATTTTCTCTCTTTGGAACATTTTCATTTCTTTTTATCTTACTTTTGCATCACTTTTATAAGATGTTTGCACTAAAAATAGTATTTTAAAAATGTTTATATACAGAAAAAGCAATTATTTTAAAACAAATTGCGTCACTTTTATAAGATGTTTGTACTAAAAAGTGTTCATATATATATATATATACTAGAAGTATACCCCCGCGCGTTGCTGCGGGAATTGCTATGAAAACTATATGCATAAATAAAAAATAAAAAAGTGTGATATATGAAGTTGTCTAAGTAAAAATGCAACAGAAACATGTGTGTATTAAAATTATTAGGATGGACAATAAAATGATTAAAATATGGTTGATATGGAGATTGCATATAAAGATTAATAAATATATTAGTTGAGATGAGATGGACAATTGATTGGCTAAGAAATGGATGATGTGGATAGCTTGCATGTGAAGAAAGACAATGTAAATGACCTAAGTGGGTGACATGGATAATTGATTGGCTAAAAGAATAGATGATGTGGATAGCTTGCATGTTGAGATAGACAACTTAAATGATTTATAGTGGGGTTTTGTCTTATAAGAAGTATAGATATATATATAATGTGTAAAAATCGTTAACGTTTTTATTAAATAGTTCACACTTTATTTTTCAGGAAATGATTAAATATCTACTGGGCCGAAACAGATCTAAACGGGTCTAAATAAGGGCTTTCTAGATAAGAAAAACAAAGTGTACAGGGCGCTTTATAGAAGTTCTGCATCAACTGGACCTAGCCCAACATAAAAACAAAAAAAAGAAGAGAGGCTGCTCACCTCAAGGGCTTGGGCCAAGACATGGTGGGCACTGTATAGTTGCGCGGCGCACAGGGGCGAGGTTTCACTCTGCGGCACGTGGCGCTGGAGTTGGGCCGAACGTTTTTTTAAATGCAGCGAAACGTTTTTCTTGTACATTTGGCGGTGGCAATGTCCCGTAATTACCTAGAAAAACAGGGGCGAAGATAATGACGGACCAAAAAAGGGGAGAAACGCACCTTCCTTTATTATTAGGTATAGAAGAGCAGAGGGCCCACATGTCATAGGTAGAGACATTAATTCATTTTATTTAATTAAACAAAATCAGTGGGGTCCACATGTCATAGTCACATGATTTATTAAGCAATTTAACTAATCCAGTAAACTAACTAATGGCCTGGGGCCCACTGTCATACACACATGGGGATTTTATTTCTTTTATCTATTTTAACAGGCAATTAGGGGGGTTGGGCCCCACTGGTCATAGGCTAGGGTTTTTTTATTTAAATGGGGGTTAGGGGGTGTTTAACCTCTAATTTAAACATTAGAAGTTAATCTAATGGGGGTGGCCCCCAGCGGTCAGTGACGGTGGGGGGGGGGGTCATCCCGTGGTCAAACCCGTGCGGGCTCGCCGGTGGCGAGCTTTGGCCAGGGCGGCCTGGGGTGCAGGGGAAGCCAAGGGCACGGAAGGTCTGCGGTTTGCGCGCGAGCGCACATGGAGGGGCGCTGCCAGGGTGCGGCGATCACGGCGCGGCTCAGCCGGGCGCGTTCGCGGTGACCACGGCGAGCACGGGCCACGGCGACCCACGGTTACGGGGCAAGGGGAGACGGAGGGGGAAGCTCACGGTGGGGGGCGTCGTGGCTGGGCGCGGGGCAGGGCGTCGAGGGAGCCCAGCCGGGGCGCTGGAGGAGAGCAAGGCAGGCCGAAGGGGCGAGCCGTCGGCGACGCAGGGGGCGGCGTGGACGCGACCGAGGCAGGCAGCCACGGGCACGCAGGGAGGGGCGAGCGCGATGTTGGGAGGAAAGAGAGACGCGGCGTGAGGGGAACGGGGCTTCCGGGGCGCTGCGGTGCAGCGGCCGGGAGGGTCACCGGCGGCCGGAATCGACTGGCGGCCGCGACTTTGCCAAGGACCGGCCATGGCAGGCTCGACCGCGGAGGCAAGGATGGCGAAGGGGGATGTAGAAGAGGACGGGGCACGTCTCGAGGGGACCCCGGTGGTGCTGGACGGCGGCCAGGGTGGCCAGCTCGCCGGAAACGGTGGAGGTTGCGTCCAGGGGAAGAGGGGATCGAGATCTGGGAGAGAGAGAAGAGAGAGATCGAGGGGGGGGGGGGGGCTCGGCCGTGTTTATCCAGCGCGCCAGGGGGGCAGAGGTGGGCTGGTGTCAGAACCCTAAATTAGGTTTGTGATTAACCTAGCTTGCATTTTTGCATCTTGAAAAAAATTGCAAAAGAAAAGGAAATGGAAAAAAGAAAAGCCCAAAATGAATTAAATAAAAAGGGCAGAAATAAATCTTTTTCCAAAATTCTTTTAAATATGTTGAAAAATCCTAAAAATGAGTGTGATCATTTTAAAAGTGATTTGGGATTAATCACATGCTCATAGATTTTTCAAAAATCCAAATAGTGGCTTGGAAATTAAATCAATTGCCTATTTGAATTGAAATTCAAATAATTTGAATTTCAAAAATTCCCAAAACTTGGGGTTGACTAATACTAAGTCACCTAGAGTTTATAAAAATAATTGGGGGGTTTTATAAAATGCCCTAGTATTTGTTTTAAATGGGCAAACAAATAACAGAAAACAATTAAAAGAAAAACAACAGAAAAAGGGCAAAGCCCACTTACCTCCTTGGCCACTTGGCCCAGCCAGCGGCCCAGCCCACCAAGGGCTGGGGCGTCTTCTTCCTCTGGCCAGCAGAGCACGCCTCTGCGTGGCGTGCATGCCGCAGCACGCCGGCCACCTCCTGCTTCATCGTGGCGGCCCCCTGGCCCCTAACCCCTCCCCGCGCACGCCTAGAAGCTCCCCCGAGTCTTTCCCCTCTCTCTGGCCCGTCTCCCCCTCCCGTTCTTCCAATTCCGATCCGCAGCCGAAGCGTGCCGCCATGGCCGCCGCGTCCAACGGCCTCCTCCCGCCGTTCCATGTTTTCCAGGAGCTTCACCAACGCCGTCCTCGTCGAGCCACGCCCTCAATTCGAGCTCGGGAGCCCTGAAGACGACGTTCGCCTAGCCACTTCCCCGCCAGCCGCCGTCAACCTCGGGCTCATATTCGCCGCCGTACTGCTTCCCCCGCCCCCTACGTCCCCTCCATCGTGCTTAAGTGAGCTATGCGCTCCGTTTCCCCCAACCGTGCTTCTTCCCGTGCTCCCTACCGCCTTTTTCCATGACCAGGAGCTCCGGCCGCCGCCTCCTTCGTCGTGGACGGGGCAACACGGGCCGTCCCGTGTTGCCCCGATGGCACAGGCGTACGCGCGCGAACCCAGGCTTCATCCCCATGCCTTCCTTCTTCTCTCCCGTGCCCGAATCCCCCTCTCCGGCGAAGCTCCGGCAAGTACAGTGGTCGCCGGCGACGACGACGCCATTAGCGCACCCCTAACCAGCTCCTAATCACCCTCCCCTCTCTCTATGACAGTGGGCCCAACCCCTTAATTAAACTGGGTTTAAATTAAACAGAGAGATAATAACCCCCTCTCTCACTGACATCCCTGGCCCACTGGTCAACCCCTCCCCCCACGTCATCACTGACGTCACCATGACGCAATAAAGGAAATTAAATTAAATAATACAGAAAATCCAGAAAATAAGCAAAACTTTGAATTTGAATATCTTTTAAACCATAACTCCAAATTCAAAGTGTAATATATGAAAAATGATCAGGAGAAAATCCTCTATCCAAATTTCCAACTTTCAGCTATGTTGGAGTTGATCTTAAAAAGGGATCAGTAGCTTTTGCTATTTGATTTAATTGGATTTAATTCAAAATGAATTCAAATGCTCATTTGAAATTCAACCAATGCAATGCAAAGGTGATCACTTACACTTCAGAAGCATTTCACACACATGACCAATTGGTTTACAATGAACAAACTTTAGCAAATGCAACTTGGACCAATATGAATACATTTGGAGTTTGAATTTGAATTTACTTTTCAAATCAACTTCAATTAACATGTTGCAATTTAAACATAGGTCACCTCAGCACCTTGCCATGCTATGTTTTTCATATTGCTTGTGCATTGTATTATCTTGAATGTGCTTTACTTTCAGTGCTTTGGTGATTGCTTCTTCTCGGTAGAGTTGATCTCGGAGACGAGTTCAACCCCACGTCAGAAGTACAGTACCTCGTGATCGTCAGCAAGGCAAGCACCCCCTCTTTGATCATGTCGATAAAATCCCAGTTCCCTCTCATTCTCGCAAATGCATGTTTAGGATGTCACCATGATACGTTCTACCACTAGTTGAACCTATTCCTTTGCATGACCTATCATTTTGTCACAGTAGTAAGCAAACCACAATCCTAGCAGATGTAGGAGTTGGTTGTTATCTTGTGGCCCCTGCAACTGTTACAACTTATTGCATGCTTAGAGTTGTTACCTGAGGCTACTTGTTGTGAGCCGGGATGGTAGTGATCATGTGATGGTGGTAACGTGTTGGTGAATCTACCCTAAACAAGGTGAACGATGAGAGGTTGTGTAGGAGTACACAGTGGGTTGTCTCGTTGAACACTGCCTTAAGCCCGAGTTCTTGTGTTGTTATCCAAGACAAAGAGTACGACCACACATTGGGCTCACTGACCCCTCTCGGCCTAGTACCTCACCCCGGACCAGTCCAGGAGTCGCAAGTAGTTCGCCCTTTAACGATCTCAAGCAGGTGGAACCAAGGTAAGTGGTTGGCGTAGGTTGTGGGCACGTTGAATCAAGTGATCATGATTGAGTTGAGCTTGATGGCGGTCACACAACGTTTGAGTCCGCATCGGAAAAATCGGCCGGATTTCGATTGTGGTCCCAACTCAAATAGGCGACTCCCTAGGACTAGAGATGGTGCCGTGAGCGAAGTGTCGTGGCAGCATCCTCGGCGGTACTCACTTGAAGGGTCCATCCCCAGGCGGTAACTGATGAGGCGTGTGTGTAGCAGTACACCCCTGCAGGGTTAATGAACTATTCGAATAGCCGTGTCCGCGGTTATGGACTACTTGGAGACCTTTACTTGATCATAGACAACTTGAATGGTTACTTTAAAACTTGCCAAGATAAGTGTGAGTGTTGTGGTGTGCTTCCTCGTGGGGAAGTCGAGGAACTAGCCATAGTGGTGTATTGATTGGAGACTTGTTACTTGGACTCGTGTACGCTCCTTACCTCATTCTGGTATTCGTAGTACAGGACTAGACAAGTCAAAGCTGGCACTTCTGCAAGTTAAACCCCAACTCCCTTTGCCTTGATACATGTGCATGAGTGTTATAGTTCCTATGTAAGTCTTGCTGAGTACGACTTTGTACTCACGTTTTCTTATTCTATGTTTTAGAGACGAGACCACTGACCCTGATGGTGGCCTCTACCTCGAGCTCGACGTGGACCAGGTCGTATAGTTCCAGACAGCAGCCTGTGCCCTTTGGAGGGTCGTTGTATTTTCTTTCAGGCTTCTTAAGCCATTTGTTAACCTTGTCTTTACTAAAACATATTTTGCTTCCGTTGATGCTTGATGTAATGTTGGATCACATCCATGTGATCTCTGCTTGTAATACAACTACTATGTCTGCTCTGTTTAGCAGAAGTTATAAAGACTGAGTTTGTAGAGTTCATGTTGTGATTACCTGCTGTTTACACTGGACATGTATGCTGCGTGTATGATTATAACATGCATGTCTTAGTGTGGGGTTCGATAGCTTAGTTGTGTTTTTGCCGGCGGTCTTTTATACACCAAGTGGCCCTTAGATGTGCGCAGCTTGGGGCATCGCGATGCGATTGCTCGTGACTCTGTCACGTGGCACACTTTGTTGTATGATTGAGCCCGCCCGAGATCCCGACTAAGTGATCGGACTGGAGTAAGTCTATGTAAGGGTTATGATTCAATCGATAACATGGTTGAGGCGACTTGTCTATGAGTATGGGATTCACCACCCATAAGCATTTAGACTTGTGAGCGGACGATGAGGACCCATCTCAGTTGATCATCCGGCCTGGATGGGATGCCCCTCACGTTCGATGCTTACCGAGAGTGATCTGTGCTTGGCCTTGTCTGCTTAGACAAGTGGGTACGGCTCTCGGCTCTCCATGTGATTGCATTGTGACCAGAATTACATACGCTAATCCCGGGTCCCGACAGACTTGGTATCAGAGCAGGATGTTGGGATACGGGGCAGAAAACACAAATTTTTCACACCTACGGTACCCGAACCCAAGATCTATGCTATGGCGATGTAAAGTAACGGAGAGAATCGGTGTTCATACCTTTGAAGACCGAAAGCGGGAAACGTTCTTACGAACGTGGTTGGCGTAGACTCAGAACTACGACCTCCCTGTCGTGTAGAAGACCACCACCGGCGAGGATGACTCCCGGTAAACCTCCAGCGACGAAGCAGCACCACAGGTGTAATGCCTCGAAGGGATTATACACGTACGGCACAATCGATGTTCCTCCCGGGCTCCGAACCAGGCGAGCAGCGGAAGAAAGACGGCTACGGATCCCGACTCCGGCAGAGCGACGGCCTGCCTTATGGTGGAGAACTCCAATCCTGGTGCAGACTCCAAACAAGGGGAGTCCACTTCCGGAAATGGAGAAGGAAGAAGAAGGAGATCAATTGTTGTATGGAAAAAGGGGGGTCTACCCCTCTATATAAAGGCCAAGGGGGGGTGTGATCCCTCTTCCCTCCCCCATGTGGGACTAAACCCCCAAGGGGGGAGGGGTGCGCCGGCCAAGGGGGGGTTGGGCCCCACCCCTTGGCGCCAAGCCCAAGGGGGGGAACCCCCTCCTCCCCTAATGGGCCTCTAAGGCCCATATAGCCTTTTTTCCATTATTTTAATTATTTAATAAGTTTTAAATATTTAATTCAGATAATTAAATAATAAAAACATTATTAAAACAATTAAACTTTATTTTGAACTATTCAAAATGTCCGGAAACCATTCCGTCCTCCTCCGGAACTATTCCGGTGATTTCTCCTATTTCACCGATTGATCCCGTAATTGTCCTATGCATCGATTGCCCTTAAGTGTAACACCCTAACGGTCCGGGAAACAGCAGACATGGTCGAGACTCTTCTCATGGACCAATGACTAGTCAGTTGGACCTAGTTACAGTCCTTGACAGCCCCTGCGCTTCCATCGAATGAGCTTCGATCGCTTTTGGAAACCGTTAACGATACGACGTAATCCCTTTGTTCTGCGGTACCTTGTTTGTTCGAGGTTTGATCGTCGGTATCCCACATACCGTGTTCACATCTCGTTCATGACAAACAACTTCTCTCGTCCATGATCATTGCATCTCTTTGTGACCTAGTCACGTCCTTGCAAGGGGTTGATGCAATATCACCGAGTGGGCCCAGAGTACCTGTCCTGTCACAAGGACTGACAAATCCCGCTTTGATCTATTAACATACTCATCAACCATCTATTTCGGAATACCCAAAGTGCTCCGTTATAGCCAGCATATTTCAGTCAGGCGGTGGGATACAAATCAAAGTCTCCTCATAGATCGTGATTACGTATGATCATTACGGTCTAAGGACTAAGCCATACGTTACAAAGTCATAGCAATGCTGAACTATGTGACTCGATCACATTGCATTACTTTAGGTGGGTGTCTGTCCATCACATCATTCCCCTAATGATATGACCTCATTGTCAATGGACTTAAGTGTCGCCATGATCAGGAAAGCTTGATCAATCAATTGCCCAATGAGATAGTTTACCCGAGTTAAACTACGGACCATGTTTTGTACTACACCTGTATTAGTATTTCCAAGTAATACAGTTATAGCACAATATAAAACGTATTATGAACAAAACGGATATGTGAAAAATATCTTTATTAATTTGTCTCTAGGGCACATATCCAACAGTCTCCCACTTGCACTAGAGTACAAATTACACTAGTTTACATCAGGTATGTATCTAACACCAATGGTCTCTCGGTGTTCTTCAAACTTGCCCTGTGGAAGAGGTTTAGTCATCGGGTCTGCTGCGTTCAGATCCGTATGTATCTTGTGAATCCTAGTGTGTCCATCCCTGACGTAGTCTCGCGTCACATGGAACTTTCGGAGGATGTGCTTGGCTGTAGAGTGAGTTCTTGGCTCCTTCGCGTTAGCAATGGCACCCGTGTTGTCGCAGAAGATTCCCACGGGGTCAGTGCAACTGGGAAAGATGCCAAGCTCGATCACGAACTTCTTCAGCCACAGCGCCTCGTTTGACGCTTCGCAAGCGGCAATATACTCCGACTCCATTGAAGATTGAGCGACGACTGACTGTTTGCCGCTCCTCCAGCTAATCGCGCCTCCGTTCAACATGAAAACATATCCCGTCTGGGACTTCGAGTCATCTAGGTCTGAGCCGAGGCTTGCATCAACGTAACCCTTTACGATGAGCTCCTCATCAACTCCTCCATAAAAAAGAAAGAGATCCTTGGTTCTTCTCAAGTACTTAAGGATGTTCTTCACTGCTGTCCAATGGGCCATTCCCGGATTACTCTGGTAGCGATTAGTCATACTAATGGACAGCGCTAAATCCGGTCTGGTACATAACATAGCATACATGAGAGAACCTATGGCTGAGGCATAGGGCTTTGAGGACATCTCCTCTTTCTCTTTAGCTGTGGTCGGGCATTGAGTCACGCTTAGTTTGACACCTTTTATGACTGGCAAGAGACCTCTCTTGGAGTCATCCATTTTGAACCTTTTCAAAATCTTGTCAATATAAGTATTCTTGTTAGACCAAGTATGTGATCAGAGGGGGAGGGGGTGAATGATCACTTCAAAATTTCGCATGAAACTTTGAAGTGAAGCCTAACACAGCAATCGAAACTATTCAACAGAAAGGTAAACATTGAAGCAGAACGTGATCGAAGCAGAACATAGTGAATCAAAAGTATCGAATCAATTGCATCGAAGCAGAACTCTGAAGCAATTGACAAACAGAATGTAAGTGCGGAAAGTAAAACGCACTCTTGACTCGGCGATGTTTGTTCGACCAGTTCACACTCTGCAAAGTGCTACGTCTGGTTGGAGGGACTTGTGATTGAACACAGGAGCTAACCTCTCTCCGTCCATTTCTCCACTGCACCAATCTCCTTGAGCTTGGTCAGTTCTTCACTCTTGGTTGATTATTGAGGAAATCACCGAAACCTTTGACAAACTGGACTTCGAGGCGACAATAACTCTTCGCTCTCTGAAGAACAACTCTCTAACCGTCTAGGAGAATTGCAGTTCTCCAAGATAACAAGGCTAGCAAACTTCTTCCTAAGTCATAATGAATCAACTCAGATCAATAGGACTTATGCTTCGGTGTAATGGTATTTGAAATGCTTCGGTGGGGTTGCTCTCTCTCTCTCTCTCCTCAGTAGGGAATCAATGTTGGAGCAGCCGCCCGCCAATGAGGGCGGGGGTGGCGTATTTATAGGTGGCAATCCCAAGGTGCGAAATGACTGAAGTAACCCGATGTGACAGCTTGACACCTGTCCCCAACGGTCATATTTCCAATCAAAGCGCAACTTTACTTGCAGTCCAAGTAAAGCTGACTCACGGACTTGGTTCTGCTTCAGGAGCCGAAAGAACAAAGTCTTCGCTGGTGAAGCATTACCTAGCTCACATGAGATTTCTTCGACTCTGGCTTCTCACTGGTTTAGATTCGATCTGAGTCTTTTCATCAAAACCTTCGGAGTACATTTACTAAACCCCTCTTGATAGTACGGTTTTTCTTATGACTCAAAGAAGTAAAAAGAACTACGCAAAAACAACTAAGTCTTGCGCCATCTTGATCACCTTCTTCGATAGGATGTGCTTCAGGATTCCTTATCTTTTTAGGGGTCGACATCCGTGATAAACTTCGCTCCAGAGGATATGCTTCGATAAATGAGTAAATCTTCGTTGAAGCTTTATCACCAACCAATAACTTCAGGAACCTAACCATCTGTTTCACACTAGAAAACTTGTTAGTTCCTCTACTGTTTTGACCAACAATATCCAAAACTCATGAGGGTATAACTTTGCTCTTACAATCTCCCCCTTTTTGGACTATTGTTGACAAAATAGGCATCGATAATAGATTTGGAATTTTGAATTGAGATGAGAGCAAACTCTAAGATATGAAGCTTTTGACTCCCCCTGAATGCAAGCATCGAAGATTTATGTAATCGAAGAAAATGCTTGTTGAAGAAAATCATCAATGGGAAGCCTAACATATATCTTAGTGAATCGATTGCATGCAGAAATAATTTGTCTTGAAGAACATGCAATCATCCAATAACCTGTGAACTTAAGGATAATAACCACCTGCAAGATAAAATATAGAAGAGCAACTTGCAAGCACGGGGTTATTAACATATACAAAGATAAAACAGTTCACAACCGAAGTAAATCGTTAAGATACAACCCAATCGAAGTGGAAGTGAATGGAATGTTTGTCGAATCTTAACACACGCAAAATCGAATCGAATCAAAACCCTAAACTCCGCAGCGAATCTAAACTCAATCGATGCTACTTTCTCCCCTTTTTGTCAAGAATAGGACTTATGCTTCGGTGTAATGGTATTTGAAATGCTTCGGTGGGGTTGCTCTCTGTCTCTCTCTCCTCAGTAGGGAATCAATGTTGGAGCAGCCGCCCGCCAATGAGGGCGGGGGTGGCGTATTTATAGGCAGCAATCCCAAGGTGCGAAATGACTGAAGTGACCCGATGTGACAGCTTGACACCTGTCCCCAACGGTCATATTTCCAATCACTGTGCAACTTTATTTGCGGTCCAAGTAAAGCTGACTCACGGACTTGGTTATGCTTCAGGAGCCGAAAGAACAAAGTCTTCGCTGGTGAAGCATTACCTAGCTCACATGAGATTTCTTCGACTCTGGCTTCTCACTGGTTTAGATTCGATCTGAGTCTTTTCATCAAAACCTTCGGAATACATTTACTAACCCCTCTTGATAGTACGGTTTTTCCTACGACTCAAAGAAGTAAAAAGAACTATGCAAAAACAACTAAGTCTTGCGCCATCTTGATCATCTTCTTCGATAGGACAAGCTTCAGGAATCCTTATCTTTTTAGGGGTCGACATCCGTGATAAACTTCGCTCCAGAGGATATGCTTCGATAAATGAGTAAATCTTCGTTGAAGCTTTATCACCAACCTATAACTTCAGGAACCTAACCATCTGTTTCACACTAGAAAACTTGTTAGTTCCTCTACTGTTTTGACCAACAATATCCAAAACTCATGAGGGTATAGCTTTGCTCTTACAATCTCCCCCTTTTTGGACTATTGTTGACAAAACAGGCATCGATAAAAGATATGGAATTTTGAATTTGAGTTGAGAGCAAACTCTAAGATATGAAGCTTTTGACTCCCCCTGAATGCAAGCATCGAAGATTTTTATAATCGAAGTAAATGCTTGTTGAAGAATATCATCAATGGGAAGCCTAACATATATCCTAGCGAATCAATTGCATACAAAGATAATTTGTCTTGAAGAACATGCAATCATCCAATGACCTGTGAACTTAAGGAAAATAACCACCTGCAAGATAAAATATAGGAGAGCAGCTTGCAAGCACGGGGTTATTAACATATACAAAGATAAAACAGTTCACAACCGAAGTAAAACGTTAAGATACAACCCAATCGAAGTGAATGGAATGTTTGTCGAATCTTAACACACGCAAAATCGAAACGAATCAAAACCCTAAACCCCGCAGCGAATCTAAACTCAATCGATGCTACTTTCTCCCCCTTTTTGTCAAGAATTGGACAAAAGGTTGAGAGGCAGATCGAGAGCATTTACGCGTCAGCTGCACCCCTGGGACCCTGCGGAATGTCTTCGCCTGATGAAGAAGCATCTCCAGAAGTATCGCCTTCGGTCGAAGCCGGTGACTCTTCCTCGTCGAAGTCCATCGGCGCTTGAAGCAATTCAAGGTCACTGTCATCGAGGGGATCGTCTTCGTGCTTCGATGTGTGGGAGTCTTCATCAGAGAATGTATCCGGGCGAATCTGTTCGGCGGAGTTAACAAATAGTACTTCTTCGATTTTCTCCAGCGGTGGGATCTTGGGGTTGGGGCGATCAACCAAATCATTTCTGGAAAAGTTTCGCTGCAGATGAGGATATTCTTTGAATATGCGGCCGGCTTCAAGTTTCTTCACAGAGTTAAACTTCCTGAGGCCTTTCCATGAATGACGCTTCAATACCTTCAAGTATTGGTTGTTGTTCATTGCAATGTTTCCAACGCGATTGATCTCATCAGATAAGTGTTGCATCTGACGTTGATTGCCTTCGATGAAGTTTTCTAGCAGCTGTTGGTTTCGAATGGCAACCTCGAAGTGATACACTTCCTTCTGGTAACGCTTCGACATGTTGCGCTCATTGATATGCTGTCTGACTCCTACATATGTTGCAAAGGGGTCATTTGGCCGCCTGAAGATGTTCATGGTATCGCGGACCGGAGGGCAGAACAGCTTCGGGTGATGCTTCGCTGTGAATTCTTCGCTGCGTCCATGGTTGCAAATGGCTTGCAGCCAAGGAGCATATGGCTTCAGTTGATTTACTAATTCAGCAGCTTGTACCATGTTTCGAAGAAAACAATCCTCGAAGTCAAACACATGACCATGGGTGAGCTTCAATAGAGCATGACGAGTTGGATAATGTATATTTGATTCTTCATTCGCTGTACTGAGAGGCATCAGTGAGTTTGACAGGATATAGAACCATGTCTTGGAATTGAACACCAGATGCTTCGGGCGAATGTTTTCTGGCATGTGATCTCCAGTGACTTCGGGATCCAGTAAAGATGCGAATTCAGCTTCAGTGGGATCCGGTAACATGTGAACCTTTGCAAGTTTTCCAGTGTGTCTTGGAATGTTCACAATTTCCATGAATTCTTCGGAGTACATCCTGAAGACTTTCCCTTGAATCATCCATTCAAGAGTCCAAGTGCTAGTATCTTTTGGGGTTCCAGAGACATACAGAGTAGCATAGAATTGCTTCACTAGCTCTGAGTTAAATGGAGTTTCCATTGCAAATAATCCAGTCAGATTCTGTGCTTCGATAGTTTCCACGATGTTTTGGAAGCACGTGGCAGCAGATAAACTGTGCATGTCCAAGTACCTGTGTCTGAACAGTACACCTTTCTGGCAGTAAAGCTTCGTGTATAGGATTTGTTGTTCTGCTGTCCAGAAACGAAGGTCATCAGCTGTTCTTGGTGAATCATATGGACTAGTGCCAAAGAATCTAAGCTTCTTGCGATGAACTTCAATGTCAAATTCAGGACCGTGCCTTGAAGAAGTTCCTTCTCCCATGAAAATGGGAAAAGTCTCTCTGGGGTAGAGAGAGTCCAACTGTGTGTCTTGAGCAGGAATGCAATGCCTTCGTGCATCTGTGATTCGCCTCTGCGGTTGAGTGACTAAGGCCAACTCATTGGCTTCGGCTTCTGCTTCGACATCAGCATCTGCATTGGCTTCAGCATGAACAACTTTATCTTGAGCTTCTTCTTCTTTTTCTTCAGACTCCTCAGCAGAGTGAGCTGAAGAGTAATCTTTGTCTGGAGTGGCTTGACGGGGTGGAGATGGTTGTGGAGCAAAATTGTCTTGAGCGGATGGTTGTGGAGCAGGTTGAGGTGGAGGTGGAGTGAGAGCACGGGGTGGAACAGCTTCGGGGGCGTATGGCTTCGATGATGGTTTGCCAAGTTTGATTATTTTGCATCGTGGGGGCGATGCCTTTCTTGGTGCTTTCTTGGCTGGGTGGGAGCTGACTTCATCAACTTCTTCGGTGTCAGCAAGCAGTCGTCTCTTCCTAGGTTGCAGCTTTGGAAGAGGCGAAGCTAATTGCTGGACCATGGCTTCGCGCTTCTTGGAGTCAAGCGCCATGACCGAAGCATTATGCGATTTGCAGCATTCTTCGATAGCGGATTTCAGCTTGCCTTGAAAAATTTGAAGATTCTGCTTGGTTTGCTCATTAACAGCAGCAATTTTCTTCGAAGCAGCAGTCGCTTCGCTCTTGAAATCCTCATCAGATTCTTCATCTGCTTTCTTCTGAAATTTCAGGATCTTTGCAGTTTCAGATCTGTCCCTTGAATGCAGATCTCTCAGCTGATTGTACAAAGTTTCGACCATTGCTGAAAGATTGGGTGAGATATATGTATCTCCAATATCCACAGTGTGAGGATGAATGGCTTCAGCAAGCTTGAAATATGTCTGGCTCAGACCCAGACAGTCCCACAGTTCGCCTTCCCTAGCATCTGGAAAGTTATGTTCACTGTGTTCAGCTTCAATTTGGGCTTCGGGGAGAGGAGCTGCGACAGGCTTCGGGGGCAAGTCCTTCGGCGCCCTGTCCACAGCAGCTTCCTTTTGAGCGGCCCTAGCAGATTTTTCTGCTCTCTTCGTGCGAACAATATCAAGCTGAGCTTGGCGTTTGGCTTCCGCTTCAGCAAGTTGTTTGGCTTCGGCGGCTGCCTTAGCCTCTTGAGCTCTAGCTTCAGCTAGCTTGCGCTTCGCTTCAGCTTGCTGGTTTGATTCAGCCAGCGCTTTCCTTTGCTTTTCCAGCTCAGCAGCTTCTCTATCTGCTTTCTCTTTCTCTTTTGCTTCTCTCTCTGCCTTAGCCTTGGCTTGAGCTTCGGCATGCAGGCGTTCAGCTTCGATGAGGTCTCTCTTCCTCAACTCAACTTCTGTTAGCTTCTTGGTGCCAACCTGGGCATATGTTTGGCCAGGCTTAGCCACAGTTGTCTTCGGCTTCGAAGCTTTAACAGGCTCTTGAGCTTTGGCTTCGGGCACAGCAGCCGGTTTAGCCACAGGCTTTGCCTTCGGATCATGCCGTTCCTTGGTCCTCTGCTCGGATGGAACAGGACGGCGGGGAGGCTTTGACGACAAGGGTGCTTCGACCACCAAGTTTGTCAAGTCAATGTTCCTCTTTGGAGAAGGAGGTGCTGTAGGTTCATGAAACTTAACACCCTTAGGAGCAGTTGGCTTCGCTCCAGCCTTCTTCTTCAGAGGCTTCTTAAACAGTTTCTTCTTAGGACTAGGGGCGATGGGTGAGTGCTCTGACTCATCATCAGCTTCATCAGCTGGATCTTCTTCGATAGAATCTTCGAGCTGAGCAGCTGCTTCAGCTTCGTCATCGGCTTCGTGTTCTGCCTCCTCATCTGAAGCAGGAGGTGGCGAATTACTAAGCTTCCGAAGCTTTCGCCTCTTCTTAGGCTTCGATGGTTCAGCATCATCAAGTCCAGCAGCTGCAAGAGCTTTAACTTTCTTTTCTTCGCGGATTCTCTTCTTTTCAGCCAAAATGGCAAGCCTGATTTTCTCATCTGGATAATCATCCGGAGTCTTGAGTGAATTTGGGTGAGGAACAGCCGGAGGCTTCGGATAGTACTTCATCCGGTTGGCTTCGGTGTACTGAGCACACATGACTGTGGTGTATCTGTAAGGAGGACTGAAAGAGAATTGCATTTCCCACTTCCAAGTTGGGATGCTCTTGAACTTGTACCACCTGACAGCCCAATATCTGCGAATCTTTTTCCCAAGATGTAAAGATCAGCACGGATCAAACAGCCCTAAAACAGAAATCAAAACCCTAACAAACTCAGATCCAAACCCTAGATGAAGAACACGGAGAGCAAGATTGGATCCGAGAGGCAATGCGTACCCTAACTTGGTGACGCACGGCGGCTACGGCGACGGAGGGAGGAGAAGTGCTCTGCGTCGACGGGGAAGGTCCACGGCGGCGACGTTCCGGCAGTGAAGCGGCGACGGCGACGACGAGGACGAGGAGCTCTGCGGATGCTCGAGGAGGAAGACGGAGGAGTCGGGGTGAATGAATGCGTGGGAACGGTTTCGATGGGGGGATCGCCTTAAATAGGCACGATCTGAAGCGGTTACCAGATCACATCGTACGGTTCTCAGCAACTGACTCTTCCGATTCAACGGCTCAGATGAGGTGGCGTATCGCGAGCGAAACTCAACGACCCGGAGAAGACGGGGACTCTACGGCCGAAGAATAAGTCTTGACCGAGAGCAAAAACTTCGATAAAGTTGGAAGCAATTGATTCGGAACTCAATGACGTTCGAAGCAATATGCTTTCCGTTTCAATTGTGCTTAACATTCAAGATTGAAAAGATTGGAAGCGAAGCAGAAAGGAGAGGTAGGGTCCGAAACTTATCACTTCGAAGAACAACAACGAAGCTAAAAGTGATAAGCATAGAGGACAAAAGAAACGAATAAATAAAGCAAACTAAACACATAACAAAAAAGCAAATGGCAACCGAAGCTAAACTTGGGCGAAGAAAAACTCAAGCGAAACTAAACTAAAATAACACAACGAAGGTGAATATATACAGTGAATAGTTTCGATCTTACTGAACATTGTGTGAGTCTAAGATGTTCAGCTCACATCTCAATGCACAAAACCTTTTCTCGTCCAATGGCTTCGTGAATATATCTGCCAATTGATCTTCAGTTCTTACATGGCTAATCTCAATGTCTTCGCGCTGAACATGATCTCGAAGAAAATGATGACGAATATCGATATGCTTCGTTCGAGAGTGTTGCACAGGATTGTGAGCAATCTTGATGGCACTCTCATTGTCACAAAGTAGAGGGATTTTCTTCATATGAATACCATAATCTTTCAGCGTCTGCTTAAGCCAAAGTATTTGAGTGCATCATGAGCCAGCAGCAATGTATTCAGCTTCAGCAGTAGATATTGAGACAAAATTCTGTTTCTTTGAAGCCCAACACACAAGAGATCTACCAAGAAAATGACAAGTGCCTGAGGTAGATTTCCTGTCAACCCTATCACCAGCTCAGTCTGAATCAGAATATCCAATCAAATCAAACTGAGTGCCTTTGGGATACCAAAGTCCCAACGAAGGAGTATGTGCTAGATATCAAAGAATTCGCTTCACAGCAATATGATGCGATTCCTTCGGATTTGCCTGAAAACGAGCACAAATACAAACTGATAGCATGATGTCAGGTCTAGATGCACATAAGTATAAGAGTGAACCTATCATAGACCGAAACTTTTTCTGATCGAAGGGTTTCCCTTTCTCATCTGCATCAAGAAAACCATTAGTAGGCATGGGAGTTCTAATGGTCTTGCATTCAGCAAGATCAAACTTCTTTAGGCAATCCTTCAAGTATTTCTCTTGTGAAATAAAGGTGCCATTCTTCTGTTGTCGAATCTGAAGTCCAAGGAAAAACTTCAATTCTCCCATCATTGACATCTCATATTTCTTCGACATCATCCTTGCAAATTCTTCGCTGATCTCAGAGTTAGTACAGCCAAAAATGATATCATCTACATATATCTGACACACAAATAGATCATTGTTATATGATCGAGTGAAAAGAGTGGGGTCAGAAGTTCCTGGTTTGAAGCCTTTCTTCAGGAGGAAATCCTTCAATGTTTCATACCAAGCACGAGGTGCTTGCTTCAGTCCATACAAAGCTTTATGAAGCCTGTACACCATATCAGGATTCTTCGAGTCTTCAAAACCTGGAGGCTGCATAACATACACTTCTTCTTCGATTTCACCATTAAGAAAAGCACTCTTGACATCCATTTGATATAGCAATATATTTTTGTGGTTAGCAAAAGCAAGCATGACACGAATGGATTCGAGACGGGCTACTGGAGCATAGGTTTCACCAAAGTCAATGCCTTCGATTTGGGTGTAACCTTGTGCTACCAATCTAGCCTTATTTCTTACCACAATACCGTCTTCATCTTGCTTGTTGCGAAATATCCACTTGGTGCCAATAACGTTGTGCTTCGAGGGATCTGGCCTTTCAACAAGTGACCAAACCTTGTTCCTTTCAAACTGGTGAAGTTCTTCCATCATAGCCAACAACCAATCAGGGTCTTTTATGGCTTCATCATATTTTGAAGGCTCTAGCATAGAGACAAAGGAAAAATTTCCACAGAAGTTAGCCAAGCGAGTGCGAGATCGAGTAGTGGGACGACCTGGTAGATTGATATCTTCGAGAATCGAATCCATATCAACTCTTGTTCGAACTCGTGATAAAGCAGTATCATTTGCTTCAGGCTCAGCATATGCTTCAGGATCTGCATCAGCTTCGGGTTCAGCTTCAGCATTTCCTTCGTTCCCTTGACCTTCTTCGTCCTGTTCATCATTAGCTTCAGGATGGTGATCTCCAGCGCCCCGGGCTATGTGTGGGAACATTGGACCATCATCATCCCTTACAGCTTGACGTTCATTAGCTTCGACAGGGCGAATCTCACCAATAGCCATAGACCTAATCACTTCATCAAGTGGAGGTTCATCTAGATCATGAGGCAAATGCTCCTTTTGAGAGCCATTAGTTTCATCAAATCTTACATTTACAGTTTCCATAACTTTTCCAAAGTGAGAGTTATAGACTCTATAAGTGTGAGAGTTTGAGCCATAACCTAAAAGAAAACCTTCATGTGCCTTAGGGGAAAATTTGGAGCTATGATTCATATCTCTAATAAAGCATGGAGCACCAAATACCCTAAGATATGAGACATTTGGTTTGTTACCAGTGATAAGCTCATGTGAAGTTTTCTTCAAGAATTTGTGAAGGTAAACCTTGTTGATGATGTGACATGCAGTATTGATTGCTTCGGCCCAGAACCTAATAGGAGTCTTGTATTCAGCAAGCATAGTTCTGGCCATCTCAATAAGAGTTCTATTCTTCCTTTCAACTACACCATTCTGTTGAGGTGTATAAGCAGCAGAGAACTCATGAGTAAAACCATGATCATCAAGAAAATCTTCGATATTAGTATTCTTGAATTCAGTTCCATTATCACTTCGGATATGCTTCAGAGATAATTCATATTCTGTTTGAGCTCTCTTAGCGAATGACTTGAAGATTTCAACCACTTTGCTCTTGTCATCCAAAAAGAAAACCCAAGTATAACGTGAGAAGTCATCAACAATAACTAGACCATATTTGTTTCCTCCCAGACTTGCATAATTTTGAGGACCAAAAAGATCCATATGAAGCAATTCAAGAGGACGAGTGGTAGTCATGATGGTCTTCGCTGAATGATGTTTCTTCGTAATTTTACCAGCTTCGCAAGCTCTACAAAGACGATCCTTATCGAATTTTACTTCGGTAAGACCAATAACATGATTCTTCTTCACTAAGTTATGAAGATTTCTCATCCCTGCATGACCAAGTCTTCGATGCCATAACCAACCCGATGAAGCTTTTGCCATTAAGCAAGTGGATACAGCAGGGCCCGAAGAAAAGTCAACAATGTATAGATCTCCCTTTCGGTAACCCTCGAAGACAAACGAATAGTCATCCTGTGAAAAGACAACACAACGCGAAGCAGAAAACAACACAAGCATACCCATATCGCATAACTTTGAAATAGACATAAGATTATATCCAAGTGATTGAACTAGCATAACCTTGTCAATGTGCTTATCCTTCGATATGGCAATCTTACCCAAACCTAACACTTTACCTTTGTTGTTGTCACCGAAGGTAATGTACTTCAGAGAAGATTGAGATAGTTTTTCTTCGGTGAACAACTCCTTGTCTCCGGTCATATGATTTGTACAACCACTATCCATGACCCATTCGGATCCACCGGAGACATAGCCCTGCAGAAGAATTAGTTCTTCTTAACCACCCACAAACGAGCAGGTGACTGAGAAGACGTTGAAGCACTGGTCGAAGCAATATTAAATCGGACAGGAGTGTATTGCTTCAGTGTACCATCAAGCACACCATAAATGTAAGTCCTCTGCGAATGGTTAGCATAAGTATGAGCATATGCAATTTTAGTACGATTATTATGAGGACGATACGTATGGCGACCAGTACGATAGTATTGCTTCTGTGGAACATTTGACTCGGTCACCAAAGGATCATTTCTTGTCTCAAGAGAGTAGAAATGATTCGGTGGTACCGAAGGCTTTCCCTGCATAGAATGGTTAGCAGGCAATTTTTCAACAAGTGCTTTCTGCACCCATATCTGCCTCTTGTAAAATCCATTCTTTGGTGGAGTACCTACATACTCAGCTGAAACTTTTCCCTGTTCATCTTTCATGAGTTTGTAGTCTGAATCAAGTGATTCATCCACAATGACTTTGTTCATTTTGCAATCGAAACCTGAAAGGTTAGCAATATCAATGGGTTTCTCCTTAGCTAGAACCCAAACAGTCTTAGGATACTGCTCAGGCTCCCAATATGTGCCATCAGGATTTATCTTTCTTTCAAAGCCAACACCTTCATTCCTGGGATTCCTGTGAAGGAGAGCCTTCCTCAGGATATCACAGAGATATTGGTGTCCTTGCACACTTTTGAACATGCCTGTTTCAAATAAGTTTTTCAACCTGAGGAGTTCCTCGGTAACAGCAGGATTTTCCTCATCGGAGGCATTAGTATCATCAATAACAATAGGAGCTTTCCCTTTGGAAATAGTTTTGCTTCGTTCCAAACAATCGAAACAAGGTGATTCAGTTTTATCAATTGCTTCAGAACCTTGTTGAGCCATGAGAGAGAGATTGACATTTTCCAATTCTTCATGAGCCTCTGTCAGTTTTTCGAGAGCCACTTTCCTCTGAAGAAATTCATAGGTAAGCTTCTCATAATCAACTGAAAGAAGATCATGCCGAGAGGATAATTCTTCAACCTTCTCCTTCAGAGCAGCATGCTCATTGGTTAAATTTTGATTCTTCTCAATCTCATTGATCAACAACGTTTCTGACTTCTTAATGGTTTTGCTTAGTGAATCAAGTTCATCTTGTTGAATTGAAGCAATTTTAGCAAGTTTAGCATAGCTTATCCTAGTATCACTTTCACATGAGGAATAATCAGAGGTATCATAGGTTGACTTGGATGTAGATACCTTTTCCTTGGCCATGAAGCAATATGCAGGAGTTTCATTTTCACTACTGTTGTTGGTGAAGAATGAGCTCGAAGCATTGACTGAAGCATCTGTCGAAGCAAATGCCAATCCAGCAACACCATCTGATTCGGACCCTAAAGCAGACCTTGAGTCTTGTTCAGCTTCGGAACCAGAGGCTTCGTCTTCTGAGTTCATCTCCTTTCCCAGATAGGCCTTGGCACGGTGAGAGATGCTTCGACGAGACGAGTAAGTCTTCGATGAAGAACCCTCACGCCTCTTATGATACTTCTTTCTCTTATCATCATCAGAATCTTTCTTCTTTTCCCTTCTTGAACTGGAATCATGTTTCTTTGACTCATGATTTCTGGAGGATCTGTAAGGCTTCGATGAAGAGTCTCTGAGAGAATGCTTTGATTTGTTCTCAGCTTCCCACAAAGGGCAATCAGCAATATAGTGTCCTGGTTTCTTGCACTTATAGCAGCAGTTGTCCTTCGATGGAGAGCTTCTTGAAGATGAACGGTGAGAAGAATGACTCGAGCTTCTTGAAGGATAACTCTTCTTGGGTGAAGAAAAACCTTTCTTCTGAAAGCGATTGAAGCGTCTCATGATCAGTGCCAAATCCTTTCCAATGCTTGCAGGATCATCTGATTCGACACCTGAAGCAGAACTGACTTCGGGCGAAGAATGACGCGAAGCTGTTGCTTTCAGAGCATGAGATCTTCTTCGAGAACCATTTATGTCACGTTTCTCATCTTCTTCCATTTCAAAGGTAGTGAGTCTCTCAAGAACATCAGCAGCAAAAAGATGTCTGTAATCAGACCTTTCCTTGATCATCAGCACAATGTGATCGAACGAATCATCTAGCGAGCGAAGAAGTGTTCTCACAACTGAGTGAGGAGTTATATCATCAGCACCGAGGGAAATCAACTCATTTGCCAGAGCTGTGAGTCTGCTGTAAATTGAGTGAACCTTTTCACCCTCGAGTCTTTTGAAGCGATAGAATTTGCTTCAGAGTGTGTCAATTCTGGCATCTCTCTGAGTAGAAACACCTTCACCAATCTTTTCAAGATAGTCCCAGACACCTTTTGCCGAAGGAATATTCTTCACTTCATGATACTTTTCTGGAGTCAAGTGATTTGTGATGAACACCCAGACAACCGAATCCAGATCCATCAATTGAGCTTCTTCAGGAGTTATAGCATTCTTGTCAGTAACTGTAACACCATGTAAGACGACTTGCCATGCAGTGGAATTGATAGCCATAATATTCCTCTTCATCTTGTCCTTCCAGTAAGAGTAGTCCTTCCCATTGAAAATAGGAATAGGTTCGCCAGAGCGAATAGCTGCGAAAGACATACTAGAAGACATACTTGAAAACACTCCAGGAGGTTAATCCAAAAGGAGTGCCTAGCTCTGATACCAATTGTTAGACCAAGTATGTGATCAGAGGGGGAGGGGGTGAATGATCACTTCAAAATTTCGCATGAAACTTTGAAGTGAAGCCTAACACAGCAATCGAAACTATTCAACAGAAAGGTAAACATTGAAGCAGAACGTGATCGAAGCAGAACATAGTGAATCAAAAGTATCGAATCAATTGCATCGAAGCAGAACTCTGAAGCAATTGACAAACAGAATGTAAGTGCGGAAATTAAAACGAACTCTTGACTCGGCGATGTTTGTTTGACCAGTTCACACTCTGCAAAGTGCTACGTCTGGTTGGAGGGACTTGTGATTGAACACAGGAGCTAACCTCTCTCCGTCCATTTCTCCACTGCACCAATCTCCTTGAGCTTGGTCAGTTCTTCACTCTTGGTTGATTATTGAGGAAATCACCGAAACCTTTGACAAACTGGACTTCGAGGCGACAATAACTCTTCGCTCTCTGAAGAACAACTCTCTAACCGTCTAGGAGAATTGCAGTTCTCCAAGATAACAAGGCTAGAAAACTTCTTCCTAAGTCATAATGAATCAACTCAGATCAATAGGACTTATGCTTCGATGTAATGGTATTTGAAATGCTTCGGTGGGGTTGCTCTCTCTCTCTCTCTCCTCAGTAGGGAATCAATGTTGGAGCAGCCGCCCGCCAATGAGGGCGGGGGTGGCGTTTTTATAGGTGGCAATCCCAAGGTGCGAAATGACTGAAGTAACCCGATGTGACATCTTGACACCTGTCCCCAACGGTCATATTTCCAATCAAAGCGCAACTTTACTTGCGGTCCAAGTAAAGCTGACTCACGGACTTGGTTCTGCTTCAGGAGCCGAAAGAACAAAGTCTTCGCTGGTGAAGCATTACCTAGCTCACATGAGATTTCTTCGACTCTGGCTTCTCACTGGTTTAGATTCGATCTGAGTCTTTTCATCAAAACCTTCGGAGTACATTTACTAAACCCCTCTTGATAGTACGGTTTTTCTTATGACTCAAAGAAGTAAAAAGAACTACGCAAAAACAACTAAGTCTTGCGCCATCTTGATCACCTTCTTCGATAGGATGTGCTTCAGGATTCCTTATCTTTTTAGGGGTCGACATCCGTGATAAACTTCGCTCCAGAGGATATGCTTCGATAAATGAGTAAATCTTCGTTGAAGCTTTATCACCAACCAATAACTTCAGGAACCTAACCATCTGTTTCACACTAGAAAACTTGTTAGTTCCTCTACTGTTTTGACCAACAATATCCAAAACTCATGAGGGTATAACTTTGCTCTTACAATTCTGACTCAAGGCCAACCTCCGATTAGGTCTATCTCTATAGATCTTAATCCCCAGTATGTACGCAGCTTCACCTAGGTCCTTCATGGAAAATTGTCCATTCAGATATTCCTTCACTTCCTCTAAGAATTTCTTATCGTTCCCTATTAGTAATACGTCATCCACATATAACACAAGGAATGCTACAGAGCTCCCACTCAGTTTCTTATAGACGCAGAACTCTTCGACGTTTTGGACAAATCCAAAAGCTTTAATGACCTCGTCAAATCGAAGATTCCAGCTCCGAGATGCTTGCTTCAACCCATAGATGGACCGTTGAAGCTTGCAAACCTTACCAGCATTCCTTGGATCGACAAACCCCTCTGGTTGCATCATATACAACTCTTCCTCAATGTTGCCATTTAGGAATGCAGTTTTCACATCCATCTGCCATATCTCGTAATCATGATATGCAGCTATTGCTAGTAGGATCCGAATAGACTTTATCATCGCTACAGGAGAGAACGTCTCCTCGTAGTCAACTCCTTGAATTTGTCGGAAACCCTTCGCGACAAGTCGAGCTTTGTAGACAGATACGTTTCCGTCTGCGTCAGTCTTTTTCTTGAAAATCCATTTATTCTCGACGGCCTTGCGGTCCTCGGGAATATCCACCAAAGTCCATACTTTGTTGGTGTACATGGAGTCTATTTCGGATTTCATGGCTTCAAGCCATTTCTCGGACTCGGGTCCCTCCATTGCTTCTTTGTAACTCGTAGGTTCATCCGACTCAACAGCCGAGATTGCATTCACAAGCTGTCCGTAAAACTCAGTAGGTTGACGGACTCTTGATGACCTACGGGGCATAAAAGGTTCCTCTTCATTCTCATCATGATCATCGTGAATGTCATGATCGTTATGAATGTCGTTCTGGCCATTCTCTTCAACTCCCACTGTGGAGGATGGTTCCAGAACAAATTCCGTAGCCATTTCATCCAATTGGAGTGATTGGTCAGTTACTTCATCGAGGTCTATTTTCCTCCCACTCAACTCTTTCGCGAGAAACTCCTTCTCAAGAAAGTGTCCCTTCTTGGCAACAAACGTTTTGCTGTCAGACTTGTTGTAGAAGGTGTACCCACAAGTTTCCTTGGGATAGCCCACAAAGATGCACTTATCCGCCTCGGATTCAAGTTTGTCAGGCTGTAGTTTCCTAACATAAGCCTCACAACCCCAAATCTTCAGGTGAGACAACTCAGGTTTAGTGCCATGCCATTCTTCAAATGGTGTTGTCTTTACGGATTTGGATGGTGCCCTATTAAGAATATGAATGGCGGTTTCTAATGCATACCCCCAGAATGACACAGGCAAATCAGTATGAGACATCATCGATCGTACACTATCCAATAGGGTTCGATTACGTCGCTCAGCTACACCGTTTCTCTGAGGTGTGCCTGCCGGCGTAAGCTGTGGTACTATGCCACAAGACTTCAGATGATTGCCAAACTCGTGACTCAAATACTCGCCACCTCGATCCGATCGAAGGTGCTTGATTTTTCTTCCGAGTTGATTTTCGACCTCATTCTGAAATTCCTTGAACTTTTCAAAGGTTTCAGACTTGTGCTTCATCAAGTAAATATACCCATATCTACTCAAGTCATCAGTAAAGGTCACGAAGTAACGAAGATCATTGCGAGTGGGGACGTTCATGGGTCCACATACATCCGTGTGTATGATCCCCAATAAGACATCCGCACGCTCCATCACACCATTGAATGGAGTCCTTGTCATTTTGCCCATGAGGCATTGTTCACATGTATCAAGGGATCCAAAATCCAATGAGTCAAGAAGTCCATCCTTATGGAGCTTCTCCATGCGTTTTACACCAATATGACCAAGTCGGCAATGCCACATCATCATGTGATCTTCATTATTCTTCAATCTTTTGGCCTCAATATTGTTAACGTGACTCACGTCACCATCGAGATTAAGTATGAATAAACCATGCGACTCTGGTGCGTGAACATAAAACATATCATCCTTATAAATCGAACAACCAATTGTATCGGACTTAAAAGAATAGTGGTCTCGCTTCAAGCAAGAAACACTCACGATGTTCACACTCAACGCGGGTACATAGTAACATTTATTCAGAACTAAAACCAATCCCGAAGGGAGACTAAGATGCTTCGTGCCGACCGCCAAGACTTCAATCTGGCAGCCATTCCCCACGCGCATCGTCACTTCATCCTTGACCAAGCGTCTCCTATTCCTTAGTCCCTGAATGGAATTAGAAATATGAGCGACAGACCCTGTATCAAATATCCAGGATGTGCTCCCAGCGCTTGTCAAGATAAGATCAACAATATGTATATCAAATATACCTTCGTCTCTCTTGGCGACCTTGCCAGCCTTCTTGTCCTTTAGGTACTTGGGACATTTGCGCTTCCAGTGACCTTCACCCTTGCAGTAGAAGCACTCCACTCCGAGTTTAGGCTTGGGTGCCTTGGGAGGAGCGGCAACTGACTTGCCATCCCTCCTGGGGCCACCTCTCCTGGCCTTCTCCCGTCTGCTTGACTTCTTGAAGTCAGTGGTCTTGTTGACCATGAAGACGGCGTGCTCCTTCTTGATTTCAACCTCAGCGCTCTTTAGCATGGCGAACAACTCAGAAGGGGTTTTGGTCATCCCCTGCATGTTGTAGTTCAGCACAAAGCCTTTGTAGCTAGGGGGAAGCGACTGCAACACCCTATCAACCGCAAGTTCATCTGGAATCTGACATTCCAGAGCATTCAAGTGTTGAACGTAGCCAGACATTTTGACCACGTGCTCACTCACGCTGCCGTGCTCATCCATCTTTGCTGAGAAGAAGGCTTCAGAAGCCTCGTACCGTTCAGCCCTGGCTTGAGGTGCGAAGACCGCCTTGAGGTCGGTGATAATCTCATATGCACCCATCCTCTCAAAGCGTTTCTGCAGCTCAGCCTCCATGGAGTAGAGCATGCCACTCTGGACAAGGTTGTAATCATCAGTCCTGGAGAGATAGACATTCTTCTCGTCCTGACTGGCATCATCTGCTGGTGCGTCACCTAGTGCGTCCTCTAGTACGTATGCCATTTTGAGGGGAACGAGGAGAATCCTCAGGGTGCGGAACCAGTTGGTGAAGTTTGTCCCATCTGTTTTTAGCTTATCTTTCTCTAGGAATGATCCTAAGTTGAACGAGGGGCGAGGTGCTGCCATCTACAAGGTTGGATTCACAATGATACATATTTAGACTTTTGTTCATAATGTGGAGTTTCAATTTAATCTTAAAATTCTAGAAAGCTCCCACTTAGATAAACACCTCTCAATTTAACTAAGTGATTACACAATCCCAGCCCCCATACCTCCCCCGATATGTACGGCCCAGTATGCGAACCAGGTAGGCCTCTAAGCCAGTCACATCAGCCATGTGACTCGTGCTCGACCTTTCGGTCTTCTGTGTTCCAGGCCCGCATCTACATACGTCAAGCCTGCCAATCGAACCTTGATGTTAGCTGTTCAGGCAAGGCCATATCTGCATATGCCAGGCTCGCCGAACCCAACCTCATGCGAACTCCGTTGAATATGTAGGACAACTCCGGTATGTACGGAGCGTCAAGCCATATGGGAGAACCTTCCAGGTGGTGCCCATCAAAAGGGAGAACAAAATGTTGGTATTGTGAGAGATGGTCCTGTTTCGTGCTACCGTCGATGTATCTAGCATACTAGCATAAAACAGGAAGTAAAACTTTAAATCATACAACCTATGATCCCCCTTCATGCAAAGCAAAGTTAAAACGCCTTTCTACTTTAGCTTGTGCAAGTTTTACGTGGCTGCTAAGGGTTTCGAGAGAGAGAACCGATTTCTATCCTGCGAAAAACATGCCACAACACCGTCTCTTATTCGTCTCTATTACACCCCTGTCGGGGCCCTCCGTTGCAAACATCTTCGCATCGCTAATGCAGAGAGACAGACACCCCCCCCAGCCACTTTATATGGTACAAGCCATATGCCAAGCGTGGAACCAGTCTCGCGTAAACGCGTAATGTCGGTCGGGGGCCGCTTCATCAAACATTGCCGCAATGCTCAATGAGTACACGTGGGAGGGTAACGAATGAAGATTCGATGCCCACATCCTAGATGTGTTCTATCCATACAATACATCTACGCATAGCTAGCTCATGATACCACTGTTGGGATACGGGGCAGAAAACACAAATTTTTCACACCTACGGTACCCGAACCCAAGATCTATGCTATGGCGATGTAAAGTAACGGAGAGAATCGGTGTTCATACCTTTGAAGACCGAAAGCGGGAAACGTTCTTACGAACGTGGTTGGCGTAGACTCAGAACTACGACCTCCCTGTCATGTAGAAGACCACCACCGGCGAGGATGACTCCCGGTAAACCTCCAGCGATGAAGCAGCACCACAGGTGTAATGCCTCGAAGGGATTATACACGTACGGCACAATCGATGTTCCTCCCGGGCTCCGAACCAGGCGAGCAGCGGAAGAAAGATGGCTACGGATCCCGACTCCGGCAGAGCGACGGCCTGCCTTATGGTGGAGAACTCCAATCCTGGTGCAGACTCCAAACAAGGGGAGTCCACTTCCGGAAATGGAGAAGGAAGAAGAAGGAGATCAATTGTTGTATGGAGAAAGGGGGGTCTACCCCTCTATATAAAGGCCAAGGGGGGGTGTGATCCCTCTTCCCTCCCCCATGTGGGACTAAACCCCCAAGGGGGGAGGGGTGCGCCGGCCAAGGGGGGGTTGGGCCCCACCCCTTGGCGCCAAGCCCAAGGGGGGGAACCCCCTCCTCCCCTAATGGGCCTCTAAGGCCCATATAGCCTTTTTCCATTATTTTAATTATTTAATAAGTTTTAAATATTTAATTCAGATAATTAAATAATAAAAACATTATTAAAACAATTAAACTTTATTTTGAACTATTCAAAATGTCCGGAAACCATTCCGTCCTCCTCCGGAACTATTCCGGTGATTTCTCCTATTTCACCGATTGATCCCGTAACTGTCTTATGCATCGATTGCCCTTAAGTGTAACACCCTAACGGTCCGGGAAACAGCAGACATGGTCGAGACTCTTCTCATGGACCAATGACTAGTCAGTTGGACCTGGTTACAGTCCTTGACAGCCCCTGCGCTTCCATCGAATGAGCTTCGATCGCTTTTGGAAACCGTTAACGATACGACGTAATCCCTTTGTTCTGCGGTACCTTGTTTGTTCGAGGTTTGATCGTCGGTATCCCACATACCGTGTTCACATCTCGTTCATGACAAACAACTTCTCTCGTCCATGATCATTGCATCTCTTTGTGACCTAGTCACGTCCTTGCAAGGGGTTGATGCAATATCACCGAGTGGGCCCAGAGTACCTGTCCTGTCACAAGGACTGACAAATCCCGCTTTGATCTATTAACATACTCATCAACCATCTATTTCGGAATACCCAAAGTGCTCCGTTATAGCCAGCATATTTCAGTCAGGCGGTGGGATACAAATCAAAGTCTCCTCATAGATCGTGATTACGTATGATCATTACGGTCTAAGGACTAAGCCATACGTTACAAAGTCATAGCAATGCTGAACTATGTGACTCGATCACATTGCATTACTTTAGGTGGGTGTCTGTCCATCACATCATTCCCCTAATGATATGACCTCATTGTCAATGGACTTAAGTGTCGCCATGATCAGGAAAGCTTGATCAATCAATTGCCCAATGAGATAGTTTACCCGAGTTAAACTACGGACCATGTTTTATACTACACATGTATTAGTATTTCCAAGTAATACAGTTATAGCACAGTATAAAACGTATTATGAACAAAACGGATATGTGACAAATATCTTTATTAATTTGTCTCTAGGGCACATATCCAACACAGGACTGCCTGTAGGATTATGTAACCTTGGTCGAAGTCGAGTCTAGCATTCTATTGTTATATAGTTACTTTGGGTATAAGGGAACAACGTAAGACTTCTTTTTTCTCCTTATCCTCATCAATCTGAGTTCTGAGTCATCCTCATCTTATTCTACGGGATGATACGACTAGGCTCATCTATGTCTTTACTAGGACATCCCGTTGATTGCTTCTTTGTAGCTGTAGGAGTGTTGTGGTCTTCCAGAGTCATCATTCCATAGTGTTTCTGTGGAAGTGATGTCCGTTATTCTATAGGTTGTCTCAATTTCCATCCCGGTGCAGCCGTTATGCTGTCCGTTTGTGACTTTGATGCTATTGCATTATAGTCTTCTATCTTAGTATAGAATTGTGTCCTAAATCCTATTCTGATTGTTGATTCTTATCACACAGAATGTCAGGTGCAAATCAAAGTGTTGATCCCAGTTCTGGTAACATAGACGGTGAAGAACCTCCACCACCAACCTCAACGGCAGAAATCATGATGGAGGCTGAGCAGAATCGTCGTGATCAGACACGTCTTCTCAAGCGCATTGAGCAGAACACTTCTCGTCAGCATCATAGTGTTGTTACCATCCAGGACTTCATTCTCCTCAACCCGCCAGTATTTCGACGTTCTTCCGAGCCCCTTGATGCCGATGATTGGCTTCGTTCCCTCGAGCGTAATCTTGAGACAGCCCATGTTTCTCCAAGTGATCGTGTGCTATTCGCGGCATACTTTCTGGAAGGTGCTGCTCTACAGTGGTGGGAGAACTTCGTGGCAATGCAACCAGTTGGTCACATGGTGACTTGGCAAGAGTTCTGTGATGACTTCCGAGGATATCATATTCCGGATCAGCTGATGGAGCGCAAGAGAGAAGAATTTTGCAATCTGACCCAAGGGAAGATGTCTGTTCATGAGTATAGGACTGAGTTCACTCGTCTAGCACGTTATGCCCAAGAAGAAGTATCCACCGATGCCAAGAAACAAGCAAGGTTCCGCAAGGGACTTAGCCCCGTCCTTCGTCATGACCTGAATCTTCACGAGTTCGTCAACTTCAGGGACTTGGTCGACAAATCCTTCAAGGCCGAGTATGGGAATGAGTTGTATGAAGAGTCTCGCAAGCGTGATCGTGAGTTTGCACAATCTTCTGGCTCAGGTTCTCGGAAACGCTGTGTATGGATTCCCTTCAGTGACGTCAGTCATGCTGTAAGTGCTTCTAGACCACCAACCACCATATATCGTCCACCTCAACCCAATCTTCCTCCTTGGAATTTTGTTGGACAATCAAGTGCTCAAGTTCCTTTCATTCCACGTGGTGTTTGCTTCCAATGTGGACAATCAGGCCACAATGTTCGAGAGTGTCCCCAAAATTATGTAGCCACCACACCTAAACCAAAGCAAGCCTTTCATCGTGGTAAGCCACCACCCAAGACTTCCAATGTCAAGCCTCCTGCCTATGAATATGGTTTTGTGAATCATGTATCCATTCTAGATTCCCACAAGTCAACCGATGTTGTACTCCGAACCCTTCCTGTCAATTCCTCCCCAGCTTCGGTTCTGTTTGACCCAGGAGCATCTCACTCATTCATATCCCAGGACTTTGCACTGTCACATGACATCTCTTTTTCGATGTTATCCACACCCTTAGTTGTGCAAGCCCCTGGATCCAGATGGCACACCACCATGGTGAGTCATGAAAATGAAGTTGCTATTGAGGGTTTAGTATTCCTTGCCTCACTTATAGCCCTCAAGTCTTCAGACATTGATGTGATCTTAGGTATGGATTGGTTATCAAGACAGAATGTTGTCCTTGATTGTAAAGCCAAGTCAGTGAAACTAACCCATCCATCAGGCCAGACAATCAAGTACACCTCACCAAGCTCTAAAACCCAGGTGCATTCTTTGAATGTGCTTCCTCTTCCAGACCTTGAAGATATTCCGGTGGTTCGTGACTTCCCGGATGTATTTCCAGAAGGACTGCTAGGCATACCACCTGACAGATCTGTAGAGTTTGTGGTAGATCTTATCCCAGGAACCGCCCCAATATCCAGACGCCCATATAGAATGGCCCCACGTGAGTTAGCTGAGCTCAAAATCCAACTTGAAGCTTCGTTGGCAAAAGGCTTCATCCGCCCTAGCTCATCGCCATGGGGTTGCCCCGTTCTGTTCGTAACAAAGAAAGATGGAACAGAAAGGATGTGCGTAGACTATCGCCCGCTAAATCTAGCGACGATAAAGAACAAGTACCCACTGCCCAGGATCAATGATCTTTATGATCAACTTGCTGGATCCTCTGTCTTCTCCAAGATGGATTTGAGATTAGGTTATCATCAAATCAAAATCAGAAACGAGGACATTCCCAAAACGGCTTTCACTACTCGTTATGGTCTTTATGAGTACACCGTCATGTCCTTCGGTTTAACCAATGCCCCCGCCACATTCTCGCGCTTGATGAATTCGATCTTCATGGAGTACCTAGATAAATTTGTTGTAGTTTATCTTGATGACATCCTCATCTACTCGAAGAACGAAGAAGATCACGCAGAACATCTTAGGCTGGTATTGATGAAACTTAGAGAGCACCGCCTTTATGCCAAGTTCTCCAAGTGTGAATTCTGGCTACCAGAAGTGACCTACTTAGGCCACGTGATTTCTGCCAAAGGCATTGCTGTCAATCCCGAGAGAGTTCAGGCCGTCCTTGAGTGGACTCCACCTGAATCGGTTAAGCAAGTTAGGAGTTTTCTTGGCTTAGCAAGCTATTGTCGCTGCTTCGTCGAGAACTTTTCTAAAGTTGCAAAGCCTCTAACTGAACTCCTCAAGAAAGATAAGAAATTCCTATGGACTCCCAAGTGCGAGGAAAGCTTTCAAGAGCTAAAAAGAAGATTGACTTCTGCACCCGTACTTGCGCCTCCAGACACCAAAAAGGATTTCAAGATCTATTGTGATGCTTCACGGCAAGGGTTAGGATGCATACTTCTGCAAGATCGAGATGTGGTAGCTTATGCTTCACGCCAGTTGCGGCCACATGAAGAGAACTATCCTACCCATGATCTTGAACTCGCTGCCGTAGTTCATGCCCTAACAACTTGGCGACATTACCTCCTTGGTAATCGTTGTGAGATCTATTCCGACCACCAAAGCCTCAAATACATTTTCACCCAGCCAGATCTTAGTCTCAGGCAAAGACGCTGGATTGAGTTGATAAAAGATTATGACTTAGGAATTTCATACACCCCAGGCAAAGCCAATGTCATGGCTGATGCACTAAGTCGTAAGTCGTATTGTAACAACCTCATGTTACAACAGTATCAACCACTTCTTCATGAGGAATTTCGAAAGCTCAACCTCGAGATTGTTCCTCGTGGATCTCTTTTCAACTTGGTGGCGAAACCAACCCTTGAGGATCAAATTATAGTTGCCCAAAGGCATGCACGAGGTGTTCGCCGGATCAAGGAGAACATTGCTAGCGGAGTTGCTAAATGTTTCTCCACAGATAGTAAAGGAACGGTATTCTTTGGAAATCTTTTGGTAGTACCTAAGAATAGGGAACTAAGGCAACTCATCCTCAAATAAGCCCATGACACACCCCTCTTGATTCATCCCGGTAGCACAAAAATGTACCGAGATCTACGCCAGAGATTTTGGTGGACTAGGATGAAGAGAGAAATTGCTCAGTTTATTGCTGAATGTGATGTTTGTCGTCGTGTTAAGGCAGAACATCAAAGACCTGCTGGTACTCTTAGACCTTTGCCTATCCCCAAGTGGAAATGGGATAAAGTCAGTATGGACTTCATCACTGGCTTTCCAAAAACCCAGAAAGGAAATGATGCCATCTTCGTTGTCATAGATAGACTTTCCAAAGTTGTTCACTTCCTTCCTGTTCGCGAGTCTATAACTGCTAGTCAGTTGGCGGACTTGTATGTCTCCCGAATCGTGTCACTTCACGGTGTTCCTTTGGAAATCAATTCAGACCGTGGTAGTCTTTTCACTTCTCGATTTTGGGAAAGTTTTCAGAATGCTATGGGAACCCACCTCTCCTTTAGCACCGCTTATCACCCGCAGTCTAGTGGTCAAGTAGAAAGGGTCAATCAAATTCTCGAAGACATGCTCAGAGCTTGTGTTATCTCTTTCGAAAAGAAATGGGAGAATTCTCTTCCTTTTGCCGAATTTGCGTATAACAATAGCTTCCAATCTAGCTTGGGCATGGCGGCTCCTTTTGAATTTCTCTATGGACGGAAATGTCGAACACCCGTAAACTGGTCAGAAACCGGTGAAAGACAATTCTTTGGACCGGATTTGATCCAGGATGCAGAAGAGCAGGTTCGAATTGTTCGTGAGAAATTGAAGACAGTCCAGTCTCGTCAGAAAAGCTATTATGATCGTCATCATAAGGAAGAAAGCTATAATCTGGATGAGAAGGCTTACCTTCGGGTTACTCCTCTGAAGGGTACCCACCGCTTCGGTATCAAAGGCAAGTTGGCCCCACGTTATATCGGTCCCTTTCGCATTCTCGCCAAACGTGGAGAAGTTGCCTACCAATTGGAACTACCCCCTCACCTCTCCCAGGTTCATGATGTGTTCCACGTCTCTCAACTCAAGCGTTGCTTCAAGAACCCCATCCGCGAAGTAGACCACGAAACGCTTGATCTCCAAGATAACCTTTCATATCGAGAGTACCCTGTTCGTATTCTTGATGAAGCCGAGCGTAGCACCAGACGTCAGAAGTACAGATTCTTCAAAGTGCAGTGGTCACATCATTTAGAGAAAGAAGCCACCTGAGAACAAGAGGATCGTCTACGAGCTGAGTACCCCACACTCTTCCCGACGACTTCTGAATCTCGGGACGAGATTCTTTTGAGTGGGGGCGAGTTGTCAGAACCCTAAAATAGGTTTGTGTTTAACCTAGCTTGCATTTTTGCATCTTGCAAAATTTCAAAAGAAAAGGAAATGGGAAAAAGAAAAGCCCTAAATGAATTAAATAAAAAGGACAGAAATAAATCTTTTTCCAAAATTCTTTTGGATATGTTGAAAAATCCTAAAAATGAGTGTGATCATTTTAAAAGTGATTTGGGATTAATCCCATGCTCATAGATTTTTCAAAAATCCAAATAGTGGCTTGGAAATTAAATCAATTGCCTATTTGAATTGAAATTAAAATAATTTGAATTTCAAAAATTCCCAAAACTTGGGGTTGACTAGTACTAAGTCACCTAGAGTTTATAAAAATAATTGGGGGGTTTTATAAAATGCCCTAGTATTTGTTTTAAATGGGCAAACAAATAACAGAAAACAATTAAAAGAAAAACAACAGAAAAAGGGCAAAGCCCACTTACCTCCTTGGCCACTTGGCCCAGCCAGCGGCCCAGCCCACCAAGGGCAGGGGCGTCTTCTTCCCCTGGCCAGCAGAGCACGCCTCTGCGTGGCATGCATGCCGCAGCACGTCGGCCACCTCCTGCTTCGCCGTGGCGGACCCCTGGCCCCTAACCCCTCCCCGTGGACGCCTGGAAGCTCCCCCGAGTCTTTCCCCTCTCTCTGGCCCGTCTCCCCCTCCCGTTCTTCCAATTCCGAGCCGCAGCCGGAGCGTGCCGCCATGGCCGCCGCGTCCAACGGCCTCCTCCCGCCGTTCCATGTTGTCCAGGAGCTTCACCAACGCCATCCTCGTCGAGCCACGCCCTCAATTCGAGCTCGGGAGCCCTGAAGACGACGTTCGCCTAGCCACTTCCCCGTCGGCCGCCGTCAACCTCGGGCTCAAATTTGTCGTCGTACTGCTTCCCCCGCCCCCTACGTCCCCTCCATCGTGCTTAGGTAAGCTATGCGCTCCGTTTCCCCCAGCCGTGCTTCTTCCCGTGCTCCCTGCCGCCTTTTTCCATGACCAGGAGCTCCGGCCGCCGCCTCCTTCGTCGTGGACGTGGCCACGGGCCGTCCCGTGTTGCCCCGATGGCACAGGCGTACGCGCGCGAACCCAGGCTTCATCCCCATGCCTTCCTTCTACTATCCCATGCCCGAATCCCCCTCTCCGGCGAAGCTCCGGCAAGTACAGTGGTCGCCGGCGACGACGACGCCATTAGCGCACCCCTAACCAGCTCCTAATCACCCTCCCCTCTCTCTATGATAGTGGGCCCAGCCCCTTAATTAAACTGGGTTTAAATTAAACAGAGAGATAATAACCCCATCTCTCACTGACATCCCTGGCCCACTGGTCAGCCCCTCCCCCCACGTCATCACTGACGTCACCATGACGCAATAAAGGAAATTATATTAAATAATACAGAAAATCTAGAAAATAAGCAAAACTTCGAATTTGAATATCTTTTAAACCATAACTCCAAATTCAAAGTGTAATATATGAAAAATGATCAGGAGAAAATCCTCTATCCAAATTTCCAACTTTCAGCTATGTTGGAGTTGATCTTAAAAAGGGATCAGTAGCTTTTGCTATTTGATTTAATTGGATTTAATTCAAAATGAATTCAAATGCTCATTTGAAATTCAACCAATGCAATGCAAAGGTGATCACTTACACTTCAGAAGCATTTCACACACATGACCAATTGGTTTACAATGAACAAACTTTAGCAAATGCAACTTGGACCAATTTGAATACATTTGGAGTTTGAATTTGAATTTACTTTTGAAATCAACTTCAATTAACATGTTGCAATTTAAACATAGGTCACCTCAGCACCTTGCCATGCTATGTTTTGCATATTGCTTGTGCATTGTATTATCTTGAATGTGATTTACTTTCAGTGCTTCGGTGATTGCTTCTTCTCGGTAGAGTTGATCTCAGAGACGAGTTCAACCCCACGTCAGAAGTACAGTACCTCGTGATCGTCAGCAAGGCAAGCACCCCCTCTTTGATCATGTCGATAAAATCCCAGTTCCCTCTCATTCTCGCAAATGCATGTTTAGGATGTCACCATGATACGTTCTACCACTAGTTGAACCTATTCCTTTGCATGACCTATCATTTTGTCACAGTAGTAAGCAAACCACAATCCTAGCAGATGTAGGAGTTGGTTGTTATCTTGTGGCCCCTGCAACTGTTACAGCTTATTGCATGCTTAGAGTTGTTACCTGAGGCTACTTGTTGTGAGTCGGGAAGGTAGTGATCATGTGATGGTGCTAACGTGTTGGTGAATCTACCCTAAACAAGGTGAACGATGAGAGGCTGTGTAGGAGTACACAGTGGGTTGTCTCGTTGAACACTGCCTTAAGCCCGAGTTCTTGTGTTGTTATCCAAGACAAAGAGTACGACCACACATTGGGCTCACTGACCCCTCTCGGCCTAGTACCTCACCCCGGACCAGTCCAGGAGTCGCAAGTAGTTCGCCCTTTAACGATCTCAAGCAGGTGGAACCAAGGTAAGTGGTTGGCGTAGGTTGTGGGCACGTTGAATCAAGTGATCATGATCGAGTTGAGCTTGATGGCGGTCACACAACGTTTGAGTCCGCATCGGAAAAATCGGCCGGATTCCGATTGTGGTCCCAACTCAAATAGGCGACTCCCTAGGACTAGAGATGGTGCCGTGAGTGAAGTGTCGTGGCAGCATCCTCGCCGGTACTCACTTGAAGGGTCCATCCCCAGGCGGTAACTGATGAGGCGTGTGTGTAGCAGTACACCCCTGCAGGGTTAATGAACTATTAGAATATCCGTGTCCACGGTTATGGACTACTTGGAGACCTTTACTTGATCATAGACAACTTGAATGGTTACTTCAAAACTTGCCAAGATAAGTGTGAGTGATGTGGTGTGCTTCCTCGTGGGGAAGTCGAGGAAGTAGCCATAGTGGTGTATTGATTGGAGACTTGTTACTTGGACTCGTGCACGCTCCTTACCTCATTCTGGTATTCGTAGTACAGGACTAGCCAAGTCAAAGCTGGCACTTCTGCAAGTGAAACCCCAACTCCCTTTGCCTTGATACATGTGCATGAGTAGTATATTTCCTATGTAAGTCTTGCTGAGTACGACTTTGTACTCACGTTTTCTTATTCTATGTTTTAGAGACGAGACCACTGACCCTGATGGTGGCCTCTACCTCGAGCTCGACGTGGACCAGGTCGTATAGTTCCAGACAGCAGCCTGTGCCCTTTGGAGGGTCGTTGTATTTTCTTTCAGGCTTCTTAAGCCATTTGTTAACCTTGTCTTTACTAAGACATAATTTGCTTCCGTTGATGCTTGATGTAATGTTGGATCACATCCATGTGATCTCTGCTTGTAATACAACTACTATGTCTGCTCTGTTTAGCAGAAGTTATAAAGACTGAGTTTGTAGAGTTCATGTTGTGATTACCTGCTGTTTACACTGGACATGTATTCTGCGTGTATGATTATAACATGCATGTCTTAGTGTGGGGTTCGATAGCTTAGTTGTGTTCTTGCGGGCGGTCTTTTATACACCAAGTGGCCCTTAGATGTGCGCAGCTTGGGGCATCGCGATGCGATTGCTCGTGACTCTGTCACGTGGCACACTTTGTTGTATGATTGAGCCCGCCCGAGATCCCGACTAAGTGATCGGGCTGGAGTAAGTCTATGTAAGGGTTATGATTCAATCGATAACATGGTTGAGGCGACTTGTCTATGAGTATGGGATTCACCACCCATAAGCATTTAGACTTATGAGCGGACGATGAGGACCCATCTCAGTTGATCATCCGGCCTGGATGGGATGCCCCTCACGTTTGATGCTTACCAAGAGTGATCTGTGCTTGGCCTTGTCTTCTTAGACAAGTGGGTACGGCTCTCGGCTCTCCATGTGATTGCATTGTGACCGGAATTACATACGCTAACCCCGGGTCCCGACAGCTGGGCCGGATGGGGGGTTGCCCTAGGCGGGTTTTACCCTTTCCCATTTTTTTTGTTTCATTTTCTTTCTGTTAGTAATTATTTAATGTCTTTGGACTTTTTGTAAAATATAATTCTAGCTCCATAATTATCATGGCACATAACCAGAGTTCCACAAAAAGATTGGGACTTTTATAAACTCATTTGATATTTGTTTGGAATTTGCAAATAGCAAATGGTGATGTTTTTCTGCTGGTATGATTTGTTTGCAATTTTCCATAGCTTGATAAATACCCACAACCACACTGGCAGGGTCCAGTGATTATTTTGGATTTAATAAAATTGGCTTCACAATTTGTGGACAAAGTTTTATTTATCACATTCTTTTTAATATCAACCAAAAGGGATTTTTGGATGTGTCTTTGAATTCAAAGATGATCAAGGTGATGATCAAGCACAGTGATTTAACCAAATCAAGGTGATTACTGTTTCATAAACAGTGATTATTGTTACAAGACCTTAGGGTGTTACAATCGAGAAGGACCACAAGTCCTTAAAGCACGAACTCATGGCTCTCAAGAAGGCTCATGAGTAAACAAGTATACAACTCACTAAAGAGATTACTACCTTTTATCCTATTATTGTGGTAGAGAAACCTATTTCCTCTAACTCTTGTTGTGAGCATGTTCCTCTCGTTGAGTAAAACGCTAGGTTGAAGGCACAACTTGAGAAGGGACTTGACTCTTGCATTCAAGGAGAGAAGAACCTTAATGATCTCTTGAGTTCCCAAAAGGAGGTCATTGGCAAGGAAGGCAATGGTTATGGTGCAAGTCCATCAAAGAAGAATAACAAGAAGAGGAAAAACAAAAAGAAGAAAGGCAAGGCCCCTCCTCCTTCGAAGGAAGTCGCCTTTGTGAAGGAAGGGGAGAAGCCTCAAGAAAAGGTGGCAAAGGCCATTGAGGGTGGAGTGACCAAGAGGAGTGGTGACATTCCCAATGACTTTGCCGGACCAACTAACCCATCTTATGTTCTTTGTTGCACTAATGATGGGCATGTTTAGGCCAAATTTGTTGGTTCTTTTGATGAGTATATTGCATGGTCCATTTGGGTGCCTAAGACCCTTGTTACTAACGCGAGAGGACCCATTCATGAATGGGTACCTAAATCCAAGCATTGATCTCATGTAGGTGGCGGCTTCCGGTGGTGGTTCATGGATACTTGATAGCGGGGCTACAAGTCATATGACCGGAAGCAAGGACATGTTGTTGGACATTGATTTTGGACCATCTCGAACCACCCGTGTCCAATTTGGAGATGCAAACAAGTCAAAGGTATTAGGTCTTGGCAAAGTAATGATTTCTCCAGACTCGTCCATTGAGAAAGTATTACTAGTTGAGACTTGTGCCTTTAATTTACTATCCGTTCGTCAACTTGCCATGATGGGCCTTTGCACTTTCTTTGATAAAGACATGGTCACCTTGATGTGGAGCAAAACTCTTAAAGTTGCCTTTGTTGGACATGTGGAGGACGGTATGTATGTGGTGGACTTTTCAAAAGTTCCCACCAATACCGCCATGTGTCTAATGGCTAAAGTTGATGTGCGATGGCTTTGGCACCGCCGACTAGCCCATGTCAATATGAGGTCTTTGCAAACACTTCTCAAGGGTGAGCATGTCATTGGACTAACAAATGTTAGCTTTGCCAAAGATCGTGCTTGTAGGGCTTGCATTGACGGGAAACTACATGAGAAGAAACATCCCGTCAAGAATATCATCTCCACCAAGAGGCCTTTGGAGCTCCTTCACATGGATCTCTTTAGGCCTCCCTCATATGATAGTCTTGGCGGAAAGAAGTATTGCTTGGTTATTGTTGATGACTACTCAAGATATACATGGGTTTATTTCTTCAAGAAGAAAAGTGAGACCCAACAAACCGTCATCGAGTTTGCCAATGAAGCTCAACGTCAACACAATTCAAAGATTTTGGAAATTAGAAGTGAAAACGGCACCGAGTTCAAGAACTACACCTTGGATGAATTTCTTGGAGATGAGGGGATCAAACATCAATATTCCGCTGCTTATACCCCTCAACAAAATGGTGTTGCGGAGAGGAATAATCGCACTCTGATTGATGCAGCAAGGACAATGATGGCGGAGTTCAAGAGTACATACAACTTTTGGGCAGAGGCCATCAACACTGCTTGTTATGCAAACAATCGTCTTTATCTCCGCAAGATCTTGAACAAAACTCCGTATGAAATCATCACCGGGAAGAAGCCCAACATCAAGTATTTTCGGGTCTTTGGGTGTAAGTGTTTCATTCTTAAGAAAGGTGCTCGTTTGTCTAAGTTTGAGTCTAATAAAAATGAGGGCATATTTGTTGGTTATGCTTCAAACTCTCACGCCTATAGAGTCTACAACAAGTCTTCCGGACTTGTTGAAGAATCTAGCAACGTGGAGTTCGATGAACATAATGGCTCCCAAGTGGGGCAAAGTGGTCTTAATGATGTAGGTGATGAAATTCTCCTCAATCCATAAGAAGAATGGGTGTGGGTCATTTCCTACCCATTGAGGAACCCCTTGTGGTGGAAGGAGAAGGACAATGCTCTACGCACGTTGTTGTGGTGATATGTTCAACAATAGATATAGGGGTAGTAACGGAGCTATGAGGATCTGTACACAAAGATGGTGACACGGGGAGAGATTATACAGGTTAGGCCTCTCCTCAGAGATAACAACCTTACTCCTGTCCCAAGTGTCTTGGGGTATTTTTCTTGGTATATGTTCTAACGTCCCCCCCCCCTTCCTGGGGTGAAGGGATGGGCTTATATAGAGTACGCCCGTCCCTTCACTGTCCAGTAGTGGGTTTTGATTACAGGGTTAATAGTAGCTATTATTACAATGAGAAACGCCTCCCCATTATTGTCATTCAAGTAGGGGTAACGCCTGTGGGTTTAATGACTTGTAACTCCAGCTTCTCTTCTTGCTGTCTGAATGCCATGCAGCTCGGTCTTTTCTGCTTCCGAGTAGCGCCTTTACTCGGATAGTAACACCTTGCTCCGAGTGATGTTCTACTCGGAAGTAACCTTGTCCGAGTAAGGTTTCTTCCGTAGTGGTGATGTCTTCCGAGTAAGCTAACCACTCGGAAGGGCTTGAGTTCGTCCGAGCAGTTTCTTATTCGGAAGTAGAAGAGGGGAAGGAGTTTCGTGTTTTTTGTTTTATGAGTATTTCTTAAGTGATGGTAAGACTAAGGATACCCCTTGATATAAGGTGCATGAGCGTATACCTTAGGTATTACCACGACAGTAGCCCCCAAGTGCTTCTAGGTACTCGCGTGAATTCATGAGGTATGCGGAGATCAAATTCGATGAGAGGCCCGGAAGGACTTTATCGATGTTTGCACTATCCCCTCGACTATACGTAGGGTGAGTTGTTTTTTGGAAGGATTCGGCGACACTCAAGCGTCTCTCGGAAGAGGTGGACTGAGGCCTCGGAAGGCGTGTCTTGGGGTAAAAGGCCTTAAAACCCATATGTAACCGAACCCGTAAAGTCTGATATTTAAAGCATTATTCTGGCAAGCTTTAAACCGTGTCCCATAGGATATCAATTCTTTACCCCTCACACCAGATCGTGCGGATAACCTGGCAATCTACGTCAGAGACGGATTATCAGCGTATCAGTTATTGGGAACTTTTCTCCATAGTGCTTGCCAAACGAGTTAGAAAACACGATGATCTCGTCCGAGTTATGGCTTACTCGGAGGAATTGTTTGTTTGAATTGTCTTCCGAGTTAGGGTTTCACTCGGAGAAACTGTTCAGGGCATTTTTACCTCCGAGTTGTAGTAACTTGGGAAATTTTGCGTGCTCTTTTAAGGGAGCGAATCTTTTTCTTGTCAGGGGATCTTTTCTGTCAGAGTGGCCCCTCGATTCTCGCGACAGTCAGTTACTTTATCATTAACTGCGCGCCTTTTAAGGAGGCTGGATTTGGGGGACCGTAACGGACGCCCTCATTAATTGCCTCGGTATCCGTGGGACCCGTTCCCCTGTGCCTATAAGTATAGCTTCCCCTTCTTCTTTTCCTTTAAGCACAGCGTTTGCTCCTTCCTCTTCTCCACCGGCGTCTCTCCAGATTGCGGATCCCTTCTCCCATTGGTGATCTTCGGGGTGTTCTTTGTGCCTGCGAGCTTCCTCTCCATTCATCCTCTGGGCCTCATGTCTGCAGGGGAATGGTTACCCTCTGTCGTCACGACGGAGAATCTCCGGCGCTACCAAGACGAGGGGTTACTTCCTCGCCATGGCTGTCGTCTTCCAGGCCCAGGTGAGGTCGAACCTCACCCTAGGGATGACGAGCGGGTTCTACTCCTTTCCCATGTGGATAGGGGGTTTTCTCTTCCTCCTCATCCTTTCTTGCTTGATTTTCTTTCCTTCACAGGATCTCAATTGCATCACATCGTTCCTAATTCCATCACGCTTCTGTCTAGCTTTTTTTCTTTGTGTGAGGGTTTCCTTGGTATTGATCCTCATTGGAATCTTTTCCGCACCATTTACACCATAAAGCCCCAAAAAATAAAGAATTCTGGGGAGGCAGAAATAAATCATCTTTGCGGGGGGTTGTTTTTCGCCAGAAGGCAGGGCGTTCAGTATTTTGCTTCTAGCTTGCCGGATTCTGTGAAGAATTGGCAAAATAGTTAGTTTTACTGTATGGTAGAGACTGCTCCTGGTACTCGGACATTACCCCCTTACTCGGATGTCCGATTGTCCGATTCCCGGGGTTGGAATCCCCGTTTTCTTGCTTCCGAGAAACAACGGGTTCTGCCACTGATGAGGGAAGTAGTGAGGATGAAGAAGGCGGGATTAGACGCCATGGATCTTATTGCCCTTTTTGTCACTCGAATAATTCAGCCCCTGCAAGCCCGAGCTAGGAGGATGTGGGAGTACACGGGAGTTGATGATAGGACCCGCTATAACAACTCGGCGATGTGCCAGCAGGAATTTGAGCAACTCATGAAGATCATTACTAGCGTGACTCATGGCGCGCAGATGGCTGGCCGAGTCAGACCCCTTGATATTAACCGTCCTTCAACTCTGGTGATTTTCTTTTATTTGACCGGTCTATTGAATGATGTACTAGGTCCTGATTTTTAACTTGGTTATTCTGTTGTCTATTCTTCAGACGAACGTCGCTCCATCCCCGATTCCTTTGGCGCCGCGAAATCCTGAAGACGAGGACGAGGACAGCAACAATGACGCAGGACTTGGGATCGAAGATGGCGAAGAAACTGAATCTGACATAGTGCTGCCCCGTACTACTGCTGAGCAGCGCTCCAAGAACAATCAGGATCGTGAGGCAGCTCGGGAAGGGTCCGTGCGGGGGACGAAGCGTCCCGTGTCTCTGAGTAAAGGGGAGAATAGCAGCAAGGCTGCCGCACTTAGCCCAGGCCAGGGGAGGGTAGCTCCCATGAAGCAGCGGAAGGTGCTTTCGACTCTTTGCGGGAGGAAAGTTAGTACTTCAACAGATGCTGCCAAAACCCCCAAGAAGGCTTCCGAGTCAGGATCCTCTCAGGCTGCCCCTGCTGTTGCACCCCCAAGACGAACTCTTAAGATGGCTCGGAAGTGAGATCCGACAACTTTTCTCTATTCCTTAGTAATTTATGCTGATTTAATATCCTTTATGTTACAGCGTCCGTCCGAGTGGTTCCGAGTCACTTCCTGGTGTTGAGGTTCCTGATGCTGCGGCCTATGAAGATGTCAGCAACTGTGTTGTAACTGATTTTCCGGTGTTGGATTCTATTCCTGAGCAAACCCCAATCGATGGTGAGTATATGTCTTCTTAGTTTTAACTTTCATTTTTGCTCGAGGCTTTTCTTACAGATCTTCCTTTGTTAGATATGGACGTTGATCGTGGCGCGGATCCGAGTCCAGCTGTGAATGAGACGGTTCTTTCTGCTCCCGACACTCAGACTGCTCCGGGCACGCAGACTGCTCCGGAAGGCTTGACCGATCCGGAGGTTATTATTCCTGCAGCGACGATTCCTCCTGCTGCCTCGGGAGCGAAGCAAGCTGGGACGAGTTCCACCGTCTCTGTTGCTGATCCCGGAGCAGCTCAGGCCCCTCCTCCTTCATTCACGGTTGATACCTTGCTTGAGGATACCGTTCTGGATGGATTGAAGGGGTCTTTGGTGAAAGCTTCAGAAATCGAGATGCGGTTATGTGAGATGACTTCTGATGCTGCCATGATAAAGGACAAAATGCATGTAAGCAAATGCACGAGTTTTTCTACCCACTGGGTGGGTGAGTTTCTGAGTTGTAGCCCTCAAAGGCTCCGAGTAACTTTTTGGAGTTGCTCAGAGTCTTGTGTTATAGGCATTATGAATTTGGAAATCTTCCAGTGGGGGCACTTCTTAGTGCACCCACTGGGTGTAGCCCCCAAGGCTCCGAGTAACTTTTTGGAGTTACTCGGAGTCTTATGCTGTAGGGACTATGAATTTGGAAATCTTCCAGTGGGGGCACTTCTTAGTGCACCCACTGGGTGTAGCCCCCAAGGCTCCGAGTAACTTCTTGGAGTTACTCGGAGTCTTATGCTGTAAGGGCTTGGTCTTAAATAACTTTTCTTGTGTCAGGAGGCTTGCGAGCTAGGCGCTGCATTTGTGAAACTACAGGGAGAACATGAAGCATTGAAGAAAAAACATGCTGAGGATAACGGTAAGGCTCCACTTCTTGGATTTTGAGAAGAAAATCAAGATTCTTCATCATATGATTATTTCTGATTGTTGAATTTACAGAAGCTGCAAAGAAAGCATTTGATGCGAAGGTAAAAGAAAATGAAGAGTTTGTGAACAAGATGAAGAAGGAGATTGAACAAACCGAGAAGCGTGCAAGGCAAATGGCTAGCCACAAGAAGGCTCTTGAGGAAAAGGAGAGTGCCATCTCCAAGCTTCAGTCCGATCTGCAGAAACTTTCCGAGCTGCGTGCCAAGGATAAGGAGGAACATGAAGCTGCACTGGCTGCAGCTCGGGAGGCCGTAAGAAGTACTGAGGAATATTGTACTGGGAGGTTTGCTGTGTTTTGCGAGATGCTGTCCAGTAAGACGCTGCTCTTTTCTATGAATCCGACTTGTTTCTGCCTTGTGAGTTTAATTCAATCTGTGCACCGTTGTTGTCTTTGCAGTTTATTCTACCGATCCTGAAGCGAAAAAGACGCGTATGGACCAGTTTGCCGAGTTGATGCAGAAGGATAATTATACTCCCAAGACGACGGAATTGGCCTTATCTAGAGGTCTACTGACCATGAGGTGCGCCAAAGCAAAGAAATATGCTGAAGAGACCCTGGGTGCTACCTTAGGGTTGAAGGATTACATCTCGCCTGCTGAAGAAAATCGAATGCATCTGGATACAGTTGTTCCCGTGCTTCAGGGTGCTCCGCAACAAATTGCTCGTTGGAAGAGGTCTTCAGCGCGGAGTGGTGCAAATTATGCTCTGGCTCTGACCAAGGCTCATTTTTCAGAAAAGGTTCATAATCTGGAACGAGTTGGAGAAGGAGATCCTGAGCATGGTCCGAGCTGTACAACTTTGTTATCCCGGTATGCTGAGACTGCAAGTCGGATTGCAAAGATCCCAGATCTTGATTTCTTTGTGGAATCTGCTGGAGTTACCAGTGAGTCTGATGAGGCGAGTGATTCCTGATCTAGTTTAAGGGAGAAACATTTTAAATTTGCCTCGGGATGCCGAGTGATTTTGTAATAAACAGTTTGTGTTGTTGCTGTGTCCGGGGTGCGCAGTCTATCTTAAAACTGCTGCTTTTTATTAAAGATGCCTGACTCATCTGCGTGAATTTGTTTGCTTCAGCTAGTTATTTGCAAGGGTATAGACCTATGTTTCTGTCATCATCGTTTGTCGTCTTGGTGATCCATTTAAGCTTTCGTGCAGCTTGAGAAAAGACTTGAATTTTTCGTAACCTTAAATAGCCCTCACGCTGCTAAAGAGTTCGGCGGGTCACTTGGTGAAAAAATTAACTTAAGTTCTCGTCCGAGCTGCGTGCAGCTCGGATGGAATACTTGATTTATCACAACGTTAAGTAGCCCCCAAGTTTCGAGGAAACTTGGTGAATGAATTAGTTGAAAATTTAGCTTAAGCTTTCGTCCGAGCTGCGTGCAGCTCGGATGAAGAACTTGATTTTATAACAGCGTTAAGTAGCCCCCAAGTTTTAGAGGAAACTTGGTGGATCACTTATTTGAAAATTTAACTTAAGCTCTCGTCCGAGCTGCGTGCAGCTCGGATGAAGAACTTGATTTTATGACGACGTTAAGTAGCCCCCAAGTTTCGAGGAAACTTGGTGGATCACTTAGTTGAAAATTTAGCTTAAGCTCTCGTTCGAGCTGCGTGCAGCTCGGATGAAGAACTTGATTTTATGACGACGTTAAGTAGCCCCCAAGTTTCGAGGAAACTTGGTGGATCACTTAGTTGAAAATTTAGCTTAAGCTCCCGTCCGAGCTGCGTGCAGCTCGGATGTAGAACTTGATTTTATGACGATGTTAAGTAGCCCCCAAGTTTCGAGGAAACTTGGTGGATCACTTAGTTGAAAATTTAGCTTAAGCTCCCGTCCGAGCTGCGTGCAGCTCGGATGTAGAACTTGATTTTATGACGACGTTAAGTAGCCCCCAAGTTTCGAGGAAACTTGGTGGGTCACATAGTTGAAAATTTAACTTAAGCTTTCGTCCGAGCTGCGTGCAGCTCGGATGAAGAACTTGATTTTATAACAGCGTTAAGTAGCCCCCAAGTTTTCGAGGAAACTTGGTGGATCACTTAGTTGAAAATTTAGCTTAAGCTCCCGTCCGAGCTGCGTGCAGCTCGGATGAAGAACTTGATTTTATGACGACGTTAAGTAGCCCCCAAGTTTCGAGGAAACTTGGTGGATCACTTAGTTGAAAATTTAGCTTAAGCTCCCGTCCGAGCTGCGTGCAGCTCGGATGAAGAACTTGATTTTATGACGACGTTAAGTAGCCCCTAAGTTTCGAGGAAACTTGGTGGATCACTTAGTTGAAAATTTAGCTTAAGCTCCCATCCGAGCTGCGTGCAGCTCGGATGAAGAACTTGATTTTTCGGAATGAAAAATGCTGAAAATGTAAATGGTGAAGGCGAAAATTCTTTATTGAAATAATCTTGTAAGAATCTCATGCGTAAAAGCGCCGCAACATTTGGGCATTCCAGGCATGTGGCTCTTCTATATTATTCGTTACATCATATAACCGATAAGCCCCATTGCCTAAAACTTGGGTTACAATATAAGGACCCTCCCAGGGGGGGCTAGTTTGTGATCAGAGGTTTGTTTGACACGCAAAACCATGTCTCCTTCCTGAAAGGAGCGAGCTCGAATATGCCGCTCGTGATATCGCCGAAGATCTTGCTGATAAAATGTTGAGCGTGTTAGGGCCAAGTTTCTTTCTTCTTCTAGGAGATCAACACCGTCCTGCCGGGCTGTTTCTGCTTCTTCTTCAGTATACTGGGTTATTCGGGGGGCGTTGTGCTTGAGGTCACTTGGGAGGACAGCCTCTGACCTGTACACCAGAAAAAAAAGGAGTTTCTCGAGTTGATCGGTTCGGAGTTGTTCTTAGTCCCCATAATACTGAGGGGAGCTCTTGGACCCATGCTCCGGCTGCTTCCTTCTACTCCCGCATGAGACGTCATTTGATTCCTTTCAAGATTAAACCATTTGCTCGTTCCACCTGACCATTGGATTGAGGGTGTGCTACTGAGGCGAAGTTTACTCTAGTGCCCATGTTCCAGCAAAACTGTTTGAATTCGGCTGAATTAAAATTCGTTCCGTTGTCAGTTATGATGTCATGAGGGACGCCAAAACGATGCACAATACCTCGAATGAAGTTGACTGCTGTGGCTGATTTCAAACTTTTTATTGGTTTTGCCTCTATCCATTTTGTAAACTTGTCCACGGCTACTAGGATGTGCGTGAACCCGGATGTGCCTGTTTTCAAGGGCCCTATCATGTCCAACCCCCATGTAGCAAAAGGCCAAGCTAAGGGTATTGTTTTCAATTCGGAAGCTGGCTTGTGCGGCTGGTTGGCATAGAACTGGCACCCCCTGCAGTGATCAACAATGTTCTTGGCATCTCTTAAAGCACTCGGCCAGAAGAATCCAGCTCGGAAGGCTTTGGCCACAAGTTTCCGACTTGACGCATGGTGACCGCATTCACCGGAGTGTATGTCTTGTAAGATGAGTCGGCCTTCTTCTTCCGAGATGCATCGTTGGGGGAGCTTTGTGACACTATTTCTGTATAGCTCGTTGTTTATCACTGAGTAGGATTTTACTTTTCGTATTACTTGTTTGGCTTGCACTTCATCCTCGGGCAACTCCTGCTTTTGTAAGTATCTCAAAATGGGCAAGGACCATTCGGGAGGAATCATTTCTATGTCAAAAACAATATCTACCACTGCAGGAATATCTTCTTTGTTTGGAATGTTCCCATCTGGTAGCATGCTTGGATCAGCTTCCGAGTAAGGGTCTTCCTTTATGGTTGGTGCATGTATGCATTCTAGATAGATTCCTGAGGGGATTTGACCCCGAGTGGATCCTAACTTGGCTAGATCATCTGCTGCTTGGTTTTGGGACCTCGGGATATGATGGAGCTCTAGCCCATTAAATTTTTTCTCCAGTTTCCTGACTGCTACGCAGTAGGTTGTCATTGCTGCGCTTCGTATGTCCCATTCTTTCATGACCTGGTTAATCACTAGATCGGAATCTCCAAAAATCATCAACCTTCTGATTCCGAGTGAAATGGACATCCGTAATCCATACAGAAGGGCCTCATACTCGGCTTCGTTGTTTGTTGCGGGGAAATGGATTTGGAGGACAAATCTCATTTCATCCTTTCTTGGGGATACCAATACTACTCCTCCTCCTGCCCCATTTAACATCTTTGATCCATCAAAAAACATAGTCCAGTGCTCAGGGATTGGTTGTGGGATGCTTTGTGCTTCTGTCCATTCGGCCAAGAAATCTACCAAAGCCTGTGATTTAATGGCTTTTTTGGGCTGGTACTGGATATCATAAGGTAAGAGGTCTAATCCCCATTTTGCAATTCTGCCTGTGGCATATCTATTGTTCATTATCTCGGCCAGAGGAGCTTCTGAGACTACTGTGACCGAGTGGTCCTCGAAGTAATGAGCCATCTTTTGAGATGCCAAGTGAATTCCCATTGCCAACTTTTTGTAATGAGGATATCGTTGCTTGGATGGTGTGAGGACTTCGGAGATGAAATACACAGGTCTTTGAACCTTTTGTGTTTTTCCTTCCTCCTCTCTTTCCACCACTATAGCTATGCTAACGACTTGGCTTGTGGCGGCGATGTATAACAAGAGTGGCTCCTTATCCTTTGGTGCTACGAGAACTGGCCGAGTTGACAATTGTTTTTTCAATTCTTCGAAGGCCACTTGAGCTTCTTCAGTCCACTTGAAGTTTGGCGATTTTTTCATTAGCTGATAGAGGGGGATTGCTTTCTCTCCAAGTAGGGAAATGAATCGACTGAGTGCTGCGAGACACCCTGTTAATTTTTGGACATCTCGGAGTTTCTGAGGAGGTTTCATATTTTGAATTGCTGCTATCTTTTCAGGATTAGCTTCGATCCCTCTCTCAGAGACCATGAATCCGAGTAGTTTTCCTGCTGGTACACCAAATACACACTTTTCAGGATTCAATTTGATGTTATAAGATCGCAGACTCTGAAAGGTTTCGACCAGGTCGGACAACAAGCTATTTCCTTCAGCTGATTTGATTACAATGTCATCAACATATACTTCAACATTTTTGCCAATTTGCCAAATCAAACAATTCTGCATCATGCGTTGATATGTAGCTCCTGCATTTTTAAGTCCGAATGGCATGGTGATATAGCAAAAACATCCAAAAGGAGTTATAAATGCGGTTAGTATTTCATCCCGTTCATATAATCGGATTTGATGATAGCCCGAGTATGCATCGAGGAAACATAGTCTTTCGCATCCAGATGTGGAATCCACAATCTGATCAATGCGAGGAAGAGGAAAGTGATCCTTCGGGCAAACTTTGTTGAGATGACGGAAATCAACACAAGTTCTCCAAGTTTTATCTTTCTTTGGAACCATCACGGGATTTGCTAACCACTCGGAGTGAAACACTTCCCTGATGAATCCAGCTGCTAGCAATCTTGCTATCTCTTGTCCGATAGCTTTTCTTTTTTCGGATGAAAAACGCCTAAGGGACTCTTTTACTGGTCTTGCTTTTCGATCAACTCGTAATTTGTGCTCAGCCAACTCCCTTGGGACTCCAGGCATGTCATATGGCTTCCACGCAAAAATGACCCAATTCTCACGGAGGAAGTTGATGAGCTCGAGTTCCTATTTAGGGTCCAAATCGGTGGCGATGTTGGTGTATTTGCTGTCATCGGAAGGATGTATCCGCACTTTTTTGGTCTCCCCTGCTGACTCAAATGAAGATGACTTCTTTGGTTGCATCAGCTCGGGTGCATCAACTGTTTTCTTCAACTCGGCAAACTCGACTTCTGCCATTTGTTGGTCGGCTATGAGTGATCCTTTCTGCAACAATTCTTCTGCTTGTTTATAGTTTCCGGATATAGTGATCACACCTTTAGGACCGGGCATCTTCAGCTTCAAATAGATATAACAAGGAATCGCCATGAATTTTGCATAAGCGGGACGTCCGAGTAGCGCATGATAAGCACTCGGAAAGTCAACTACTTCAAAGGTAATCCTCTCTTTCCGAAAATTATCAGGTGTACCGAAAACCACATTTAGAGAAATCATGCCTAGCGAAAACGCCTTCTTTCTGGGATGATCCCATGGAATTCCAAGTAACTGTTACTGAGTTTGGACATCGGAATGTTCATATCCCTTAAGGTACTAGCATATAAAAGATTTATGCCACTGCCTCCGTCCATCAAGACATTCCTTAACCTAAAATTGCCCTTTCCTGTTTCCACCAAGGGGTCCACTATCAAAGCATGTCTTCCAGGATGAGGGATATGAGGAGGGTGGTCTGACTGATCAAACGTAATCGGAGTATTCGCCGGGTTCATATAACTCGGAACAGCGGGAGCCATTGCGTTAACCTCTCTGAACCTTAATTTTTCAATTCTTTTTGATTCTCGTCCTGCAAAAATTACCAATACTTCGTCTTCCCGAGGAAAACCTTCACTATCTAGATCTGGGCTTCTTTCCTTTTTCTTTCCCTTGTCCTGCTGGGACCCTACTTTTGCATTTTGTGCGGCTCTCTTGATTAGTCGGCATTGCCTAGCCGTGTGCTTTGGGAAAACTGTCTTTCCTTCCGCGTCTTGGGTGGTGTGAAGAGGACAAGGCTGATTCAGGATGTCGTCATCATTTGAAGGCTTCTTTTGGCGAGGTTGCCACTCCTTTCTTGACTGATTTTTGCTGTGGATGCCTACTGTATTTGCAGCTGCCACCAATTCGGCATCTGTAGGAGCCCCTTCTGCTTTTCGCTTACCGGTTCCACCTCCATTCTTTTGCTTAGGGTTGGATGCTGAGCTAGTATTTCGATACTGCTGGGTTTTTTGCCGAATTTCCTCTTCCCCATTAGCATACTTGTTTGCGATTTCCATCAATCTGCCCAGTGAAGTGACATCAAGAGATCTTGCCAGCTTCAAGCTTAACTCTTTGTACTTAACACCTTGCTTAAAGGCATGAATAGCCTGGAACTCGGAAACTCCTTCCACTGAATTATGGAGAGTGATCCATCTCTGAATGTATTCTCGAGTAGGCTCATTATGACCTTGGATGCATAACTGTAACTCGGTCAACCCTCCTGGTCTCTTGTAGGTTCCTTCAAAATTCTTGACAAAAACCCTGACCAAGTCTTCCCATGTCCAAATGATGTTTGGTGGGAGCTGGTTTAGCCATGTCCGAGCTGAGCCTTCCAGCATCAGATGAAGGTGCATCATGGCTATCTCGTCTCCACCACCTCCTATCTGGACTGCTATTCTGTAGTCATCCAACCACGTTTGTGGCTTGGCATCACCCCGGTATTTTTCTACCCCTTGCGCTATCCTGAAACGAGGAGGGATTGAGGTTGATCTGATCCTTTCGCTGAAACAGACAGGACCCGTAGCCATCGGATAACTCTTGGTCTTGGCGATACATCCTCGTGCGATCTACTCGATTCTGAACCAGATAGCTTCGGGCGTCGTCATCAATGTCTCGATATCTTTCCTCTCGATGATCCATTCGGAGCTGCTCTTGGTCTCTCCTCCGAGCCGTGTAGTCATCACCCCTTCTCCGAGCTACGAACTCTTGGTCTCTCCTCCGAGCTGTCAACTCATCACCTCGTCTCCGAGCTGCGAACTCTTGGTCTCTTCCCCGAGCTGTGAACTCATCACCTCTTCGGAACTCCGGATTACGAAACTGCTCATGGCGATATTCATCATGAGGATTTTCCCGGTTGTGAGGTGAATGATTTCTGTTTTTCCGAGGGGTATAAACGGATTGAGAGGTGCCTGTGAGGGGTGGCTGAGAGTGGACTCGCTGTAGTGATTGACTGACATCAGCGTTCTGCTCTACTGCCTTTTGCAGCAAGAATGCTAAATGTTCTATTCCTTCGGCTGATGAACCGCTCGGCTGCAAGGAGTTTGCGATCCGAGTGGCTGCTATTAGATTCTCCATTGGGGTATCCAGAGCTCGGAAGGGTTGATTTTCACCAATCCCCCGTAATTGCTGACTGGTTCTACTCTGCTTAAGACGGGCTACTTCACGAGCCTGGTGCTCCAATGTATTCTGTAACTCGGATAGTCGTTGTCCCTCAGCTAAATTGGTTAACCTGGCCGCTTCCAAATGCTTCCCTTCCGGAGTTGATGTATCTATAGGGGTTTGCAACACTCTCTCTGCTATCTCGGTCGTCCCTTGTTCTTCCCGAGTAAGGGGTCGCCGACTCGAACCTCCGAGTTCTAGACGTCTGAAAGCGGATGTTCGCCGACGTTCTCCGAGTGGAATCTCATCATTGTCCCGAGCTGCTTCATTGGTCCTATCTCCCCCCTCTCTAGCCGGTGACGCCTGAGGTGGGGGAGTTCCGGCCATACAAACTTCAGCCATAGTGACGGGAGTACCATTGCTCCCTTCTTGTTCGCCTTCTGGTTCCGAATCTGACATCAGAAGGTCTTCGTCGTCTTCAGAGTTGAAGATGTGCATCAGAGACGCCGTCGGTCCCTCCTTCGCAATTAACTCACTGATGGCCTGTTGCGCCGACTCCACTGAGTCAATGACTGCCACCTGCTGGATTGGGCGGGATTTGTTTCGATAGGGAACACGCGGGAGGCCCGACCTCTTCTTCTTGCGATGAACAGGCAATATGGCTTGGGCTTGAGGAAGACCTGGTAACTGGAGGCGAAGGGTTCCCGATTCATCGGCTCGAAAGTGCACACTGCCTCTTAAAGGCAACAACTTTGCTTGGAGCGGCGCATCCTCCAGCCAAGAAGAATCGTCAGCCACAAAGGCTAACGATCCAAAAGAGAACTTCTCGCCGCGGATGAGTTGAGGGCCGCAGGATGACGAGGAAGACAAAAAGAATCCCATCTTTGCGGTTGCTGATCAGCTCAGCCCCACGGTGGGCGCCAATTGTTGTGGTGATATGTTCAACAATAGATATAGGGGTAGTAACGGAGCTATGAGGATCTGTACACAAAGATGGTGACACGGGGAGAGATTATACAGGTTAGGCCTCTCCTCAGAGATAACAACCTTACTCCTGTCCCAAGTGTCTTGGGGTATTTTTCTTGGTATATGTTCTAACGTCCCCCCCCCTTCCTGGGGTGAAGGGATGGGCTTATATAGAGTACGCCCGTCCCTTCATTGTCCAGTAGTGGGTTTTGATTACAGGGTTAATAGTAGCTATTATTACAATGAGAAACGCCTCCCCATTATTGTCATTCAAGTAGGGGTAACGCCTGTGGGTTTAATGACTTGTAACTCCAGCTTCTCTTCTTGTTGTCCGAATGCCATGCAGCTCGGTCTTTTCTTCTTCCGAGTAGCGCCTTTACTCGGATAGTAACACCTTGCTCCGAGTGATGTTCTACTCGGAAGTAACCTTGTCCGAGTAAGGTTTCTTCCGTAGTGGTGATGTCTTCCGAGTAAGCTAACCACTCGGAAGGGCTTGAGTTCGTCCGAGCAGTTTCTTATTCGGAAGTAGAAGAGGGGAAGGAGTTTCGTGTTTTTTGTTTTATGAGTGTTTCTTAAGTGATGGTAAGACTAAGGATACCCCTTGATATAAGGTGCATGAGGGTATACCTTAGGTATTACCACGACACACATGGAGCCATCACCTCCTCAAGATCCACAAGCAAACCAAGAACAAGACGAAGGCCCTCTCTTGCCCGAACAAGATCAAGGTCAAGATCCAATCACTGAAGATGGTGGTGCACCAAATGATGACCAAGATCAAGTTCTCATTCAAGGGCAAGCTCAAGATGATGAGAAAGTCCTTGAGGATGCTCCTTCTTCCGAAGATGGTCCTATTGCTCCCTCTCAAGAAACCTTGGAAGAAGAGAGAGTTCACCGAGCACTCAAGATTGCATCCCGGTTAAAATCACAAGATCTTTCGGTGGATCAAGTGCTCGGAAGCATCCAAAAGGGGGTAACAACTCGTAGTCAATTGAGAAACTTTTGTGCCCATAATGCATTTGTTTCTTGTGTTGAACCCCAAAAGGTAGGTGAGGCGCTTGAAGATCCGGATTGGCTTGAGGCCATTCATGATGAACTCAATAATTTCAAGCGCAACAAGGTGTGGACATTAGTGGAGAGACCCAAAGGTGATCATAATGTTATTGGGACCAAGTGGATATTCAAGAACAGGCAAGATGCACTTGGTATTGTCATCCGGAACAAGGCAAGGTTGGTGGCTCAAGGTCTTTCCCAAGTCGAAGGTATTGACTATGGTGAAACTTTTTCCCCCGTGGATCGTCTTGAGTCCATTCGTATTGCTCTTGCTTATGCTTCTCATCACAACTTCAAGTTATATCAAATGGATGTGAATAGTGTTTTTCTTAATGGTCCCATTAATGAGTTGGTATATTTCAAGCAACCCCCCGGGTTCGAGGACCACAATTTCCCCAATCATGTCTATAAACTCGACAAGGCGCTCTATGGCCTTAAGCAAGCACCACGCGCTTGGTATGTGCACCTTACCGAGTTCTTAGTCGATTATGGGTTTGAAATTGGGCAAATCGATCCCACTCTTTTTACCAAGAGGGTTGGTGGGCAATTGTTCATATGCCAACTATATGTTGATGATATTATCTTTGGCTCAATTAACAAATCTTTTAATGAGGAATTTTCTAAGCTAATGACTGACAAGTTTGAGATGTCTATTAGCTTCCTAGGTATGGAGGCTTCTATTCTAAGCTTCTCCTCCCTAGGTTTGATAAGAGCATTAGTGATATGCTCTGTGAAGGAAAGATTTAGTGTGCTAGTGTGGTGGTCTCTAGACATTTTGTGCAGCAGACTAATAACTTCTGAGAGGGTACAACTATCAAAATCAATATCACTACTATCAAAGGTGGTAGTAGTGTCATCTAGGCTCACTTGTTTGAAACCCTCTATGTTCACAGAAGTTTCTTCTTCTACGGTTGAGGTATTAGCATCACAATTAATAGGTCCAATGGGACTAGGAGTGTGTTGGGTGCTAACAGTTTGGGTGTCCTCAACAATTTGGATAGTAGCAACTATGTGGTGTGTAGGAAGGCTCTTAATTCTATCCTCTTCCTCTTTTTCTCTAGCCCATCTTTATTTAATTTTAGCCATCATCCTAATATTTTCATTGATTTGTAATTGGATAGCATTAATAGGAGTGGCCTTCCTCTCCTCAAGGGGAGATTTCTAATTTTAAGCATCTCAACATCAAGGGCTAAGATATCTACCTTCAAAGAGAGATTATCTAATTTAGCTAGTTTCTCTTCTACATTCTTGTTCAAGGCTTTTTGGGTAGTGATAAAGTCTCTAAGCATGCTTTCTATTTCAGAAGTGGGGTTCTTGTTGCTAGGATAAGTGTTGTTGTTCCCATAGTTGGATGGAAACGGTCTAGGATTGCTAGAAAAATTGCCCCTATAAGCATTGTTGTTGAAGTTGTTTCTAGCAATAAAGTTCACATCTACTTGTTCTTGAGCCACCAAAGAATTTAAAGGAACATCATGAGGATCAATAGAGGGTTACTTGGTAAGTAGAGACATAATTAAATCAACTTTATCATTTAGGGAGGTAATTTCCTCGACAAAATTTACCTTCCTACCTATTGGAGCGCGTTCGGTTTGCCATTGGGAATAGTTGGTCATCATCTCATCAAGGAGTTTTGTGGCAGCACCGAGTGTAGTTGACATAAAGGTTCCTCCCGCGGCCGAATCTAACAGGTTCCGCGAGGTAAAGTTCAAGCCTGCATAAAAAGTCTGGATAACCATCCAGGTAGTCAAACCATGTGTAGGGCATTTCTTAACAAGATATTTCATTCGTTCCCAAGCTTGGGCAACGTGTTCATTATCCAATTGCCTAAAATTCATAATGTTACTCCTCAATTGGATAATTTTAGCAGGTGGGTAGTATTTTCCAATAAAAGCATATTTGCACTTATCCCAAGAATCTATGCTATTCCTAGGCAAAGATTGAAACCAGATTTTAGCTTCTCCTCTCAAAGAGAAAGGAAAAAATCTTGAGCTTAACTACATCACCTTCTACTTCTTTATACTTTTGCATATCACATAATTCAACAAAATTATTCAAGTGTAAAGCAGCATCATCTCCAGCACCAGAGAATTGATCTGTCATAACAAGGTTTAACAAAGCAGGTTTAATTTCATAAGAGGTAGCTAAAGTGGCAGGTGTGGCAATAGGAGTGCAGATAAAGTTTTTGTTGTTGTGACTGGTGAAGTCACACAACTTGGTGTTTTCAGTGGAACCCATAGTAGCAGCAAGTGTGGCAGATTTTTTTTTTGTAATTTTTGATATAAGACATAAAGGTGAAAACAGAAAAGTAAACTAACAAGACTAAAAAGTAAAGGTAAAAGGTAGTGGGAAACTCCCCTATCTTATCACTCGGAGTCCCCGGCAACGGCGCCAGAAATTTTCTCGATACGAGAGATGATAATTGCTTCTCGCCCTTCATTGGTTACCCCAAGTGGAAGGTGAGATGTAGGATAGCAGCAAATTTCCCCTATGTAGAGGATGGGGTTTGTCTCCCGTAGGACTTCGACAATGATAAGTAGGTGTCAGCGGCGCAACTGACGCGGACCTGCACACGACACAAATAATTTTGCTCCCAACGAAGTTCAGAGAGTTTGTCAATCTCTCCGGTCTTGTTGTTTACAAAGGATCAAAAACACCGGATAATGATAATGATAGAAACTGAAAGTAAATACTGAAAAAGGAAATAAACTTGTAAATAGTGATGAGAATATGGACCGGGGTCCTGTGATGTTCACTAGTGATGTCTCTCTCCCAAAAGACGATAAAATTGATATGCGAGGTAAACAAATTACTGATGGGTAATTGGCAGGATTATAAACGCACCGCAATGCTAACTATGCTACAAAAGAAAGGAAGAGGCTCATAAGCATGGGAAGTACGCCAAAATAAGTAGAGCGAAATCCATCTGCATCTACTACTAATCATCCACCTTGAGATATCTATCCAGAACATCTCGCTGGTATTAAGTTGCGAGCCCCACCCAAAGTGTAAACCCAAGGAAACAGACAACTGCATTAACAAGAACTTTGTGTAAAGTAAACAATCCTTGCAACCGCGGTTACAAGCACCGTTATTTTCCCCCTTGTGGCCATAGCACATGCCCTATACTCATGTTTCTGTCACTCAAGCGTGTCATCAGGGGGCATGTACCCACAATGGAGCATAACGTTCCCTCTTGGAGTCACTACCTACTACTTGTCCAAAGCAATAAACAGCAACGGAGAACATGCAAGAATTACTTAGGAACAAAAATATAAGAGATAAAAATCAAATATATTACTCTATCACAATCTGAACATAATCTCATAATCCATCAGATCCCATCAAACTCAGCATAGCAACAGCAGAAGAATTACATATGTGTCTCGATCATGTAGGGAAGCTCACGAGGTCTAAACCATGAAGAACAAAGAGGGGAGGAGAAAATCACATAGCTACTGATCACGGACCCATGGTCTAAGGTAGACTACTCACGGCACATCCGGGAAGCGTCCATGGTGGAGGAGAAGCTCCCGGAGGTCGATCCTCTCTCCGGCAGGGTGCCGGTAAGGGTCCTGACGGTGCTCCCGATCTTGAAAGCGCGGAGGCGGCGGAACAGAGGCGAGTTTGCGAAATAGGGTTATGTCTTCGGAAGTTTCCCGTGACGGAGATTAAATAGGCGAAGGGGGGCATCCAGGGGGCCCACCAGGGGTCCGGGCGCCCCCTGGCCGCGCCAGGTGGCCCCCTGGCCCTCGTTCAGGGCACTAGAAGCTTCCGGCACGCTGATTTTTTATCTTATTTTTCCCGGATTTTTGGAGCACTTTTTATATGGGGAAAAACTGAAATAGAAAAATAGCAGAAAACAGGAACTGACACTGGGGTGCAATGAGTTATTAGGTTAGTCCAAATATGATCAAAAGTGTATGAAAGTGTATCTAGATCATAGCAATATCACACAAAACATGAATGGAACGAGCAGAAATTATCGATACGTTTGGGACGTATCAGCGGAACAGAGGCAAGATGGCGAAAAGGGTTCTGTTTTCGGAGGTTTCGCGTCACGGGGAATAAATAGGAGAAGGGGTCAGCCAGGGGGCCACCAGGGGTCCAGGCGCCCCCCGGCGTGGCCAAGCCCTAGTCCGCGTCAGGTGGTGGCCCTCTGGCCCCACTTTGGTGATTTCGGAAGGTTCTGTTGCGCTGATTTTTTTATCCGATTTTTTCTGAATTTTTGGAGCATATTTAATATGGGGGAAACCTGGAATAGAAAAACACTAGAAAACAGGAACTGACACTGTGGTGCACTGAGTTAATAGGTTATTTCAAATATGATCAAAAGTGTATGAAAGTGTATATAGATCATAGTAATATCACACAAAACATGCATGGAGCAAGCAGAAATTATAAATACGTTTGGGACGTATCACACCCCCATAGATTTCCAGCGGAGGTTGTACTGATCCTGTGTAGTAACTTGTGTTAATTATTTGACACGGTCATCCTTACCATCGAGACATAATTATCCACCATGTAGCAGACGGCTGGGAAACGACTCAAGTCGAAGCAGACCAAAGAGATGGATGCCTCGTGTGCGGATTGGATGTATTTTTCCTACGATATAATCGATTAGTCCTGTTCCACTTTAATTTGATTGACTGAACCTGTCGACGCTTGCGAGCGGTAGGTCATTGCTGGAAGGCTTCATGTATTCGTCGGCCGTCGACCTCGCCCTCGTTGGTCCTTGCTTGTGGCATGCTAGTCCCCTATCGTATGTTTTTTTCATCAGAGGAGCTTCATATTTCACGTTCATGGTAGCACAACACGAGTCACCCCAATTCCAAGGTATCATATATTATGGCACATCTCAAGGCTATCGTTAGTTAGAATTACTAGAGCACAAACTGGTAGACGTTGGCTACTATTTGTTAGATTGATTTTGAATTACATGTTGGTTGTATACATATATTAGTTTGAATCTTAAAAAATAATTGTGTGTGGCTTCAATCCTAGTTTAGTTGATATACAAAATACTAACCAAATATTCTGGCACAAGTACAAATTACACAAGCTAGAATTCAAAACAAACTATGATATTATCGACTTTGTTCCACATGTTTTAGGTGTAGGAGCTACATTCAAACTAATAAAAAATATCTTATTTCTCATTTTAAATTTGATGTTATATTGTGTTCCTCTTGTATAGGCATTGAAGAAAAAAAATTGTTTTATGGTTATTTTTGTCCCCCCCCCCTTCCCCATGCTCAAATCTTGGCTCCGCCCCTCATGTGAATATGTGATAGTGATAGTGCTTATATCCCTTCTTCCCGGAAAACGGAGACAACCTTTAGCTGCCCCCATGAGGAAACTCTTGATCACCGTATCGGAACTGGAGTGGGGATGAAATGATGGTGGTGTATGTGATACGGGATTGTTGCATGTATGTATCTTTACTTGGCTCTGCACACTTATAAAAACTTATAAATTAGATGGAATCCGACTACAAAGTATGGTTAGGCTAGTCACGGTAGACATATACTAGTGGTAACTCCAGAATCCTCAAGAACGCCTTTATCCCTCTGATTCTTAAAACCTTTACTCAAGTATTACACCTTTTTGTTTTACTTTGCTTTTTTATTGCATTTCATTCTCCCATTAAAATCTTTACAAACTTTTGTTACACTTTGCTTTGAGACTGCAACTAACATGCATGCATTATATTATAATGCTTCATGAGAGACAAAGTACACTTCCTCTGCTCCATGTGGGGTCGATATTCTTGCTTAGAAAAGGCTATAACTAAACTCTTTGCATTTGGAGGACATTAAGCTTTTGCTGCCACCATTAACGAGGAGCTAAGCACTTTTGGACTTTGTCTCCAGTTTGATTTATGTTAGTGTATTAAGTTATTTGCAAGTTCAGAGTTACATGGTTGAATATGAACATGACTATCAGTTTATCACAGATAAGATCTCAGGACCAACCATCGAGAATATTTTTACATCATTGGAACCCAAGATCGATAGTATTTATTTTGAGATCAATCCTAATTTATTAAACTTTTTGCAAGATAGTAAATTTGAAGGTAACTAGATGATACCCCGCATGTTGCTGCGGAAATTGTTGAAAAATAATTTGATATTTTTTATGAAACATGGTAAAATTTGATTATAAATTTGGTTTTTGAAAGAAATGTTGTTTAGAGTAAAAAATCTAAAAACATGATGAAAATGTAAGTGTGATTTTTTAATTAATTTATTACATTGAAATATATCGGCGAGATGATATAAAACGATAATAATATTGAGTAGACAGTTGAGACATCAACCTTGGCTAAATCTAAAACAATGATATGTACTACATATGTGCATTCATAAATAAATTGTGCATAGAAAAATAAAATGTGAGGTAACTCATAATTTATATTTTCTATAAATATAAGTCACTTATAAATCGAATGCATATAAAAGATAATATTTACTTGTGATAGCGCATGCGCATGCGGAGTTAATTGGAGCATGTGCATAAAAAGTTAGTGAAAATGAAATTTTACATGGTGGGCCTACTTTTTTTTGAAGCTTATGGTAGGCCTACTTGATGATGTGGATATCTTGCATGTCAAGAGAAATAGGTTAGTGGGGATGAATTATTTAGGTATTGTAGATGAGGAAAAATATACTTTGAAGCGCTTGCTCTGGTTTGATACTATATGTGGAACATTTAATCTTAATATTTTTATCCCTAATGAAATGAAGCCAAATTTATGCGGTAGACACTTAGAAACCTCTTGCATCATGTACTTTAGAAACATGGGGAAAATTGAGTAAAGATTTCTTATGGCGTTATTTTCCAGAAAGAAAAACTTATGAGGCTAGACAATTGGCTTCACTCGGAGATAAGATGATATCCTAATAAAGGGATATCAAATGTATCTTGATTTATTTAATGAATTTTGTTATCATGAATGAACACACCGGATGGTTTCAAATATATTTTATGAAGGTATTACGAGCGATTATAAGGCTGAACTTGATCTAGCCTCTGGAGGGGATTTTACCAAAAAGTAATGCATCTAAAGCAATGGAAATGCTAGATGAACTACTTGCCAATCACAAAGCTTGGGGGAATGACAAAGTTGAAGAATGAGGAGTGAGATAGATTGTTATTGCCTAAAGACTTACATTAAGTTAGAAACATTTGACAAATTAAGTGATTTTTTTTATCTTATATTGACGTCTTAGTTCGTGTTGTTAAGCGCTATGCTGAGTACTTGAAGGTTCCAAAAGAAAAAATGAGAGTGCTATACCGATGAAGACCCCGAGGAAGAAGAAGTTGAGATATTTGAGGTGGAGATCCTCCAGCTGCTTGTCAGCAAGTACCATAACCAAATTATTGTTGAATCATGTTAAGAGCCCAAAGCCAAGCTTACCGAGGGGTCGATAGTTTAGCACCCTGAATAGAAAGGATCGGATTCCTAGGAGGGTCTCTTGTTGTGTTTAGTCCTACCATCTTACTCACTAGGTTTCCTTTCCAGCATTCCATCCCCCACTAATGCAGAAATAGTAAGGGATGCATCCTTACTATCTCCATCCCGCTCTATCTCTTTGGTCACTTCACTGGGAGTGGTGTTGATTTTAGCATAAAGTAGATCTTCATCCTCATACAACTCTTCTTCTTCATCCGACTTCTCCATGTTGGAACCACTACCGACCGAATTAGAGAGACATCCTCTACGACCTCGGTCTCCTTTAGTATGTCTTCCTCCTCCCCCCCCCCCTCACGAACCAAGCACAAGAAGGTCCTTGAAAACTAGTGATGAAAGAGTGAAGCATGTCTCCACATCCCTTGTACTCATGATCGAACATGTTATAGATCGCGCACTAGTTAGGAAGCCATTGGATTATACTTTGTCGATCTGGCTCTTACCCTCCTTCTTGATTTACATTGTGTTCCTTAGGGGTTTTCTAACATCAATTCGTACTCAGACACGATAGGAGTGCCAAAGAAATTGTACTATCTCTTTTCTTCAGATAGGAACTATTCCTGCTAGAGATGGGACAGAATCTTCAAAGCACTTGGAAGATCAACGACATGAATCCATAAGTCCAGCTGATTAAGTTAAAATTATGAGGATGTAGTTTATCTATCATATGGTGCAATGATCACACTATCTCCTCGGAAAGTCCAGTGACCACCCAACATATCTCCCAATCCCCCAAATAAAAAATGGAGGGTAAACAAATTTTGCTTCATAGGTAGGATCTGAACCTTTTTTTTGTTAAATTCCAAGCTGATCTCATGTGTCTAAAGAACTAGAGGTGATTGAATTCACCTTCCTTGCGAGGGCCATCCAACAAAATGCCTGTTTTTTTATCTAGAATCATCTCCTTGAAAATGACATCATCCAGATGTTATTCTCGTGGTCCTAGTTCCTCCATCATCTTCTCAATTTCATAGTAATTTTATCACGATGTTCTCACGTTAAGAGAAACCATCTAAATAGCAATATCAAGATCTGGTCGACTTGAGAAACAACTCGACTCATTAATCCAAAACCTCCTCGATCTTCACTTGCTAAGGCCGATTCGCATAGTGTGGGTCAACTCGAGTGGAGTAAGGGGAAGGGGCACACAAGGGAAAGAAAAATCTCAATGTCGGCGGAGATTCGCCGCGAGAGCCATATAACCTAACGAGAGGGGGAACGACATGAAGCATTCATATTTTTTTTGGATGTTCCACGGGCTAGCTAGTGACACAAGCAAATCTGGCGTGCTAGCGGTATTGGTCCGCGGCCCACCGACCAAACAACACAAGTGCTATAGTTGTCATTCAAAGCTACATAGGCGCTCCCTGCATGTATCACCTCTTGAATGCTTTGTGTCAACAGAGCATAGAGGTACTTTCTCTCTTTCTTTTCGGTTTTGTGAAGGTTTGTTGACTATTTTTATTTTTTCTACGTTTTCTCTATTGTTTTTCTTTTTATCCTTCTTTCACTCTTTTTATTATTTATTTTTATTTTTTTATTTATTCGATCAATCAATATTTGAATTCATGGCCATTTTTTGAATCTTAGGAAAAGTTTTTAAATTTGTGAGTTTTCAAACAAATCATGAATATGTTAATTTTTAGAACATTCTAAAATTGGTAATTCAAAAAAACATGAATATGTTAAATTTGGAATGTTTTAAAATTAGTGATTTTTTATATAAATTAGTAAAGTAAATTTCCTGATGTTTAAAAAATCTATAAAATATTACTACCTCTGATCCAAAAAAATTGTCGCTCGAATTGAACTAGCTAGTACAATTCTTACATACTACTCCCGACACTTTTTTAGGATCGGAGGGAGTATTTGTTATCATTTCTTGCACTTCGAGACAGAAAATCATATTCGTTAAGATTTTTAAAATACCTAATTTTCAATATTTTTGAAAATTTTGTTTTTTATGTTGTAAAAAATTTAATTTAGAAAAATTTCTAAAAATCTAAAACATTTTTACAAATTTTGGTAACAATTTAATATTTTCGAATATATTTTAAGTTCATGGTATTTTTTGAAAATTTCCATGAACATATTTTTTATTTAATAACAAAAGTTTAAATTTAACCTGAAAATTGTAAAGGATTATAAAAGTAGGCATCAAACAGAATTTAGGTGAATCCTAGACACAAACACGACTAAGACTATGCTTTTGTATTGCGTGCCTTTGCTAGAGATATCGGACACAAAAGAAACGAAAAGCATTTTAAATGTCTCAATCTTTCTTTTTAAATGCCCTTTTCATTTTTCGTAATTTTTTATATTTATTGGTTGTATTTCGTTGTTGTAATTATTTCCTCGAAATACGTAAATTCATCCAAAAAGTACACAACTTTTTATCACATGTATATTTCAAATATCGGATAAATATGGTTTTTTATTTTTTTATAAAATAGTTAGAGATACACGAAGAACAATCTTCAAAATAAATTATGGAAATCTTGTAAATATATTTAAAAAAAATAATGACAATTATTGTAAAGTGGCAAAGAATTTTATAATGTCTGTGCTTTTAAAATTTGCGAGTAAAATTTTAATATTTTGTAATATTCGATGACCATTTTTTAAATATTTGACGAAATATTTTCAAAATGCATTACAAACAATTTCCCAAATTCATGTTGATAATTTCCGAAAAGATGTAAAGTTTGAAGTGAAGAACACTTTTAATAGTGATAAATAGATCTAAACATACTGGAGTAACATTTTTCTAAATTTGTGTTGAAATTTTCTAATAACTGGTAAACATTTTTACAAACATACGATGGGTCTTTCGAATTAATACAGATATGCCACTAATAAAATTTACAGACACACCCCGACAAATGTTCACATATACTCTGGGAAATATATTCGTTATAAATTAGTAAAATATGGAAAAACAATTGTGGGAAATAAATTCGAAAACAAGAAGTAAAATTAAGGGCACAAGGAAACAAATCAACAAACCCGCTGATACCAAAGTCCCCGGCCCACCTTAGGTAGAAATGAACCAGCAAGAGGTAGCGCTCGCTACAGCCGTGACCAAAGAGCGCAGAGCAAAAAAGTTCTGGAGTACTCGTTTGTGCTTCGGTTGAGTGAACATTTTGCTAGGTTCACAGCGCGCCATGTGTCGCATCTACAATATTTTTGTATACGTATTTTTGGTGTTTAAAATTGATTTTTTCAGTGGTTTTTAATTTTTATGGTTTTCGTACGTTTTTCGATACGTTTTGTTGAAAAAAATCACAAGTATTTTCCATAAAAAAAGAGGCATGACCTTGCCTTCTGTAACACCCTCAGTTGTCTGTAACAGTAATCATTTTGCTAATGACTATTACTGTTGTCAATCACTGTTGCTAATCATGCCAGGATCAAATTTGAATCAAATCAAATCCAAAATGCCTTTTGTTGATATTAAAAATAATTTTTCAAATAAATCTTGTCCAAAAATGGTACAACCACTTTTATTAAATCACAAATAATCTGTGGGTCATACCCATGTGGTTATGGTATTTTATTTTGCCACTGGAAAAATCAAACAATTCAAACAACTAGCCAAACAACACCATTTAATAGTTGCAGCACTAAAACAAATAGCAAAACATTTTTGAAATGCCCCAAAAAATTTGTGGTATGCTTACATGGTGCAACATAATTGTACAAACCAATTTCATGTTGAGCAAAAATATTCAAGCAATAAAAACAATTACAAAAAAGGAAAAGAACAGAGAAAAAGAAATCAATTTTTTTTACAAAAGTGCTATACCTCGCCCAGGGCGATGGCCCAGCTCGGCCCACCCCGGCTTGTCTTCTTCCTCCCACCTGCTCCCACCTGCCCCGTACGGCGGCCAAGCGTGGCCACGCCGCTGCCAGGCCGGCCCCGCCTCACCTGCCCCCCTCCCAGCGCAGCAGCGATAAGGCCACAGCCCCGCACCTCCTGGACACCCCACCCCCTCCTCTTTCCCCTCCCGCGTTAAGCTCTCGTCGGGGGAAAATCCGCAGAACCCGCCATGGACACGGTCGTGAGCTCGCGCGTCCGCTAGCCAAACCAGCCCACTACACCTTTCCCACTGGACTCGCCATCGACGACTACACCAAGCTGCTGGAGGAATCGATCCGTGGTGCCTCTCTTCGACGACTACATCTTCGTCTTCAACCTCGATTCCGGCTAGCTCTCCGACCGATTCCGGCTACTCCGCCTCGCCCCCGAGCCCACTCTCACGGCTACTAGCTCCTGGTGAGCACCCACATCACCCCCAACCATCCGTGGTCGCCCCCATTGCCCGTGGCCAAAAGCCCCAAATGACCGAGCTCTGGCCGCCGCCATTGACGACCTAACTCGAGCTCTCGTGCGCCACAGACCGCGCCAGTTGCTCCAATGCGTTGCTAGGATCCCGTATGTACGATTTGGCGCCAGCACTCGTTTGATTTCTTCACCGTGTGGATTCTACCATTGGAGCCCGACGCGCGGCTCCGCCATTGTTGAGCCCGTGCTCAACTCCGTCCACCCCATCACCCTCCCCCGCCACCAATCATCTCGTCGTGATCCACTCTTTCGAACGGTACCATCCACGCTAAGTTACGCCGCCGGAATCGACCTCCGGCTCGACCTCGTCGGTGCTCTGTCGCCGCGAGCTCACCGCCGTCACTGCCATGTGGACCCCCCCAGTCAGAAACATCATTAGCAGCTAACCCCCGCCCCGGTGTCACTGACCTGTGGGCCCAGGCGCTGAGATAAAAGTGAAATTAGCACTGTGTGCCACTGACATGTGGGCCATAGGTCATTAAGTTAATCCAAAATTAAATTCACTGCTTAATAAACATGTGTCCATGACACCTGGGTCCCACTACCAAGTTTACTTAATAAAATGGATTAGTTGTATTGAGTCACTGACTATTGGGCCTCACTAGTCAGGATAATCTAAGTAAAAGATTTATTAATAAACAGAGGCTGACATGTGGGTCCCACATGTCAGGCACTGTTGTGGATAATGTTTTGGATAATGTTGGAATTTAATAATAAAAGAAATTCAGAAAATTGTTTAAAAATGATTTAAACTTTGAAATTCAATAACTTTTAAACCGTAACTCAGATTCAAAAACTTTATACATGAAAATTGATCAGAAAAATATAACGAATACGAATACGCTATTCGTATGTCTATCACACCCCTCTAACACAACGAACATCGAACCGTCCCCCTCCGGACCGGCAGCCCGATAAATTGTCCGGTACTGCTAAAGTACCCGGATGAATTTATTTCGAACACGAATGTTTCTCAGAATAGATCAACTAGCACGGATACACCCCCCCTTATGTTTGTCCGGTACCCACGACACCTCCGGCTTGATCCTTCCCCCCCCCCCTCCGGACACCCTGTCCGGTAATCACCCGGAGCCGGTAGTTCATCCTCAGATGAATTTCCGTTCCGAGCAACGTGCATTGCACTGCGTTAGAAAACCGTTAACATTTCATCTGTCATGACATGCATCTGTTTGTATATGTTTGCTGTGTATTTACTGTTTCTTCCCCCCACCTTATCTCCGGTAGACCTCGCTGCTGCCGTCGACTACACCGCTGCTGAGTACGACTACTTCGTCGACGACCCTACTTCTACCGTCGAGCTTCCAGGCAAGCAGAGCCATTCTCTTCCCCAGATATTGCCTATCTTTCCGTACATTTCTTGCACTAGGCATTGTTACTGCTGCTGCTACGATTACAATCCTATTCAATTGCATAGCCTGTTTTTGTCGCCCCTTGATGTACCTTCCTTACCCTATGCTGCCTATATAAATATATATATTATATTCAGTAGTGAGCCCTGCGCATTGTTAGCTAGGATTAGATAGAGGGTCGTGATCACTCAGGGGAGTGAACGCGGATGCAAATATTATAACTGCATAGGTACGGTACAATGCAGACACCGCCTCAGGCCCCCTAGCTCGGCTCTGCCGAGCCACCATCAAGTGTGAGCTATCAAGGAGTAATCCTTGTACTCCACTCGTTGCTGACTCTGTATAGCCGATCTAGGTACCTAAGCAACGGTTGTCCTTCAGGTAAGAAGTCGGGCAACCCAACGGTGCCCGCGAGAGGTATTGTGACGGGACGACAGGGAGGGTACGACCAGTGTACCGGTGTGCTTGGCCCCTGATCGTTGGTCGCGAGAGTTACCAAACCCCGAAAGTCGAGCTCCTCTAGGAGCACACGCGAGACAAGGTAAGGAGACGGTTCACCTTGTTGGTAACCGCAGTGACTTGGTGGGACGACAGGGCAGGCACCGATGTACTAGTGGTCCTGGCTGCTGTCGTTGTCCGCGGGTCAGTTAAGTCGAGGCAACGATAACGGTTGTCCCGCAAGTTAATAAAATGACTAATGGTTCAGTGGATGTCTTGAGTTGGCTATATGCCATGTACGCACTACCTACCCGTGGAAATTACAGGTTATGGGCTCCTCTTCTTCGTAGTGTCGTCTGAGGACTCTTCAGACGTCAGCAGTACTGCGGGCTGATTGCCGGGAAGTGGTGTTGTCTTATTTGCTCGCGCGGTGGTGTCTTATTTGGATTTGCTTTAACTTCACCGGCCAGCCACGCACCGTGGAGGAGTACGTTCGGGTTGGGGTCCAAGGCTCGGCGTACTTAGGATTTAGACCGGCGGATGGCCTCTCTGTTGAGTTTGAAAGATGGGCTACGAAGTGTCGGATAGCCTCGGTGGAGCGTTCCCTAACAAGGTTCCCGCCACCCTGGAGATCCGTGCGTGTAGTGTAACACAAGGGCACCCCTGTAGGGAAGATTAATCTATTAGAATAGTCGTGTCCACGGTAACAGGACACTTTATGCTGAAGCTGGATCTTATCACTACAAACTATTATTATTAAACGGTATGGTTCTGGGTTTTCTTCCTCGCTGGGATGTCGAGGAGGGGATCTCGGAGGCATTGTTAATTATTACAACTTAATATTATAAAATGCTGCAACAACTTCTGCTGCATTGTTACTTTATGCTTTATATAAACTGTTGGCTGATTCTTACCTCATGCTGCAAGACATCGTCGGAAGATGCTAGTCTTCAATAGGCCTAGCTTCTTACCCTTATTCTGATTTCTATCTTGCAGTCCACTATATACAACCTCTTCTTTCCGTTGATACAATGCATAATGCTTAGTAGCGGACATAAGACTCGCGGGTATGCTAGATACTCACCTTTGCTTTATTTCCCCTTTTCGCTTTGCCTGATCGGCCGCTGCAGCCGACGTTGGAGCCTAGGAGCAGGAGTACCCTAGAGGCGACTACTACGACGTCGAGTTCCCCGTTGACCAGGAGTAGTTCGGTTGATCCCAGGCAGGAGGCCTCGCCTTTTCGATCTGTATCTCTGATGTGATTTGTGCTAGCCTTCTTAAGGCAAAACTTGACTAACTATGTCTGTACTCAGATATTATGGCTTGTATGACTTATGTATTCGGATCCTCATGATCCCTGGTATTGTAACATATTTGTTTATCCTTTTGTGTTTAGTGTTGTGTTGTGATATTCTCACTGTGGCACCCTAATCTCAGCCGTGTACCCTGCGTGTATGATTACTGTACACGGGTTGATTTTGGGGGCGTCACAAGTTGGTATCAGAGCCGACTGCCTGTAGGAAGCCACCCCACCACTACTTGGTCGAAGTTGAGTCTATACTTTGAAAAACTATTTTGCTAACTTAATATTTGGCTTACGGGCCCACATCGATGTCACTACGTGTGATATCTATGGTATTAGGATCCTTTTCTCCTTACCTATGCTCTGGGACTCTGCTCTCTTATCCTTGCTGGTAAGTTTTACAAACTCTGACATTAGGATCACGTTCTCTTGATTCCACCCGGCGTTTTGGTGCTTCCCCATTGATTGAGTCGTGTCGCAGGAGTTCTACCCCAGGTCCTGGACCGCAGATCCCATTCTCATTCTGGGCAGGCCGCGCGTCATCTGGCATTAACTCCTGTGGCCAACAGTTTTCTTGCGGCGTGATTGACATAGTGGAATCTATGTCGCGTCGTGTAATCCTTACCGCGGTCTGCGCGCCGCCTAGTGAGTCCTTTTTCCTTAATTTCTACGACGTTACGCTGCCCGATTTTCGATTGACTCCGTGTGTAAATGTGTATGTCCTATATGACTACTCCTATATATATCTGCGCCTCCTTTTCGTTGTCGTTTTACTTCAGGCTTGATTCCGGTATCTCGTTAAATTTTCATCGCTGAAATACCCCTGTTAAATTCTAGCAGGATGGCTGGTCGTGGTGGTCGTGGTCGTGGTGCCAACGACCCACCTCCGCCGCCGAATTACATGGCCGCGATGATGCAGAAGTTCGAGACGAACCGTCAGTTCATGCAGAATGTCATGGCTCAGTTCCCCCAGCCGAATCAGAATGGGCACCACCATCAGCACGCCACCGTGACTCTGCACGACTTCACCCGCCTCAACCCCACTATGTTCTGCAACACTGTTCAGCCGTTGGATGCTGATGAATGGCTTCGCGACATCACTCACGAGCTGGAGTCTGCTAATTTCAATCCAGCCGACTATGTGAACTTTGCGTCTTATCACCTAAAAGGCGCCGCTGCTCAGTGGTGGAGCACCCACAAGCGTTCCCTGCCAGTTGGAGAAGTCATCACCTAGGATGAATTTCAGTCTGCCTTTCGCGCCCGCTACATTCCTCAGGGGATCATGGATCGTAAGGCGGAAGAATTCCGCAACCTCACTCAGGGCGACATGACTGTTGAAGCCTATCAACGCGAGTTCCTCAACCTCTCTCGCTATGCGGAAGAAGAGATCACCACTGATGCTTGCAGGCAGCAGAAGTTCCGTCGTGGTCTCAATCCAGACCTCAGGCTCGCTCTTGCCGTTCATGATTTCGCCAACTTCGCCACCATGGTGAACAAGGCTATCACCGTCGAGACTGCCCAGATGGAGCACAAGAACTCTCTGAAGCGTTATCGTGACGTTGGCTCATCTTCGGGCGCAACCCAGAAGCGTCGTATCTGGCTCCCTACCAGTGTGACCCATTCACCTGTACCTGCTCCAAGGCCGTCTTATGCTGCACCCCGTCTGCCTCCGCCACCGCAGATGCCAAGAGCTCTGTCTGCACCACCCAATGCTACCCCTCTTCGTCCTCAGGATGGATTATGCTTCACGTGCCGCCAACCTGGGCATTTTTCCAGGGAGTGCCCCCAGAAACAGAAGAAACTGGTAGTTCACCCCGCTGGCCGCGGAAATGGTCGTGGCAACAACAGGACCCCCAACTATAATACTGGGTCTGCTGCTTATGCTCGTGGACATGCTAACAACATCAATGTTGAAGAAGCTCAGCAACAACCCGCTACCATGATGGGTACCCTTCTCGTTAATTCTGTACCTGCTACTGTTTTATTTGATACAGGAGAATCGCATTCATTCTTGTCGGAAGCATTTGCATTGTCGCATAACTTCACGTTAGAAAAGATGAACCCACCGATGGTTGTCCGCACTCCGATAGGCCAATGTCAAACCACCAAGATAGTGCCCGGAACCATTGTTGAAATTGAAGGGATTGAATTCCTTGCTTCCCCCATTGTTCTGAAGTCTTCCACCATAGACCTCATTCTGGGAATGGATTGGTTGAAATTTCACGATGCCTCACTTTATTGTGGCACCAAGTCTGTCCAACTTTTTCACCCCTCCGGCGAGATTGTTAACCACACCACCCGAGTTACCCGTAATGCTGAAACACAGATATTTATGATGAATGCTTAGAATGTCGCCCCCATCGAAGGCATCGAGAACGTTCTAGTCGTTCGCGGTTTTCCCAACGTCTTCCCAGAAGAACTGCCGGGAATACCCCCGATCAGAGAAGTCGAATTTGTCATCGACTTGAACCCGGCACCACCCCTATTGCCAAGCGTCATTACAAGATGCCGCCACATGAACTCCTTGAACTTAAGGAGGAAATCGACAAGGCACTTCAGAAAGGATTCATTCGCCCCAGTTCCTCAGCTTGGGGAGCACCTTCGCTCTTTGTCAAGAAGAGCGATGGGACAAACCGATTGGTCCAAGATTATCGGCCCATTAACCAAGCCACCATCCAGAACAAATACCCACTTCCTCGGATCAACGATCTGTATGATCAACTTGCCGGATCCAAGGTGTTTTCTAAACTCGAATTGAGGTTGGGTTATCACCAAATCCGAGTCCGTGATGAGGACATTCCGAAGACTGCCTTCATTACTCGCTATGGTTCATACGAGTACACTGTCATGTCCTTTGGCTTAACCAATGCTCCAGCCACCTTCTCCAGATTGATGAATTATATTTTCATGGAGTACCTCGATAAGTTTGTCGTGGTTTATCTGGATGATATATTGATATATTCCAAGAATGAAGAAGAACATGTTGAACATCTTCGTCTTATACTGGAGAAGATTCGAGAACACAAACTCTACGCTAAGTATTCTAAGTGTGAGTTCTGGCTTCACGAAGTAACCTACCGTGGACATGTGATTTCCAAGGATGGCATTGCTGTCACCCCAGAACGTATCCAGGCTATTCTTGACTGAACACCTCCCAAGACCGTCAAGCAAGTCCATAGTTTCCTCGGGCTCGCTAGCTATTGCCGCCGTTTCGTCAAAAATTTCTCCAAGATTGTCAGGCCTCTGAATAATCTGCTTCACAAAGGCGTCAAGTTTGAGTGGACAGATAAATGTCAAGAAAGTTTCCAAGCGCTCAAGGACAAGCTAACTTCTCCCCCGGTGCTCGCTCCCCCTGATACTCAGAAGGACTTCGTGATATATTGCGACGCGTCTCGTCAAGGATTAGGTTGTGTCCTAATGCAAGAGCGCAAAGTGATTGCTTATGGCTCTCGTCAGTTGCGTGCTCACGAAGACAAGTATCCAACACATGATCTCGAATTGGCAGCAGTAATTTATGCATTGAAGCTGTGGCGACATTACCTCGTCGGTAATCGTTGCGAGGTCTAGACCGATCACCAAAGTCTGAAGTACCTGTTTACTCAGCCAGACCTGAATCTTCGCCAACAACGATGGCTCGAGACAATAGCCGACTTCAACATGGATATTTCGTATACCCCTGGCAAGGCTAACGTGATGGCCGATGCCTTGAGCCGCAAAGCTTACTGTTTTGAACTTGAAGTTCAGGTACAACAACCACATCTGTATGAAGAGCTTCGCAAGCTGAACCTCGAGATTGTTCCTCAAGGTTACGTTAACAACCTGGTTCTCGAGTCAAAACTCGACGCCCTCATCAAGAGTAGACAGCCTCTTGACGCTGACATTGTGAAGATCAAGCAAGACATCGCAGAAGGAAAGCCCTCCTCTTTTACCATTGATGCCAATGATGGTGATAATGTGTACTTCAAGGGCCGCTTAGTAGTTCATGTGAGCCCGGCCATCATTAACTGTGGTCCGGATATCATGGAAGAAGCCCATAATTCTCCCTTGTCAATACACCCTGGCAGTACCAAGATGTATAAAGACCTTCGTCAGCGGTACTGGTGGCCTTACATGAAGCAAGACATCGCCCGCTATGTTTCTCACTGTGATGTTTGCAGTCGCATCAAGGCCGGACATAATAAACCTGCTGGCTGGTTGCAACCACTCCCTCCTCCTGATTGGAAGTGGGACAAAGTCGAAATGGACTTCATCACCGGTTTTCCTAAGTCACAGAAAGGTAACGATGCCATATTTTTCGTCATCGACCGATTCTCGAAGATTGCTCACTTCCTGCCGGTCAAGGAGACTATCACTGCTAGTCAGTTAGCACACTTGTATATCTCCCGGATTGTGTCACTCCACGGTATTCCACTGGAGATTAGTTCAGACCGTGGCAGCCTTTTCACCTCACGATACTAGAATAGTTTCATGGAAGCCTTCGGGACTCGTCTGTCTCTCAGCACCGCTTATCACCCCCAGTTGCAAGGCCAAGTTGAACGAGTAAATCAAGTGCTGGAAGACATGCTTCGCGCTTGTGTCCTTTCATTCGGCATGAAATGGGTGGAATCTCTCCCGTACGCGGAATTCTCGTACAAAAATAGCTATCAGGCTAGCTTGAAGATGGCCCCCTTCGAAGTTCTATACGGATGTAAATGTCGAACCCCCTGAATTGGTCAGGAACTGGGGAACGACCCTACTTCGGACCGGATCTCGTCCAACAAGCTGAAGATCAGGTTCGCGTGGTGCAAGAAAACCTCAAGGCTGCACAGTCTCGTCAGAAGAGCAACTATGACCGCAAACACCGGGAAATGGAGTATCAACCTGGTGAATACGCTTACCTCCGTGTCACTCCCATTAGGGGCACTCATCGCTTTGTTATCAAGGGCAAGTTGGCTCCTCGCTACATTGGCCCGTTCCGAATCCTTTCCAGGAGTGGACCCGTGGCATACCGGTTGGAATTGCCGCCGAACCTCTCCCAATTCCACGATGTCTTCCACGTGTCGCAACTCCGTCGCTGCTTCAAGGACCCTATCCGCGAAGTGGAGCATGATATGATCGAGCTGCAACAAGACTTGACTTATCGAGAACATCCGAGCCGCATTCTTGATCAGTCTGAACGTCGAACGCGCAACAAGACCGTCAAGTTTCTCAAGGTTCAGTGGTCGAATCATTCTGAAGACGAAGCCACTTGGGAACGCGAAGATCGCCTTCGCGATGAATACCCCGATCTTTTCCTCGCTACCACTTAAATTCTCGGGACGAGAATTCTTGTAGTGGGGGAGATTTGTAACACCCTCAGTTGTCTGTAACAGTAATCCTTTTGCTAATAACTATTACTGTTGTCAATCACTGTTGCTAATCATGCCAGGATCAAATTTGAATTAAATGAAATCCAAAATGCCTTTTTGTTGATATTAAAAATAATGTTGCAAATAAAACTTGTCCAAAAATTATACAACCACTTTTCTTAAATCACAAATAATCTGTGGGTCATACCATGTGGTTATGGTATTTTATTTTGCCACTGGAAAAATCAAACAATTCAAACAACTAGCAAAACAGCACCATTTAATAGTTGCAGCACTAAAACATTAGCAAAACATATTTGAAATGCCCCAAACTTTTTGTGGTATGCTTACATGGTGCAACATAATTGTACAAACCAATTTCATGTTGAGCAAAAATATTAAAGCAATAAAAACAATTACAAAAAAGGAAAAGAACAGAGAAAAAAAATAAAAAAATTACAAAAGTTCTATAGCTCGCCCAGGGCGATGGCCCAGCTCGGCCCACCCTGACTTGTCTTCTTCCTCCCACCTGCTCCCACCTGCCCCGTACGGCGGCCGAGCGCGGCCACGCCGCTGCCAGGCCGGCCCCGCCTCACCTGCCCCCCTCTCGGCGCAGCAGCGATAAGGCCACAGCCCCGCACCTCCTGGACACCCCACCCCCTCCTCTTTCCCCTCCCTCGTCAAGCTCTCGTCGGGGAAAATCCGCAGAACCCTCCATGGACACGGTCGTGAGCTCGCGCGTCCGCTAGCCAAACCAGCCCACTACACCTTGCCCACTGGACTCGCCATCGACGACTACACCAAGCTGCTGGAGGAATCGAGCCGTGGTGCCTCTCTGCGACGACTACGTCTTCGTCTTCAACCTCGGTTCCGGCTAGCTCTCCGACCGATTCCGGCTACTCCGCCTCGCCCACGAGCCCACTCTCACGGCTACTAGCTTCTGGTGAGCACCCGCATCACCCCCAACCATCCGTGGTCGCCCCCATTGCCCGTGGCAAAAAGCCCCAAATGGGCGAGCTCTGGCCGCCGCCATTGACGACGTAACTCGAGCTCTCGTGCGCCACAGAACGCGCCAGTTGCTCCGATGCGTTGCTAGGATCCCGTATGTACGATTTGGCGCCAGCACTCGTTTGATTTCTTCACCGTCTGGATTCTGCCATTGGAGCCCGACGCGCGGCTCCTCCATTGTTGAGCTCGTGCTCAACTCCGTCCACCCCATCACCCTCCCCCGCCACCAATTGTCTCGTCGTGATCCACTCTTTCAAACGGTACCATCCACACCAAGTTTCGCCGCCGGAATCGAGCTCTGGCTCGACCTCGTCGGTGCTCTGTCGCCGTGAGCTCACCGCCGTCACTGCCATGTGGAACCCCCCAGTCAGAAACATCATTAGCAGCTAACCCCCGCCCCGGTGTCACTGACCTGTGGGCCCAGGCGCTGATAATTGTCTCAGTTTAGATAAAAGTGAAATTAGCACTGTGTGCCACTGACATGTGGACCATAGTTCATTAAGTTAATCCAAAATTAAATTCACTGCTTAATAAACATGTGTCCATGACACCTGGGTCCCACTACCAAGTTTACCTAATAAAATGGATTAGTTGTACTGAGTCACTGACTATTGGGCCCCACTAGTCAGGATAATCTAAATAAAAGATTTATTAATAAACAGAGGCTGACATGTGGGTCCCACATGTCAGGCACTGTTGTGGATAATGTTGGAATTTAATAATAAAAGAAATTCAGAAAATTGTTTAAAAATGATTTAAACTTTGAAATTCAATAACTTTTAAACCGTAACTCAGATTCAAAAACTTTATACATGAAAATTGATCAGAAAAATATAACAAATACGAATTTGCTATCCGTATGTCTATCACACCCCTCTAACACAACGAACATCGAACCGTCCCCCTCCGGACCGGCAGCCCGATAAATTGTCCGGTACTGCTAAAGTACCCGGATGAATTTATTTAGAACACGAATGTTTCTCAGAATAGATCAACTAGCACGGATACACCCCCTTATGTTTGTCTGGTACCCACGACACCTCCGGCTTGATCCTTCCCCCCCCCCCTCCGGACACCCCGTCCGGTAATCACCCGGAGCCGGTAGTTCATCCTCAGATGAATTTCCGTTTCAAGCAACGTGCATTGCACTGCGTTAGAACACCGTTAACATTTCATCTATCATGACATGCATCTGTTTGTATATGTTTACTGTGTATTTACTGTTTCTTCCCCCCCTTATCTCCGGTAGACCCCGCTGTTGCCGTCGACTACACCGCTGCTGAGTACGACTACTTCGTCGACGACCCTACTTCTATCGTCGAGCTTCCAGGAAAGCAGAGCCATTCTCTTCCCCAGATATCGCCTATCTTTCCGTACATTTCTTGCACTAGGCATTGTTACTGCTGCTGCTACGATTACAATCCTATTCAATTGCATAACCTGTTTTTGTCGCCCTTGATGTATCTTCCTTACCCTATGCTGCCTATATAAATATATATATTATATTCAGCAGTGAGCCCTGCGCATTGTTAGCTAGGATTAGATAGAGGGCCATGATCACTCAGGGGAGTGAACACGGATGCAAATATTATAACTGCACAGGTACGATACAATGCAGACACCGCCTCAGGCCCCCTAGCTCGGCTCTGCCGAGCCACCATCAAGTGTGAGCTATCAAGGAGTAATCCTTGTACTCCACTCGTTGCTAACTCTGTATAGCCGCTCTAGGTACCTAAGCAACGGTTGTCCTTCAGGTAAGAAGTCGGGCGACCCAACGATGCCCGCGAGAGGTATTCCGACGGGACGACAGGGAGGGTACGACCAGTGTACCGGTGTGCTTGGCCCCTGATCGTTGGCCGCGAGAGTTACCAAACCCCGAAAGTCGAGCTCCTCCAGGAGCACACGCGAGACAAGGTAAGGAGACGGTTCACCTTGTTGGTAACCGCAGTGACTTGGTGGGACGACAGGGCAGGCACCGATGTACTGGTGGTCCTGGCTGTTGTTGTTGTCCGCGGGTTAGTTAAGTCGAGGCAACGATAACGGTTGTACCGCAAGTTAATAAAATGACTAATGGTTCAGTGGATGTCTTGAGTTGGCTATATGCCATGTACGCACTACCTACCCGTGGGAATTACGAGTTATGGGTTCTTTTACTTCGTAGTGTCGTCCGAGGACTCTTCAGACGTCAGAAGTACTGTTGGCTGATTGCCGGGAAGTGGTGTTGTCTTATTTGCTCGCGCGGTGGTGTCTTATTTGGATTTGCTTTAATTTCACCGGCCAGCCACGCACCGTGCAGGAGTACGTTCGGGTTGGGGTCCAAGGCTCGGCGTACTTAGGATTTAGACCGGCGGATGGCCTCTCTGTTGAGTTTGAAAGATGGGCTACGAAGTGTCGGATAGCCTCGGTGGAGCGTTCCCAAACAAGGTGTAACACCCTCACTGTCAGTGAACAGTAATCAGGGTTACTGTTCATCTCTACTGTTCAAAACTTTTGTTTGATCAACTTGGAACAGTTCAAATTTCAAATTCCACTTTGATGTTCTTGAATGCATGGTGATCATGGACCTTGATCATCTGGAATCAAAACAAGTCCAAGCCATTTGAATTGAAATTCAAGCAAACCCTAAATGCCTTTTGTTGAATATTAAAAATATGGTGACAATAAAATCTTTTCCAAAAATCTTGGAACCATTTTTTTAACATCCCAAATAATCATTGGACCATGCCCATGTGATCATTGGTATTTATTGGACTACTAAAAATTGTAAACAATTAATAACAGTAGAAATTCCAGGCCAATTACCCATTTTACAATAAAATAAAATACCCAAAGAGTTTAGAAAAACCCTAATCTTTTTGTGGCACTTTGGTATGGTGCCATACTAATTATGGTGCAAGTGTGGTATTTTACAAAAAATACCCAAGGCATTAAATAAATACAAACAGCAAAGCACAGGTGGGAAAAGAAATAAAATAACTGCTATGGCTATTTGTCGCCTGGGGCAAAGCCCACTGATCTGACCCACCCGTGCCCCTATTTCTTTTTTCTTTTTCCCCCCATCTCCCTGCCCGTCCTGTTCCTCTGCTCAGCGCCATGGTCGACCTCGACCAGCTCGCGCCGGGTCGCGACAGTGCTCGGGCGTGGAGCTAGATATTTGCCCCCCTCCGTGAAAAGTGGATCGAACCACCCCTCCTCCCTTCTTCCCCTCGGGCTCGCCTGGTTCTCCCTCTCCCGCCGCTCGCCCGAGCCACCCGTGCTCTGCCGTGGGCGCCGCCGGCGAGTAACCGCGGCTAACGACGCCCTCGGACTGCGCTGTGATGTCCTGGCACACACCCTCGCTTGACTCCTTCGTCCCAAGATCGAGTTCAACTCCGGGGCGCTCCGTGCACTGTGAATCTGAGCTTCTTCCCCCGCGCGGCTGCCCCCGCCATTGATGGCAGGGAGCTCTGCTCCGACCGCCCCAACCTCACAGACCGCTCCACGGCCTTCGAGGTGAGCATCCAGTGGCCCCCGACCCATCCCCTCTCCTCCTCATACCCTGTAATGTCGCCGCCGCGTACAAGTGCTCCGGCCGCCGCTAGGTCCCGTCGTGGACGTCACCATTGGCCACCTCCATTCGAGTTGGTTGCACCACCGGATGCGCGTTGCAGCCCTCGTTCCATTCCACCCAGCCGCCGCTCGAATCGGTCACTAGAGCCCCCTCCCTACTCGTCGCCGACACGGCCACTGGCCACCGCCGGCAAGCTCTGGGTTGAACCAGGGGGGTTCGTCCCACTGACCACTGGGCCCCCTGGCTTAATCAAGCCCTTAATCCCCTTTTAGTTAGTTTAACCACACTGTTAAAATAACCAGAGTGATAACCCCCCTTTGAGACTTACATGTGGGCCCCTGGCCATTTAGAAATAAAATTAACAGATATTTAGCACTGTTACACTTACACCTGGGCCCCACTGCCTTTTTATTAATAAAAATGATTTTTGGTAATTGTTGAGAGTATGACATGTGGGTCGAGGGATATTTAAAATTTAATAAAATGTTTTATAAATAAACAGAGGCTGACATGTGGGTCCCACATGTCAGGCACTGTTTTGGATAATGTTCTGGATAATGTTGTTATAATAATAAAAGAAATTCGGAAGATTATTTAAATGATTTAAAACTTTGAAATTCAATAACTTTTAAACCGTAACTCAGATTCAAAAACTTTATACATGAAAATTGATCAGAAAAATATAACGTATACGAATACGGTATTCGTATACCCACCACACCCCTCTAACACAACGAACATCGACACCCCCCTCCGGGCCGTCTGTCCGATGATTTGTCCGGTACTGATAAAGTATCCGGCTGAATTTATTCCGTACACGAATGTTGTTCAGAATAGTTTTGTTTGTCGGATGTCCATGACACCTCCGGCATGAACCCTTCCCCCTCCGGACACCCTGTCCGGTAATCACCCGGAGCTGGTATTTCATCCCCGGATGAATTCCCGCTCCGAGCAACGTGCATTGCACTGCGTTAGAACACCATTAACTTTGCATACGTCATGCTATTCATCTGTTTGCTATGATTGCTTTATATTTACTGTTTCTTCCCCCCTTTGTTCTCCGGTAGACCCCGCTGCTACCGCCGACTACACCGTTGCCGGGTACGACTACTTCGTCGACGACCCTGCCCCTACCCGCGAGCTTCCAGGCAAGCAGAGCCATTCTCTTCCCCAGATATCTCCTACCTTTTCCGTACTTTCTTGCACTAGGCATTGTTACTGCTGCTTCTACGATTACAATCCTATTCAATTGCATAGCCTGCGTTTGTCGCCCCTAGATGTACCTTTCTTTATCCTATGCTGCATGTTATAATTATGCATATATTCAGCAGTGAGCCCTGCGCATTGTTAGCTAGGACTAGATAGCGGGACGTGATCACTCAGTGGAGTGAACACGGATACAATATACACAACTGCATAGGTACGGTACAAAGCAGACACCGCCAAAGGCTCCTATCTGGGTTATGCCTAGTCACCTCAAGTGTGAGCTATCCAGGAGTAATACTTGTACTCCACTCGAGGCTGACTTTGTCTTGCCGCCATAGGGTCCTGGACATCGATTGTCCTTAAAGGTAAGATGTCGGGCGACCCAACGGTGCCCGCGAGCGGTATATCATCGGAAACGACAGGGAGGGTACGACCGACGTTACTGGCGTGCTTGGCCCCTGCTCGTATCTCGCGAGAGTTACCAAACCACGAAAGTCGAGCTCTACCAAGAGCACACGCGAGACAAGGTAAGGAGACGGTTCACCTTGTTGGTAACCGCAGTGACTTGGTGGGACGACAGGGCAGGCACCGATGTACTGGTGGACCTGACTGTTGTCGTTGACCATGGGTCGGTTAAGTCGAGGCAACGATAACGGTTGTCACGCAAGTTAATTAAAATGCTAAATGGTTCGGCGGATGTCTTGAGTAGCCTTTTGGCTTGTACGCACTACCTACACGTGGGATAAGGAGTGTGGGCTCCCCTGCGTCGTAGTCTCGTTCGAGGGTCTTCAGACGTCAGCAGTACCGCGGGCTGATTGCCGGGAAGTGGTGTTGTCTTCTCTTGCTCGAGCGGTGTATTTGTATTTGCTTTGATTTTGCTTCACCGGCCAGTCACGCACCGTGCAGGAGTACGTTCGGGTTAGGGTCCAAAGCCCGGCGTACATAGGATATAGTCCGGCGGATGACCTCTCTGTTGATTGCCGAAGGATGGGCTACTTTGTGTCGGATAGCTTTGGTGGAGCGTTCCCTAACAAGGTTCCCGCCACCCTGGAGATCCGAGCGTCATAGTGTCACGCCAGTGCACCCCTGCAGGGAAGATTAATCTATTCGAATAGCCGTGCCAAGGTAACAGGACGCTTTATGCTGAAGCTGGATCTTACCACTACGAACTACTACTATTAAACTGTATGGTTCCGGGTCTTCTTCCTCGCAGGGAGTCGAGGAAGGGAACTCGGAGGCATTATTATTATTAATCATTACAACTTATATTATACAATGTTGCAGCAACTTCTGCTTCGTTGTTACTTTATGCTTTATATGAACTGTTGGATGTTTCTCTTCTCATGCTGCAAGACACGTCAGAAGATGCTAGTCTTCGATAGGCCTAGCTTCTTATCCTTATTCTGAATTCTATCTTGCAGTCCACTATATACAGCCTCCCCTTTCCATTTGATACAAATGCATAAATGCTTAGTAGCGGACGTAAGACTCGCGGGTATGCTAGATACTCACCCTTGCTTTATTTCCCCTTTTATGTTTCGCCTGATCGGCCGCTGCAGTTGACGTTGGAGCCCAGGAGCAGGAGTCCCCCGGAGGCGGATACTACTACGTCGAGACCCCCGCTGACCAGGACCAGGAGTAGTTTCGGAGGCTCCCAGGCAGGAGGCCTTGCCTTTTCGATCTGTATCTCTGATGTTATGTGTGCTAGCCTTCTTAAGGCAAAACTTGACTAACTATGTCTGTACTCAGATATTATGGCTTGTATAACTTATGTATTCGGGTCCACGTGACCCCCTTTATTGTAACATATTGGTTTATCCTTTTGTGTTTAGTGTTGTGCTGTGATATTCTCACCGTGGCACCCTAATCTCAGCCGTGTACCCTGCGTGTATGATTACTGTACACGGATTGATTTTGGGGGCATCACAAGTTGGTATTAGAGCCAACTGCCTGTAGGAAGCCACCCCACCACTACTTGGTTGAAGTTGAGTCTAGACTTTGAAAAACTATTTTGCTAACTTAATATTTGGCTTACGGGCCCACATTGATGTCACTACGTGTGGTATCTATGGTATTAGGATCCTTTTCTTCTTACCTATGCTCTGGGAATCTGCTCTCTTATCCTTGCTGGTAAGTTTTACAAAATCTGACATTTGGATCACGTTCTCTTGATTCCACCCGGCGTTTTGGTGCGTTCCGCATTGATTGAGTCGTGTTGCAGGAGTTCTACCCCAGGTCCCGAACCGCAGATCCCATTCTCATTCTGGGCAGGCCGCGCGTCCTCTGGCATTAACTCCCGTGGCCAACAGTTTTCTTGCGGCGATATTGACATAGTGGAATCTATGTCGCGTCGTGTAATCCTTACCGCGGTCTGCGCGCCGCCTAGTGTGTCCTTTTTCCTTAATTTCTACGACGTTACGCTGCTCGATTTTCGATTGATTCTATGTGTGGATGTGTATGTATTATATGACTACTCCTATATATCCGTGCCTCCTCTTTGTTGTCGTTTTACCTCTTACTCGTTTCCGGCATCTCATTAAAATTCTCATCGCTGAAATACCCCTGTTAAATTCTAGCAGGATGGCTGGTCGTGGTGGTCGTGGTCGTGGTCGTGGTCGTGGTGCCAACGATCCACCTCCGTCGCCGGACTACATGGCCGCGATGATGCAGCAGTTTCAGATGAACCAAGTGTTTATGCAAGGAGTCATAGATCAGCTCCAGAACCAGAACCAGCACCAGAACCAACCGCCTGTGGTTACTCTGCGGGATTTCATGCGTCTCAATCCCCCTCTCTTCCACCAGCCTGAACATCCGCTGGATGCTGATGATTGGCTTCGTGACATCACTCGACAGCTGGAGTTCGCTAATGTGAGCGCTGCTGATTACGTCAACTTTGCGTCCTATTTCCTGCGTGGCCCCGCTGCTCAGTGGTGGGACACTTACAATGGCTCGCTAGCTGAAGGGACTGTCGTCACCTGGAATGACTTCAAGACTACCTTCCGTGCTCGTTATGTCCCCCAGGCGATTATGAACCGTATGAAGGCCGAGTTCCGCAACCTTGTTCAGGGCAACAAAACTGTGGAGGCTTATCAAAGGGAATTCCTCCGCCTCTCCCGCTATGCTGCAAGTGACCTCCCCAATGATGCAAGTAGGCAAGAGAAGTTCCGTGATGGACTCAACCCAGATCTCCAGCTTGGACTTGCTTTGCACGTCTTCCCCGACTTCGCCACCATGGTGAATCAGACTATCACTCTTGAGACCGCTCAGCTTAAGTTCGGTGGTTCCCCGAAGCGCCCCCGTGATGCTGGCTCATCTTCGGGCACAGCACAGAAGCAACGCATTTGGCTTCCACACAGTGTGTTTCGTCCAAATGCCCCTGCACCAAGGCCGTCGTATGTTGCACCTCGTCTGCCTCCGCCCTCGCCGAGACAGCCGAAGACTGAGACTGCACCCCTCCGTCCTCAAGATGGCCTATGCTTCAAGTGCCATCAGCCAGGTCACTTTTCCAGAGACTGCCCCCAGCCACAGAATCAACTAGTAGTTCACCCTGCTGGCCGTGGAAATGGCCGTGGCAACAACAGGACCCCCAACTATAACACTGGGTCTTCTGCTCACACTCGCGGACATTCTTACAACATTAATTTCATAGAAGCTCAGGAGCAACCTGCTAGCGTGATGGGTACCCTTCTTGTTAATTCAGTACCTGCTACTGTTTTATTTGATACAGGAGCATCGCATTCATTCATGTCAGAAGCATTTTCATTGTCACATAACTTCATGGTAGAAAAGATGGATCCACCGATGGTTGTCCGCACTCCGATAGGCCATTGGCACACCTCCAAGATAGTGCCCAAAACCATCGTCGAAATTGAAGGAATTGAGTTCCTTGCTTCCCCCATTCTCCTGTAGTCTTCCACCATAGACCTCATTCTGGGCATGGATTGGTTGAAAGTCCATGATGCCGCACTGTATTGTGGCACCAGTTCTGTCCAACTTTTTCACCCCTCCGGCGAGATTGTTAACCACACCACCCGGATTACCCGTGATGCTGAAACGCATATCTATATGATGAATGCTCTGAATGTCTCACCTCTTGACGGGATTGAGAACGTTCCAGTCGTTCGTGATTTTCCCGACGTCTTCCCAGAAGAACTCCCGGGAATACCCCCGATCCGAGAGGTGGAATTTGTCATCGACCTGAAGCCTGGCACCGTCCCTATTGCCAAGCGTCCCTATAAGATGCCACCTCGCCACCTCCTTGAACTGAAGAAGGAGATTGACGAAGCACTTCACAAAGGGTTCATTCGCCCAAGTTCCTCTTCTTGGGGAGCACCTTCGCTCTTTGTCAAAAAGAGCGATGGAACAAATCGTTTGGTCCAAGATTACCGACCCATCAACCAAGCCACCATCCAGAAAAAATATCCGCTTCCCCGGATCAACGATCCGTATGATCAACTTGCTGGATCCACGGTGTTTTCGAAACTCGACTTGAGGTTGGGTTACCATCAGATCCGAGTCCGTGAAGAGGACATTCCGAAGACCGCTTTCATTACGCGCTATGGCTCATACGAGTACACTGTCATGTCCTTTGGCTTGACGAATGCTCCAGCCACTTTCTCCCGATTGATGAACTATATATTCATGGAATACCTCGACAAGTTTGTCGTGGTTTATCTGGAAGATATCTTAATATACTCCAAGAATAAAGGGGAGCATGCTGAACATCTTCGCCTTATATTGGAGAAGCTTAGAGAACACAAACTCTACGCTAAGTATTCTAAGTGTGAGTTCTGGCTTCCTGAAGTAACTTACCTTGGTCATGTGATTTCCAAGGATGGCGTTGCCGTCAACCCCAAACGTATCCAGGCTATTCTTGACTGGACTCCTCCCAAGACTGTCAAGCAAGTCTGAAGTTTCCTCGGCCTTGCCATCTATTGCCGCCGTTTCGTCGAGAACTTCTCCAAGATTGCCAGGCCTCTGACTAACCTGCTTCACAAAGGCGTCAAGTTTGAGTGGACAGATAAATGTCAGGAAAGTTTCCAAGCCCGCAAGGACAAGCTCACTTCTCCCCCAGTGCTTTCTCCGCCTGATACTCAGAAGGACTTCGTGATATATTGCGACGCATCTCGTCAAGGATTAGGTTGTGTCCTAATGCAAGATCGCAAAGTGATTGCTTATGGCTCTCGTCAATTGCGTGCTCACGAAGATAAATATCCAACACATGATCTTGAATTGGCAGCGGTCATTTATGCGTTGAAGCTGTGGCGACATTACCTCGTCGGTAATCGTTGCGAGATCTACACCGACCACCAAAGCCTGAAGTACCTGTTCACTCAGCCCGACCTGAATCTCCGCCAACAGAGATGGCTCGAGACAATAGCCGACTACAACATGGGAATTTCTTACACCCCTGGCAAAGCTAATGTGGTGGCTGATGCCCTGAGTCGCAAAGCCTACTGTAGTGAACTTGAAGTTCAAGTACAACAACCACTTCTGTATGAAGAGCTACGCAAGATAAACCTGGAGATTGTTCCTCAGGGATATGTGAATACCCTTGTTGTTGAGCCGGACCTCGACAGCACAATCAAGTGGATACAAACATGTGACTCTGATGTCGAGAAGATCAAGAAGTATATCGCTAGAGGAAAGCCATCATGCTTCACTGTTGCTGATGATGGTACGTTGTATTTCAAGAATCGTTTAGTGGCCCCTAGGAGTAAGCCCAATCTAAACTTGACCCCGCGCATCATGAAAGAAGCTCATGATACTCCTTTGTCGATTCACCCTGGTAGTACCAAGATGTACCAAGACCTTCGTCAACGGTATTGGTGGTCTAACATGAAGCAAGACATCGCTCGTTATGTTGATGAGTGTGATGTTTGCCGTCGCGTGAAGGCAGAACATCAAAGACCTGCTGGAACTCTGCAACCCCTCTCTATCCCTGAATGGAAATGGGACAAGATTGAAATGGACTTTGTCAGTTTTTTTCCGCGATCACAGAAGGGTCATGATGCGATCTTTGTCGTCATCGACCGATTCTCCAAGGTTGCCCACTTTCTGCCTGTCAAGGAGACGATCTCTGCTAGTCAGTTAGCAGACTTGTATGTTTCCAGAATTGTGTCCCTCCATGGCATTCCGTTGGAGATCAGTTCAGACCGTGGCAGTATTTTCACCTCAAGATTCTGGGATAGTTTCCAAGAAGCTATGGGCACGCATCTGAATTTCAGCACCGCCTATCACCCCCAGTCGCAAGGACAAGTCGAATGAGTTAATCAAGTGCTTGAAGATATGCTGCGAGCTTGTGTCATCTCATTCGGTAAGAAATGGGAGGAATCTCTTCCATTTGCTGAATTCTCGTACAACAATAGCTATCAGGCTAGTCTGCAGATGGCTCCCTTCGAAGTTCTCTATGGACGTAAGTGTCGAACCCCTCTGAATTGGTCAGAAACTGGGGAACGAACCCTCATTGGTCCGGACATTATTCAGCATGCCGAAGATCAGGTTCGCGTTATTCGTGAACACTTGAAAGCTGCTCAGTCTCGTCAAAAGAGTAACTACGACCGCAAGCACAAGGAAATGGTCTATCAACCTGGTGAATATGCGTACCTCCGTGTCACTCCCATGAGAGGCACTCACCGCTTCGGGATCAAAGGCAAGTTAGCTCCTCTCTACATTGGGTCGTTCCGTATTCTTTCCCGGAGTGGACCAATGGCATACCGATTGGAATTGCCGCCGAACCTCTCTCAAGTCCACGATGTATTCCACGTGTCGCAACTCTGACGCTGCTTCAAGGACCCTATTCGCGAAGTGGAACATGATATGATTGAGCTGCAGCAGGACTTGACTTATCAAGAACATCCGAGCCGCATTCTTGATCAGTCTGAACGCAAAACCCGCAACAAGACGACGAAGTTTCTCAAAGTTCAGTGGTCGAACCATTCTGAAGATGAAGCCACTTGGGAACGCGAAGATCGTCTTCGTGAAGAATACCCCGATCTTTTCACCTCTACCACTTAAATTCTCGAGACGAGAATTCTTGTAGTGGGGGAGATTTGTAACACCCTCACTGTCAGTGAACAGTAACCAGGATTACTGTTCATCTCTACTGTTCAAAACTTTTGTTTGATCAACTTGGAACAGTTCAAATTTCAAATTCCACTTTGATGTTCTTGAATGCATGGTGATCATGGACCTTGATCATCTGGAATCAAAACAAGTCCAAGACATTTGAATTGAAATTCAAGCAAACCCTAAATGCCTTTTGTTGAATATTAAAAATATGGTGACAATAAAATCTTTTCCAAAAATCTTGGAACCATTTTTATAAAATCCCAAATAATCATTGGACCATGCCCATGTGATCATTGGTATTTATTGGACTACTGAAAATTGTAAACAATTAATAACAGTAGCAATTCCAGGCCAATTACCCATTTTATTATAAAATAAAATACCCAAAGAGTTTAGAAAAACCCTAATCTTTTTGTGGCACTTTGGTATGGTGCCATACTAATTATGGTGCAAGTGTGGTATTTTACAAAAAATACCCAAGGCATTAAATAAATACAAACAGCAAAGCACAGGTGGGAAAAGAAATAAAATAACTGCTATGGCTATTTGTCGCCTGGGGCAAAGCCCACTGATCTGGCCCACCCGTGCCCCTTTTTCTTTTTTCTTTTTTCCCCCATCTCCCTGCCCGTCCTGTTCCTCTGCTCAGCGCCATGGTCGACCTCGACCAGCTCGCGCCGGGTCGCGACAGTGCTCGGGCGTGGAGCTAGATATTTTCCCCCCTCCGTGAAAAGTGGATCGAACCACCCCTCCTCCCTTCTTCCCCTCGGGCTCGCCTGGTTCTCCCTCTCCCGCCGCTCGCCCGAGCCACCCGTGCTCTGCCGTGGGCGCCGCCGGCGAGTAACCGCGGCCAACGACGCCCTCGGACTGCGATGTGATGTCCTGGCACACACCCTCGCTTGACTCCTTCGTCCCAAGATCGAGTTCGACTCCGGGGCGCTCCGTGCACTGTGAATCTGACCTTCTTCCCCCGCGCGGCTGCCCCCGCCATTGATGGCAGGGAGCTCTGCTCCGACCGCCCCCAACCTCACAGACCGCTCCACGGCCTTCGAGGTGAGCATCCAGTGGCCCCCGACCCATCCCCTCTCCTCCTCATACCCTGTAACGTCGCCGCCGCGTACAAGTGCTCCGGCCGCCGCTAGGTCCCGTCGTGGACGTCACCATTGGCCACCTCCGCTCGAGTTGGTTGCACCACCGGATGCGCGTTGCAGCCCTCGTTCCATTCCACCCAGCCGCCGCTCGAATCGGTCACTAGAGCCCCCTCCCCACTCGTCGCCGACACGGCCACTGGCCACCGCCGGCAAGCTCTGGGTTGAACCAGGGGGGTTCGTCCCACTGACCACTGGGCCCCCTGGCTTAATCAAGCCCTTAATCCCCTTTTAGTTAGTTTAACCACACTGTTAAAATAACCAAAGTGATAACCCCCCTTTGAGACTTACATGTGGGCCCCTGGCCATTTAGAAATAAAATTAACAGATATTTAGCACTGTTACACTTACACCTGGGCCCCACTGCCTTTTTATTAATAAAAATGATTTTTGGTAATTGTTGAGAGTATGACATGTGGGTCCAGGGATATTTAAAATTTAATAAAATGTTTTATAAATAAACAGAGGCTGACATGTGGGTCCCACATGTCAGGCACTGTTTTGGATAATGTTCTGGATAATGTTGTTATAATAATAAAAGAAATTCGGAAGATTATTTAAATGATTTAAAACTTTGAAATTCAATAACTTTTAAACCGTAACTCAGATTCAAAAACTTTATACATGAAAATTGATCAGAAAAATATAACGAATACGAATACGGTATTCGTATACCCACCACACCCCTCTAACACAACGAACATCAACACCCCCCTCCGGTCCGTCTGTCCGATCATTTGTCCGGTACTGATAAAGTATCCGGCTGAATTTATTCCGAACACGAATGTTGTTCAGAATAGTTCAACTAACACGGATACACCACTCTTATGTTTGTCGGATGTCCATGACACCTCCGGCATGAACCCTTCCCCCTCCGGACACCCTGTCCGGTAATCACCCGGAGCCGGTATTTCATCCCCGGATGAATTCCCGCTCCGAGCAACGTGCATTGCACTGTGTTAGAACACCATTAACTTTGCACACGTCATGCTATTCATCTGTTTGCTATGATTGCTTTATATTTACTGTTTCTTCCCCCCTTTGTTCTCCGGTAGACCCCGCTGCTACCGCCGACTACACCGCTGCCGGGTATGACTACTTCGTCGACGACCCTGCCCCTACCCGCGAGCTTCCAGGCAAGCAGAGCCATTCTCTTCCCCAGATATCTCCTACCTTTTCCGTACTTTCTTGCACTAGGCATTGTTACTGCTGCTGCTACGATTACAATCATATTCAATTGCATAGCATGCTTTTGTCGCCCCTTGATGTACCTTCCTTTATCCTATGCTGCCTGTTATAATTATGCATATATTCAGCAGTGAGCCATGCGCATTGTTAGCTAGGACTAGATAGCGGGACGTGATCACTCAAGGGAGTGAACACGGATACAATATATACAACTGCACAGGTACGGTACAAAGCAGACACCGCCAAAGGCCCCTATCTGGGTTATGCCTAGTCACCTCAAGTGTGAGCTATCCAGGAGTAATCCTTGTACTCCACTCGAGGCTTACTTTGTCTTACCGCCATAGGGTCCTGGACAGCGGTTGTCCTTAAAGGTAAGAAGTCGGGCGACCCAACGGTGCCCGCGAGCGGTATATCGTCGGGAACGACAGGGAGGGTACGACCGACGTTACTGGCGTGCTTGGCCCCTCCTCGTATCTCGCGAGAGTTACCAAACCATGAAAGTCGAGCTCTACCAAGAGCACACGCGAGACAAGGTAAGGAGACGGTTCACCTTGTTGGTAACCGCAGTGACTTGGTGGGACGACAGGGCAGGCACCGATGTACTGGTGGACCTGACTGCTGTCGTTGACCACGGGTCGGTTAAGTCGAGGCAACGATAACGGTTGTCACGCAGGTTAATTAAAATGCTAAATGGTTCGGCGGATGTCTTGAGTAGCCTTTTGGATTGTACGCACTACCTACACGTGGGATAAGGAGTGTGGGCTCCCCTGCATCGTAGTCTCGTTCGAGGGTCTTCAGACGTCAGCAGTACCGCGGGTTGATTGCCGGGAAGTAGTGTTGTCTTCTCTTGCTCGAGCGGTGTATTTGTATTTGCTTTGCATTTTCTTCACCGGCCAGTCACGCACCGTGCAGGAGTACGTTCGGGTTAGGGTCCAAAGCCCGGCGTACATAGGATATAGTCCGGCGGATGACCTCTCTGTTGATTGCCGAAGGATGGGCTACTTTGTGTCGGATAGCTTTGGTGGAGCGTTCCCTAACAAGGTTCCCGCCACCCTGGAGATCCGAGCGTCGTAGAGTCACGCCAGTGCACCCCTGCAGGGAAGATTAATCTATTCGAATAGCCGTGCCAAGGTAACAGGACGCTTTATGCTGAAGCTGGATCTTACCACTACGAACTACTACTATTAAATTGTATGGTTCCGGGTCTTCTTCCTCGCAGGGAGTCGAGGAAGGGAACTCGGAGGCATTATTATTATTAATCATTACAACTTATATTATACAATGTTGCAGCAACTTCTGCTTCGTTGTTACTTTATGCTTTATATGAACTGTTGGCTGTTTCTCTTCTCATGCTGCAAGACACGTCAGAAGATGCTAGTCTTCGATAGGCCTAGCTTCTTATCCTTATTCTGATTTCTATCTTGCAGTCCACTATATACAGCCTCCCCTTTCCATTTGATACAAATGCATAAATGCTTAGTAGCGGACGTAAGACTCGCGGGTGTGCTAGATACTCACCCTTGCTTTATTTCCCCTTTTATGTTTCGCCTGATCGGCCGCTGCAGTCGACGTTGGTGCCCAGGAGCAGGAGTCCCCCGGAGGCGGATACTACTACGTCGAGACCCCCGCTGACCAGGACCAGGAGTAGTTTCGGAGGCTCCCAGACAGGAGGCCTTGCCTTTTCGATCTGTATCTCTGATGTTATTTGTGCTAGCCTTCTTAAGGCAAAACTTGACTAACTATGTCTGTACTCAGATATTATGGCTTGTATAACTTATGTATTCGGGTCCGCGTGACCCCCTTTATTGTAACATATTGGTTTATCCTTTTGTGTTTAGTGTTGTGCTGTGATATTCTCACTGTGGCACCCTAATCTCAGCCGTGTACCCTGCGTGTATGATTACTGTACACAGATTGATTTTGGGGGCGTCACACAAGGTTCCCGCCACCCTGGAGATCCGTGCGTGTAGTGTAACACAAGTGCACCCCTGCAGGGAAGATTAATCTATTCGAATAGCCGTGTCCACGGTAACAGGACACTTTATGCTGAAGCTGGATCTTATCACTACAAACTATTATTATTAAACGGTATGGTTCCGGGTTTTCTTCCTCACTGGGATGTCGAGGAGGGGATCTCGGAGGCATTGTTAATTATTACAACTTAATATTATACAATGCTGCAGCAACTTCTGCTGCATTGTTACTTTATGCTTTATATAAACTGTTGGCTGATTCTTACCTCATGCTGCAAGACATCGTCAGAAGATGCTAGTCTTCGATAGGCCTAGCTTCTTACCCTTATTCTGATTTCTATCTTGCAGTCCACTATATACAGCCTCTTCTTTCCGTTGATACAATGCATAATGCTTAGTAGCGGACATAAGACTCGCGGGTATGCTAGATACTCACCTTTGCTTTATTTCCCCTTTTCGCTTTGCCTGATCGGCCGCTGCAGCCGACGTTGGAGCCCAGGAGCAGGAGTACCCCGGAGGCGACTAGTACGACGTCGAGTTCCCCGTTGACCAGGAGTAGTTCGGTGGATCCCAGGCAGGAGGCCTCGCCTTTTGGATATGTATCTCTGATGTGATTTGTGCTAGCCTTCTTAAGGCAAAACTTGACTAACTATGTCTGTACTCAGATATTATGGCTTGTATGACTTATGTATTCGGATCCTCGTGATCCCTGGTATTGTAACATATTTGTTTATCCTTTTGTGTCTAGTGTTGTGCTGTGATATTCTCACCGTGGCACCCTAATCTCAGCCGTGTACCCTGCGTGTATGATTACTGTACACGGGTTGATTTTGCGTCACACCTTCGTGGGAGGCACGAGTCGTGCCTGTAAAAAAATGCACGACGTGCCTCCGCGGGAGGCATGAATTTGCTTTCGCGGAAGGCACATCGCGTGCCGCGGAAGGCACATCGCGTGCCTCTAAAAAAAAGGCACGATCGTGTTTCTAAAAAAAAGGCACGAGTCGTGCTTCTAAAAAAGAGACACGTCCGTGCTTGCGCGAAAGGCACGCTGCGTGCCCAAAACAAGGGAAAAAAGAAACCACCAAATCGCGAAATCACTAAAATTATACAGTACTCGTAGCAACGAACACGTCCACTCCTTTCATGCTTAACAAGTGGCGCTCCATGCGCGCGCCAAGTGGCACTATCTAGCGGTTCCCTTTTCCCCTTGTTTTGGGGCACGCATCGTGCCTTTCACGCAAGCACGATCGTGCCTTTTTTTTACAAGCACAACTTGTGCCTTTTTTTTAAAAGCACGACTCGTGCCTTTTTTTTAAGAAGCACGATCATGCCTCTTTTTTAGAGGCACGCGACGTGCCTCCCACGAAAGTAAATTCGTTCCTCCCGCGGAGGCACGTCCCGCGGAAGCAAAATCGTGCCTCCCGCGAAGGCACGGTCATGCCTTTTTTTCGAACATCAAGACGTTAAGAAAAAGCGTGCAAAAAACGGAAAAACCCAAAAAACCTATTTTAAACAACAAAAATATGTAAAAAAAATATTTTTCGAGGGAACGCTGTGAATGCGACACGTGGCGCGATGTTAGTCTATGGAAGTGTTTACTGGGCCGGGCTGCGAACGAGTACTCTAAAACTAGTGGCTCGCAGATCTTCGCTGTGATGAACACTCTTGTAAAGACATCATTTTTCGTTATTTATCGCTTTTTGGTAGGTATTTTCATTTATTTATTATACATATAAATATTTTTTAGTGTGTAATAAAATACTATTAACCTTATAAAATATAAATAGGTTCAATGTATATTTATTTATTTTATATTAGAAATTTATTCTGTGCCAGTTCAAAAACTGTCTATCGTATAAAGTAAAAATTTAGTTTATATTATAAGTTAAGTTCATTGCACTTCCAAAAAATGATCAATATATATAATCAAAAATTACTATTCATTTTTTATAAAGGTCAACATGTTACAAAATATTCATGATATCAAATAGAAAATTCACTGTATACTAAAACAAGTTCATGATATATTAAAACATTGTTCAAATATATATATAAAATGTTCAATTTATTTTAAGAAAAAATGTTAGTAAAAAGTGGAAAGAAATAAATTTGAACATGAAAACATGAATCGGCCTGCGATTTTACGAACACCGGCGTCAAATAAGATTGGAGTTCTACAACGCCCGTAAGCGTCAAACACCAGAGCTTTATTGAAAGCTCTGGTGTTTGACGCTTACGGACGTTGTAGAATGTGATCCAGAGGAACGAACACTAATTAAATTGTCTGTCTACCTTTTTTTACAGTTGATAAATGATACACTTCATGCATATTATTTATCGTAATTTGGTGTTTTTTTTGTAGTTTCGATTTTTGAAATATTTAATCTTTTAAAATCGTGCGTCGAAATCACGAACCGTTTTAGTCATTGTATTACACATGTTGAGATCTTCGAAACTAGATTCAATGTTAATAGGTTTTAACAGAAAAAATTGTGAGAGGCACGCGCACAATCTTGCCTTTCAGGAAAATATAAAACATACTTTTTTTGTTCAAGAGGTACGGTCCATGACTCTCGCAGATGTAAAGTGTGGCTCCACGAGAGGCAAGATCGTGCATTAGAAAAAAAAACGTATTTTTTCCTTTTCGAGAGGCACAATTGTGCTTCTCATGGACATAAACTTGTGCCTCAAAAGAAACATGATTGTGCTTTCCATAAAATAAAAAATATGTTTTTTTCTCTGTGCAACAAAACGTATTTTCAAAAACCGTGGTAAAAATTACTACTAGAGTTGCTGAGTGTAAGCAATTTATGTGAAGTGGAAAATCTAAGAACCAAATGCAAATACAGATTTAAAAAATAAAAATGCAAAAAATCCACCTCTTGTTGTAAAACTTCTAAATAATATTTTAATAAAAAATCGAATAATGTGTCAAATGGTGAATTCTGAATTCGAACAAGATTTTAAAACATGATATTTTTGAAAAATGAAAAAAAATTAAATAACGTGAATTTTTTTTAGAAAAATGTCAACAAATTTCAAAAAAAATGTTCTTTCTATATGGAAGGATCTGTACTAAAAAAGGTCCATGTATGTTAATTTTTCATTAATTTTAATAAAATTTACATAAAAACTAATATGTACCTTAAAATGCATCATGTTCTAAAAATAAGTTAGAATGTATTTTAAAAGCACCATATATTAAAAATTATATTATGATAAAGGAACTCCAAATTTGACAAAGAGAAAATAAATTAAATTACAAGGATCCGAATCTCAGAAAGAAAAGAGAATAACGATACAAATGAAAAATCAGAAGGGAAAACAGAAAAACAAAACCCTGAGCCGAAAACACGGTAAACGAAAAGAAAAAGGGAAAAAACTTATTTGCCCCAGAGTGATTTAACACTCTTAGTGAGCTGGCCCGTCTCGCTCACGCGTATCAGCGAAGCCGCAACAACACTTGGACGCGGGAATCACTATTTAGCGGGCACCCTTTCGTGCACTCCTGCAAAGGTCACTTTAGTACGCTTTGACCCCGCCACATGTCGCGTTATAATTGTGTCCCACGCGAAGCAACAACTGTGATTGAATTTGTGTCTGCGCTGTGGCTGAAAACTGTGGCCGCACGAAAACTGTGGCTGAATCTGTGTATGCATCGCGTTGTGGCTGAAAACTGTGGCTGTGGGGAAACTGTGTCTGCGATGTGACTAAAAACTGTGGTTGCGCGAAAACTGTGGCTGAAAACTGTGGTTGCGTGGAAATTGTGACTGTGCAAAAACAATGATTGAATATGTCCTGTGTTGTGGATGAAAACTATGATTGTGCAGAAACTATGGCTAAATTTATGTCTATGACTGCGCGTTGTGCGTTCAAAACGTATCACATATCAATCATGAAGGAACAAAAAAAAATTAAAACGCATCAAAACGCGTCACTTGACGCCCATGACCGCCCATGACCTCCCACGGAAGGTAACCTCTACCTTGGACGAATACAAACGTCACATAGGCAAGCGATAAGGCTGGCCTCATTAACGTTCGATCGTTTTTCTCTTTTGGTTTTGCTCTGCGGGTTTCTTCCTTCCTTTTACTTGGAGATTTTCATTCCGTTTTTCTTATTTTACTTTGTTTTCCTTTAGTTCTTTATTGTTTATTTTATTCTCACATGTTATTTTATTTTATTCGTTTTATTTTCAATTGGTTTAAAAATATGTTGAAAATGGTAATGAAATATTTAAATGTTTACAACTTTCAAAAAAATCTAAGTTTTAAACAATATTCATGAATTGAAATTCATAAACTATTTATTTCCCCATTTTAATTTTATTTAACGTTTTAAATTCATGTGTATTCTTAGAAAAATTGTAAGTGTTTTTCAATCTCCTTATAAATTCTATGATATTTTTTCTTGAATCCAGGAACTTTTGAAATTTTATGACATTTTGAAAATTCACAAACATAGTTTAGAATTAGAGAATATTTTTTTGAAATTACACAAACAGTTTTCTCGGATTCAAGAACATTTTCAAACTTTGTGAATTTTTTTTACAAGAAACATTATTTGTGTTCTTTGTATGTAATACAATGTCAGACAGGATGAAACGAAATAATTATTGGTTGCAACACAAGGAAACAACAATAACGACAACAAATAAACACATTGGCAACATGTATTCACCTCTTCCTGATAAAATTCCAAAAACAATGTGACATATCGCTAACATGTACACCCTATGTTTCATAATGTAGTGCATATAAAATTTTTAAAAGGTAGAATTTGGTAAACTTTGACTCAGTTTGTGGAAAAAATATCTATACCTATGATACCAACTTCATATCATAGATGAGTTAATTGCAAAAAAAAATGACATTATATGCATTTAATTAAAATTGCTACCACTTTTTGTTTCCGTCGCAAAAACCTATATGTTTTGTGATTATTTTTTGCAATGTTCACCGATGATAGACTTGGCTCAATTTAAACCGATTTTTTAAAAAATAGGCTCGCTGGTCAGGTTCACCCATCAACACAAACATTTAATCATAGGATGGCAATTTAGAGCGAACGTTCGCTTTAGGACATGGCAAGCGCGAACGTTTTTATGGCAACTTGCAGTACAAATGCATGGCAATTGTAGTACAAACGCATGACAACTTACTCTATCTTTTAGGTTTTATGTCAATCGTGTGCTCTGAATTGCCATGCGTTTGTACTGCAGTTGCCATGCAAATCATTCGTTCTTGTCATGCCCTGAAGCGAACGTTCACTCACTATGATTTTCCTAACCATATTATATTAGACAAAGGGCCCACCCGCTAGTGTCCCATCCAATAAGGATTTTTTTTAAATAGATCACATCCCTCCCCACCCACACAAGTGGGTCAACTAGACATCGTCGTGAGCATGTTGTGCTGCCCACGACCTTCCATCTCCTCCTTTCCTCTCTCTCTCTCTCTCTCTCCCTTGCTCCTCCCCAACACCATTACACACCCTCCCCCGGTCTCTCCATTGACGGCAACAACGGATGCACAACGGGTGTGCAGGGGGTTGCAACGGCACGCAACGGGTTGCGGTCGACGTGAGATAGCGCAACACGATCCATAGAACATTTTTCTTTTTCCTTTTTTCCTTCTTTTTTTTAAAAGAAGGATGACATGTGGGCCATCTGTAGTTTAAAAGTCAATGTTGTTAGATGGATGGTGATAGGTGCTATGTGGAACTGACAAGTGGGGTTGAGTTGTCAAAAATAAAATTAATTTGTCTTAGAAGTTTTGGGATGTTGTTAGAACGTGGTAGCAATTTGAATTCAATGCATATATTGTGGTAGCATTTTGTAATTAACTCATTATTAAATACACCATCAGACATGTTTTCACAATGTATATATTTTTGATATGTACAACTAAATATATTTCTTAAAAAATGCACCAAAATTTGCAAAGCTTGACTTTCATAAAATTTATGCACTATATTATAAGACAAAGGAGGACCTACCAAATTACTTGCTTGAGGCTTGTCGTCTCATACCACACAACATTACATTTGAGTCATCATCTGCCAAGCTCACCGACAAATGAATCTAAGGGTATCTCCAACGCTATCCCCTAAAATGGATACCGTAAATGTCCATGGACCGCATCGTACGTGTTCGCGGATGTGATACGGGAGGCAACCATCCAACCGTATTTATTAAAGCCAAAAATAAAGGTGGAACAAATAGATTTAATGTGCATATTATATGAAATGTTGTTATTGAGAAGAGAGAGAAAGGAGAAAGAAGGATCACATGCTAGCTTTTGATTGCGGAGGTTGGGCATGCGGATGTCCGGACTCCCGTAAAGCCCTCCAACATAGGTTTCGATTTGCAGAAAATCAGATATGCGAACGGGTCCACGAACGAATACATGTCCGCATTGGATGGCAAAAGTGACCCGAAAAACTAGGTCTGAACCATTACGAGAAGATTGAAGGACCGCATTGAAGATGCCCTAACTCTCTGTGACGCCCCCAAAATCAGACCGTGTACAGTAATCATACACACAGGGTACACGACTGAGATTAGGGTGCCACGGTGATAATATCACAGCACAACACTAAACACAAAAGGATAAACAAATATGTTACAATAGAGGGGGTCACACGGACCCGAATACATAAGTCATACAAGCCATAATATCTGAGTACAGACATAGTTAGTCAAGTTTTGCCTTAAGAAGGCTAGCACAAATCACATCAGAGATACAGATCGAAAAGGCGAGGCCTCCTGCCTGGGATCCACCGAACTACTCCTGGTCAACGGGGAACTCGACGTCATAGTAGGCGCCTCCGGGGTACTCCTGCTCCTAGGCTCCAACGTCGGCTGCAGCGGCCGATCAGGCAAAACAGTAAAGGAAATAAAGCAGGTGAGTATCTAGTATACCCGTGAGTCTTACGTCCGCTACTAAGCATTATGCATGGTATCAACGGAAAGAAGAGGCTGTATATAGTGGACTGGAAGACAGAAATCCAGAGAAAGGGTAAGAAGCTAGGCCTAACGAAGACTAGCATCTTCCGACGATGTCTTGCAGCATGAGGTAAGAATCAGCCAACAGTTTATATAAAGCATAAAGTAACAATGCAGCAGAAGTTGCTGCAACATTGTATAATAATAAGTTGTAATAATTAACAATGCCTCCGAGTTCACCTCCTTGACATCCCCGCGAGGAAGAAAACCCGGAACCATACAGTTTAATAATAATAGTTTCTAGTGGTAAGATCCAGCTTCAGCATAAAGCGTCCTGTTACCGTGGACACGGCTATTCGAATAGATTAATCTTCCCTGCAGGGGTGCACTTGTGTTACGCTACACGCACGGATCTCCAGGGTGGCGGGAACCTTGTTAGGGAACGCTCCACCAAGGCTATCCGACACTTCATAGCCCATCTTTCAAACTCAACAGAGAGGCCATCCGCCGGTCTAAATCCTAAGTACTCAGGGCCTTGGACCCCAACCCTGACGTACTCCTGCACGGTGCGTGGGTGGCCGGGAAGCCGTAACAAAAACAACACAGCTCGAGCAAAGAAGACAGCGCACTTCCCGGCAATCAGCCCGCGGTACCGCTGACGTCTGAAGAGTCCTCGGACGACACTACGAAGCAGAGGAGCCCATAAACTCGTAATTCCCACGGGTAGGTAGTGCGTACATGGTATATAGCCAACTCAAGACATTCACTGAACCATTTAGCATTTTAATTAACCTGCGTGACAACCGTTATCGTTGCCTCGACTTAACTGACCCGCGGACAACGACAGCAGCCAGGACTGTTGGGGTTCGCAGCAGAAAACACAAATTTTTCCTAACTGGCGTTCCCTTAACCCAAGATCTAGCTAGCCGTATTACCGTAACAGATAGTAGTGCGGAAATAACATACCTCGGGGTGTAGTCCGTTGCGCGGGAAACGTTCCCGCAAACGTGGTTGATGTAGCCGATCAAGTTTCACAGCCCCCTGGCTGTGTTGAGCACCCGGATGGGTGTAGTGCCACACGTGCAGCACCTCGTAGTACTCGCACACATACGAGACTCGATGACGACCTCCGTTCTCCGATCCAGCTGAGGGGGGGGGGAAGCAGACCTCCGGACGGAGCTTCGGCAGCACGACGACCTCCGATTCTAGCAGAGAGGTCTCAATTCCACTACAGGCTCACACTAGGGAGCCCACCGTGGAAGAGACCAGAGAGGGGAGGAGACCGGAGAAAACCGATCTTAATTCGGAGTTATATTTATTTTCTCACGAATTTCTGTGTATTAATTATGTGCACCCTGCCTGTCTTTATATAGGCTGGGGAAGGGAGTCAACCCACCTCCCCTAGCAATGTGGGACTAAACCCTTTGCTAGGAGGTGGCCGGCCAAGGGGGGAGAGGGGGCGCACCCCTCATGGGCCCTAGGGCCCATGGCGCCTCCCCCCCCTTTTCTTTTCTTTTTCTTTTCTCCCTTTAATTCCTTAATGGGCCTTTTTCTCCACTAAGGCCCATAGCACATATTAATTAGAAATAAAATGATTTTAATTATTAATTCAATTAATTAATAACTAAAACATATTATTCCATCTCCCGGTGCTCCGGAAACACTTCCGGCTCACTCCGAACTTGTTTCGGTTCAATACGGTACTCCTCCGATATTGTCTCCTTAATTCTCTGGTTGCTCCGATGGTTCCGAAAAGGTCTCCGATTTCATCGAGCCCTTAAGTGTGTTACCCTATGGTCCGAGAACACTCCAGTCATGACCGAGCAGAGGCAACACTCAATGATCATCAGCGGGACCTGGATGCCCATAATGACCCCTGTGCATTCCGGATATCAACACCGATTGGACCTTACGCCGTATAGCATTCCCTTTGTCAGCGATACTGGATTGTTCCGAGATTCGATCAATGACATCCTATGTCTGGTTCAATCTCGTTCCGAACTAAATCCTTATTCACTCGTTCCCGTGATATTCATCCCCGTGACCCAGTCACACGCTGCGCAGCTTCATGGATGGAATCTCACCGAGTGGGCCCTGAGTATCTATCCATCATATGGATTGACAAATCCCGCTCTTGTAAACAATACTCCTCAACGTATCTCCACGGAATACCTAAGATACAACCGTTATGACCCGCATATTTCAGTCAGGTGGTGGGATGTAAGTCAAAGCATCCGGGAAGACAGTGATTATGCACGTACTCACGGTCAAAGGAACGGTCTACCACGTTCTGTAATTACAACACTGAACCTTCATAAGATTTGATCATGCTGTAATGCTTACTTTGGGTAATGTTCATCACGTCACTTAACCAGTGAGGTGACCTCATAGTCAAGAGACTTAATTGTCCATGATCGCGAAACCACGATCATCATGTTGACCATGAACTAGTTATCGAAGTAGAGGCTAACTAGGAACTCTGGGTGTTTCTATACGACACCTGCATCATTGTTTCACTGATGCAGTTCTAGCACGGTATGAAACTGGTTATGAACTTGCTTAGATATATTGGAATAATCATATATTATTTGCCTCTAGAGCATATATCCAACAGTCTCCCACTTGCACTAGAGTGCTAATAATCTAGCCGCATTTTTCCGATCATAATCATCTTATCACATAAGTGTTTCATTGATCATGCACGCTCATGGAAGAGGGTTCGTCAACGAACTGCACCAATTCAGATTCGTATGTTTCCTTTGCAACTGGTACAGGTCAAAAACTCTTTTGACATACCACTCATTATCATATAATGGTTGGATATAAGTTTCGCGGGAGAGTGAGACTATTATTTCACAGTATCCTCCAATGATCTCTTGGTTCAGTCTTTAGAAGACTCATCCTTAGTCATATATACTGGGAAATACACTCAGCCAGAAGTCCAATACTTCTAACGCTAAACTTTTATCCACACGTCTACTTTCTTAAGTAGTATTATGTTTGTAGTACCGTGAATTTTGCTCACATTTCTTTCATGTCTTTGGTGATGTCTCTAATTCCATATAGACCCATAATATGGCTTGCAATTGTAATCTTGCATTACATTCAAGTCTATTATCCTTTCTATATTTTAGAGAATAGTCCTCAGTATGCCTCTCTATACTGAATGCATGGACTTTATTCAGATTCTGTGTTTTACTCCTAAAGCACATCGGAATCTGTTCTTCTTTCAAGAACTTTTGAGTCATTCTGTTTGTTGGATTCACAATGCATGTTATATGGTAGAATCATATGTCAAGAACATATGAGATCACATGTCCAGTACATGGTGCATCTCTATTCTTCCATCAAGACATTGCTTGTGATATTTTGGATTTCATCCATTATATAATTTCTAGCCACAAGAACCTGTTTCTTGTCTAGAAGATTATTCCAACCTTCACTTCGTTTCATTATCCGTATCTTAATCTACTCATATAGATTTCAACGTGTAATGTGTTGGTATTTCATATAAAAGAAGATTCTTGCAATCTTTGTATTTTATTTGCCTTATGCTCTATATATATCATAATGCACATATGTATATAAGACGATTCTCTATATACACAATCAATGCATATCCATATATATATACATATGAGATCATTCTTCACACATATCAATGCATATATGTTTGAGACAATGATCCTGCTCCCACTCAAATATATCCATCTTATACTCATATATTTGTGGTTCAGCTTTCATCAAGTCATTTTATTGTTCACTATGTCTCACATAATGACAAAGCTTCCAAAGCTCCCACTCAGAAAATGCCCTCTGCATTCCAAGTTTCAGGGAAGTCTTCAAAGCTCCCACTCAGTTTCATGAAACTGCAGGCCCACTCAATATTTTGGTCATCACAAAATCACTTGATCAAATCAAGTTTGAGGGTTCCTGTCTTGAGGTACTATAGTCCATCCTTTTAACGAAGTAACCTTCATCTTGCCCATTACAATTCCCTTTCAAATCCAAATTTGACTGAGATCCAATTTCAGGCTATGGTCCATCGTAGTGTAAATGAAATATTTTATTGATTAAAGCATTCCTACGTTTCCGTAGTCAATCACCATTGAACTTTGGTCATAACCAAGTAATGCCTTATGTCCATTACATTATTCTCAATAACTCTCCAGTTTGTCGAGAATATGAAATAACCGATTTATTTCACGGGACGTGAGCCATCCTTAATGTAACTCAATATTATTTCATTTCTCCTCGTGTTCTAGGCTACCATCATTCCTTTGTGTCTTCAAGCAATATTATTCCCTTATTGTTTTATTAAGAAGACTCATGATTATTGTTCTGTACTGAACGTATTCATGATAACCTTCTAAATTTAACAATGGCTTCAACTCATATACCAAGATCAATCATCTTTGGCATATCCTTCCTTATGCAGTGTCATTACAGCGGAACATGCTTCCGTTGCAATACTCTGATATTCTGAAGGCAAGGTCCAATACCCCGGTCAAAGTTTTCATTATCTCCCATTGGATCTGTGTCGAGATACTTTTCTCGTATTACCAAATAAGCAACACAAATTTTGCTATTCGGGGAGAATATGTAATTTCAATTGCTCGTAGTTTTATTACAAAGAAATCCTTTCTTTTAAGAAACCTTATAACACCATCAGTTATGGAGCTATCATGTCTCGTTTAGAATCAGGATGGTTTCCTATTCATGAAGTGGGTGTTTTAACTTAATGAATTAAACAATCTTATTCGACAATAACTATAGTGCTAGGGGAAAGAACGTTTAGACCATACTACGGTTTAGTATGACTACGAATGGTTTAAGTAGTCTAGCACTTTCAACTTCCATCGTAGTTTGTGGTACAACTTCCACAAGTCTCCCATTATGTCAATATCAATACTTTTCACTCAGGATCGTAGCGTAGTGATATGTATCCTTGTATTCACACTTCTCACTGTGATTCCCAGATCTCAGTTTTATGATCTCAATTGAATACAACTTTCAATTAATCATATGAAGTCTTTAATGATAACTCACATGCCCATTCTACATCATTTATGTATAATGATTGGCACAAGTTCTACTTGCTAGAACCTTGTCATGATTATATTTATTGCAGAGGTTCATAGATCGTGTATCTAATCCATCTCATGCAATCAAGTTATGATTCTTCCTTCGATAATGATCTCACAAGTTAATAGATCATGCATTTAATGAATTCATCAGTTATGAAGTCACCTCATGCAATCAGATCTTTGACTTGTTATAATCAAGACAACTTCATCATTAAACATTGAATATTTCTTGACAATAATAGTAGTATTATAAATGCTTTCTATCATATCATAAATCAAGACGTAATCAAAGTATAAGCACACTTTTATTCATAGAGATGGAACAACTGACTTGTCTCATTACATGAATAACTTTGTCTCGCGAGATGCAAGACACACAACTAAGTGTTCATACTATAATGATTACATAAGATTTATCTAATACTCTAAGTATCTCCTATGATAGATGTCTCGGTGGAATCCATGCTGGCCATCAACTGACTTGATGTCCATCAATCCTTGATTTCACCTCTTCCTGTCCATGCAACAGCAGGTCCTGTTTTCATAAAACAGAATAAGTATCAAATACTCATTTACTGCATCTGTTGTATAAGGGAGTAAACATTTATAAAGTATATCAAGTATATACCTTCTCCATCGACAACTTCTCCTTCAATGGGTTCGACCTCCAGGTACTGAAGTCTATCCATGAAGTCAGAGAACTCGAGGCTTTCACCTCTGCCGACATAGCCATAGACATGGTCTGTATAGCTCGGTGGAAGCGAGTGTAACACCGTGTATATCGTAGACTCATGTGTGGTCTCATAGTCAAAGTCATCTACGAGGCTCAGATGTATCTCATGCATCTTGGCCAAGTGTGCCTTCAGGCAAGAGCCTTCTTCCAGCTTTGTAGAGAGAAACTCACTTTCTAACTCAAATCTGGCAACTCTAAACTGATGCAAGTTTGATGACTTCAGCTCATCGATCATATCGTATGTATCCAAATCAGCATACTCCTCACGCAAATGTTGCGGAATGCTGGTTTCTATGATACCCTTGGCTATGGCATATGTCCTACGACGATAATGATAATCAATCGCCGCTTGTGCATCCATGTCGTTTTCTGGAGGGTTTCCCACATGCCTTTTAGTTAAGAATGAAAGGTTGATTCTTTTGAGCACGGCTCTAAGGCGTAAGTACCAACTAATGAAGTTTGACCCATTTTCTTTAAGTCTTTCACCATGTAAGAAGGAAACCATTTCAAGGTACTGGGTATTATCTATTTTCTACAAACATAATTGCAAGGAACACAATTAAGACTAGTTCACAACAATGAGTTCATATAATCATATGAGCTCACACCAAAACATTTCATCCCTAGGAAGTTTTAGTGATTACATGATCCAGATTCACTGCCCGACCTCGAATATCACACGGCCGACGGGTCAGTTTCAAAGGTAGACAACAACTTGTGCGATCACATTATCTTATATATACTGTGACTCATGCTCGATCTTTCGATCTCTAGTATTCCGAGGCCATATCTGCATATGCTAGGCTCGCCAAATTAACCTCCATGTTATATGCTGCTCAGCAAGGCCATATTTTCATATGCCAGGCTTGCCGAACCCAACCTCATGCGAACTCCATTGAATATGTAGGACAACTCCGGTATGTACGGAGCATCAAGCCATATGGGAGAACCTTCCAGGTGGTGCACACTTCGGTAGAATACTTGTGTTTGGCTTTGTTAAGGGATCATCTTATCACATGCTACCGTCGTGTATCTTATACTAGCAAGTTTTAAGATGTCTGGGCTATGGCAACACTAAGTCTACAGTGTCTCCATTTTAGTTTGTTTTATGATGACGATTACTACTTATTAGTAACACATAGCAAAAGCTATCACTACATCACAAACAAACAAACAAACGATAGCCCCCACTTTGCAATACAAGGTTTAGACGGTCTAGTTGTATATTGCAAGTTTTACGTGGCTGCTAGGGCTTTCATAGTTAAACAGGTTTTAACCTACGAGTCGACCACAACGTCAACCATACGATTGTCTCTATTATACCCCGCACGGGGCCCTCCGTTGCAAATGCCACATTCGCTAAAGTAGAGAGACAGACACCCCCCTAGCCACTTTATACGGTACAAGCCGTATGTCAAGCGTGGAACCAGTCTCGCGTAAGAGTACGCGTAAAGTCGGTCGGGGGCCGCTTCATCAAACAATGCCGCAGATATGAACAAGTGCACGTGAGAGGGTAACAATCATACAATCAACGCCCACATCCCCGATGTGTTCTATCCGTACAGTAATACTAAGCATAGACCTAGCTCATGATACCACTGTTGGGGTTCGCAGCAGAAAACACAAATTTTTCCTAACTGGCGTTCCCTTAACCCAAGATCTAGCTAGCCGTATTACCGTAACAGATAGTAGTGCGGAAATAACATACCTCGGGGTGTAGTCCGTTGCGCGGGAAACGTTCCCGCAAACGTGGTTGATGTAGCCGATCAAGTTTCACAGCCCCCTGACTGTGTTGAGCACCCGGATGGGTGTAGTGCCACACGTGCAGCACCTCGTAGTACTCGCACACATACGAGACTCGATGACGACCTCCGTTCTCCGATCCAGCGGAGGGGGCGGAAGCAGACCTCCGGACGGAGCTTCGGCAGCACGACGACCTCCGATTCTAGCAGAGAGGTCTCAATTCCACTACAGGCTCACACTAGGGAGCCCACCGTGGAAGAGACCAGAGAGGGGAGGAGACCGGAGAAAACCGATCTCAATTCGGAGTTATATTTATTTTCTCACGAATTTCTGTGTATTAATTATGTGCACCCTGCCTGTCTTTATATAGGTTGGGGAAGGGAGTCAACCCACCTCCCCTAGCAATGTGGGACTAAACCCTTTGCTAGGGGGTGGCCGGCCAAGGGGGGAGAGGGGGCGCACCCCTCATGGGCCCTAGGGCCCATGGCGCCTCCCCCCCCTTTTCTTTTCTTTTTCTTTTCTCCCTTTAATTCCTTAATGGGCCTTTTTCTCCACTAAGGCCCATAGCACATATTAATTAGAAATAAAATGATTTTAATTATTAATTCAATTAATTAATAACTAAAACATATCATTCCATCTCCCGGTGCTCCGAAAACACTTCCGGCTCACTCCGAACTTGTTTCGGTTCAATACGGTACTCCTCCGATATTGTCTCCTTAATTCTCTGGTTGCTCCGATGGTTCCGAAAAGGTCTCCGATTTCATCGAGCCCTTAAGTGTGTTACCCTACGGTCCGAGAACACTCCAGTCATGACCGAGCAGAGGCAACAGTCAATGATCATCAGCGGGACCTGGATGCCCATAATGACCCCTGTGCATTCCGGATATCAACACCGATTGGACCTTACGCCGTATAGCATTCCCTTTGTCAGCGATACTGGATTGTTCCGAGATTCGATCAATGACATCCTATGTCTGGTTCAATCTCGTTCCGAACTAAATCCTTATTCACTCGTTCCCGTGATATTCATCCCCGTGACCCAGTCACACGCTGCGCAGCTTCATGGATGGAATCTCACCGAGTGGGCCCTGAGTATCTATCCATCATATGGATTGAAAAATCCCGCTCTTGTAAACAATACTCCTCAACGTATCTCCACGGAATACCTAAGATACAACCGTTATGACCCGCATATTTCAGTCAGGTGGTGGGATGTAAGTCAAAGCATCCGGGAAGACAGTGATTATGCACGTACTCACGGTCAAAGGAACGGTCTACCACGTTCTGTAATTACAACACTGAACCTTCATAAGATTTGATCATGCTGTAATGCTTACTTTGGGTAATGTTCATCACGTCACTTAACCAGTGAGGTGACCTCATAGTCAAGAGACTTAATTGTCCATGATCGCGAAACCACGATCATCATGTTGACCATGAACTAGTTATCGAAGTAGAGGCTAACTAGGAACTCTGGGTGTTTCTATACGACACCCGCATCATTGTTTCACTGATGCAGTTCTAGCACGGTATGAAACTGGTTATGAACTTGCTTAGATATATTGGAATAATCATATATTATTTGCCTCTAGAGCATATATCCAACAAGGACCACCAGTACATCGGTGCCTGCCCCGTCGTCCCACCAAGTCACTGCGGTTACCAACAAGGTGAACCGTCTCCTTACCTTGTCTCGCGTGTGCTCCTGGAGGAGCTCGACTTTCGTGGTTTTGGTAACTCTCGCAGCCAACAATCAGGGGCCAAGCACACCGGTACACTGGTCGTACCCTCCCTGTCGTCCCGTCGCAATACCTCTCGCGAGCACCGTTGGGTCGCCCGACTTCTTACCTGAAGGACAACCGTTTACAGGACCCTATGGCGGCAAGACAAAGTCAGCCTCGAGTGGAGTACAAGGATTACTCCTTGATAGCTCACACTTGAGGTGACTAGGCATAACCCAGATAGGGGCCTTTGACGGTGTCTGCATTGTACCGTACCTGTGCAGTTATAATATTTGTATCCGCGTTCACTCCCCCGAGTGATCACGGCCCTCTATCTAATCCTAGCTAACAGTGCGCAGGGCTCACTGCTGAATAATGCATAATAATAATAGGCAGCATAGGATAAAGGAAGGCACATCAAGGGGCGACAAAATCAGGCTATGCAATTGAATAGGATTGTAATCGTAGCAGCAGCAGTAGCAATGCCTAGTGCAAGAAATGTACGGAAAGATAGGCGATATCTGGGGAAGAGAATGGCTCTGCTTGCCTGGAAGCTCGACGCTAGTAGTAGGGTCGTCGACGAGGTATTCGTACTCAGCAGCGGTGTAGTCGACGGCAGCAGCGGGGTCTACCGAAGATTAAGGGGGGAAGAAACAGTAAATACAAAGCAAGCATATACAACCAGATGCATGACATGATAGATGAAATGTTAACGGTGTTCTAACGCAGTGCAATGCAATATGCTCGGAGCGGGAATTCATCTGGGGATGAACTACCGGCTCCGGATGATTACCGGACAGGTGTCCGGAGGGGAAAAAGATCAAGCCGGAGGTGTCGTGGGTATTGGACAAACATAAGGGGGGGTGTATCCGTGCTAGTTGATCTATTCCGAGAAACATTCGTGTTCGGAATAAATTCATCCGGGCACTCTAACAGTACCGGACAAATTATCGGACTACCGGTCCGGAGGGGGAACGGTTCCATGTTCGTTGTGTTAGAGGGGTGTGATAGGCATACGGATAGCGTATTCGTATTCGTTATATTTTTCTGATCAATTTTCATGTATAAAGTTTTTGAATCCGAGTTACGGTTTAAAAGTTATTTAATTTCAAAGTTTTAAATCATTTAAATGATTTTCTGAATTTCTTTTATTATTTATTCAACATTATCCAGAACATTATCCAAAACATTATCCAGAACATTGCTGACATGTGGGACCCACATGTCAGCCTCTGTTGTTTATAATACATTTAATTAAATCAGAAAATGCCTCTGGACCCACCTGTCAGCCACTGGAATTTCTTATTAAATCATTTAAATAATAAGCTGACAAAGGGGGCCCAGGTGTCATTGACTCCAGTGCTAATTAAACATGTTTAATTAATTTAATGACCAGGGGACCCACATGTCGGTGACTGTGGGGGGTTTATTATTCAGTTAAACTTCTCAGTTGATCTAACAGAGTAATTAGCCGGGGGGGTCCACTGTCAGTGGCCCATTAGGGGTGAGATTAACCCTTAACGACAGATCTGACGAGGGGGGCCCGTCTGTCATCCTCACCGGAGGGCTCACCGGAGCCCGTCGCCGGCGAGGTCGACGGCGCACGCGCTACAGGCTACGGGAGAGGGCGTGGTTAGTACCAATCGACGCGGACGACCACTGGGAGGAGTTTGGTGGCGGTGCGGTGGCTTGGGGTGGACAGGTACGAGCTCGAGCTCAACAATGGCGGAGGGGGTTCTCGGGCTCCAATGGCACTTTGGTACAGGCGAGGGAATCGAACGCTCTACGGGGTGGGATCGACCCTATGGTCCATGGGGAGCACGCGGGTGTCATTGGCGTGAGCTGGGACGGACTACGTCGACGACTACGACGACGAGCCACGGCGGCCGGAGCGAGCTCCAAGGGGGAAAAGACTACGACGCTATCGGGACTCAACGGGCAGTTAGCGACGAACGGGGAGCTCACCAGGAGCACGACGGATGTGGCAGCGGGCTAGATGCGGGCTTGTTGTGGCCGGAATTCGTCGCGGATCCCGCCGGAGCCGAAGACGAAGGCGGTGAAGTAGCGCTCGATGTGGTGGACTCGGGCTCGATTCCTCGCGGTGGGTGAGGTAGTCGACGGTGATGCGGCTCCTGGACAACACGGCGAGGCGGCGTGAGCACGTTGGCCGCGCTTGGCCACGGCAATGGCGACGACGGCCCGCGGTGGCTTTTCCCCGCGGCGTGAGAGAAGAGGAGGGGAAGAAGAGGGGGAGGGTGTCCAGGGGGTCGGGGGCGTCGCCCTTATCGCGTCGGCGCCGAGAGGGAGCAGGTGGAGCAGATTATATATTTCCTACGTTCAACCGTGCAAGTGACAAGGCAGTAATGACGAAGATCGACGAAAGGGATGCAACAAGGAAAACCGGTATGAACTCTTCTTGTTTCTACTTTTGTACATATGCTTGTACTTATGATTTAGAGACCAGCTTGTAGCGACATAGTGCTATGTTTACAATGCTTTCCCAGTGTTCATGCTTTCCTTGTGGCCAATCTCAAATAGCTAGAGTACGTAATGTGTTGTTGAAATGATTTACATGCATTGCATTGTTCATAGTTTAGCATACTGAAGTGGTATTTCCCTTTGGAGAATTCTTGGATTGACTTGGCACATGCTTACACATGTTTATGACTGAAAAGTCTACTTTGCCTTGATGATCTTTGAATTTCAGAATAGTTGTATCATCTTCTTGCCCAATTCAATATTACTTTGTCGCTCTGCATGATTATGACTGTTATTGCTCTCTAGTTTGTCGCTTCCCAGTCTTTTGCTATCCTTCGCTCGCACTAAGCGGAATTCTGCTTGTGCATCCAAAATTCTTGAAACCAGTTTTTCCATATGAGTCCACCATACCTTCCTATGTGGTATTTACCGGCCATCCCAACAAAGACTTTCTTGTACCATCTCGAAATTATTCAAAAACACTCCTGTGTTGTGCCTTTGTTTTAGCTCATGAGGAAGTAGTAGGTAATTCATGACCGTCTTATGTTAGACATGTTTTATTCCGGGATTGCTTGTCTAGTCTGCAAACCCCTAATACGAGGAGGGACTGGCATGAGTGCGCCCAGCTCACAAAAGATAATCACAACCAACAAACCCTCCTTCACGCTTTGTCTATGAGAAATCAGAAAACTTTGGCAGTGATAAACAAAGGAGATTAAGGGGATGTGATCGTCTCCATCTTGGGAGTCGTTCCTCGAAACATGTCTAGCGTAAGAGGTGATTGAATTGTGTACTAGCATTCGTTGATGAATCATGCACCTCCCAAATTTTTTTATCTCAGTTTTCAAAACCAAGAGATCTGGTACATGTTTAGTCTTTGCTTCCAACCACGGGTTTTCAACCTTTCCATCAAATTCCACGGTTCGAGAGTCTCCACCTTCTTTCGTCAAAGCACCAACTAGGAGAGCATAATTGTCATTTTGAGTGTAATGTGCATTGTCCCAAAGTACTACATTGTCTTTTGCATGATTGTGGTATTATTTATTCTAAAGTTCTTAGTTCTAGTCTCCTTTAAAACTCTGGAGGAGTTTCTGCATTTATGTTTTGCTTCACTCATGGAGGCTAGTGAAATACCACTCTAGTATGTTCAAGCTTTGTGCATGCTAGTCTTGTCTTGATTTCCAGTAGCATATTATTTACTTTTAGTTGTTTGTGATCGATCACTTGAAAGAAGGATTGCTTCGTGCATTGTCCTCATAGCATTGTTTTGATACTCGCTAAATTCTTTTCGTAGTACATGCTTATATACATTCATTGAAGCAAAAGAGTTTGTCAAAGTTTTCTTTGTCGCGTTCAGTTTGTTGTAGTGAATTGCTTGATGACAAGAAATATGCTAAGCTTGGGGGAGTTGATACGTCTCAAACGTATCTACTTTTCCAAACACTTTTTCTATTGTTTTGCCCTCATTCTTGCATGATTTGGACAAAACTAACCCGGACTAACGTTGTTTTCAGCAGAGCTGCCTGTATGGTTTTATTGTGCGCAGGAAAATGGATTTTTGGACGTCTCAGAAAATTCCGAGAAAACACAGAAAATCCACGCAACCAAAGGGCCACTGTGCCATAAGTGGGACCAGAGGGCAGCCAAGGGGGGCCCAGGCGCCCCCCTGGCGCGGCCAGGGGTGGGGCCGCGCCCTCTGGCCGCCTAGGGGCCTCCCCCCTCCTCTGGTGCCCTATCGAGGCTCCTATTTATTCTCGTGATGGAGAAACCCCGAAACAGAAGTTGTTTTCCCAATTCGCGTCACGGAGCCGTCGCCACCCACTGTTCTTCTCCGGGAGGGCTAATCTGGAGGTTGTTTTGGCCTCCGGTGAGGGGAGATCATCTCCATCGTCATCATCATCACCACTCCATCCTCCCTCCATGACTTCTCCATCCATGTGTGAGTAATTCCCTGCTGTAGGAAAAGGGGATGGTAGGGATTGGAGGAGTTAGATCATGTAATAGTTTATCCGATTGTTGGGGGCATGTTGCCTATCATCTAGATTGTTGTTTATCATCTCTGCTTCAACTTGTTGATCTTATTGCTTGTCACTTTGGGCCCGAGTGCCATGATTTCAGATCTGAACCCTTTGTGTTTGCATGAATATATTTGTGTTCTTGATCCTACCTATGAGTTGTATGCACCTGTTATAGTCCGGAACCGGCGATCCCAAAGGTGACAGCTTGGGACACCAAAGTGGATGGACTATAGTTTGAGGATTCCATGTATCCATTGATTGTTAATGCTTTGTTCCGGTGCTCTTTGACAGGAGCACCTTAATCTCCATAAGTTCCTTTTGGCCCCGTTCGTAGCGGGATGGTAGGACAAAAGATGTTGTGCAAGTTCTTATTGCAAGCACGTACAAATACCATGGGGTACATGCCTGATGTTTGATTTATGCCTAGATGATCATTGCTTTTCTATGTGCCTTGCCCCAAGTTAAATACATGATGTATCTTATCCATGCAGCGCCCAACCATCCATCTCCCTAGCCTACAATGTTTTTAATTCTGCTGGTTACTAGTTGTTTGCTTTTTCTGTTTTACTGTCGCTATTTCACCACCACAATTACCATTGCTATCACCACTTCCATATCGCAGTTACTACTAATATCTTGTTGCAAGTAAGTGTATCTCAGGTGCAGTGGAACTGACAACTCCACTGTTAAAGCTTATGGATATTCTTTGGATCCCCTTGAGTCGAATCTATAAATTGGGTTATTCTTACCCGCGAAGACTATCTCAATCCCTTGCAGTTGTGGGTTATCAGAACCTCAGAGGCATTGCTAATTATTACAACTTACTATTATACAATGCTGCAGCAACTTCTGTTGCATTGTTACTTTATGCTTTATATAAACTGTTGGCTATTCTCTTCTCATGCTGCAAGACTCGTCGGAAGATGCTAGTCTTCGATAGGCCTAGCTTCTTGCCCTTATTCTGATTTCTACCTTGCAGTCCACTATATACAGCCTTCCCTTTCCATTTGATACCAGTGCATAAATGCTCAGTAGCGGACGTAAGACTCGCGGATATGCTAGATACTCACCTTTGCTTTATTTCCCCCTTTTTGTTTTGCCTGATCGGCCGCTGCAGTCGACGTTAGATCCTTGGAGTCCAGGAGGAGGATATCCCCGATGCCGACCACCGCAACGTGAAGATCCCCGATGCCTTCTACGACGTCGAGTTCCTCGTTGACCAGGAGTAGTTTGGAGGTTCTCAGACAGGAGGCCTCACCTTTTCGATCTGTTGTTATTTGTGCTATCCTTCTTAAGGAAACCTTGTATTCTTGTGTCTGTACTTAGATACTATTGCTTCTGCTAACTTTGTGCTCTCGAGCTGTTGTATTTGAGCCCTCGTGGCCCCTGGCTTGTATGAAACAACTTGTATTATTTTATTTGTAGAGTTGTGTTGTGATATCTCACCGTGAGTCCCTGATATGTCCCAAACGTATCTATAATTTCTGCTTGCTCCATGCATGTTTTGTGTGACTTTGCCATGTTTTGCTTGAACTTTCATACACTTTTGAGCATATTTGGACTAATCTATTAACCCAGTGCACCCACCTGCCAATTGTTGTTTTCTGCTGTTTTTGTATTTCAGGTTTTCCGGCCATTAAAAGTGCTCCAAAAAATCCGGAAAAATAAGATAAAAATCAGCGACTCGGATGCTTCCGAAATAACCAAAGCAGCGGAGGGGGGCCACCACCAGGAGACCAGGAGGGTCCCTGGCGCGGCCCCACCCTAGGCCGCGCCAGGAGGCCTCCTGGCTGCCTGGTGGGTCCCCTCGACACCCCCCTCCGCCTATATTTAGCCCTCGGGGTGGAAACCCCTAATGTCGATCTCTTTTCCGCGATCTCGCCTCTGTACCGCCGCCGCTGCCGCTTCAAGATCGGGGCTGCCTGGAGAAGCTGCTCCGGCACCCTGCCGGGAGAAGCTACCCCCTCCGGGAGACCATCCATAGCCATGGACACCTCCCGTATGTACCATGAGTAGTTCCCCTTGGACCATGGGTCCGTGATCAGTAGCTATGTGATGTTCCTCTCCCCTCTTTGTGCCTCCACTTTCGAGACCTCGTGAGCTGCCTCACATGATCGAGGCACCTTTGTAATTTTCTGCCGTCACTACTAGGGAATGCCCTTTTAGTGGCGCCCTTTTTTTATGTTTAGTGGCACATTAGGGATGCGCCACTAACTACAAGCCACTAATAAGGGCTTAGAGGTGGCGCATTCTGGATGCGCCACCCCTAAGGCCCTTAGGCGTGGCGCATATCAGAATGCGCCACCTCTAAGCTCTTAGGGGTGGCGCATTCTGGTATGCGCCACGCCTAAGGGCCTTAGGGGTGGCGCATTCCCAGTGCGCCACTAAAGCCAGACAATATGCGCCACTAAATGGGTTACAGAAAACAAAAAAAAAGAATTACAGAAAAGAATAAAAACATTACAAATATTTTTATTATATTACAGGAATGCAAAATACAATATTACAATGAGCCCAACAATTATTGATACAAAAAAATTGCATTATAATTCTTATTACAAAGATTTACAAAGGTTTAGAGGCCAACAAGATTCACAAGATTACATTCATCACAATATTACAATGAGTCCAACAATTATTGAAAACCGAAAGCTACTTTCGTCATCATCTCTTCTTTGCTCTTCAACCTGCACAAAACAAAGCTTTAGAGGTCACATCCATATGAATTCATACCAAAGGAGAACAAAGCAATGTAGCATCTATTCTTATCAACAACTTAAAGCAAGTCGATCAATCGAGGAGCATGCACATATGCATAAAAATGCATATGCAGTGACCTTTATACACAATGAGCACCAAGAGTATTTGACACTACCATCTACTACACAAAGAGTACATCCAAATTACATGTAGGGCACACATTCATCAAACGACTTCCATATATAACATAAATTTTTCAATTGTTCTGACTCGGCTCGGGGAATGGGCGGCATCCTTCTTTCGTCATGAAAGGCCTTGTGTCACACAAGGCCTTTAGGCGGACTTCTATCTCCCCATTGGATGGTGCAATGTTCGAGTGGAAGATCGACCCCCTCATTTGTACTTCATGACGGATGATAGTCGCCATGTGCGCTTGGATGTGAAAGAACTCCTCCTTCAGATTTGCATCGGCGATTTCCGCCTTCCTTTCGGCCCACGCTCTGAGATGACTTGGCAGCGTAAGGTTGCGTTGTTCCTGTACAATCGCCCTCATGTGATGAAGGGCGTAGTACGCATCCCTCACACTGCCAGCCGGCTGCTTGACGCACGGGAACTGCGTTACGTGGCTGAACACGTTCACGTCAGGCTGATTCTTCCTGAACTTGTGCTTCACCATCTTGCCTCCGGCTTTTATGTAGCCGGCGAGAGCATCATCCAAAACTCTCATGATATACTTGTAATCTTTCTTGTTCACACTCCCCGAGTCTAAATACACGACATGCGAGTGTTGCGGTGAAAAGCAGATGAGCACGCAGTCTTGATCCTCACTGCATAATTAAAACAATCCAAAAGGAATGTTGGAAGAGGACAATGGAAAGCTAAGAAAGCATATATGCTACGGCGGCGAGCGAATGACTTACTTGGGAGAGTAGGTCATAAGAAATTAATCCTTGTCGGCGTTCTGTAGCATGAAGTCTGTGATGTACCCCGCCGCGATAGGCACGTCCCCGTCGTCCATCAATATGCTTTCACGCATGTAGAAGGGGTCCAATATCGCGCTCGAGGTCTTATCTCTCCTGATACTCATAGAAAGGCTGAGCGAGAACAGACGGATAAGGCTATGGTCCAGCCGCTTGAGATGGTACAAATTGAAGATCTCCGAAAACCGCAGGATTATCATATCCGCGGGGATAGTGTTGATGAAGCCCATGTTGAGTAGCACCTTGGCCATGAAAACCGGGTACGAGGGATTCTCTTCTCGAAGAAGAATCTTCTCTAATGCCATAATACTATGATGCACACTCTGCATATCCGAAGTTGCAAGGTCGAGCATGTCCTTAGGTAGCATCGCCCTACCAGCCACATGGATTTCAAACAAGAGACCCTTGGGTCTTGGTGGCCCGTCCTGAGCACGGATCGGCATCGAAGGTTGGCTACTCGAAGTGATGTTCTTCTTTCTTTTCCGTCCCTTCTTCTTTTCTGATTTTGAGCATTCATCGGCCTTTATCTGCTCAGTGGCCGCCTTATGGAGTGTGGACGGGCTGAGAATAGATCTCCTTGTGGCATCTGCTTGAGGCTCGGTGAAGGCGCAAGCTGCTGGAGACATGTCCTGAGAAGCAGCGAAGAGACGCGTGGAGCAAGCAGGCTTCGCCGCAGGATCATCTGGACCTCGAGCTTGCTCGTCATGCTGATAGGCTCCTTCAGCAGGAGGCTTGAATAAGTCATCAGCATCATACAAAGTATTGATGAACTGGTCGGCGCTGATATCATCATCAAGATCACCGTCTTCTTGTTGTGCGCCGATGGGATCATGTGGCGCCGACACGATGACTAGCGGTGTTGTCCTAGGTGTGGTGCCCCTTTCCCCCGTCATTAAACTCATTTGGCTCTTCGACCATAGGCATATTTGGCCGAAACAGTCACTGAGGACTGCAGACTCATCCTCATCGTATCCGGGGGGTTGAATGGGAGGTTCAACTCTCTCATAGCCCGAAATCACGAGAGAGATTTGAACCCTATGCATCTCTGGTGCCATCGGCATATTGTGCATGATTCGATTTTGTGGTTTAATGATTTTACCTTTGGAAACATCCTTCAACTCGCTATCCATGACTTGTAATAGAATGCATGGAGTGTCCTCCTGCGAAAGAGATATATGCATGTAGGGCATCAGAGAGATTCCACTAAAAAAGGCAAGGAGATGAAGTCCTCGTTTGAGTTGCAGACGCTTATAGTTACCTTGAGGGCGTCGAGGTCGGCTAGTGAAGAGACCCCGCCGATGACGGCGGGCATGCAAGAGACGGAGGGCGCGCTGCCTCCCGTGGCGTCGGTCGCCCTATTTGCGTTGCCGCTGGGTGCATTATTGTTATGCCCCGGTTGCTCGATCGTGGCTGGAGGAGTTACCATCACGTCCGGCGCCGCCGCCGCGGTGTTGGCGGCCGGAGTCGCCAATACGCCGGGAGTCGATGCGGGAGCCACCACTATGGCGGGAGTCGGGACTGCAGGCGCCGCGGTGCCCGAGTTGCTGCCGTCCATGCTGGGGACTGGTATGGGCCCTTGTCCACCACGCGCTTGCCAATTCACGAGTGACTGCATCATATCTGGAAGGAGAGCGTTCATCGTCTTCGCCACTTCGTCTTGGACAAGCTGCGGAAGCATGTTCACCTTCTCCTCCAGTCCACGAACATAAGCAGCGTCTTCTTCGGTCCTTCTCGCCTTGCGCCCCCTCGAACCAATTTAGGTCCGCACCAAATCCGACAACACCGCCGGCTGACGATGGCTTCGCCGTCACGTCGTCAACTTTCTTGACCTTGTTCAACGCCCTGTTAAAGGCGTTGTCCCACGGGCCGGCCGTCTTAACCGACGACTCCTGCGATGAGGAGATTTTCATTTCCGCTTGCTGCAAAAAGAATGTGAAACGTTAAGAAATTGTGAACTTCACTCGAGAATTCAATTGACAAGGTCGCATGGTAAACTACTTACCACGGCAGTCGTAAACTCTTGAATCTTAGGATCGATAATTATTTTCGAGGTTGCTTTGTCCTTATAGCTCCGGGCCCTCACAAAGAATTCAGTCTGCGGATCATCTTTGTATTGCTGGAAGGGATTAGGTATGCCCGCAGCGGCGTACTCGGCATCCTCCTTGTCCCATTTAGGCTTGGAACTTTTGTAACCACTGGCTCCGAGACGGTTGTTACCTATGACCTGCGACCGCATGGCCTTGCCCTTTGCACTCGCAGCCTTGGCTTGCTCGGACTCACACCTAGCCTTGAAAAGGTTGTAGGTAGCTTCGTCGATCAACGGCTCTTTCTCCTTGAGCTCCTCCCAGGTTTTGTTGTTTTCAAAAATTTCCCTCTTCACCCGGGTTTTCCAACTGGACAAGGCCTTGCTCATCTTCCTGAGGGCCCATGTGTTTACTTTGTTCCCTCTGAGTTTGGTGTTATCGTACGGCTCCGGAAACTTGTATCGTCCGTGAAGCTTGTTGATAAGAAGCTGGCAATAATGAATATTCTCACGACTCCTGAGGTTAATCGTGGTGATCGGCACGGTGTTGCGGAGGATCGCCGCGACTTGATGGCCGTACCCTTCCGAAAAACGTTCGGGCTGTTTAGGAATCCCGACGGCGGTCACAACAGTAAACTCTTGCCTGATGGCGCCGACCTTGGTCGGTTTCCGATTCCTCTTCTTCGACTGGGTACCATCTGTGTTGGAGCCACCGGTCCCATCATCCTCGCCGATGTTCCTCTCGCCGTCTGTCGTACCGGCCTCCTCCTCCAAGTCATCATCCGATGAGTCGGACTCCGACTCTATCTCCTCCTCATACTCCTCCTCGGCCGGATGTATTTCCTCTTCTCTCTGCTCCTCGACCTCCTCCTGGGAGTAGTCCCAAAATTGCTTCCTTTTTTTCCCGGCTGAGAAGAAGGACCGGCGTCGGCTCCGGTCGACATGTTTGCACTAGTACAATATTAAGAAATGCAACTATTAATTAATTAGCAAATAAATAAATGCAACTACTCTCATGTTAAGAAAAATAGCAAAGGTCATGCACGAATTCACAGAAAAATTCGGCATGACCTTTGCTCTTTTTCTTAACATGAGAGTGCCCCATTCTCAACCGAAATGGAAGTTAATCAACATTTCGGGAGAAAGGGGATAATGATTTGTACCTTCACAAAACAAATGCCTACATGTAGGCACAACAATGCACAAAAATAGATATTCAAACAGTAGATATTCAAGAAACATATATATAGGTAAATTTCATATGGTAAACAATGCATTGCAAATTCTGTATACTTGCAAATTGATAAAAAATGAGCTTGACTAAAACAGCGGACAAACACGATGAGATAAACATGATGAGATCATGTAACAATGGCACATCAAAATATAAAACTATCGAAGAACAGATTCTACACTTACTAGTTTCATCATTAAGTTCTTCATGTATCTAAGGAAACTTTTGTGATAAAAACATTAAGAGGTTCTCTGTCCATGAAGAGCTAGGAGAAATTATCATCATAGGAATAGGAAATCCACACATATTTGCTTCGATTCGACTACTTCGGTTAGGTTTAGGTGGGAAAACTACTGCCTCTATCCCATAATGCAAAACGTTTCTCAATTCAAATTGAACTAAAATATCTATCTATGCACACAACTTGTATTGTCTCAGGCTCTACACCATTTCTACTGCATAATGATCATAACCAGCAGAAAAAAATGTCTCACAACATAGCTCACTCACAAAATGAGGCCATGAAATTTCAGTACCCCCGAACCACCAAATTGACCAAATTGAGCAGCAGCAGAACCATCAAATTCAGCAGCAGAACCACCAAATTGGACTAATTCACCAGCAGCACCAAACCAAATTGAGCAGCAGCAGCAACCCTAGCCATGGGGACAGGGGAGCAGGGGGTCGGCGCCGGGGTGGATGGAGATGAAGGGGGTCGCCGTGCTCACCTCGGGGGCGTTGGGGTGGCGGCTCCAGTGGCGTCGCGGGGGGTCCGGGGTGGCGGCTCCGGTGGTGGCGAGGGCGGTGGCGTCGTGGGGGCTCCGGTGGCGTCGCGGGGGCTCCGGGGTGGCAGCTCCGGTGGTGGCGAGGACGGTGGTCGGAAAGGGAGGCTCCGGCGGCGACGGGGGTGGCTCCGGCGGCGAGGGGCTCCGGTGGCGACGGGCACGGGCGTCGAGTGCGGTGGGGATCGAATGGGTGTGGGCACGGGCAAGGGGAGGGGGGTGATGGAGGTTAAGGCTTAGGGGTGGCGCATTTTGCTGAAATGCGCCACGCATAAGGTTTCTTATGCGTGGCGCATTTTAGCGAAATGCGCCACGCATAAGAAACCTTTTGGTGGCGCATATCGGCTAGATGCGCCGCGCATAAGAGAACTTAGTGGCGCATTTGGGCGATATGCGCCACCCCTAAGCATTTTTTAATTTTTTTTGTTCAATTATTTTTTAATTAAACTTGCCTTGTCACATTGTGAATGAATATTTCCATTTCTTCTTTTTGGAGTATATGTAGGTGGTTATAATATGCCTTGTCACATTCCTTGTCACATTATGATATTTTTATTTTTTAATTAAACATGTCTTGTCACATTATGAATGAACTTAGTGCCGTAACAATTAAGATGAAAACACAGACCCCTGAGGGTTATAATATGTAGGTGGAGTCATGAAGTGGATGCAGAAAAGAAAAATCTTTAACAAAATACTAGGTGTAATGTGAGAGGGGAGAAAGCACAAGCAGCAACACCAACAAACAACAGCAAAGTCATATTAAATCCATGCATACACAAAGTGATCATGAATTACAGAATATGTTTCTTAAATTTGGAGCTAGCTATCTAGCTATCGTTTCCTCACGATCTTCTTCTTGCCCTTCTTTGTCGTGGTTGAATAATTTAGGCCCGGGACGCCTTCACTTTTCCTCTTGAACGGGAGGAGATCTTTCTTCGGTAGGGTTGTGGTGTATGTATCCTGAGCGGCGTAGTCATCCTCCATCTTCGGGTCGCTGTACTTGTCAAAGTCTTGCTCGTTGGAGACTCCATCCATTCCGATGATGTTTCTTTTGCCTCTCCTCACTACAACGCGGCTCGGCTTTGATGGGTCGGTAATGAAGAAGCATTGGTCCACTTGGCTAGCTAGTACCCATGGCTCATTTTTCGCGGTGATGTTTGTGCCCGCAGACTTGGATTTGGCTTCGGGTATAACCATGGTGGTGAAGTACCGGTCTTATTTTACGACGCTCTTGGCCCATCTCACACGGAACATCGGCACCTTCTCTCCATAGTAGTCGAGCTCCCATATGTCCTCGATCCTTCCATAGAATCTTTCCTTGACGTCATCGGTGTAGAATATCCCCGTTACCCCTGAGTTCTGGTAATCGCAGTTATTGTCCTTTTCCTTCGTGTAGAATGTGTAGCCGTTGATATCATACGCTTGATAGGTCATCAGGTTGCGTGCGGCACCCTGTTACAAGGTGAATATCATTATTTCGTCCTCGGAAGCGTTCCTTCGCGGGGGATTAGCACGAAGATCGTCCCTGAACCAAGTCATGAAACCGAAGTTGTGCTCTTTGATTAGTCGTGGATCTCGGTCCGTTATCTGCAGGACCTGGTCACTGTACTTCTTCCTGATTAAATCCTTGTGCTTTACTATCCAATGATCGACCAGCTGGATGTGTTGTAGCGCGACTAGGCTTGCTCTTTCAAAGTCGATGTCTCGACCGTCAAAGTTGGCATGCATTAAGCGGCTTCCCTCGTGGTGACCACACTCATCGGTCCTGCCAAAGTGCTTGTTGATGGCCAGACCAACAGGGTTCTCGGTGTTGAGATAATTCGTGCAAAAAGAGATGCACTCTTCGGTTAGAAAGCCCTTCGCTATGCTTGCATCTGGACGGGACCTGTTACGAACGTATTTTTTGATGTGTCCATTCATCCTTTCGAACGGCATCATGCTGCGCAGAAACGCATGCCCGAGTTGGACGATATCCTCCACGACGTGGATCAGCAGATGCACCATAATGTCGAAGAACGCGGGCGAGAAATAGATCTCAAGGTCGCATAGTATGAGCACGATCTCCTCCTGTAGCCTTTTGAGTTGCGTAGCGCAAATCGACTTCCGGGAGATGACGTCAAAAAAGTTGCAAAGGCGAAACAACGTATTACGGACGTGCTCGTCCATTATCCCTCGCATCGCAACCGGGAGAATCTGCGTCATCAGCACGACACAGCCGTGAGATTTCATCCCGCTGAAACGCTGCTTCACCTCGTCTAGGTATCTGCTTATCTTCCCCGCGTAGCCGTTCGGAAATTTTACTCCTATGAGGCAGTGGATAAACCGCTTGATCTCCTCCTCGCACAGAGTGAAGCATGCCGGGGGGCAGTGATCAATACCGGTCTTCTTCTTGGTCGTCCTTTTTCGTTTGCGAGAGTTTTGCGTTTCCGTATCCTCTTCCTCCTCCGGCTCATCATCGTCGTCACTAGGGGGTGAAGTTCCCTCCTGATGCCCATAAATTTCAAGTCATTCCTTGCTTTTGGCCCGTCCTTGGTCTTCTCCGGCATGTTGAGCGGCGTGCCAAACAAGCTCTCGCACACGTTCTTTGTGATATGCATGAGATCAAGGCTATGAGGACTGCGGAGGAGACTCCAGTATTCCAAATCCCAGAAAACAGACCTCGCTTTCCATACCCTCATCAACGGATGAGTCTTCTTTTTTTTCTTTCCCGGCGCGGGGCACTCTTTCCAAGTTTTCAGCAACTTGTCAATTTCTTTGCCGCTCCTTCGAGCTGGGGGTGGTCGGAGCTCCTCGCTTCCATCGAACAGATGTCCCTGTTTTCTCCACGCGTCTTTCTTGGAGCCACCTCCGAGACCCCTGGAACACGGTTTTTGAAGATCCGGGATCTTTTGGTAGCTGGAGGTACGTTGTATTATCCATGCACCTAACGCATGCACAGAATCCTTGGACCACCTGCCCTGAGAAATATCCGTATCCGAGATAGTCGTGCACCGTCGTGATCACCGCGGCTTTCATTGGGAAATATTGTTTTGCCGCGGCGTCCCACGTCTTCACTCCGTCTTTCCATAACGTTTCTAGATCCTCTTTCAACAACTGCAGATATAGATTGAGGTCCGTACCTGGTTGTTTCGGCCCTTGAACTAGCATACACATTGTTATGTACTTTTTCTTCATGCACTTCCAGGGGGGAAGGTTGTATATGCATACAAACACGGGCCAGGTACTGTGTGTGCTGCTCTGGCCGCCAAACGGATTGACTCCATCGGCGCTCACACCAATCCTGAGGTTCCTTGGTTCTTTCCCAAAATCTGGGCATTCGAGGTCCAACGCAGTCCAATGGCTACCATCTGAAGGGTGCCTCAGCATGTCCTCCTTTTCCCGATCCGGGTTCGGGTCATCCTCTTTTAGCTTCTTTCTATCCGCGTGCCAGGTCATGAGCTTTGCTTCCTCGGGATCTATGAAACACCTCTGCAGACGAGGAGTGATCGGAAAGTACCATACCACTTTTCTAGGAACTTTCTTCCCTCTCTTGTATCGACTAATACCGCACACCGAACATGTGGTTTTATCTTCTTCCTCACCCCGATAGATCATGCAATCATTTATGCAGACTTGGTATTTAACGTGCGGAAGATCGAGAGGGCAAAGGACTTTCTTGGCCTCAGCGATACTAGTTGGGCACGTGTTGCCCTTCGGAAGACGATCATGCCAGAATGCCATGTTATCATCGAAGCTTTCGTCGGTCCATTTGTGTTTTGCCTTCATCTCCATAGCCCCAAGTGTTACATTCAAGCGGGTATCCCCGTCGTTGCATCCTTCGTACAACTTCGTAATCTCGTCTTTCTCGAGTTGCGCCATCTTGGCTTTCTCTCTAGCTGCACCTCTTGCGTTCAACGCCTCTTTGACAAGCAGCTCTTGAACATGAGGGTCCCGCACCCAGCTTGAATTCTCATCATGTCCGACATCTTGATCTTCATGTTCGGCATCTTGATCTACATGATCCGCTTCGACATCTTTTTCATGATCATGTACGGGATGCTCTTCGTCTTCTCGCCCGCCGCTGTTGTCTGGTTGCCCTTCCTCATTTACTGGCGCCCCACCATTGACGTCCTCCTCCTCACCAGCTTCATCACTTATCCACCGTGTGTAGCCATCCATCAAACCATTACGCTTCAGGTGTCTGTGCAATATTCCGGAATCAGGCTCGGTCACGCACTGCAGTTTACATCTCCGACACAGATATCTTATATCCGACCTATTATTCCTTAGCATGTCGTTTGTCGCACATTGCATCCACCTAGCCATGGTGATATCGCTCAGCATCTCACGGACCATGGTCGATCACCCGCGTGCATGGAGAGAGCAACACAATTATATATCACAGTCGTCGCCGAAAAAATTCGGCATGAACTTCCCTAATAATGCATGGGAGCATGCGGATAGTGCGCCAGAAATTTGCAGAAACAGAAATGAATCGACATTTCGGCAAAACATTGGCCACTCAAGATACACATATACATCAACCCACCATAAGCTTCACATATACATCAAACCACCACAAGCTTCACATATACATAAAACCCAAGCTTCACATATACAACAAACCCCAAGCTAATAATGGCAAGTATATGGGTCAAAAATGGAACAAAAGTGTTTGGGAGGAGTTCCACTTACTTCAATATGAAACAAAATAGATGTAATGCCAAGTATCGATGGATAAATGGAAGAAATGAGGTGGGGAGGAGGAGAAAACCGAATAGATCTAGGGTGAGAAGAGTGGATCTAGTTTGAGAATTGTGTGGAATGAATGAGAGGTGGTAGGTGGGGTGGAGTAGATAAGGGCAGCTCTAGGCATTTAGTGGCGCATATAGCAAGTCAATGGTGACGCATTGGTGGAATGCGCCACCCCTAAGCTCTTATGGGTGGCGCATTACCCCAATGCGCCACCCCTAAGGACCTTATGGGTGGCGCATTCACAGAATGCGCCACCCCTAAGCTCTTAGGGGTGGCGCATATTGGCAATGCGCCACCTATAAGGTTCTTAGGGGTGGCGCATATAACTAAATGTGCCACGTATAAGATCATCCAGGCTGGCCCACTCTTAGGGGTGGCGCACTGGAAAATAATGCGCCACCCATAAGAGGTGGCGCATTATTTTCCAGTGCGCCACCCCTAACAGATGGTGGCGCATGGCCTTCTATATGCGCCACTAATAAGCTTTCCATGTATAGCTATTTTCCTAGTAGTGCGTTGCTATGTTGAGTTTGTTGGGATCTGATGGATTATGAGACTATGTTCAGATTGTGATGAGTAATATATTTGGTTCTTCTCTTTTATATTTTGTTCTTGAGTAAATTCTTGCATGTTCTCCGTTGCCGTATTTTACTTTGGCCAAGTGATCTGTTGCAACTCCAAGAGGGAGCGTTATGCTTGATTGTGGGTTCAGTCCCTTGATGTCTAGCTTGAGTGACAGAAACATGAGACTAGGGGATGTGTTGTTTCCACCAGGGATAAAACAACGGTGCTTGTATCCGCGGATGCAAGGATTGTTTACTTTACGCAAAGTTCTTTTAATGCAGTTGTCTGTTGCTTTGGATTTACACTTTGGGTGGGATTCGCAACTTAATACCAGCGAGATGTTCTGGATAGATATCTCAAGGTGGATGATTCGTAGTAGATGCAGATGGATTTCGGTCTACTTACCTTGGCGTACTTCCCATTGCTTTTGAGCCCTCCCTTTCTTTGTAGCATAGTTAGCATCGCGGTGCCTTCATAATCCTGTCAATTGCCCAACTGTTATTTGTTTACCTCGCTAGCACTTTTATCGTCTTTTGGGAGAGAGACATCACTAGTGAAAATCAAGGGACCCCGATCCATCTTCATATTACTGTTTACATCCGTAGTTTACTTTCCAATTGCTATCACTATCATTATCTCTTGCGTTAATCCTTTGTAAACAGCAAGGCCAGAGGAATTGACAACTCCTCTGTACTCGTTGGGAGCAAAGTTATTTGTATCTGTGTGCAGGTCCACGTCAAGCGCCGTGACACCTTCTTGTATCTCTTGGAGTCCTACTGGTTCAATAACCTTGGTATCTTCACCGAGGGAAATTTGCTGCTACGCTACATCTCACCTTCCACTTGGGGTAACCAACGAGGAGTGAGAGATCCTCACCGTATCAAGCCAATTTCCGGCGCCGTTGCCGGGGACTCCAGTGTCAGAACCCTAAATTAGGTTTTTATTTAACCTAGCTTGCATCTTTGCATCATGAAATTTTTTGCAAAAGAAAAAGAAATGGGGAAGCAAAAAGCCTCTAAATATTTTTAATAAAAGTCCAGACAAAAATATTTTTCCAAAAATGATTTGAACATTTAGAAAAGTCTCATAAATGGGCAGGATCACATTTCAAGTGAAGTGGGTCCCACTCCATGCCCATGGAATTTTCAAAAAGTCCAAAAGCCCTTTGGAAATTAAATATTTATTGTAATTGCTATTGAAATTATTTAAATATAATTTCAATAATTCTGAAACTTTGTGAGTGGACTTATATATGTCCCAGTAGCTCACAATAAAGTTTTTGGAATTTCTAAAAATGATTTGATTTGGAAATCAAATCAAAACACAAAACAGAAAACAATTAAAAGAGAAAACAAAAAGAGAGAGAAGTAACTTACCTCGGCCCACCTGGCCTTTGGCCTGGCCCAACCCAGCCGCCACCCCTCCTTGTCTTCTTCCCCAGGCCAGCACGCAGGGAGCTGTGTGGCGTGCATGCCGCAGCGCGCCGGCCACCTCCTGCTTGCCTCGTCGTCTTCTGTCGCCGTGGAGCCGCCTGGAGACGCCCCAAGTCTTTCCCCCCGCTTCCCCTGGTCTCCGTTCTGTCTCCCTCGCCGTTTTCACGCACCGCCCGAGCGCTAGCCGATATCAGTCGGAGAACGCCGCCGTGGTCCGCGTGGCCACCGTGCCCTTCTCGTCGCGCCGTCCTGTCTGTGACGCCCCCAAAATCAGACCGTGTACAGTAATCATACACGCAAGGTACACAATCGAGATCAGGGACTCACGATGAGATATCACAACACAACTCTACAAATAAAATAATACAAGCTGTTTAATACAAGCCATGGGCCACGAGGGCTCGAATACAACAGCTCGAGAGCACAAGGTCAGCGGAAGCAATAGTATCTGAGTACAGACACAAGGATACAAGGTTGCCTTAAGAAGGCTAGCACAAAAACAACACGATCGAAAAGGCGAGGCCTCCTGCCTGGGAACCTCCAAACTACTCCTGGTCAACGGGGGGGCTCGACGTCGTAGAAGGCATCGGGGATCTTCACGTTGCGGTGGTCGGCATCGGGGATCTCCTGCTCCCGGACTCCAAGGCTCCAACGTCGACTGCATCGGCTGATCAGGCAAAACAGTAAAGGAAATAAAGCAGGTGAGTATCTAGTATACCCGCGAGTCTTACGTCCGCTACTAAGCATTATGCATTGTATCAACGGAAAGAAGAGGTTGTATATAGTGGACTGAAAGACAGAAATCCAGAGCAAGGGTAAGAAGCTAGGCCTATCGAAGACTAGCATCTTCTGACGATGTCTTGCAGCATGAGAAGAGAAACAGCCAACAGTTCATATAAAGCAATAAAGTAACAATGAAGCAGAAATTGCTGCAACATTGAATAATATAAGTTGTAATGATTAATAATAATAATGCCTCCGAGTTCCCCTCCTCGACTCCCCGCGAGGAAGAAGACCCGGAACCATACAGTTTAATAGTAATAGTTTCTAGTGGTAAGATCCAGCTTCAGCATAAAGCGTCCTGTTACCGTGGACACGGCTATTCGAATAGATTAATATTCCCTGCAGGGGTGCACTGGCGTGACTCTACGACGCTCGGATCTCCAGGGTGGCGGGAACCTTGTTAGGGAACGCTCCACCAAAGCTATCCGACACAAAGTAGCCCATCCTTCGGCAATCAACAGAGAGGTCATCCGCTGGACTATTTCCTATGTACGACGGGCTTTGGACCCTAACCCGAACGTACTCCTGCACGGTGCGTGACTGGCCGGTGAAGCAAAATCAAAGCAAATACAAATACACCGCTCGAGCAAGAGAAGACAACACCACTTCCCGGCAATCAGCCCGCGGTACTGTGACGTCTGAAGACCCTCGAAAGAGACTACGATGCAGGGGAGCCCACACTCCTCGTCCCACGTGTAGGTAGTGCGTACAAGCCAAAAAGGCTACTCAAGACATCCGCTGAACCATTTAGCATTTTAATTAACCTGCGTGGCAACCGTTATCGTTGCCTCGACTTAACCGACCCGCGGTCAACGACAGCAGTCAGGTCCACCAGTACATCGGTGCCTGCCCTGTCGTCCCACCAAGTCACTGCGGTTACCAACAAGGTGAACCGTCTCCTTACCTTGTCTCGCGTGTGCTCTTGGTAGAGCTCGACTTTTCGTAGTTTGGTAACTCTCGCGGGATACGAGCAGGGGCCAAGCACGCCAGTAACGTCGGTCGTACCCTCCCTGTTGTTCCCGACAATATACCACTCGCGGGCACCGTTGGGTCGCCCGACTCTTACCTTTAAGGACACCAGTTGATTCGAGTGCCTACCATTAAGTGAAACCAGGAGGAATCACCCTCGATGGCACACTTAAAGGGGTTCGACAGAGACATCAGCGGGATGAACTAAAGAGGTAAACCTCGTATCATCCCGGTGATGCTACGCTACTGAGCCGACGAGAGTGAAATACGAGTCCATTCCACTCGTAAGTCAAACTCGAAGCGACTCGGCAGAATCTCGCTGTTGTAGGTTCCCTAGGGTGTATGCATTGATCCGTACCTGTTGCAGTTGTATATATTTTGTATCCGCGTCACTCCCCTGAGTGAACACGGCCCGCTATCTAATCCTAGCTAACAATGCCCAGGGCTCACTGCTGAATAATGCATAATTATAATAGGCAGCATAAGATAAGGAAGGTACATCAAGGGCGACAAAAACATGCTATGCAGTTGAATATGATTGTAACGTAGCAGCAGCAGTAACAATGCCTAGTGCAAGAAAGTACGGAAAGGTAGGCGGTATCTGGGGAAGAGAATGGCTCTGCTTGCCTGTAAGCTCGACGGTAGGGGCAGGGTCGTCGACGAAGTAGTCGTACTCGATGTTGTCATCAGCGGCAGCAACGGGGTCTACCGGAGAATAAGGGGGGGGGAACAGTAAATACACAACAATAATAGCAATACAAATGTATGTCATAGCAGATAAAAAGCGACGGGGCTCTAACGCAGTGTTAGGTGATTTGCTCGGAGCGGGAATTATCCGGTGATGATTCGTCAGTACCGGGTGATTACCGAACAGGGTGTTCGGAGGGGGAAGGGATCATGCCGGAGGTGTCGTGGACATCCGACAAACGTATGGAGGGTGTATCCGTGTTAGTTGATCCACTCCGGACAACTTTCGTGTACAAAGTATTTTGATCCGGGCAATTTTTATCGGTACCGGAAATTATTGACAAACAGCCCGGAGGGGGGAATGTCGATGATCGGTGTGTTAGAGGGGTGGGGTAGACATACGGATGGCGTATCCGTATTCGTTGTATTTTTCTGATCAATTTTCATGTATAAAGTTTTTCGATTCGATATACGGATTAAAAGATATTGATTTTATAAGTTTAATCAATTTTAAAACATTAAAAGTCCTTTTCTATTTAATAATTCTTTTATTAATTATTAAATCAATTAACAATTCATTTTAATTAACTGACCAGTGGGTCCCACTGGTTAGTGACACAGTTATCAAATAAATTAACTAAATCTAATTATTCAGTGGGGGCACCCACATGTCATTGACTAATTATTTAGCAGATTTATTTAATCTAAACTTTAATTAATGGTAGAGGACCTATTTGCAAATTCTAGAAACTTAGGAAGTTATCTGCGAACTTTTTATTTGCACATATGACCTTGTGCCTAATTGTACTAGTAAATTACAGATTTATGCACATTTGTGAATTCTATAGGAATTAATCTGTGCATTTTCTGAAGATGGTCCAATGGAGCAAATCAAAGCTGGTTACGTCTACTATCATCACATATTAATTTTACCCACCCTACAATTCGTTTGGGCATTGTTTTGCTGTTGTTTTGTTCCCCAAAAGAGATACATATTCGTTTAACTGAACCTGGGCATATGCTTTGTACGTACACACTTTTAACTGAACTTGGACATAGTCCAGCCGGTCACTGTGTGGGCACGCATGCACGGACGAAGAGAACTCCGGCGGCACGGCCAGGAGATGCGACAGCGAGCAGCTGCCGGAGGCAGGCGCAGCCAGTGGCGCTGGCCGGAACCAGCCGTGGCTGTCACGCGCGCACACATATGACACACACACGCTGCTCGTACACACATCACGCCATGGTTTGGCCGGAACCAGCCGGAAACAGCCGCTGGCGTGGGCACGCACGCACGTGCATGGCTTGTCCAAGGGCGCGGCCACGCGACGGTGAGCGTGGGAGCGAGCGACAGCAGCTGCAGAAGACGCGCACGGCCACGACAATGAGTTCGACCACGATGAGAAGCTTTGGCCAGCGTAAAACGAGACGGTGGCGGCGGCCTACTGCGATGGATTCAACAGGGAAGGGGTAAATTGGATGAGAAGCTCACTGCGAGCTCGATGTTGCCGACGGTGAGCTCGGGGGGGGGGCGCTGTCAAGGGCGGATCGAAGGCTGCGGCCGCCGGCGAGGACCACGACGGCCGTGGCGGAAGGGGGCGAAGGGGAGCGACGCGATTCCCGCAACGGGGTGGTCTTCGGCGACGCAGAACAGGGCGTGGAGATGGGGTCGAGGCCGGGGAGGCCGCCGGACAGGCCGGCACGGCCCTAGGTGGTCCTCGGCCACGACCGTGTTCGGCCGCGGGGACACGGCGAGCTCCTGGTGGAGCGGGAGAGGGAGAAAGAGCGGGGAGGGGGAAGAGCTGGATCTCGATCCAGTTTTCATGGGGCAGGGGCCTGCACTTATCTTCGACGGCACTGTAGCGGCGGGAGGCCGAACTGGGTGCGGCTGCGACGACGGGCGCGGTTGGATGCTCCATGGCGTCGGTCAGAGGAACAGTTGAGGAGGGAGAAGTTGGAGATTGGTTGGGCCGGGGTGGGCCTTGCCCAGGGCGGCATATAGCCCCATTTGTTTTCTTTCATTTTTGTTTGCCTTTGCTTTCTTGTTTCAATTTGTTTAGCCAACACATGTTTTTTATTAAATGTAAAACTAGTTCTATTATTAGTGTTACACTTTATAACAGTGCCACAAAAAGTTTGGGGATTAAATAAATGCTTTGAGTATTACATTTGAACAATAAATTGTTAAATTGAACTTTTCAAAATAGTGTTTCAATTGTTTAAATATTTATATGCATTAATCAATATCCAACACCATGGTATCTTGGTCTAAGGATTTTGGTGCATTTAACAAAATTGTTTGCACAATTTTTAGTCAAGGTTTTATCTAACACATATTTTTAATATTCACGAAAAGGCATTTGGAGTTTGTGTTGATTCAAAATGATCAAGGCATGATTAGCAACCGTAATTGTGATTACTGTAGGTGATTACTGTAGCGTTACACCCGGGGTGTTACACTGTCCAAGACGCTCCTCGACGACGACTTCATCGCGCCGCGCCTCCAATTTGAGCCAGGGCCCAACCGAGACGACGCCTGCTTCACGCCTTCTCCGCCGGCCGCCGTGGCTCCGGCGAGCGATTCCGCCGCGGCCCGTTCCTCCCCGGCCTCGCCTTGCCCACCATCGAGCTCCTGGTGAGCCGCCGCCTCGTTTCCCCCTCACAGTGCTCCTCCCCGCTCCATGCATCACCGTCCCCACCCTGGCCATGGGCTCACCGCCGCGGGCTTGCTCGCCGGCGTGGCCACGAGCCCTCCCCGGGTGCCCCATGTGCACCATCAGGTGCGGAAGGCCGCGGACTAACCGCTGGTGCCCTCGCCCCCCACCCCCGTGCCCTCCGGTGAGGCGCCGCCGTGTCCAGAGGCGCCGGCGGCTAGCCGACTGCCGCCCAGGCCATTAACCCCCTAACAACCCACTAATCCCTCTCTCTCTCTCTCTCTCACTGACAGTGGGCCCCGAGCCCACTAATTAAACAGGTTTAATTTTAAACCGAGAAAGATGAACCCCTCACTCACAGCCTGGACCCACACGTCAGCAGCCCCCTGACGTCACCCTGACGTCAGGCTGACGCAATAAATTGTTAAATGAATTAAATATATTCCAGAAAAGGCAGAAAACCTTTTAAACTTCAAAAATTCATAGAAAATTCATTTTAACTCCAAATTGGACAAATAATATGTCTAAAATTATCATAAAATGCAAGGATTCTGAATATGGACTTTGTTGTCATGTTTGACCATTTTAAAATGGGTGAACAGTGTGGCATATGTGCATATGGATCCATTTCAAATTCAAATTTGGAGTGATTTTGCAAATGACTTTGTAATACACTCCATTTAAATGGAATTGGCAACACATCAGCACCCTTTACACCATGTTATAACATTTGATCATGTGCTTGAGTATTGCATTCATATTGATTGCTACTTCATTCTTTGTTTGTCCGGATAGAAGTGGAGCCGAAACCCGAGATCACCCCCTTCGTTGAAGACACCGTGTGTGAACCTCGTCAGCAAGGAAAGCAAACCCCCATTGATCATGTCGATAAAATCCCACTTCCCTCTCAGTCTCGCTTATGCATTGTTTAGGATGATTACCATGATGCGTTTCTACCGCATAGTTGAACCCGTTCCTTTGCATGACCTATCATCTTGTCACAGTAGTAAGCAAACCACAATCCTAGCAGATGTAGGAGTTGATTGATATTATGTGGCCCCTGCAACTGTTACTGCTTATTGCATGCTTAGAGTTACAATGAGGATACTTTGATTTGTGAGTCAGGATGGTAGCAATCATGTTGAAGAAGGTGAAACTGTGTTGGTGAATCTACCCTAATACAAGGTGAACGATGAGACGTTGTGTAGGAGTACACAGTGGGTTGTCTCGTTGAACACCGCCTTAAGTACGAGTTCTTGTGTGGTGATCCAAGAAGAAGAGTGCAACCACACATTGGGCTCACTGACCCCTCTCATCCTAGTACTTCACCCCGTTCAAACCCCAGAAGTCGCAGTAGTTCGGAGTTCTGGTAGGGCTGTGGTACGGTCTGCGAAGTGGATGCACGGCTTTTCAAGACCGTCTTGGGACCCTGCACACATCGTTTGAGGCTGTACTGGAACCTCGGCCGGACTTCCATACGGATCCCCCTCAGATAGGCGACTCTCTGGACTAGAACGGAGCTGTGGGCGAAGTGTTGTGGTGGCATCCTCGCTGTCACCTCTTGAACGGTGACACGCAAAAGGCGGTAAGTGATGACACGTGTGTGTAGTAGTACACTGCTTAGCGGCTTCCCGCCCTTTGTTGGTGAGCCCCAAGTGGAAGGCATGATGCCGTTTAGCAGTGAATTTCCCTCGGTGAGGATACCAAGGTTTGTCTCCCGTAGGACTCCGGATATGATAAGTAGGTGTCAGCGGCGCGACTGATATGGACCTGCACACAGACACAAATAACTTTGTTCCCAACGAAGTTCAGAGAGGTTGTCAATCTCTCCGGTCTTGTTGTTCACAAAGGGTAAAACACAAGTGATAATGATAGCAAGTAAAAGCAGAAAAGTAAAGATAGCTTGGAAACAGTAATAAGGATATGGACCGGGATACGTGATGTTCGCTAGTGATGGCTCTCTCCCAAAAGTCGATAAAACTGCTATGCGAGGTAAACAAATTACAGAAAGGTAATTGACAGGATTATGAATGCACCGCAATGCTAACTATGCTACAAAAGAAAGGAAGAGGTTCAAAAGCACGGGCAGTACGCCAAGGTAAGTAGACCGAAATCCATCTTCATCTACTACTAATCATCCACCTTGAGATATCTATCCAGAACATCTCGCTAGTATTAAGTTGCGAGCCCCACCCAAAGTGTAAACTCAAAGCAACAGACAACTGCAATAAAAGAACTTTGCGTAAAGTAAACAATCCTTGTGACCGCGGTCACAAGCACCGTTGTTTTCCCCCTTGTGGCAACAACACATCCCCTAGACTCATGTTTCTGTCACTCAAGCGTGTCATCAGGGAGGCATGAACCCACAATCTAGCACAACGCTCCCTCTTGGAGTCACTACCTACTACTTGGCCAAAGCAATAAACAGCAACGGAGAACATGCAAGAATTACTTAGGAACAAGAATATAAAAGATCAAGACCAAATATAGTACTCTATCACAATTACATAATCTCACAATCCATCAGATCCGATCAAACTCAACATAGCAACTGCAGAAATATTACAAAGGTGCCTCGATCATGTAGGGCAGCTCACGAGGTCTAAACAATGAAGATCAAAGAGGGGAGGAGAACATCACATAGCTACTGATCACGGACCCATGGTCCAAGAAGAACTACTCACGGAACATCCGGGGAGCATCCATGGTGGAGAGGAGACTCCCGGAGGTCAATCCTCCCTCCGACAGGGTGTCGGGAAGAGGTCTTCTGGTGCTGCCGATCTTGGAAGCGTGGCGGCGGCGGAACAGAGGCGAGTTCGCGGAATAGGGTTCTTCTTCTGGAGTTTTCCCGTGACGGGGGATATATAGGCGAAAGGAGGCAGCCAGAGGTGGGCCAGGGGCCCCAGGCGCCCCCCTGGCGCGGCCAGGGGTGGGGCCGCGCCGGTTGGCCACCTGGCCCCCCTCTCGCCCCTCTCGGGCTTTTCTCGAAGCTTCCGTCACGCTGATTTTTTATCTGAATTTGCCCGAATTTTTCTGGCACTTTTTATATGGGGGAAAACTGAAATAGAAAACAACAGAAAACAGGAACTGGCACTGCGGTGCACTGAGTTAGTAGGTTAGTCCAATTATGATCAAAAATGTATGAAAGTGTATCTAGACCATAGCAATATCACACAAAACATGCATGGAACGAGCAGAAATTATAGATACGTTTTGGACATATCAACATTCCCAAGCTTAATTCCTGCTCGTCCTCGAGTAGGTAAATGATAACAAGCATAATTTCTGTGGTGACATGCTAGCAACCATAAAAGAACTTTGAAAAGTAAAGCAATCAAGGTTAGAGATTCAATTCAAGACATAACAGGCAAGAGTCTATATTATCATTGAAATAAGTAACAAAAGAACATTAGGTGCAAGAGCTCACGCTGTCCGTGACTCGAATGTCTGCAAATGGTGTTTGCGTGCAAGAAAGGGGATAGGGAATACGAGAAAAAGTATTTTTGTGTTGAGAACTAAATCTACTAAAGTGTCACACTTCTTCTTTGGAATCTTATCTTGACTCGTCCCCAGACCACTAGCCAGGTACAAGTCAATTTGATCCACTCCTTTTCGATATTTTGAGCACTCATGCAATGGATGAGCGTAAGCACGAAAGTTGACACTTAGGATGGCAAAGAGAGAATATGGTGGAGGAGGAAGACAAAAAGGATGAGAAAGGCTCACATCAATGAGGACAATCATAGGCAAGAGATGCCAAATAATAGATATGATGTGAGGAGTAGGGATTGCTATGCAACGGGTGCACATACGAGCTAGGAAGCTCTCCAAACTATATGTAAAAAGATCATCCCTATGGAGTACAAGGATATAAAGGGAGTACTAGTGTGGATCTCTCAAAAGGATAGTAGTGTTGCCCCTTTCTCTCTTTTTATTTCTTTTTCTCTTTTTCTATTTTTTGTATTTTTTTTGTGGCCTCAATGGCTCTTTCTATTTAACTCTCATTTGTCCTCTTTGGGATCTTTTAATGTGTCCTCTTCGGGATTTTTTCCTCACTTAAGGGCAACACTCTATTTTACAAGAAGGTAGAGGAAATCGTTCACACTTTACAAGGTACTCAAAACATAAAGAAGATGTAACTAACATGATGTATGCACTGTATGCCTCTGCCAGTGTAGCAGGAACATGTATGACATGAAGATCAAGTCATGAAGAGGTGGATGTTGCATGGCAATATAAATCGGAAAGGCTATGGAAATGCCTTGATAGGTAGGTATGGTGGCTGTTTTGAGGAAAGATATAAGGAGGCTTATGATGACAGAGCGTATCATGCCAAGGGTTTGGATGTACCGGCGAAGGTGGACACCAACTCTCAGAGTGAGAAGAAGGCAATGCACGACACGTGAAAGGTGGAAGTGTCAACTCTCAATACTTACATTAGTCCGAAGAACTCATGCACTTATTATCGGTAACTCTCAATCTAATGAGGAAGTTCGCAAAGAGACAAGTACCCCGAGGAGGAGTGTATGGGGGTTTGGTTATCCTTGCGCATCCTCGACTCATGGTACGTGAGTGTACTCTAATATTCGACCCCTCAGAAGAGTAGTGATCCATCTAGTAGCTAGAGTTCTCAACTAGTTTTGTAGGTTTTGAAAATAAACACTGATTGCCCAAAATACAACACCTATCACTAATAGGCAAGAGCTCTTGACACCAAAAGTCCAAACATTACTCATAACAATACCTCAAAACTATTGCAAGTTACTACTAAAATTAAATAGCAACCTCAAGTACCTACTTCTCAAAACAAGACACAACTCAGTGCAACAACCAACTCTCTTTAACAAAATAAACATGAAAACTAAAAAGAGTTCCCGCAACAAACTAAAAAAAAGCCAAGGCTCTTGCTAAAGACAAACTAACACTAAGACTAAACATGGCAGTAGCTATAAAAAGATAAAGAACACACAACAGCAAAAAGATAGGCATGAAGAATCCTATGATGTGTTCTAGTTTTTGAAAGTGGAGCGTGTTTCTCTCCCACACAAAGAAAGAAGGGATCTAACTTGTTATTAACAGCAAGAAAAGCTAAAGAAAACTAAAAACAAAACCTAAGAGCGAGACGCTCCAAGCATAGCACATAACACATGAAGTGATAAAAATATAGTGAGACCAAGGACGAACTGATGATTGTTGATGGATAAGGTGATGCACGGGGGCATCCCCAAGCTTAGACGCTTGAGTCTCCTTGAATATTTAATGGGGATGCATGGGGGCATCCCCAAGCTTGAGCGCTTGACACTCCTGCATCTTCTTTCATCATCTTCCATCGCACACTTGAAAACTCCCTTCATACATAACTCATCATAAGCTGATTAGAGAGGTTAGTACCCTTAATAAATAAAAAAATTCCACTGGATATAAATATATTCTTGAAGATCTACTGTTTCTCAAGAGTGCCAGAAAGTTTTTGCAAATAAAAGCAAGCTTAAGATTTGCAAAAGTTAGGAGAGACAAAACGTGGCAGAATCTGTGAAAAACAGAACAGCAGATAGTAAAGAATTTTTTAGGGTAACTTCTGCAACTCAAATAAAAAAACTCAGAACATACGGAAGTTTCGTAATTGTATAGAGCATACTGTGTAAAAATTTCAGCTCAAAAAGATGAACTGGGATTTTTCTGGAATTTTTCTGGTCACGAGGACAGAATCTGTTTTCTGGACAGCATGTCACAACTTTTACTTCCCTTGCCGTAAGAGGCTATAACTTGGCACAAAGTTGAAAAATAAAGATACTATGATGTTGCTACAATAGTAACAATCATCAAGACACAACAAAAGCAAAAATTAAAACCTAAATTCGTTGCGGGCTGCCTCCCGAAAGCGCTTCTTTAAAGCCATTAGCTAGGCATAAAGATTATAGAAGATGCCCTCACAAGAATAAGAATTGAAGCAAAAGAGAGCATCAAGAAGCAAATGTGAAACACATTTAAGCCTAACCCACTTCCTATGCATAGGCATCTTGTAAGAAAATAAATAAAAGAAGCAAAAAGAAACCCGCATAGGAAGGTGGAACAAGAACATCTTCAAAACTTTCAACATAAAGAGAGGAGTTTTAGTAATATGGAAGTTTCTACAACCAAACTTCACTCTCTCAAAATAATTTTCAGTAGTATCATGAACAACATCAAGAATATAACTATCACATAAATCATGTTGTTCATGACCTACAAGCACACGTGTATAGTTTTCAACACGGTCTTTAGGATTATAAGATAAATGCAACCCATCACATTGAGCCTTGATAAGAGCACAATTCTCCGGAATATGAGTTGGAGATTACAAAAGGATAATAGGACAATCAAGTGTGGGTGCAATAGAAAAAATTTCATTCTTAACATGAGGAACTATAGAAAGTTCATTTCCGTAAGCATCATCCATAGTGGCATCACGGCCATAAGCATAGAAGGCGTCAACTTCATCAAAAAGGGATATTTCAAAAGAATCCATAGGGTCTTGACACTCATATAAGGTAAGAGTCAAAGAGTTACTCTCATTAGAAGGTAGACATGGATGGCTCCATTCTTCCTCCTCTTGTTCGTCACTCTCCTCCTCTTTTTCATCCAAGGAGATTTCAGGTTCAGTAATTTCTTCTTCCATAGAGTCCTGCAAAACATTAGTCTCTTCCTTTGGAGGAGAGATTCTCTCAAGATGATCAGTAATATAATAATTTGCATCATAATTTTCCAAAAAATAGTTAAGTATAGCAAGACTCTCAGATTTTTAAGGGGCGTCATCAATATTTTCAAGAAAAGAAGTAATTTCATAGGCACCATTAAAAGCAACAAATTCTTCTATTTGTTCTGCATCATAAAAATCATAATTTCCCTTAGCATAAGAAGCTAAGGTTTCATCCTCATTGTACTCACATTGGAAAGCAAGGTGTTTGTGCCTAATAAAGCAACAAGATTCATCCCTGCAGAAAGATATATTATATATTGAGCACAAGTTTTTAGCATACTCATACGATTGATGTATGAGTCTCCATAAGTGTATCCCTTTTTGAGACAAGTGGTATTCCTTGTAATATTCTTGTTGATCCTCGGTGAATCCTCCATGCCAATAAGATCTAGTTTCAAAGAAGTTAGACATTGATTGGCAAGTAAGGAACTAGACATACTATATTTATTTATTTATTTGATTTTTGATAAAGGACACAAAGATAAAAACTGAAAGGTAAACTAACGAGAGTAAAAAACAAACGTAAAGGGTAGTGTGCAACTCCCCTATCTTAGCACTCGGAGTCCCCGGCAACGGCGCCGGAAATTCTCTTTGCTTAGCGGCTTCCCGCCCTTCTTTGGTGAGCCCCAAGTGGAAGGCGTGATGCAGTTTAGCAGTGAGTTTCCCTCGGTGAGGATACCAAGGTTTGTCTCCCGTAGGACTCCGGATATGATAAGTAGGTGTCAGCGGCGCAACTGACGTGAACCTGCACACAGACACAGATAACTTTGTTCCCAACGAAGTTCAGAGAGGTTGTCAATCTCTCCGGTCTTGTTGTTCACAAAGGGTAAAACACAAGTGATAATGATAGCAAGTAAAAGCAGAAAAAGTAAAGATAGCTTGGAAACAGTAATAAGGATATGGACCGGGATACGTGATGTTCTCTAGTGATGTCTCTCTTGCAAAAGACGATCAAACTGCTATGCGGGGTAAACAAATTACAGAAAGGCAATTGACAGGATTATGAACGCACCGCAATGCTAACTATGCTACAAAAGAAAGGAAGAGGTTCAAAAGCACGGGCGGTACGCCAAGGTAAGTAGACCGAAATCCATCTGCATCTACTACTAATCATCCACCTTGAGATATCTATCCAGAACATCTCGCTGTTATTAAGTTGCGAGCCCCACCCAAAGTGTAAACTCAAAGCAACAGACAACTGCAATAAAAGAACTTTGCGTAAAGTAAACAATCCTTGTGACCGCGGTCACAAGCACCGTTGTTTTCCCCCTTGTGGCAACATCACATCCCCTAGACTCATGTTTCTGTCACTCAAGCGTGTCACCAGGGAGGCATGAACCCACAATCTAGCACACCGCTCCCTCTTGGAGTCACTACCTACTACTTGGCCAAAGCAATAAACAACAATGGAGAACATGCAAGAATTACTTAGGAACAAAAATATAAAAGATCAAGACCAAATATATTACTCTATCACAATCTGAACATAATCTCATAATCCATCAGATCCGATCAAACTCAACATAGCAACTGTAGAAATATTACAAAGGTGCCTCGATCATGTAGGAAATCTCACGAGGTCTAAACAATGAAGATCAAAGAGGGGAGGAGAACATCACATAGCTACTGATCACGGACCCATGGTCCAAGAAGAACTACTCACGGAACATCCGGGGAGCATCCATGGTGGAGAGGAGACTCCCGGAGGTCAATCCTCCCTCCGGCAGGGTGCCGGGAAGAGGTCTTCTGGTGCTCCCGATCTTGGAAGCGCGGCGGCGGCGGAACAGAGGCGAGTTCGCGGAATAGGGTTCTGCTTCTGGAGTTTTCCTGTGACGGGGGATATATAGGCAAAAGGGGGCAGCCAGAGGTGGGCCAGGGGCTCTAGGCGCCCCCCTGGCGCGACCAGGGGTGGGGCCACGCCGGGTGGCCGCCTGGCCCCCCCTTGGCCCCCCTCTGGACCCTCCCGGGCTTTTCTCGAAGCTTCCGTCACGCTGATTTTTTATCTGAATTTTCCCGAAGTTTTCTAGCACTTTTTATATGGGGGAAAACCAAAATAGAAAAATAGCAGAAAACAGGAACTGGCACTGGGGTGCACTGAGTTAGTAGGTTAGTTCAATTATGATAAAAAATGTATGAAAGTGTATCTAGATCATAGAAATATCACACAAAGCATGCATGGAATGAGCAGAAATTATAGATACGTTTTGGACGTATCATACACCCCTGCAGGGTTAACGAAAACTATTCGAATAGCCGCGTCCGTGGTTAAGGACTGCTTGGAAAGCTTAGCTTGATTATTAGACAACTTCAATGGATACTTATAATACTTGCCAAGATAAGCGTGAGTGTTATGGTGTGCTTTCTCGTGGGGAAGTCGAGGAAGGCACCATAGTGGTGTAATTGGTTGGAGACATGTAGTGAACTCGTGTATGCTTCTGACCTCAAGTATGGTACTCGTAGTTCAGGACTAGCCCAGTCAAGCTGGCACTTCTGCTTATGAACCCCACCTCCCTTTACCTTGATACATGTGCATGAGTAGTATTGCTCCTACGTAAGTCTTGCTTAGTACGACTTTGTACTCACGTTTGCTTATTCTATGTTTTAGATGAACCCACTAACCCCGAAGGTGGATTATTCCTGGAGCTCGACGACTGATCAAGCTAGTGTAGTCCCAGTCAGACGACTGGTCCCTCGTGGAAGGGCTTGTTTATAAATAAGGCTTCTCTAAGCCATTTGTTAAACTTGTCTATACTCAGACCTACTTTACTTCCGCATGTTTGATGTAATGTTGGATCACAGTCTTGTGATCTCTGTGTGCACTCTGTAAGAGTTATCAATAAAGTTGTAAACTTTGTAGAGAATTGCAATGATACCTGATGTTCATACTAGACATGTGTGCTGCGTGTATGTTTATAACATGCATGTATTAGTATGGGTTTTCGAGACCTTAGTTGTGATCTGGCTGGCGGTCTTTTATACACCAAGTGGCCCTTAGATGTGCGCAGCTTGGGGCATCGCGATGCGATTGCTCGTGACTCTGTCACGTGCACACTTTGTTGTATGATCGAGCCCGCCCTAGACCCCGACTAAGTGATCGGTCTGGAGTAAGTCTATGTAAGGGCTATAATACAATCGATAGTGTGGTTGAGGCGACTTGTCTATGAGTATGGGAGTTCACCACCCATAGCATTTAGACTTGTGTGCGGACGATGAGGACCCATCTCAGTTGATCATCCGGCCTGGATGGGATGCCCCTCACGTTCGATGCTTTCCGAGAACGTTCTGTGCTTGGCCTTGTCTGCTTAGACAAGTGGGTACGGTTCTCGGCTCTCCATATGATTGTGTTGTAGCGATTCTTGCATAAGCTAATCCCGGGTCCCAACAGACTTTGTATCAGAGCAGGACTGACTGTAGGATTATCAGCCTTGGCCGAAGTCGAGTCTAGTCTTCTATAGTTATATAGTTACTCTGGGTATATAATGGAACAATGTAAGGATTCTTTTTTCTCCTTACCTTCATCGTTCTGAGTTCTGAGTCACCCTCATCTAGTTCTACGGGAAGATAGGACTAGGCTCATCTATGTCTTACTATAACATCTCGTTGTTTGCTTCCTTGTAGCCGTAGGAAAGTTGTGTTCGGTTGTCTAAAGTCGTTGTGCTTCATGTTTTGAACTTCTTATGTAAGTGTTGTTGAGATATTGCAAGAATTTCCTTTTCTCTTGCAATTACAGCCGTTATGATGTCCGAGTCATTCCAGTTTTCTTCATAATCTGATGCATTTGCAAAATCCTTCTCTCCATTTCGGATGTCTTTCCAGAAGAATTTCTAGGTGGCATGCCCGACAGTTCCATAGAGTTTATTGTAGGTTTTATTCCAGAAACCTATACTGATTCATTTGCAGTTCTTCCTCCCACTTTAGATGTTTTCTAGCCAGAATAACCACACTAAACATCGTGTTGGGGTACTTTGCTACTCTGACATATATGTTGTAACCCCTAGTAAGCCATGGTCATCCTCAAGAAAACCATCCAGTAACCCAACCCCTTAAATCTAGCCTCCTGACAGATGTGTAGAATTCATTGTAGATCTTGCCGCAGGAACCACACCAATTTCCAGACGCACATACAAAATGGCCCCACGTGAGTTAGCTGAGCTTAAAATCCAACTTGAAGCTTTGTTGGCAAGAGGCTTCATCCGCCCTAGCTCATCGCCATGGGGTTGCCCCGTTCTGTTCGTAACGAAGAAAGATGGAACAGAAAGGATGTGCGTAGACTATCGCCCGCTAAATCTAGCGACGATAAAGAACAAGTACCCACTGCCCAGGATCAATGATCTTTATGATCAACTTGCTGGTACCCTTGATACGTCCAAAACGTATCTATAATTTCTGCTTGCTCCATGCATGTTTTGTGTGATATTGCTATGATCTAGATACACTTTCATACACTTTTGATAATATTTGGACTAACCTATTAACTCAGTGCACCACAGTGCCAGTTCATGTTTTCTGCTGTTTTTCTATTTCAGTTTTCCCCCATATAAAAAGTGCTCCAAAATTCGGGAAAAATCAGATAAAAAATCAGCGCAAAGGAACCTTCCGGAAGAACCTGAGTGGGGCCAGAGGGCCACCACCAGGGGCCCAGGCGCCCTGGTGGCGCGCCCCAGGGGTGGCCTCGCCAGGGGGGCGCCTGGACCCCTGGTGTCCCCCCTGGCTGCCCCCCCTTCGCCTATATATTATCCGTGACGAGAAACCCTCGAGGACAAAACCCTTTTTCGTGATCTCGCCTCTGTTCCGCCGCCGCCGCGCTTCCGAGATCGGGAGCACCAGCAGACCTCTTCCCGGCACCCTGCCGGAGGGAGGGCCGACCTCCGGGAGTCACCTCTCCACCATGGATGCTTCCCGGATGTCTCGTGAGTAGTTTCCTTTGGACCATGGGTCCGTGATCAGTAGCTATGTGATGTTCTCCTCCCCTCTTTGTTCTTCATGGTTCAGACCTCGTGAGCTTCCCTACATGATCGAGGCACTTTTGTAATCTTTCTGCTGTTTCTATGCTGAGTTTGATGGGATCTGATGGATTGTGAGATTATGTTCAGATTGTGATTGAGTAATATATTTGGTTCTTATCTCTTATATTTTTGTTCTTAAGTAATTCTTGCATGTTCTCCGTTGCTGTTTATTGCTTTGGCCAAGTAGTAGGTAGTAACCCCAAGAGGGAACGTTATGCTCGATTGTGGGTTCATGCCCCCTGATGACACGCTTGAGTGACAGAAACATGAGTCTAGGGGATGTGCTTTTTCCACACGGGGGAAAACAACGGTGCTTGTAACCGCGGTTGCAAGGATTGTTTACTTTACGCAAAGTGATTTTTAATGCAGTTGTCTGTTACTTTGGGTTTACACTTTGGGTGGGGCTCGCAACTTAATACCAGCGAGATGTTCTGGATAGATATCTCAAGGTGGATGATTAGTAGTAGATGCAGTTGGATTTCGGTCTACTTATTTTGGCGTTTTGCCCATGCTTTTGAGCCTCTTCCTTTCTTTTGTAGCATAGTTAGCATTGCGGTGCGTTCATAATCTTGTCAATTGCCCTTCTATAATTTGTTCACCTCGCATAGCAGTTTATCGTCTTTTGGGAGAGAGACATCACTAGTGAACATCACGTATCCCGGTCCATATCCTCATTACTGTTTCCATGCTCATTTACTTTTCTGCTTTTACTTTCAGTTGCTATCATTATCCCTTGTGCTTGATCCTTTGTGAACAACAAGACCGGAGAGATTGACAACCTCTCTGAACTTCGTTGGGAACAAATTTATTTGTGTCTGTGTGCAGGTCCGCGTAAGTTGCGCCGCTGACACCTACTTATCATCTCTGGAGTCCTACTGGAGACAAACCTTGGTATCTTTACTGAGGGAAATTTGCTTCTGTGCTACATCACACCTTCCACTTGGGGTTTACCAACGAAGGGCGAGAAATCACTATCATCACCTCGCACATCAAGCGAAATTTCTGGCGCCGTTGCCGGGGACTCCGAGTGCTAAGATAGGGGAGTTGCACACTACCCTTTACCTTTGTTTTTTAGTCTTGTTAGTTTACCTTTCAGTTTTTATCTTTGTGTCTTATATCAAAAATCACAAAAAAAATTATTCGTCTTGCTAGTAGTTGTCATTATGTCTGGCCCTTTTGCCTTTGTTGAGATAGAGGTTCTCACGTTTAAACAAAAAGGTGGTGAAAGTTTAAAAGATGCTTGGTATAGAATTAATGATTCTCAAAAAAGAGCCACCAAGAAGCAATCCACTACTATCCTGCTTAGAAATTTTTATGTCGGGATTACTCCTTGGAATAGGTTCATGTTAGATACTGCTATCAATGGGAATTTCCTAGAAGCCCCGATTCGGGAGTCTCTTAATGTTATTGAAAATCTTGTTGGAAATCTCCCTATTGCTAGCATACAAGAAGATATAACTCTAGCTCACATTATGAAGAAAATTGAAAAGATAGAGTTAGAAATACCAAGTATAACTAGGATAAATGAGTTAGATCGCAATATTCAAGGGAATTTGAATAGGCTTGATAGCTCCATGCTTAAAATTATTAAAACTTTGGAGGTCATCAAATCCCGTGATACGGATCTTTCTAGGATTGATAAGATTGAGGAAATCATTAATACTCTAGGAACTACATTTTCCTTAATAAAACCAAAAAAGGTAGAGACTTCAGCAAGAAGGGAACCTAAGTTCAATTATGTCCCTAGGGTTCCCCAACCTAAAAATAAACCACCCATTGCCAAAGAAGTTGAAACCGTGAAAACTTTGGAAGAAATACCTCTCTTTGATAATTTTATAAATGAATCTCCCATTGATTTTCCGCCTTTTGGTTTTCTCCCTAGAAGTATCTTCATTAGGCCTTTATTTGAAAGACCTCTTAAGACTACTTGTACAATTGAAGAGCTTTTTGATGATTTTTATAATGATTCGATTGATACAACTTGATCTTTTGCATCATTCCTAGCTTAAAGGCATAAAAGAAAGCGCTTTCGGGAGGCAGCCCGCAACGAATTTAGGTTTTTCTTTTTCTTTTGTTGTGTCTTGATGTTTGTTACTACTGTAGCAACATCATTGTATCTTTATTTTTCAGCTTTGTGCCAAGTTATAGCCTCTTATGATAAGGGAAGCAAAAGTTCTGACATGCTGTCCAGAAAACAGATTCTGTCCCTTGACAGAAAAATTCGAATAAAATCACCAGATCATCTTTTTGATCTGAATTTTTTTGACAGAGTCCTCTATACCATTGTGAAACTTTCGTATGTTCTGAGTTTTTTGATTTGAGTTGCAGAAGTGCCCCGAAAAAAAATTCTCTACTACCTGCTGTCCTGTTTTTCACAGATTCTGCCACGTTTTGCCTCTCTTCACTTTTGCAAACCTTAAGCTTGCTTTTTCTTTGCAAAAACTTTTTGGCACTCTTGACAAACAGAATCTCTTCAAGAATATCTTTATATCCAGTGGGTAAAAATTATTTTATTAAGGGTACTAACCCCTCTAATCAGCTTATGATGAGTTATGTATGAAGGGAGTTTTCAAGTGTGCGATGGAAGATGATGAAAGAAGATCCAGGAGTGTCAAGCGCTCAAGCTTGGGGATGCCCCCATGCATCCCCAATAAATATTCAAGGAGACTCAAGCGTCTAAGCTTGGGGATGCCCCCGTGCATCCCCTTCTCCATCAACAATCATCAGTTCGTCCTTCGTCTCACTATATTTTTATCACTTCATGTGTTATGTGCTATGCTTGGAGCATCTCGCTCTTAGTTTTTTTTTAGTTTTCTTTAGTTTTGTTTGCTGGTCATACAAAGTTAGACCCCATCTTACTTTGTGTGGGAGAGAAACACGCTCCACTCCAATCTAGAACACATCATAGAATTTTTCATGCCTATCTTTTTGCTGTTGTGTGTTCTTTATCTTTTCGTAGCTACTGCCATGTCTAGTTTTAGTCTTAGTTTAACTTTAGCAAGAACCTTGGCTTTTGTTTAGTTTATTGCTGGAACTCTTTTTAGTTTTCATGTTTATCTTGTTAAAGATAGTTGGTTGTTGCACTGAGTAGCGTCTTGTCTTGAAAGTAGGTAATTGAGGTTGCTATTTAATTCTAGTAGTAACTTGCAATAGTTTTGAAGTATTGATGTGAGTAATGTCTGAACTTTTGGTGTCAAGAGCTTTAGCCTATTAGTGATAGGTGTCGTATTTTGGGAAATCCGTGTGTATTTTCAAAACCTACAAAACTAGTTGAGAACTCTAGCTACTAGATGGATCACTAATCTTTGGAGGGATGTAATATTAGAGTACACTCACGTACCATGATTCGAGGATGCGCAAGGATAACCAAACCCCCATACACTCCTCCTCGGGGTACCTCTCTCTTTGTGAACCTCCTTATTAGATTGAGAGTTGCCGATAATAAGTGCATGAGTTCTTCGGACTAATGTAAGTATTGAAAGTTGACACTTCCACCATCCCATATTTTGCTAGCCTCTCCCGTGCCGTGCATTGCCTTCTTCTCACTCCGAGAGTTGGTCTCCAACTTTGCCGGTACATCCAAACCCTTGGCATGATACGCTCTGTCATCATAAACCTCCTTATATCTTTCCTCAAAACAGCCACCATACCTACCTATCAAGGCATTTCCATAGCCTTTTCGAGATATATTTCCATGCAACATCCACCTCTTCATGACTTGATCTTCATGTCATACATGTTTCTGCTACACTGGCAGACGCATACATTGCATACATCATGATAGCTACATCTTCTTTATGATTTTGAGTACCTTGTAAAGTGTGAAAGATCTCCTTTACCTTTTTGTAAAATATAGAGTGTTGCCCTTAAGTGAGGAAAAGATCCCAAAGTGGACACAATAAAGATCCCAAAGAGGACAAATGAGAGTTAAATAGAAAGAGCCATTGAGGCCACAAAAAAATACAAAAAAATAGAAAAAAGAGAAAAAAGAAATAAAAAGAGAGAAAGGGGCAACACTACTATCCTTTTGAGAGATCCACACTAGTACTCCCTTTATATCCTTGTACTCCGTAGAGATGATCATTATGCATATAGCTATGTGGGGACCTTCACACTATAGAACTTGGCTTGCATATTCCAAGGATGAGCCTCCTCAAACGAGCTCTAGGTCTTCATGAGCAAGCAAGTTAGATGCACCCCCACTAGTTCCATTGGAGAGCTTCCTAGCTCATATGTGCATCCGTTGCATGGCAATCCCTACTCCTCACATCATATCTATCATTTGGCATCTCTTGCCTATGATTGTCCTCATTGATGTGAGCCTTTCTCATTCTTTTTTGTCTTCCTCCTCCTCCTATCTTTGCCATCCTAAGTGTCAACTCTCGTGCTTACGCTCATCCATTGCATGAGTGCTCAAAATATTGAAAAAGGAGTGGATCAAATTGACTTGTACCTGGCTAGTGGTCTGGGGACGAGTCAAGATAAGATTCCAGAAAAGGACCAAGTGTGAAACTTTAGTAGATTGAGTTCTCAACAAATAAATATTTTTCTCGTATTCCCTAACCCCCCTTCTTGCACGCAAACACCATTTGGAGACATTCGAGTCACGGACAGCGAGAGCTCTTGCACCTAATGTTCTTTTGTTACTTGTTTCAATGCTAATATAGACTCTGGCATGTTATGACTTGAATTGAATCTCTCACCTTGATTGCTTTACTTTTCAAAGTTCTTATATGGTTGTCACCACAGAAATTATGCTGTTATCATTTACCTACTCGAGGACGAGCATGAATTAAGCTTGGGGATGTTGATACGTCCAAAACGTATCTATAATTTCTGCTTGCTCCATGCAAGTTTTTTGTGATATTGCTATGATCTAGATACACTTTCATACACTTTTGATCATATTTGGACTAACCTATTAACTCAGTGCACCACAGTGCCAGTTCCTGTTTTCTGCTGTTTTTCTATTTCAGTTTTCCCCCATATAAGAAGTGCTCTAAAAATTCGGGAAAAATCAGATAAAAAATCAGCGCAGAGGAACCTTCCGGAAGAACCTGAGTGGGGCCAGAGGGCCACCACCAGGGGCCCAGGCGCCCTGGTGGCGCGCCCCAGGGGCTGGCCGAGCCAGGGGGGCGCCTGTACCCCTGGTGGCCCCCCTGGCTGCCCCCCTTCTCCTATATATTCTCCGTGACGAGAAACCCTTGAGGACATAACCCTTTTTCTCGATCTCGCCTCTGTTCCGCCGCCGCCGCGCTTTCGAGATCGGGAGCACCAGCAGACCTCTTCCCGGCACCCTGTCGGAGGGAGGGCCGACCTCCGGGAGTCACCTCTCCACCATGGATGCTTCCCGGATGTCTCGTGAGTAGTTTACTTTAGACCATGGGTTCGTGATCAGTAGCTATGTGATGTTCTCCTCCCCTCTTTGTTCTTCATGGTTTAGACCTCGTGAGCTGCCCTACATGATCGAGGCACTTTTGTAATCTTTCTGCTGTTGCTATGCTGAGTTTGATGGGATCTGATGGATTATGAGATTATGTTCAGATTGTGATTGAGTAATATATTTGGTTCTTATCTCTTATATTTTTTCTTGTTAAGTAATTCTTGCATGTTCTCCGTTGCTGTTTATTGCTTTGGCCAAGTAGTAGGTACTAACCCCAAGAGGGAACGTTATGCTCGATTGTGGGTTCATGCCCCCTGATGACACGCTTGAGTGACAGAAACATGAGTCTAGGGGATGTGTTGTTGCCACAAGGGGGAAAACAACGGTGCTTGTAACCGCGGTTGCAAGGATTGTTACTTTACGCAAAGTGCTTTTTAATGCAGTTGTCTGTTGCTTTGGGTTTACACTTTGGGTGGGGCTCGCAACTTAATACCAGCGACATGTTCTGGATATATATCTCAAGCTGGATGATTAGTAGTAGATGCAGTTGGATTTCGGTCTACTTATTTTGGCGTTCTGCCCATGCTTTTGAGCCTCTTCCTTTCTTTTGTAGCATAGTTAGCATTGCGGTGCGTTCATAATCCTGTCAATTGCCCTTCTGTAATTTGTTCACCTCGCATAGCAGTTTTATCGTCTTTTGGGAGAGAGACATCACTAGTGAACATCACGTATCCCGGTCCATATCCTCATTACTGTTTTCACGCTCATTTACTTTTCTTCTTTTACTTCCAGTTGCTATCATTATCTCTTGTGTTTGATCCTTTGTGAATAACAAGACCGGAGAGAGTGACAACCTCTCTGAACTTCGTTGGGAACAAAGTTCTTTGTGTCTGTGTGCAGGTCCGCGTCAGTCGCGCCGCTGACACCTACTTATCATCTCTGGAGTCCTACTGGAGACAAACCTTGGTATCTTTACTGAGGGAAATTTGCTTCTCTCCTATATCACACCTTCCACTTGGGGTTTACCAACGAAGGGCGAGAAATCACTATCATCACCTCGCACATCAATCCTTTGTCTTCTCCAAGATGGATTTGAGATTAGGCTATCATCAAATCAAAATCCGAAACGAGGACATTCCAAAAACGGCTTTCACTACTCGTTATGGTCTTTACGAGTATACCGTCATGTCCTTTGGTTTAACCAATGCCCCAGCCACTTTTTCGCGCTTGATGAATTCGATCTTCATGGAATATTTGGACAAGTTTGTCGTAGTTTACCTCGATGACATCCTTATATACTCGAAGAACGAAGAAGAACATGCTGAGCATCTTAGGCTGGTATTGATGAAACTTCGAAAGCATCACCTGTATGCTAAATTCTCCAAGTGTGAATTTTGGCTACCAGAAGTGACCTACTTAGGCCACGTGATTTCTGCAAAAGGCATTGCTGTGAATCCCGAGAGAGTTCAGGCCGTCCTTGACTGGACTCCACCTGAATCGGTTAAGCAAGTTAGGAGTTTTCTTGGCTTAGCAAGCTATTGCCGCCGCTTCGTCAAGAACTTTTCTAAAGTTTCAAACCTCTAACTGAACTCCTCAAGAAAGATAAGAAATTCCTATGGAATCCCAAGTGCGAGGAAAGCTTTCAAGAGCTAAAAAGAAGCTTGACTTCTGCACCCGTACTTGCTCCTCCAGACACAAAAAAGGATTTCAAGATCTTTTGTGAAGCCTCACGGCAAGGGTTAGGATGCATACTTATGCAAGATAGACATGTGGTAGCTTATGCTTCACACCAGTTGCGTCCACATGAAGAAAACTATCCTACCCATGATCTTGAACTCGCTGCCGTAGTTCATGCCCTGACAACTTGGCGACATTACCTCCTTGGTAATCGTTGTGAGATCTATTCCGACCACCAAAGCCTCAAATATATATTCACCTAGCCAGATCTTAATCTCAGGAAAAGACGCTGGATAGAGTTGATAAAATATTATGACTTAGGAATTTCTTACACCCCAGGCAAAGCCAATGTCATGGCTGATGCACTAAGTCGTAAGTCGTACTGTAACAACCTCATGTTACAGCAGTATCAACCACTTCTTCATGAGGAATTTCGAAAGCTCAATCTCGATATTGTTCCTCGTGGATCTCTTTTCAACTTGGTGGCGAAGCCAACCCTTGAGGATCAAATCATAGTTGCCCAAAGGCGTGCACGAGGTGTTCGTCGGATCAAGGAGAACATTGCTAGCGGAGTTGCTAAATGTTTCTCCACAGATAGCAAAGGAACGGTATTCTTTGGAAAGCGTTTGCTAGTACCTAAGAATAGGGAACTAAGGCAACTCATCCTCAAAGAAGCCCATGATACACCCCTTTCGATTCATCCTGGTAGCACAAAGATATACCGAGACCTACGCCAGAGATTTTGGTGGACTAGGATGAAGCGACAAATTGCTTAGTTCATTGTTGAATGTGATGTCTGTCGTCGCATTAAGGAAGAACATCAAAGACCTGCTGGTACTCTTCAACCATTGCCTATTCCAGAGTGGAAATGGGACAAAGTCAGTATGGATTTCATCACTGGCTTTCCAAAAACCCAGAAAGGAAATGATGCCATCTTCGTTGTCATTGACCGACTTTCCAAAGTTGCTCACTTCCTTCCAGTTCGCGAGTCTATAACTGCTAGCCAGTTAGCGGACTTGTATGTCTCTAGAATTGTGTCTCTTCATGGTGTTCCTTTGGAAATCAATTCTGATCGTGGTAGCCCTTTCACCTCTAGATTTTGGGGAAGCTTTCAGAATGCTATGGGAACTCATCTCTCCTTTAGTACAGCTTTCCATCCTCAGTCTAGCGGTCAAGTTGAAAGGGTTAACCAAATTCTTGAAGACATGCTCAGAGCTTGTGTTATCTCCTTCGTAAAGAATTGGGAGAAATCTCTTCCATTTTCCGAATTTGCTTATAACAATAGTTTCCAATCTAGTCTGAACATGGCTCCTTTTGAACTCCTTTATGGACGAAGATGTCGAACACCCCTAAACTGGTCAGAAACCGGTGAAAGACAATTCTTTGGACCGGATATGATCATGGAAGAAGAAGAGAAAGTTCGCATTGTTCGTGATCAATTGAAAGAAGCCCAGTCTCGTCAGAAAAGCTACTATGATCGTCATCATAGGCAAGAAAACTACAATCTGGATGAGAAGGCTTACCTTTGGGTTACTCCTCTGAAGGGAACCCAACGATTCGGTATCAAATGCAAGTTGGCCCCACGTTACATTGGACCTTTCCGCATTCTTGCTAAACATGGATAAGTTGCCTACCAACTTGAACTACCCCCGCACCTTTACCGAGTACATGATGTATTCCATGTGTCACAACTCAGGCATTGCTTCAAGGACCCCATCCACGAAGTCGACCATGAAACGCTTGATTTCCAAGATGACCTTTCTTATCGAGAATACCCCGTTCGTATTCTTGATTCAGCAGAGCGTTTCACTCGTCTTCAGAAGATCAAGTTCCTCAAAGTGCAGTGGTCACATCACTCCGAGAAAGAAGCAACCTAGGAAAGAGAAGACCGCCTCCGTGCCGAGTACCCCACCTTCCTCCCGACGACTTCTAAATCTCGGGACGAGATTCTGTTGAGTGGGGGCGAGTTGTCATAACCCTAAATTAGGTTTATATTTAATCTAGCTTGCATTTTTGCATCATGAAAATTTTTGCAAAAGAAAAAGAAATGGGGAAGCAAAAAGTATTTATAATAAAAGGCCAGCCAAAAATATTTTTCCAAAAATGATTTGAACTTTTAGAAAAGTCTCATAAATGGGCAGGATCACATTTCAAGTGAAGTGGGTCCCACTCCATGCCCATGGAATTTTCAAAAAGTCCAAAAGCCCTTTGGAAATTAAATATTTATTGTAATTGCAATTGAAATTATTTAAATATAATTTCAATAATTCTGAAACTTTGTGAGTGGACTTATATATGTCCCAGTAGCCCACAATAAAGTTTTTGGAATTTCTAAAAATGATTTGATTTGAAATCAAATCAAAACACAAAATATAAAACAATTAAAAGAGAAAACAGAAAGAGAGAGAAGTAACTTACCTCGGCCCACCTGGCCTTTGGCCTGGCCCAGCCCAGCCGCCACCCCTCCTTATCTTCTTCCCCAGGCCAGCACGCAGGGAGCTGCGTGGCGTGCATGCCACGGCGCGCCGGCTACCTCCTGCTTGCCTCGTCGTCTTCTGTCGCCATGGAGCCGCCTGGAGACGCCCCAAGTCTTTCCCCCCTTCCCCTGGTCTCCGTTCTGTCTCCCTCGCCGTTTTCACACACCGCCCGAGCGCTAGCCGAGAGCAGCCGGAGCACGCCGCCGTGGTCCGCGTGGCCACCGTGCCCTTCTCGCTGCGCCGTCCTGTCCAAGACGCTCCTCGACGACGAATTCATCGTGTTGCGCATCCAATTTGAGCCAGGGCCCAACCGAGACGACGCCCGCTTCACGCCTTCTCCGCCGGCCGCCGTGGCTCCGGTGAGCGATTCCGCCGCGGCCCGTTCCACCCCGGCCCAGCCTTGCCCACCATCGAGCTCCTGGTGAGCCGCCGCCTCGTTTCCCCCTCACAATGCTCCTCCCCGCTCCATGCATCGCCGTCCCCACCCTGGCCGTGGGCTCACCGTCGCGGGCTTGCTCGCCGGCGTGGCCACGAGCCCTCCCCGGGTGCCCCGTGTGCACCATCAGGTGCGGAAGGCCGGGGGCTAACCGTTGGTGCCCTCGCCCTCCACCCCCGTGCCCTCCGGTGAGGCTCCGCCGTGTCCAGAGGCGTAGGCGGCTAGCCGACGGCCGCCCAGGCCATTAACCCCCTAACCAACCCACTAATCCCTCTCTCTCTCTCTCACTGATAGTGGGCCCCGAGCCCACTAATTAAACAGGTTTAATTTTAAACCGAGACAGATTAACCCCCCAATGACAGCCTGGACCCACACGTCAGTAGCCCCCTGACGTCACCATGACGTCAGGCTGACACAATAAATTGTTAAATGAATTAAAAATATTCCAGAAAAGGCAGAAAATCTTTTAAACTTCAAAAATTCATAGAAAATTCATCTTAACTCCAAATTGGACAAATAATATGTCTAAAATTATCAGAAAAATGCAAGGATTCTGAATATGGACTTTTTTTTCATGTTTGACCATTTTAAAATGGGTGAACAGTGGCATATGTGCATATGGATCCTTTTCAAATTCAAATTTGGAGTGATTTTGCAAATGACTTTGCAATACACTCCATTTAAATGGAATTGGCAACACATCAGCACCCCTTACACCATGTTATAACATTTGATCATGTGCTTGAGCATTCCATTCATATTTATTGCTACTTCATGCTTTGTTTGTCCGGATAGAAGTGGAGCCGGAACCCGAGATCACCCCCTTCGTTGAAGACATCGTGTGTGAAGCTCGTCAGCAAGGCAAGCAAACCCCCATTGATCATGTCGATAAAATCCCACTTCCCTCTCAGTCTCTCTTATGCATTGTTTAGGATGATTACCGTGATGCGTTTCTACCGCATAGTTGAACCCATTCCTTTGCATGACCTATCATCTTGTCACAGTAGTAAGCAAACCACAATCCTAGCAGATGTAGGAGTTGATTGATATCATGTGGCCCCTGCAACTGTTACTTCTTATTGCATGCTTAGAGTTAAAATGAGGATACTTTGATCTGTGAGTCGGGATGGTAGCAATCATGTTGAAGAAGGTGAAACTGTGTTGGTGAATCTACCCTAATACATGGTGAACGATGAGAGGTTGTGTAGGAGTACACAGTGGGTTGTCTCGTTGAACACCGCCTTAAGTCCGAGTTCTTGTGTGGTGATCCAAGAAGAAGAGTGCAACCACACATTGGGCTCACTGACTCCTCTCATCCTAGTACCTCACCCCGTTCAAACCCCAGAAGTCGCAGTAGTTCGGAGTTCTCGTAGGGCTGTGGCACGGTCTGCGAAGTGGATGAACGGCTTTTCAAGACCAGCATGGGACCCTGCACACATCGTTTGAGGCTGTACTGGAACCTCGGCCGGACTTCCATACGGATCCCCCTCAGATAGGAGACTCTCTGGACTAGAACGGAGCTGTGGGCGAAGTGTTGTGGTGGCATCCTCGCTGTCACCTCTTGAACGGTGACACGCAAAAGGCGGTAAGTGATGACACATGTGTGTAGTAGTACACCCCTGCAGGGTTAACGAAAACTATTCGAATAGCCGCGTCTGCGGTTAAGGACTGCTTGGAAAGATAAGCTTGATTATTAGACAACTTCAATGGATACTTATAAAACTTGCCAAGATAAGCGTGAGTTCTATGGCGTGCTTTCTCGTGGGGAAGTCGAGGAAGGCACCATAGTGGTGTAATTGGTTGGAGACATGTAGTGGACTCGTGTACGCTTCTTACCTCAAGTCTGGTACTCGTAGTTCAGGACTAGCCCAGTCAAGCTGGCACTTTTGCTTATGAACCCCACCTCCCTTTACCTTGATACATGTGCATGAGTAGTATAGCTCCTACGTAAGTCTTTCTTAGTACGACTTTGTACTCACGTTTGCTTATTCTATGTTTTAGATGAACCCACTTACCCCGAAGGTGGATTCTTCCTGGAGCTCGATGACTGATCAAGCTAGTGTAGTCCCAGTCAGATGACTGTTCCCTCGTGGAAGGGCTTGTTTATAAATAAGGCTTCTCTAAGCCATTTGCTAAACTTGTCTGTACTCAGACCTACTTTGCTTACGCATGTTTGATGTAATGTTGGATCACAGTCTTGTGAACTCTGTGTGCACTCTGTAAAATTTATCAATAAAGTTGTAAACTTTGTAGAGAATTGCAATGATACCTGCTGTTCATACTAGACATGTGTGCTGCGTGTATGTTTATAACATGCATGTCTTAGTATGGGTTTTCGAGACCTTAGTTGTGATCTGGCTGGCGGTCTTTTATACACCAAGTCGCCCTTAGATGTGCGCAGCTTGGGGCATCGCGATGCGATTGCTCGTGACTCTGTCACGTGCACACTTTGTTGTATGATCGAGCCCGCCCTAGACCCCGACTAAGTGATCGGTCTGGAGTAAGTCTATGTAAGGGTTATAATACAATCGATAGTATGGTTGAGGCGACTTGTCTATGAGTATGGGAGTTCACCACCCATAGCATTTAGACTTGTGTGCGGACGATGAGGACCCATCTTAGTTGATCATCCGGCCTGGATGGGATGCCCCTCACGTTCGATGCTTTCCGAGAACGTTCTGTGCTTGGCCTTGTCTGCTTAGACAAGTGGTTACGGTTCTCGGCTCTCCATATGATTGTGTTGTAGCGAGTCTTGCATAAGCTAACCCCGGGTCCCGACAGACTTGGTACCAGAGCAGGAGTGACTGTAGGATTATCAGCCTTGGCCGAAGTCGAGTCTAGCCTTCTATAGTTATATAGTTACTCTGGGTATATAAGGGAACAACGTAAGGCTTCTTTTTTCTCCTTACCTTCATCGTTCTGAGTTCCGAGTCACGCTGATCTTGTTCTACGGGAAGATAGGACTAGGCTCATCTATGTCTTACTAGAACATCTCGTTGTTTGCTTCCTTGTAGCCGTAGAAAAGTTGTGTTTGGTTGTCTAGAGTCGTTGTGCTTCATGTTTTGAACTTCTTATGTAAGTTTTGTTGAGATATTGCAAGAATTTCCTTTTCTCTTGCAATTACAGCCGTTATGTTGTCTGAGTCATTCCAGGTTTCTTCATAATCTGATGCATTTGCAAAATCCTTCTCTCCATTTCGGATGTCTTTCCAGAAGAATTTCTAGGTGGCATGCCCGACAGTTCCATAGAGTTTGTTGTAGGTTTTATTCTAGAAACCTATACTGATTCATTTGCAGTTCTTCCTCCGACTTTATATGTTTTCTAGCCAGAATAACCACACTAAACATCGTGTTGGGGTACTTTGCTACTCTGACATATCTGTTGTAACCCCTAGTAAGCCATGGTCATCCTCAGGAAAACCATCCAGTAACCCAACCCCTTAAATCTAGCCTCCTAACAGATGTGTAGAATTCATTGTAGATCTTGCCCCAGGAACCGCACCAATTTCCAGACGCCCATACAAAATGGCCCCACGTGAGTTAGCTGAGCTTAAAATCCAACTTGAAGCTTTGTTTGAAAAAGGCTTCATCCACCCTAGCTCACCGCCATGGGGTTTCCCCGTTCTGTTCGTAAAGAAGAAAGATGGAACAGAAAGGATGTGCATAGACTATCGCCCGCTAAATCTAGCGACGATAAAGAACAAGTACCCACTGCCCAGGATCAACGATCTTTATGATCAACTTGATGGATCCTCTGTCTTCTCCAAGATGGGTTTGAGATTAGGCTATCATCAAATCAAAATCCGAAACGAGGACATTCCAAAAACGGCTTTCACTACTCGTTATGGTCTTTACGAATATACCGTCATGTCCTTTGGTTTAACCAATGCCCCAGCCACTTTTTCGCGCTTGATGAATTCGATCTTCATGGAGTATTTGGACAAGTTTGTCGTAGTTTACCTCGATGACATCCTTATATACTCGAAGAACGAAGAAGAACATGCTGAGCATCTTAGGCTGGTCCCTCGTGGAAGGGCTTGTTTATAAATAAGGCTTCTCTAAGCCATTTGTTAAACTTGTCTGTACTCAGACCTACTTTGCTTCCGCATGTTTGATGTAATGTTGGATCACAGTCTTGTGATCTCTGTGTGCACTCTATAAGAGTTATCAATAAAGTTGTAAACTTTGTAGAGAATTGCAATGATACCTGCTGTTCATACTAGACATGTGTGCTGCGTGTATGTTTATAACATGCATGTCTTAGTATGGGTTTTCGAGACCTTAGTTGTGATCTGACTGGCGGTCTTTTATACACCAAGTGGCCCTTAGATGTTGATGTCTACGCACGCTTCTATGCTTGTAGACTATGTTGGGCCTCCAAGCGCAAAGGTTTGTAGGATAGCATCAATTTCCCTCAAGTGGATGACCTAAGGTTTATCGAACTCAGGGAAGTAGAGGTTGAAGATGGTCTCTCTCAAGCAACCCTGCAATTAAGATACAAGAAGTCTCTTGTGTCCCCAACACACCTAATACAATGGCAAATTGGATAGGTGCACTAGTTCGGCGAAGAGATGGTAAAATATGGGTGATAGGTGTGAAAAAACAAAGTAATATAAATCTGTAATAAAAAGTGCAGCAAAGAAACAAGTGACAAAAGTGAGCACAAACGGTGTAACAATGGTGGAAACAAGGCCTAGGCTTCATACTTTCACTAGTGGCAACTCTCAACAACATTAACATAGTCTAATCACATGATATTTCCCATAAAACATGCAATGGAGACGCACTCGGAGGTCATTCCTTTGTGGTCAAGAGAGGATGAGAATTATGTAGGGCTACAAAAGCACACCTCGAAGTTCGTAGTTCTCAATCTATGGATTTCCCAATGTCACCCCGGCCATCCAAAGAGAGTACCACAGTCACCACAACATATCTCAAGGATAGTCAAAGACAAGCACCAAGAGACTCTCAATCTTCAATCAACACACAAAAGAGGAAATCACTCATGATAATATTCTTCTAACCCATGTCCAATAGACCGCTGTCACCATGGTCTCGGGGATTATACTAGATAAGATCAATTGAGTACATCAATCCAATACATAGAGGAAAGGGAAATATCATGGGATCACCCTAGATTAACATAGCCTATGATCACAACGAAGATCACATAATGGGAGAGAGAGAAGAACACATAGTGTAACATCCCAATTTTATAAATTTGGATGTTAATAGATCATCATATGCATCTCATGCTGCTTCTGCATTTTTTTGGAGTTTTAAAATATTTTTAAACATTTTTCAACACATGGCAGTTCGCTGGAGAGGATATAAAAGGACTTATACCCATTTTTAATTTGTTGAAAAATAGTTTAAAATATTTTCGGAGACTTTTTAATTTTAATATGGAGTTATAAATATTTTCAAAAAATATTTTGGGAATTTATTTATGCTCCGGAAAAGTTTTTAAATCAATTTTCAGAGTTTTCGGTATTTTTAAAATGCCAGAAAAGTATTTAAAAATATTTAAAAATAAGTTGCAAATTTTTTATTTTTATTTAATATTTTGGTGAAGCCAAAAAATCAGTTTTATTATTTTAAAAATATTGGCGAAGACGGAATTTAAAAATAAATTTCCGTGATTTTTCTATAATTATTTTGGGCCTAATGGGCTTCTTCTGGGTTTTTTTTCGCAGACCGATTTTGTATTTATCTCGGATTTAAAAAAAAGGGATTAGAGACTGTCTATAAATAGCCCCGTTTAGGGCTAGATTATTTTCTTTTAGCGTTTTAGGTTTAGCCCTAAACTAATCCGCGGGACCCGCCGCCGCCGACATCATCGACGACGTCATCGCCGGAGTTCGCCGGAGTCGCGTTTTCACCGTTTTTTCGAGGTATTTTCCGGCGCCCCGCCGCCTAGCGCCGTCCCCACGCCCTAGCGCCGCCTTGCCGCCGCGCCGCCCCCGCTTGGCCGCCGCCGGCGAGCTGGCGAGCTTGCCCGGCCACGGGCCGCCGCCGCCCGCCCCGCTCCCGGCCGCCGCCCCCGGCGCGTCCCCGCCGCCGCTAACTGGCGCCGCGCCGCCGGCCGCCCGCCGGTGAACTGGCCGGAGCAAGCCAGGCCGCTGGAGCCGCCTCCCCATGGCCATGGCCTCGGGCCCGTGCGTGAGGAGAGAGATGGCTAGAAAAAAAGAGTTAGACGAGTTTTCGAAAAAAAAAGTCCAGATCTGGATCCAAAACCGCCAGGGACCCGATCAAATTTCTTATGTTATTTTATTTACGATTAGGTCCCTGTTTGCAGATTAGACCCCGTTTTGCACCCGGTGCCGTTTTCGGGAGTACTTTTTAACCGTAACTCGGAATCGAGTGATTCCTGTTGCGTTCCGACCGTGGTGAAATTTCCTAGCCATTAGACCAAGTTTTACAGAAGTTTGAAGTTTTCAAATTTGAATCCCAAGCAGATCCAAATTTGAACTTCCGGCAGCCGTAACTTTTTAACGGTGCGCCCGTTTGCGCCGTTTCTTTTTGCGTTGGTTTTATTTTGACAAGTAATTTAGGTTTAGCTACTGTTAGGCAAGTTTTGATACTATTCTTGGAATGTTTATTACTGTTTGAGCATATTTGTATTGAATATATGTTGATTGGTGCTATGTTTGCTCGTATTGATTGTCCGGAGTGTGCCGCCTCGTTTTGTGAGGATTGTGACCGTCAGGACCAGCAAGAAGGCAAGTGATGCTTTGACCATACTCATACCTATATTTTCTATATGCATTATGTTAAGAAATATCACCCTATTGCATGATAGGTAGTTTACTTTACTGCTGCTGCAAAACCAGTTAGGATAGCCACATGTCTTGACTTGTCTACCGTAGAAATCACTTCTAGACGGGCGGGTTGCATCCCGGTAGTTGTGCCTTATCTAAGGACAGTGCTGGGGTTAAATGCACCCAATGGTTGTTTTGGTGGTGAACCGGGTGCGACATGGTGTCTACCCTCTGACGCAGTGGGCGTCGTCCAGGCTCAAAAAGATCATACATGCAATATTACTAGTAGCTTCCGTGTACAACCACTGGCTATATGGGCTCTGGCTTAGCGCGAGTATGTTGTGCGGAACCTGGCCCTGGTAGCTAGCTGATGTAGATGTGTGTTAGGTGTACCGGCTACCAAAGGGTGGAGGCAACCTCTTCAGAAAGTCTTTGTCTCAATCTTCGGGTTGAGTCCAGTGGGGAACGTGTACAACCTCTGCAGAGCGTATAAACTGATCATGATTAGCCGTGTCCACGGTTACGGACGAACTTTGAGCAACTAGTTAGTACTGTTGATGACTGATCTTGACAGATGAACACTTAATAATAATTTTGGTGGGAAAGAGTAGCATGGGTTGCTGTGTGTTTCAGGTAGAATTCAACTTAAAATTTTGACTAGTTTAGTTCAGGAGAAAATTGGCTTTCTGCAAAACAAAACCTTAAGCCTTTCCTTTGACTTACCTTGCATGTAGTTGTAGGTCCTTTATATAAACTTTTCCGTGTCACTTGCCGTACAAATCAGATGTACTGACCCGTTGTCGGGTTGTAACCTTCGGTGTTGCAGGTTTTTCAGACGATCAGTAAGGTGCGTTTAGGGGTTGCGAGTCTACACTCAGCATGTTTGCATGTGGCTGTTGATGGGACTCCACGTTATTTGTTTTTGCTTCCGCTACATTTATATTGAATAAGCTAGCCTTGAGCGATGCAACTTGTTATTTATTTTACTCTGGATCATACGTTGTAATAATGATGCACTTGTACTTTGATATACATCTATAATACTGTGTGTGCCAGCCAGTTCGATCCAGGGACTGGCACTTGAGCACAGAGACTTCAATTCTATGTGAATTGGTTCGTTACAGATGGTATCAGAGCAGTGTGTTGACTGTAGGACGTGACCCTAGAAAATGGACTAGAAAAGCCATAGGAACAAAAATATTACTTTATATCACTATGTCTTGTACTTACTTACCTTCTCTATCTCGTATTCATACCTGTTCTAATCTTGCCTAACCTATCTTTGATTATAGCTGACCACTTTGTCCTACCGCGCTATGGCGTTTGGACCTGAGCTCAGGGGGATTTGCCACTTCCTGAACATCTACGCGCCGGTCTTTCAGCCGGACATCGTGGAGACAAGGGGAGATGATGACTACTGGCAAGTGGAGACTTTTATCCTTGGAAGCATGGAGAATAAGAAAGGGTGATCACGGAGTCATTCGAGGTGCATGCCCAGGAGAAAGAGTGGTGTGTGCGCATAGCCGCTCACATAGCTCTTGGACGCATTGTGGAGACGTATGCCGCCCGGCTAAAGGGTACGGTATACACGGAGATGGCCAAGGTTCTCCCATCGGGGAACATAATACCAAAGAGGTTCAGGTATGTGCCTGGGGCCATTTGGCCAGGTACAACCAGCTACATCATCCTAAGCCTGGATAAGCACATCCATTGCCTGGAGAAGTGCACTTAGTCAGACCTCTACACCATCACTGAGTTGCAGCAAAGGAACACCAGGCTCAAGAGGGACAACAACATGCTGAAGAAGGAGAAGTTGGAAATGCAAGCAGAGATAACAAGGCTGAAGGAGAAGATGAAGGCCAATGGGATTGAAGAACCAGAAGAGGAGCCAGAAGTAGAGACCTCGGCAGAAGAAAGGGAGCCGAGTCCCAAAAGGCGCAACCGCATTAGCGGGCGCGATTACCGCATGCTGTTTAGCAAAGACGGCATTAAGAATTACTTCGTCGAAAATTAGTGCACTACCGTTATCGTGATAGCGTATTTGACCATGTCGACTTATTCGGTGTGGAAATACTAGGTTGCTTGTTATACTCTTATGTTATTCGTGGTTGTTGAGGATCTTATATTACCCGTGGTTGTTTTGAGGATCTTATATCAGTTATAAAATATATTTTAAACTATATGGTGTGATATGTGGTGGTTTTCCGCATGAGTGCATTGGTTGATGATTGTTATATGGTTGATGCTATGGTGATATTGTTTGGTGAAGTTGATTGGTGATATATGTATTGTATATGTAATGCTTGTCATGATCATCATAAGCATATGGGTAGGAGTATATTTCTCTAGCTACTTTCTGTCTAAAACTTACCTATTCTTACCCAACAGATGCCGCCGAGACGTGATCCCACGGGGAATGAGAACAACAACAATGGAGTGCCAGCTTATATGCAGCAGTTACTTCAAGGACAAGCTCAGCTGATCCAGTTGCTCACTCAGAACATGGGCAACAACAACAATGCGCCACCACCGCCACCTGTGGACACGCTTGCAAGGTTCCTGAGGTTGAATCCTCAGAGGTTCTCTAGCACTCCTGAGCCCATAGTGGCGGATGACTGGCTCCGTTTAGTGGGCCGGAATATGGAGACAGTTGGCTGCACTGAGGCAGAGAGAGTGAGGTTTGCCTCACATTTGCTGGAGGGTCCTGCCGCTTCTTGGTGGGACAACTACTTGCTGACTTACCCCATCGACACCATCACTTGGGCGCAGTTCCAGTCTGCTTTTCGCGCCGCACATGTTTCATCAGGCGCCATGAACTTGAAGAAGAAGGAGTTTCGCAGTTTGCGTCAGGGAGGCCGTTCAGTGGCCGAGTATGTTGAGGTGTTCAACAAGCTTACCAGATATGCTCCAGATGATGTCAGGAATGATGCTGCAAGGAAGGAGAAGTTCTTGGAGGGGCTGAATGATGAGTTGGGAGTCCAGCTGACAGTGGCTACTTTTGCTAACTGCCAGGCGCTCATAGACAAAGCTATTGTGTTGGAAGGCAAGTAGCAAGCCATTGAGAACCGCAAGAGGAAGTACAACAACAACAATGGTGGCAAGTATAACTCTGGACCGCATCAGTAGCCACGCAATTCTTATGCTGGCAATGGAGGACATAAACATGGACATAACCACAATGGTGGGAATGGCCATGTTCACAGTGGAGGACATAACCATCATGGTGGGAATGGTCACAACCATAATGGCCACAACCACCACAATGGTAACAAGAATGGAAATGGCAATGGAAGGAACAATGGGAATGGGAGAAGCAATGGAGCCAATGGAGGCAATGGAAAAAACCGTCAGAATGGCCAGGCACCAAAGGACTTGAGTCACATCCAGTGCTTCAGGTGCAAGAACATGGGACACTATGCCACAGACTGCCCAGAGTCCAATGGGAATGGAGTCGCCAAGCACAATCCTTTCAACAAGGGGCATGTGAACCATGTCAACGTGGAGGAGATCTATGATGAGCCTGATGCTGTGATTGGTAAGTTCTTTATCAATTCAGTACCCGCACTTGTTCTTTTTGATTTTGGTGCATCGCATTCTTTCATATCAAGGATATTTGTGGATAAGCATGAGTTACCTACCGTAGTTCTTAAGTCATCTATGCTCATAAGTTCACCGGGAGTGGAGATGTCAGCTAGTTTGGGATGCTATCAATTGAGCCTAGCCATAGGGAAGCATGTTTTTCCTACAGATTTGATTGTGTTGAAGTCACAAGGTTTGGATATTATATTGGGCATGGATTGGTTAGCCAAGTACCAAGGTGTTATTGATTGTGCCAGTCAGTCTATCACTCTCAGTACACCGAGTGGACAGAAGATCAGATATGTGTCCAAGTATAAGCATCAGCATGCCCAGGTGAATTCTCTTAAGGGGGGTAGCCTGGATGATGTGCGTGTTGTGAGGGATTATCCGGATGTGTTTCCGGAGGAGTTGCCAGGTATGCCACCGGATAGGGAGATTGAGTTCCTTATTGATTTAATACCAGGCACTGGGCCTATTGCTAAGAGACCGTATAGTATGCCCGCTAATGAACTTGCAGAGTTGAAGGAACAGATCAGAGAGTTGCAGGCAAAGGGGTTCATTCGCCCAAGCTCGTCACCTTGGGGATCTCCAGTGTTGTTTGTTGAGAAGAAGGATGGAACCCAGAGGATGTGTGTTGATTACCGTTCTCTGAATGATGTTACTATCAAGAACAAGAATCCTTTACCTGTGATTAATGATCTATTTGACCAATTAGAGGGAGCTTGTGTATTCTCTAAGATTGATCTTCGTTCTGGTTATCATCAAGTGAAGATTCGGGAGAAGGATATTCCGAAGATTGCTTTTACTACAAGGTATGGGTTGTACGAGTATATTGTTATGTCATTTGGATTGACTAATGCTCCTGTATACTTCATGAATATGATGAACAAGGTGTTTATGGAGTTCTTGGATAAATTCGTTGTGGTGTTCATTGATGATATATTGGTGTATTCCAAGAATGAGCAAGAGCATGAGGCACATTTGCGTTTGGTATTGGAGAAGCTCAGGGAGCACAAATTGTATGCCAAGTTCAGCAAGTGTGAGTTTTGGTTGAATGAGGTTGGATTTCTTGGACACGTTGTGTCAGGAGAAGGAGTAGCTGTGGACCCATCCAAGGTTTCAACATTTACAGAATGGAAGACACCCGCGACAGTTGGAGACATTCGCATTTTCTTGGGTCTTGCAGGATATTATAGGAGGTTCATTGAGAATTTCTCCAAGCTTGCAAAACCAATGACAGAGCTCTTGAAGAAAGAGAACAAGTTTGTTTGGAGTGAGGCATGTGAAACCAGCTTTCAAGAGTTGAAGAAACGGTTAGTAACTGCACCTGTTTTATGTTTTCCTGATATACATAAGGATTTCCAAGTATATTGTGATGCATCTCGTCGAGGACTTGGTTGCGTTTTGATGCAAGGGGGTAGAGTTGTTGCTTATGCTTCACGTCAGCTTAAGAACCATGAGCAGAACTATCCTACACATGATTTGGAGTTAGCTACAGTTGTTCATGCATTGAAAACATGGAGGCAATATCTTGTTGGTAATCATTGTGATGTTTTTACTGATCATAAGAGTTTGAAGTATATCTTTACTCAGAAGGATTTGAATCTCAGGCAGAGTAGATGGCTGGAGCTTATTAAGGATTATGATTTGAATGTGCAGTATCATCCTGGTAAAGAGAATGTGGTTGCTGATGCATTGAGCCGTAAGAGTCATATCAATGTTGCTAATGTTGAGGATATGCCACGTGAGTTATGTGAGCAGTTCAAGAATCTCCGGTTGGAGATAGTTCCTAAGGGATATGTGGCAACATTGGAAGTGAAGCCAAATCTGTTGGAAAGAATCAGAGAGGCTCAGAAGGGTGATGCAGAAATTGATGAGATAAAAGTGAATATGACCAAGAGAAAAGCAGAGGGTTTCCGTGAGGATGAGCATGGAGCCATTTGGTTTGAGAAGCGCATTTGTGTACCGCAGGATGAAGAGATCAGGAAGTTGATTCTTCAGGAGGCACATGATTCACCTTATTCTATTCATCCCGGGAATACCAAGATGTATTTGGATTTGAGGGAGAGATTTTGGTGGCCTAGCCTGAAGCGAGAGATAGCTCAGTTTATTGCTGTGTGTGATGTTTGCCAGAGAGTCAAGGCTGAGCATCAGAAGCCAGCAGGATTGTTGCAGCCTTTGCCTATACCAGATTGGAAGTGGGATCAGATAGGTATGGACTTTATTACTGGTTTACCCAGGACTCGGTCAGGATATGATTCTATTTGGGTGATTGTTGATCGTTTGACCAAGGTTGCTCACTTCATTCCAGTGAAGACAACTTATAGCAGTGCCAAGCTAGCCAAGATTTATATGTCCAGGATCGTGTGTTCGCATGGAGTTCCAAGCAAGGTTGTGTCTGACAGAGGTATTCAGTTTACTTCGAAGTTTTGGCGTCAGTTGCATGAGACCTTGGGCACTAGGCTGGAGTTCAGTACAACATTCCATCCTCAGACAGATGGGCAGACCGAGAGAGTCAATCAGATCTTGGAGGATATGTTGAGGGCTTGTGCGTTGGATTATGGTTCGAGTTGGGATGACAACTTACCGTATGCTGAGTTATCATACAACAAGAGTTACCAAGATAGTCTTCAGATGGCACCATTCGAGTTACTGTATGGCAGGAAGTGCAGGACTCCGTTGATGTGGGATGAGGTAGGAGAACGTCAGTTGTTTGGACCTGACCTGATCAGAGATGTTGAAGAGAAAGTCAAGTTGATCCATGATAGACTGAAGATAGCACAGTCCAGGCAGAAGAGTTATGCAGATGCTAAGCGCAAGGATGTAACCTATGAGGTTGGAGACCGTGCATATCTCAGAGTTTCACCAATTCGCGGAATCAAGAGGTTTGGAATCAAGGGCAAGTTAGCACCACGTTTTGTGGGGCCTTACAAGATCTTTGAGCGCAGAGGAGAGGTAGCTTATCAGTTGGAGTTGCCAGAAGCTTTGTCAGGAGTTCATGATGTGTTTCACGTATCCCAGCTGAAGAAGTGTCATGCAGAGATGGCAGATATTCCTTTGAGAGATACAGTGCCACTTCAGGTGATTCAGTTGGAGAGTGACCAGACTTATGAGGAGAAACCTGTGAAGATTCTAGAGACTGCCGAAAGAGTTACCCGCACCAAGACGATCAGGCTATGCAAGGTTCAGTGGGATCATCATACCGAAGAGGAAGCAACTTGGGAGCGTGAGGAAGATCTGAAGCAAGACCACCCGCATCTCTTTGCTAGCCAGCCCGAATCTCGAGGACGAGATTCATCTTAAGGGGGGTAGGTTTGTAACATCCCAATTTTCTAATTTTGGATGTTAATAGATCATCATATGCATTTCATGCTGCTTCTGCATTTTTCTGGAGTTTTCAAATATTTTTAAACATTTTTCAACAGATGGCAGTTCGCTGGAGAGGATATAAAAGGAATTATCCCCATTTTTAATTTGTTGAAAAATAGTTTAAAATATTTTGGGAGACTTTTTAATTTTACTTTGGAGTTATAAATAATTTCTAAAATTATTTTTGGAATTTATTTATGCTCCGGAAAAGTTTTTAAATCAATTTCGGAGTTTTTGGTATTTTCAAAATGCCAGAAAAGTATTTAAAAATATTTAAAATATAAGTTGCAAAGTTTTTATTTTTATTTAATATTTTGGTAAAGCCAAAAATTCAGTTTTATTATTTTAAAGATATTGGCGAAGACGGAATTTAAAAATAAATTTCCGTGATTTTTCTATAAATATTTTGGGCCTAATGGGCCTGTTCTATTTTTTTTTCCGCAGACCGATTTTGTATTTATCTCGGATTTAAAAAAAAGGATTAGAGGCTGTCTATAAATAGCCCCGTTTAGGGCTAGATTATTTTCTTTTAGCGTTTTAGGTTTAGCCCTAGCCCCGCCCCACCGCGCCGCCTAGCCGCCACCCCGCCGCCCTACCGTCGTCGCGCCGCCGCCGCTTGGCCGCCGCCCGGCAGCCGCCTGCCCCCCCCCCCCCCGGCGCGTCCCCGTCGCCGCTGCCTGGCGCCGCGCCGCCAGCCGCCCGCCGGTGAACTGGCCGGAGCAGCCCAGGCCGCTGGAGCCGCCTCCCCATGGCCATGGCCTCGGGCCCGTGCGTGAGAAGAGAGATGGCTGGAAAAAAAAGAGTTAGACGCGTTTTCGAAAAAAAAAGAGTTAGAAGCGTTTTCGAAAAAAAAAAGTCCAGATCTGGATCCAAAACCGCCAGGGACCCGATCGCGTTTTTATGTTATTTTATTTACGGATAGGTCCCTGTTTGCAGATTAGACCATGTTTTGCACCCTGTGCCGTTTTTGCGAGTACTTTTTAACCGTAACTCGGAATCGAGTGATTCCAGTTGCGTTGCGACCGTGGTGAAATTTACTATCCAGTAGACCAAGTGTTACAGAAGTTTGAAGTTTTAGAACTTGAATCCCAAGCAGATCCAAATTTGAACTTCCGGCAGCCGTAACTTTTTAACGGTGCGCCCGTTTGCGCCGTTTCTTTTTGCGTTGGTTTTATTTTGACAAGTAATTTAGGTTTAGCTACTGTTAGGCAAGTTTTGATACTATTCTTGGAATGTTTATTACTGTTTGAGCATATTTGTATTGAATATATGTTGATTGGTGCTATGTTTGCTCGTATTGATTGTCCGGAGTGTGCCGCCTCGTTTTGTGAGGATTGTGACCGTCAGGACCAGCAAGAAGGCAAGTGATGCTTTGACCATACTCATACCTATATTTTCTATATGCATTATGTTAAGAAATATCACCCTATTGCATGATAGGTAGTTTACTTTACTGCTGCTGCAAAACCAGTTAGGATAGCCACATGTCTTGACTTGTCTACCGTAGATCAACCTAGCCGTGTTATTACTTTATTGCTTTGCTTTGTAGACGTGGATTGGGTTGTGAGAATTCATGGAGTGCATGTGTGCTATTTTAATAAACTGTGTAGCAACTTTATAATAAATAGAAATCACTTCTAGACGGGCGGGTTGCGTCCCGGTAGTTGTGCCTTGTCTAAGGACAGTGCTGGGGTTAAATGCACCCAATTGTTCTTTTGGTGGTGAACCGGGTGCGACATGGTGTCTACACTCTGACGCAGTGGGCGCCGTCCAGGCTCAAAAAGATCAGACATGCAATATTACTAGTAGCTTCCGTGTACAGCCACTGGCTATATGGGATCTGGCTTAGCGCGAGTATGTTGTGGGGAACCTGGCCCTGGTAGCTAGCTGATGTAGATGTGTGTTAGGTGTACCGGCTACCAAAGGGTGGAGGCAACCTCTTCAGAAAGTCTTCGTCTCAATCTTCGGGTTGAGTCCAGTGGGGAACGTGTACAACCTCTGCAGAGCGTATAAACTGATCATGATTAGCCGTGTCCACGGTTACAGACGCACTTTGAGCAACTAGTCAGTACTGTTGATGAATGATCTTAACAGATGAACACTTAATAATAATTTTGGTGGGAAAGAGTAGCATGGGTTGCTGTGTGTTTCAGGTCGAATTCAACTTAAAATTTTGACTAGTTTAGTTCAGGAGAAAATTGACTTTCTGCAAAACAAAACCTTAAGCCTTTCCTTTGACTTACCTTGCATGTAGTTGTAGGTACTTTATATAAACTTTTCCGTGTCACTTGCCGTACAAATCAGATGTACTGACCCGTTGTCGGGCTGTAACCTTCGGTGTTGTAGGTTTTTCAGACGACCAGTAAGGTGCGTTTAGGGGTTGCGAGTCTACACTCAGCATGTTCGCATGTAGCTGTTGATGGGACTCCACGTTATTTGTTTTTGCTTCCGCTACATTTATATTGAATAAGCTAGCCGTGAGATATGCAACTTGTTATTTATTTTACTCTGGATCATACGTTGTAATAATGATGCACTTGTACTTTGATATACATCTATAATACTGTGTGTGCCAGCAAGTTCGATCCAGGGACTGGCACTTGAGCACAGAGACTTCAATTTTGTGTGAATTGGGTCGTTACACATAGCTACTGGTAGAAACCTCAGCCCCAAGGGAGAACTACTCCCGCTTCATGGAGGGAGGAAGCAACGTCGATGGAGATGAATCCGGGGGCACTTCCCCGTCCCGGCAGGGTGCCGGCACAGGAATTCTGTCCCCCCGAAACTTGATGGCGATGGCTGCGGAAATCGGAATTGCTTCTGGAGAAAAGGGGTCTGGAATCAGGGTTTCCGCGACGGAAGAATAAATAGGAGCCAAAGTAGGGCACCAGGGGGTGTGGGACCCAGCCAGGAGGGCAGGTGGCGCACCCTCCTGGCTGCCCCCTGGCTTCCCTATGGCCCCCCTTTGGACTCGCGGAAGCTTCCGGAACGCTGATTTTTTATATAATATTTCCGGGATTTATTGGGCAATTTAATTATTGGAAAAACCTGAAATACAAAAACAGCAGAAAACAGGAACTGGCAACTGGGTGCACTGGGTTAATATATTAGTCCAAATATGCTCAAAAGTGTATAAAAGTTCAAGCAAAACATGGCAAAGTCACACAAAACATGCATGGAGCAAGCAGAAATTATAGATACGTTTTGGACGTTGTCGGGGGACTGGTACTCGGGTAGGCTAACCCAAGCGGAAGTAACCTTTCAAGACAAGGATGGACCGATTGGGCCGCAGCTGGGCCGAGCTGGGCAGGTGTACGGCCGATTGCTCCAAGGCAATCAGCCGTATCAAATGCCAGCAGTCGGCCCAGGCGCAATCGGTCCACCCTTTCCTTCACCAAGACAATCATCCGATTGGTCGGCAGCTGGTCCGACGTTGATACCTAGCAAGCCGATTGCCCAGAGGAATCGACCTCGCCAGGAACCACCAGTCGGACCAGGCGCAATCGGAACTACCTACCACCCAGTCGGGGGTATGATTACGAGGTCATAAATACCATATCCCGAGATATCTGGGTGGCAGGAAGGCCAAGTCACGTCGAGGATTTACTGGAGATACGGTGTCGACCTCCCCGCCGATTCCGCGGACAGGTCGACAAGACCATACTCCCTAGATCCACTGTTCATCCCTACATCCTACAATTCTACAGCATGGGCCGCCGCTCGTAGGTCCCGGATCACCCGGAGAGGAGCAGTCGATGGGCCCAGGCCGATTAGAGGATGACAGCTGGGCCCATTCGGCAAGGAAGTTACCGAAGTACCCTGGTCTCACACTATAAGAGCCAGGGTACCCCTCCTGCGTGAGGGACGACTCATCCTAGATCACCATTACTCACTTTCCCCATAGTTCGTTCACTGCTTGTAGTTACCCCCCAGGGACGCAGGAGAGAGCCTTGCCCACGGCGGCGGCACTCACCTTCCCCTGAGGAGATAGAGAAGCAGATGTTGTAGCCAGAGCATTGATATACAAGAGACAAGCAGGAGTAGGGGTGTTATCTCTCCGGAGAGCCCCGAACCTGGGCACATCGTGGTGTCCTCCACCGTGTTTGTGCCCAACCCGATTCCGGCACCATCGACATTCTCTCCCTCGTGTCTTCCCCTCACTTTAGCCATCCCATGCCATCTGGCGTTACATATCGACGACAGTTGGCGCCCACCGTGGGGCAGACCGAGGCGTCGACTGGAGTCAAGATCCGGACGGGATTTTCCTCTGCATCGGGCGGGAGCCACGCCTCTGGCCCGATTCTAAGGCGTGGGGAAATTGACTATGTGGTGGACTACTCGGCGCGGTAAAGGGCTGGAGCACCCCTGCCGCCCGGTGTGTCGCTACAGGTTGGCAGTCATCGCCTCTTCATCGGCAGCTTCCCCGAGGCGTATCCCAGAGATATTCGCATCTTCTCGTGTGCTACGGACCCACTCCCGACCAGGGGCTGCAGTGCATCACCTGGCAGAGAGGAGGGCCGAGTGCACGCCGCCGTCATGATGGAGGGAGCATCTTCATCAACCAACCGCGATCCAGCGAGTGCGGCTAGAAAGGCCAAGGAGGTAGCTGAGGCTGCAGAGCGAATCGGCACCAGTGCGTTGCGGGATGTGTTATACACACCCGTGAACAGGAATGGTGATCCGGAGCAGGTGCACTCGGAGCTGGAAACAGCACGGCTCGCTCTGGCTCGCAGAGATGAGCAAGTGTTAGCAGAAGAGCGCAGGCTGGGAGCCATCACAAGGGAGTACAATGCAGCACATGCAGGACCGCGTCGGCCGATTGAGCCCGCAGTCCTGGAAGATCTGAGAAGCCGAGGCAGGGCAGTCAACCAGCAGCTGTCGGGGGCCGAGCAACCGGAGCGTCCGAGAAGGCCAGTGCAACCGGAGCAACCGGCGCAATCGGCATTCATCCAAAGGCCAGCTTACAGCACACCAGATAAAAACTTGAGAGCAGCTGAGCAGATAGCGCTCGAACTAGAAGACCTGGAAGGATATGAGCGGCGCGAGCAATCGCGCCGAATGCGTAAGCTGATAGCAGCCGCAAAGGAGCAGAGGCTCGTAGCAATGGGAAATCAAAATGCTGAGCACGAGGCATCAAGAGGAACTGTGAGGCCGAATGCAGGAGCTAGCCAGCGATCGAATGCATCGCGCCAGAACAAGCACCAACCCGCGCCATCTCGGCATGAGAGCAAGGTCAGAAGCAATCGGCCACTCCCAGCAGCAAGCAGAAGAATGGAAGAGCCGGCTGTTAACAGCAGGCGCAATGACATGCCACAGCAATCGGCACCAAGACCAGCAATCAGCGCCCGACTTGGCCCTCTCCAAATCGGTCAGAATGATGCAAGGCATCGCATTGAGCTCCTGGAGAAGGAGGCTCAGGAAGATGAAGAAGGAGAAGCTGGCCCATCATGTTTTGGTCATCGCATTCGGACGAAAAAATTCCCCAAAGGCTTCACGCTGCCGAGAGACACTCCCAAGTACAATGGTTCTGTGAAGCCTGAAGACTGGCTGTCCGATTACCTGACAGCAGTCCGCATTGCAGGAGGCAATCGGCGTGTAGCAGTCCGCTATGCACCTCTCATGCTGCAGGGCTCAGCAAGGACGTGGTTGAACGGTTTGCCCAAGGACAGTGTGAACTGCTGGGAGGATTTCACGACTGCATTCATCCACAACTTCACAAGCACATATGAGAGGCCCAACCTCCCGAGGCAGTTAGCTTTATGTGTGCAAGGAAAGGATGAACTCCTCTGAGATTACTTATCTCGGTGGATCAAGCTGAAAAACTCATGCGAAGGAGTCCATGAGATCCAGGCCATTCAGTACTTTACTGATGGATGCCTGGCTGATTCAATGTTGAAGCACAAGCTGCTCCGCAAAGACTTCACATCGCTCGCCGAGCTCATGAAGGTGGCAAATGCGTTCGCCATGTCCGATTCTGCGATGCGCCCTATCCAGCTCGGAGTTGGAGGTGTGATTCAGTCACCAAGGGCTCCGCAGTCGGACACAGGGAACCAAGGCCTCAGTCGGAAGGAAAGGAGGGAGAACAACCGCAACAATAACAACCACAACCAGCAGAACAATGGCAAGCGCAAGGACGAGCAGCCCGACACTCAGTATGGCAGTCGGCAGGTGGCCGCTGTCCAGAATGAAGAAGATCCAGGGGCTGCAGGAGGCAGTCGGAAGATGAGACCAAACGTGAGACCCCCGGGACAGATGAAACCTAAGTACACGTTCGAGGATATGATGGACGCGCCATGCAAGTTGCACAGCACGCCTGGCAGGCCATCCGCACACACTACTCGGCAGTGTGACTTTGTGAGAAGAATTGCGAAGACAGAGATAGAGATGGCAGATGTCCAAGAGGCCGAGGTCCAGGAGGCCAACGACCAAGGAACCGAGACACAAGAAGAGGTCTTACCCCAGCATGCAGTGATAATGGCAGTGGTCAGTGCGCCATCATGGGCACAGCCGATTAGAGCTTTCCTAGCAGACGGAGTCCTCCCAGAAGATTTAGCAGAGTCAAGGCAAATCAGCCGCCGATCTTGGGCATACGCAAGAGTGCAACTGGCATCCTTCAGAGATGTGTAGAAGAGGACAGAGGCTTCGAGCTGCTCAGAGACATTCATCAAGGTGAATGCGGTCATCATGCGTCTGCAAAGGCCATTGCCAGCAAAGCATTCCGACATGGTTTCTACTGGCCGACTGCCCTTGCAGCGGCTGAAAATCTGGTGAAGTACTGCAAGGGTTGTCAGCGTTTCAAGGCAAAAAGTCATCAGCCAGCATCGGCACTGAAGACAATCCCAATAGCATGGCCGTTTGCGGTATGGGGTTTGGACATGGTCGGACCGTTCAAGAGAGCTCGAAGTGGCATGACACATCTTCTGGTTGCAGTGGACAAATTTACCAAGTGGATTGAAGCTAGACCGATCAAGAAGCTGGATGGGCCGACTGCAGTTAGGTTTGTGGCCGACATTGTATGCAGATATGGTGTGCCTAACAGCATCATCACCGACAACGGCACAAACTTTGCGAAGGGTGCACTGGCCCGGTATGCATCTCAACAGGGCATTCGGCTTGATCTCGCATCTGTGGCGCACCCGCAATCAAACGGTCAAGTCGAAAGAGCAAATGGGCTAATCCTATCGGGTATCAGGCCCAGATTGGTAGAGCCACTTGAGAGGGCACCCGGAGCATGGATTGAAGAGCTTCCCGTGGTACTATTCAGCTTAAGGACCACACCAAACAGGTCGACTAGATTCACTCCTTTCTTCCTGGTGTATGGTTCAGAGGCAGTCATCCCGTCCGACATCGAGTTCGACTCACCTCGGCATGCCCTGTACACCGAAGAAGAGGCCAGATTGGCACGAGAAGACGGCATCGACCTCAAAGAAGAAGCTTGTCTGTTGGCCTTGTCCAGGTCAGCAGTCTATCAGCAGAAGTTGCGGCACTACCACAGCAAGAAGATTCGTCCTCTCGCTTTCCGAGAGGGAGACATGGTGCTACGCCGAATCCAGAAGTCATACGGATAGCACAAGCTCTCCTCACCTTGGGAAGGGCCATTCGTCATCAGCCGAGCGCTCAAGAACAACTCCTGTTATCTGATCGACTGCACCAAGGGCACTAAGCACAAGGACACATTAGGAGCAGAGACGGAGCGGCCGTGGAACGCCGAGTTGTTATGTCCGTTCTATAGCTGAGCAGCAGAAACTTATGTAAGCCATTCGGCAAGCAAGCAGTAAAAGTTATCATGCCTCTGGAAATGAGCATTTGATTATATTGGCATAATTTCATTCGAAGCGCTAGCCTCAATCGGCGACGCGCAGTCATACCCGAGGTATGTATAACACACCCGGGGACTGACCGACTACGAGGCCAAGCGAATAGGCCATCGAGGCACGGGGACTGCGGGCTGGCACTCAACTCGGCACTCAGCTCAAGCGCAAACCACTAAAAGGTTTGCGGCATTGAGAAGGGTCGTATTTGAGGCAGTCGGCAGTACGAATCCCCGGGAAACAACTCGAAACGCGCCACTAAGGGCATATTCGATAACACAAAGTTGCCCAGTGCGCCGCGACCCAGGGCATCGGACCTGATAGCACGCAATCGGCGCCTACTGTCGCAGAATCCTTTACGTTAAATCTTGTCGTGTAAAAAAGAAAATACTTATCGAACCTTGGCTGGTAAGCTACCGTTGATCCGATTGCGGACCGCATGACGGCAGCAAGGTGGACACGGTAGACATCCCCAAGTGCAGCCGATAAAGGAGACCGACAAAGACACAAAGTTGATCGCACAAATGAAAGAAAAGATCAAGCAATCGGATTGCATAAAAAATAGCAGGCCCAAGGCCGAATAAGTGCATTACATCGAAGTCACACCCAGTGGGTGTCGGCAGAATTAAAATTGTGTCTTACAAAATAAGATAAAACCGATCTAGTATTGGCAAGCTACAACAAGTAACATAGTTGGCAGCATGGCTCAGGAAGTCCGAGGCACTGAGCTAGAAGACGGAGCAGTCGGGTCCGATTGCGCTTCAGAGGCCGTGGCACCAGTTTGCTTGGATCTTGGAGATGTCTGAGATGAGCCGCTATCAGAGAGCTCCTCGGCCAAGCCAGAGATTGAAGGTGCAGCAAGCGGATTCCCTCCATCTTCGAGATACGGAGTGTACTCGTATGGAGAGAACCAGTTTACCATAGTGCTGGCTAGCCGATTGACTTCGGCATAGGTCTTCCCAAGAAGATCGGAGGCGTTCTCTCGGAGGCTGTAAAGTTGGGAGATTTTCACCTGAGGGTACCAGCTCAGCACGGTCTGAAGGGCGGTTTCCGCGCCAGTCCGACCGGCAGAGTTCAGCAATACATCGATTCGACGTGGGATGGCCTTCAGGAGAGTCCGAGTCTGCTCAGTGGTAGCATTCGGAGCTTCCCCCTTGTCAGAATATTCTTCATCTTGTATTTCCCCCCTGTGGATCTCGGCAGAGGAGTCAGCAGCGTTCTTCATCTTCTGAAGTCCGACCTTAAGCTCAGTCGGCGACCACAGCGATTCAGCAATCTTCAGGACGCCGAGATTGAAGGACAAGGCAATGCCCTTGATAACAGGAATACGGGCTTCGGTGCCAATCAGATATTCATGCCGGGTCCAGACGTTATCTTCACGGTCGCAGGTCCCTCCGGCGGCAACGGTTTCCTCTCGGGACTTGGCGACGGCTGCATTGGCAGCTGCTTCAGACTCGGGCCAGGCTTCTGTGTCACGAAAAGGAAGTATGACCAATAAGATAAGAGAAGAGAGCAATCGGAAAGCGCATAAGGTGCAGGAAACACCCACCGCTAAGGAGGACGTCCATCTCGGTCATTGTATCGCAGAAGCCTTTGGCTCGGCGGCGCAGTCGGGTGGTCTCCTCATAGTTGCGTTTCTCCAAGTCTTCATACTTGGCAACATGTTCATCGCGATCTCGCCGAATAGAATCACGGGCAGCGACTGCTTCATCCTTTTCAGCTTGCAAGGCCTCTCGGGCGGCAACAGCAGCATCTCTCTTGGCGATGAGGCCATCACCGGCAGCCGTCACGGCAGCAATGTCGGCCAAATGTTTTCTCTCAAGGGCGGCCATTTCTGAGCGAAGACCCTGGATAGTCCGATTGAGATCGTTTTCTACCCCCTGCAGTCGGGTCGCTTCTTCCTTGGCTTTGGCGAGGGCCGGGACATGTTGGTTGAGTTCTGCAGTCAATTCAGTAATTCGGCCCTGAAGGTCATCTATCATGGGAATAGAAGCTAGAGGAAAGCATAAAGGATATGAGTGCAAGAGTAATTGTTAATCGGAAAGAAAACAGAAATAGTATAGAGGTTACCTTTCAGTTTAGCGATCTCGGCCGATTGATTGTTGACCTGCAGCTGGGCCTGGGCGAGAGTTCGGAGGCTGGCAGTGTAAGCATCAAGAAGCTTTTCGAAGACCTCGCGTTTTTCTTCCATAACATCCTGAGAGGAACAGCAAGACTGAGTTAGAGACACTGCAAAAAAACATGAAAGATCCGAACCGATTGCAACCAATCGGCCCGAATCTCGGGGACTACACCCAGTGGGTGCGCTTGCGCGCACCAGCCGGAAGGAAAGTCTCCCGATTGAGGAAGGCAAACGATAAAGCAAAAGGTGTTAAAGATACAAACCGATTGCAACCAATCGGCCCGAATCTCGGGGACTACACCCAGTGGGTGCGCTTGCACGCACCCATCGGAAGGAAAGTCTCCCGATTGAGGAAGGCAAACGATAAAGCAAAAGGTGTTAAAGATCCAAACCGATTGCAACCAATCGGCCCGAATCTCGGGGACTACAACCAGTTGGTGCGCTTGCGCGCACCCACCGTAAGGAAAGCCTCCCGAGTAAAGGAAAGACATAAAAGGGAAGTCAGGAGTTACCGTATGATGAGAGGTGAGCTGTTGGAGGTCCCGAGCAAGGGCAACCGGCAAGCCAGCGCAAAGGATCCGGGCACAAAAGGCGAGGCGTGCGACGTGGGGGTCAGGCCCTGTAGTTATGTCAAGTCGCGCGTGGGTCGTGGGTCCCAGCTCATTGATCACATCCCGGAAGAATCGGAGGTAACCGTTGGAGGGAAATCGGCAAAGGGTGTTTCGCCAGAAAAGAGAAGACACGAGCTGGGAACAAAACAAACCCAATCGGACGAGAAGCTTGGGGCCCACGAGCTCGGAACGACACACCCGATGAGGCCATAGCAGTCGGAGGATGTCAAGAGAGAGATTAAAAACTGCAAAGGCCCCGCGGTCAAGCGACCGTGGGACCCTTACAGCTTTAGGGGCTACTGTCGGGGGACTGGTACCCGGGTAGGCTAACCCAAGCGGAAGTAACCTTTCAAGACAAGGATGGACCGACTGGGCCGCAGCTGGGCCGAGCTGGGCAGGTGTACGACCGATTGCTCCAAGGCAATCAGCCGTATCAAATGCCAGCAGTCGGCCCAGGCGCAATCGGTCCACCCTTTCCTTCACCAAGACAATCATCCGATTGGTCGGCAGCTGGTCCGAGGTTGATACCTAGCAAGCCGATTGCCCAGAGCAATCGACTTCGCCAGGAACCACCAGTCGGACCAGGCGCAATCGGAACTACCTACCACCCAGTCGGGGGTATGATTACGAGGTCATAAATACCATATCCCGAGATATCTGGGTGGCAGGAAGGCCAAGTCACGTCGAGGATTTACTGGAGATACGGTGTCGACCTCCCCGCCGATTCCGCGGACAGGCCGACAAGACCATACTCCCTAGATCCACTGTTCATCCCTACATCCTACAAGTCTACAGCATGGGCCGCCGCTCGTAGGTCCCGGATCACCCGGAGAGGAGCAGTCGGTGGGCCCAGGCCGATTAGAGGATGACAGCTGGGCCCATTCGGCAAGGAAGTTACCGAAGTACCCTGGGCTCACACTATAAGAGCCAGGGTACCCCTCCTGCGTGAGGGACGACTCATCCTAGATCACCATTACTCACTTTCCCCATAGTTCGTTCACTGCTTGTAGTTACCCCCCAGGGACGCAGGAGAGAGCCTTGCCCACGGCGGCGGCACTCACCTTCCCCTGAGGAGATAGAGAAGCAGATGTTGTAGCCAAAGCATTGATATATAAGAGACAAGCAGGAGTAGGGGTGTTATCTCTCCGGAGAGCCCCGAACCTGGGCACATCGTGGTGTCCTCCACCGTGTTTGTGCCCAACCCGATTCCGGCACCATCGACATTCTCTCCCTCGCGTCTTCCCCTCACTTTAGCCATCCCATGGCATCTGGCGTTACATATCGACGACAGACGTATCAGATGTGCGCAGCTTGGGGCATCGCGATGCGATTGCTCGTGACTCTGTCACGTGCACACTTTGTTGTATGATCGAGCCCGCCCTAGACCCCGACTAAGTGATCGGGCTGGAGTAAGTCTATGTAAGGGTTATAATACAATCGATAGTATGATTGAGGCGACTTGTCTATGAGTATGGGAGTTCACCACCCATATCATTTAGACTTGTGTGCGGACGATGAGGACCCATCTCAGTTGATCATCCGGCCTGCATGGGATGCCCCTCACGTTCGATGCTTTCCGAGAACGTTTTGTGCTTGGCCTTGTCTGCTTAGACAAGTGGGTACGGTTCGCGGCTCTCCATATGATTGTGTTGTAGCGAGTCTTGCATAAGCTAACCCCGGGTCCCGACATCCAGTCTACAAGATAGGGGAGTTGCACGCTATCTTTTATCTTTGCTTTTTAGTCTTGTTAATTTACCTTTTAGTTTTTTACTTTTGTGTCCCTTATCAAAAATACCAAAAATACCTGCTGCTACTATGGGTTCCAATGAAAACACCAAGTTGTGTGACTTCACTAGTCACAACAACAGTGACTTTATCTGCACTCCTATTGCTCCACCTTCTACTTCAGCACCTTCTTATGAGATTAAACCTGCTTTGCTGAACCTTGTTATGAAATATCAATTCTCTGGTGCTAGAGATGCTGCTGCTTTGCACTTAAATAATTTTATTGAGCTTTGCGATATGCAAAAGTACAAAGAAGTAGATGGTGAAATTGTTAAGCTTAAGCTTTTTCCTTTCTCTTGGAGGGATGAAGCTAAAATCTGGTTTCGATCCTTGCCTAAGAATAGCATAGATTCTTGGGATAAGTGCAAGGATGCTTTTATCGGGAAGTACTATCCCCCTGCTAAAATTATTCAATTGAGGAGTAAAATTATGAATTTCAGGCAATTGGATAATGAACACGTTGCCCAAGCTTGGGAACGTATGAAGACGCTTGTCAAGAACTGCCCCACACATGGACTGACTACCTGGATGGTTATCCAGACTTTTTATGCAGGCTTGAACTTTACCTCGCGGAACCTGTTAGATTCGATCGCGGGAGGAACTTTTATGTCAACCACACTTGGTGCTGCCAAAAAGCTACTTGATGAGATGATGCTGAACTACTCTCAGTGGCACACCGAAAGATCTCCAACTGGTAAGAAGGTAAATTCTGTCGAGGAGATCTCCTCTCTAAATGAAAAGGTTGACCTTATCATGTCTCTACTTAACAAGCAAGTTCCTATTGATCCTCAGGATGTTCCTTTAAATTCTTTGGTTGCTCAAGAAAAAATAGATGTGAACTTTATCTCTAGAAACAACTTCAACAATAATGCTTATAGGAGTAATTTTGGTAGCAACAATCCTAGGCCTTTCCCATCCAACAACTATGGGAATGGTAATAGAAACTCCTACAGCCAGAATTATAGGGAAAGAGACTTACCCATCTATGAGAAACTTATAGAAATAGAAAAAGGCACCAAAAGCTATATGCACACACAGTTTGAACAAAACAAGGCCTTTTCCAGACAGTTAGATGAGCACTCCTCTATCCTGCAAAACATTAGCAAACAACTTGAGAGCCTGAATAGTGACATTTCCAGCCTCCAAACTAGACTCACTGCCATTGAGACCTATGTTTCAAACATGTCTCACACCCAATCTACCTTGATAAACCAGATGGAAGTCAAACCAGAAGTCATTCCCAAGGAAGAGGATAGAATTAAGAGCCTTCCTACCTACCACACAGTAGCCACTATCCAAGTAGTTGAGGATGTCCAAACTGTTAGCACCCATCACACCCCTAGTCCCACTGGACCTACCAATGGTGATGCTACAACCTCAACCATAGATGAAGAAACCTCTATGAACATAGAGGCTTTCAAACAAGTGAGCCTAAATGATATCACTACCTCCTTGATAGATAGTAGTGACCTAGACTTGGACAACTGCACTTTACCTGAAGTTATTGGTTTTCTACACAAGATGTCTAGAGACCCCCACACTAGCACACTTAATCTTGCCTTCACAGAGCATATCACCAATGCTATAATCAAAGTTAGGGAGGAGAAGCTTAGATTAGAAGCCTCCATACCAAGGAATCTAGAAGATGGTTGGGACCCTATGATAAAAATCAAATTAAATAACTTTTCTTGTTATGCTCTTTGTGATGTTGGAGCAAGTACCTCTGTTATGCCCAAAAGAATGTATGATATGCTTGAATTGAAACCTTTTGATCCTTGTTCTTTTGGTGTTCGTCTTGTTGATTCTTCCATAAAGAAGCCTTTGGGAAAGATCGATGATGTTCTTATCATTGTCAATGGCAATTATGTTCCCGTTGATTTTACTATTATGGACATTGAATGTGAACCTTCTTGTCCAATTATTTTGGGACGTCCTTTTCTTCGCACCGTGGGTGCTGTTATTGACATGAAAGAGGGGAATATCAAATTCCAATTCCCTCTCAAGAAAGGTATGGAACATTTCCCTAGGAAAAAGATTAAGTTACCTTTTGAGTCCGTCACACGGGCTAGTTATTCTCTTGAAAAGACTTGATCTTCTGCTTTAAGCCTAGCTAATGGCTCTAAAGAAGCGCTTTCGGGAGGCAGCCCGCAACGAATTTAGGTTTTTCTTTTTGCTTTTCTTCTGTTCTTAGTGGTCTTGATGATTGTTACTACTGTAGCAACATCATTATATCTTTACTTTTTAAGCTTTGTGCCTTTTATAGCCTCATACGACAAGGGAAGTAAAAGTTGTGACATGCTTTCCAGAAAACATATTATGTCCTTGTGACTAGAAAAATCATGGAAAAATTCCAGTTCATCTTTTTGAGCTGAAATTTTTACACAACGTGCTCTATACAATTACGAAACTTCCGTATGTTCTGATTTTTTATTATTTGAGTTGCAGAAGTACCCCTAAAAAAATTGTTTCTATCTGTTGTTCTGTTTTTCACAGATTCTGCCACATTTTGTCTCTCTCTACTTTTGCAAACCTTAAGCTTGCTTTTTCTTTGCAAAAACCTTTTGGAAATCTTGAGAAACAGTATCTCTTCAAGTTTATCTTTATTTCCAGTAGAGGAAAAATTATTTTAGTAGGGTACTAACCTCTCTAATCAGTCTACAATGAGTTATGTATGAAGGGAGTTTTCAAGTGCGCGATGAAAGATGATGAAAGAAGATCTTGGAGTGTCAAAAGCTCAAGCTTGGGGATGCCCCCATGCATCCCCAAGTAATATTCAAGGAGACTCAAGCGTCTAAGCTTGGGGATGCCCCCGTGCATCCCCTTCTCCATCAACAATTATCAGTTCATCCCTCGCTGCACTATATTTTTATCACTTCATGCGTTATGTGCTATGCTTGGAGCGTCTCGCTCTTTACTTTTCTTAGGTTTGTTTTTTCTTTGTTTTCTGTAGTAACAAGTTAGACCCCAGCTTACTCTTTTGTGTGGGAGAATTGCACGCTCTGCTTGAACTAGAACTCCTCATAGGATTTGCATGCTTATTCTTTGAGCTGTGAGTTTTTCTTTTTCTTTTCTTAGCTGCTGCTCTGTTTAGTTGTAGTGATTTAGTTTTTCTAGAGCTTTTCTTTTGTTTTAGGTTGAACTTTCTATAGGTTGCATATTTTATCTTGTTAGAGAGTTTGCCTGTTGCACTGAGTTTTGTGTCTTGACTAGAAGTAGGTAGTTGAAGTTGCTTTTCTCTTTGTAGTAGTAACTTGCAATAGTTTTGAGGTATTGACTAGAGTAATGTTTGAACTTTTGGTGTCAAGAGCTCGAGCCTATTAGTGATAGATGTCGTATTTTGGGCAATCCGTGTGTTTTTCGAAAACCAAAAACCCCTGTTGAGAACTCTAGCTACTAGATGGATCACTAACCTCTGGAGGGTTCGAATATTAGAGTACACTCACGTACCATGAGTAGAGGATGCGCAAGGATAACCAAACCCCCATACAGTCCTCCTCGGGGTACTTGTCTCTTTGTGAACCTCCTGATTAGATTGAGAGTTACCGATAATAAGTGCATGAGTTCTTCGGACTAATGTGAGTATTCGAAAGTTGACACTTCCACCCACCTATACTTTTTCTAGCCTCTTCGGTACCGTGCATTGCCCTTTCTCACCTCGAGAGTTGGCGCATACTTCGCCGGTGCATCCAAACCCTTGGCACGATACGCTTTGTCATCATAAGCCTCCTTATATCTTTCCTCAAAACAGCCACCATACCTACCTACAAGGCATTTCCATAGCCTTTCCGAGATACATTGCCATGCAACATCCACCTTCTCATGACTTGATCTTCATGTCACACCTTTGCATCATGATATTTATATCTTATTTATGTGAGTACTTTTGTAAAGTGTGAAAGATCTCCTATATTCTTGTAAAATATAGAGTGTTGCCCCTAAAGTGAGGAAAAGATCCCAAAGAGGACAAAATCAAAAGATCCCAAAGAGGACAAATGAGAGTTAAATAGAAAGAGCCATTGAGACCACCAAAAAAATACAAAAAATAGAGAAAAGAGAAAAAGAAAAAGAAAAAGAGAGAAGGGGGCACACTACTATTCCTTTTGAGAGATCCACACTAGTACTTCATCCTCTATCCCTTGTACGCCATAGAGATCATCATCATGCATATAGCTATGTGGGGACCTTCACACTATAGAACTTGGCTTGTATATTCCAATGATGAGCCTCCTCAAACGAGCTCTAGGTCTTCTTGAGAAAGCAAGTTAGATGCACCGCCACTAGTTCCCTTGGAGAGCTTTTAGCTCAATGTGCATCCGTTCCATGGCAATCCCTACTCCTCATATCATATCTATCATATGGCCTTCTGTCGCCTATGATTTTCCTCATTGATGTGAGCCTTTCACACCTTTTTGTCTTCCTCCTCCACCTTCTTTCTGTTTCGCCTTTTAGGTGTCAACTTTCTTGCTCACGCTCATCCATTGCATGAGTGCTCAAAATATCGAAAGGGAGTGGATCAGTTTGACTTGTACCTGGCTAGTGGTCTGGGGACGAGTCAAGATAAGAATCCAAAGGAGACTAAGTGTGAAACTTTAGTAGATAGTTGTTCTCAACAACCTTTTTTCTCTCTTTTCCCAGTCCCCTGCTTGCACGCAAACACCATCTAGAGACATTCGAGTCACGGGAAGCGAGATCTCTTGCACCTTTTGTTCTTTTGTTGCTTTTGTCAATGCTAATATAGACTCTTTCTTGTTAAGACTTGAATAGAATTGAATGCTTTGATTGCTTTACTTACAAAGTTCTTATATGGTTGTGTGGCATGCCACCACAGAAATTATGCTTGTTATCATTTACCTACTCGAGGACGAGCAGGAATTAATCTTGGGGATATTGATACGTCCCAAACGTATCTATAATTTCTGCTTGCTCCATGCATGTTTTGTGTGACTTTGCCATGTTTTTCTTGAACTTTCATACACTTTTGAGCATATTTGGACTAATCTATTTACCCAGTGCACCCAGCTGTCAGTTGTTGTTTTCTGCTATTTTTGTATTTTAGGTTTTCCGGCCATTAAAAGTGCTCCAAAAAATCCGGAAAAATCAGATAAAAAATCAGCGACCCGGAAGCTTCCAGAATAACCAAAGCAGCGGAGGGGGGCCACCACCAGGAGACCAAGAGGGTCCCTGGCAAGTCCCCACCCTAGGCCGCGCCAGGAGGCCTCCTGGCTGCCTGGTGGGTCCCCTCGACACCCCCTCCGCCTATATTTAGCCCTCAGGGTGGAAACCCCTAATATCGATCTCTTTTCCGCGATATCGCCTCTGTACCGCTGCCGCCGCCGCTTCAAGATCGGGGCTGCCTGGAGAAACTGCTCCGGCACCCTGCCGGGAGAAGCTACCCCCTCCGGGAGACCATCCATAGCCATGGACACCTCCCGTATGTACCGTGAGTACTTCCCCTTGGACCATGGGTCCGTGACCAGTAGCTATGTGATGTTCCTCTCCCCTTTTTGTGCCTCCACTTTCGAGACCTCGTGAGCTGCCTCACCTGATCGAGGCACCTTTGTAATTTTCTGCCGTTGGTATGTTGAGTTTGTTGGGATCTGATGGATTATGAGACTATGTTCAGATTGTGATGAGTAATATATTTGGTTCTTCTCTTTTATATTTTGTTCTTGAGTAAATTCTTGCATGTTCTCCGTTGCCGTATTTTACTTTGGCCAAGTGATTTGTTGCAACTCCAAGAGGGAGCGTTATGCTTGATTGTGGGTTCAGCCCCTTGATGTCTAGCTTGAGTGACAGAAACATGAGACTAGGGGATGTGCTGTCGCCACCAGGGATGAAACAACGGTGCTTGTATCCGCGGATGCAAGGATTGTTTACTTTACACAAAGTTCTTTTAATGCAGTTGTCTGTTGCTTTGGATTTACACTTTGGGTGGGATTCACAACTTAATACCAGCGAGATGTTCTGGATAGATATCTCAAGGTGGATGATTCGTAGTAGATGCAGATGGATTTCGGTCTACTTACCTTGGCGTACTGCCCATTGCTTTTGAGCCCTTCCTTTCTTTGCAGCATAGTTAGCATCGCGGTGCCTTCATAATCCTGTCAATTGCCCAACTGTTATTTGTTTACCTCGCTAGCACTTTTATCGTCTTTTGGGAGAGAGACATCACTAGTGAAAATCACGGGACCCCGGTCCATCTTCATATTACTGTTTACATCCTTAGTTTACTTTCTAGTTGATATCACTATCATTATCTCTTGCGTTAATCCTTTGTAAACAGCAAGGCCGGAAGAATTGACAACACCTCTGTACTCGTTGGGAGCAAAGTTATTTGTATCTGTGTGCAGGTCCACGTCAAGCGCCGTGACACCTTCTTGTATCTCTTGGAGTCCTACTGGTTCGATAACCTTGGTATCTTCACCGAGGGAAATTTGCTTCTACGCTACATCTCACCTTCCACTTGGGGTAACCAACGAGGAGTGATAGATCCTCACCGTATCAGTCCCTAATCTCGATCGTGTACCTTGCGTGTATGATTACTGTACACGGCCTGATTTTTGGGGCGTCACAAGTTGGTATCAGAGCCGACTGCCTGTAGGTAACCCCCTTCCAACTCCTTGGTCAAAGTCGAGTCTAGTCTTTGCAAAACTACTTTGCTAACAGTGCCGTGTGGCTTATCGGCCCACGTCGCAAAACTGGGTGGTATTAGGATCTTTTGCTCCTCACCTTTACTCTGGGACTCTACTGTCTCATCCTTTAGGGTTAAAAGATTTTGCTAACACTAACTCTAGGATACCGCCCTTTGTCCTTCCGGAGAGCCCTTCACCCAAAATGATCGCTTGCTTCACCTGAAGATGTTGAAGATACTCTCTGATGAATTGCCGAGACCCTATGTGTCCGTCGCCCTTGCAATCCCGTGCCACCGATAAGTGCGTATGGATAATTTATCTATGCTTTCCGATCATCTGTTCATTTCTCTTGTGTTTACAAGATGCATCGAAATACTTTCCGTTGTTTCGAGAATCCTCTGCAACCTATTCCATTGGAGATTCTTCTTGCCTGCTTGCACTATGATTAATCCCATTTGTATTGTGATCTTCGATGCCCTCCCTTGGCATTGCCATTCTTATCTATTGGATCATCGAGTGAGCTAGTGCACGCAATCATCAGTTGATCCCTATGAATTCATACTTCTGTCTCAGATGTCATTTCGGACATGAGCTGGATATCGGTAAATCAAACCTTGATGGATTGTCCGACTAATTCCTTTGAACTTACTCATCTTTTGATCGGAGCGTATGCTCCCGATCCTTCATTCTGGAAATCATAATTCCTTTTAAATTAAGAATCAAAATATTCAGTTGCTTCTGTCATCTGATGCCTTTGTGTTCTTTCTTCTTATGGTTGAGTACCGATACTCACACCGGACTCTCCGTACGTCGCCTGACCTTTTTGGTCGATTACTACCTGTCGTCTCCTTGTGTCCTAAATCATTGACGAGCTTCCCCTGATACAAAATGTCTTTGGTGAACGGTATCATCTGTTTCGTGTCATCAGCCTCATGCTTTCAAACTTGTATCTCTTGTTCCTGTTGTTTGTCGTATAGATTCTTAAAATGTCCCTATGGGTTGTATCTATGCTTCACCCATCTGTGTGAACCCATGAACTTCTATGGGTCTTACTCTACTGGTGTTATGCCCGATAAATTTTTGAACGCTACAAATTCATCGAAATCGAGAAGTGAATGAAAGGTATTGCATTAAGAAGTGGGAGTCGACCCTGAACCTTCGTGTTCATGCCCATGGATACGATGTAGATCTTATCATGAAAGCTTCCCGTAAAGATAATTACCCCCTTGGTATAAATTCTTCTACACCTATGATCCATCGTTCTACCTTCGTGTATTACCCCTGGTATCTCGAGGATATCATGCCTTTGGACTACATCTTATTAATTGTGATGAAACAATGCCTATCCCTATCATAGTCATTTCATGGTTCTGGGTTGTCGTCAACCGAGAACACCGCTTACCTTTTGCTCCACCACCCCTTTTGTTTGACGATGTTGCTATTCGATTGCATTCTCTTGAAACCTCTCGACATAAAGTGTCGTGGCCATCATCAGCAGTTTTGCTTCTTCCAGGTGTCCATTGAATTCATGATGAGAAATATCATCCTTCCCCCTCGACGATTTCTGTTATCATCGACAATATCCTTTGACTCCCTGCCAATACAAACTTGGTCATGTATATCTTGCTCTTCTTTCCCTTGGGAAAGATTTACGCCTGATACTTGTGTATCATCAAAATTTCCTTTCCATTGGTATGTTTGATCGGATGATCAAATTCTCCTTTCCATTGGTTTGATTAATCTTTCCTCTGAGGTAACTTGTCTGAGCAGTGATAATTCCCTGCATATCTAAACACTTCAGTGTACTACTTTGTCCGTACAACCTGTTACAATTGTTGATGACTTTTCGGTGACCACCGATGGACACGAACTTTGCCAATTGGTCCGCCTCGTCTTAACGAGTAGGAAAATGGTTCTCTACGTCCCTCGCCCTTGGCACTGATGTTGTTGCCGGCATAGTTGACAAGTTGTTCTCTGACTTACCGTGCAACTTGACCGCATTGTTTGTCACCACCCTTCTTATTCAATGTGGGCCCATAACCCATAGTTCCACTGGATTGAAACCTGACTCTCTTGTACCTTTTTGTTCTCAAAGTTATTCCTCGCGCTTGGCCTCGTATGGAATTCACCGGTTATCTGCCTTGTGTTATTCAATCCGGTATCAGACGCAGTACTCATGCCTGATGCCCTGGACCCCCCCCCCTTTTCATCATCTGTCATCGACATCGAATGCATGCCTATCCGCTTGGAACTTCTCATACATTATTTTGCTTCTCTCGATGTGTTTCCCTGTGTTTCAGCTCGAGAGATACCCTGTGCCCCATTCCCTTGGACAACCCCGGTTGATTAACCTTGTGTCGAATCGACCCCCTAAGTGTCCCCTCCTAGCCTATCCGTAGGTACAATGAAGCCCCGATGGAAGGATGAAAACACGTCGAGATGCACTGATGCAGAGAAATGAAGACGTCAACGAGAAGGATAAACTTCTTCGAGAAGTGACAACAAGACCAAGAAGATTCGTTAGATTACGAAACCACAACCTTACCCCTTGCACTACCTTTTAATTCTCGGGACGAGAATTCTTGTAGTGGGGGAGATTTGTAACACCCTCAGTGTCATGCAACAGTAATCACTTTGATTAATGCCAAGTCACTGTGATTGAAAAGCCATAATCACCCTTTATCATGCCTTGTTGAAAATCCATCTCAAATAAAATTTTATAACCAAAGTTGGAAATTAAACTTGAACCAAAATTTATGAAACCACTTTTATTAAATGCTTAAAAGTCAGTAGGACATGCTAAAACAACAATGGGAATTTTATATGCCCTTTACCTATTTGAAACAATTCAACTCAGTAACAAAACCACCATATTTAATCCTTTTAAATATAACAAAAACCACAAATGATTTTCTTATGCCACCAAACTTTTTCTGGGACTCTACAAATGTGCGACACTAATAATTGGACTAGTCTCATATTTTACTAAAATATAAAAGCTACTAAAATAATTACAAACATAAAAGAAGTAATAGGATAAAACAGAAAGATAGCAAAAAAGGGGAAAGGGCTATAAGCCTCCTAGGGCAAAGCCCACCCAAGCAGCCCAGCCCACTTCCCTCCCCCAGCCTTTTCCTTTTCTTTATTCTCCCTCCTGCTCATCCCGTGCGTGTTAGCCATCCATGGACATGGCGTCGCCGTGTTGGCCATCCCCAGACTCCCCTCGAGTATAAGGTCGCGCCCCTTGCCTTGGACGGACCCTAGGCCGCCCCAGCCCCTCCATTGGAACCCTAGATCGATAGGGACTCTCTCATTTTCTTCCCCCCGCTCTCCCTCGACGGTTCCAAGCCGCGGCCGAGACCGTCGTCGTGGCTAGCGGCCACGCCAGGCTGCACCACCGTGCCCAAGCTCCTCCCTGGCCTCCTCCTCGTCTCCCCCTGAAGCCATCCGTCGCTGGGACGGCTCGCCCTGCCGGAATCGAAGCTACTTCCCCGCCACGACCGCCGACTTTCGCCGCAAAATTCGTCGACGCCGGCGCTTCCCCGGCCACCACAACTCCTCCTCGAGCATCCTAGTGAGCGCCCGCTCCTTACCAAGCCTCTCCACACTCTATTTGACTCATGGGCTGTCCGTTGTGGCCGCCGTGCTCGCGCCCGGTCCGCTGCTATGCCTCCATGGCCGGAGCGCTCCCGGACCGTGCACTGTCTCGCCACGGCCGCACACTCTGTTGTTTTGGCCATGCACCGCGCCGCCCTGTGCTGCACCCGAGCCCCGCCTTGTCTCACTTTCCGGGGGACCTCGTCGTGCCCCTGTTGGCCGTCGCCGGTATGCCCGCGTTGTTGGCCGTGGGCTAAACCACCAGTTAATCCTTTGTTAACCTTGTTTAGTTAATTAAAAAAGATAGATAAAACTTAAGAGAATGACTAATGGGCCCCGGGCCATTACATTAAAATTATCTGAGATATTTAACTCTGTGAGGCTGACAGCCTAGCCCCTCCGTCAGTTTAATAAATAAATAAATTTAGTTTAATAAATAAATAAATTTAGTTTAGTGTCAGATAATGACATGTGGGCCCTCGGTTCTGATAAATAAAATTTAAATGAATTTAAATGTCAGTGTCAATGACATGTGGGTCACCCCTCCTGTTTAATTATTTAAAATGTGGTTAAAAGGTTTTTATTAAATGTGAGGCTGACATGTGGGACCCAATGGTCAGTAGGTCCCACTTGACAGGTTTGACCAGTCAAATGCACTGTTATGGATAATGCTAATTTAAATAATAAAGAAATCCTAGAAAATGATTTAAATTGACTAAAACTTTGAAATTGAATATCTTTTAAACCGTAACTCCAATGCAAATAATTTATATATCAAAGTTGATCAGAAATATACAAAGGATACAAATACACTATCCATATACCAATCACCCCCTCTAACACAACGAACACGAGACATTCCCCCTCCGGTTGCACTGCCCAGTAATCAACCGGAGCCGGTAAAACTTTTTGGATGAAATTGTTCTGGACATGAAAGTTGTTCAGAATGAATCACCGAGCACGGATACGCTAACCACATGTCTGTCAGATATCTCTAACACTGCGACATGGAACCTTCCCCTCCGGATCATCTGTCCGGTAATCACCCGATACTGATGAGTCACCCCCGGATAAATTCCGGCTCCGCCAAAAACACTTAGCACTGTGTTAGAACATCGTGTACAACATATTTCCATGTATTGCATTTGTATTGCTATTATTTTTTTGTATTTACTGTTTCTTCTCCCCCTTTATTCTCCGATAGACCCCGTTGTTGTCGCTGACGACATCGTTGCCAAGTACGACTACTTCGTCGACGATCGTACCGCTACTATCGAGCTTCCAGGCAAGCAGAGTCATTCTTCCCCAGATATCGCCTATCTTTTCCGTACATTTCTTGCACTAGGTGTGACGCCCCCAAAATCAGACCGTGTACATTAATCATACACGCAAGGTACACGATCAAGATCAGGGACTCACGGTGAGATATCACAACACAACTCTACAAATAAAATAATACAAGCTGTTAAATACAAGCCAGGGGCCACGAGGGCTCGAATACAACAGCTCGAGAGCACAAAGTCAGCGGAAGCAATAGTATCTGAGTACAGACACAAGGATACAAGGTTGCCTTAAGAAGGCTAGCACAAATAACAACAGATCGAAAAGGCGAGGCCTCCTGCCTGGAAACCTCCAAACTACTCCTGGTCTTGGTCATCGGGGAACTTCACGTTGCGGTGGTCGGCATCGGGGATCTCCTGCTCCTGGACTCCAAGGCTCCAACGTCGACTGCAGCGGCCGATCAGGCAAAACATAAAGGGGGAAAATAAAGCAAAGGTGAGTATCTAGCATACCCGCGAGTCTTACGTCCGCTACTAAGCATTTATGCATTTGTATCAATGGAAAGGGGAGGCTGTATATATAGTGGACTACAAGATAGAAATCAGAATAAGGGTAAGAAGCTAGGCCTATCGAAGACTAGCATCTTCCGACGATGTCTTGCAGCATGAGAAGAGAAACAACCAACAGTTCAATAGCATGAATGTAATAACAATGGAGCAGAAGTTGCTGCAGCATTGTATAATAGTAAGTTGTAATAATTAATAGTAATAATGCCTCTGAGTTCCCTTCCTCGACTCCCTGCGAGGAAAAGGACCCGGAACCATACAGTTTAATAGTAGTAGTTTGTAGTAGTAAGATCCAGCTTCAGCATAAAGCGTCCTGTTACCGTGGACACGGCTATTCGAATAGATTAATCTTCCCTGCAGGGGTCCACTGGCGTGACTCTACGACACTCGGATCTCCAGGGTGGCGGGAACCTTGTTAGGGAACGCTCCACCAAAGCTATCCGACACAAAGTAGCCCATCCTTCGGCAATCAACAGAGAGGTCATCCGCCGGACTATATCCTATGTACGCCGGGCTTTGGACCCTAACCTGAACGTACTCCTGCACGGTGCGTGACTGGCCGGTGAAGCAAAATCAAAGCAAATACAAATACACCGCTCGAGCAAGAGAAGACAACACCACTTCCAGACAATCAACCCTCGGTACTGCTGACGTCTGGAGACCCTCGAACGAGACTACGATGCAGGGGAGCCAACACTCCTTATCCCATGTGTAGGTAGTGTGTACAAGCCAAAAAGGCTACTTAAGACATCCGCCGAACCATTTAGCATTTTAATTAACCTGCGTGACAACCGTTATCGTTGCCTCGACTTAACCGACCCGCGGTCAACGACAGCAGTCAGATCCACCAGTACATCGGTGCCTGCCCTGTCGTCCCACCAAGTCACTGCGGTTACCAACAAGGTGAACCGTCTCCTTACCTTGTCTCGCGTGTGCTCTTGGTAGAGCTCGACTTTCGTGCTTTGGTAACTCTCGCGAGATACGAGCAGGTGCCAAGCACGCCAGTAATGTCGGTCGTACCCTCCCTGTCGTTCCCGACAATATACCTCTCGCGGGCACCGTTGGGTCACCCGACTTTCTTACCTTTAAGGACAACCGTTGCTCAGGTACCTAGAGCGGCTATACAGAGTCAGAAACGAGTGGAGGTACGAGGATTACTCCTCGATAGCTCACACTTGATGGTGGATCGGCAGAGCCGGGCTAGGGGCCTTAGGCGGTGTCTGCAATGCACCGTACCTGTTGCAGTTATAATAAGACGCCGCGTCACTCCCCTGAGTGGTCACGGCCCTGCTATCTAATCCTAGCTAACAAAGCGCAGGGCTCACTGCTGAATATAATATATTTTTATAAGGCAGCATAGGATAAAGGAAGGTACATCAAGGGGCGACAAAAACAAGCTATGCAATTGAATAGGATTGTAATCGTAGTAGCAGCAGTACCATGCCTAGTGCAAGAAATGTACGGAAAAGATAGGCGATATCTGGGGAAGAGAATGGCTCTGCTTTCCTGGAAGCTCGACGGTAGAAGTAGAATCGTCGACGAAGTAGTCGTACCCAGCAGCGGTGTAGTCGACAGCAGCGGGGTCTATCGGAGATAAGGAGGGGACAGTAAATACACAGCAAACATAAACAAACATATGCATGGCATGACATAAGCAAAGGTAACGGTGTTCTAACGCAGTGCAATGTATTATGCTCGGAGCGGGAATTCATCCGGGGATGAACTGCCAGCTCCGGGTGATTATCGGACAGGGTGTCCGGAGAGGGAAGGTACCATGCCGGAGGTGTCGTGGACATCCGACAAACATGTGAAAGGTGTATCCGTGCTAGTTGAAACAAACCGAACAACTTCCGTGTTCAGAATAAATTCATTCGGATACTTTAATAGTACCGGACAAATCATCGGACAGACGGTCCGGAGGGGGACGGTTCGATGTTCGGTATGTTACAGGGGTGTGGTGGGTATGCGGGTAGCGTATTCCGAACGGTTGCATTTTCTGATCAAGTTTCATGTATAAAATATTTTCATCGGGGTTACAAATTAAAATATATTGATTTTTCAAGATTTAATCATCTTAATCATTTTCTAAATTTCTTTTATTTATTAAATCTAAACCTTATCCAGAACAGTGATTTTGACCTGGTCAACCCTGACAGAGGGGACCCACATGTCATAGGCTGAGGCCTTGGACTGGTCAAACTGACCAGTGGGTCCCATGTGTCATCCACACATATCAATAAAAACACTTATACTAATTAATCAATAGGTGGGACCCAAGTGTCATGGACACTGCTATTTTTAACATTTTATATTTCTTTTAATTACCTATTAAGCTGTGGGGTCCATTTGTCAGCCTAACATCTTTAATTTTCTGTTTAATCAACTAATAAACAACAGGGGCCCACATGTCATTCTTTCAAGGGAAATTAAACTAGTTAGTTAATTTAAACAAGGGCTAGGCCCCACTTGTAAGCCACACCAGGGGGTTACTAAAACGTTTAACAGGGGTTAACCCCCGGCCAGAACGCCGGCGGCGAAGGCCACAACGGCAGCCAGTGTAGCCGGGGAGCAGCAGGGGCCGGCGGCCAAGGAGGCTGGGGAGGCGCGTGAGCGGGGTGGGCGGCGTGTCCACTGGCCAGAGAGTGGAGAGAGCGCGCCACGGCCAGGGCGCGGCAGCGGCTACAGCCCGGAGGGACCGTGGCCGTGTGCGGACGGAGTACGCGCGAGGGTGCCCAGGGCTCGGACCCGAAGTGGCGTTGTCATGCGCGGGCAGGCGCGCGCACACCCAGGGCACGACCAGCGCGTGGGTTGGGCATGACCTCACCCGCCGACGGTGACAAGGCCGAACGGCAGGCAGAGCGCGGCAGGGCGGGGACGGTGGTCCAGTACATGAAAAGCGACAAGAATAGGGGGAAAAGGGAGCCTAGCTCACCAGGAGCATGAAGAGGGTGGCCATGGGCTCGCAAAAGTTCAAAGTGTGGCAAATTCGTCGCCGGTTGCCGGCGATGCAAAGGTCGATGATGAGGTCGATTTGCAGGCTGCGGGGGGGCTCAGGATCGATTCCTTATGAAGGTTGATGAAGAGGACGTCGACGAACATCTTGGACACCTCGGCTGCGGCGGGGAGGCACAGTGGCCGCGCGAGCTCACGATCTGCGGCCATGGCGACTCGGGTGTGCAGAACTGGGAGGAGAGGAGAGGTGGTGCAAGGGGTGGGAGGGGAATGGAGGGCCCCCTAGGGTTAGGGTTCGGGGCCAGGGGGTGCGGGGCACTTGTGCTTGCCGGTGAGCGGCGGGATGGCCGCCACGGCACAGCCGGGGCCATGGATGGCCGCCACGGCTTCCCTCCCGTGAACAGGAGGTTAGGGATGGGGGGCGCCGGTTGGGCTGGGCCCAATGGAGGGGAGGGGTGGGCTAAAGTGATTCTGGGCCGGGGTAAGTTTGCACTGGGAGCAAGATAACAATTTCCCTTTTCTTTTGTTTCCTTTCTTTTTGCTTTTATTTCTCTGCTTTGTTTAGCCACAATATGAATTTTTTAAAATATGAGAATTGCTCCAATATTTATATTATAATTTAATATGCTGCCACAAAAAGTTGGCCACCTAATAAATTCATTTGCAATTTTATTTTATTTAAAATGGAACAAAGGTGGTTGTTTTGCTACGGTTTGAAATGTTTAAAATATTTAAACATTGTAATAAATCCCCACTATTATTTTAATATGACCTAATGATTATTATGCATTTAATAAAATTGTTTGCAACATTTTTGGTTTCACATTTATTTCGATTTTTTTATCCAATGGGGTTTGAAAAAGATTTGATTCAATGATGATCAAGTCATGGTTAATCACTGAGCTTAGTCATTAATAAAAAGTGATCACTTTAGCTTGACACCGAGGGTGTTACAAATCTCCCCCACTAAAAAGAATTCTCGTCCCGAGAATTAAAAGGTAGTGGAAGGGGTAAAGCGTTGGTTTCATATTCTAACGAATCTTGTGGTTCTTGTTGCCCTTCTCGAAGAAGTTAATCCTTCACGTTGACGTCTTCATTTCTCTGCATCAGTGCATCTCGATGAGTGGTCATCCTTCTTTCGGGGCTTCATCGTACTTACGAATAGGCTAGGAGATAAAACTTAAGGGGGACGAGTCGACACAAGGTCAATCAACTGGGGTTGTCCAAGGGAATGGGGCATAGGGTATCTCTCGAGTTGAAACACAGGGAAACACATCGAGAGAAGCAAAAGAAGGTATGAGAAATTTCAAGCGGATAGGCATGCATTCGATGCCGATGACAGATGATGAAAAGGGGTCCAGGGAATCAGGCATGAGTATTGAGTCTGATAGCTGACTGAATATCACAAGGTAGAGGACTCGTGAGTAGCATACGGGGTCAATCAAGAGGAATAACCTCGAGAACAGAAAGGTACAAGAGAGTCAGGTTTCGATCCTGTGAAACTGTGGGTTAAGGGCCCACGTTGAATAAGAAGGGTGGTGACAAACAATGCGATCAAGTTGCAAGGTAAGTCAGAGAACAGCTTGTTAGCTATGTCGGCAACAACGTCGGTACCAAGGGCAAGGGACGAAGAGAACCATCTTCCTGCTCGTTAAGACGAGGCGGACCAATAGGTAAAGTTCTCGTCCATCGGTGGTTACCGAAATGTTATTAACAGTAGTAACAGGTTGTACGGACAAAGTAGTACACCGAAGTGTTTACATGAGCAGGGAATCATCACTGCTCGAATAATTTATATTAAAAGAAAGGTTAAACCGTCCAATGGAAAGGAAAATGTGATGATACACAAGTATCAGGTGTATATCTTTCCCAAGGGAAAGCAGAGCAAGATATACATGACCAAGTTTGTATTGGCAGGGAGTCAAAGGGGGTTGTCAATGATGACACAAATCATCGAGGGGCAAGAATGGTATTTCCCACCATGAATTAAATTGACACTTGGTAGAAGCCAAGGTGTCGATGATGACCACGACACATTATGTCAAAAGGTTTCAAGAAATACAATCGAACAACGGCGACATCAAGCAAAAGGAATGGTGAAGCAAGAGTATTCGGTGTTCCCGGTTGGTGACAACCCAGAACCATGAAATAGCTATGACAGGGATAGGCATTGTTTCATCACAATTTATAAGATGTAGTGCAAAGCCATGATATCCTCGAGATACCAGGAGTAATACCCGAAGGTAGAATGGTGGATCATAGGTGTAGAAGAATTTACACCAAGGGGATAATTTCCTTTACAAGAAGATCTCATGATCAGTTCTACATCATATCCATGGGCATGAACACAAGTTCAAGGTCGACTCCCACTTCTTCAATGCATAACCTTTCACACACTTCTCACTCACATGAAGGTTGTAGGATTGAAAAATCATCCGACGGAAGGCCAGTAGAGTATAACCCGCATAAAATTTGGGTTCTTCAGATTAGGGGAAGCATAGGGTTAACCCATCGAGGCATTTTGAAACCCATACATCAAACATCATAAACGAGGGATACCAGTTCGAAAGCAGAAGGCCGACGACACGGAGCAGATGATACCATTTGTCACAGGCATTTTATATCAGGGGGAGATTCGTCAATGAATGAGGACACAAGGGGACGGCAGGTAGTAATCCACCAATAAGGTCAGGCGGCGTACCGAGAGTCTGCGGCGAGTATCGGTACTCAACCATAAGAAGAAAGAATGCGAAAGCATTGTAGATAGGAGCATCGGAATAATTTGATGCTTAAGTACAAAGGAATTATGACTTCCATATCGGTGTATCAGATTCAGATACATCGATCAAACAAGAAGAAGTTGAATAGAAGCTTGACGGTTAATCAATTAAGGTTGATTTACCGAGAACCAGCTCATGTCCGGAACGACGTCTGAGCCAGAAGAATGGATTCATAGGGATCAACTGATGATTGCGTGCACTAGCACACATGATGATTCAACAGATCAGAATGGCAATGCCAAGGGAAGTCATCAAAGTCTACAAGACAAACAGGATTAATCATAGTGCAAGCAGGTAAGAAGAATCTCCAAAGCAGTAGGCTGCCGAGGATTGCCGCGAGATCGAATAGTAGTTCAAAGTATTTTGGGAATCATAGGAACAACTTAGGATGAACGGATCCTCGATAAATGTGAGGAATTATCCGCAGGGTGAAAAGAAGCTGCAAGGCAGTAGGCTCAAAGGATTTCCGAAACAACGAAAAGCATTTCGATGCAGCTTGTGAACACAAGAGCAACCGGGATTGAATGGATGAACGAAAGGTGTATGTGGTTATACATACGGACTTACCGGTGGTAGGGAATTGTAAAGGTGATCGACACATATGGTCTCGGGAGTTTTATCGGAGAGTAGTCTTCGGTATCTTCTCGTGAAGCAAGCGATCATCTGCAATGAGGGGTCTCCGGGAGGAAGTAGTCACGAGATACTAATGTCAGAGTTAGCAAAATCTTTAACCCGAAAGAGAAGAGAGATAAGAGTCCCGGAGTAAGGGTGCGGAGAAAAGGATCCTAATACCACCCAATTTGCGACGTCGGTCGATAAGCCACACGACACTGTTAGTAAAGTAGTTTTTGCAAAGACTAGACTCAACTTCGACCAAGGAGTTGGAAGGGGGTGTCCTACAGGCAGTCGGCTCTGATACCAACTTGTGACGCCCCCAAAATCAGACCGTGTACAGTAATCATACACGCAAGGTACACGATCGAGATCAGGGACTCACGGTGAGATATCACAACACAACTCTACAAATAAAATAATACAAGATGTTTAATACAAGCCAGGGGCCATGAGGGCTCGAATACAACAGCTCGAGAGCACAATGTCAGCGGAAGCAATAGTATCTGAGTACAGACACAAGGATACAAGGTTGCCTTAAGAAGGCTAGCACAAATAACAACAGATCGAAAAGGCGAGGCCTCCTTCCTGGGAACCTCCAAACTACTCCTGGTCTTGGTCATCGGGGAACTTCACGTTGCGGTGGTCGGCATCGGGGATCTCCTGCTCCTGGACTCCAAGGCTCCAACGTCGACTGCAGCGGCCGATCAGGAAAAACATAAAGGGGGAAAATAAAGCAAAGGTGAGTATCTAGCATACCCGCGAGTCTTACGTCCGCTACTAAGCATTTATGCATTTGTATCAATGGAAAGGGGAGGCTGTATATATAGTGGACTGCAAGATAGAAATCAGAATAAGGGTAAGAAGCTAGGCCTATCGAAGACTAGCATCTTCCGACGATGTCTTGCAGCATGAGAAGAGAAACAGCCAACAGTTCAATAGCATGAATGTAATAACAATGGAGCAGAAGTTGCTGCAGCATTGTATAATAGTAAGTTGTAATAATTAATAGTAATAATGCCTCCGAGTTCCCTTCCTCGACTCCCTGCGAGGAAAAGGACCCGGAACCATACAGTTTAATAGTAGTAGTTTGTAGTAGTAAGATCCAGCTTCAGCATAAAGCATCCTGTTACCGTGGACACGGCTATTCGAATAGATTAATCTTCCCTGCAGGGGTGCACTGGCGTGACTCTACGACGCTCGGATCTCCAGGGTGGCGGGAACCTTGTTAGGGAACGCTCCACCAAAGCTATCTGACACAAAGTAGCCCATCCTTCGGCAATCAACAGAGAGGTCATCCGCCGGACTATATCCTATGTACGCCGGGCTTTGGACCCTAACCCGAACGTACTCCTGCACGGTGCGTGACTGGCCGGTGAAGCAAAATCAAAGAAAATACAAATACACCGCTCGAGCAAGAGAAGACAACACCAATTCCCGGCAATCAGCCCGCGGTACTGCTGACGTCTGGAGACCCTCGAACGAGACTACGATGCAGGGGAGCCAACACTCCTTATCCCACGTGTAGGTAGTGCGTACAAGCCAAAAAGGCTACTCAAGACATCCGCCGAACCATTTAGAATTTTAATTAACCTGCGTGACAACCGTTATCGTTGCCTCGACTTAACCGACCCGCGGTCAACGACAGCAGTCAGATCCACCAGTACATCGGTGCCTGCCCTGTCGTCCCACCAAGTCACTGCGGTTACCAACAAGGTGAACTGTCTCCTTTCCTTGTCTCGCGTGTGCTCTTGGTAGAGCTCGACTTTCGTGGTTTGGTAACTCTCGCGAGATACGAGCAGCGGCCAAGCACGCCAGTAACGTCGGTCGTACCCTCCCTGTCGTTCCCGACAATATACCTCTCGCGAGCACCGTTGGGTCACCCGACTTTCTTACCTTTAAGGACAACCGTTGCTCAGGTACCTAGAGCGGCTATACAGAGTCAGCAATGAGTGGAGGTACGAGGATTACTCCTCTTTAGCTCACACTTGATGGTGGCTCGGCAGAGCCGGGATAGGGGCCTTAGGCGGTGTCTGCAATGCACCGTACCTGTTGCAGTTATAATAAGACGCCGCGTCACTCCCCTGAGTGGTCACGGCCCTGCTATCTAATCCTAGCTAACAAAGCGCATGGCTCACTGCTGAATATAATATATTTTTATAAGGCAGCATAGGATAAAGGAAGGTACATCAAGGAACGACAAAAACAAGCTATGCAATTGAATAGGATTGTAATCGTAGTAGCAGCAGTAACCATGCCTAGTGCAAGAAATGTACGGAAAAGATAGGCGATATCTGGGGAAGAGAATGGCTCTGCTTGCCTGGAAGCTCGACGGTAGAAGTAGGATCGTCGACGAAGTAGTCATACCCAGCAGGGGTGTAGTCGACTCGGAGATAAGGGAGGGGACAGTAAATACACAGCAAACATAAACAAACATATGCATGGCATGACATAAGCAAAGGTAACGGTGTTCTAACGCAGTGCAATGTATTATGCTCGGAGCGGGAATTCATCCGGGGATGAACTGCCAGCTCCGGGTGATTATCGGACAGGGTGTCCGGAGAGGGCAGGTACCATGCCGGAGGTGTCGTGGACATCCGACAAACATGTGAAAGGTGTATCCGTGCTAGTTGAAACAAACCGAACAACTTCCGTGTTCAGAATAAATTCATCCGGATACTTTAATAGTACCGGACAAATCATCGGACAGACGGTCCGGAGGGGGACGGTTCGATGTTCGGTATGTTATAGGGGTGTGGTGGGTATGCGGGTAGCGTATTCCGAACGGTTGCATTTTCTGATCAAGTTTCATGTATAAAATATTTTCATCGGGGTTACAAATTAAAAGATATTGATTTTTCAAGATTTAATCATCTTAATCATTTTCTAAATTTCTTTTATTTATTAAATCTAAACCTTATCCAGAACAGTGATTTTGACCTGGTCAACCCTGACACAGGGGACCCACATGTCATAGGCTGAGGCCTTTGACTGGTCAAACTGACCAGTGGGTCCCATGTGTCATCCACACATATCAATAAAAACATTTATACTAATTAAACAATAGGTGGGGCCCAAGTGTCATGGACACTGCTATTTTTAACAGTTTATATTTCTTTTAATTACCTATTAAGCTGTGGGGTCCATTTGTCAGCCTAACATCTTTAATTTTTCTGTTTAATCAACTAATAAACAACAGGGGCCCACATGTCATTCTTTCAAGGGAAATTAAACTAGTTAGTTAATTTAAACAAGGGCTAGGCCCCACTTGTAAGCCACACCAGGGGGTTACTAAAACGTTTAACAGGGGTTAACCCCCGGCCAGAACGCCGGCGGCGAAGGCCACAACGGTAGCCAGTGTAGTCGGGGAGCAGAAGGGGTCGGCGGCCAAGGAGGCTGGGGAGGCGCGTGAGCGAGGTGGGGGGCGTGGCCACTGGCCAGAGAGTGGAGAGAGCGCGCCACGGCCAGGGCGCGGCGGCGGCTACAGCCCGGAGGGACCGTGGCCGTGTGCAGACGGAGTACGCGCGAGGGTGCCCAGGTCTCGGACCCGAAGTGGCGCTGTCATGCGCGGGCAGGCGCGCGCACACCCAGGGCACGACCAGCGCGTGGGCTGGGCATGACCTCAACCGCCGATGGTGACAAGGCCGAACGGCAGGCAGAGCGCGGCAGGGCGGGGACGGTGGTCCAGTACATGAAAAGCGACAAGAATAGGAGGAAATGGAGCCTAGCTCACTAGGAGCATGAAGAGGGTGGCCATGGGCTCGCAAAAGTTCAAAGTGCGGCGAATTCGTCGCCGGTTGCCGGCGATGCAAAGGTCGATGACGAGGTCGATTTGCAGGCTGCGGGGGGGGGGGGGCTCAGGATCGATTCCTTATGAAGGTTGATGAAGAGGACGTCGACGAACATCTTGGACACCTCGGCTGCGGCGGGGAGGCACAGTGGCTGCGCGAGCTCACGATCTTCGGCCATGGCGACTCGGGTGTGCAGAACTGGGAGGAGAGGAGAGGTGGTGCAAGGGGTGGGAGGGGAATGGAGGGCCCCCTAGGGTTAGGGTTAGGGGCCAGGGGGTGCGGGGCACTTGTGCTTGCCGGTGAGCGGCGGGATGGCCGCCACGGCACGGCCGGGGCCATGGATGGCCGCCACGGCTTCCCTCCCGTGAACAGGAGGTTAGGGATGGGGGGCGCCGGTTGGGTTGGGCCCAATGGAGGGGAGGGGTGGGATAAAGTGATTCTGGGCCGGGGTAAGTTTGCACTGGGAGCAAGATAACAATTTCCCTTTTTTTGTTTCCTTTCTTTTTGCTTTTATTTCTCTGCTTTGTTTAGACACAATATGATTTTTTTAAATATGAGAATTGCTCCAATATTTATATTATAATTTAATATGCTGCCACAAAAAGTTGTCCACCTAATAAATTCATTTGCAATTTTATTTTATTTAAAATGGAACAAAGGTGGTTGTTTTGCTACGGTTTGAAATGTTTAAAATATTTAAACATTGTAATAAATCCCCACTATTATTTTAATATGACCTAATGATTATTATGCATTTAATAAAATTGTTTGCAACATTTTTGGTTTCACATTTATTTCAATTTTTTTATCCAAAGGGGTTTGAAAAAGATTTGATTCAATGATGATCAAGTCATGGTTAATCACTGAGCTTAGTCATTAATAAAAAGTGATCACTGTAGCTTGACACCGAGGGTGTTACACTTGGCATTGTTACTACTGCTGCTACGTTACAATCCTATTCAATTGCATAGCCTGTGTTTGTCGCCCCTTGATGTACCATCCTTTATCCTATGCTACCTATATATATATATATTATATTCAGCAGTGAGCCCTGTGCATTGTTAGCTAGGATTAGATAGCGGGCCGTGGTCACTCAGGGGAGCGAACGCGGATACAACTTATTACAACTGCACAGGTACGGTACAATGCAGACACCGCCTAAGGCCCCCTAGCTCGGCTCTGCCGAGCCACCATCAAGTGTGAGCTATCGAGGAGTAATCCTCGTACTCCACTCGTTGCTGACTCTGTATAGCCGCTCTAGCTACCTGAGAAACGGTTGTACTTCAGGTAAGAAGTAGGGCGACCCAACGGTCCCCGCGAGTGGTATTGCAACGGGACGACAGGGAGGGTACGACCAATGTACCGGTGTGCTTGGCCCCTGACCGTTGGCCGCGAGAGTTACCAAACTACGAAAGTCGAGCTCCTCCAAAGGACACACGAGATAAGGTAAGGAGTCGGTTCACCTTGTTGGTAACCGCAGAGACTTGGTGGGACGACAGGGCAGGCACCGATGTACTGGTGGTCCTGACTCATGTCGTTGTCCGCGGGTCAGTTAAGTCGAGGAAACGAGAACGGTTGTCCCGCAAGTTAATAAAATGACTAATGGTTCGGCTGATGACTTGAGTAGCCTTTTGGCTTGTACGCGCTGCCTACACGTGGTATAATGAGTTATAGGCTCCTCTGCTTCATAGTCTCGTCCGAGGACTCTTCAGACGCCAGCAGTACCGCGGCCTGCGCCGGGAAGTGGTGTTGTCTTATTTGCCGCGGCAGTGTGATTTGTATTTGCTTTGATTTTGCTTCACCGGCCAGCCTCGCACCGTGCAGGAGTACGTCGGGGTTAGGGTCCAAAGCCCCGCGTACATAGGATATAGTACGGCGGATGACCTCTCTGTTGAGTTCGAAAGATGGGCTACGGAGTGTCGGATAGCCTCGGTGGGGCATTCCCTAACAAGGTGTACGCCACCCTGGAGATCCGTGCGTTGTAGTGTAACAGAAGTGCGCCCCTGCAGGGAAGATTAATCTATTCGAATAGCCGTGTCTATGGTAACAGGACGCTTTATGCTGAAGTTGGATCTTACCACTACAAACTATTATTACTATACTGTATGGTTCCGGGTTTTCTTCCTCGCTGGGATGTCGAGGAAGGGACCTCGGAGGCATTGCTAATTATTACAACTTACTATTATACAATGCTGAAGCAACTTCTGCTGCATTGTTACGTTATGCTTTATATAAACTGTTGGCTATTCTCTTCTCATGCTGCAAGACTCGTCGGAAGATGCTAGTCTTCGATAGGCCTAGCTTCTTACCCTTATTCTGATTTCTACCTTGCAGTCCACTATATACAACCTTCCCTTTCCATTTGATACCAGTGCATAAATGCTTAGTAGCGGACGTAAGACTCGCGAGTATGCTAGATACTCACCTTTGCTTTATTTCCCCCTTTTTGTTTTGCCTGATCGTCCGCTGTAGTCGACGTTAGATCCTTGGAGTCCAGGAGCAGGAGATCCCCGATGCCGACCACCGCAACGTGAAGATCCCCGATGCCTTCTACGACGTCGAGTTCCTCGTTGACCAAGAGTAGTTTGGAGGTTCCCAGGCAGGAGGCCTCACCTTTTCGATCTGTTGTTATTTGTGCTAGCCTTCTTAAGGAAACCTTGTATTCTTGTGTATGTACTCAGGTACTATTGCTTCTGCTAACTTTGTGCTCTCGAGCTGTTGTATTCGAGCCCTCGTGGCCCCTGGCTTGTATTAAACAACTTGTATTATTTTATTTGTAGAGTTGTGTTGTGATATCTCACCGTGAGTCCCTAATCTCGATTGTGTACCTTGCGTGTGTGATTACTGTACACGATCTGATTTTGGGGGCGTCACAAGTAATTTTCTGCTGGCCAATTAACCCCTCCTGCACAGTAGCATAGGCCACAGCCGATTGAACTGTTTGAGGCAGCTGTAATTCAACAGTGCCCCTCAATTCATCCTTTAATCCCATGATAAACCTTGTGACTAAGAAAGTCTCGCTGATGGCTGGCTCATACAGACGCAAATGATATACTAACTGATAGAATTGCAATTTGTAATCAACTACAGATCCTCGCTGACGCAACAGCATGATCTCTTTCATACGATCGTGGTGGACATTGATGTCGAATTCCAACAGAACTGCTGCACAAAACTGCTCCCAAGTATAGCACACACCACTCTGTTTAAATGCCTAATACCAATGAGCTGCGTTATCCACCAGAGACAGGGATGCAGAGGTGACCTTGAAATTCCCTGGGATGTCATACAACTGGAAATAGGCCTCACACTTATCAATCCAAATGCGCACATCAGTGCCATCAAATCTCGGAAAATCCATCCTAGGCACAAAATTCTTCCTACCGGCCGCTTCGTCTAATTGCTCTGGACGAACCCCACCCTGAATTTGTGAGGGAAATGGTACCTGATTGGTCTGAGGAGGAAGCCGACTGGTGGTGCTCGGAACCGCGCCTAGGATGCTGCTGCTCGCGTTCTTTGTCCCCTGCGCCCCCGTGATCATACTCACTGGAGAACGTGTCACCCCCTGCTCCTGCTGCACCCTCCCAAGCACCTCACAGGACATATTTACCTTGGTCTGAACTTGATCCAGCCGCTGCCCTTGCTCGCTGATTTTGGCATCCAATGCCTCCAAACGAGCGCCGATCCCCTCCACCGTGACGAGCTTGTCGCTGATGGTGCGCAGCTCCGCAAATTCCTGAAGCATGCGCTTCTGGAAAGCTTCCATCCCCTCTGCTATGTGGCGCGTCTACGCACTGGGCTTGAACGGAGCCGTTGCGCCCCCCTCTGAATCAACCCACCGTCGTTCAGGTCTTACGCCGAGCAAACCCGGAGGTGATCGGCACCCCTCCCTTTAGATTTACCGGGTACGATCTAGAGGATAAGGAAGCGCCCACGGATCGAACAGCTCTGATTACCAGATTGTCACACTCTAGGGTCTGGAGTAGAGGATCGCCGGAGTTGGCCGAGAGGAACGAGTGGAGGAGAAGCAAGCGAGATAGAGAGAGAGAGAGATAAGATTGGGATTTCAAATTCAAGTTATAGCTTAGCCTCCACGCAACCGAACACCGTGCTTATAACAACGCACTCGCACACCACACATGGGCTTTCCCCCTTACACGGCCCATGGCCCAACTCTTTTGAATTTAAACTCAATCCGATCCCAATGCACCCAGCTTGTGCTCCGCTACTGCTTGTACCTCGTCAGTGCCATAGTCCTGACAGCTAGACATGATAATGTCCTCAGTAGATGTAGCTGACACGCTATTGGCATGCAGCCTCGGGTCAGGGTGTCGTCGTGATGTCTATTACGGCATTTCATTATATGGTGTTATTTTATGAATCTTTTTTATAATAATTCATTTCATGATTAAGTTTGAGAAAAACAACCAGATTTGTCCAATATTGTCATCATATGGGCCGCGTGCGGAAGCGGAGACCAATTGGTCGATCTATCAGGAAGAATCACCCAGTAAAGGAAAACACACATAGGTTTGTCAAAATCGAGTCTCGCAATGTGTGCGAAGATGCTCATAGGGGTAGGGTGTGCGTGTGTGCGTCATAGGGGTGATTGTATACTCGTGTATGTGAGCGTCAGAGTTGTACTGTGTTCCTCAAAAAAAAAAACCTTCTCAGAACATCCTCAACACAAAAAAAAAACCCTTTTCAGAACTGATATTTTATCGGCAAAATGGTCTGGCGCCTCGCACGAGCGGACCAACGAAGATCAGGCGCACGCACGTACGGTCCCTAATTAACCACCCACACGTGCACGTGGAGCCTATGTCATCACTCCACTCCACCCAAGCATAGCACACACCAGCCAGTAGCCATGGACCAAACTAGCACAGTAGACATCGCTCGGCCGGCCCCCCAGCCAAGCTAGCTGCCCAGCTCCTCCCGTTGGGTGGCGTTGGCGGGTAGCGCATCGGCGTCCCCCGGCCGCCGTCGCCTTCGCCGTCGATGGTCCACCCCTCCGGCCTGGACAAGTCGCGCGTCGCTCCGCTGGCCGGCCGGGCTCCATCGTTCCGGTGGCGTCTCCATGTCTGCGTACGGTGCATCTAACCGCGCATAGTTCCCCGGAAAGCTCCCCTCCACTCTCCCGGAGAGACATGCACCCGCCGGTTCAACGGGCAAGCGCAATTTTGTCACGAGGTGTGGGGCGAGCGACATGGACATGGTTTTGTAGCCTTGCCCTGTGTAATCCGTTGGTAGTTATACGGATCAGTCACCAACGCCTTGATAGGATCCAACGTTTAAGAGGTGAACTTGAATTTAAGAAATACCGGAGTGCTTGGCTGCAACAAGAATTACTAGAATGTGTGTATTGGCTGACGATTTGAATTTAATCAACTCTTTAGCTGTCAGCAAAATATTAAACAGGATTTGTGGTCCTATTGGACGCATGGATATACACAAGTTTCATTTACGAATATACTCCCTACATATAACAAATGCATATCGTTCCAGGCTTGTCTTAAGTTAGGTTTTGAAATTTCGACTATAATTTTGTTTCACACATATTTCGATTGAGAAGATGTAAATCATATGTTCGTTTTTATCTTAAACAATATATCCGTAATACGATAATCTTCTTGTATTATATGTATGGTATTGTGAAAATTAGAGTTCTCAAAGGTAAATCTTGAAGACCGCACCAATATCCAAAACAACATGTTTTTATGATGTGTCCTGGGTTTTCTGCTACCCTCAGTTGTCCCTCGTGATCTTGAGAGAAAATATATTTTATTGGCAAGTGAGGTCCATGTATCGAATATATATTGTGAATGGTTGGAAGTTGCAAATGCAACCCATCTAAAAACAACAACAAAATATTACAAAAATCCCCAGTAACCACTTATTGTATACATGTGCGGGAGATATGGGGGGGGGGGGGGTATTGGATAACTGTTGGAGACATTCTTACTCTCATCATGCTATCAATTACAAATTGTTAACCATCTATTCACCAAGTCAAACCCTAATTAGACGGTTTCATGGTCGTAAAATTAATGTTGTGAATACAAGCTTGAAATTTAAAACACAAAATTTAATATAAACCACTCTAGGTATTGAGATGTCCAACATCTTTCTTTTGATATAGAAGGAATTTAAAAGTATATATACAGATGAAAGCGGACTTTACAAGTATGTATGATCAACTTGCATGCTAATATCAACCAAAAAACAGGCTTCAAGTAGCTATTTTCAATTGTCAAATGCAAAGAAAATCTATTTGATTTTAAAATGTTAAACAAATTAAATTTCAAAATCTGATGAAATAAATAGGCCAGTGATAGGCACCGGCCGACCGGCGCTAGTTTGGTGCCGGTCAACTCATGACCATCTGATTACCATGATCTAACGGTCCAGATTCGTGCGTACCCCTTCGGATTAGATGACTGCAACATTTGCGGTACCTTTGCAACATTTACGGTACATTTGCAACTTTTTTAGTATAAGGATGCAACATTTTTTATTTTTTGTGTTTTTTGCAGAAAAAAATTGTGTTAACAAATTTTAATCGCTGGTGGTAGCATTTTTTACTATCGGTTGCAACTTTTTTGGTACATGGATGCAACAAAAATTTATTGTGTGCATTTTTTTTCAAAAAATTCACTATTGCAACAAAAAATCTGATAAAAAAATTACGTACCATATTTATCATTAATTCGTGGCAGCAAATTTAATCTACGCTTGTAGCTTTTTTTATATTGGTTGCAACAAAATTCGGGACTCATCATCACCGATCACACTTCATCTTTTTTGTTGTAGCAAAAATCATTAGTAACATTTTTATATCATGCTACCAAATGAATGCGCTCAGCACTAAAATACTACTAAGTACATCCGTTTAGCAAAAAGTAGCATAGATCAATATAATAATATTAGTATAGTAGTAGTACAGATAGTAGCATTTTATACTACGATTGCAACATTTATCATGCGTCAGCTTAAACCTGGGCATTTCTCGGGCCGGGCCGGTTTCGGGCCGGGCTTGAGAAAGCCCGATGCAAAAAAAACTCCAAGCCCGAGCCCGGCCCGGCCTGACCATCGGGCTGCAGAAATTAGGCCCGAGCTCAGCCCGAACATGGCAAAGCCCGACAAAGCCCGACAAGCCCGGCCCGATCCTTTGTTAATTTATGTTTCCTGTAAGCCCGAGCCCGGCCCGATCAATGTATTTAGCCCGATTGTGAAGCCCGAGACCGGCCTGAATGACAAGCCCGACCCGGCCCGGCCCGGCCCGGGTTTTTCAGGCCGGGCTCGGGCCGGGCTGCCCATGCCCAGGTCTACGTCAGATGCAACAAAAGCGGGAAAGTGGACACAAGTGGGCCTTGGACCGACCGGCCTAAGCTTTGGCCGGTCAGCCGGCCACCATCATTAGCCAAATAAATAACATCCATTGCTCCTTAGAATGGGCATCTGTGTGAAAATAGAGTGGTATATATCTTTGGTAGTCATGATCACAATGGTTAAAGTTGTAACCATCCAAAGAGCAGATAGTTATGAAGTGAGGGTTGTTTACCGGTGACAAGAAAAGAATAATTGATAAAAGTAGAAAGAAGAATAGAAGTTGGAACGCGGGGAAGTTCAAAACATATTACCTCTTTTTCCATCACACCAATGGAGTATGTAGTTAGTTTTTTATGGAAAAACTTTCGATATATTTGTTATCTATCACGGCAATACATGCACACCAGAAATAACAAAAAAAATCCAGTTCTGTAGATCATCTGGTGATGACTACGATCACTGGAGCGAGCCGAAGATGCACGACCATCATTGCCCCTCCCTCATTGTAGCTAGACAAAACATGTTGTGTAGACAATCGAAAAGTGAACGTGCAAGAATGTTCAGAGAAAGAGGGGGTGAATGGACTTCTCTAAATTTCTTTAAAAAATTAGGATAAGTCTTGGTAACATAATGGAATAAGTCTCAGGAATGTAGTAACGAAAGTAAACTAACAAGAGATATGCAACATAGAAACATGACAACAGGCATGCACAAATAACAAGAAGGCAGAGTAACAAAGCAAACAAGCAAACTACTCGACAAAATAAGAGAATAATGCAAAGTAGAGGAATAACCAAAGAACGAGCTTGATGCATCAATGTTTGATAAACCAATTCACACTCTGCAAAATGCTACATCTGGTTGGAAGAACTTGTGGTTGAACACAAGAGCAAACCTCTCTTCGTCTTATTCTCCACAACTACAAGTTTCTCGAACATAGCTTGTTGTTCACTCTGTTGGGGCATGCCGCACGCTACGCTGGCGCTAAATTAAAATCTTCCTACCGCGCACAACCAAGGTCACTGCTACTGGAGATGAACTGTTAAGATTATGCCCTAGAGGCAATAATAAAATATATTATTACAATCACTACTAGGGAAATAGCTATACATGGAAAGCTTATTAGTGGCGCATATAGCAGGCCATGCGCCACCATCTGTTAGGGGTGGCGCACTGGAAAATAATGCGCCACCCATAAGACCTTAAGGGTGGCGCATTATTTCCCAGTGCGCCACCCCTAAGAGTGGGCCAGTCTGGATGATCTTATATGTGGCGCATTTAGTAATATGCGCCACCCCTAAGAACCTTATAGGTGGCGCATTACCACAATGCGCCACCCCTAAGGACCTTATGGGTGGCGCATTCTGTAAATGCGCCACCCATAAGGTCCTTAGGGGTGGCACATTGTGGTAATGCGCCACCCATAAGAGCTTAGGGGTGGCGCATTCAACCAATGCGCCACCACTGACTTGCTATATGCGCCACTAAATGCCTAGAGCTTCCCTTATCTACTCCACCCCACCTACCACCTCTCATTCACTCCACACAATTATCAAACTAGATCCACTCTTCTCACCCTAGATCTATTCGGTTTTCTCCTCCTCCCCACCTCATTTCTTTCATTTATCCATCGATACTTCGCATTACATCTATTTTGTTTCATATTGAAGTAAGTGGACCTCCTCCCAAACTCTTTTGTTCCATTTATGACCCATATACTTGCCTTTATTAGCTTGGGGTTTGTTGTATATGTGAAGCTTGGGTTTGATGTATATGTGAAGCTTGTGGTGGTTTGATGTATATGTGAAGCTTATGGTGGTTTGATGTATATGTGAATCTTGAGTGGCCAATGTTTTGCCGAAATGTCGATTCATTTCCATTTCAGCAAATTTCTTGCGCACTCTCCGCATGCTCCCATGCATTATTAGGGAAGGTCATGCCGAATTTTTCCGGCGACGACTGTGATATATAATTGTGTTGCTCTCTCCGTGCACGCAGGTGATCGACCATGGTCCGCGAGATGCTGAGCGATATCACCGTGGCTAGGTGGATGCAATGTGCGAAAAACGACATGCTAAGGAATAATAGGTCGGATATAAGATGTCCGTGTCGGAGATGCAAATTGCAGTGCGTGACCGAGCCTGATTCCGGAATATTGCAAAGACACCTGAAGCGTAATGGTTTGATGGATGTCTACACACGATGGATAAGTGATGAAGCTGGTGAGGAGGAGGACGTCAATGGTGGGGCGCCAGTAAATGAGGAAGGGCAACCAGACAACAACTGCGGGCGAGAAGACGAAGAGCATCCCGTACATGATCATGAAGAAGATGCCGAAGCAGATCATGTAGATCAAGATGCCGGACATGAAGATCAAGATGTCGGACATGATGAGGATTCAAGCTGGGTGCGGGACCCTCATGTTCAAGAGCTGCTTGTCAAAGAGGCGTTGAACGCAAGAGGTGCAGCTAGAGAGAAAGCCAAGATGGCGCAACTCAAGAAAGACGCGATTACGAAGTTGTACGAAGGATGCAACGACGGGGATACCCGCTTGAATGTAACACTTGGGGCTATGGAGATGAAGGCAAAACACAAATGGACCGACAAAAGCTTCGATGTTAACATGGCATTCTGGCACGATCGTCTGCCGAAGGGCAACACGTGCCGAACTAGTATCACTGAGGCTAAGAAAGTCCTTTGCCCTCTCGATCTTCCGCACGTTAAATACCACGTCTGCATAAATGATTGCATGATATATCGGGTGAGGACGAAGATAAAACCACATGTTCGGTGTGCGGTGTTAGTCGATACAAGAGAGGGAAGAAAGTTCCTAGAAAAGTGGTATGGTACTTTCCGATCACTCCTCGTCTGCAGAGGTATTTCATAGATCCCGAGGAAGCAAAGCTCATGACCTGGCACGCGGATAGAAAGAAGCTAAAATAGGATGACCCGAACCCGGATCTGGAAAAGGAGGACATGCTGAGGCACCCTTCAGATGGTAGCCAATGGACTGCGTTGGACCTCGAATACCCAGATTTTGGGAAAGAACCAAGGAACCTCAGGATTGGTGTGAGCGCCGATGGAGTCAATCCGTTTGGCGGCCAGAGCAGCACACACAGTACCTGGCCCGTGTTTGTATGCATATACAACCTTCCCCCCTGGAAGTGCATGAAGAAAAAGTACATAACAATGTGTATGCTAGTTCAAGGGCCGAAACAACCAGGTACGGACCTCAATCTATATCTGCAGCTGTTGAAAGAGGAGCTAGAAACGTTATGGAAAGACGGAGTCAATACGTGGGATGCCGCGGCAAAAGAATATTTCCCAATGAAAGCCGCGGTGATCACGACGGTGCACGACTATCTCGGATACGGATATTTCTCAGGGCAGGTGGTCCAAGGATTCTATGCATGCGTTAGGTTCATGGATAATACAACGTACCGCCAGCTACCAAAAGATCCCGGATCTTCAAAAACCGTGTTCCAGGGGTCTCGGAGGTGGCTTCCCAAGAAACACGCGTGGAGAAAACAGGGACATCTGTTCGATGGAAGTGAGGAGCTCCGAGCACCCCCAGCTCGAAGGAGCGGCAAAGAAATCGACAACTTGCTGAAAACTTGGAAAGAGTGCCCCGCGCCGGGAAAGAAAAAAAAAGACTCAACCGTTGATGAGGGTATGGAAAGCAAGGTCTGTTTTCTGGGATTTGGAATACTGGAGTCTCCTCCGCAGTCCTCATAGCCTTGATCTCATGCATATCACAAAGAGCGTGTGCGAGAGCTTGTTTGGCACGCTGCTCAACATGCCTGAGATGACCAAGGACGGGCCAAAAGCAAGGAATGACTTGAAATTTATGGGCACCAGGAGGGAACTTCACCCCCCTAGTGACGACGATGATGAGCCGGAGGAGGAAGAGGATACGGAAACGCAAAACTCTCGCAAACGAAAAAGGGCGACCAAGAAGAAGACCGGTATTGATCACTGCCGCCGGGCATGCTTCACTCTGTGCAAGGAGGAGATCAAGCGGTTTATCCACTGCCTCATAGGAGTAAAATTTCCAAACGGCTACGCGGAGAAGATAAGCAGATACCTAGACGAGGCGAAGCAGCGTTTCAGCGGGATGAAATCTCACGACTGTGCCGTGCTGATGACGCAGATTCTCCCGGTTGCGATGCGAGGGATAATGGACGAGCACGTCCGTAAAACATTGTTTGGCCTTTGCAACTTTTTTGATGTCATCTCCCGGAAGTTGATTTGCGCTACGCAACTCAAAAGGCTACAGGAGGAGATCGTGATCATACTATGCGAGCTTGAGATCTATTTCCCGCCCGCGTTCTTGGACATTATGGTGCATCTGTTGATCCACGTCGTGGAGGATATCGTCCAACTCGGGCCTGCATTTCTGCGCAGCATGATGCCGTTCGAAAGGATGAATGGACACATCAAAAAATACGTTCGTAGTAGGTCCCTTCCAGATGCAAGCATAGCGAAGGGCTTTCTAGCCGAAGAGTGCATCTCTTTTTGCACGAATTATCTCAACACCGAGAACCCTGTTGGTCTGGCCGTCAACAAGAACTTTGGCAGGACCGATGGGTGTGTTCACCACGAGGGAAGCCGCGCAATGCATGTCAACTTTGACGGTCGAGACATCGACTTTGAAAGAGCAAGCCTAGTCGCGCTACAATACATCCAGCTGGTCGATCCTTGGATAGTAAAGCACAAGGATTTAATCAGGAAGAAGTACAGTGACCAGGGCCTGCAGATAACGGACCGAGATCCACGGATAATCAAAGAGCACAACTCTGGTTTCATGACTTGGTTCAGGGATGAGCTTCGTGCTAATCCCCCACGAAGGAACGCTTCCGAGGACTAAAAGATGATATTCACCTTGTCATAGGGTGCCGCACGCAACCTGATGACCTATCAAGCGTATGATATCAACGGCTACACATTCTACATGGAGGAAAAGGACAATAATTGCGATTACCAGAACTCAGGGGTAACGGGGATATTCTACACCGATGACGTCAAGGAAAGATTTTATGGAAGGATCGAGGACATATGGGAGCTCGACTACTGTGGAGAGAAGGTGCCGATGTTCCGTGTGAGATGGGCCAAGAGCGTCGTAAAAGAAGGCCGGTACTTCACCACCATGGTTATACCCGAAGCCAAATCCAAGTCTGCGGGCGCAAACATCACCGGGAAAAATGTGCCATGGGTACTGGCTAGCCAAGTGGACCAATGCTTCTTCATTACCGACCCATCAAAGCCGAGCCGCGTTGTAGTGAGGAGAGGCAAAAGAAACATCATCGGAATGGATGGAGTCGCCAACGAGCAAGACTTTGACAAGTACGGCGACCCGAAGATGGAGGATGACTACGCCGCTCAGGATACATATACCACAACCCTACCGAAGAAAGGTCTCCTCCTTCAAGAGGAAAAGTGAAGGCGTCCTGGGCCTAAATTATTCAACCACGACAAAGAAGGGCAAGAAAAAGATCGTGAGGAAACGATAGCTAGATAGCTAGCTCCAAATTTAAGAAAAATATTTTTTTATTTCATGATCACTTTGTGTATGCATGGATTTAATATGCACTTTGTAATTGATGATCACAATCTTATGTTTCCAAATGCCGCTACACCTTGTGTTTGTGGATCTTGGTTCGGCGACGACACGGTTAAGGCATGATACGTGGATCGATATGATCACATTCTTATGTTTGGATCATAGTTTGAAGTGTATGAACATCGACGATACACAATCGAAGCACCATTCTCAAGGTCGGTTAGAGCAAGTACTCCCTCCGTTTCTTTTTACTCCGCATATAAGATTTTGTCAAAGTCAATCTTAATAAAGTTTGACCACTTTTATAAAAAATGTACTCCGTAATTATTATTTTTAAATGGTTTCACTTTAATTAAAAAATAAATAATTGTTTAAACTTTAATTAAAAAATAAAAAACGCTTAGGGGTGGCGCATATTATTGAAATGCGCCACTAAGTGCTCTTAGGGGTGGCGCATTTTGCCAAAATGCGCCACCAACAGGTTTCTTATGCGTGGCGCATTTTGCCGAGATGCGCCACGCACAAGAAACCTCTTGGTGGCGCATTTTGGCAAAATGCGCCACCCTAAGACTTAACCTCCATCGTACCCCTTCCCCTGCCCGTGCCACTAGCCATTCCCCCCCCCCTCGAGCCTTCCGGAGCCCTAGCCGCCGCATCGGAGACCGCACCGCACCGGAGCCCCAGCCGTCGCACCGGAATCGCCTCGCGCCACCGGAGCCGCCTCGCGCCACCGGAGTCCCCCCTCTCCTCGACGACTGCCTCCACCGGAGACGCCCCCGCCCCCGCCCCCGCCCCCGCCGTTCACCGGAGCCGCCCCAACTCCTCCACGGCGACCTAGGCGACGCCCCTCCACCGCAAGGTACCCCCTCCCTCCCCTTGCTGGCTTCCGACGACGGTCGTGGTGGCCATGGCGCCGCCCCCAACCCCCACTCCCCCTGCTGCTCATAAATCCTTTGGGGGGATGGGTTAGATGTTGCTGTTAGTGTTAGGGGGAAGAGGGATTAGTGTTAGGGGGAAGAGGGATTAGAGTTAGTACAAGAAAATTCAGTTAGTACCTTGTCATGGTTGTTTTGCACACAAAATTCAGACATTTGCACACAAAATTCAGTTAGGGGGAAGAGGGATACACTCCACTCTTAGTGCATATTGACCATGTTCTTTAAAGCTAGTGCAATTTTAAATTTTGAATCGACAAGCAATTGATTTTGGCAAAATGTGGCCCTGTTCATGCAATTGTGTGTGTGTGTGTGTGTGTGTGTCATGCCCCTGTTCAGATAATAGATCACTAGATCATAGATGATCCTATCCTTTGTTGCCGTGGGCAGGTTTCATAAAAAAATACTAAAGAGCAGCATGTTTATGCTTTGCTGAGAAGCTAATTAATTGTTGGTACATATCCCTCAACTGAGTGTTTGATTTCTCACTGTCATTAGTTAGAAACATGTGACGTGAAGGTGGTAGCTCACTGTCATTGGCCCATCGCATTCTATTGCTCGCGTGTTGTACTGCAGTTTTAGGCTTTTAGCACATGGGAGACACTTCTCTGTTAGCTTTGATTTTCTATCTTTACATTTAAATGTGTTAAAACCATAGCATTTACCATGTCACATGGTGTTGTCACTGAAGATAGGAGCAGTAGGTAAAGAACATTGACAAGATGCTTGGATTTGGCTTAGATAATTTGATAGGAGCAGTAGGTAGAGAGCTATAGAGTGAGAGAGAGAGATAATTTGATAAGAATTGCTAGGATTTTTTAAGAATTTGATAAGAATGCCTAGGGTCACTATTTTAACAAAGATAGATAGATATATATAGAGAGATAAGATATTTAGAGTTTGATAAGAATATTTGTATCAAGTGGATACTTGTGTGATGCATCTGTGTAGGGTCTGTTTTAATAAATTTAGAAGAGAGAAAAGGAAGACCAGCAAGCATAGCATATGTTCTTATTAATGGATTAGAAGTCTTTTGTTTTGTGTGGTAGCAATGGAATAGAATTTTAAATGACAAGTGCATTGCTACTGCTGTTGTTGTTGTTGTTTTTAAATGATGTTTTTTAGTGCATTGAGAAGATGCTTTTCATTTCAATATTTTTATGCACTGTTTAGTGCATTGCTAGAATATTTTTATGTTGCTTGTGCCTACATGTAGGCATTTGTTTTGTGCAGGTACAAATCATTATCCCCTTTCTCCCGAAATGTTGATTAACTTCCGTTTCGGTTCAGAATGGGGCACTCTCATGTTAAGAAAAATAGCAAAGGTCATGCCAGATTTTTCCGTGAATTCGTGCATGATGTACCTTTGCTATTTTTCTTAACATGAGAGTAGTTGAATTTATTTATTGTGCTAATTAATTAAGTAGTTGCATTTCTTAATATTGTACTAGTGCAAACATGTCGATCAGAGCCGACGCCGGTCCTTCTTCTCAGCCGGGAAAAAAAAGGAAGCAATTTTGGGAATACTCCCAGGAGGAGGTCGAGGAGCAGAGAGAAGAGGAAGTACCTCCGGGCGAGGAGGAGTATGAGGAGGAGATAGAGTTGGAGTCCGACTCATCGGATGATGACTTGGAGGAGGAGTCCGGTACGACAGACGGCGAGAGGAACATCGGCGAGGATGATGGGACCGGTGGCTCCAACACAGATGGTACCCAGTCGAAGAAGAGGAATCGGAAACCGACCAAGGTCGGCGCCATCAGGCAAGAGTTTACTGTTGTGACCGCCGTCGGGATTCCTAAACAGCCCGAACATTTTTTGGAAGGGTACGGCCGTCAAGTCGCGGTGATCCTCCGCAACACCGTGCCGATCACCACGATTAACCTCACGAGTCGTGAGAATATTCATTATTGTCAGCTTCTTATCAACAAGCTGCACGGACGATACAAGTTTCCGGAGCCGTGCGATAACACCAAACTCAAAGGGAACAAAGTAAACACATGGGCCCTCAGGAAGATGAGCAAGGCCTTGTCCAGTTGGAAAACCCGGGTGAAGAGGGCAATTATTAAAAAGAACAAAACCTGGGAGGAGCTCAAGGAGAAAGAGTCGTTGATCGACGAAGCTACCTACAACCTTTTCAAGGCTAGGTGTGAGTCCGAGCAAGCCAAGGCCGCGAGTGCAAAGGGCAAGGCCATGCGGTCGCAGGTCATAGGTAACCACCGTCTCGGAGCCGGTGGTTACAAAAGTTCCAAGCCTAAATGGGACAAGGAGGATGCCGAGTACGCCGGTGCGGGCATACCTAACCCCTTCCAGCAATACAAAGATGATCCGCAGACCGAATTCTTTGTGAGGGCCCGGAGCTATAAGGACAAAGCAACCTCGAAAATAATTATCGATCCTAAGATTCAGGAGTTTACGACTGCCGTGGTAAGTAGTTTACCACGCGACCTTTTCGATTGAATTCTCGAGTGAAGTTCACAATTTCTTAACGTTCCACATTCTTTTTGCAGCAAGCGGAAACGAAAATCGCCTCATCGCAGGAGTCTTCGGTTAAGCCGGCCGGCCCGTGGGACAATGCCTTTAACAGGGCATTGAACAAGGTCAAGAAGGTTGATGACGTGACGGCGAAGCCATCGTCAGCCGGCCGTGTGGTCGGCTTTGGTGCGGACCTAAATTGGTCCGAATATTATGGAAAACCAGCGGAGCAGTCCGCTTCGAGGGGGCGCAAGGCGAGAAGGACCACAGAAGGCGCCGCTTATGTTCTTGGACTGGAGGAGAAGGTGAACATGCTTCCGCAGCTTGTCCAGGACGAAGTGGCGAAGACGATGAACGCTCTCCTTCCAGATATGATGCAGTCACTCGCGAATTGGCAAGCGCATGGTGGACAAGGGCCCATACCAGTCCCCAGCATGGTCGGCAGCAACTCGGGCACCGCGGCGCCTGCAGTCCCGACTCCCGCCGTAGTGGTGGCTCCCGCACCGACTCCCGGCATGGTGACTCCGGCCGCCAACACCGCGGCGGTGGCGCCGGACGTGATCATAACTCCTCCAGCCACGATCGAGCAACCGGGGCATAACAATAATGCACCTGGCGGCAGCGCAAATAGGGCGACCGACGCCACGGGAGGCAGCGCGCCCTCCATCTCTTGCATGCCCGCCGTCATCGGCGGGGTCTCTTCACTAGCCGACCTCGACGCCCTCAAGGTAACTATAAGCGTCTGCAACTCAAACGAGGACTTCATCTCCTATCCTTTTTTAGTGGAATCTCTCTGATGCCCTACATGCATATATCTCTTTCGCAGGAGGACACTCCATGCATTCTATTACAAGTCGTGGACGGCGAGTTGAAGGATGTTGCCAAAGGTAAAATCATTCAACCACAAAATCGAATCATGCACAATATACCGATGGCACCGGAGATGCATAGGGTTCAAATCTCTCTCGTGATTTCGGGCTACAAGAGAGTTAAACCTCCCATTCAACCCCCTGGATACGATGAGGACGCGCCGACAGTCCTCAGTGACTTTTTCGGCGAATATGCCTATGGCCGAAGAGTCAAATGCGTTTAATGACGGGGGAAAGGGGCACCACACCTAGGACAACACCGCTAGTCATCATGTCGGTGCCACATGATCCCATCGGCACACAACAAGAAGACGATGATCTTGATGATGATATCAACGCCGACCAGTTCATCAATACTTTGTATGATGCTGATGACTTAATCATGCCTCCTGCTGAAGGAGCCTATCAGCATGACGAGGAAGCTCGCGGTCCAGCTGATCCTGCGGCGAAGCCTGCTTTCTCCACGCGTCTCTTCGCTGCTTCTCAGGAGATGTCTCCAGCAGCTTGTGCCTTCACCGAGCCTCAAGCAGATGCCACAAGGAGATCTATTCTTAGCCCGTCCACACTCCATAAGGCGTCCACTGAGCAGATAAAGGCCGGTGACTGCTCGAAATCAGAAAATAAGAAGGGACGGAAAAGAAAGAAGAGCATCACTTCGAGTAGCCAACCTTCGATGCCGATCCGGGCTCAGGACGGGCCACCAAGACCCAAGGATCTCTCGTTTGAAATCCATGTGGCTGGTAGGCCGATGCTACCTAAGGACATGCTCGACCTTGCAACTTCGGATATGCAGACTGTGCATCATAGTATTATGGCATTAGAGAAGATTCATCTTCGAGAAGAGAATCCCACGTACCCGGTTTTCATGGCCAAGGTGCCACTCAACATGGGCTTCATCAACACTATCCCCGCAGATATGATAATCCTGCGGTTTTTGGAGATCTTCAATTTGTACCATCTCAAGTGGCTGGACCATAGCCTTATCCGTATGTTCTCTCTCAGCCTTTCTATGAGTATCAGGAGAGATAAGACCCCGAGCGTCGCGATATTGGACCCCTTCTACATGCGTGAAAGCATCTTGATGGACGACGGGGATGCGGCTCTCGCGGCGGGGTACATCACAGACTTCATGCTACAGAACGCCGACAATGATTCATTTCTTATGACCTACTCTCCCAAGTAAGTCATTCGCTCGCCGCCGTAGCATATATGCTTTCTTAGCTTTCCATTGTCCTCTTCCAACATTCCTTTTGGATTGTTTTAATTATGCAGTGAGGATCAAGACTGCATGCTCATCTGCTTTTCACCGCAACACTCGCATGCCGTGTATTTAGACTCGGGGAGTGTGAAGAAGAAAGATTACAAGTATATCATGAGAGTTTTGGATGATGCTCTCTCCGGCTACATAAAAGCCGGAGGCAAGATGGTGAAGCACAAGTTCAGGAAGAATTAGCCTGACGTGAACGTGTTCAGCCACGTAACGCAGTTCCCATGCGTCAAGCAGCCGGCTGGCAGTGTGAGGGATGCGTACTACGCCCTTCATCACATGAGGGTGATTGTACAGGAACAACGCGACCTTACGCTGCCAAGTCATCTCAGAGCGTGGGCCGAAAGGAAGGCGGAAATCGCCGATGCAAATCTTAAGGAGGAGTTCTTTCACATCCAAGCGCAGATGGCGACTATCATTCGTCATGAAGTACAGATGAAGGGGTCGATCTTCCACTCCAACATTGCACCATCCAATGGGGAGATAGAAGTCCGCCTAAAGGCCTTGCGTGACACAAGGCCTTTCATGACGAAATAAGGATGCCGCCCATTCCCCGAGCCGAGTCAGAACAATTGAACAATTTATGTTATCTATGGCAGTCGTTTGATGAATGTGTGCCCTACATGTAATTTGGATGTACTCTTTGTGTAGTAGATGGTAGTGTCAAATACTCTTGGTGCTCTTTGTGTATAAAGGTCACTGCATATGCATTTTTATGCATATGTGCATGCTCCTGGCCATTGATCGACTTGCTTTATGTTGTTGATAAGAATAGATGTTATATTGCGTTGTTGTCCTTTTCTATGAATTCATATGGATGTGACCTCTAAATCTTTGTTTTGTGCAGGTTGAAGAGCAAACAAGAGATGATGACGAAAGTAGCTTTCTGTTTTCAATAATTGTTGGACTCATTGTAATATTGTGATGGATGTAATCTTGTGAATCTTGTTGGCCTCTAAACCTTTCTAAATCTTTGTAATAAGAATTATAATGCAATTCTTTTGTATCAATAATTTTTGGGCTCATTGTAATATTGTATTTTGCATTTCTATAATATAATAAAAATATCTGTAATGTTTTTATTCTTTTCTGTAATTCTTTTTTTTGTTTTCTGTAACCCATTTAGTGGTGCATTTTGTCTGGATTTAGTTGCGCACTGGGAATGCGCCACCCCTAAGGAACCTTAAGCGTGGCGCATATCAGAATGCGCCACCCCTAAGAGCTTATAGGTGGCGCATTCTGAGATGCGTCACGCCTAAGGGCCTTAGGGGTGGCGCATCCAGAATGCGCCACCTCTAAGCCCTTATTAGTGGCTTGTAGTTAGTGGCGCATCCATAATGCGCCACTAAACACAAAAAAAAGGACGCCACTAAAAGGGTATTCCCTAGTAGTGAATTTCAGGTTCATTATTAATGTTTATATTTTTGTGCTATAACTGCAATGGTATTATGCGAAGGTTTGCAAAGTGCATGTTAACTGCCTTCGGAGAAAAACTCATATGCAGGTGTGGAGGTATAAACACAAAGTTTTCTTAATCTTGCCTCTAGGACTAACCTGTGTGTTTAAGATGTCATGTTTTTCTAACCATGGGCATTGAATATGTCGGTAACACATAGGAGCACATTGTTATCAGAACAATGATGTTGAACCGACCCAATTGTATGATTTGCTTTGATAATTCATCATCAATGTATTATTAGTTAAATCATCAGATGAGTTCACATTTGCATGTATTCTTGTAGACCATGAGAATGTTGAGTACCTATATGCTAGAAGGTGTACTTTGACTATGTTCTAACACCATCCGTAACAGGCGTGGCAATAACGGATTGCTCCTGTACACTCAAGAGTATGCATAGGGACTTGATGATTCAAGTTGGGATTTCTTCTCCTATTTAGGAGAGATATTATTTTGGGCCCTTTCAGTATTACATATCCACCAAAAAATCGGGCGAATACTTTGTGAATAGACCACAAGGATATGAAACACGTGAACAAGAAAAAAACAAGACCAGTATGAGGATAATTGGTATAGTGATTAAGAGTTGATCACGAAGATGCCTATATAATCCCACCTCAGGTTTTCTAAAGTAGTGCGAATCAAAAGGATTGGCATGCCAACCAGAGGTTCACTCGAATTTATATTCGTGTAGGTGCGAGAACCATTATGGGTGTCCAAGGCTTCGCTATCGATAATTGATCCAAGAAAAGTGCATTTTTCATTCATGTACGTATCCTACCGAACCTATGGGTCGCACACTTAAGGGCGGTAGACTTGTTAAGTATTAGAGCGATAGGACCATGAGTATAATGCACCCGAAAAGTTTTGTAGTGATCGAGATTTGATCGGAGAGAAAAAAAGAATCATTTCGGGATACTAGTAAAGTACCGAGGAGAGTTTTGAGAAAACCCGGTAAAACCGAAGGGCCGAAAATTTCCGGGATGGTCTAAATATGTTTAATACTTATTTCTTGTGAATTCTCGAATTGTTTGGAATTAATAAAATATGTTAAGTATCAATGGCTCCCCTCTCACTTGGAAGGCCCAAGTGGGGAAGGGGGCACTTGGACCAAAAGGGCCCATAAGGGAGGCACCTCCATCTAGAGGGCCAAGGCCCCTTAGGGAAACCCTAGGGCGCCCCGAGAGGGAGGCAAGCCCTAGGGAGCCCCATTGGGGGTTTCCCCCTTGTGGAAGATGGTGCCCCTCCAGATATGGGGTGGCCCGATCTTCTCAGTAAGCGAACGGTGAATATGAGGGCGATGATAGATAACTTGTATGTAGCCGATGAACTCTCCTCACTAGATCCCTGTTGCCAATGCGACAGCTCTCTACCCTTTGGATATTCACAAATTCACACACTTGCGCAACGTAGATGTCAACCACGAGACGGTAATTTTCAATCTACTAATTCCCAGTGGAACAACAGATCACACAAAACTTGCAGTAGCAACACTTCAGATCGATACAAATTGAAGTATATGATTCAAGATGAAAGCTTGGAGCTATTCTCAAGAACTAGGGTTTAACTAAACGTGGTCTAACCCTAAAACTCGCGGGGGGTCCGGTATTTATAAGCTAGGGGGTGTCAAACTCGGATACAAGGCTGCAGCCCTTCAGATCTGCGCACAGGCAGTTTCGGACGTCCGATGGGTTTCAGACGTCCGATGCGTCGGACGTCCGAATCGTGTCGGACTTCCAGTTGTTTTAACATCGGTTCTGTACTCGGGGGTCGTCGCGAAGATCTTCATGTCGGACATACGTTCCATGTAGGATGTCCGTCGTGTCGGACGTCCGAATCCCGTTGGATGTCCATATCCCTTCTGTAACTCGAGGTCATCGAGGCGTCGTAGCTCCTGGCCTCCGATGTCGGACGTCCGAAATGCGTCGGACGTCCGAAAGTTGGAGCTTGTTTTATCTTCTGCTCCTTCTGGATCCTCTTCTTCATCGTGATACCTTATAATGCAAACATACAAAGATTTAGGCAGTATAAAGTTCTCAGTACATGACATATCAGAATCTATTAAGAGCGAGTTCACCTGTTGTTCTATCAACTTTGCACGAGCTCTTGTAATAGGTCCAATTCTGATTTCATCATCCTTCTTCTTTGTTGAATCAACTTGGTCTTCATGACGAACTGGAGATGTGTTGGTATTAGGGATGTCCTCATCATCTCCCCCCCCCCTTCAAAAGGCGTCGACCTCGACGCTCCAAGGTCATCTCCCATATATGGTGATAAATCAGCAACGTTGAAACTGTTGCTAGCGCCACCAAACTCAGCAATGGGAATATCAATTGAGTAGGCATTGTCATTGATCTTGGCTAACACCTTGTAAGGACCAGCACCACGTGGCTTCAACTTGGAATCCCTCATCCCTGGAAATATATCCTTGCGCAAATGCACCCAAACCATATCTCCAGGCTGAAATAGAACTTGCTTCTGTGAATGGTTCCTTGCAGCAGCAACATTCTTGCCTTGCTTCTCAATAGCCTCTTGGGTCTTCTCATGGATCTTCTTCACATAATCTGCTCGTTTGGATGCCTCCATATTAACTCGTTCCTGCAATGGAAGAGGCAGCAAATCAATAGGTGTAATAGGCTTAAAACCATACACTACCTCAAAAGGACAAAGGTCAATAGTAGTGTGTACTGCCCTGTTATAAGCAAATTCAACATGTGGCAAACACTCCTCCCATTCGCGCAGATTTTTCTTGATCATAGCTCGCAGCAATTGTGACAATGTTCTATTGACCAACTACGTTTGACCATCAGTTTGGGGATGACATGTAGTGCTGAACATCAACTTTGTCCCCAATTTTCCCCAAAGTGTCTTCCAGAAGTAGCTCACAAACTTCACATCCCTGTCAGAAACAATTGTCTTGGGCACTCCATGCAAGCGTACAATCTCCCTGAAAAACAGGTTAGCAACATGCGACGCATCGTCGCTCTTATGGCATGCAATAAAATGTGCCATCTTAGAAAATCTATCCACTACCACAAATATACTATCACGACCATATTTAGTGCGTGGCAATCCTAACACTAAGTCCATACTAATATCTTCCCAAGGTGTGGTAGGAGCCGATAGTGAAGTATACAAACCGTGAGGCTTCATCTTGGACTTGGATGTATTGCATACAATGCAGCGCCGAACAAACATGTCCACATCACGCCTCATCCTGGGCCAATAAAAATTATCAGCAAGCATGAGTAGTGTCTTCTCACGCCCAAGATGACCCATCAATCCGCCTGCATGTGATTCCTGCAACAATAGCAAACGCACAGAAGATTCTGGAAGAAAAAGTTTGTTAGCTCGAAACAAAAATCTATCATGGATGTGGAACTTTTCCCATGCATTCCGAAGCAAACACAAACGATATGGTTCAGAAAAATCATGATCAATTGCATATAAATCACACAAACTCTCTAATCCAGGAATTTTAACATCAAGATGTGTCAATAACATGTTCTTCCTAGAGAGAGCATCAACAACAACATTATCTTTCCGTTTCTTATATTTGATGATGTAGGGAAAAGACTCAATGAACTCAACCCACTTAGCTAGGCGTCTATGCAAATTAGATTGAGCTTTCAGATATTTCAAAGCTTCATGATCAGAATGTATGATAAATTCTTTTGGGCACAAGTAATGTTGCCAAACTTCAAGAACTCTGACAAGTGCATACAATTCTCTATCATAAACAGGATAATTTAATCTAGCTCCAGAAAGCTTCTCACTGAAATAAGCTATAGGTCTACCTTCTTGCATCAAGACACCACCAATGCCTATACCACTAGCATCACATTCAACTTCAAATTTCTTAGTAAAATCTGGTAATGCAAGTAATGGTGCAGACGTAAGCAAACGTTTCAACTCATCAAATAAAAGGTCTTGGGCAACGCCCCAAACAAAAGGGACACATTTCTTAGTCAATTCATTCAACGGTGCAGCAATAGTACTAAAGTCTTTCACAAAACGTCGATAAAAACCAGCTAATCCGTGAAAACTTCGTACTTGACTAACATTCATGGGAGTAGGCCAATTTTGAATTGCTTCAATTTTAGAAGAATCTACTTCTACCCCATGCTTAGATACAACATATCCCAGAAATATGACCTTATCTTTTGCAAATGTGCACTTCTCAAGATTAGCATATAATTTAGCATCACGCAACACTTGCAAAACTTGTCTAATATGATCAGCATGTTCAAATTCATTGCGGCTGTAAATAAGTATATCATCAAAATACACAACCACAAAATGTCCAATTAACTCTCTCAAAACATGGTTCATTAATCTCATGAAAGTACTAGGAGCATTAGTAAGACCCAAAGGCATAACTAACCACTCATAAATCCGAACTTAGTTTTGAAAGAAGTTTCCATTCATCCCCTTCTTTCATCCTAATTTGATGGTATCCACTACGCGAATCAATTTTAGAGAAAATAGCAGCACCACTCAATTCATCAAGCATATCCTCTAAACGTGGAATAGGATGGAGATATCGAATAGTGATATTATTTATAGATCTACAATCTACGCACATACGCCATGTACCATATTTCTTAGGAACCAAAATAACAGGAACAACACAAGGGCTAAGACTGACACGAATATACCCTTTATCCAGAAGCGCTTGTACTTGTTGCTGAATTTCCTTCGTCTCTTGGGGATTGGTCCTGTATGGTGCCCGGTTGGGAAGTGTAGCTCCCGGAATAAGATCAATTTGGTGCTCAATACCACGCAAGGGTGGTAATCCTGCTGGAACCTCCGCCGGAAACACATCATCATAATCCTGCAAAACAGTAGACACACTAGAAGAAAGAGGATGATTATCATTAGAAAGCAAAACCTCGCCTTTGTACATAAGCACAAGTGGCATGGCTGCAGGATCCTCACTAAATTCTCTCATGTCTTCTTTGGTGGATAATGTAAGCAAACTAGTCTCTCTCGCACTTTTTGTTATATTATCACTCACAACTATTACATTGTTCTCTCGTGTTGGTTCTACATTCACCTCTACCTTCTGACGAGACTCATTCACAATTTGTTGTGGGGACATAGGATGGAGATTAACTTTCTTGCCCTTGAATTCCAAATGATATGTATTGGCTCGGCCATTGTGTTGCACATGGCGATCATATAACCACGACCGACCCAATAAGAGATGGCAAACTGTCATAGGCACCACATCAAAATCGATGGAATCCTTGTATGGGCCTATCTCAAAATTTACGCGCATCATGTGATTCACCTTCATCTCACCACTGTCACTCAACCATTGGACATAATAAGGATTTGGGTGAGGTAAGTATTTCAGATTGAGCTTGGCACATAACTCCTTGCTTGCGAGGTTGCGGCAGCTACCTCCATCAATGATCACTTTGCAAGCTTTGTTGGGGCCAACTAATGCTTTGGTTTGGAACAAATTGCAGCGCTGAGACTCAGATTTGGGCTGCACAGTAAGAGCACGCCGTGACACAATAATAGTAGGAGCATGCGATGGAAAAGCATCCATGCCTTCTTCACTATTGTATCCCTCGTCATTGAATGCGTCGGGGTCTTCATCATCACCGGTTTCTTCATTAATGAACATGACCTTGCGGTTCGGGCAATCTTTCTTAAAGTGATCCGAATTACCGCAAGAATGACAAGTCATCTCGCGATTGCGAGTCGTAGACATGTTGGAGCCTGCACTAGTGGCAGGAGCAGCTGGCTTCCTGGCCATAGAACCATTGGAGGCTGGCTTGGAAAGTGAAGAAGAAGCCCGAGTATTGGCACCATAGTTCTCCATAGGCGCGGCAGACGGTGTCCTTGGAGAAAATCTGCTAGATGATGTGTATTTGGTCTTCATTTGTGCCTCTTCTGCAAGCTATGATTCATCCTCCCTTGCAAGATGCAATAGATCATTCATATTATAGTATTGGTGATGCCGCACAATACTCTTGATGTTAAATTTCAACCCATGGAGAAAACGTTGCAGAGTCATCTCAACCTCTTCACGGACGCGTGCACGTTGCAGCAACATCTCCATCTCCATATAGTATGCATCAACGGACATAGTATGTTGCTTCAATTGTTGCAATTTATCAAAAACTGTCCATAAGTAATTAGTGGGAACAAACCGAACTTTCATTGTTGCCTTCATATCATGCCATGTGCGTATAGGTTGTCCATTGGTTTCTTGTATCTCGGTCAAAACACTCTCCCACCAACGCAAAGCATAACCATCAAACTCGGTGGAAGCAATCTTGATCTTCTTGTCCTCCGAATAATCATGCAAACGCCATAATTTTTCCATCTTAAGCTCCCATGTGAGGTACACTTCCACATCCGTGGAACCTTCAAATTTGGGGATGTTAAACTTGGGCTTGCTCAAGACATCTTCTTCCTGAATGGGTAGATGGCGCGCACCAAAACCAAGTGGAGGTTGGCCTTGAGCACCACGCCCACGTCCCTGATTGCCCCTCAAATCAGCATTGTCGCCATGGACACTACCATCATCTTCCTGAGCGTCAGGTTGGCATTGTACAATAGCTGCTTGTATGCCAGTGACAGATGTTGTCATTTGTTGTAGGCTCTGCTGTATAGCAGCAAGTTGTTGTTGCATAGTGGTGACTGCAGCTTCAGTCGCGTCCACTTTCAGTTGGACCGCTTGAACATTTGTATCAATCGCATCAGCGGATTTAGTAATCATCCCAGACAAGTGATCACGGAGACCTTCATATGCCTCCCATGTAACTGGCGCATCCTTGTCCTGTTTCTGCATCACATCAAAACCACTTTGAGACATGATTAGTAGGTTAGTGCACTAAATAGAAATCTTTTGGTGGACACTCACAACTCACTCAAAACTGACAAGAAAAGGTGAATCTTACCGTTCCAAAGTGAATAGTAATGCGTACCCGTTCGGATGGAGGACTAGTGCACCGATGTGATGAAGTGAATACCCGAGTAAAAGAGTGAACACACGACAAAGCAGGATATATATATGGTGGAGCTATAGGTATGGCACCCTAACTACACCGAAGTCCAGTCCTAGTGCTGATCGTGTGATACAAACCCAAGGAAAAACTCACACAGTGGAGACAAAAGAAGACATGCCTCTCAAAAGATCACCACTATGATATGTCCTTTCTAGCACTTGTATATCTCTTTGCACTCTTTGATAACTCTTTTTGATCACACTTCTTTCTCTTTTTTTTTGAATCTTTTCTCTTTTTTCTCTCTTTTTTTGATTTTTCTGACACTATTCCAAACTTGACGAAAATTGCTACAAAACTGCTACATTAATTTTGATTTTGCTACAGTACCTTTCCTCTTTAGGCCACAATATGTCGCACCGCGGAGAAATTTTCGGGAAGAACACAACGAAACAGCAAACTAAAACAATGACTCCGATGCAATCTAAGTTATGGCAAAACTAGAAACCCTAATATTGTTGTATGGCTTTTTCTGGATAGGACGAAAAAAAAAACGATCTAATAGATGGATTTGGTGGATGCTTACCGAGGAAACACTGGAAATATGATACCAAGATGATATGGGGTGGCCCGATCTTCTCAGTAAGCGAACGATGAATATGATGGCGATGATAGATAACTTATATGTAGCCGATGAACTCTCCTCGCTAGATCCCTGTTGCCAATCCGACAACTCTCTACCCTTTGGATATTCACAACTTCACACACTTGCGCAACGTAGTCGTCGACCACGAGACGGTAATTTGTAATCTACTAATTCCCAGTGGAACAACAGATCACACAAAACTTGCAGTAGCAACACTTCAGATCGATACGAATTGAAGTATATGATTCAAGATGAAAGCTTGGAGCTATTCTCAAGAACTAGGGTTTATCTAAACGTGGTCTAACCCTAAAACTCGCAGGGGGTTCGGTATTTATAAGCTAGGGGGTGTCAAAATCGGATACAAGGCCGCATCCCTTCAGATATGCGCGCAGGCAGTTTCGGACGTCCGATGGGTTTCGGACGTCCGAATCGTGTCGGACTTCCGGATGTTTTAACATCGGTTCTGTACTCGGGGGTCGTCGCGAAGATCTTCATGTCGGACGTCCGTTCCATGTCGGATGTCCGTCGTGTCGGACGTTCGAATCCCGTCGGATGTCCGTATCCCTTCTGTAACTCAAGGTCATCGAGGCGTCGTAGCTCCTGGCCTCCGATGTCGGACGTCCGAAATGTGTCGGACATCCGAAAGTTGGAGCTTGTTTTATCTTCTCCTCCTTCTGGATCCTTGTCTTCATCATGATACCTGATAATGCAAACATACAAAGATTTAGGCAGTATAAACTTCTCAATACATGACATATCATAATCTATTAAGAGCGAGTTCACCTGTTGTTCTATCAACTTTGCACGAGCTCTTGTAATAGGTCCAATTCTGATTTCATCATCCTTCTTCTTTGTTTAATCAACTTGGTCTTCATGACGAACTGGAGATGTGTTGGTATTAGGGATGTCCTCATCACCTCCCCACTATAAACAGAGGAGGAGGGGCAACCCCAATTACAATAGATCTATTCTTCCTCTAGGCCGCCCCTCTCTTTTCTTTGTAGATCCAATCTCCATTAAACCCGGAAGGGCTTCTTGTCCCTCCTCTCTACTATGGTGGCTCCGAACTCTGGACGGTGGAGCCCTGCCGGATCTACTACACCGCACGTGTGGATCAACCATAGAGAGATCGGTGTTTAATCTTTCGTTCGACGAACTTCTTATTAATCTGGATTAGTTTTGTTCGAGGGTCTTCTCCGGATTTGATCTGTTCGAGGGATTTTACACCTTCACGCTTCACTAACTTTCCATCAACTTCTTCCATTGCGAGAGACAACATCCGTTGAACGGTTGTAAGGTAAAAAGATCGCTAACCTTGTATGCATCTAGCTAGATCTTCTTCGGACTTGGTTTCGTAGTGCCAATTTTTTTTTCTACTCTGAATCCCAACATGAACTACGTGATTAGGGCTTACCAATAGACGCACATTCATGGCAGCGGAAGGAGAGTTGGCCGGCGATGCGCGTCGGCGGCTTCTCCTCGCGTGAATCCCACAAACTGATCCCTCGAACAATCCCGTGAGTGATCTCGCGAACTGATCCATCCCAAGCGCCACAGGTGCGACGCCTCCAAGGGATGCACACGTGCAGGGAGGGGTGTCGGGCGGCGGACTTATAGGTCCTTCACATGACCTAGAAGAGTGGCGACGTCTAGGGTTGTGGACTGGCCTGTACCCCTTCGGGGTTCGCCCTAGACTTTATATAGACATCTGTGACGTGGCCTCAACTCTTGAGTCCATTCGGACCCTTCATCCAATTTCCACATGGATAACATCCGAGTGGGATCCTACCCCTTAAGTGCGTGCCCTATAGGTTCACGTACACATGGACACGACCCGGATCACATCCGGTTCGATCAGTCGGTAGTAGTTCCTAAAGAACGTGTCGGCTCAAGAGTGTAAAGTCATAAGATGAACCATTACAAAGTGTCATATGCAACATTCTTTTTGCCTCACGATATATGTTGTCGAGATCAAGGCGAGTACCTATCACCCTTGTGACCTCTCTTCTCGAAATCGTGATATAGATTCCTGAACCGGGTTAACACTTAACCCATGTCGCATGGCCATGCTTTCTGAATGTTATCACTCGAGAGGGCTCAGAGAATATCTCGCCATGATGGAGGTGAAATCCCATCTTGATCAACCATGTCCCATGACATGTATCATGACTCACACAAAAGCTACCTTTATAACTACCCAGCTACGGTGTAGCGTTTGATAGACCCTAATTTAGTCAGCCCTCATCCTGAGAACATGTGAGGACCTCAGTTCTAGGCATGGCATATACATTGTATTGAGACTAACATATGACGATATCTTGGTGCGTCTCAAAGTAGGTCTATGTCCGACTCAGTGATCCCATCACTGAGTCCATACTATAGGGTAGGATCTCTATGCCCATGACTTGTGAAACATAGTCATCAACCGAATCATATACTGGTCAAGGGTATGTGTCTGCATAACCTTATCAAGTAGGGACCATTAGAAAAATCATCATACAATATATAATCTCACAAACAAGTTACATACTTATTAATACATATCAGTGATGATGTTCAAGGACAATATAATAACTCATGAATACATAAGGAAATAACATCATCTCATGATTGCCTCTAGGTCATATCTCCAACACACTCGTGGTAGATACTTAAGGCTATCTCCGAAACTACACAAACTTTGTTCTCGCTACCACAATAGTCTTGGTTGATGAGGAACTGACGCCTAACCGTCTAGAAAGCTTGCAGGCTCTCAAGATAAAAAAAATCTCACTAGTCTCAACCTAAATCTTAGTGAATTTTCTCAAACTCAATTGAAACTTAGGATTTGGGTCTTCTCTCAAAGATTAGATCATTTCTCTTGGTAAACACTCAGAGGGGGTTCTTAAACAACGTGTGTTGGAAATTCAATTAGAACAGTTACCACAAATGAAAGGCGGGGGCATGGTATTTATAGTGCAGAGATCCTAATGGTGAAATGACCAATGAGACCTTACTCTCTAGCAACGTAACACCCACATGTGTCTAATGGTCAAAATTTAGAATTGTTCACAACATTACTTTATGATCAATTAATAATGACTCATTGCTTGAGTTTTCTCTTAGAGATGAAAAGAACTTCGTCTTTGTCTGTGAGTAATAACTCAACGCATATGGGATTTCTCTCGAAAATCATCTCACAGATTTGTCTCGGTTTGAGAAAAAAAAATTCAACTTAAGTCTCAACTAACAAACCCCTCTTGATAGTATGGTTTCCCTATGACTCAAAGAAATAAAAGGAACTCCGAAAAAGAACTAATTCTTCTTTCACCTTCTTCATTTTCTTTGATGAGTAAAATCCTATTCGAGGCATCATCTACATACTTTAGCAGGTCGTTGGTGCTTCGATTCTTCTGTCATAGGCATGTTCCTCTACATCTTATGAAACTCCTTGGAGTCCTACCAAACTCCTCGATATCTCCATGAAATATTCTCTTTGAATACACTCGTAAATATTGTTAGCTCCTCTACCGGTTTTCTCAACAGTCTCTAAAACAACTAAGGGCACAAGATTGCGCCTACGAAAAACCATCATGCTAAGGCCCCACCGAACTATTGCACCAGAACAATATTTGCCGCTAGTAAAGAGAAGCGTAGATAAAAACGATCCAATCTGTAGACCCATAAACAAAGATTATATCCACGAAGATCCATCGAAGACCATTATCGAATCCCACGAGATCTATCGGAGACATGCCTTCACGCACTCTTTGGTAACGCTAGACACAACTTTAAGATGGAGGTAGGCGAGGAGAACCTTATGCCATCTTGAGGGATTCATCGTTGCCCCGCCTTCTAGATAAGGACACAAACCCTAATTAACTTTAAAACACCTAAAAACGAGCTCCATCATGCCTCCATGGCCATAAGGCCATCAGAGATGACGCTGATCAGCAGCAACCTCGACGGTAGATGGCCTAGTCGCTTGGATTTTTCCCTTTGTTTCATTGATTAGAATGATGCGGGAATTAGATGTGACCTTGTTAGATGAGAATTAAGCAAATTCATACTTCCTCTATCCCAAATTAACTAATTCAAATTTATCTAAATATAGATTTATATAGACATAGTTTTAAGTTAATAGATGTATGTAGACATAGTTTTAAGTTTGGATACATTTATATTTAAACAAATCTTTAACATTTATTTTGAAACAGAGGGAGTATTTTTTAGATGATTGCTGAATAGGCTAGATCAAGTGCCCCAACACTCTACACATTAACTTTAAATTATCCACCACTTAAAAAGGGAAAACATCTGATTCTTGATTCCTGCACCGCCGAGCCTCCCAAAAGAAAAGACAAAATCACCTAAAATAATGCAAAAGACAAAACAAAAGCATAAACTAAGACCATACCATAGGTGCAATTACGAAGCAAAGCAAAGGGCCTCCTCGCAAAACGCGCACCATTAAACCCCCCATTTGGCCATTTTCTCGTGCGCTCTCACATTCGTCTTCCCCACCCCGCGCAGCAACCCACCACAATTGCAGCAGCAAGCAAGCCCAGGAAACCTCGAACCAAACCACCACCTCTCCTCTTCTCAACAAGCCAAGATCTCCCAGCACGCGCGTGCTGTAATGCTCGCCTGATTGCGCTTAGCCATGGCGCCGCCACAGGAGCGGGACTACATCGGGCTGTCGCCGGCCGCGGCGGCGGCGGCCACGGAGCTGCGCCTCGGGCTTCCGGGGACGGAGGACGCTGCGGGGGATGGCGGCGGAGCGGCTTCTGGGGCGCCGCTGACGCTGGAGCTTCTGTCCAAGGGCGGCGCGAAACGCGGGTTCGCGGGCGCCGTGGCGGAGGAAGAGGACGAGAAGAAGAAGGCGCAGCCGCCGGCCGCGAAGTAGGTGGACTGGGCCTTGGTGGTTTAAACCTTTTTAAAAATATATTTCACTCATTTGCATTTTCTTTCAAAGAAAACTTCTTGACGCCTGTACTAGGAATTTTTTTAGCAGTCTTTTCGGGGGTTTCAGCGAGGACTGAGGATTCTTAATAATTTTGCTGGATTTGATTTGATTTTTCTTCCTACCCGACATGTCTGGCGTTTTAAAAAGGGATTTTGAGTGTGATAATTGCTTCAGTATGCAATTAGTTGCTCTCTTTGGCAGGGTGTTCTACTTTGCGACCTTTTTGTCGGAAATAAAATTTTATACTCCTTCGGATCCATATTAGTTGTCGCTGAAACGGATGTATCTCAACAGTACTGTATTTATGTTTCTCCATTTCGCCTTTACATTAAAAATGTTAACTCTTGTGACGCCAAAAAATAAAAATCATTCCGTGTTTCCCAGTTTATGTTAATAAGTTTTAGCAGATCGTGTTATAGGAGCAGTTCATCTTCAAATTATTCTCCTAATGAGCAGAACCAAGAATTTAAAAAATATTAAGCCTGTGCCTGTTCTGAAAAAGCTGAAGAAGCTTTCTTCTTGTGCGCGTCCTTGTTTTGGCTTTGGACAAGAAGCAACTTTTGCGTGTCTGGTCTCCACTTACTGATGCCAAGGTCCCGGAATCGCTGCACTGAGTTAGTTAGTTAGTTACAGTGCGCCAATTCACATGGATTCTATTCCCTTTGTACATCTGCTCAAGCATTTCTAATTCCACCCACTCAGTGCTCGCAAGCTGATAATCTGGCAGTATCTCCTTGCGTTCCTGGTTCAGTTTCTGTTCTAATTCTGAGTACTTTGTGGCTACTAAAGCAACCTTAATTCTTAAAGAATATGTGGTTGATTCTTACACTCTCTGTAACAGGGCACAGGTGGTAGGATGGCCACCAATCCGCAGTTACAGGAAGAACACCATGGCAACCAACTTATCTGCTCCGAGAAGCAAAGAAGAGGCCGAGGCGAAGCAGGCACCAGCAGCACCAGGCTGCCTTTATGTCAAGGTTAGCATGGATGGTGCTCCTTACCTCAGGAAGGTGGATCTTAAGATGTATAAGAACTACAAGGACCTCGCGTTGGAGCTGGAGAAAAAGTTCAGCGGCTTTACTGTTGGTGAGCTCTTGTTTTAATCTTTATCTTAGGCTTCGTGGTTGCTTGGGATGCCTAGTATATGCATAATTGTTTGGTCAGTAAATATCTTTTTTAGACGCATTTTTACTCAGGCAGGTCCTGTCTTTACCGTATGCATGTAGTTCTACCCTCCTTGTCCATACATTTTTTATACCTAATATGGTTTTATAAATTATAATATGGGGGGTTTTACGGTCTTTAGTTATAGTATTGACGGTGGCCTCAGTTCGTAAAGAACAATGACAAGATACAGTGCTTGTTTAATTTTAAGGTCCCAATTTTCTGGACTATTTCTCATCAGGATTACATAAGATGGGTTGTGGTGACTGCAGCCTTAGAAACACCGTTGATTTTGCCAGTGAAATCTGTAGAAATGAGTTTCTCGATGAGTCCACATGGTAATAAAATTATTGTGCCATGTCATTACAAGCCTTAGTTGGAATTCATTTCACAGATATGTTCCCATGAATGCTAGTTCCACTCTTAACTCTTTTGCAAATGTTCTTTGAGGGCTTTACTTGCATACCGTATGTTCCTGGTTCCCGCAGGTCATGGTGAATCAACCGGAAAATCAGGAAGAGATGGATTATCTGATTGCCGACTGATGGATCCTAAAAACGGAACTGAACTAGTGCTCACTTATGAGGATAAGGATGGCGATTGGATGCTTGTTGGTGATGTTCCATGGAGGTGAGCATTCAGCAATATGTTTCATGTTGAAAAAAAAGTAATGTGGATACTGATAAAAATTATGTGCTAGCAATACAGAATCTGCAGCAATGTTGATGCTTTTCATCTGTGTTTGCATCTAGAGACTTTCTTTTACTTTCTTTGTCCTTCATATGCATAGTTGCATACACACCCTTGTGTCTTCAATATTTAATTAAGTAACAATGTTTAATACAGTAATACATTTGATTTACTATTTTCTTTTGCTCAACATATGAAATAATTTTGTACAAATAGACGGGAATTGTACATGTTTTATTTGCAACATTGAGGGAGGAGGTGTATGTATGGGGGGGGGCTCCCGCCTGGTACATGTTTTGTGATAAAGGAAGCTGTTTTTTTGAAGACATTACAGTGATCCTTGATTTCATCCAGCCATGGTGTTTCAGTTTATTTTCCATATTGACCTGCCACATCATTACAATGCCTGGCCCACCAAGATTTTGCACATTCCAATGTGTTCCTGTGCTTGATCCAGGATTCATTTTGTCCATATAAAAAGTGCCACCTGACAGTTAATATATTCATTTTGTTGTATCGCAGAATGTTCACAGACAGCTGTAGGAGGATGAGGATCATGAAGGGGTCGGATGCAGTGGGCCTCGGTAAGTACTGATTATCTCTAGTAGAATATGATGAAATAGTTACTTGTGCCCATCAGATTATCTATGGAAGGCTGGCAGAGAATCTACTGCTTGCACTGCTTTGTTCTAGTATATACTATAGCAGGAGGACAAATTTGCATGAAATAGGTTAGGTCTGTTCTATCAACTATGGGACCTGCATATCTGTTTTTTCTTAATGGATCTGGCATAGGGTGTCTGTATATGAGAAGACATTGTCCCCTATATTTTTATCAGTCAGTATGCCTGACCTGTTTGGTCTTAATTCATACTTGTAATGTGAGAACGTACTTACGCATTTCAGCTCCGAGGGCCATTGAGAAGAGCAAGAATCAGAAATAGCTGAATGATGAACCCGATCCGTTTCCTGCGGCCGCATCGTACAAGGGTGATGGACACTACGTGTGAGAAATGGATTACTGATATATATTACCTATGTGTATTCTCTTTATTGTTTTCTTGTATGTTGGTTCGGAACAAGCGTGTTAGATTGGAACCGTATGCCGTGTAAGTCTCATGTAATGCCTATCTACCGTACTACTTTGATTGATTCGCGTGTTTGTAGTTTCTGTTGTAAAAAATCGGTGTGCTCTGTACTAGTGCAAAACTCTGTCTGGAGTTGAGGTTTGGTGTGCTTGCAAACTGAGTCATAAGGACATTGCTTTCATCCTTGATCGTTTCTGGAACGCAATCTTTGGTTGCTCGAAGGGTCATGTGATTAACAACTGTGCGCAGAAGCGTCAAATTTCGATGGATGATTCTGGGTGGTGGTTGGAAGATCACATCAGGCATTCAGGCTGTCATGATCTTCTGTTTCTGTGCCAAGGGAACTGCACCTGCTCGCTTCGGTGAACTGCCGCTGTATGTGGTACATACATCTGAAACCCCAGCCGGATTCCTTTTGGCGTGCAAGGTGATGCAACTGCGAAACTCTATTTGGAATAGTGTCCTTTGATTCAATTCAATCAATGCTTGCTTTGGGTTAGTGCGGGCCTTCCATTCCATTCCATGGGGGTGTAAGTTGGTGTTGCTATCCTTTTCCCTGGCGCCATGATACTGTCTGTGCAAAGGCGGATGAGGCTTCCTCGCAATCATTCGTTTCGTCCATGATGAAGGAAAGAAGATGGGGCAGAGATGTAACGAAAGCGTTGAGATTGCCGCGAATTTAGGCTTTTCGATTTTGTTTTTGTCTTCGATTTTTTGGGTGCTGCCCTGTTAATTATTGCAGACAGGGCTTTCCTCCTCCTAGTGATACACTCACTGCTATGATGATGCCTGGCTGATGCTTCTTTCATCGGGACTCTTTCAGAGGCCGTGATGCTAGTTTAGCAGTGTGCTGTGGGGTTCGGTTTGGTAGTGGATTTTTTTTTTGTACTAGTATGTGATTAACTATGTAAGTGATGCAGTGGAATATTAGTTTTCATGGGGTGCTGCTTGATATATGGATGGATGGGTGTCCTTGCTTTCGCTGTTGGGCACAGGAAACACGATGCTTATGCTTGTTGTCTGTGTCTGGTTTGCTTGTGGTGCTGTTGCTGTTGCTCCTTTTGTCATGCTTCTCGCGTGGGATTGATGTTTGTTCGCATTGGCATTTGCCTAATTCTGATGAAAGAAGGAGAATTGAAGTACTCCCTTCGATCCATCATCTAGTATAAAGTTTATGCTAGCTTAGTACAAAATGAGCGACACTTATTATGGATCGGAGAGAGTAGTAGTATTCAAAGATTAGTCGTGTGAGAACCTTGGGTTAGCATAATTGACCTAGGCTAGGCTAGGTGTAATCTAGGCTGCGAAGGAATGATATTTGCCTCTAGCTAGCGTTGTGGTGTAGGATGGAACGGATAGAGGTTGATTTGTTCTGATACTGATTCGTGGCCGGGTGGGGTTTGTGTTGTGTTGTGTTGTGTTGCATGTGGTTGCCCGGCTAGGGCCATCGCACTCCCGCTCGCCTTCGCCTTTTGTGGCTGGTCCTCCTCCTTCATCGGCCCTGTGCTGTGCTTTTGTCTGTCTGCTGCCCGGCCGCTTTATTTATGTTCCTTGGTTGCTGCTACTAGTACCAGACTAGGAGAGAATTGGTTTGGTAGCCCGTGCGTGCGCTCCTCGTCTCTCTCACGCTCATCTGATTTCGTTCGTGTGTGTCACGAAGCACAACACAAGCTGCATGCATGTATGCTCACTTGCTCGGACTCGATCGATCCGTCGTAATCTTCTGAACGGAAACAAATGAAATTCTTCTTCTCATGACTTTGTGTGTTTTCTCTATCGACCGTGGGCAGTGAGTGTGCATGGCAGGGTTTCTTTCGTGGGCGGACTTTGTTTGTTAGTAGGATCGAGTAGTTCCCAAGTGCAATGATCCTCAGCTTTGGCCGCCATGATGCATGCATGGCCGGGAGAACATGTGCATCATCAGTCGATGCTGCCATGTCTCTCCGTGAACTACGTACCTCTCTGGCTGCTTTTGTTGCTGGTTTCCCTTTCGGTGTCCAGGTAACCGTAGCCCATCGATGGACGACTCCAGCCGGCCTGCGTGCGTGCGTGCGTTCGTGCAAAATGCAATCAACACATGCCTTGTGCTAGCTAGTACGTACGTGTGCTTTGGCTACAACATAATGACAGCACAACTAAAAGCATACCAACGCTAAAACAACCTTAAACATGTGTATCGAGGCGTTTGAGTTATTTTTTGTCATTTGATACGATGCTGCATACGGTGCACGAACTTCCCGTGTTTAAATTCATGCAAAGTTGGATAAGAATTGTAAAACTTTGGACTTTCGACACGTAGGTTTTCAACAATCATCATCAAAAATCCCACGTGAGCCGCGTGTCTATGCATTTGGCCACATACGCGTTGTTTTCACGTCAAAGCTTGCACATTCTCATCCTCGATCTTCGGCTGATAACCACGGCCTTGCATCCCGTTTTCGCTCTTTTATTCGTTAGCTGTTGCATGGATCCGTTCAAAGTGTTGCTGAAGCCGAAGGAGGATGATCAAAACATGGTAGCCACTCGCAAGATAAACTTGACGACCCGCTATGTGTGCGTTGTGTCTAAAGGAGTAAGGAGCGAGCAGTTTTGGCGTGCGAGCACCTGTCACCTCCTAAGAAGGGCAGCGGGACGGGACAAAGGTCAGGGAACGGGGTGCGTTGCCATCATCGATGCACTCGCCAACCTGGTCAGTAGAGATGCAACAGTCACACTACTATACTGTCACGCAACTCGGTTATTTGCACCAGTGTGCGGCCACCTTCGGTATCATACATTTGCAACATTTATCAATATTACTCATGTCTCAAGATTTTTTTTTTGAAAAAACAACCCTTTTATTAATTAATTAAAATGTTATTACAATCATTCAATACAGAATTCGCCACGCAGGAAGGATAACTATTAACAAGAATTTCATCAGACCTACTGATAAAGCTAAGCTTTGCAATCTCATGAGCCACACCATTGGCAAGCCGATTGATTTTTTCAATCTTACAGTTCAAAAACATCTTGGAAATACTCAAAGCATGTTTCTTCATATCACTGAGAGGAGGCCTATCAAGCTTCTCATTCACAAGGAAAGAATGCACCTTCGGTATCATACATTTGCAACATTTATCAATATTACTCATGTCTTAGGATACTTTGAACAATTATAGGATCGTAAAATTAATATAATGAAGGTTATTCAGCTATGGGACTGTTCGGGATTGTTATAAGATTTTTTTGTTTTATTAGTTTTAGTAGTTGAAGGGATAAAATATCATCTAACTTATGTAAATTATATCTAAATTTAAATAAAACCCATCTACTTTATACAAGTTCATGTGAATCAGTTTGTTTCAGTTAAAAAGTTTACGTCTAAGGTTGGATCGTCGGTTCCCACATCGGTGTTCAGGAACTAATTTCCCTGATCCGTGAAAGAATGTGATATCTGTTTTAGAGGTTAACGTGCAGTTGAATTGTTGGTTTCCATATCCGTATCCCCCCATGAATGCATTCGTAAACGTATAAGATGTCTAATTTGCGAGATGAAATTGAAGATGGCCAAGAAAAGAGCACTTCTAAACTCAGCTCTGCGGATAGTTTCAAAAAAAAAACTCAGCTCTGCGGCACGGATGGACGCGTGCAATGCAGGTTACCTCGCGTAGTGGATCGATTCAAAACTACTGTAGAATATTTCCGGTTCAGCTGCCCTGCCTGGTATACGTAGACGTGTATCAGCGTGTGTTTACGTGCGGCAGATACGTACAGTGTACCGGCAGCGTTCGCGCATAACGCCATTGGGATGGGAACATGCGCATGTGACCGATGTGTGCACCTACAAGGAAGGCAAAGACATTTTTTCCGTTGGTGTCGGGGATGAAGTTGCATCCCTTGTGCTCCTTCCGTCTCATATTATAAGTCGTTTAAGCTTATTAAATTTAACCTGATGTGTGTGTGTGTTCTCGAATGTGAGAACAATTTATAATAAGAAACAGAGGGAATACAAGTGAACGAACATGAGCTCGCAACTTTGGATAGCTGCTTGCCCAATGGTACCGCAGATCCCTTTTCTATTGGGGCAATGGTTATCTAACTCACCATTGGCTATTTACTTCTATTCTTACAGACGTTTTTTATCCGCTGGATGAGCAGATTGCAATTTTAAAAGGATGTAATTTTTTTTGAGGCATTGACCGTAGAACAATTGTTCTACGGTATATTTTCTATTTATCCAAAATAAATACAGTGGTATGTTACAATGGTAAGTTATAAAAGGAGGAAAAAAAAGACCCTAGTCTAATTAGCCAATTCCAGTTTTGTGGAACATCGCCAAAGTGGGAAAATCTAGGTTAGCTGCCTCAAAAAATCAGTCAAGATTGACTGCAATCCAGTCCAAGAGTTCTTGTCTGAATTTATCCTTTATTCTGTGTTGGAGGAGAGAGAGGTCATGAGCCAGATTCCTCCTCCAGCCTTGAACCGTTGCTCTTTCACTTCTGAAGGTCAAACCATTCCTCTGGTTCCAAATGTGCCAGTATCCCATAATTGTGATTTCCAGGCCAAAGTGTTGTGGAACATGCTCCAGTGCCAGCCAGGTTTCTTCCAGTATGGATGTACCTCTTTGTTTGAAGGGGATCAATGTGATCCAGCATTTGAAGGCAAAGTTGCAGTCCCAGAACAAGTGAAGGGAGGTTTCTGGGTCATTTGATGAGCAACAAGCACAGTCATAGTTGGGGAGATGAAAATTCTTTCTTTGAAGAAATGCTCTTGTGTTTATTCTATTGTTTATTAGAAGCCATAAGAATATCTTGTGCTTAAGCCTAGATGCACATTTACAGAGTTTTTTTTGGTTAATCCATTTGCAGTGTCTTCAACCATGAGCTTCTTGTATACTGTGATTGAGGAGAATTTCAGTTTTCCATGACTTAGCCATACATCTCTGTTGTTTGGGTTGTGCTGCAGAAGTTGTGAGGTTTGCTGGAGTTGGGTCCATGCTTCAAAAGACAGGGGAGTATGAAACAACTCATCCCAGTTGGAGGCATCTCTGGCTTTTTGGACAGAAATGTTCTTGTCCTTGGCAAAAGAGAGGAGTTCAGGGAATTCTTCAGAGAGGCACTTGTCATACCAGAGAGATACAGTGTTACCTTGCCCAAGCTGAATTGTAGCATGCTGCTTGTAAGTTGGGAGGAGAGGGATATGATATTTCCACCAGAAAGAACCTGTGGTTTGACCCAAGGGTGGATTTTCACTGTAAGCAGTTTCCCATAAGAGCAGGACCTAAGGAATGTCATCTTTGTTGAGGAATTTGTGAATATTCTTAAGGAGGAGAGCTTTGTTGTGTGTGGCAATATCAATAATACCTAGACCTCCCTTTTCTTTGGGTTTACAAACTTTTTTCCAAGAGATGAGTGGAGAGCCACCCTGGTCAGCTCCATATTTTCTCCAAAAGAAGGATCTGTGGTACTTGTTGATTTGATTGATTACGCCAGCTGGCAGCATGAGTGTGCACATATAGAATGTGGGGAGTGCTGAGAAGATGTGCTTGATCAACATCATTCTTCCATCATAGGAAAGCATTGTGGAGCATCCAGAGAGCCTTTTGTCCATTCTTTGCATTAGATTCAGGAAATGTTCAATTTTTGGCTTGTGGATGCCCAATGGAAGACCCAGATAGGTGAAGGGAAATGATCCCAGTTGGCAGTTCAGAGTGCTGGTGAGGGCCTGTAAGTTGTTTTCTGGCACATTGATGGGAACCAGAGAAGACTTGTGGAGATTTACTTTCAGTCCATTGTATTTTGCAAAGTAATACAACAAAATTTTGATCTGTTCCAATTGTGTCTTATTAGCAGGCATAATCAATAATGTATCATCAGCATACTGAATGAATGGAAAGTGGGGTCCTGAAGAAATCAATATGGGCCTCTCAATGAGTTGCTCCAGCATATCCTCATTGCATATGGATTGAAGGAGGTCAGCTGCCAGTACAAATAGAAGTGGTGAGAGGGGGTCCCCTTGTCGGACTCCTCTTTTGCAATGGAAGGTTTTCCCTGAGATACCATTGAGTAAAATTGATGATGTGCCAGAACTGAATATCATCCTCATCCACGTGCACCAAACTTCTCCAAATCCTTTTGCTTTCAAGATTTCCAGTATGGTTTCATGTTCAATCATGTCAAAAGCTTTCTCAAAGTCTAGTTTAAGCACCACTGTTGGTTTTTTGGATGCATGGCATAGATGCAAATATTCATAGGCCCATGCCACACAGTCTTGAAGGGACCTGTTTTTAATAAAACCATACTGGTTGATGTGAATCAAGGAAGTGATGTGTGTTTACAATCTGTTTGCCAGCAGCTTGGTGATGATTTTGATGGTGCAATTCAGCAGTGAGATTGGTCTGAAATCATTTGCTGTGCAAGGTGTATCAATTTTTGGGATGAGAGTGATGAAAGAGGCATTTATGCTTTGAAGGTTGATAATCCTAGCATGAAAGTCAGCAATAAGTCTGCAGAAGTCCTGACATATAATATCCCAACAGTGTTTGATGAAAGCATCATTAAATCCATCTGGTCCTGGAGCTTTGTCAGCAGGCATCTGATTAACCACTTCATCAATTTCAGTGCATGTGAAAGGAGCTTCAAGTGCATCCATGTTTTCTACTCTCTTGATGATGTGTGAGAAGTTCATGTGGTCTTCAATCTCAGTCCTAGTTCCTAGTCTTCCTCTGAAAGCTTGCCAAAGTAAATGGGCCTTTCCTTCTTGATCAGAGACAATGTTTCCATTTGGATCTGTAAGGGAAGCTATTGTGACGCCCCCAAAATCAGACCGTGTACAGTAATCATACACACAGGGTACACGACTGAGATTAGGGTGCCACGATGATAATATCACAGCACAACACTAAACACAAAAGGATAAACAAATATATTACAATAGAGGGGGTCACGCGGACCCGAATATATAAGTCATACAAACCATAATATCTGAGTACAGACATAGTTAGTCAAGTTTTGCCTTAAGAAGGCTAGCACAAATCACATCAGAGATACAGAACGAAAAGGCGAGGCCTCCTGCCTGGGATCCACAGTACTACTCCTGGTCAACGGGGAACTCGACGTCGTAGTAGGCGCCTCCAGGGTACTCCTGCTCCTGAGCTCCAACGTCGGCTGCAGCGGCCGATCAGGCAAAACAGTAAAGGAAATGAAGCAGGTGAGTATCTAGTATACCCGCGAGTCTTACGTCCGCTACTAAGCATTATGCATGATATCAACGGAATGAAGAGGATGTATATAGTGGACTGAAGACAGAAGTTCAGAGCAAGGGTAAGAAGCTAGGCCTAACGAAGACTAGCATCTTCCGACGATGTCTTGCAGCATGAGGTAAGAATCAGCCAACAGTTGATATAAAGCAGTAAAGTAACAATGAAGCAGAAGTTGCTGCAACATTGAATAATAATAAGTTGTAATAATTAACAATGCCTCCGAGTTCACCTCCTCGACATCCCCGCGAGGAAGAGAACCCGGAACCATACAGTTTAATAGTAATAGTTTCTAGTGGTAGGATCCAACTTCAGCATAAAGCGTCCTGTTACCGTGGACTCGGATATCGATAGATCAATCTTCCCTGCAGGGGTGCACTTGTGTTACGCTACACGCACGGATCTCCAGGGTGGCGGGAACCTTGTCAGGGAACGCTCCACCGAGGCTATCCGACACTTCATAGCCCATCTTTCAAACTCAACAGAGAGGTCATCCGCCGGACTATATCCTATGTACGCGGGGCTTTGGACCCTAACCCCGACGTACTCCTGCACGGTGCGAGGCTGGCCGGGTGAAGTTGAAGCAAGTCCAAATAAGACACACCGCTCGAGCAAATAAGACAACACCACTTCCCGGCGCAGGCCGCGGTACTGCTGACGTCTGAAAATTCCTCGGACGACACTAAGAAGCGGAGGAGCCCATAACTCGTAGTTCCCACGGGTAGGTAGTGCGTACATGGCATATAGCCAACTCAAGACATTCACTGAACCATTTAGCATTTTAATTAACCTGCGTAACAACCGTTATCGTTGCCTCGACTTAACTGACCCGTGGACAACGACAGCAGTCAGGACCACCAGTACATCGGTGCCTGCCCTGTCGTCCCACCAAGTCACTGCGGTTACCAACAAGGTGAACCGTCTCCTTACCTTGTCTCGCGTGTGCTCCTGGAGGAGCTCGACTTTCGTGGGTTGGTAACTCTCGCGGCCAACGATCAGGGGCCAAGCACACCGGTACACTGGTCGTACCCTCCCTGTCGTCCCGTCGCAATACCTCTCGCGGGCACCGTTGGGTCGCCCGACTTCTTACCTGAAGGACAACCGTTTACAGGACCCTATGGCGGCAAGACAAAGTCAGCCTCGAGTGGAGTACAAAGATTACTCCTTGATAGCTCACACTTGAGGTGACTAGGCATAACCCAGATAGGGGCCTTTGACGGTGTCTGCATTGTACCGTACCTGTGCAGTTATAATATAAGTATCCGCGTCCACTCCCCTGAGTGATCACGGCCCTCTATCTAATCCTAGCTAACAATGCGCAGGGCTCACTGCTGAATAATGCATAATAATAATAGGCAGCATAGGATAAAAGAGGTACATCAAGGGGTGACAAAAACAGGCTATGCAATTGAATAGGATTGTAACGTAGCAGCAGCAGTAACAATGCCTAGTGCAAGAAATGTACGGAAAGATAGGCGATATCTGGGGAAGAGAATGGCTCTGCTTGCCTGCAAGCTCGACGGTAGTAGTAGGGTCGTCGACGACGTAGTCGTACTCAGCAGCGGTGTAGTCGACAGCAGCAGCGGGGTCTACCGAAGATTAAAGGGGGGGAGGAAACAGTAAATACACAGCAATAATATACAAACATATGCATGACATGATAGATGAAATGTTATCGGTGTTCTAACGCAGTGCAATGCAATATGCTCGGAGCGGGAATTCATCTGAGGACGAACTTCCGGCTCCGGGTGATTACCGGACAGGGTGTCCGGAGGGGAAGGATCAAGCCGGAGGTGTCGTGGTTATCGGAACAACATAAGGGGGGTGTATCCGTGCTATTTGATCCATTCCGAACAACTTTCGTGTTCGGAATAAATTCATCCGAGCACTCTAACAGTACCGGACAATTTATCGGACAGACGGTCCGGAGGGGGAATGTTCGATGTTCGTGGTGTTAGAGGGGTGTGGTAGACATACGGATAGCGTATTCGTATTCGTTGTATTTTTCTGATCAACTTTCATGTATAAAGTTTTTCAATCCGAGTTACGGTTTAAAAGTTATTGAATTTCAAAGTTTTAAATCAATTTAAATGATTTTCTGGATTTTCTTTTATTATTTATTTAAACATTATCCAAAACATTATCCACAACATTATCCAGAACAGTGCTGACATGTGGGACCCGCATGTCAGCCTCTGTTATTTATAAATCATTTATCTAAATTAGAAAATGCCTCTGGACCCACATGTCAGTGACTCAATTTAATAAAATCTTTTATAAATAAAAACCTGACAAGGGGGGCCCAGGTGTAAGTGTCTCAGGGTTTAATTTAACCATTAGCTTAAACTAACAGTGGGTTAAGGGGGCTAGGCCCACTGTCAGTGGGTTAGGGTTTTGGATTAAGCTCTAATTAACTAGCTGACACCGGGGTCCCACCGGTCAGCCTCACCGGAACCCCACCGGCGACTCGCCGGCGACGAGGTTGACGGTGTCGTCGATACAGGGCACGGGGGAGAGCGCGGTTAGTCCCAAACGAACGGGGAGACAACGGGGAGGCGTCTGGAAGCAGTGGCTGGGCCGGGTGGTCACCGGAGTGACGACGGCGACAAGGTCAGGCGGCGGCCCGTGAGCACGAGGGGACGACGACGACGTTTCTACCGCAGGACTGGGGCACGCGCTATACCATTCGGCTCCTAGGAGCAGCGCACGCAGAGTGACACGCCTAGCGCGTCAAATGCGCGCTCCAGGCCGCGGGGAAAAGCTCGGCGGCGGCGAGGTGGCCACGGCTCTAATGGCGACACGAGCTACGGCGAGAGGGATGCGAATCGGGGAGTTGGAGGTGGTGGCTACACTCACCGTGAGCACGTAGTGGGAGGCAGTGGGCTCGGGGAGGCTCGACGACACGGGAATTCGACAGCGATGTCGCGGCGGCGCCGGAGCGTAGTCGTCGCTGCCGGGCTCCACGGTTCGATTCCCTGCGCTCGGAGACGAGGACGTCGACGAGGAGCACGCTGGACAGGTCTTCGGGGCTCGGGGAGTCTGTTGGCCGCGGCGGCGAGGCTGCGCTCGGGTGATTCATTCCCCGACGATGGCGAGAGGAGGAGGAGGGGAATGGAGGTGCGGGGGTGTCCAGGGGGTCGAGGGCGTCATCCTTATCGCGACAGCGGCGGCAGGGAGCAGTTGGAGAGCGGGGCCGGCTGGCAGCGGCGTGTCCACGAGGGGCGCCGTACGGGAGCCGGTGGGGGGGGGGTGGTTGGGGAAGAAGACAAGGGGGGGGGGGGGGGTTGGGTTGGGCTGCGGTGGGCCTCGCCCCAGGCGAGTTATTGTGTTTTCTCCATTTTCTGGTTTTTGTGTACTGTCCTGTGGTTTGTATTTTACTTTAGTGCCTTTTGCATTTTTGTAAAAAGGGTTAGGTGTCCCAAAATTAGTATAACATTATATGTCAGTGCCACAAAAAGTTTTGAAGCAAAATAAAATCATTAGGTATTTATTTTAAATATTAAATGTCCAAAGTTAGGGTTTTAACCTACTGTTTGAATTCCTTGGAATTTTCTGCAACTCCAAAAATTACCAAAGTTGGTCCAAAATGATTGTAATGATTTTAGGCAATTTACAAAAATAGTTCCATGATTTTTTGGAACAACTTTATCTGAGCACTTTTGTTTTATTTTCCATTTAAAGTAGTTTCAACTAGGGTTTGGTTTGTTAGATGAGCAAGGTGCATTTGGCTTTGGGATTTGATCCCAAGGGCTCAAGTACATGGTGCATGGGGTGTTGATCAACCACAGCAAGGTTTGATCATGAGCATCACAAAGTTTTATCAGGTACAAGGGAGATCAAACAGTGATAATCCAACAGTAATGATCAACAGTGATGAGGATTACTGTTACAGGAACTAAGGGTGTTATAGCTATGGAATTGTGCCTGTGGTTTAGAGTGGCCTTGGTCTTGTAAAAATTTGAGTTCTCATCTTCAAGTTTGACCCATCTGATTGTTGCTCTTTGTTTCCAATATATTCTCTAGAATTCAAGAATTTGAGCAAGGTGTTGTGTCAGTATGTCTCTGCCATTGTTTTCAGTGTCACTAAGTGGTCTGAATTCTTCAAAAAAATCCCACATGTGGATGACCTCATTTGTGGCTTTGATGGTTGCAGTTAGGTTGGAGATTTATTTTGCCCAGATTTTCAATCCTTTTCTCAGTCTTTTGAATTTTGCAGTGATAACTTTAGCACTATCAGATTCTAGGCTGGGTTGGTTCCAGATATCAACCACCACTTGTTTGAAATCTTGATGTTTGAGCCAGAAGTTTTCAAATATGAAAATTCTTGATTTAGGGATGGCAGTGCCTATGGATATGCAGCAGGGGGAATGATCAGAGGTTGTTTTTGCCAGAGTTCTGACTGTTGTGTTGGGAAAAGTAGTTGTCCAATGCTCAGAGGTGAAGACCCAGTCAAGCTTTTCCAGAAGTGGCGCATCTTGCATATTACTCCAAGTGAAGGCTCTGTCTTTGAGAGGGATTTCTACAAGGGTCATGTTGCTGATTGTTTCATTGAATTGTAACATGTGTTGAACATCCCCAGTTCCCCTATTTCTATTGTGAGGGTATCTGATGTAATTGAAGTCCCCCATAATCAGCCAGTCATTATCATCAGGCATGTTAATATTATTGAGACAGTTTAGGAAGTCAGGTCTTTGGATTGTGTCACATGGCCCATAAATATTGGTCAGAATCCAGGATTGATTATTGAGTAGAGAGGTGAATCTGATTGAGATAGAGAATTTGTTTTTGTGGAGGCATTCCCCTTGAAAAATTCTATCATTCCAGACTACTAGCAGTCCACCAGAAGCTCACACTGATGGAACAAATTCGTAATTCGTAATTTTTCTTCTTCTTCAATCTACTTACTTACTTGCTCGCATTTTTTTATCTTACTTACTGTCTTATTTCGTAAAATCCTATCGTTTGCTAGAAATATGTAAATTGTTTTTGGAGTTTTGCTATTTGTAGAGCTTTTTTAGCGCTGGAACTATGTGAGATAGAAGGATATCTTGCTGAAAGTTTTCCAGTTTGCTGCACTACTGGCCAGTCCGTTTTGCATGTCTTTCTTGGACGTTCGCGGTTTTTGGTTCCTTTTTTTTCATTGATTTTATTCTTTTCATATGGTTTTCACTATTTTTTAACGTGTCTGTCTATTCTTTCCCTGTGTTCTTTCTTGATTTGACCTTTTTTCATTCTTTTTGCACGCTTCTTGTGTACACTTTTTGTATACACGTTTAATATTTCCTTATATTCTTTGAATGTTGTTGAATACATTTTCAATTTGTTTTCACTCACATTTATTATTTAAATACATAATCAATATTTTTAATACATATTTAATATTTTATAAATATCATATCTTTTGAATAAATGTTCAATATTTGTACTTTCTTTTGTTCAAATATCATATTAACATTGTTGGAATACTCGGTCAACATTTCGTCTATACATATTTAACATTTTCAAATGCTTAATATTTTTTTTAAATGCTTAATTCACATTTTTAAATGCAAGATTAATATTTTTGAAATGTCAGATTAACATTGCTGGAATACTTGTTCATCATTTTTTCTATACATATTTAACATTTTTCAAATGCTTAATTAACATTTTTAAATGCTTGATTAATATTTTCAAATATATATTAACATTGTTTGAATAAACAGAAATGCATATGTACATGTACAAGTGGGTAAATGTGATATCATGTCCGCATAATGCTAAAAAGTTGCTTTGAGATTCGTAAAAATTGTGTTAGGAATATTGCATATTTTATACAAAAACCAATGCAATGTATCTAATCTTTAAGGAAAATTCTTCCTTTTTTCAGTGAATTGAACCATGCATTTTTAAATCATATAGGAACCAATACGTAATAGCATATTAGTCATATATTTTTCCTGCTCCTATGTTTTTAAAATCCTACATACAATAAAGCAATTTTAAGTTCCATTTCATATATGTTGGTAGAAAGTTATGATATGTATTCAAATAACTACATCTTATGGAAGCTATAATAAAAATAAACACATAGTGCAAAAAATATAGGAATTTTTGGCAGAAATCTTAAACAACAACGCACGGATAAGATATCACATGTACCCGCTTACACATGTAAAAAATCTTCAATAAATGGTCAACATTTTTCTATACATTTTTAATATTTTTAAAATGCTTGATTCACACATTTCAATAGAAATTTAACATTTTTAAATGCTTAGTTCACATGTTTTAAATAGTTGTTTAACATCTTTTCAAATGATTGGATTAACATTTTTAAATACAAGATATATATTTTTCACACACATTGTATACATGAGAAACTTTTTCTCTATACACATTCAATCATTTTCAAATGCTTGGTTAACATTTTTTCCAAATGTTTTATGTATATTATTAAAAGTATAAATGGAATTAAAAGTAAAGAGAAAAACAAAAACAAAAAACACGAGTCTGTGACTTCCTGCGCGCGTGGATCGGCCTATCTGGGACTCACCTTGACGCGAGACTTTGTCTCGTCTGACGCTCACCTTGGTGCCAGACTTTCTCTCGTCTCGCGTTAGGTGCATCACCATCGTCGATACACTCGCTTATCTGGCCAATGTAGAAGCAACACTCGTACTACTATGTCATTACGCAACTCGGTCATCAGCATCAGTCCTCGACCACTTTCGGTATGTTCGTTCCATGACCATCAACTTGAAAGCATCCCTCCATTTCATCGACACATCACCACCGTAGCTTGTCTACGTCGCACGTTATTGCACGATCTAGAATTTTTGTGGGCGAGTGCATGTGAAAGCTTATGAACAACTGGTGTTTTTTGATTGTGAAGATTGCATGTGTATGCATTTATTTGTTTGTGAAACTTTTATTGATCAACTTAGATCATCTCCAACAAACTCCCTTTCCCCATTAAAAACCGCTTATAGGTAAAGTTTGACTCAAAAAGCTGCTCCAGCGGATTCCTTTATTTTATTGGTAGATCACCGATAAACGATCAAACTTTCTTCATATAAACGGAGAGTTTGATCTGTACCTATAATCTCGTTGGCGGAAAGCGACTACCTTTCTTTCACTCGCCTACCGCGGAGGTGCCATCGGTTGCCCGCTTGCGAGCAGGCTTGTCCCTGGCGTCCAGAGGAGTGCGCGACCGTGATAGCAAGCACGACTGAGCCATGCGCCCGGTCTCACCACATCCCAGGCACACCAGGGCAATGGTGCAGACTTTGGCCATGTGGCTAAGCTCATGGCAGAGGAGGCAGAGGCCGCGATAGCCACCGCCGTTTTAGCCGTTCGCTGCCACATGGATCCATTTCTAGTGTTGCTGAAGCGGAAGGAGAAGGATCCAAAAATGATGGCCACCCGCAAGATAAACTCAACGACCCGGAATGCGCACATTGCATCTAAAGGAGCAAGGAGCAAGTAGTTTTTTCGGCAGATCACCTGCCACCTCCTAAGGCCGTGTACAACGCGGTGCTTGGAGGGTGCTTAGAGAAAAAACCATTGATTTTTTTCTTAGTATTGGTTTACAGAAGTGCTTAGGAGGGGGTACAGGAGCGCAAAGTTTGGCTTTGATGCTAAGCTAGTGCTTGGGGAGATAACTGCTCTCCTAGCGAGTCCTGATTACTGCATGGCATGAGATTCGTACCAAATCTATAATACTATAATAGATCATCCCCACTATCTTATCTATCTCAACATGCAAGCATGCCACCTCATCAAAGGCCCACCACAATATGCATGAGAACAAGTTCTTCATTATTAGTTGATCTCATGCACACATCCATTTAATGACACATGCAACCTCCCTCAACATGCATGAATTTTTTTCATATTATATTACATCACTTTTAACATGCATACATGTCACATCATAAAAGACTCACCACAATATGCATGAGAACAAGTTCTTAGTTATTAGTTGATCTCATGCACACATCAATATAATGACACATGCCAACTCACTCAACATGCATGGATTTTTTCATTATATTACATTACTTATATTAATAAATATTTTTATCTACACAATAATAAAATACAATACATAAAATGTATTTTTATACTTTAGTTTATATACTATTAATTCAACTATTCATGTTTCATGCAATCAATCGTTAAAAATATATTGCAAATGATTCCCGCAGCAACGCGCGGGGTATCATCTAGTATGTCAAAAGATTAAGCACCTATGTGGAGCACTTTGCATTGTGAGTTAACAAAATTTCGAGACACAAGGACACTCTCTTTCCATAAGCATTGGTGCATAAGCATCCAACATTGTACAAGGCCTAAGAAGGGCGTCGGGATGGTGGTGCTAGGATTTGATACATACCATTATTTAGATTTGATAAATCCTCTTTCTTCTTCCTAATCGCATGTCCTTACAGTCTACGTCTTTGTCATTTAAATATATACATATACGGTTGGATGAATGGTTTCCATATCATATCTATGGATGCGGTTTGTTGATGGATAGTAACACTACGGGACGTAGGCAGTACGCCGACGGCCGGCTGCCGTCGGCGTAGGCCCTAAAGCCGTCGGCGGAGGCCTACCCCGACGGCCGCCGTCGGCGTATAGCCGTCGGGCCAGGGTTCCCTCGGGGTTGCCCTAAAGGCCGTCGGCGTAGCCCAGGCCGTCGGCGTATATGGGCCGCCGACGGGCCTTTTGTGGCCGTCGGCGTAGAGCCAGTGGGCCCCACACTGGGCTTAATGGCCGTTAGGCCTGATCGCCCTCTACGCCGACGGCCGGGCCGTCGGCTTAGATAGCCACGTGGCAAGCTGTGGGGTGGGCGGGCCTGGGGTCTACGCCGACGGTCAGGCCGTCGGGGTAGGTCCCCTCCCAGGCAGGCCGCGCATCGCCCCCCTCGTGTGATCTGGGCAGAGGCCCCTACGCCGACGGCCTAGGTCCTGCCATATTTCTTGTTTTTTTTGTTTTTAAAATTTCCCTGCGTATAGAAATTCCAACAAATACATAATATATTCTAGATTATTATAGAGCTTTACAGGCACTGATATAAGCACATTCACATCGACCCGAGCATTTACCGAAACATCGTATCCATAGATAGCATAACAACAATCAAACATCCAAGCTAAGATACATAGTATGGGTACATAACAAGTCCAAACATGCACAAGCTACATAGTATAGCATACGCAGTATAACAACATCCGAATATAAGAAACATATCTACAAAGAGACATCTACCCGGCCGCCGTAGCATCATCCTCAGCTCGTCGCGTCCGGAGAGGGAGTCGAGCCGGAGAGACCGAGGTCTCCGCGCGTGAGCATAGGCGACTGACGACGCGGAGGCGCCGTCGAATCAGCACCGGAAGAAGGTGATCCCGCGCCACCATGAACCGGAGTGCTCTCGCGCGAGGCATCACCACCACCGGGACCAGGGTGCACCGGTGTGACCGCGCGGGACGACGACGGCGAGGCACCAGCACGACCAAAGGGTCCAGTCCCGGAGGCTTGCGTTCCCTACACGTTTGAGCAATAGTTAGCAACCGCCAAGGCACATGAAAGCAGTAAAAGTTGATTGGGCAAATAAATTACCGGGGTATAGCCGGCGTAGTAGATGTTGTTGGCGAACTCATCCTTCGAGAAATACTCTGGCCTAAGCCCGGGTCGAGGAGGTCGGTCCGGTATATCGGGCTGCACTCCCGCACGAAGAGCCCTGACTATAGCCTGCAAGATAGTTAACATGTCAGGCATTGCACGAAAGTATGAAAAGTGAGACTTGTCATCTTTTGCAAAAAGATTGGTTGGAACTTACCTCTTCTTTTTCCTCTTTCCACGCCTCGTGGATTTCTGCTCTCTGCCTCCACTGCGCAAGCTCCAGCAAATAGTTGTCGTTGTGGGCCTTGTAGGCCGCCTCTAAAGCAGCCTACAATTACATAAATTGGACCATCTCATCAACTAAGCCACTGAGGAAGTAGTATTGTCAGAGAAGGGATGGAAATGAGAGAAACTTACATCGTAGCCAGGCTGGGAAGGCCGTCGTCGAGGAGGCGGTGCGGGGTCGTCGGCGCCGAGGGTAGCCTTGATCCGCGTGAGGCTCAAAGTGGGAGTGCGCGGGATCATCTTGTCCATAACCTTCAGACGGCCGTGCTGAAGGCCTCCCCCCGACACAACCACCGCTCTCTCGTCGGGCTCCGCGGTTCTAGGGTCTTCCAGCTCCGGGTTAAAAGCGATCATCGCCTCGAGGTACTTAGCACCGTCCTCTTTGGCAGTGCCGAAGTACTCGGGAAGCTGGGGCTGAGGCTGGGACAGATCGGGATTCTTCATCCTCATCGAATCCCACGACTCATATGAGGCGACGGGCCTCCCTAGTTTCTCCTCCTGCATCGCCAAAGATATGTTATGAGTACCAAGTAGGAATAGGCGTGAGGGAAAATAAATGTGTGTGCATACCAGCTTGGCCTTGTAGCGCTGGCTGCCGAGGTTTCCCGCCCGGTGTGTCCCCCCGCTGCCGCGGTTCGCCTTGTTCCGCTGGCTCAAGGCGTTCCACTCCTCGTCTTCCCCGCGCCACCTCGCAGTCAACGCCCTCCATGCATCCTCCTTGCCAAACGCCCAATCGGGCCTAACCTGAAAAACCAATAGCCATGTGAAGAACAAATGACTGCAATTGCAACTTAGCATCAACATAGAATCTCATCGACAATTTACATACCTCGTCGTACTGTTCCGCGGTCATCGTTGTTCGTGACTTGACTATCTCATGCTTCGGCAACGGCTTGCCCGATACCGCCGTGTTGTATTGACTCCTGGCAGTATTACCCTGGTTATAGAACTGCTGATTGCATATCCTCTTGCAATGATTCCGCAAAGTCTTGTTCGCCGCCTCCTGCTCCTCCGGAATCACCCTATAGAATCTCTACAATCATGCATCAAAAAAGTTTGAGATTCATGAGTTAGCATGTCGGGGTCATGAACTATGAACAAAAAAATGTGAGAGTCATGAGTTTTCCTTACCCAAAACTTGTGGATCACGGCGTCAGAAGCTTTCCCGTAGGGGGGACAAGCTGCGAGCTCGTAGTGCTTCCAAGTCGTGGCTAGCTTCTGAGTGCCGTCATCGGTGGTGTAGAAGCCCGGCCAAAACTTCCTAACAATAGCTCCAAGCATGCAGCCAGGGACTCGAGCGCCCACAGGATGATGCCAATTGCTGCACAAGAATCAAACATTAGTACATGCCAAGTTGTTGTCAACAAAATGAAACTATAGCCACTTACTTCTGGCTGGCAGGTGAAATGAGGATCCGATCCTCCGGGGCAGGCTCCACCTGAGGGACTTCTGTTTCCCCACGGACCTTGGCCTTCTTCGTCGACGTACTCGACGGCCCCGACTCTGCAGTCACCATCTCCTCGTCTCCTCGAGACTCCATCTCCTCGTCTCCAGACTCTGAGAACGCGGACTGCGAAGCCACGTCGCCAGAAGCGGAGGGTATGTCACTCAGAAGGATGGTACCTCGCACTCGTCCTCGACCTCGTCCTCGAACTCCTGCAATCGGATAAGGTAAACAATTAAGAAGCATGTTGAAAAATAAATACCAAGCATAAGAAGAGTGGAAGATGCAATGTACCTCCTCGGTCCGACCTCGGGGGACGTCGACCTCGTCCTCGGCCTGCATCCCCTCCTCCTCCTCCTCCTACCTCCTCGGCAGCGTACCGTGAGGTGGTTGCTCTTCCACTCTTCGTCTTCTTTAACCCCTGAAGCAAGGACTGAGGTGATGCCTTGCCACTACTCATATTGGCCAATCACCTGCATTGAGAAAAAAGAAAACAATTAAGCATAAAGAAGCAATGCAATTAAGAAGCATAAAGACGCAATGCAATTAAGATGAAAATAAATACTAATACTTGTCCCTAGTCATCACTCTGAGCATCGGGATCCTCGCACGGTGGAGACTCATCAACATCATCTTTTCTTCAACATAAATACTAATACTCATCATCATCATCATCATCATCATCACTCTGAGGCTCTTCATCACTGTCACTATCACGTGTGTATAAAGCGTCGGGAGGCTCGTCATCATCATCACTCTGAGGCTCTTCATTTTCATGTGCCTTGGTGAGCATATCTATGTCGTTTAGATCCGTGACTATCTCACCACGGGTGTCTGCATCGTTCTCGAGGTCCTCAAGGCCTTCTAAGCCAAAGTCTCCAAAGTTCTCTTGCTCTTGATAGAAAATTCCCTCGTATGTTTGAGGGTTAATGTTGTTGTAATCTTCATCGCACGGCATGGGTAGCTTGCCATGTGGAGATACCTGGTACACGACTTCCCAGCCCTGGAGTACTTCTTTTTGGCATGGGTAGGGCAAGTAATAAACTTGTCTGGCTTGGTGAGCCACAACAAAGACATCGGATCCGCTATAGGTGCTTGAAGGCCTAACTTCAACTAACCCGATGGAAGGGGTATTTCTCTGTCCATCGCGTGGATCGAACCAGTGGCATCTGAACACAACGAGATTGAGTTCTACGGGCCCAGTGTTGAAGGTCAGCTCGTATACGTTCTGCAACCTTCCATAGTAATCAAAGTCATCTTGTCCCTTGGTGAAGACCCCGGTATTTATAGTTTTGGCACCCGGTCGACTATTTTGGTGGCCCTCTGTATGGAAGCGATACCCATTCACATCATACTTCTCATACATGTTGACTTTACTGTTAAAACCCTGGGAGACACATCTCAACTCATCTGACATCATCACTGCGGGATCAGCTCCCTACAAGTTTAGTACGAATCGTGCATTAGTTACGTGTAACAAGAGGGCCAAGTTGCCAGGTAATTAAGAGGGATAGGTTACGAATTACCTTCTCCCTGAACCATGACGTGAAACTTCTTCCCGAAGCACCCCCTTTCAGAAGAGCGTCCAACTGCGCAGCATCGGGATCTGTTGGTCCCGGCCACACCTCATCCACGAATTGGCTAGAAGGAGAAAAAACGTATTAGAACGAACCCGAGTTATTAGTTGCAAAGTAATTAAGTCGCCATTTTACCTAAGGTAACTGGGCACCACCTCCTCCTCCTCCTCCTCCCCACTCTTTTTCTTCTGATCGTCCACCACTTCCCCCATGTTCATAAGCACATACAACATTATGCACTCCTTCTCTTGGTTGGACAAGGTATGAGGTTTTGCGCCACCGGCCTTGCCACCGGGAAACTTAAAGAGGAGGAGCTTGGTCACGCTTGGGCTCGTCGACATTGTACCGAGGTACCTGGTTATGCATACTGGGAACTTCATCGGCATAGTACGCTGTCGTGGCGTTTGCTATCTCTTGCAGGATAGTTGCCTCAGCTATGCATGCTTCAATCTTATTTTTGTTTCCACATTTTTGCCGAATATACTTGAACTCTCTCTCAATACAAAACTGCCAACGAAACTGCACCGGTCCACCCAAGAGTGCCTCGTTTGCGAGGTGCACAATGAGATGTAGCATCGGAGTAAAGAAGCTGGGCGGAAATATCTTCTCTAACTTGCACAGCAACTCCGGCACTAGATCATGCAGCTTCTCGATCATCAGGGGACATATCTGCTTAGCACAGACCATGCGGAAGAAATGGCTCAACTCCGCTAGCACTCTCCAGATATGCTCAGGGAGATAACCTCGAAGCATCACCGGCATCAACCGCTCAATCCATATATGATAGTCGTGACTCTTCATCCCAGTGACTTTTCCCTTCTCAATATTGACTCCCTTGCTCATATTCGAACAATAACCATCAGGAAACATCACGACGTTTTTCAGCCACGTGAATGCCTCCTTCTTTTGGTCCTTATCAAGCACAAACTGCGAATGCGGCTTCAACCACCCTTTTCGTCTGCCTTCAGGAGGCTGCATGTGTTGTCTCGGCCTATTACATAGCTCCTTAACATCGACTCTAGCCTTGACATTATCCTTTGTCTTCTCAGAAATGTTCAGGATTGTGTTAAACAGGGACTCTGCGACATTCTTTTCGGTGTGCATCACATCGATGTTATGGGGAAGTGCTAATTTGTGGTAATAGTCGAGCTTCGTTATGGCTGCCTCATGAGTCCAGTTGTGCTCCTTACCATATCCGTCAAATACTGGGACACCGGATTCAGTACGCACGAGAGCAGCTAGCTCGGCCTTAACAGCTGCACCATCGAACGTTGGTATCTGTCTTTCTTCAAGCACGACTTTGCCCTTCTTGAAGTTCCTTATGTCATGTCTGAACGGATGATCTCTTCTCAGGAACGGCCGATGCGTGTCAAAGGCGGAATATTTTTTGCCCGCTTTTAGCCAAAGGAACTCAAGTAGCTGCCTGCACACTGGGCATGGACACTTACCAGTTGTACAGTGGCCGCAGAATAGGGCGTACCCAGGCATGTCGTGCATGGAATATTGGTACCAAACTTTCATGAAGAAGTTTTTCCTCGATGCACGGTCGTATGTCAACGTTGGGTGGTGCCAAGAGTGGTTCAGATCATCCACAAGCGGCTGCATGTAGACACTCAAATTCTTCCCCGGGTAGTCAGGCCCTGGAATGATCAGCGTCAAGAATATGGTATTCCTTTGCATTAAGGTTGGGGGAGGGAGATTGAGCGGAATAACAAACACCGGCCAACAGCTGTACGAGGAACTCGACATGCCATATGGATTGAATCCATCCAGAGATACGGCAACTCTGCAGTGTCGGGCCTCTGCCGCCTCCTCGGGGTGGTCTGCATCGAACTTCTTCCATGCCCTGCCATCAGATGGATGTCCCATTGTTTCCCGCCCGTGCTCGTCAGGGTATCTCTTCCCGTCCTTGTGCCACGTCATCTGTTTCGCAGACTCCAAGGTCATGTAAAGCCGCTGGATTCTTTTTATGAATGGGAGATAACGAAGAATCGAAGCGGGGACCTTTGTCTGCACCTTGGCCTCACCATCGGCTCCCTTGGACTCAAGATACCTAGAGGCCCCACACAAGCTACAGTACTTGTCATCCACAAACTGTTTCCAAAACAGAAGGCAACCTTTTGGACAACAATCTATCTTTATGTAGTCCATGCTAAGCGCTCGCGTGATTTTCTTGCATTCGTGCAAGGTTTTAGGCAAGCAATGACCTTCGGGCAACGTGTTACCATGTTTTACCAGACCGACTTCGAAGCATGAACGGGTCGTGTTGAACTGGAGCTTTGTGCCTAGTAACTGCGAGATGGTATCGAGCTGAGAAACATTTGCACCCGGGTACAAAGGCCTCTTAGCCGATTCCATCATATCATAGAAGGCCTTAGCGGATGGCTCGGGATCCTGTGGTTCAGGAGGTTGCTCTGGTTCCGACGGTCCCTCTGGTTCAGCACAAGGTGTAGACTCCGGCATGGCATCACGGAAATCCTCCAGCAAGTTTCGCATGCCATCGTACTCTATGCCATCGATCCGCTGCCGCATCACGTCAACTCTATCACGTTCATTCTGAGTAAAGTCGACCGTCGTGACGAAGCCCGGCATATACCCATAAGCCCAAAGGTGTTGTTTCATAACCTCCTTTGTAGCGTGATGACGGTTTCTGCAACGGATGCAAGGGCAACGGGGTTCAAGTGTCCTTGGACCACGGGCTATCTCCTGCACTACCATAGCGGTCTTCCATGTCCACTCATCTGTTCTGTCAACAGCACTAGTACGGCCACTATACATCCACCCATTATCAGCCATCCTCTTCTGCTTTATTGAGGGCCAAACGACAAACATAGCATTTAATATCAAACGGGGGATTAAAGTGCTTCATTTTTTACGCATGCATCAACCTACATGTCTAATAGGAAAGTGGGTCCTAACCAGCCGCCGGATCCGTAGATTGGGTAAGTTCTCCCTGGCTCTACCCCGATCCGAGCAGAATTTCGGCAGCACCTCCCCGCTGCTCTCCTGATACACGTCTCGACTAAAAGCCGAGGGAATGTGCATCCGGAGAACAACAAGGAGGCGCCGCCGAAATCCTGTCTCGGATCGAGGAAGAGCCAGCGAGAACCATACCCAACTACGAATCCGCCGACTGCCCGATAAAAGTCGTAAGCGTTACGGTTCAAAATATGCGAGACCACTAATGCATATTTATCCGCGTAATGCTTACAGTCGGGATGACGCCTAGGTAACGCGACTTGACTTGGTGATCTAGACACGAAAATAAACCTAGGTACATGAGAGGGGTGAAAGAATTCTCACCCTTGAAGCGTGATCAACGACGTGGGGGTGCGAGGCGACGGAGGGGGATCCGAGACGACGACGGCTCCTAGAAATTCTGTAATTCCCATAAAAATAACAATTTAGATGTGATGTAAGTAGTGCACATCTAGATGTGCATAAGTAGTGCACATCTAAATCCCAAAATCATCCTAATATAGATTTTATAAAAACAGGAAATACTCATACAAATCCTAATATAGATTAAATCATATAATCGTAAAATAGGAACTACTAAAATCCTAATATAGATTAAATCATCCTAAAATCCTAAAATAGGAACTACTCATACAATCCTAAATTTTTATATAAATCATACTAAAATCTAAAATTAATTGTTGTATTTCCTAATTTTTCCTATTAAGTAGTTCAATTTATTAAGTAGTACAAAAAATAGGAAAAAAGGGAAAGGGGCTTACCTAGGGCGGCGGCAGCGGCTCGTCGGGTGGGAGGGCGGCGGCTAGTCGGCTGGGGAGGACGGCGGCGGCGGTGGCGGGTGAGGAGGACGACAGCGGTGACTCGTCGGGGAGGGCGGCGACGGTGGCGGGGCGGGGAGGGGGCTCGGGGGAACGCGGCAACGGGAGGGGGCGGGGCAGGACGAGGCGGCGGCGGGAGGGGGCTCCGGGCAGCCGGCGGAGGGTGGTCGGGGCGGCGGAGGGTGGTCGGGGCAGAGTGGAGTTAGGACATGGCCCCGCGGCCGATTTGGATATTTAGGGCGTGGGACCCTACGCCGACGGCCTGGCCGTCGGCTTAGGGTAATTTTTACATTTTTAATTCGGGAGGGGGCCCGCAGATCTACCCTTATAGCTTTCTCCGTACGAGGATGGACCAATTTACTTTTTTATCTATCTATGTTTGGTTAGCACATATGTACATAGAAAACCAAGTTTGAACACATTTCACCACATTATTCACACCGGTAGACCCGTACCGGGAGTTTCCACATACGGATCGACGATTTTACTAAGTGTTAGCCCATGTCCGTGAACAACGTCAGACACATGACCTACATATGCCATCTACAAACATTAAATCACACTTATAAACATAACCTAGCTCCACATGCAGGTTTTCCAATGATTCCGGCCCTCCGACGGTCATTCACCTCCGAAACCCTAGATCGGGGGGGCCCGTAGATCTACCCTTATAGCTTTCTCCGTACGAGGATGGACCAATGGACTTTTTTATCTATATATGTTTGGTTAGCACATATGTACATGGAAAACCAAGTTTGAACACATTTCACCACATTATTCACACCGGTAGACCCGTACCGGGAGTTTCCACATACGGATCGACGATTTTACTAAGTGTTAGCCCATGTCCGTGAACAACGTCAGACACATGACCTACATATGCCATCTAAAAACATTAAATCACACTTATAAACATAACCTAGCTCCACATGCAGGTTTTCCAATGATTCCGGCCCTCCGACGGTCATTCACCTCCGAAATCCTAGATCGGGGGGGGCCCGCAGATCTACCCTTATAGCTTTCTCCGTACGAGGATGGACCAATGGACTTTTTTATCTATCTATGTTTGGTTAGCACATATGTACATGGAAAACCAAGTTTGAACACATTTCACCACATTATTCACACCGGTAGACCCGTACCGGGAGTTTCCACATACGGATCGACGATTTTACTAAGTGTTAGCCCATGTCCGTGAACAACGTCAGACACATGACCTACATATGCCATCTACAAACATTAAATCACACTTATAAACATAACCTAGCTCCACATGCAGGTTTTCCAATGATTCCGGCCCTCCGACGGTCATTCACCTCCGAAACCCTAGATCGGGGGGCCCCGCAGATCTACCCTTATAGCTTTCTCCGTACGAGGATGGACCGATGGACTTTTTTATCTATCTATGTTTGGTTAGCACATATGTACATGGAAAACCAAGTTTGAACACATTTCACCACATTATTCACACCGGTAGACCCGTACCGGGAGTTTCCACATACGGATCGACGATTTTACTAAGTGTTAGCCCATGTCCGTGAACAACGTCAGACACATGACCTACATATGCCATCTACAAACATTAAATCACACTTATAAACATAACCTAGCTCCACATGCAGGTTTTCCAATGATTCCGGCCCTCCGACGGTCATTCACCTCCGAAACCCTAGATCGGGGGGGCCCGCAGATCTACCCTTATAGCTTTCTCCGTACGAGGATGGACCAATGGATTTTTTTATCTATCTATGTTTGGTTAGCACATATGTACATGGAAAACCAAGTTTGAACACATTTCACCACATTATTCACACCGGTAGACCCGTACCGGGAGTTTCCACATACGGATCGACGATTTTACTAAGTGTTAGCCCATGTCCGTGAACAACGTCAGACACATGACCTACATATGCCATCTACAAACATTAAATCACACTTATAAACATAACCTAGCTCCACATGCAGGTTTTCCAATGATTCCGGCCCTCCGACGGTCATTCACCTCCGAAACCCTAGATCGGGGGGGCCCGCAGATCTACCCTTATAGCTTTCTCCGTACGAGGATGGACCAATTTACTTTTTTATCTATCTATGTTTGGTTAGCACATATGTACATGGAAAACCAAGTTTGAACACATTTCACCACATTATTCACACCGGTAGACCCGTACCGGGAGTTTCCACATACGGATCGACGATTTTACTAAGTGTTAGCCCATGTCCGTGAACAACGTCAGACACATGACCTACATATGCCATCTACAAACATTAAATCACACTTATAAACATAACCTAGCTCCACATGCAGGTTTTCCAATGATTCCGGCCCTCCGACGGTCATTCACCTCCGAAACCCTAGATCGGGGGGGCCCGCAGATCTACCCTTATAGCTTTCTCCGTACGAGGATGGACCAATGGACTTTTTTATCTATCTATGTTTGGTTAGCACATATGTACATGGAAAACCAAGTTTGAACACAGTTCACCACATTATTCACACCGGTAGACCCGTACCGGGAGTTTCCACATACGGATCGACGATTTTACTAAGTGTTAGCCCATGTCCGTGAACAAAGTCAGACACATGACCTACATATGCCATCTACAAACATTAAATCACACTTATAAACATAACCTAGCTCCACATGCAGGGTTTCCAATGATTCCGGCCCTCCGACGGTCATTCACCTCCGAAACCCTAGATCGGGGGGCCCGCAGATCTACCCTTATAGCTTTCTCCGTACGAGGATGGACCAATGGACTTTTTTATCTATATATGTTTGGTTAGCACATATGTACATGGAAAACCAAGTTTGAACACATTTCACCACATTATTCACACCGGTAGACCCGTACCGAGAGTTTCCACATACGGATCGACGATTTTACTAAGTGTTAGCCCATGTCCGTGAACAACGTCAGACACATGACCTACATATGCCATCTACAAACATTAAATCACACTTATAAACATAACCTAGCTCCACATGCAGGTTTTCCAATGATTCCGGCCCTCCGACGGTCATTCACCTCCGAAACCCTAGATCGGGGGGGCCCGCAGATCTACCCTTATAGCTTTCTCCGTACGAGGATGGACCAATGGATTTTTTTATCTATCTATGTTTGGTTAGCACATATGTACATGTAAAACCAAGTTTGAACACATTTCACCACATTATTCACACCGGTAGACCCGTACCGGGAGTTTCCACATACGGATCGACGATTTTACTAAGTGTTAGCCCATGTTCGTACCGGGATTTCTTGTCTCCATCTGTGCTTGTTTAGCACATATATATGTACATGGAGAAGCAAGGTTGGACATATTTCACCACAAGATCATTCACCTCCGGGAGTACACGTCTACACATTTGCACGAATCTTTTTCTAAGTGTTATCGCATTCATGTATGAAGAAGGTCATACCCGGGATCTATGTTTTGCATCTATGGGCTTTCCACCACACTTGAACACATAAACTAGGTCCACATGCAAATTTTTGTGGGATTTCGACGCTCTGGCGGTTATTCACCTGCGACATCCTGCTTCGGAGGGGGGGGGCCTGGCGGTCTACCCTTATAGCTTTCTCCGCATGATGTTTCAACAATGTACTTTTTGGTTTGTTAAGATTTGTTTAGGACAAAACTACATGGAAAACAAGGTTGGGACCTTGTAACCTTTCGTAGCCCCCGAAATATCCGCAAACGGGTGTATTTCCACCTACATGTCCATGACTTTGAATAGTGCTATCACATGAATGTGAAAATGGTCACACCAAGGAGCTAGACATTGCATTTATGCATTGATCTTACACCACACTTGGACACATACCCTACAATTAATCACACGCAAGTTATTGCGGTACTACGGCGGTCTTTCTTCACCGAAACCCGGCTTAGTCCGGGCGCGAGGCCGGGGCCGGCCGGGAGGGGGGCGGCGGTGTACTCTTATAGCTTTCTCCGCACGAGGTACAACTGTGGAGCATACTTATTAATATATTAATAGTAGCATAATATATTTTAATTTAGTATTATAATTTGTTATTATATTATTTTATGTATTAATTAGTAGACATTAAAAGAATAAAGAGTCATACGTATATCGAGTGTTGAAATGAGATGATATATACTATAATTTCATTTCCAATATTATTTGATGTATTAGTATTAGTAATATAAGATTAAATAGTTAAACAAAAGAAAATAAAATGGAAAAACAAAAACAACCCGGGGTCTACGCCGACGGCCAAAGGTCGGGGCCGTCGGCGTAGCCCCTGCTGGGCTGACGCCGTAACGTCCGGCCGTCACCGGGGCCCACCTGGCAGTACTACGCCGACGGCGGCCGTCGGCCTAAATTGGGCCTACGCCGACGGCGGCCCTCGGCCTAGGTACGGCTACTCCGACGGCTTTGGGACGCCGACGGCCCACCACCAGGGCTGACGAGCCGGACCGTCTACGCCGACGGCCCCGACATTTGGCCGTCGGCGTAGGTTTCGGCCGTAGGCGTCAGCCTCCTCTCCCGTAGTGTAATATCCGTTTTAGAGGTTAGCATTGTTGTATAAAAAGACAGATCTGAAGCAATCGATTTGAGAAATGCGGTTGAATTGCGGCTTTCACATCAATATCCGTGAATGCATTCATGAACGGATAACATGTCCGATTTGCCAGACGAAATTGAAGACGCCCAATAAAGAGAGCACTTCTAAACTCAGCCGTGCTGCACGGCCGGACGCATGCACATGCAGCGTACCAAAGTGGATCGACGCAAAAAATAGAATCTTTTCGGTTGAGCTGCCTGTTATACGTAAACTTGTAGTAGTAGTATCGGTGTCAGTGTGTGTTTATGTGTGACAGATACCAGTACAGTGTACCGGCATGCAGCGTTCACACATTGGGTGTGTGCGCGCCTGGGAACATGCACATGTGTTGTGTGCACGTACAAGGCAGGAAGGAAGGCAAAGACATTATTGGCGTCATTGTCGGGATTGGGGTTGCAGTTGCAGTTGCAGCCGTCATTGTACTTTAAACACTCTTATATTTATTTAAGGAGGGAGTACATGTAAACATGAGATTGCATTTCTAGGCCATGAGCTGTTTGCCCAATGCTACCGCAGATCCTTTTCGTTTTTTGGGCAAGGATTGTCTAATTATATGCTCTTAACTTGTCTAACTCACTAGTGGCTATCTGTTCTAAATCTTACCGTCACTGATTGCAATTTTCGAGGGGTCTACTTTCTCGTTATTTGATTAAACTTAATTTTAAAGGCTCCTCCAATGCATTGCCTTTTAGCACAATATCATAGGAGCAATAAAAATTTAATATACAACCTCCACAATACATTGTTTTTTAAATTGTGTATCCTATTTAATAATTTTAGCTCCATGCATAAATGTGATTGGTCTAATCATGCTTTTTGCATATGGCCATGTGCAAGGATTGTATCTTAGCTAAGATACAACATTCCTCTATTTCTTTATTAAATACCACGTCATGTAAGCAAAATGTCTATGATTACGTGTTAAGATACTAGCATTAGGACTGCCTTAAGGACCCTAATTTAGAGCACATGTTCGCGCAGAAGCATGGCAAGCACAACCAGTTGCTATGGCAAATCATGGCAAGCGAGATGCCAATTGGCGCGCGCGCGTGGCAATTAAAATAAAAAACTACAGCGAGTTACCATGCATATATGTTGCAATTGCCATCACACTGCACATCAGTGGTCATGAAAAGGATTCGCGCTTGCCATGCCATCGCGCATGTTCACGCTATATCGTTACGAAGTTTTAATGTGTTAGCATAGATTTTTGTTGTTCGCATTTGTATCAGTTTGCATGATCGGTTGTACTTCCATGTTATTTTACTGTCTTAATCCTTAAAATCGGATCGATTGCTCAACGTATGTATTTAAGTTTCGCTTTTTGTAGAGCCTTATTAGCGCTGGAGCTATATATCTGGCCTTGTGCGAAACCGAAGGGTCTCTCGCTTGAACATGTTTTGTCTGTTTTTCATGGATGTTCGCGGTTTTGGTTTGGTTTTTTCTACATTTTTTGTGTTTTCTTTCTTTTTCATTTTTTTCTTTTATATGCTTTTCACCTTTTTTAGTTTTTACGGTTTTCATGTATTTTTCAGTGGTTTCCTTCTTTCTTATTTTCATCTTATGTACATTTTTTATACATGTTTAATATTTTTAAATACATGAGAAATGTTTTTTCACACAGATTTAATATTTTTGAAATTCAACATTTTAATACATATTTAACATTTATAAATAATTGATTACTAATTTCAAATATAATAATAATATTTTCGAATAATAATATTTATAAATAATTGATTACTAATATGTTTTAAATGCTTCATTAATATTTTTAAAATATTATATTAACAATATTTGAACAAGCTGGTCAGCATTTTCCTATAGACATTTAAAAAAAATTCAAATGCTTATTTAAAATTTTCCAAATACCAGATTAACATGTAATACGTATTCAACATTTTTTTTCTATACACATGTAACATTTTTCAAATACTTATTAAATTTTTTGAAATACTTGTTTAACATCTTTTCAAATGCTTGGATTGATATTTTCAAAATAAATGATAATTGATTTTCGCACACATTTTATAGTTTTTTATACATTTTTGGTATCCATGAGAAATATTTTCTCCTTACACATTTAACATTTTCATATTCTTTTTTAATATTTTCAAATATTTTATGTAAAATTTGTTAAATATATTTATGACATTATAAAAATTATAAAAGAAGTAAAAGGAAAGAGAAAACAAAAACAAATGATGTGAAAAAACGAGGATGTGGCCTCACGCGCGCTTGGGCCGGTCCATCTGGTGCTCGCCTTGATGCTAGACTTTCTCTCGTCGTTACGCGGCTATTTCTCTCACCTCATGCGTCAGGTGAGACTATCAATGCAACCTTTTTAGGAAAGTTTAGAGCCTTCTGTGTTTGCTGTTTCATTGGTTTGAGCCCAAATTCAAAAAATAAATATTTAACTCGAAGTCATAAGCTTGAGTGATAGTTAGCCCAGTAGTTCATTAGTTGAGCCACAGTTTGTTGTTACAGAAAGGGCCACAGTTTTTCTTGTTCATATGCATGCATTTTAGTTTATTGTTGGCTCCGGTTCGGCTTGATTTGTAGATATATGTTTTGTCCATATGAAATTTATGACAATATTATCATTGTTTATTCATAAATTCTGTGAAAATTTTGCCTCCCATTATATGTTTCCACAAACAGCACATTTTTTTGCCAAAGATGTTGATTCTCATCAAGGATATGGTACCTTCCCCGCCCCGCTGAAAACAATTTTTTTCTATTTTCCTATTTTTTTAATATAGTTTTCACCTTTTTAGTTTCAATGTGTTATATGTGTTTTTATTTTTTATATTTTTGTTTATTCGAATGATTTTCCTTTTTCATTTTATTTTCTTATCCTTTTCCTTTTTTCTCGTGTTTCTTTTTAGTTCTTATTGGTTTTGTACTTTCTAAGGTTGACCTTTTGTACATTTTTCATATACATGTTTAATATTTCTTTATTCTCATTTATTATGTTTTAAATACATGATTTTTCACAGACATTTAATATTTTGGAACTAAATAAACAATCTTTTTAATACATATTTAACATTAAAGAAATTCCTGATTAATAATTTCAAATATTATACTAATATTTTTGAATAAATTCACAATATTTTTCTATACATATTTAATATTTTTAAATGCTTGATTTATATTTTTAAAATATTAGGTTAACACTGTTCGAATAGTTCGTCAACATTTTCCTATACACATTTAACATTTTTCAAATACTCTACTAATATTTCATAAATACCAGCATAACATTTTTTAATATGATCGTTTAATATATTTTTAAATACATGATGTTTCACACACATTTAATATTTTGGAAGTAAATAATAACTATTTTATTACATACTTAACATTTTGTATATTCCTTATTAATAATTTCCAATATTATATTAATATTTTTGAATAAATGCTCAATATTTTTCTATACACATTTAATATTTGAAATGCTTGATTTATATTTTTAAAATATTAGATTAATTTTTTTCGAATAGTTGGTCAACATTTTCCTATACATAATTAATATTTTTTAAATACCAGATTAAATTTTTTAATACGTCGGTAATATTTTTCAAATGCTTAATTAATATTTTATAATTACCAGATTAACAATTTTTAATACGTAGTTATCATTTTTTTGATACACATGTAACATTTTTCAAATGCTTGATTAACTTTTTTCAAATACTTGTTTAACATCTTTTCAAATGCTTGGATTAATATTTTTAAAAGAGATAAATACACTGTTGGTCTTCGAACTCTCGTGAGATGAGCATATTGGTTAGTTTTCTCTGAAAATGTGATGAACCGCTGATGGTTGCGTAATGCTCCTCGTTGATTACCAGTAGGACTCCAAGGATCAACAAGAAGGTGGTGAAGTGAAAAATGCGCCGTTTATCGAAATTGCTCACTTAACCTGGATCTGCACACAAAAGCAAATGACTTTGCTCCTAACGAATCAGAGATGTGGTCAATCTCTCCGGTCTTGTTGTTTATAAAGAATCAAAACACAAGTGAAAAATAGTAGTGGTGATTGCAAAGGAAAAGAAATAAAAGTAGTAAAACGAACGGTGTAAACTATGGTGCAAATATGGACCGGGGTCCCAGGACTTTGACTAGTGATTTCTCTCTCCCAAAAGATAATAAATAACTATGTTGGCTGAACAAATTACAGCTGGGCAAGCATGGCATCCCTTGGGTTAAGCTGGTTTGGGAAGCTTACTGCAACAATGAACATCTCCCAGGTAACCAAGTGGTGGGCTCCAAGGTAGCATAATTAGCATTGCGGTGCGTTTACATAAGGTAAGCAATCCTTGCAACCGCACTTTGAAGCACCTCTATTTTCTCCCTGGTGGCAACATCAAATCCCCTAGTCTGATGTTTCTGTCACTCAAGCTAGACATCGAGGGGCACGAACCCACAATCAAGCATCACGCTGCCTCTTGGAGTTATGATCTACTACTTGGCCAAAGCAATAAAAAACAACGGAGAACATGCAAGAATACTCAAGAACTAAAACATAAAAGGTAAACCAAATATATTAATCATCACAATCTGAACATAATCTTATAATCCATTAGATCCCAGCAAACACATCATATCAACTAGAAACTAATACATAGATGCCTTGATCATGTAAGGCAGCTCACAAGGGCTAAGAATTGAAGCATAAGATTGGAGAGAAGACATCATCTAGCTACTGATCATGGACCCATGGTCCAAGGGGGACTACTCACAACACATCCGGGAAGCACTCATGGTGGTGGAGAAGCTCCTGGAGATCAATCCTCCCTCCGGCAGGGTGTCTGGACAGGGTGTTTTTGCGATCCCGATCTCGAGATCACGACGGTGGTGGAACAGTGGTGAAAATCGCGTAACGAAGGGCTTCTCAAGTGTTTTTGCATCGAGTGCTAAATATAGGTGGAAGGGGGCACCAGGGGGCCCACCAGACAAGGCGGCCAGGTGGAGCGGCCCCACCTTAGGCCATGCCAGGGGCCCTCCTGGTGAGGCAGGGCACCCCTCCTGCTCCCCTTCGGGCTGCTGGAGTCTTTCGGGCTGCTGGGTTTTAATATGATTTTTCGTGATTTTTTCGAGTACTTTAATAATTGGTATTTTTCTGCAATGCACAGACAACATCAGACAGAAAATGGCACTAGGGAACTGAGTTAGTAGGTTAGTCCAAATATGTTGAAAAATGTATGAAAGTGTATGACGGGGATCAACCCCAGCAAATCCCATGGTTAGGGACCCTGGGTTACTCATAAAGATGGCACAGGTTGGACGATACTCGTCGGATAACAGGAGAAGCACTTCCTGGTCGATATTATTACGTGAGGGGGCGATTACAGTGGAGGCCAAGGCAAGTTCTCGCAAGGCAAGGATGAGTAGATGGCTATTGAGTTGATCTGGACGTCTCCCCTCCCAGCCTTTATATACTAGGCTAGGTCTCGGGGAGTCCGTACTAGGTTACAGAGAAGGTTTCCTAGTTCTAGTCCTGCCTTCTATGCCAAGTCGCACCTTCCATGTTAGTTGCAGACTCCTGCGTTGGTGCTTGGTTGGGCCAATCATGGGCTTGTCGTATCTTCCCAGCGGGCCTTCTGTCTTTACACGCACCAGGTAGCCTCACACGTAAGAGTCGTGGGGTCACCCCCTCGTCAGTAGCCCCCGAGTGCTTGGGGGACTCGAAGAGTCGCGCAGGGACTCGAATTCATCTGCGCTTTATTGTTTTTAAGTGTGGTATCGCCATGGGTCGCTGGCGGTATTGAGCCATAACAATATATGTTTCGAGGGATTGCTAAGTTGAAAGGGCCCAAGGAGTCGACTGGCCGAGCCTTGGTGAATTGTTTTAGTGACAAATACCGCAGTAGCCCAATCAAGCCCACGTCCCTCGACATGAACTTGGAACACTGGTGTCAAGCAAAGTCATGCCGCTGCAGGTCTTATAGGATCAATTGCTGCCAGTCTAAGCACATATCCTCAGCGCGTCCGCTCAGCTCTTTCTATCATGCGAGCGCATGGAAAAGGTCGGGAGTGAAATTGCTCTACGGCAAGTCCTGGCCCGGCCGTTCTGCGCAGCGGGGTCTTACCTACACGCTAAGCTTGCGTGGCATCTGGGTACAGTGTGTCGTAGCCCAGGCATAATTGTTTTTGTTGAGGCACGGAGCCTGATTTAGCAATGCACCCACTTGGAATAAACAATCAAGTGGGCTGTTTTAGTCGTCACTCGCGGAGTTTGTAGCGAACTCAGGCGAGGAAAATAAGATAGAACCCACTCGGAATGTCGTCGAGTGCGCGAGTAAGTCATGTTTTCTGAATGGCTAAATATTTTTTGGCGAGTGGTCACTCGAATGCTTTTCTGCTCTTGGGGTGAGGGAGCACTCGAACTCTGAGAGTATGTTGTTTCTGCTGGTGCGAGTGATCACTCGAGCACATTTTTTCCTTCTGGGTGAGGGAGCACCCGAACTCAAAAGGGTACTCCCGATGGGAGTAAGAATTTTTAATAGTCAGAAAATTTAGACATATGGCTGACTCTTGGAATCGTTTGGTTTTTCCCAACTGCTTTTATCTTGATCTCTTCCCTTTGGGATGTCATGCTGACATGCATTGTCATGTTGTTTGATGACCTATGATGATGCTTGATTTTTTGATCCGTCACGTCTTCTGGACCGTCATAATGATGATTTGGACGTCGTGCTGCCCGTTGCATGTTTGGTTCCCGAGGTTTGTATGGGAAACGGACGAGATTTGACGCGTCCTGTAAATAACGCTGACCGTGTGAAGGCATCTTCATCTTGGAATTCATAACGCCCGGCGCTTTGGTCTTTGATGCAATGATGGCGCCGCCTGGGCTTCTGCGTGTTTTTCCTTGTTTGCCCTTGGATTGTGCTATAAATACTTCCTTTGGTTGCCAGTCCTTGGCATCCATTCTTCGCATATTTCCCTTCTTCTTCTTATTCTTCATATGGCACCCAAACATGGTAGCGGTGTAGTTGGGCGAAGCCGTGGTGTTGCAAGGCGGGGCCGTGGCCTCCGTGGTCGTGGTGGACGTGCCCCTCGCTCCTTACGCGGTGGGCGTCACGGAATTGCGTTGGCGCTTTCTTCTTCTTCCTCCATGGAGGAGGAATTTTGGCGCCATGATTTTCTTTTGCATGTTCTTGGGCGGAATGCTGCCCGGATTCCTCTTCCTGCCTCGTTTGCCTCCATTGCTTCTGAGCGTGGCTTAAATGGATTCTGGCTCCGTCTTCATGGATGCTCTCGTTCTTCTTCTTGGGTGGAGCTGGAATTTGATAGTTCGTCCTTGATCTTCCTTGGGTCTGGCTGGAGTACGTTTTCTCGTCAGTTGAATTTGCCCGGCGGGGACAGCCTTTGCTGTCATTTTGACGGCGAAGATGCTGTTATTATCCGTACATTTGATGCTGGTGGCAACCGTCTGGATCCATACTGTGAGGAGACGAGCAACAGTGATTCTAAAGGGTCGAGTGGTTGTTCGCCTGCTTCTCCCATGCCTTCGTCTTCGGTTGATCCCTCGGGAGATGGAGTTTGCTCTTCTAGTTCTATGGAAGAACTGGAAGTCAAGCCAGTCGTCAAGCGGCAGTGGCAGTAGGCGAGGCACCTTGTAGAACTGGAGGACAACGAGCTTCTTCCTCACCGGCTAGGCTGCTACTTTGTCTGTGATGATGCCCGCCGGGCTGTGGCACGAAAGTGCCAATTATCTCAGCATGAGCACACATGTAGGAGTTGGATGTAGCCCAGCTTGTAGTTCTATAGGTCCATCTGTAACGGCAAACTGTCGTTTCAACTTCTTTGAAATGAAATGTATTCGACTCCTTTGTAGTGAGAATGTCTTCGACTCCTTTGTAATGAGAATATCTTCGACTCCTTTGTAATGAGAATGTCTTCGACTCCTTTGTAATGAGAGTGTCTTCGACTCCTTTGTAATGAGAATTTCTTCGACTCCTTTGTAATGAGAATGTCTTCTCGGGTGCGCGCAAGCGCTCCCGATGGGAGTAGCCCCCGAGGCTGCGTTTGATTTGCAGAATCAAGCGTAGGCTTTTTGTCTCACCGGTTTGTAGTTGTCTTTGAATTTTTCCAAGTTTAGATCGGGTGCGTGGCAGCGCTCCCGATGGGAGTAGCCCTCGAGTATTTAGGCGATCGCTTGCAGTCGGGTGAAGACTAAAGATGCAACTTTCTTTTACCTGAGCTTTGTTGTTTGGTGAGAGTCGCGTTTTTAGTGAGGACGTCTTTCAGGGGACGTTTCATGCTCGATCCCCCCGAGTATTTTTAAGCAAAAGTCGCGTTTGCGAGGATAGCGTCTCTCGGGGGGAGTTCTAGGCTCGAGCCCCCGAGTGCTTGTAAGTAAAAGTCGATTTTGCGAAGATGGCGTCTCTCGGGGGGAGTTCTAGGCTCGAGGCCCCGAGTGCTTGTAAGTAAAAGTCGCGTTTGCGAAGATAGCGTCTTTCGGGGGGAGTTCTAGGCTCGAGCCCCCGAGTGCTTGTAAGTAAAAGTCGCGTTTGCGAAGATAGCGTCTCTCGGGGGAAGTTCTAGGCTCGAGCCTCCGAGTGCTTGCAAGTAAAAGTCGCGTTTGCGAAGATAGCGTCTCTCGGGGGGAGTTCTAGGCTCGAGCCCCCGAGTGCTTTTAAGGTGTTTTGGGCAACATTGCTTTATTCCTTCGAATTTTTACATGAGTTGCCGATCGGTGCTGCTGCCGATGTCTTGATAATGCCTAGGGGACTATGGGTAGAACAGGCGTAGGTTCGCTACGTTCCATGGATTTCCCACGTCCTCATTGTGTTGGGAATGTGCCCTAGAGGCAAATAAAATATGTTTTATCGAGCATATTCCATTAGTTCATAATACGTTTGATACTATGCTATAACTGTATTAAGCGGAAACATTAATACAGGTGTGGTATACAAACAACCAGGTCCCTAGTCAACCCTAGTATACTAGTCCATTGGGCGATTGATGATCAAGGTTTCCTGATCATGAGACAATGGTGTCTGTTGACAATGGAGTCGTATCATTGGATAATGATATGATGGACATACACCCACCAGAAGTGTTGCGATGTGATCAAGTCACATAGTTCGACAATGCGATAACTATAACGTAGTGACCAGATCCTTACACCGTAATGATCATACGTGATTACTGTCTATTAGGATGCCTTGATTTGCTACCCACCGCCTGACTGAAATATGCTGGCCATAAAGGAGTACTTCAGGTATTCCGAATAGATATGTTAATGAGTATGCAAATAGATCAAAGCGGGATTTGTCCATCCGTGTGACGGATAGGTACTCTGGGCCCACTCGATGATGTTACATCATAAAGTTTGCAAACGTGTGACTAGGTCATGGAGTTGTAATATCACGGGAATGAGTAAACTTGTTTGTTGAGAACGAGGACGAACTAGGTATAGTGGATACCGATGATCAAACCTCGGAAAAGCAAAGTACCCCAGGACAAAGGGAACAGGCACACGGTTAACGGATCCAACAGCGATTGAAGTTCATTCGATGGAAGCGCAGGGGCTATCAAGGATTGTAACCAGGTCCAATTGATTAGTCATTGATCAATGAGAATTGTCTCGACCATGTCTGCTGTTTCCCGGACCGTAGGGTGTTACACTTAAGGGTACTCGACGCAGTAAGGATTGATTCGGGATCACCGGAGAAATTGGAGAGAACACCGGAATTGTTCCGATGAAGGCCGGAAGTTGTTCCGGGTATTTTGAAAGGTTCAAAATATATTTAATAATGTTTAATATATGTTTTATTATTTAATTATCTGAATTAAATATTAAAATGTATTTAAATATAATTAAAAATGGAAGAAAAGGCATATGGGCCTCATAGGGCCCATTAGGGGGAGAGGGAGTCCTCCCCCATGGGCCATGGCGCCATGAGGGGGGCCCACCCCCCTAGGGCTGCGCCTAAACCCCCTCCCTTGGGATTAGTCCCACCCCGGAAGTGGAGGGAGGGTGGCACCCCTCCTTGGCCTATATAAGGATGGGTAGGGTGCCCCTTTTTCTTCATACAAATTGATTTGAGACAAGTTTCTCTCATCTCTCTCTCCCTCCTTTCTCCTTCCTCGAGTGGACTCCCCTTGTTTGGAGTCTACACTTGGTTGGGTATTTCTCCACTATACGCACGCTGTCGTGCTGCTGGAATCGGGATCCGAATCCATCTTCTTTCCGCTGCTCTACTGGTTCGGAGCCCGGAGGGACGTCGGGTATACTGTATGTGTATAATCCCGCGAGGCACTACACTTGTGGTGCTACTTCATCGTCGTGGCCATATCGCGAGGTCTTCATCGACAACATTCCGACGGGGACGTAATCCCGTCATCGGTCTACAAGGATCGGGTGGCTACAGGAGTCATCGTGGATCTGCGCGACATCGGGGATTGCCGATACGACTACACCAACCACGTTCATGCGGGAACGTTTCCCGCTTAACGGACTACATACTGGTATGTGATCTATTTCTTTCCGTTACTTGCATCACCATAGCATAGGTCTTGGGTATGGGTCTCGTAGGTTATGAAAAATTTGTGTTTTCTGCCCCGAACCCCAACAGTGGTATCATGAGCAAGGCTATGCGTAGATGTATTGTACGGATAGAACACATCTAGTATGTGGGCATCAATTCTCCAATTGTTACCCTCTCACGTGTACTCATTTAGCGTTGCGGCAATGTTTGATGAAGCGGCCCCGACCGACCTTACGCGTTTACGCGAGACTGGTTCCACGCTTGACATATGGCTTGTACCATATAAAGTGGCTGGGGGTGTCTGTCTCTCTGCATTAGCGATGCGAAGATGTTTGCAACGGAGGGCACCGACAGGGGTGTAATAGAGACAATTGTGGATTGGTGTTGTGGCTTGTTTTCGTAGGATAGAAACGGTTCTTTTCTCGAAACCCCTAGCAGCCACGCAAAACTTGCAAAAGATAAAGTAGAAAGGCGTTTCCAACTTTAATTTGCATGTCGGGGGGAATCATAGCATGTATGATTTATACTGTTGCATCCTGTTTTGCTAATATGTTAGATATACGACGGTAGCATAATAGGATGATCCCTTACTAATCCAACAAAGTGTCCTTCCTTAGTGAAGCACCATCTGGAAAGTTCTTCATTATGGAGGCATCACGTGTCACACGGGTGTCAAACATTTTTACGTTCACAAGAGATGGGTGGAGCAAGCCTAGCATGTCCAGAAACATGGCCTTGCATACGCGGCATATACTCACTAAGGTTATTGTGGCGAGCCTGGCATGTGCAGACATGGCCTCAGGACACAAGAGACCGAAAGGTCGAGCATGAGTCACATGGATGATGTGATTGGCATGATGGCCTACCTTGAACAACATACTGATGGTCGTGTCACACGGGGGAGGTATGTTCTTCAAGGATCGTGTAATCACTGAGAACAAACTATGAGGGATGTTTGTCTGAGTGAGAGTTCCAGAATTTTTTTTGAAACATGAACTCCATATTATGAACTTAAGCTTCATGTCTTAGCAAATATCAGTGTAGATAACGTCATACCAATGTTTAGAACTATGGCTCTTTTAGTATGATAGGACTTAAGGTAAATGGGTCTTACTTCATTGATGTGTACCAACACCATTAGAGACATACTCATTAGTAATGACTTGCTAAACATAATACGAAGAACTGCTAGGAGATACACCTGACAACTCTGTAATCAAGGAAGAAGATGATGAGTATCGCACTCACCATCACTTGTGAATGACTATCCAATACACCATAATTCATTCTATGGAATCTGAATTGTGAATGCATGTTAACCAACACGTATGACGTGCTAGGTGAACTTGAAAGCACTTGGTCACAAATCAGAGTAATGGAATATGAGTATATGGTCGGGGTTTCTTTCAGCTATGGTGGAAGGAACAACCTGCTGAGAAAGTCACTTGGAAAATGTATAAGATACATGGAACACCTTGTGTATAACTTGGACTACTGAATGACTCGTTACTTTGCGATAACTGGGAGTTGCATCCGCTTCCTCCCAGCTACAAAGACCGTGTCTGGACTATGTCATGAAGGAGAACTGTTCACCTATCATGAGATCATGGTCAAAGTTGAGAACTTTAAGAGTAGAACCAATGCAGGAATAGTCATTGACGGAGAAAGTATATTTGATATACAAGTTATAAATGTCTTTCCCCACGAAACACTAATTGCGGTTGATTAAGTATTCGATGCTTGAACTTTCTGCTTAAGAGTGGCTTGGAAGGGATGAGGTGACAATGTGTGCTGACGGCAATCAAGATAGTTGATGGTCGACAACACTCTCCCTCTACATCTATCAATTGATTAATATATGAATAAATTTTATGATCGTTTGAATGAGGACTTTATTAGTGTGTCTTGCATCTCGCGAAGACAATTATTCATATTAGTGAGAAACAAGTCAGTTGTTCTCCTTTTATGAATGATATCTCTTATGGTCATATTACGATTATGAATGAGTTATTCTTATATTGATGATAGTTGTTTGATCATTTATAAGAAATATTGTAATGCCAAGAAATATCCAGGCTTAATAATGACACTACAGTTTAAGTCATGAATGGTATGATGATGTCTTAAGATACTTGATCTCTTGACACATACAAACCATGCCTTTTAGGTGAGATGACTAAAACCTCGCATTCTGGTAAACGGAATGTGTACTGATTGTTGAGTATCATACATTGTGATGTATTGTATATCAGCATGTAGTGAATTTCATTATTTTGTGAACTTCGTATGTGGACTTAGATGAATATTTGTATTCACTAATGAAACATGAGTCTGAAATAATTTGGTATGATCAAAAGGGATTTCAGAGTAAAGATGGATATTAAATTAACAAGAAAGACAAGTCTCTACGATTTGATCAAAGTGACAAATGTTTTGAGTTAGTCTTGGGCATAAAGACTTGTGTGAAAGTTGTTCCACAAATTGCAATGTCTTGAGACACTTCAATATGATTGACGTGCCTGAACATTGTGATCATATTCTATCGAAAAGTGTATGGTCTAAGTTATCTCTTACCAAGTTACGTTATTATTGTTTAGAGTTATTAATTTAATATGCAAACACTCACTTCAGCATAGGGAACCATCTGAGTTCGTGGAAACCAACACTATATATGTCATGGTGTGTTGTGGTTTCTAGGAAGCTTGATTTATGTAAACTAAATTATCTTTGTAGTGTATCCTTAGACAACTATGGATGCATCTTCCACAACTAGAACCAAAAGGAGCAAAACTTGTATTGCTATGTTTGGTGTTTGTCAAGAATTTTTCTTGATAAATGTGGTAATGGAAGAAAAGTAAAAGTTCAACCAAGGTAATTGACCTTGCCTCCAAATGTCAGAGTAGTGCAACGGAATATGTTCTGGAAGCAAAACTCTACAATAAGAGAAGAAACTAATGATAATGATCATGATCTTCTGATGGGAGCTTTTACTGAGAAATGTAGGATTCAAGAATATATATTTGCCCCTGGTGCAAAATGATATTCATGATTCACTTGTCATGTTAATGGAACAAGACATTCCTACGAACTACAAAGAAGCGATGGTGGACCTAAGTACGATATATGACTACGAGTCATGAAATCCTATGTTGAGTTACATTTAAGATTGCTTGAATCTTATCAAGTAAGGAGGTTACTTGATATTCACAATAACTTCAGAGTTATGAGGAATAGATGTGAACATCAAAGGGATGTCAAGATTGGTTTGTCACAAAGATTGTTTCTCACAAATTCAATGGGTTGACTACAATGTGTAGCAATGCTTGAGTCAAAGGGATATTCACTATGATTGATCCAGGATTGTTATCAATACCGTGACTTCCTCAAATCCTGTATTTGAAGAAGTGTTGTAATTGGTACAACAAGAAGGTTTTGGAAAAACATATGGATACTAGTGTCTCATAAACTGGACATGCTATATGGATAGCAATATTATTTGGTGCATCGACAAGGTGGTGGCAAACTTCGCGAAGGTGAACTCCGACGCAAATGCCAAAGACGAAGAAATACTTGACTTCTCCGTCAGAAGGGGCTATACCATATCATGCAATTATAAATTACCTGAGATGTTTATCCCTTAAGTTGCACCCTTCTTGATTGCGCGGTAGTCGCTTTTTATTAGGGTGATCTCTCACTTAAAATATCAAGTAGTTAGTGTTCTCCCAAATGTAGCACCGTCACAGCATCTATCCTTTCGGGGTGCGCCATGGATGCATGGGTACGAACGATTGGAGAAATGTAAGGCGGGTGAGGTCAGACCTCGCAGCAAGATCACTTGGTTGTCTTGACGTTCATGGCAGGATCGTCCTGAGCTCGGAACACATGCATCGAAAGATGAACAAGAGTCACATAGAGATGTGATCGGCAAGTTGGCCTACCAAATCAAAATCCTCGTCATGAGATGATGATTCTATGGCGTTGTATTGATATTTGGATCTTGAATCACTCATAATCAATTTTGAGAGATATTGATTTGAGTGGGAGCGCATTTTAGAATTAACTTGTTTAATTCTGAGTGCAATTAATTATGAACACTGTCTAAGTATAATTTGCTAATAGTTGTAGAATAATGGCTCGCGTTTCCACCTTCCCTATTAAAATTGAATAAGCTGTTAAATATCTGGTTAAAACTTTACGGTTGGTAACGTAATGCGAGGATTGTCCTCAAGAGTGCCGAGAAGGATTTTGTCCTATCGCATGCTTTCGGTGTCCTCCCGCTAATGCTATGGATGATGTGACTCTCGTCCTTCGATCCAAAAGCTAGAATTCCATTGTGGTCAAGTGCAATACGTTTGCTTCCATAAGACCCGAACTTCACAAGTTTGGGATAGTTATGTAATATTCATGGAACTGAAAATTGTTTTCAGATACAGACAAAGGCTAAAAGATATGAGATATCCAAAGCAATATCTGTTTGCAAAGTATTAGTACAGTGTTTACTGGGCATTTGACTGATAAGAGAGGGATCCAGAAGAACGCCTGTCATATGATGAAGGTGAATAAAACAAACAACTTAAAGAGAAAGGAAATGTCCAAAGGGTGTTAGTATGACTCACACGCCTAGGAAGTCCGGGGCTAACGCCACTCTTAAAGTTGGGTGCTTCTTCTGAGAGTAGGAGAAATATATTGAAAGTTAAACTGTTAAAAGTATAAGGGCAAAAAGAAAGAAGACTGGAATGTCCAGCTCATGTATAAAAGTCATGAAAGTTATTGATGTATGGAAGGCTGGTCAAAAATAAATAGTTCTTGGGATTGTGATTAAACAGTTAGTCCATAATTCTTGGGTATTATGATTAAAAGTTGATCACAGGAATACCCGCTCGATTGCATTCTGTTGCAACTCGATGCAAGAACCACTACGGCCTAAAAGACTTGCCAGTAATGAGTTTTAGATACGCGCTGGGAACATAGTAAAAGTTACTATACCTTCCATCGGTGTATCACCATCTGTATTTATTTTCATAATTCGTTTTAGAGTTTTATACACTCTAGCCCATTGCATAAAGTATGTTGCAAGAAGGTTGTTCATAAAAGAACAATTGTTGTTCAGTATTATGAATAACATAAAGGGCCATGCTTCCATCGGGGATGGGATGTATGTTACGAATATTGATGGTAATATGATACATCCATAACAATGACGCTAAATGTCGAAAGACTAAAAGAATACCACATATGTGTGGCACTGCATTTGGTCACATTGGAGAAACCCGCATGGAGAAATTCCATAATGATGGATTTTGAAGTCATTTGATTATGAATCATCTCACACTTGCAACTTTCGTCCGAAAAGTTAAGTGACTAAAATACCGTTCACAGGCCATGAGGAACGAACAACAAACTTATTGGTGATCATACATTTGATGTGTGTAGTCCGATAAATGTTGTTAGTAGTGGATTTATCTATCTTCAGAAAAGACTCAAGTAGATATATGGATATTTACTTGATGAGACGTAAGTCTGGATCTTTTGAAATCATTCGAAAGGTTTTCAAAAATGAAGTGAAAGTTATTGTGACAAGAAAATTATGTTTCTACAATTTGATTGCAGAAAGGAATTTTTGAGTTACAAGTTTAGCCAATGTCTGATGAGTTGTGAAAAGAGTTTTCATAACTTGCACCTCCCGGAACACCACTGCAAGTGGAATGTCCTTGAAGATGTAATCAAACCATTTATGACATGGTAAGATCAAAGATGACATAAATCAATTTGCCATTATCCCTTTTAATGTAATGCTTTAGAGACTACGGCTTTTACACTTAAAGGAGCGCCATCAGGTCTGTTGAAATGACGCCATGGTATGGTACGCCCAACCATGTTTTATCTTTTCTTAACATTTGGAATATGGGGATTGTGTAAACTGTTTACAAACCTATTCCAAATCAGACAAGTGCTACTTTGTAGGTTATCCCAAATTATTGGGAATTCCTCCACCACTATACCGAGGCAAAAGGTTTTGCCCCAAAGAACGGTATGCTTTTAAAGAGAATGGTTCTTGAAAAAAGGTGAGTGGGAGGACAGTGCAACTCGACGAGATAACAGTATCTTCGTCATCAGATCAAAGGAAAGGAACCTTGGAAGTGATTCCAGAGTTTCCTACTGCAACTGATACGGAAGCCTCTACATGAGATGTATGGACTTCGGTCAAACTTGCAACTGAGCCACGTAGGCAAAACTCGTGCAAACCTCTCAGGTGCGCAAACGAGATATTGTTGTTAGACAACAGCATACCTACGATAATCAAGGAAGCGATGATGGGCCCTGACTCCGGAATTGGCTAAATGCCAATACAAATCCGAGATAGTTTCCATATACGTAATTCAAGATTGTATCTTGATGGACCATTCGGAAGACTTAGAGTCTAACGAATATTAATGGAACTATAAACTGATACGGATAAAAATGTTTTATCCATAAAGCTCGACTTGTTGCTTATAACAATTTCAAGGAATTAACTACGGCGAGATTGTCTCTCCGTAGCGATGCTTAAAGTCGGTTCGGGTTAAACTAGCAATTAATACGTATTTCATTCATGAGATATGAAACATGGATGCCAAAAGGATTTCCATGAGATGGAAATACTGCCTTGGAGATACAGTCCAAGGTATTTTGTCAGTCCAGAGGATGCTAGTAAGTATGCAAACTTCAGAGTTCCTGCGATGGACAAAAGAGAGCATAATGGAGTTGGAATCTTCGTTTTTGATGAAATAATCAAAAGAGTTTGATTTCATCGATGGATAACGAAGATGCTTGTGGCTACAAGAAAGTAAGTGGGAGCATAATAATATTTCTAAAAACCTTGTGTGCCTAACACATTGTTAATTGGAAATAATATAAATTTCTTGACACAAATTAAGACTTCATTGAAAATAGTTTTTCAACGAAGTGCTTGGGCTAAGTTGTCTTGATATTAGGCATAATTATCTACGAGATATAATTGCCTAATAGGGCTAAGCCAAAATACATATTGACAAGGTGCTAAAACAGTTTAGCGTTAAAAACGACAAGGAGTGATTCTTGCCAAAGTCACATGGAAAGAGTTTTTGCAAGACTCAGTGTCCCAAAACACTGATGAGCAAATTACATAATGGAGATTCCACACACCTTCGTGTTGGGATTAATCATGTATTCCATGGTATGTAAAACAACCAGATATGTCCAATACTCCAAAGTTGTTGCGAGTATAGATACCAAAGTGATCAAAGAACTGATCGTGGGACAACAGTGAAAAATGTCATTGAGTACTAAAGTAGCACTGATGACATGTTTTCTCGCAAGAAGAGATTATGAAGAACTTGTTGTAAGTAATTACATCGATACGGTTTTCATCAATGCTCCATGCGATTTTCGATTTGAGTTAAAGTTTTTGTGTGTGTAATACACAATATGGTGGCACAGTAAGTTGGAATTGTTCATAACAGGTTACTGTGGCGAAATTCTATAACAAATGGCTATGTATGTTGCTGCTTTAGAAGCAACAAAGAAAATGTTGAATCATATAGTTCATTCATGAACTTAGTATGGTTCCAATATGGCTTTGGTCAATGGAACACTATTGAAGATAGTTGCTCCATAGCTCAGTCTGAGGAATCAAGGTTCGACCAGTGATTCGCATATATACAAAGCCAAGTCCACACAAAATATGAATTTTGTGAAAGCGTGAAAACGCGAGGATATGCAAAGATACACACGGAGTTGAAGTTGTCAGATCCGTTAGACATCAGGCTATACCACATGTGAAGCATATTTTACACCAGTATGCCGTAGGTGTAAAGTGCATTAGCATTGACTAGATTATTGACTCTAGTGCAAGTGGGAGTCTGTAGGAGATATGCCCTAGAGGCAATAATAAATGTTATTATTTATCCCCATGTTCCTAATTATGTTTATATTCCATGCTATAACTGCTATGGTTCTCGAGTCTGCAATAACCACGAGGCTCGGAGGAAGACTCATATGCACGTGTGGAATAATAAACGGATAAAAAATATATATTCCTAGTCTCGCCTCTAAGACTAGCTCAAGTGTTGCATGATGGTTCTGTTTTCCTGATCATGGGCATGACTATGCCGGCAATTTTGAGGGCACAATGTTAGAAGAACATTTGTGTTGAATCGACCCAGATTGATGTTATGCTATGAGATACATTCGTCACCAGTTAATGGATTATAACACAGAGAAAGTTGAGCGTTTGCATAATTCCTTAGACCATGAGAGTATCGAGTTCCTTCGTACTTGCTTCGTGAACTTTGGGGTTTGTTAAACGTCATCTGTAAAAGGGTGGCTATTACGGCGGCTTACGGGTTCACGGAAAAGTATGACAAGGAACTAGGTAGCTCAAGATTGGGATTTGCTCCTCCGTCGATGGAGAGATATTCTTCGGGCCCTCTCGGTGTTACGGTATCCACCATCGTCTGGCCAGACACAGTGTGATTTGATCACAGGGATGCCGGAACGCGGGAACGAGAAAAGAGAACAATACTAGTAACGAGGTAACTGGCATAGTGGACAAGTGTTGATCCACGGGGATGCCGATAAGTCTCACCTCGGGTATTTGTAACATATCACGAAGCAACAGGAATAGCACACGGCAACTGGAGGTTCACTCGAATATTTATTCGTGTGGGTATAGGGGTCAATATGGGTGTCCACGGCTCCGATGTTGATCATTGATCGGAAAGTGTTCCGGGTCATGTCTATACTTCACCGAACCTATAGGGTCACACGCTTAAGGGTCATCTATCTGCTGAATACTAGACAGGGAGTCTGAGAGAAAGTCACCGGAAAGGTTTCGGAGAATACAGAAAAGTTTCGGAATATATCATTAAGTCAAAATGGTTTCGGCACACGCCTGGAAATTCTTGGAGGGTGCCAGAATTGTTCTGGGAACTTCTGGGATTTTTCCAGAGAGAAAAAACCGGAAATGTTCCGGAGCTGCCGGAACCGCTTTGGTTGCTTTTCGCAGATGAAAATCACTAATCCGGAATTGTTTCGGAACGCGTCCAAAATCCTTTTAGTGGGTACTGGAATTTTTCTAAGACCTACAGAAAAGTTTCGGATTTTACGGTCGCAGATAAATGTCTTCATGAATAGTGGATACACTATTCATGATGATGCAGGCGATGATGCAGCTTGCATGATGATGCAGGCGATGATGCAGCTTGCATGATGATGCAGGCGATGATGCAGCTTGCATGATGATGCAGGCGATGATGCAGCTTGCATGATGATGCAGGCGATGATGCAGCTTGCATGATGATGCAGGCAATGATGCAGTTTGGAGGGCATTTTGGGTTTTTCCCCATAGCCTCTCACCCTATAAATAGGGGTGGAGAGGGGTCTCTCAAATCTGATCCAAGTTCTCACTTGAACTCTCAACAAGTGCCATTGCATGATCTGGCTTTCTTCTCTCCCTCCCACGAAATAGTTTCGTAGAGCCGAAAGGCTGTCTGGGTTCCGGTAGGAACTAGTTCTGGACGGCGAAGCCCTGCCGGATAGATGACACCGTATGTGTGCAACCCCGTAGAGAGGTCGTAGTTTCGATCTTTTGCCCGAGGGGCTGTTCGAGGGTCCTCCCGAAGGGCTGTCCAAATTATCGTTCGAGTTTCAAGGGTCCTCCCGAAGGGCTGTCCGAGTTACCGATCGAGTTTCGAGGGGCCTCCCGAAGGGCTGTCCGTGACATCGTCCGAGGGACTGTCCGACCGCCTCTCGGAGCGCTGTCCGAGGAGCAGACGAGGGAGGACATCCTCGCGGTTGGGAGGTTGTAAATCCTAGCTGCGGGGGTCTGCACCAACGATCTACATCGACTCTACTTCCGCTGCGCTACGAGTCGGTAACGATCAGATCAAAACCTTGTATGCAGTCTCCATAGTGGTCCTGGGCTGTTCGTAGTGCGGAAATTTTTTGTTTTCTGCCGCGTTCCCCTACAGTGGCATCAGAGCCGTGCTATGCGTAGATGCATGTTGCGATCTAGAATACATAGAGATGTATGGGTATTGCATAATATAATTTTAGAGTAGATCAGATCTATTGCTGAAAATTATTTATGCGGGTGGCAGATGAAATCTGTTACCCGATGTTCTTGTTGCTTCCCTGGAATTTGTGTATTTCTGATCTCAATAACAGTATGGTGGAGTTTCAAAGTTCTGGCAATCTGCGATCCTGATTGATCAAAGAAGTGCTAACAGTTCGTTGAATTCCACCATAGTTAGAGAAAGAAGAAATTCTGCAGACTAAAGGGCAATGCAGATATGATCTGCACGGGGATCACGCGTATGACGAAGTTCAGTATGGGGCTCGAGATTTTATTATCTCGTGTTTCATACACCCCGCAAAGTTAATCTAGCGACTTGAATAATCATGCTTGATGATAAACGTTGGTAGCTGCGGTTTAAGTCAAAACCTTAGAAGCCACGTAAAATAAAATTTTGCATAAACCGATTAGAGGCATCTAACTTGGTTTTGCAGGATGTGCATGTGATGTGGTATAGCAAAGCTCATATTAATTTGATTATGTATGAGATGACTATATAATGTAAATTTATTAACATGACCTGCGTGTCATGATTTGGCATGATGGCTGGAGCCATATGATTGTCACTTTAATGACCTGCGAGTCAACCTTATGTAATGCACTTATTTTATTAGCTATAGAGATAGCAATATTATTTGGTGCATCGACAAGGTGGTGGCAAACTTCGCGAAGGTGAACTCCGACGCAAATGCCAAAGACGAAGAAATACTTGACTTCTCCGTCAGAAGGGGCTATACCATATCATGCAATTATAAATTACCTGAGATGTTTATCCCTTAAGTTGCACCCTTCTTGATTGCGCGGTAGTCGCTTTTTATTAGGGTGATCTCTCACTTAAAATATCAAGTAGTTAGTGTTCTCCCAAATGTAGCACCGTCACAGCATCTATCCTTTCGGGGTGCGCCATGGATGCATGGGTACGAACGATTGGAGAAATGTAAGGCGGGTGAGGTCAGACCTCGCAGCAAGATCACTTGGTTGTCTTGACGTTCATGGCAGGATCGTCCTGAGCTCGGAACACATGCATCGAAAGATGAACAAGAGTCACATAGAGATGTGATCGGCAAGTTGGCCTACCAAATCAAAATCCTCGTCATGAGATGATGATTCTATGGCGTTGTATTGATATTTGGATCTTGAATCACTCATAATCAATTTTGAGAGATATTGATTTGAGTGGGAGCGCATTTTAGAATTAACTTGTTTAATTCTGAGTGCAATTAATTATGAACACTGTCTAAGTATAATTTGCTAATAGTTGTAGAATAATGGCTCGCGTTTCCACCTTCCCTATTAAAATTGAATAAGCTGTTAAATATCTGGTTAAAACTTTACGGTTGGTAACGTAATGCGAGGATTGTCCTCAAGAGTGCCGAGAAGGATTTTGTCCTATCGCATGCTTTCGGTGTCCTCCCGCTAATGCTATGGATGATGTGACTCTCGTCCTTCGATCCAAAAGCTAGAATTCCATTGTGGTCAAGTGCAATACGTTTGCTTCCATAAGACCCGAACTTCACAAGTTTGGGATAGTTATGTAATATTCATGGAACTGAAAATTGTTTTCAGATACAGACAAAGGCTAAAAGATATGAGATATCCAAAGCAATATCTGTTTGCAAAGTATTAGTACAGTGTTTACTGGGCATTTGACTGATAAGAGAGGGATCCAGAAGAACGCCTGTCATATGATGAAGGTGAATAAAACAAACAACTTAAAGAGAAAGGAAATGTCCAAAGGGTGTTAGTATGACTCACACGCCTAGGAAGTCCGGGGCTAACGCCACTCTTAAAGTTGGGTGCTTCTTCTGAGAGTAGGAGAAATATATTGAAAGTTAAACTGTTAAAAGTATAAGGGCAAAAAGAAAGAAGACTGGAATGTCCAGCTCATGTATAAAAGTCATGAAAGTTATTGATGTATGGAAGGCTGGTCAAAAATAAATAGTTCTTGGGATTGTGATTAAACAGTTAGTCCATAATTCTTGGGTATTATGATTAAAAGTTGATCACAGGAATACCCGCTCGATTGCATTCTGTTGCAACTCGATGCAAGAACCACTACGGCCTAAAAGACTTGCCAGTAATGAGTTTTAGATACGCGCTGGGAACATAGTAAAAGTTACTATACCTTCCATCGGTGTATCACCATCTGTATTTATTTTCATAATTCGTTTTAGAGTTTTATACACTCTAGCCCATTGCATAAAGTATGTTGCAAGAAGGTTGTTCATAAAAGAACAATTGTTGTTCAGTATTATGAATAACATAAAGGGCCATGCTTCCATCGGGGATGGGATGTATGTTACGAATATTGATGGTAATATGATACATCCATAACAATGACGCTAAATGTCGAAAGACTAAAAGAATACCACATATGTGTGGCACTGCATTTGGTCACATTGGAGAAACCCGCATGGAGAAATTCCATAATGATGGATTTTGAAGTCATTTGATTATGAATCATCTCACACTTGCAACTTTCGTCCGAAAAGTTAAGTGACTAAAATACCGTTCACAGGCCATGAGGAACGAACAACAAACTTATTGGTGATCATACATTTGATGTGTGTAGTCCGATAAATGTTGTTAGTAGTGGATTTATCTATCTTCAGAAAAGACTCAAGTAGATATATGGATATTTACTTGATGAGACGTAAGTCTGGATCTTTTGAAATCATTCGAAAGGTTTTCAAAAATGAAGTGAAAGTTATTGTGACAAGAAAATTATGTTTCTACAATTTGATTGCAGAAAGGAATTTTTGAGTTACAAGTTTAGCCAATGTCTGATGAGTTGTGAAAAGAGTTTTCATAACTTGCACCTCCCGGAACACCACTGCAAGTGGAATGTCCTTGAAGATGTAATCAAACCATTTATGACATGGTAAGATCAAAGATGACATAAATCAATTTGCCATTATCCCTTTTAATGTAATGCTTTAGAGACTACGGCTTTTACACTTAAAGGAGCGCCATCAGGTCTGTTGAAATGACGCCATGGTATGGTACGCCCAACCATGTTTTATCTTTTCTTAACATTTGGAATATGGGGATTGTGTAAACTGTTTACAAACCTATTCGAAATCAGACAAGTGCTACTTTGTAGGTTATCCCAAATTATTGGGAATTCCTCCACCACTATACCGAGGCAAAAGGTTTTGCCCCAAAGAACGGTATGCTTTTAAAGAGAATGGTTCTTGAAAAAAGGTGAGTGGGAGGACAGTGCAACTCGACGAGATAACAGTATCTTCGTCATCAGATCAAAGGAAAGGAACCTTGGAAGTGATTCCAGAGTTTCCTACTGCAACTGATACGGAAGCCTCTACATGAGATGTATGGACTTCGGTCAAACTTGCAACTGAGCCACGTAGGCAAAACTCGTGCAAACCTCTCAGGTGCGCAAACGAGATATTGTTGTTAGACAACAGCATACCTACGATAATCAAGGAAGCGATGATGGGCCCTGACTCCGGAATTGGCTAAATGCCAATACAAATCCGAGATAGTTTCCATATACGTAATTCAAGATTGTATCTTGATGGACCATTCGGAAGACTTAGAGTCTAACGAATATTAATGGAACTATAAACTGATACGGATAAAAATGTTTTATCCATAAAGCTCGACTTGTTGCTTATAACAATTTCAAGGAATTAACTACGGCGAGATTGTCTCTCCGTAGCGATGCTTAAAGTCGGTTCGGGTTAAACTAGCAATTAATACGTATTTCATTCATGAGATATGAAACATGGATGCCAAAAGGATTTCCATGAGATGGAAATACTGCCTTGGAGATACAGTCCAAGGTATTTTGTCAGTCCAGAGGATGCTAGTAAGTATGCAAACTTCAGAGTTCCTGCGATGGACAAAAGAGAGCATAATGGAGTTGGAATCTTCGTTTTTGATGAAATAATCAAAAGAGTTTGATTTCATCGATGGATAACGAAGATGCTTGTGGCTACAAGAAAGTAAGTGGGAGCATAATAATATTTCTAAAAACCTTGTGTGCCTAACACATTGTTAATTGGAAATAATATAAATTTCTTGACACAAATTAAGACTTCATTGAAAATAGTTTTTCAACGAAGTGCTTGGGCTAAGTTGTCTTGATATTAGGCATAATTATCTACGAGATATAATTGCCTAATAGGGCTAAGCCAAAATACATATTGACAAGGTGCTAAAACAGTTTAGCGTTAAAAACGACAAGGAGTGATTCTTGCCAAAGTCACATGGAAAGAGTTTTTGCAAGACTCAGTGTCCCAAAACACTGATGAGCAAATTACATAATGGAGATTCCACACACCTTCGTGTTGGGATTAATCATGTATTCCATGGTATGTAAAACAACCAGATATGTCCAATACTCCAAAGTTGTTGCGAGTATAGATACCAAAGTGATCAAAGAACTGATCGTGGGACAACAGTGAAAAATGTCATTGAGTACTAAAGTAGCACTGATGACATGTTTTCTCGCAAGAAGAGATTATGAAGAACTTGTTGTAAGTAATTACATCGATACGGTTTTCATCAATGCTCCATGCGATTTTCGATTTGAGTTAAAGTTTTTGTGTGTGTAATACACAATATGGTGGCACAGTAAGTTGGAATTGTTCATAACAGGTTACTGTGGCGAAATTCTATAACAAATGGCTATGTATGTTGCTGCTTTAGAAGCAACAAAGAAAATGTTGAATCATATAGTTCATTCATGAACTTAGTATGGTTCCAATATGGCTTTGGTCAATGGAACACTATTGAAGATAGTTGCTCCATAGCTCAGTCTGAGGAATCAAGGTTCGACCAGTGATTCGCATATATACAAAGCCAAGTCCACACAAAATATGAATTTTGTGAAAGCGTGAAAACGCGAGGATATGCAAAGATACACACGGAGTTGAAGTTGTCAGATCCGTTAGACATCAGGCTATACCACATGTGAAGCATATTTTACACCAGTATGCCGTAGGTGTAAAGTGCATTAGCATTGACTAGATTATTGACTCTAGTGCAAGTGGGAGTCTGTAGGAGATATGCCCTAGAGGCAATAATAAATGTTATTATTTATCCCCATGTTCCTAATTATGTTTATATTCCATGCTATAACTGCTATGGTTCTCGAGTCTGCAATAACCACGAGGCTCGGAGGAAGACTCATATGCACGTGTGGAATAATAAACGGATAAAAAATATATATTCCTAGTCTCGCCTCTAAGACTAGCTCAAGTGTTGCATGATGGTTCTGTTTTCCTGATCATGGGCATGACTATGCCGGCAATTTTGAGGGCACAATGTTAGAAGAACATTTGTGTTGAATCGACCCAGATTGATGTTATGCTATGAGATACATTCGTCACCAGTTAATGGATTATAACACAGAGAAAGTTGAGCGTTTGCATAATTCCTTAGACCATGAGAGTATCGAGTTCCTTCGTACTTGCTTCGTGAACTTTGGGGTTTGTTAAACGTCATCTGTAAAAGGGTGGCTATTACGGCGGCTTACGGGTTCACGGAAAAGTATGACAAGGAACTAGGTAGCTCAAGATTGGGATTTGCTCCTCCGTCGATGGAGAGATATTCTTCGGGCCCTCTCGGTGTTACGGTATCCACCATCGTCTGGCCAGACACAGTGTGATTTGATCACAGGGATGCCGGAACGCGGGAACGAGAAAAGAGAACAATACTAGTAACGAGGTAACTGGCATAGTGGACAAGTGTTGATCCACGGGGATGCCGATAAGTCTCACCTCGGGTATTTGTAACATATCACGAAGCAACAGGAATAGCACACGGCAACTGGAGGTTCACTCGAATATTTATTCGTGTGGGTATAGGGGTCAATATGGGTGTCCACGGCTCCGATGTTGATCATTGATCGGAAAGTGTTCCGGGTCATGTCTATACTTCACCGAACCTATAGGGTCACACGCTTAAGGGTCATCTATCTGCTGAATACTAGACAGGGAGTCTGAGAGAAAGTCACCGGAAAGGTTTCGGAGAATACAGAAAAGTTTCGGAATATATCATTAAGTCAAAATGGTTTCGGCACACGCCTGGAAATTCTTGGAGGGTGCCAGAATTGTTCTGGGAACTTCTGGGATTTTTCCAGAGAGAAAAAACCGGAAATGTTCCGGAGCTGCCGGAACCGCTTTGGTTGCTTTTCGCAGATGAAAATCACTAATCCGGAATTGTTTCGGAACGCGTCCAAAATCCTTTTAGTGGGTACTGGAATTTTTCTAAGACCTACAGAAAAGTTTCGGATTTTACGGTCGCAGATAAATGTCTTCATGAATAGTGGATACACTATTCATGATGATGCAGGCGATGATGCAGCTTGCATGATGATGCAGGCGATGATGCAGCTTGCATGATGATGCAGGCGATGATGCAGCTTGCATGATGATGCAGGCGATGATGCAGCTTGCATGATGATGCAGGCGATGATGCAGCTTGCATGATGATGCAGGCAATGATGCAGTTTGGAGGGCATTTTGGGTTTTTCCCCATAGCCTCTCACCCTATAAATAGGGGTGGAGAGGGGTCTCTCAAATCTGATCCAAGTTCTCACTTGAACTCTCAACAAGTGCCATTGCATGATCTGGCTTTCTTCTCTCCCTCCCACGAAATAGTTTCGTAGAGCCGAAAGGCTGTCTGGGTTCCGGTAGGAACTAGTTCTGGACGGCGAAGCCCTGCCGGATAGATGACACCGTATGTGTGCAACCCCGTAGAGAGGTCGTAGTTTCGATCTTTTGCCCGAGGGGCTGTTCGAGGGTCCTCCCGAAGGGCTGTCCAAATTATCGTTCGAGTTTCAAGGGTCCTCCCGAAGGGCTGTCCGAGTTACCGATCGAGTTTCGAGGGGCCTCCCGAAGGGCTGTCCGTGACATCGTCCGAGGGACTGTCCGACCGCCTCTCGGAGCGCTGTCCGAGGAGCAGACGAGGGAGGACATCCTCGCGGTTGGGAGGTTGTAAATCCTAGCTGCGGGGGTCTGCACCAACGATCTACATCGACTCTACTTCCGCTGCGCTACGAGTCGGTAACGATCAGATCAAAACCTTGTATGCAGTCTCCATAGTGGTCCTGGGCTGTTCGTAGTGCGGAAATTTTTTGTTTTCTGCCGCGTTCCCCTACAGTCTCGACCATGTCTGCTGTTTCCCGGACCGTAGGGTGTTACACTTAAGGGTACTCGACGCAGTAAGGATTGATTCGGGATCACCGGAGAAATTGGAGAGAACACCGGAATTGTTCCGATGAAGGCCGGAAGTTGTTCCGGGTATTTTGAAAGGTTCAAAATATATTTAATAATGTTTAATATATGTTTTATTATTTAATTATCTGAATTAAATATTAAAATGTATTTAAATATAATTAAAAATGGAAGAAAAGGCATATGGGCCTCATAGGGCCCATTAGGGGGAGAGGGAGTCCTCCCCCATGGGCCATGGCGCCATGAGGGGGGCCCACCCCCCTAGGGCTGCGCCTAAACCCCCTCCCTTGGGATTAGTCCCACCCCGGAAGTGGAGGGAGGGTGGCACCCCTCCTTGGCCTATATAAGGATGGGTAGGGTGCCCCTTTTTCTTCATACAAATTGATTTGAGACAAGTTTCTCTCATCTCTCTCTCCCTCCTTTCTCCTTCCTCGAGTGGACTCCCCTTGTTTGGAGTCTACACTTGGTTGGGTATTTCTCCACTATACGCACGCTGTCGTGCTGCTGGAATCGGGATCCGAATCCATCTTCTTTCCGCTGCTCTACTGGTTCGGAGCCCGGAGGGACGTCGGGTATACTGTATGTGTATAATCCCGCGAGGCACTACACTTGTGGTGCTACTTCATCGTCGTGGCCATATCGCGAGGTCTTCATCGACAACATTCCGACGGGGACGTAATCCCGTCATCGGTCTACAAGGATCGGGTGGCTACAGGAGTCATCGTGGATCTGCGCGACATCGGGGATTGCCGATACGACTACACCAACCACGTTCATGCGGGAACGTTTCCCGCTTAACGGACTACATACTGGTATGTGATCTATTTCTTTCCGTTACTTGCATCACCATAGCATAGGTCTTGGGTATGGGTCTCGTAGGTTATGAAAAATTTGTGTTTTCTGCCCCGAACCCCAACAGTGGTATCATGAGCAAGGCTATGCGTAGATGTATTGTACGGATAGAACACATCTAGTATGTGGGCATCAATTCTCCAATTGTTACCCTCTCACGTGTACTCATTTAGCGTTGCGGCAATGTTTGATGAAGCGGCCCCGACCGACCTTACGCGTTTACGCGAGACTGGTTCCACGCTTGACATATGGCTTGTACCATATAAAGTGGCTGGGGGTGTCTGTCTCTCTGCATTAGCGATGCGAAGATGTTTGCAACGGAGGGCACCGACAGGGGTGTAATAGAGACAATTGTGGATTGGTGTTGTGGCTTGTTTTCGTAGGATAGAAACGGTTCTTTTCTCGAAACCCCTAGCAGCCACGCAAAACTTGCAAAAGATAAAGTAGAAAGGCGTTTCCAACTTTAATTTGCATGTCGGGGGGAATCATAGCATGTATGATTTATACTGTTGCATCCTGTTTTGCTAATATGTTAGATATACGACGGTAGCATAATAGGATGATCCCTTACTAATCCAACAAAGTGTCCTTCCTTAGTGAAGCACCATCTGGAAAGTTCTTCATTATGGAGGCATCACGTGTCACACGGGTGTCAAACATTTTTACGTTCACAAGAGATGGGTGGAGCAAGCCTAGCATGTCCAGAAACATGGCCTTGCATACGCGGCATATACTCACTAAGGTTATTGTGGCGAGCCTGGCATGTGCAGACATGGCCTCAGGACACAAGAGACCGAAAGGTCGAGCATGAGTCACATGGATGATGTGATTGGCATGATGGCCTACCTTGAACAACATACTGATGGTCGTGTCACACGGGGGAGGTATGTTCTTCAAGGATCGTGTAATCACTGAGAACAAACTATGAGGGATGTTTGTCTGAGTGAGAGTTCCAGAATTTTTTTTGAAACATGAACTCCATATTATGAACTTAAGCTTCATGTCTTAGCAAATATCAGTGTAGATAACGTCATACCAATGTTTAGAACTATGGCTCTTTTAGTATGATAGGACTTAAGGTAAATGGGTCTTACTTCATTGATGTGTACCAACACCATTAGAGACATACTCATTAGTAATGACTTGCTAAACATAATACGAAGAACTGCTAGGAGATACACCTGACAACTCTGTAATCAAGGAAGAAGATGATGAGTATCGCACTCACCATCACTTGTGAATGACTATCCAATACACCATAATTCATTCTATGGAATCTGAATTGTGAATGCATGTTAACCAACACGTATGACGTGCTAGGTGAACTTGAAAGCACTTGGTCACAAATCAGAGTAATGGAATATGAGTATATGGTCGGGGTTTCTTTCAGCTATGGTGGAAGGAACAACCTGCTGAGAAAGTCACTTGGAAAATGTATAAGATACATGGAACACCTTGTGTATAACTTGGACTACTGAATGACTCGTTACTTTGCGATAACTGGGAGTTGCATCCGCTTCCTCCCAGCTACAAAGACCGTGTCTGGACTATGTCATGAAGGAGAACTGTTCACCTATCATGAGATCATGGTCAAAGTTGAGAACTTTAAGAGTAGAACCAATGCAGGAATAGTCATTGACGGAGAAAGTATATTTGATATACAAGTTATAAATGTCTTTCCCCACGAAACACTAATTGCGGTTGATTAAGTATTCGATGCTTGAACTTTCTGCTTAAGAGTGGCTTGGAAGGGATGAGGTGACAATGTGTGCTGACGGCAATCAAGATAGTTGATGGTCGACAACACTCTCCCTCTACATCTATCAATTGATTAATATATGAATAAATTTTATGATCGTTTGAATGAGGACTTTATTAGTGTGTCTTGCATCTCGCGAAGACAATTATTCATATTAGTGAGAAACAAGTCAGTTGTTCTCCTTTTATGAATGATATCTCTTATGGTCATATTACGATTATGAATGAGTTATTCTTATATTGATGATAGTTGTTTGATCATTTATAAGAAATATTGTAATGCCAAGAAATATCCAGGCTTAATAATGACACTACAGTTTAAGTCATGAATGGTATGATGATGTCTTAAGATACTTGATCTCTTGACACATACAAACCATGCCTTTTAGGTGAGATGACTAAAACCTCGCATTCTGGTAAACGGAATGTGTACTGATTGTTGAGTATCATACATTGTGATGTATTGTATATCAGCATGTAGTGAATTTCATTATTTTGTGAACTTCGTATGTGGACTTAGATGAATATTTGTATTCACTAATGAAACATGAGTCTGAAATAATTTGGTATGATCAAAAGGGATTTCAGAGTAAAGATGGATATTAAATTAACAAGAAAGACAAGTCTCTACGATTTGATCAAAGTGACAAATGTTTTGAGTTAGTCTTGGGCATAAAGACTTGTGTGAAAGTTGTTCCACAAATTGCAATGTCTTGAGACACTTCAATATGATTGACGTGCCTGAACATTGTGATCATATTCTATCGAAAAGTGTATGGTCTAAGTTATCTCTTACCAAGTTACGTTATTATTGTTTAGAGTTATTAATTTAATATGCAAACACTCACTTCAGCATAGGCTAGGGAGATGGATGGTTGGGCGCTGCTTGGATGAGAATGAACATGTAATAGATTCTAACACGGGCAAGGCTCACAGAAAAGAAAGGATCATCTAGGCAAATATCAAACATCAGGCGTGTATCCCAGGGTAGTTGTACGTGCTTGGAATAAGAACTTTGCACAACATCTTTTGTCCTACCCTCCCGCTACAAACGGGGCCAAAAGGAACTTAGGGAGATTAAGGTACTCCTGTCAAAGAGCACCGGAACAAAGCATTAACACTTCATGGATACACGGAATCCTCAAATTATAGTCCATCCCCTTTGGTGTCCCAAGCTATCACCATTGGGATCGCCGGTTCCGGACTATAATAGGTGCATACAACTCATAGATAGGATCAAGAACACCACAAACTCAAGAAACAAAAGGGTGATCAGATCGGAAATCATGGCACTCGGGCCCAAAGTGACAAGCATTAAGAGCAACAAGTTGTAACAGAGATGATAAACACCAAGTAGATGGTAGGCAACATGCCCCCAACAATCTGATGGAACTATTACATGATCTAACTCATCCAATCCCTACCATCCCTTTGCCTACAGCAGGGAATTACTCACACATGAGAGAGGAAGTCGTGGAGGGGTGATGGAGAGGCGATGATGATGACGATGGCGATGATTTCCCCTCACCGGAGGCCAAAGAAGCCTCCAGATTAGCTCTCCCGGAGAAGAACAGAGGGTTGCGGCGGCTCCGCGACGTAGATTGGAAAAGCGACTTCTTTTCTGGGGTTTCTGCGTCGGGAGAATAAATAGGGCCAAAGTAGGGCACCGGGGGACGTGGGACCAGGCCAAGAGGGCAGGTGGCGCGGCCAGGGGCTGGGCCGCGCCAGGCACCCTCCTGGCTGCCCTCTGGCTGCTCTGTGGCCCCCTTTGGACTGGCGGAAGCTTCCGGAACGCTGATTTTTTATATATATTTTTGGGATTTTTCCAGCGTACCTAAATATCCAGAAACCTGCACAAAAGAAAACAACACTGGTAGCTCTGCTGAAAACAGCGCCAGTCCGGGTTAGTTTCGTTCAAATCATGCAAGAATGAAGCCAAAACAATAGCAAAAGTGTTTGGAAAAGTAGATACGTTTGAGACGTATCAACTCCCCCAAGCTTAGCTATTGCTTGTCCTCAAGCAATTCAGTTCAACGAACTGGACGCGACAAAGAAAAATTTGACAAACTCTTTTACTTCATTAGATGTATATAAGCATATACTATGAAAGAGTTTAGCAAGTTTTGACACCATGCTACAAGGACAATGCATGAAGCAATCCTTCTTTCATGTAATCAGTCACAAACAAACAAAAAGTAAATAATATGCTGCTGAGAATCAATTTAAGATCACAATGCACATAGCATGAACATATCAGAGTGGTATCTCGCTAGCCTCCATAAGTGAAGCAAAACATAAATGCAGAAACTCCTCCGGAGTTTTAAAGGAGACTAGAACTCAGAACTCAAAGTAAGAAACATCACAAGCATGCAGAAGACAATGTGATACTTTGGGACAATGCATGTTACACTAAGAATGACAATTATGCTCTCATAGTTGGTGCTTTGGAGAAAGGAAGGTGGAGACTCTCGAACCGTGGCTTTTGATGGCAAGGTTGAAAACCCGTGAAAGGAAGCAAAGACTAAACATGTACCAGAGCTCTTGGTTTTGAAAACAGAGATAGAACTCTTTTGATAAGTGCAACTTTCCAGTCAACGGTGAATGGTAAAGGTCTCTCAATATCTCCCATGCCAACCATATTAATGCCTTTTGCTTACACATGTTACCTTATCCATAAATCCTTGGATGGTCTACGGAACCTTTTATTTTGCCTCAAGTATGGAAGGAGGGTATCGTTCCATCTATCAAAAGCAGCATTTAGTCCATTACATTCCATCATCAAGTATGGGGGAGGTGTAACTCTTATTTTTTTTAATTGAATAGTTAAAACTTCCGTCAAAATATTTTTGGCATGGTAGATACTGATTTTCCCTTACCGCACCATGAACTTGTATAGTTGCAAAAGGGAAGCTTTTGAATAAATTTCTAGATGGTACATGAAAGTCTAAGTTAGGAGTGGCCGGTAAATACCACATATAGGTAGGTATGGTGGACTCAAATGGAACAACTGGGTTTAGAAAGGTGATTGTGGAAGCACAAGCAGAATTCCTCTTGGTGCTGGAGGAAGGCTAGCAAAATATGGGGAAGTGACCAACCAGATAGCATAACGGTCATAATCATGCAGAGCGACAAAGCAACATTGAATCGGGCATGAAAGTGATATAGCTCACTCTGAAGTAAAAAGATCATCAAGGCAGAACAAAATTTTTAGTCTTAACATGCCTGAACATGTGCCAAGTCAACCCAAGAATTCCCCGGAGGGAAATACCACTTCAATATGCCACACCATGAACAATGCAATGCATGTCAATCATTTCAAGCAACACATTATAAACTCTAGCTATTTGAGACTAACCACAAAGAAAGCATGAACCACTAGGAAAGCATTGTAAACATAGCACTATGTTGCTACAAGCTGGTCTCTAATCATAAGTACAGGCATATGTACAAAAGTAGAAACAAATTGAGTTCATACCGGCTTTCCTTGTTGCATCCGTTTCGTTGATCTTTGTCATTACTGCCTTGTCACTTGCACGATCGAACGTAGGAAATTATAATCATCACGGACTCGAGCTGAACTCTGAAACAAAGCAAACTAAAGAGCAAAGGAAACATATTTTTGGTTTTTTTAAAGGTTTAACGAAAGCAAAAGAAAGGAGAAATATTTTTGGGTTTTTGCAGACTAAAAGAGCAAAGAAGAACAGGCAAAAACTTCAAAAAGATAAAAGCGAACCAACGGTAGATACAATGAAAGGGTTGGAGAGCACTTACTCCCCCAAGCTTAGGCTTTTGGCCTAAGTTGGGCTCGTCTACTGCGGTCCCGAGGAGCCTCCTGCTCCAGGGTAGTACTGATATGTCCATGGGTCGTATTCGTCCTCCGGTGCATACACCGAAGCCCTGGGCTCCTCCCATGTGGAAGAAGAAGGTCCCGCCCCCCATCCAGAGGAAGACCCTTCACCCCAGGGGGTGACGGTCTCCTCCTGAACTGGTGGATATACCACGTGCTCCTCCTGAACGGGAGGATACACGACGCGCTCCTCCTCGTCTGGCTCGACCCCCTTCGTGGGGTCGTGAAACAGGTATCTCCCCGTGATCTCATCAAACTCGGCCACTGAAAAACAAAATCCGTTCCTGCGAGAAAAATCAAAAACAAGTGGTGCAGGTAGACGGACAGTGCATGCCACACCGTCTTTAAACCGCAAAATATAATCAAGTGTATAGCGGTCAGAGGTCTTAGTAACAAAGAAATGCCTCTTCATGGCAGCCAAGTCAAGGCTAACAAAAGGAAAGATTGCATCATCTGGGCGCGGTTCTCCTTGGATAAACTGCAAAAGAAGTGTGGCATAAACGCCACCAAAGAGGTCCCCCTTGTTACTATTAGTAGCAAGGCGTTTCGCAATAAGCAAACCCACATGATACTCATGCTTCCCTGAGAGGGCATTCGCCATGATAGCAGTATCAGGCGTAGAAGTGCTGCTCGTGTTGTCTCGAGCAAACACTCCTCTAGCAATATAATAGGCGAAATACCTGAGGTGAGGGAACATAATGTTGGAAATCTTCTGACGGTTGGATGGCCTCACTTCAGTGTTACAAAACGAGTCGAGGAGGGTGTTGAGTGCAACAGTTTGGACATTTTTCCTCTTCTTCTTCTCGACCAAGCCTGGAAAACCTAAAGCTTCACAAAATATACTCATAGGCATGGTCAATAATCTTTCATAAAGTCGAAACACCACAGTATCATTGTCAGAATAAAACCTGAAACTGTTAACAAAAATAGCGGTGAGTGTCTCGTACTGTGGTACACGGCTCGTAACAAGCCGTGTCAAACCTGCATTGGCACACTGAGCATAGAACTCTTCTTGTATGCCGGCATCCTCCATGAAATCTTCGCATGGAAATGCCATGGCTTTCGCGGGTGACGCGTCCAACATCTCTATGGGTACGATATCTTCATTGTAGCTCACCCTCGTGGTCGAAGGTGAGGCTGAGGAACGCGTAACACGGCTAGAGTGCTCGGGTTTCTTCTTCCCAAGCCACTTTCCTAGCCTCTCCATTTCTGAAATTTTTAACAATTCACAAAAACGAAGATTTAAGCAAAACTAGTTTGGGAAAAACATTCTACTTACTTTACCAAGGCTCAAACTAGCAACAATACTTGAAAAATAAATTTCTACACAAACATTTCAGCTCAACTAAACAGCACCAAGAACCACTAAATACTCGCTAATGAAGCCACCAACTAGAAAACTAATTGGAGGGGTGAGGGAGTCACATACCAGAGAGTATTTCTTCCAAATTTCAGCTCAAATGAGTGGTTGTAGAAGGAGATCGAGGTTCCGTGCTCAAGAACAACAAGAATAGCAGAACCAAAGCAAGAACACGAGTTTTTGGGAGGAAGGAGAGAGAGGGAAGAGAGGCCACCAGGGGGTGCCTGTGTGCCCTAGGAGGGTGGGTGGCGCGGCCAGGAGCTGGGCCGCGCCACCTGGCCTCCTGGGCCAGGGGTGGACCCCCCTGGTCATCCATAGGTGCCTCCTGATGGCTTTTTACCTGGAAATTTTGATTTTGATTTTTCTGGAATTTTCTGGGCAACTTCACTGTAGAGAATTTTTCAAAGTTCAAAAAGCTGCAAAACTTTCGTGAACTTGAGACAAAAGTTAGAACAAGTGAAGCTTTAAACAAAGGAACTTAGGTACAACAAGGAGAATAAAAGCTAAAGGAAAGGAAAACATAACAAGCTCAACTTTTTACCTATATAAAACATGCTAGTTAGCAAGGTTGATCAAGTCTTACCAACAAACCTGTGGTATATAGCGCAGAAAGTCTCGCCTCTTATGAAGTGATCATTGCACTCTCACTTTAATGGACATTGTCCCCACCATAATTGTATTGTATTTATGGTATACATGTAGTGGACAATCCGATTCTCCAATCTTCACGGTCTCGATATTCTCAATGGAGTTAAGGCCATGCCTTTTGTCGGTCTTCTTCGGAAAATACACCGTGTGTTCTTTGTCATTCACGTTGAAGGTAACCTTCCCTTTATTGCAATCAATAATAGCACCTGCGGTGTTAAGAAAAGGTCTACCAAGGATAATGGACATGCTCCCATCCTCGGGCATGTCAAGCACAACAAAATTAGTAAGTATTAAGCAATTGGCAACTTCAACAGGAACATCCTCACAAATACCGATCGGGACGGCCGTGGACTTGTCGGCCATCTGTAGAGAGATATCTGTAGGAATTAATTTCTCTAAAAAAAGTCTTTTGTAGAGAGAAAAGGGCATAACACTCACTCCTTCACCAGGATCACATAAAGCAGTTCTAACATAGTTATTTTTTATGGAGCAAGGAATGGTGGGTATACCTGGGTCACCGAGCTTCTCAGGAATCTTGCCACTGAAAGAGTAGTTAGCAAGAATAGTAGATATTGCCTCATTAGGGACTTTTCTTTTATTATTAACAATATCTTTCATATATTTAGAGTAAGGAGGTAACTTAATAGCATCAGTCAAAGGGATTTGAAGAAAAAGAGGTTTCATCCACTCACAAAACTTGTTATAGTGCTCTTCTTCTTTGGTTTTGACGGACTTGCTTGGGAAAGGCATGGGTTTCTGTACCCATGGTTCTCGTTCCTTCCCATGTCTCCTTGCAATAAAGTCTTCTCTAGTATACTTCTTGCGCTTATCGGGTGATTCTTCTTCACGAACCTTGGGTGGATCATTATTTTCAGCATCTTTTTCAGGTTCAGCACCGTCTTCAGTCTCAACATCGGAGGTAGATATGTTGTTTGGATCAACAACTCGTTCTTCTTCTTCTATAGGATCATTGGAATTGTCAGCTTCCTTGTGTTTCTTCTTCTTCTTCTTCTTCTTTGGAGAGCTAACAGTTTCTTCTTCCTGCACTTGAGAATCTTGCTCGATCCTCTTTGGATGCCCTTCTGGATAGAGAGGGTCCTGGGTGTGTGTTCCACCCCAGGTCTTTATACCATAAACTTGTAAATTGTCCTGTTTGGCATTATTAGCAAGCAAATCTTTTTTCACATTAAAAATTTGTTCAAGCTGAGTTTGAACCATATGAAAATGCTTCACAAGACATTTAACATCATTAACTGTTCTACCTAGAACATCAAGAAAACTTTTGATAGCAAGAGTATTATCATGCAACTGACCTTGTATCTTCTCATTGAAGTGACTCTGCTTCATAATAAAATTATCAAGCTCATCTAAACATTGGTCAGGAGGTTTACCTTTAGGGATGTCACTTGCATTGAAATCTAAAAGAGAGTGTACCTCTACCATAGGTGGGTGAGTGGTAGGCTCACACAGCTTCTCAATTGGGGGTACATTCTTCACGTCTTTAGCTTTAATTCATTTCTCTTTTATAGACTTCTTTGCTTCTTGCATATCTTCGGGGCTTAGGACAAGCATGCCCCTCTTCTTTGGTGGTGGAGGTGGTTCAGGCACGGACCAATCTTCATGGTTTTTGGAAATCTTGCCCATCAATTCTTCCGCATCGTCCGATGTTCTTTGCTTGAAAACACAACCAGCACAACTCTCTAGATAGGATTTAGACCCATCGGTTAGACCAGCATAAAATATATCAAGTAATTCATTCTTACGGATCTCATGTCCCGGTCTAGCCTTCAGCAAACTGCAAAATCTCCCCAAGCTTTAGGGAGATGCTCATCCTGCAACTGTTTAAAGTTATAAATTCTTTGCAAAGCAGCATGTTGCATATGAGCAGGAAAATACTTATCAACGAAAGATATAGCCATATCTTGAGGACTTTGAATGGAACCACATGGTAGTGCATCATACCATGCTCTAGCATCTCCTTTCAAGGAAAAAGGAAGAAGCTTGGTCACATTAAAGTTCCGGATCCTTTCATTAGTAGTAAACAAGCCACCCAACTCAGTGAGTTTGGTCAGGTGCTCGATAGCATCATCATTTTCTCTGCCATAAAAAGGATCAGCTTCAACTGTGGATATAAGTGAAAGATCAACAGAGAAATCATAATCAGGATCAGTGATGCATATAGGAGACGTAGCAAAAGTAGGATCAGGAGTAAACTTGTTCTTCAGGGAGTGCTTTGCTAGCAACTTCTTTATAATAGCAGGGTCGGAATCAGCACATTCATTAAGCTCCCTGCAAAAAATCATCATCAAGCTTAATATAATCATCCTCAAGGAGTTTCTCCTTAAGGCCAGCAAAGTTATGAGTTTTTCCAATAGGTGTTTGGGTAACAGGAATTTCAACACCCGAGAATCGGGCAGCAGCAGCAATCTGTTCTTCAATAAAAGAACAAAGTGAACCTGTAGTCTCAAAGGTAGTAGAAGCATCATCAAAAGTATCTGACATATTGCCAGACTCAGCAGAAGTAGCATGTAACTGAGGTGAATCAAACTGACTCATAACTGAAGGTGAATAAAGTTTAGCACTAGTGCTAAGAGCAGTACCTCGTCTCGTACGGGATGGTAAGATCAGAACTTTGGGGTCTCCTTTCTTACCCATAGTGGATAGCATGAAGCAGGTAGGATACTTCAAGTAGACCTGTAAATAAAGCTATGTTCCCCGGCAACGGCGCCAGAAAACAGTACTTGATAACCCTGAACTGTAGGGGATCGAGATAGTCTTCGCGGGCAAGATAACCCAATTTATTGATTCGACACTTGGGGACACAAAGAATACGTACAGGCTTTGACAATTGAGTTGTCAATTCAACCGCACCTGACATAAACACTTTCTTGCACAAAGGTATTAGTAGCAACTGTGATACGGTGGTAGTAGTGGTGGTGATAATAGTGGTAATGGTGGTGGTGAAACAGCAAAAGTAAAACAGCAAAAGTAAACAACTAGTAACCAGCAGGAAAGAAAACACTGTAGGCTAGGGAGATGGATGGTTGGGCGCTGCTTGGATGAGAACGAACATGTAATAGATTCTAACACGGGCAAGGCTCACAGAAAAGAAAGGATCATCTAGGCAAATATCAAACATCAGGCGTGTATCCCAGGGTAGTTGTACATGCTTGCAATAATAAATTTGCACAACATCTTTTGTCCTACCCTCCCGCTACAAACGGGGCCAAAAGGAACTTAGGGAGATTAAGGTACTCCTGTCAAAGAGCACCGGAACAAAGCATTAACACCTCATGGATAAACGGAATCCTCAAATTATAGTCCATCCCCTTTGGTGTCCCAAGCTGTCACCATTGGGATCGCCGGTTCCGGACTATAATAGGTGCATACAACTCATAGATAGGATCAAGAACACCACAAACTCAAGAAACAAAAGGGTGATCAGATCTGAAATCATGGCACTCGGGCCCAAAGTGACAAGCATTAAGAGAAACAAGTTGTAACAGAGATGATAAACACCAAGTAGATGGTAGGCAACATGCCCCCAATAATCTGATTGAACTATTACATGATCTAACTCATCCAATCCCTACCATCCCTTTGCCTATAGCAGGGAATTACTCACACATGAGAGAGGAAGTCATGGAGGGGTGATGGAGAGGCGATGATGATGACGATGGCGATGATTTCCCCTCACCGGAGGCCAAAGCAGCCTCCAGATTAGCTCTCCCAGAGAAGAACAGAGGGTTGCGATGGCTCCGCGACATAGATTGGAAAAGAGACTTCTTTTTTGGGGTTTCTGCGTCGGGAGAATAAATAGGGCCAAAGTAGGGCACCGAGGGACGTGGGACCAAGCCAGGAGGGCAGGTGGAGCGGCCAGGGGCTGGGCCGCGCCAGGCACCCTCCTGGCTGCCCTGTGGCCCCTGATACGTCTCAAACGTATCTACTTTTCCAAACACTTTTGCTATTGTTTTGCCCTCATTCTTGCATGATTTGGACGAAACTAACCCGGACTAACGCTGTTTTCAGCAGAGCTGCCTGTTTTGTTTATTTGTGTGCAGGAAAATGGATTTTTAGACGTCCCAGAAAATTCCCAGAAAAATACCAGAAAATCCACGCACCCGAAGGAGCCAGGAGCCAGAAGTGGGACCAGAGGGGAGCTCTGGGGGCCCCAGGCGCCCCCCTGGCGCGGTCAGGGGTGGGGCCGCGCCCTCAGGCCGCCTGGGCTGCTCCCCCCTCCTCTGGTGCCCTACCGAGACTCCTATTTATCCATGTGACGAGAAAACCCCAGAACAGAAGTCGTTTTCTCAGTTTCCGTCGCGGAGCCGCCGCCACCCTCTGTTCTTCTTCGGGAGGGCTAATCTGGAGGCTGATTTGGCCTCCGGAGAGGGGAGATCGTCGCCATCGTCATCACCATCGCCACTCCATCCATCCCCCATGACTTCTCTTCATATGTGTGAGTAATTCCCTGCTGTAGGCAAAGGGGATGGTAGGGATTGGATGAGTTTAATCATGTAATAGTTCGTCAGATTGTTGGGGGCATGTTGCCTATCATCTACTTTGGTGTTTATCATCTTTGCTACAATTTGTTGTTCTTAATGCTTGTCACTTTGGGCCCGAGTGCCATGTTTTCAGATCTGAACCCTATGTGTTTTCATGAATATATTTGTGTTTTAGATCCTATCTATGAGTTGTATGCACCTATTATGGTCCGGAACCGGCGATCCCAAAGGTGACAACTTGGGACACCAAAGGGGACGGTCCATAATTTGAGGATCCCATGTATCCATTGAGTTTATTTCTTTGTTCCGGTGCTCTTTGACAGGAGCACCTTAATATCCATAAGTTCCTTTTGGCCCCGTTCGTAGCGGGATGGTAGGACAAAAGATGTTGTGCAAGTTCTTATTGCAAGCACACACAACTACCTACGGGATACATGCCTATTGTTTGATATTTGCCTAGATGATCATTGCTTTTCTGTGTGCCTTGGCCCGTGTTAGAATCTATTATATGTTTACTCTCATCCATGCAGCGCCCAACCATCCATCTCCCTAGCCTACAGTGTTTTCAATCCTGCTGGTCATTAGTCGTTTCTTTTGTTGTTACTTTTGCTGTTGCCACTATCACTATCATATTATCGTTACCACTTATCTATCGTTGCAAGCAAGTATATTTCAGGTGCGGTTGAATTGACAACTCAACTGTTAAAGCTTATAAATACTCTTTGGCTCCCCGTGTGTCGAATCAATAAATTGGGTTAACTTACCCGCGAAGACTATCTCGATCCCTTACGCCTGTGGGGCATCAAGCAGCGTTTTCTGGCGTGTCGGGGAGCATAGCAATATTTACAAGTGTACTTGAAGTATCCTGCCTGCTGCATATCATCCGCTATGGGTAAGAAAGGAGACCCCAAGGTTCCGATCTTACCATCCCGTACAAGAAAAGGTACCGTTCTGAACACTAGTGCTACACTTGATTCACCTTCTGTTATGAGTAAGTTTACTTCACCACCACTACATGATGCTTCTATTGAGTCTGTCACTATGTCCGATACTTTTGATGATGCTACTTTTCTTGGTCACTATATTGAAACTCAGACTGCTAAGGCTGCAGCAAAATCCAAGACCGAGACCCCTGCTACCTATATTCCTACCTGCAAAACCTTTGGTTGCCCGAGCTTAGAGGAACTCAGGGAGAGAATCCTTGATGACGATTATGTTACTCTTGATGATGATTTTTGCAGGGAACTCAGAGAGTGTATCGACTCTGACCCTGGTGCTGTTAAGGAGTTTCTCAAAAGGCACTCCATGAATAACAAAGTTATTCCTGATCCTCAATTTGCCACATCTCCTATATGCATCACTGATCCCTATTATAATTTCTCTGTTGATCTTTCACTTATATCTACAGTCGAGGCTGACTCCTTTTATGGCAGAGAAAATGATGATGCTATAGCACACTTGACCAAACTCGCTGAGTTAAGCAACCTATTCACTACTGATGAGAAGATACGAAACTTCTATGTGGCCAATCTTTTCCCTTTTTCTTTGAAGGAAGACGCTAAATCATGGTACGATGCACTACCTTACGGTTCCAATTAAAAGTTCTCAAGACTTAGTCAAAAATTTTGTTGATAAGTATTTCCCAGCTCATCTGCAACATGGTGCTTTGCAAAGAATCTATAACTTTAAACAATTGCAGGATGAGCAACTCCCTAAAGCTTGGGGGAGGTTTTGTGATTTAATTAAGGTTATGCCGGGACATGGAGTCCCCAAGACTGAACTGCTTGATATATTTTACGCCTGTTTAACAGATGAATCCAGATCCTATCTGGATAGTTGTGCTAGTTGTGTTTTCAGGGAAAGAACACCGGATGATGCAGAAGAATTAATGTGCAAAATTGCCAAGAACTATGAAGATTGGTCCGTTCCTGAACCACTTCTACCACCGAAAAAGAGGGGCATGCTTGTTCTGAACCCCGAAGATATGCAAGAAGCAAAGAGGTCTATAAAGGAGAAAGGTATTAAAGCCGAAGGCGTGAAGAATTTACCGCCTATTGAGAAGTTGTGTGAGCCTACTACTCACCCTCCCTTGGTAGAGGTACACTCTCTATTAGATTTTACTGAAAGTGACATCCCTAAAGGTAAGCCTCCCGACCAATGTTTAGATGAGCTTGATAATTTTATTATTAAGCAAGACCATTTTAATATGAGATTACAAAGTCAGTTGCATGATAATTCTCTTGCTATCAAAAGTTTATGTGATGTTTTAGAAAGAACAGTTAATGATGTTAAATGTCTTGTTAAGCATTTTCATATGGCTCAAACTCAGCTTGAACAAATTTCTAATGTGCAAAAAGATTTGCTTGCTAATAATGCCAAACAGGACATACAAGCTTATGGAATTAAAACTAGGGGTGGAACACATACCCAGGACCCACTCTATCCTGAGGGGCATCCAAAGAGGATCAAGCAAGATTCTCAAGTACAAGAAGAAGACGAGACTGTTAGCTCTCCGAAGAAGAAGAAGAAGAAACACAAGGAGGCTGACAATCCCGATGATCCTATTACAAGTGAAAAGCCAGCTGTTGATCCTAACAGCATATCTACCTCCGATGCTGAAACAGGAAGACGGTGCCGAGCCTGAATAAAAAGACGCAGAGAAGGATGATTCTCTCAAGGTAAGAGAAGAAGAAGCACCCGATAAACGCAAGAGGTACTCTAAAGAAGACTTCATCGCAAGAAGACATGGGAAGGAAAGAGAACCATGGATACAAAAACCCATGCCCTTTCCAGGTAAGTCCCTCAAATCCAAAGAAGAAGAGCATTATAATAAATTTTGTGAATGGATGAAGCCTCTTTTTCTTCAAATTCCTTTGACTGATGCTATTAAGTTACCTCCCTATTCGAAATATATGAAAGATATTGTTACTAATAAAAGAAAAGTTCCTAATGAGGCAATATCTAATATGCTTGCTAACTACTCTTTCAGTGGCAAGATTCCTAAGAAGCTCGGCGATCTAGGTATACCCACCATTCCTTGCTCCATAAAGAATAATTACGTCAGAACTGCTTTATGTGATCTTGGTGCAGGAGTGAGTGTTATGCCTTTCTCTCTTTACAAAAGGCTTTGTTTAGAGAAACTAATCCCTACAGATATCTCCCTTCAGATGGCTGACAAATCAACAGCTGTCCCAATAGGTATTTGTGAGGATGTACCCGTTGAAGTTGCTAATTGTTTGATCCTTACAGATTTTGTTGTGCTTGACATGCCCGAGGATGGGAGCATGTCCATTATTCTTGGTAGACCTTTTCTTAACACCGCAGGTGCTATCATTGATTGCAATAAATGAAAGGTCACTTTCAACATTGATGATAAAGAACACACGGTGTATTTTCCAAAGAAGATCGATGACGGGGATCAACCCCGGCAAATCCCATGGTCAGGGACCCTGGGTTAGTCATGAGAGGCACAGGTTGGACGATAACTCGTCGGCAAACAGGAAGGCTCACTCCTGCTCGATATTATTGATAGGGAAGATGCGATTACAGTGGAGGCCAAGGCTGGAGCGCTCAAGGCTAGGGTTACAGGTGAGATTCAATGTCCTTGGTGTCGCCCCTCCTAGCCCTTATATACCGGGCTAGGTCTCGGGGAGTTCATCTACGTGTACAGGTAAACATTCCTAACCCTAGCTTGCTCCGTACGGAAGGTCTTCGCACCTTCCTTGTGAGTCGAGGACTTCTACGTCGGTGCCATCTAGTGGGATGAGGCCGTATGTTCATGGGCCTTCTGCCTTCATGGACACTAGGTAGGCTCATCCGTAGGAGTCGTGGGGTCATCCCCTCGTCAGTAGCCCCCGAGTGCCTGGGGGACTCGAAGAGTCGCGCAGGGACTTGAGTACATTCATTTGTCGTTTATTGATATGCACGGTTCATCCGTGGGCCGCTGGCAGTCTGGTGGCCATGACAAAACCTGTTTCGAGGGATGCTAAGCTGAAAGGGCCCAAGGAGTCGACGGGTCGAGCCTTGGCGAATTGCACTAGGGCAAATACCACAGTAGCCCAATCAAAGCCACGTTCCTCGACGTGAGCTTGGAACACTGGTGTCGAGCAAAAGTCCGGCCGCTTCAGGTCTTACGGTGTTCATTTGCCGCCAGTAATGTGTGTAGCCTAAGGCGCGTCCGCCCGGCTTATCTATCATGCTCTGCGCATGGGAAAGGTTGGGAGTGAAATCGCTCTTCGGAAAGTCCCAGCCCGGCCGTACTTCGCAGCGGGGTCTTACCTACACGCTAATCTTGCGTGGCTTCTGGGCACAGTGTATCGTGTTCCAGGAATGTGTGTTTTTGAGGCGCGGAGCCTTATAGTATTGCACCCGCTTCGAACAAAACATCAAGCGAGCTGTTCACTATTTTACCCGAGGAGCTTTGTTTCGAGTGCTCAGTCGGGGGTTTTTTTGCGAGTAATCACTCGAATGCCGTTTTTGGCTCTTGAGGTGAGGGAGCACCTGAGACTCGTAGCGCCGTATGGTCCCGGCGAGTGTTTTGTTTGTCTTGCGTCGGGTTGAGGGAGCACCCGAGACTCTCATTGGTGCGAGTGTTCACTCGAGCACGTGGTTAGCTTTTAGGTGAGGGAGCACCTGGGACTCTTATGATCTACGCTCCCGATGGGAGTAAGATGTTTTTTCTTCCTTGGGAAAAAGATCTGGAAAGATGGAATCTCTGGGCCTTGATGGCGTACTGAGTACGCCTTGCTGCTTGGTTTTCTTCGCCGCTCGTCAGGGATAGTGATGCCTCTGTTTGATGGTTGTCAGTGATGCGCTGCCAGTGAACCGTCACGTCTCGAGGACCGGTCATAATGATGGCCGTTTGTGGCGTGCGGCAGGCGCCGGTTGAGTTTCCCATACGTGCGTTGGAAACGCGCGCGAATTGACGCGCCCTGCGTACAGTGCTTCTCGTGGGAAAGCATCTTCGTCTAGGAGTTCGAGACGGCTGGGACGATTGGTCTTTGAATTAATTGATGCCGTCGTTTTGGCTTCTCCGTGCTTTGATGATAGTTGTTCTATAAATAGGCCTTTCTCTTCCACGCTTCTATCCAACTCTCTGCTTCCGCTCATGGTTCCTAGGCAAGGTGTTGGCCGTGGCCGTGGTCGTCGTGGCCGTGGTGGCCGCACACCAGGCTCATGTCGTGGAGGTCGTCATGGTGCGGTGCCAGTGCCTTCCTCCTCTCCCTTGGAGGAGGGATTCTGGCGCTATGATTTTATTTTGCGTATTCGTGGCCAAAGTGCCAATCGCATCCTTCTTCCCTCTGCTTTTTCTGCCATTGTCTCTGAACGTGGCTTGGATGGCTTGCTTCTGCACCTTCAGAGGAGCTGTCGATCTCCTTCTTATGTTGAGTTGGAGGTTGATAGCTCTTGCTTGATTTTTCTTGGCTCTGGTTGGGGTTTGTTTGCTCGGCGGTTGAATTTGCGAGATGGTGATATGCTCAGCTGTCGTTTTGACGGTGAGAGCACTGTCATTGTCCGCGCATTCGATCCGAGTGGAAATAGCATGGATCCGCATGGGCAGGAGTCGAGCAGCGACAACTCCATGAAGTCAAGGAGTCCTTCACCTGCGTCTTCAACTGCTTCTTCCTCCAGGGACTCTTCTGGTGGTGGTGGTGAGCCGTCTTCAACTGCTTCATCCTTTGCCTCTGAAGAAGACCTCGACGTCAAGCCACTGGTTAAACGAGCGCGGCAGGCGACCTTGTAGAACTGGAGGAGGCGGCGTCATCTTCGCCGGCAGTTTGGGCGGAGCTGGAGAAGAAGCTAGAGGAGCAGGAGAAGAAGCTGGTGGAGCAGCTTCCCCAGTGGCTCCCCAAATAAGTCGAGCTTCACCTTTTGTTATGTCATTGACATCATGAGCCTGCTGCTTCCATCCCTACTTTGTCTGTGATGATGCTCTTGTACTAGGGTTGATTACCCCTCATGGGCACACATGTAGAAGTCATAGTTCCTTGGGTGATTTCCTCTTGTAACAGGAGCTGCCTTCTATCCAAATGTAGTTGAGTCCTTTTTGTATTGAAGATGATATCTATGATGTAAACCATGCTTTGTCCTTTGTGTATATTTGAGCCTTCATGCCACCGAGAACTGTGTCTTCACCATCAGGAGTTGTCTTTGAATCCTGAGAGTTACGTTCGAGTCTTTTGCGGCTGGGAGCTGTCTTCAGGTCCATCTTGTACTTGGTACTGTGGGTTTTTATCGGGTGCGCGACAGCGCTCCCGATGGGAGTAGCCCCCGAGGCTGCGCTTGAGTCGAAGGGTCAGGCGTAGGCTAGAGTTTTGTTTCCTTTGTTGTCTTTTATCGGATGCGCGGCAGCGCTCCCGATGGGAGTAGCCCCCGAGTCTTTAGGTGATCGTTGGCGATCGGGTGAAGACTAGATGAACTTGTGCTTCCTCCAAAGTTTCTTCAAAAGTGTTTGGATGCCATGGGAGTGTTGATGGTCGTCTCTCGGGTGGGATATGTGTTCGAGACCCCGAGTGCTTCGTGAAGGAGGTCGTGTAGGCGATAGCATTGCTCAGGGGTTTTTTATTCTTAAGCCCCCGAGTGCTTCCATTAAGATCGCGAGTGCGATAGCAGTTGCTCGGGGGGGGGGGGGGGAGTTTCCTCTTCAGCCCCGAGTGCTTTGATTAAGATCGCGAGTGCGATAACAGTTGCTCGAGGGGAGTTTCCTCTTCATCCCCCGAGTGCTTTGATTAAGATCGCGCGTGCGATAGCAGTTGCTCGGGGGGGGGGGGGAGTTTCCTCTTCAGCCCCCGAGTGCTTTGATTAAGATCGCGAGTGCGATAGCAGTTGCTCGGGGGGGGGGAAGTTTCCTCTTCAGCCCCCGAGTGCTTTGATTAAGATCGCGAGTGCGATAACAGTTTCTCGGGGGGGGGGGGAGTTTCCTCTTCAGCCTCCGAGTGCTTTGATTAAGATCGCGAGTGCGATAGCAGTTGCTCGGGGGGAGTTTCCTCTTCAGCCCCCGAGTGCCCCCGAGTGCTTTGATTTTGATGCCCAGTTCTTCGCAGAAGTTCTGAAATTCTGCGGCCGTGAAGTTCGTGCCGTTGTCCGTGATGATGTTGTGTGGCACTCCGAATCTGAAGATGATCGATTTGATGAAGTTTACAGCCGTGAGAGCTGTAGAGCTGGTGATGGGCACTGCTTCGATCCACTTGGTGAACTTGTCGACTGTGACGAGCAGGTGTGTTCTTCCGACCTTTGATGATTTCTTTAGCGGGCCCACCATGTCGAGTCCACAGGTGGCGAACGGCCAGGATAGTGGTATGGTCTTGAGCTCTGATGCGGGAGCGTGTGGCCTGTTGGCGAATTTTTGACAGGCGACGCAACGTCGCACGATTTCCTCTGCGTTTTTCATGGCTGTGGGCCAGTAGAATCCAGCTCGGAATGCTTTGGACACGAGCACTCGACTGCTCGTGTGGTGCCCGCAGGTGCCTTCGTGGATTTATAGTAATAATGCTTTGCCGTCCTCTTCGTCAATGCACCTTTGGAGTATCTGGGTGATGCTGCGCTTATATAGTTGTCTGTTGATCACAGTGAATGCCTTGGATCGTCGGCTAATGTGTCGTGCTTCGTCCACGTCTTGTGGTAGCGTGCCTTCGATTAGGAATCGGAGGAACGGTTTTGTCCAGACAGGTCCTTCGAACTCTGTCAGGGCTGTGCTGTCGGATGCACTGGTGCTTGTTTCTTCTGATGGTGTTGCTGCTGCCACCTGCGTTATTTCTGGTGCGTCCTCACCGTCCACTACCGCTTCAGGTGTTGCTGCCTGCGCCTTGATGGATCTCCGGTTGATGCTTTCGAGAAAAACGCCAGGTGGGACAGGCGCCTGGGTCGAACCGATGTTCGCGAGCTCGTCAGCTTCTGTGTTGTTGTCCCTGGTGATGTAGTTGAGCTCGCAACCGTCGAAATTTCCTTCGAGTTCGTTGTAGAGCTTCTGGTAGGCCGCCATGTTGTCGGCTATTGCGTTGCAGTTTCTCATCGTCTGCTGGACGACGAGATTGGAGTCCCCGTAAATTATGAGGCGAGTGGCTCCACATGTTTTGGCCATGCGCATGCCATGTAGGAGTGCCTCGTATTCTGCTTCGTTGTTGGAAGCGTGACTGAAGTTGATCTGGAGGACGTATTTCAGCTTTGTTCCTTTGGGGGAAATGAGTACGACTCCTGCCCCAGCTCCTTGTTATCTCTTGGACCCATCAAAGAACATTGACCATGAGCTGGATAGGTCTGGGGGGGCTGGTGTTTGAACCTCCGTCCACTCAACCAGAAAGTCTGGGAGTACTCGGGCTTTGATGGCTGTTGGGTGCTTGTACTGCAGGTCTCGTGGGCTGAGATCGATGTTCCACTCGGCGACTCGCCCGGTTGCTCCAGAGCTGTTTAGTATGTCAGCGAGTGGTGCGCTGTTCACGATTGTGATAGGGTGCTCGTCGAAGTATTGGGACACCTTTCTTGAAGTCATGACGATGGCTAGTAGTAGCTTCTGATAGTGCGGGTACCGCTGCTGGGATTTGGTCAGGAGCATGCTGAGGTAGTAGATTGTTCTCTGAATGCTCTGGACCTTTCCTTCTTCTGCGCGTTCGACAACGAGCGCCGTGCTTACTACACTGATGCGTGCTGCCATGTAGAGGTATAGCTTCTCTCGTTCCTTGGGTACCGCCAGGATTGGTGGAGTTGAGAGTGTCTTTTTCAGGTCCGCGAATGCTTGGCGGGCTTCCTTCGTCCACTCGAATTTCTTTCCTTTCCTGAGCAGTTGATAGAAAGGCAGCGTGCGTTCTCCAAGCCTGCTGATGAAGCGGTTGAGAGCTGCGAGTTTTCCAGTGAGCTGCTGTACTCCTTTGACGTCGGTTGGTTCTTGCATGCGGGTGATGGCTTGGAGTTTCTCGGGGTTTGCCTCGATTCCGCGGGCAGAGACCATGTAGCCCAGCAGCTTTCCCGCCGGTACGCCGAGTGCACACTTCTTTGGGTTGAGTTTGATTCTGTATTTGTTGAGCGCTGCGAAGGTTTCGCGCAGGTCGTCGAGTAGTTTGGCTGCTTTGTAGGTCTTGATGACGATGTCGTCCACGTGGACTTGTACATTTCTTCCTATTTGCTCCTTTAGGCAGGCCTGCATCATTCGTTGGTAAGTGGCGCCTGCGCTTTTGAGCCCGAAGGGCATGGCCCTGTAGCAAAATACTCCATAGGGGGTGATGAACGATGTGTGCTCTTCGTCTTCTTCCTTCATCCGAATCTGGTTGTATCCTGAGTAAGCGTCCAGAAAGGAGAGTAGGTCGCACCCTGCTGTTGAGTCGATTAGGATCGATTCTAGGCAGGGGGAAGTGGTCCTTCGGGAAATGTTTGTTGACTGGTCCGTAGTCGACGCACATGCACAGCATGGTCGTGTCTTTCTTTGGCACCAGCACTGGGTTTGCTATCCAGGTGGCTTTCTTCGTTTCTCGGATGAACTGAGCGTCGAGTAACCGGTTGACTTCCTCTCCGATTGCTCTGCGCTTGGGCTCCAAGAATCGTCTCGGCGCTTGCTTCACTGGCCTCGTGTTTTGCTTGATGCGTAGGGCGTGTTCCGCGAATTCGCGTGGTATCCCAGTCATGTCGGCTGGGCACCAGGCGAATATTTCCCACTCGTCTCGGAGGAAGGCGACGAGAGCTGCTGCCTGCTCCTCTGGTAGGTGGGCGTATGATGGCTTTTCGCCCCTTCGTTGGTTTCCCCAAGTGTAAGGTTGAGATGTAGTGCAGCAGCAGTTTTCCCTCGGTGAAGATACCAAGGTTTGTCTCCAGCAGGACTCCAGAGATGATAAGTAGGTGTCAGCGGCGCAACTGACGCGGACCTGCACACAGACACAGATAACTTTGTTCCCAAGGAAGTTCAGAGAGGTTGTCAATCTCTCCGGTCTTGTTGTTTACAAAGGATAAAAATGCAAGGGATAATGATAGCAAATAAAAGTGGTAAAGTAAATGTAGAGAGGAAACAGTGATAAGGATATGGACCGGGATACGTGATGTTCGGTAGTGATGTCTCTCTCCCAAAAGACGGTAAAATTGCTATGCGAGGTAAACAAATTACAGAAAGGCAATTGACAGGATTATGAACGCACCGCAATGCTAACTATGCTACAAAAGAAAGGAAGAGGTTCAAAAGCACGGGCATTACGCCAAATTAAGTAGACTAAAATCCATCTGCATCTACTACTAATCATCCACCTTGAGATATCTATCCAGAACATCTCGCTGGTATTAAGTTGCGAGCCCCACCCAAAGTGTAAACCCAAAGCAACATATAACTGCATTAAAAAGAACTTTGTGTAAAGTAAACAATCCTTGTAACCGCGGTCACAAGCACCGTTGTTTTCCCCCTTGTGGCAACAGCACATCCCCTAGACTCATGTTCCTGTCACTCAAGCATGTCATCGGGGAGGCATGAACCCACAATGTAGCACAATGCTCCCTCTTGGAGTCACTACCTACTACTTGGCCAAAGCAATAAACAGCAACGGAGAGCATGCAAGAATTACTTAGCAACAAAAATATACGAGATAAAAACCAAATATATTACTCTATCACAATCTGAACATAATCTCATAATCCATCAGATCCGATCAAACTCAACATAGCAATAGAAGAAATATTACAAAGGTGCCTCGATCATGTAGGGCAGCTCACGAGGTCTAAACAATGAAGTTCAAAGAGGGGAGGAGAACATCACATAGCTACTGATCACGGACCCATGGTCCAAAGAAAATTACTCACGAGACATCCGGGGAGCATCAATGGTGGAGAGGAGACTCCCGGAGGTCAATCCTCCCTCCGGCAGGGTGCCGGGAAGAGGTCTTCTGGTGCTCCCGATCTTGGAAGCGCGGCGGCGGCGGAACAGAGGCGAGTTCGCGGAATAGGGTTCTTGTTCTGGAGTTTTCCCGTGACGAGGGATAAATAGGCGAAGGGGGGCAGCCAGAGGTGGACCAGGGGACCCAGGCGCCCCCCCTGGCGCGGCCAGGGGTGGGGCCACCCCGGGTGGCCGCCTGGGCCCCCCTGGCCCCCCTCTGGCCCCTCCCGGGTTTTTCTCGAAGCTTCCGTCACGCTGATTTTTTTTCTGAATTTTCCCGAATTTTTCTGGCACTTTTTATATGGGGGAAAACTGAAATAGAAAAACAGCAGAAAACAGGAACTGGCACTGGGGTGCACTGAGTTAGTAGGTTAGTCCAAATATGATCAAAAATGTATGAAAGTGTATCTAGATCATAGCAATATCACACAAAACATGCATGGAGAAAGCAGAAATTATCGATACGTTTTGGACGTATCAACATCCCCAAGCTTAATTCCTTCTCGTCCTCGAGTAGGTAAATGATAACAAGCATAATTTATGTGGTGACATGCTAGCAACCATAAAAGAACTTTGAAAAGTAAAGCAAGCAAGGTTAGAGATTCAATTCAAGTCATAACAGGCAAGAGTCTATATTAGCATTGAAACAAGTAACAAAAGAACAAAAGGTGCAAGAGCTCTTGCTGTCCGTGACTCGAATGTCTCCAAATGGTGTTTGCGTGCAAGAAAAGGGGATAGGGAATACGAGAAAAAAGTATTTTTTGTTGAGAACTCAATCTACTAAAGTTTCACACTTGGTCCTCTTTGGAATCTTATCTTGACTCGTCCCCAGACCACTAGCCAGGTACAAGTCAATTTGATCCACTCCTTTTCGATATTTTGAGCACTCATGCAATGGATGAGCGTAAGCACGAGAGTTGATACTTAGGATGGCAAATAGAGAAATATGGTGGAGGAGGAAGACAAAAAGGATAAGAAAGGTTCACATCAATGAGGACAATCATAGGCAAGAGATGCCAAATGATAGATATGATGTGAGGAGTAGGGATTGCCATGCAACAGGTGCACATACGAGCTAGGAAGCTCTCCAAACTATATGCAAAAAGATCATCTCTATGGAGTACAAGGATATAAAGGGAGTACTAGTGTGGATATCTCAAAAGGAATAGTAATGTTGCCCCTTTCTCTCTTTTTATTTCTTTTTTCTCTTTTTTCTATTTTTTTGTATTTTTTTGGTGGCCTCAATGGCTCTTTCTATTTAACTCTCATTTGTCCTCTTTGGGATCTTTTAATGTGTCCACTTTGGGATCTTTTCCTCACTTAAGGGCAACACTCTATTTTACAAGAAGGTAAAGGAGATCTTTCACACTTTAGAAGGTACTCAAAACATAAAGAAGATGTAACTACCATGATGTATGCAATGTATGTCGCTGCCAGTGTAGCAGGAACATGTATGACATGAAGATCAAGTCATGAAGAGGTGGATGTTGCATGGCAATATAACTCGGAAAGGCTATGGAAATGCCTTGATAGGTAGGTATGGTGGCTGTTTTGAGGAAGGATAAAGGGAGGCTTATGATGACAGAGCGTATCATGCCAAGGGTTTGGATGTACCGGCGAAGGTGGACACCAACTCTCGGAGTGAGAAGAAGGCAATGCACGGCACGGGAAAGGCTAGAAAAATATGGGAAGGTGGAAGTGTCAACTCTCAATACTTACATTAGTCCGAAGAACTCATGCACTTATTATTGGTAACTCTCAATCTAATGAGGATGTTCACAAAGAGACAAGTACCCCGAGGAGGAGTGTATGGGGGTTTGGTTATCCTTGCGCATCCTCGACTCATGGTACGTGAGTGTTCTCTGATATTCGACCCCTCAGAAGAGTAGTGATCTATCTAGTAGCTAGAGTTCTCAACTAGTTTTGTAGGTTTTGAAAATAAACACGGATTGCCCAAAATACGACACCTATCACTAATAGGCAAGAGCTCTTGACACCAAAAGTCCAAACATTACTCACAACAATGCCTCAAAACTATTGCAAGCTACTACTTAAATTAAATAGCAACCTCAATTACCTACTTTCAAGACAAGACACAACTCAGTGCAACAACCAACTCTCTTAACAAGATAAGCATGAAAACTAAAAAGAGTTCCAGCAACATACTAAACAAAAGCCAAAGCTCTTGCTAAAGACAAACTAAGACTAAAACTAAAGATGGCAGTAGCTATGAAAAGATAAAGAACACATAACAACAAAAAGATAAGCAGGAAAAATCCTATGATGTGTTCTAAATTTTGAAAGTGGAGCATGTTTCTCTCCCACACAAAGTAAGAAAGGATCTAACTTGTTATTAACAGCAAGCAAAGCTAAAGAAAACTAAAACAAAACCTAAAAGCGAGACGCTCCCAGCATAGCACATAACGCATGAAGTGATAAAAATATAGTGAGACAAAGGACGAACTGATGATTGTTGATGGAGAAGGGGATGCAAGGGGGCATCCCCAAGCTAAGAAGCTTGAGTCTCCTTGAATATTTATTGGGGATGCATGGGGGCATCCCCAAGCTTGAGCGCTTGACACTCCTGGATCTTCTTTCATCATCTTCCATCGCACACTTGAAAACTCCCTTCATACATAACTCATCATAAGCTGATTAGGGAGGTTAGTACCATTAATAAATAATTTTTCTCCACTGGATATAAAGATATTCTTGAAGAGCTACTGTTTCTAAAGAGTTCCAAAAGGTTTTTTCAAAAAAAAGCAAGCTGAAGGTTTGCAAAAGTAAGGAGAGACAAAACGTGGCAGAATCTGTGAAAAACAGAACAGCAGATAGTAAAGGATTTTTTAGGGACACTTCTGCAACTCAAATAAAAAAAACTCAGAACATACGGAAGTTTCGTAATTTCATAGAGCATACTGTGTAAAAAATTCAGCTCAAAAGAATGAACTGGGATTTTTCTGGTCACGAGGACAGAATCTGTTTTCTGGACAACATGTCACCACTTTTACTTCCCGTGCCGTAAGAGGCTATAACTTGGCACAAAGCTGAAAAATAAAGATACAATGATGTTGCTACAGAAGTAACAACCATCAATACACAACAAAAGCAAAAAGGAAAATCTAAATTCGTTGCGGGCTGCCTCCCGAAAGCGCTTCTTTAAAGCCATTAGCTAGGCATAAGGATTATAAAAGGTGCGCTCATAAGAATAAGAATTTGAAGCAAAAGAGAGCATCAAGAAGCAAATATGAAAGACATTTCAGCCTAACCCACTTCCTATACATTGGCATCTTGTAAGAAAATAAATCAAAGAAGCATAAAGAGATAAGCATAGGAAGGTGGGACAAGAAGATTTTCAAAACTTTCAACATAAAGAGAGGTGGTTTAGTAATATGGAAGTTTCTATAACCAAACTTTCCTCTCTCAAAGTAATTTTCAGTAGTATCATGAACAACATCAAGAATATAACTATCACATAAATCATATTATTCATGACCTAAAAGCACACGTGTATTATTTTCAACACGGTTTTTAGGATCATAAGATAAATGCAACCCATCACATTGAGCTTTGATAAGAGGAAAATTCTCCGGAGTTGGAGATTTCAAAAGGATAATAGGGACATCAAGTGTGGGTGCAATAGCAACAATTTCATGCTTGACATAAGGAACTATAGCAAGTTCATCTTCGCAAGCATAATCCATAGTGGCATCTTGGCCATCAACAAAGCAAGTATCAAAACTTTCAGAAAGGGAAGTATCAAGTGAGTCCTCGGAATCATAAGATTCCTCTTCATAGCAATCATTAGCCTCTTCTTGGGAAGCAAGCATTCTATTTTTTAAATCCTCAATATAAGCATTGGAAGTATAATTCTCAAAGCAATAAGCAAGAACAACAAAGTTTTCAGACTCGAAAATAGTATCGTGATACTTTTCAATCAAAGAAGCAATCTCATAGGCACCTTTAAAAGCAACAAACTCTTCAATCTTTTCAACATCAAAGTAATCATAAACACCTTTAGCATAAGAAGATAAGATCTCATTTTCATTAAACTCACATTGGAAAGGGAGGTGTTTATGATCTATATTAGAACAGCAAGTAAAATCATAAATGTGGCACAAAATTTTAGCATGGAAATAAGAAACATGTATTTGATCCCATAAGTGTTTCCCTTTCTGAGATAGGCGGTGCCGCGTATAATGAGCATGCTCATCCAATGATTTTCCCTCAACCAAGTCGGTTGGGTTTTTAGCGCGAGCACAAATTGATCGAAGACGATCCAAGTGAAGCATGTCCATCCTACCATATTTGGGTGGTTCATCACCCATGGTGAGGATAGCATAAATAGGCAAAGCAAGACAAAGGCAAAAGGTAGCAACTATTTTTGTGGTTTTTCATAAAGGACACTGAGATAAAAACCGAAAGGTAAACTAACAAGACTAAAAAAACAAAGGTAAAGGGTAGTGTGCAACTCCCCTATCTTAGCACTCGGAGTCCCCGGCAACGGCGCCAGAAAACTTGCTTGATGGCTTCTCGCCCCTTCGTTGGTTTCCCCAAGTGTAAGGTTGAGATGTAGTGCAACAGCAGTTTTCCCTCGGTGAAGATACCAAGGTTTGTCTCCAGCAGGACTCCAGAGATGATAAGTAGGTGTCAGCGGCGCAAATGACGCGGACCTGCACACAGACACAGATAACTTTGTTCCCAACGAAGTTCAGAGAGGTTGTCAATCTCTCTGGTCTTGTTGTTTACAAAGGATTAAAATGCAAGGGATAATGATAGCAAATAAAAGTGGTAAAGTAAATGTAGAGTGGAAACAGTGATAAGGACATGGACCGGGATACGTGATGTTCGCTAGTGATGTCTCTCTCCAAAAATACGATAAAATTGCTATGCGAGGTAAACAAATTACAGAAAGGCAATTGACATGATTATGAACGCACCGCAATGCTAACTATGCTACAAAAGAAAGGAAGAGGTTCAAAGCACAGGCAGTACGCCAAAGTAAGTAGACCGAAATCCATCTGCATCTACTACTAATCATCCACCTTGAGATATCTATCCAGAACATCTCGCTGGTATTAAGTTGCGAGCCCCACCCAAAGTGTAAACCCAAAGCAACAGACAACTGCATTAAAAAGAACTTTGCGTAAAGTAAACAATCCTTGTAACCGCGGTCACAAGCACCATTGTTTTCCCCCTTGTGGCAACATCACATCCCCTAGACTCATGTTTCTGTCACTCAAGCATGTCATCGGGGAGGCATGAACCCACAATCTAGCACAACGCTCCCTCTTGGAGTCACTACCTACTACTTGGCCAAAGCAATAAACAGCAACGGAGAGCATGCAAGAATTACTTAGGAACAAAAATATAAGAGATAAAAACCAAATATATTACTCTATCACAATCTGAACATAATCTCATAATCCATCAGATCCGATCAAACTCAACATAGCAATAGAAGAAATATTACAAAGGTGCCTCGATCATGTAGGGCAGCTCACGAGGTCTAAACAATGAAGATCAAAGAGGGGAGGAGAATATCACATAGCTACTGATCACGGACCCATGGTCCAAAGAAAATTACTCACGAGACATCCGGGGAGCATCCATGGTGGAGAGGAGACTCCCGGAGGTCAATCCTCCCTCCGACAGGGTGCCGGCAAGAGGTCTTCTGGTGCTCCCGATCTTGGAAGCGTGGCGGCGGCGGAACAGAGGCGAGTTCGCGGAATAGGGTTCTTGTTCTGGAGTTTTCCCGTGACGGGGGATAAATAGGCGAAGGGGGGCAGCCAGAGGTGGACCAGGGGCCCCAGGCGCCCCCCTGGCGCGGCCAGGGGTGGGGCCGCGCCGGGTGGCCGGCTGGGGCCCCCCTGGCCCCCCTCTGGCCCCTCCCGGGCTTTTCTCGAAGCTTCCGTCACGCTGATTTTTTTTTCTGAATTTTCCCGAATTTTTCTGGCACTTTTTATATGGGGGAAAACTGAAATAGAAAAACAGCAGAAAACAGGAACTGGCACTGGGGTGCACTGAGTTAGTAGGTTAGTCCAAATATGATCAAAAATGTATGAAAGTGTATCTAGATCATAGCAATATCACACAAAACATGCATGGAGCAAGAAGAAATTATCGATACATTTTGGACGTATCAGCGTACACGCGGACTGTTTTGTCTGGGTCCGTCGGGTGCACTTGGTAGGTGACTGTGTCGCTGTCGATGCTGAAGTCGCGTCCGTACTCCCTGGATTTGCTTCGGTTCACCAATGGGAAGGTGCTCTTGTCCGTCACCATGGCTATTTCTCTGAGTTCTTGTTTGGCTCCGAATGTGTCGGAGATCCTATGGAAGTCACGATCACATTGATTTGATTTGATGAAGCTTCCGTTGATCGTGAAGACTCCTGATGATCTTGGCATCTTGAGCTTGAGGTAGGCGTAGTGTGGGACTGCCATGAATTGCGCGAATGCTGGCCGTCCCAATATGGCGTGATACTGTGATTGCCAGTCGAGTACCTCGAACTCGAGGACGTGCTTTGCGAAGTTACGACAGTTGCCAAAGACGACTTCGAGTTCGATGACTCCGAGCGATGTGGCTGCTTCTCCTGGGACTACCCCGTGCAACTCGGTGCTTGATTTTCTCCATATTGATCGTGGGATCAGCATCTTTTGCAGGGTAATGGCGAAGATGATGTTCATGCTGCTGCCTCCATCCATGAAGATCCGGTCCATGTCGTATCCTCCGATTTGTGCATCTAGCACTAAGGGTGCATGCCCCGGTCTTGGGACTGCGGGTGGATGGTCGTCCTGTGAGAACGTGATGCTCGTCTCCGTTCCATGTAGCAGGTAGACGTCGACTGTGTTTATGCTCTCAGCTGCTCTGGCCTGCAGGGTTTGCGCGTCGCGTTGTGTTTGCGGTATCCTTCCTTCTTGGATCATGAGCACCTGTGCTCGCGACGGGCTGTGACGTCCTTCCGGGCTTGAGGTCGGCGCTTGCTCGGGTCGTTGGTTGCGTCTGTCTTCTTTCTGCTTCTCCTTCTTGAGGTCGTCGGCTAGCTCCTTGAACAGGCGGCAGTCTCTCAAAGTGTGACTTGACCTGACGCGTCCCCAGTCATCCTCGAAGCTGTGGATCGTGCAGGGTCCTGCTAGCTGCTCTCTGGCCGTGAGTTTGCTAGATCCGGCGTGCCTCTTCCTTCTTGAGATTCTGAAGATTTGCTCGTGATCCTCTGGGTGCTCCTGGAAGCGAGGATCGGTTTCGATTCCTCGACTCATGTCTTGGTTCTTGATGAGGTTGGCGAATTCATCTGGCCTTCGATCTGGGTCGTAGTACTCACCAACAGGTGTCTCGGAGTCGCTGTCTTGGTTGGCGGCGGATGCCCGTGCGTGCCTTTTGGGTCGCCGATTCCTTCTGCCATGGCGGTGGTTCTGTTGATCGTTAGATTCAATCTCGTAGTCGTCGTCTCGATGTGCGGCGGGTGCCCGGGCGATGGAGGGTTGTCGGAAGATTTGCGAGTCCTCCGCTGCGCGTCACAGTTCGTCGAGTGGGATTCCTTCGTAAAGGCCCCTCGCCGTTCTTCTAGGTCGTCGACTCCTTCGGCGCCGGCGCTGTACTTGGCCGTTACCGTAGTATCGGTCCTGGCGTGACTGCAGCTCGAGTGGTCTTGATGGGGTGGCAAGGATGTCCGCCGTGATCTTGAATCCTTCGAGTGGGCTAGGTATGGTTCTTGCCCTTACGTTGTGGCTTGCTGAAGATGGGACCGCCGAGATCGTGATCCCAACCTGCGTAGTTCCCACAGACGGCGCCAATTGACGGTGATCAACCCCGGCAAATCCCATGGTCAGGAACCCTGGGTTAGTCATGAGAGGCACAGGTTGGACGATAACTCGTCGGCAAACAGGAAGGCTCGCTCTTGCTCGATATTATTGATAGGGAAGATGCGATTACAGTGGAGGCCAAGGATGGAGCGTTGAAGGCTAGGGTTACAGGTGAGATTCGATGTCCTTGGTGTCGCCCCTCCTAGCCCTTATATACCGGGCTAGGTCTCGGGGAGTTCATCTACGTGTACAGGTAAACTTTCCTAACCCTAGCTTGCTCCGTACGGCAGGTCTTCGCACCTTCCTTGTGAGTCGAGGACTTCTACGTCGGTGCCATCTAGTGGGCCGAGGCCGTATCTTCATGGGCCTTCTGCCTTCATGGACACCAGGTAGGCTCATCCGTAGGAGTCGTGGGGTCACCCCCTCGTCAATCGACAAGAGGCATGGCCTTAACTCTATAGAGAATATCGAGACCGTGAAGATTGGAGAATGGGACTGTCCACTACATGTGCACCACAAATACAAAACCATTATGGTAGGGACAATGTCCATTAAAGTAAAGGTGCAATGATCACATCATAAGAGGGGAGACTTCTTGTTCTATATATCGCCGGTTTGTTGGTAAGACTTGATCAACCTTGCTAGTAAGCTTGTTTTATATAGGTAAAAAGTTAAGCTTGTTATGTTTTCATTTGCTTTAGCTTTCATTCTTTTTGCTGTACCAAGTTTTTATGTTTTTGAAGCTTCAAAATACTAATCATTTCTTTAAGTTTTCAGAAAGTTTTGCAGCTTTTTGAACTCCGAGAAATTTTCAACAGTGAAGTTTTCAGAAAAATTCCAGAAAAATAAAAATAAAAATTTTCATGCCGGGAGTGACCCAGAGGCACCTGGGGCTGACCAAGGGGGGCCACCAGTGGCCCAGGCGGCCAGCTGGCGCGGCCTGCCCCCTGGCCGCTGTAACACCCTCAGACCCAGTACAGTAATCATTACAGTGATTCCACTGTTTAAGGCTCATTACTATTGATGATCAAGCCATGATCACCTTGATCATGGCTCTGTCAGATTCTCACCCTGATAAAATTTTCAGATTATAAGTTTGCTCCAAGAATGGTGGATGCATGTCCATCACCCTGATCTTGGTTAAGCCAAATCCCCCTGGTCATTTGAATGATCCCAAGGCCATGATGATTATGGAACCAATGTTGGGTTATCAAAATTTCTATTGATTTCAAAATGGAAATGAAAGTTATAGTAAACCCTAAGTAATGCAACCACTTTTAATAGTTGCAAATAATCAGTAGGTCACCTTAAGTGTTTAGGGTTTTATTAAAATGGTATAGGAATAATATTTAAAATAACAATAGTTAGGAATTATTAAATTGCCATGGAATAAAATAAACAAGTGCAAATTTTAAATGTACTAAAAATTGGTGAACCAATTTTATAAAATGCCTAAATATCAGTAGGCTTTATTAAAAGTGGAATGGGATTTTATTACCATGTTTAAAAATGTTAAACAAATAAAAACAGTAGCAAAATTAGCTCCATTTAATATTTTGTGCATTGAATAAAATCTAGATGAATTTTATTGTGGGCTAAACTTTTTGTGGCATCATGTTAAAGTGTAACACTAATATAGGTGCAATTTTAACATTTTACAAAAATCAAAACCTAGCTAAAATAAATTAAAAACAGAAAAGAAATAGAACAAAAGAAAAGGAAACAAAAAAAAGGAAACCCCTATACCCCACCCAGGGCAACGGCCCACCCGGCCCAAATCCCCCTCCCCATCCCATCTTCTACCTGCCCCCGTCCCCTCCCTCCCCTGTTTCCACTATTGCCGGGGTGGACAGGGCGCCAAGGCCACTGCCGCCGCCCCCCCCCCCCCCACCTCCCCACGTACCTGCTCCCTTCCCCCTCCATGAGGATAAGGAGGAGGCCGAAGACACCTCCTCCCCCTCCCCTGGCCACTTTCCCTCGCGCCTCCCCTCATCCCTCTCCTCTGCCCGCGCACAGGCCGCACGGCTCCATTGCCGGTGAGGCCACGGGCCGCCGTTCTCTGCTCCGAGACGCCGGGGAGGTCCACCTTCATCGACTCCTTCGATCCCGAGGACCAGCTCGAGCCGAGGAGCAGCACGTGGCGCGAATTGAGTTCGTCTTCCCTCGACAGCCGCCGGCGTACATCTTCGATTCCGGCCGCCCCAGGACCTCCCCGAGCCCACTGCCACCTTTGCTGCACTTACGATGAGCTCCCCGTCCGTCACCAACTCCCAGCCGCCTCCCGATTTGGCCGTGGGCGTTTTCCCCTTTTGCTCTACACGGGTCGCCGCCATGGCCGCGAGTTCAAGCTCGGCTAGGTCCCGTGCTCCCCGTCTGTGTACCCTATTGTGCGTGGACGCACCCGCGCGTGCTCCGGCGGCCACAGCCGCGCTCGCGTGCCTCCTTCCGCGTGCTCCGGGCGCTCTGGCCACGCCCATGCTTCGGCCCCCGCCGCGGGCTCAGACCCAGCGAGCACCGACCACCCCCGCCTTCTGTACGTCGTCGATGCGCCTCTGCCGCCCACCGCACGTCGGTCGCCGTTGCCTCTCCCAGCCGCACACCCCGCTGCGCCCCCTCATCGGCCGGCCTCGCCGCGCCGCCGTGAGCCGGCGTGGCCACGGCCATGGCCTCTCGTGCTGTGGCCTGGTTCCACTGCCAGGTGGGGCCGGCCCAGGATTAATTAGGAGGTTAACCCCTTGTTAACTAAATAAAAGATAACCCCCTCCACTACCACTGACAAGTGGGCCCGACCCCCTTTTAATTAAGCTTTTGTTTTAACCCAAATGGAATAACCCTAGTGAGACTTACATGTGGACCCAGTCCAATTAAATAACCTATATATTAATTAATCTGTTAATTATAACCTGTGTGTCAATGACATGTAGGTCCCACTGATTATTTTAGATTTAATTAATTGAATTATTAAAATGTGTGGCTGACATGTGGAGCCCACATGTCAGCACTGTTGTGGATAAGGTTCTGGATAAGGTTGGATTTTAATAATAAAAATAATTCAGAAAATGTTTTAAAATTGATTAAACTTATAAAATCAATATCTTTTAATCTGTATATCGGATCGAAAAACTTTATACATGAAAATTGATCAGAAAAATATAACGAATACGAATACGCTATCTGTATGTCTATCACACCCCTCTAACACAACGAACATCGAACCATCCCCCTCCGGATCGACTGTTCGATAAATTGTCCGGTACTGTTAGAGTGCCCGGATGAATTCATTCCGAAAACGAATGTTTCTCGGAATAGATCAACTAGCACGGATACACCTCCCTTATGTTCTTCCGGTACCCACGACACCTCCGGCTTGATCCTTCCCCTTCCAGTCACCCTGTCCGGTAATCCTCCGGAGCCGGTAGTTCATCCTCAGATGAATTTCGTTCCGAGCAATGTGCATTGCACTGCGTTAGAACACCGCTAACATTTCATCTGTCATGTCATGCATCTGTTTGTATATGCTTGCTGTTTATTTACTGTTTCTTCCCCCCTTAATCTCCGATAGACCCCGCTGCTGCCGTCGACTACACCGCTGCTGAGTACGACTACTTCGTCGACGACCCTACTACTACCGTCGAGCTTCCAGGCAAGCAGAGCCATTCTCTTCCCCAGATATCGCCTATCTTTCCGTACATTTCTTGCACTAGGCATTGTTACTGCTGCTGCTACGTTACAATCCTATTCAATTGCATAGCCTGTTTTTGTCGCCCCTTGATGTACCTTCCTTTAATCCTATGCTGCCTATTATTACTTATGCATTATTCAGCAGTGAACCCTGCGCATTGTTAGCTAGGTTTAGAATAGAGGGTCGTGATCACTCTGGGAGTGAACGCGGGAACGATATATTACAACTGCAACAGGTACGGATCAATGCAGACACCCTAGGGAACCTACAACGGCGAGACTCTGCCGAGTCGCTTCGAGTTTGGCTTACGAGTGGAATGGACTCGTATTTCATTCTCGTCGACTCAGTAGCGTAGTATCACCGGGATGATACGAGGTTTACCTCTTTAGTTCATTCCGCTGATGTCTCAGTCGAGCCAGCTCAAGTGTACCATCGAGGGTGATTCCTCCTGGTTTCACTTAACGGTAGGGACTCGAACCAACTGGTGTCCTTAAAGGTAAGAAGTCGGGCGACCCAGCGGTGCCCGCGAGAGGTATTGCGACGGGACGACAGGGAGGGCACGACCAGTGTACCGGTGTGCTTGGCCCCTGATCGTTGGCCGCGAGAGTTACCAAACTACGAAAGTCGAGCTCGACAAGGTAAGGAGACGGTTCACCTTGTTGGTAACCGCAGTGACTTGGTGGGACGACGGGGCAGGCACCGATGTACTGGTGGTCATGGCTGTTGTCGTTGTCCGCGGGTCGGTTAAGTCGAGGAAACGATAACGGTTGTCACGCAGGTTAATTAAAATGCTAAATGGTTCAGTGAATGTCTTGAGTTGGCTATATGCCATGTACGCACTACCTACCCGTGGGAATTACGAGTTATGGGCTCCTCTGCTTCGTAGTGTCGTCCGAGGACTCTTCAGACGTCAGCAGTACTGCGGCCTGCGCCGGGAAGTGGTGTTGTCTTATTTGCTCGCGCGGTGGTGTCTTGTTTGGATTTGCTTTAACTTCACCGGCCAGCCTCGCACCGTGCAGGAGTACGTCGGGGTTAGGGTCCAAAGCCCCGCGTACATAGGATATAGTCCGGCGGATGACCTCTCTGTTGAGTTTGAAAGATGGGCTATGAAGTGTCGGATAGCCTCGGTGGAGCGTTCCCTAACAAGGTTCCCGCCGCCCTGGAGATCCGTGCGTGTAGCGTAACACAAGTGCACCCCTGCAGGGAAGATTAATCTATTCAAATAGCCGTGTCCACTGTAACAGGACGCTTTATGCTGAAGCTGGATCTTACCACTAGAAACTATTAGTATTAAACTGTATGGTTCCGGGTTCTCTTCCTCGCGGGGATGTCGAGGAGGTGAACTCGGAGGCATTGTTAATCATTACAACTTATTATTATACAATGCTGCAGCAACTTCTGCTGCATTGTTACTTTATGCTTTATACAACTGGTGGCTGATTCTTACCTCATGCTGCAAGACATCGTCGGAAGATGCTAGTCTTCGATAGGCCTAGCTTCTTACCCTTGCTCTGGATTTCTGTCTTTCAGTCCACTATATACATCCTCTTCTTTCCGTTGATACAATGCATAATGCTTAGTAGCGGACGTAAGACTCGCGGGTATACTAGATACTCACCTGCTTTATTTCCTTTACTGTTTTGCCTGATCGGACGCTGCAGTCGACGTTGGAGTCCAGGAGTAGGAGATCCCCGATGTCGACCACCGCAACGTGAAGATCCCCGATGCCTTCTACGACGTCGAGTTCCCCGTTGACCAGGAGTAGCTTGGAGTTTCCCAGGCAGGAGGCCTCGCCTTTTCGATCTGTTGTTATTTGTGCTAGCCTTCTTAAGGCAACCTTGTATCCTTGTGTCTGTACTCAGATACTATTGCTTCCGCTGACCTTGTGCTCTCGAGCTGTGGTATTCGAGCCCTCGTGGCCCCTGGCTTGTATTAAACAGCTTGTATTATTTTATTTGTAGAGTTGTGTTGTGATATCTCATCGTGAGTCCCTAATCTCGATCGTGTACCTTGCGTGTATGATTACTGTACACGGTCTGATTTTGGGGGCGTCACAGCCGCGCCCACAGGGCGCCTGGGACCCACAGGGCAGCCAGCCAGGTAAGTCTTCTTCCTCCTCCTCCTTCCTCTCTCTTCAAAAACACGAGTTCTGCATTTTGTTCTTGCGTTCTTGCTGTTCTTGGAGGCGATTTTCGATCTCTCTCTACAGCCCACCATTCAAGCTGAAATTTTGAGAAAATACTCCCTGGTACGTAACTCCTTCACCCCTCCAATTAGATTTTTGATTGGTGTCTTCATTTGTGAGTATTTAGTAGCTCTTGGTTCTGTTTATGTGAGCTTGCATGCATGTGTAGAATTTTACTTTCCAAGTTTTGATGCAAGTTTATGCCTTAGGGAAGTGAGTTGAGTAGTTTGCATTAACTCACTTTGTTTAAATCCTTGTTTTTGTAATTTGTCAAAAAATTCAGAAATGAGTTTGCTAGGAAGAGCAAAGGGGTGGCTTGGGAAGAAAAGGCCCGAGCGCTCCGATCTAGTTACGAGAGCTTCAGCTTCACCCTCGACTGCTAGGGTGAGCTACAACGAAGATCATGTGCCCTTAGAGTTGTTGGAGGACACAAATCCAGCATGTGCGATGACTTTCCCGTGCGATGAATTCCTTGAAGCTGCAGGAATTAAGGAGGAGTTCTATAATCTTTGTGCTAATGCAGGTCTGACGCGGCTCGCAACGTGCCGTGTTGCCCAGTATAAAAAACTCACCTCCTGTTTTATTAACAGTTTTAGATATAATCTTGATGCTGGTTCTGTTGAGTTTAAGATTTACAATGATCTTTTGACCATGCCTTTGGAAAAGTTTTGTGAAATAATAGGTGTGCCGAACGTAGGACATACGGCGAAGATGAGCTCTTAGCCCTCCGAGCTGAGAACCGTCTTCAACTCGCTCTGTAGCATGGGTATGAGGGATATTCATCGGTCAAAGATCTCCAACATCTTATTTCCACACCTCAGGTATTTTGCGTATTATATTGCTAGAGGGGTGTTAGCTCGTGACAACACGAGCAACATATCTGCGCCGGATATTGCTATCCTGGCAACCACCCTCTCAAGGAGGTTTGATTATAATGTGGGTGCCTTAATTGCTCAACGCCTTACTATGAACGGTAACAAGGGAGACTTATTTGGTGGCGTTTACGCCACACTTATCCTAGAGTCTCTTAATGGCACCCCACACCCCGACGATAAGCCTTTTACTTATTTAAGTTTTGATCTTGCTGCTATGAAAAGGCATAAGTTTGTTACCATGACTTCCGAGTTTGGTAACCTTGATTATATCTTGCGTTTTGGAGCCACCACGGAACGCAAGATCCGTCTACCTGCACCTCTTTTGTTTGATTTTTCTCGCAGGAACGGATGGTCCTTTGATGCTACCCAGTTCGATGAAATCGTGGTCCAGCGTCAGTTTCATAACCCCATGGAGGGGGTTGTGCCCGACGAGGAGGAGCATGGTGAGTTCCCACCTTTCCAGGGAGAGACCGTCACCCAGTTTTGTGAAGGGTCTTCCTCTGCTTGGAGCGCGGATCCTTCTGCGTGGGAGGATCCGAGGACTTCGGTGTACGCGCCGGAAGCCTCATACGATCCTTGGACTCACCCGTACTACCCTGGAGCAGGAGGCTCCTGGGGACATTAGCTACTACCAACTTAGGCCAAAAGCCTAAGCTTGGGGGAGTACGTGCCCTTCTCACTTTTCCATTGTATTATCCATTTTATTGGCTTTGATCTTTTCGAAGTTTTTGCCCGTTCTTCTTTCTTTCTTACTTTTAAAAAACAACAAAAAGATTTTCTCTTTTCTTTTGCTCTCTTTTAACCTTCAAAAACCCAAAAATATTTCCTTTCTCTCTTTAGTTTTCTTTGTTTTCAGAGTTCAGCTTGAGTCCGTGATGGCATTTGATTATATTTCCTACGTTCGATCGTGCAAGTGACAAGGCAGTAATGACGAAGATCGACGAAAGGGAAGCAACAAGGAAAACCGGTATGAACTCTTCTTGTTTCTACTTTTGTACATATGCCTGTACTTATGATCTAGAGACCAGCTTGTAGCGACTTAGTGCTATGTTTACAATGCTTTCCCAGTGTTCATGCTTTCCTTGTGGCTAGTCTCAAATAGCTAGAGTACATAATGTGTTGTTGAAATGATTTACATGCATTGCATTGTTCATGGTTTGGCATACTGAAGTGGTATTTCCCTTCGGAGAATTTTTGGATTGACTTGGCACATGTTCACACATGCTTATGACTAAAAAGTCTATTTTCGCCTTGATGATCTTTTTGTTTCAGAATAGTTATATCACTTTCATGCCCGATTCAATGTTGCTTTGTCGCTCTGCATGATTATGACAGTTATTTCTCTCTAGTTGGTCGCTTCCCAGTCTTTTGCTAGCCTTCGCTCGCACCAAGCGGATTTCTGCTTGTGCTTCCAAACTCCTTTTCAAACCCAGTTATTCCATTTGAGTCCACCATACCTACCTATTTGTGGTATTTACCGGCCACTCTTAACTTAGAATTTCTTGTGCCATCTCGAAATTTATTCAAAAGCTTCCCTTTTGTAACCGTACAAGCTCATGGTACGGTGAGGGGAAATCAGTATCTTTCATGCCAAAAATATTTTGACGGAAGTTTTAACTAGTCAAAACAGAAAAAGAAAAAAATAATGAGAGTTACACCTCCCCCATACTTGATGATGGAGTGAAATGGACCAAATTCTGCTTATGATAGGTGGAAAGATACCCTCCTTCCATCCTTGAGGCAAAATAAAAGGTTCCATAGACCATCAAAGGATTTATGGATAAGGTAATATGTGTAAGAAAAAGGCATTATATATGGTTGGGATGGGAGATATTGAGAGACCTTTACCGTTCACTGTTGACTGGAAAGTTGCACTTCTCAAAAGAGTTTGTTTTATCTCTGTTTCCAAAACCAAGAGCTCTGGCACATGTTTAGTCTTTGCTTCCTTTCACGGGTTTTCAACCTTGCCATCAAAAGCCACGGTTCGAGAGTCTCCCCTTCTTTCTTCAAAGCACCAACTATGAGAGCATAATTGTCATTCTTAGTGTAACAAGCATTGTCCCAAAGTATTACATTGTCTTCTGCATGCTTGTGTTATTGCTAGTCTGAAATACTGAGTTCTAGTCACCTTTAAAACTCCGGAGGAGTTTCTTCATTTATGTTTTGCTTCACTCATGGAGGCTAGCGAAATACCACTCAAGTATGTTCAAGCTATGTGCATTGTGATCCTGTCTTGATTTTCAGTAGCTTATTATTTACTTTTAGTTGTTTGTGGCTGATCACATGAAAGAAGAATTGCTTCGTGCATTGTCCTTATAGCATTGTTTCAATACCTGCTACACTCTTTTTGTAGTACATGCTTATATACATCTATTGAAGCAAAAGAGTTTGTCAAAGTTTTCTTTGTCGCGTCCAGTTCGTTGAACTGAATTGCTTGAGGACAAGCAATATGCTAAGCTTGGGGGAGTTGATACGTCTCAAACGTATCTACTTTTCCAAACACTTTTGCTATTGTTTTGCCCTCATTCTTGCATGATTTGGACAAAACTAACCCAGACTAACGTTGTTTTCAGCAGAGCTGCCTGTTTGGTTTATTTGTGCGCAGGAAAATGGATTTTTAGACGTCCCAGAAAATTCCCAGAAAATCCACGCACCCGAAGGAGCCAGGAGCCAGAAGTGGGACCAGAGGGGAGCTCTGGGGGCCCCAGGCGCCCCCTGGCGCGGCCAGGGGTGGGGCCGCGCCCTCAGGCCGCCTGGGCTTCTCCCCCCTCCTCTGGTGCCCTACCGAGACTCCTATTTATCCCCGTGACGAGAAAACCCCAGAACAGAAGTCGTTTTCCCAGTTTCCGTCGCGGAGCCGCCGTCACCCTCTGTTCTTCTTCGGGAGGGCTAATCTGGAGGCTGATTTGTCCTCCGGAGAGGGGAGATCGTCGCCATCGTCATCACCATTGCCACTCCATCCATCCCACATGACTTCTCTTCATATGTGTGAGTAATTCACTGCTGTAGGCAAAGGGGATGGTAGGGATTGGATGAGTTTAATCATGTAATAGTTCGTCAGATTGTTGGGGGCATGTTGCCTATCATCTACTTTGGTGTTTATCATCTTTGCTACAATTTGTTGTTCTTAATGCTTGTCACTTTGGGCCCGAGTGCCATGTTTTCAGATCTGAACCCTATGTGTTTTCATGAATATATTTGTGTTCTAGATCCTATCTATGAGTTGTATGCACCTATTATGGTCCGGAACCGGCGATCCCAAAGGTGAAAGCTTGGGACACCAAAGGGGACGGTCCATAATTTGAGGATTCCATATATCCATTGAGTTTATTGCTTTGTTCCGGTGCTCTTTGACAAGAGCACCTTAATCTCCATAAGTTCCTTTTGGCCCCGTTCGTGGCGGGATGGTAGGACAAAAGATGTTGTGCAAGTTCTTATTGCAAGCACGCACAACTACCTACGGGATACATGCCTATTGTTTGATATTTGCCTAGATTATCATTGCTTTTCTGTGTGCCTTGCCCCGTGTTAGAATCTATTATATGTTTACTCTCATCCATGCAGCGCCCAACCATCCATCTCCCTAGCCTACAGTGTTTTCAATCCTGCTGGTCATTAGTCGTTACTTTTGTTGTTACTTTTGTTGTTGCCACTATCACTATCATATTATCGTTACCACTTATCTATCGTTGCAAGCAAGTATATTTCAGGTGCGGTTGAATTGACAACTCAACTGTTAAAGCTTATAAATACTCTTTGGCTCCCCGTGTGTCGAATCAATAAATTGGGTTAACTTACCCGCGAAGACTATCTCAATCCCTTACGCCTGTGGGGCATCAGCCCCCCTTTGGAATTGAGGAAGCTTCCGGAACGCTGATTTTTTATATATTTTTTTTGGGATTTTTCCAGCGTACCTAAATATCCAGAAACCTGCACAAAAGAAAACTGCACTAGTAGCTCTGCTGAAAACAGCGTCAGTCCGGGTTAGTTTCGTTCAAATCATGCAAGAATGAAGCCAAAACAATAGCAAAAGTGTTTGGAAAAGTAGATACATTTGAGACGTATCAGCAACTGCTTTGATATGTGCGCAGCTTGTCCTGGTATCCTTCAGATCTTGTGATGGCTGTGTCTCGTGCTTCGTCTGCTATGTCTTTGTCGTTCTGTAGTGCTTCTTCTGCCTCTTCTTCTTCGTACCCTGAGATTCTGGGTGCTCCGAATTTTAAGTCGTGTGGTAGCACTGCTTCTGCCCCGCAAGTGGAAAATAGTAGTGGTGATTGCAAAGGAAAAGAAATAAAAATAGTAAAGATGCACGGTGTAAAATATGGTGGAAATATGGACTGGGGTCCCATGACTTTCACTAGTGATGTCTCTCTCCTAAAATATGATAAATAACTATGTTGTGTGAACAAATTACAGCTAGACCATTGACAGAATTATAAACGCACTGCAATGCTAATTATGCTACAAGAAAGCTAGAGGCTCAATCGTATGGGCAGTGCGCCGAGACGAGCAGACCGTTTATTCATTAACATCTACACACTAATCATCCACCTTGAGATATCTATCCAGAACATCTCGCTGATATTAAATTGCGAACCCCAGCCTCCCTCCGACAGGGTGCCGGGACAGGGTCTTCTGGCGATCCCGATCTCAGGATCGCGGCGGCGACGGAACAGTGGTGAAAATCGCTTAACGGAGGGCCTCTAGAGGGTTTTTGCATAGAGGGCTAGGCAAAAGGTGGCACCAGGGGGCCCCACCTCACCAGGCGGCCAGGTGGTACGGACCCACCCTAGGCTGCACCAGGGGCCCACCTGGTGACGGGGGGGACCCCTCCGGCTCCCTTTCGGGCATCTGGAGTCTTCCCGGCTGCTGATTTTTAATATGATATTTTCCGATTTTTTCGAGCACTTTAATAATTGGTATTTTTTTTGCAATGCATGGACAATAGCAGACGGAGGCCCTATTTGGTTCGGCTGCGGATTTCTGAAAATCTGCTGTGGAAAATCAGAGCAGCAGATTTTCAGAAATCGTTCGAAGGTTCGCTCTTTGGTTCGCTCGTACGTGTATTTTCCGGTTGCGCTTTGGTGGAATCAGGCAACAAAAATCGTTTGCTTTGGTGGAATCCTGTTTGGTTCGGCTGTGGATTTCCGAAATTCGATTGACAAAGCTGAACCAAACAAGGCCAGAAACGGGCACTGAGTTAATAGTTTAGTCGAAATATGTTGAAAAGTGTATGAAAGTGTAGAAAAACATATAGCAAAGTCACCAATATAAGCATGGAACAAGAAAAAAAATTATAGATACGTTTGGGTCGTATCAACCACTCACTACACTCTGTTTTATGAGCAAAGCAGTCACTATCATGTTCTGCCGCGTAACTGTGTCTGACGTGGCTAGCTGACTGGGACATATGGCCCACAAGGCAGTGGCTTTAGGATATTTTTTGTAGTATAGTCCCTGGCCCTTCGTGATCTTTTTTTCTTCTCTTCATCTCGTTGTGTCGCTGGGAGGGGAATGGCGGGCAGCGGCGGGAAAGAGCGTGTGGGCATGGTTCGACAAGCTGGGGAACCTCCTCTAGCCCTTCACGGATCGCCGCCGCATGGTAGAGCCAAAGATGGTCACCGCAAAAGATGTGTTGGCTGCCGGAGAGGAAGGTGCGACCGAGCGCCTCGAGGCGGACTAGGAGGAGCTCGAGCTCGCAGAGGTCACGACGAAATTCGCGCTCGACTCCTACCTCTACCACAACTACAAGTGAGGCGGCTCCCAGCATCCCCCAGTGACCACTTAGCCACGTAGGATAAGTGAGTGTGTGTGAGAGAGAGGACGGAAACACATCACTCACTCTGCTTGACCAAACACGGTCCGTCCTACATGGCAAGTGAGGACAGAGAAACCACTGCAAGTGAGGACAAAACTCCTCGATTTTGAGATTTGAATCAAAATCCGATGAAATATTCTTGATGGACCGATCTAGAGTTTTTGTGAAATAAAGACACCAAAAATATATACTTTTCTTTGAAGTATCAAAAGCCGATGAAATATTCTTGAGGGACGATCTAGACTTTTTACGAATTAAAGACACCATAAATGTATACTTTTTGTGTCTTTTCTTTTTTTTAATTCGGTTTTCGTCTAGTTTTTTCTTAATTAACTATTCGACTGTTTTCTTCTTCTATGCTATAAATGAAATGGCAAAGTTTCTACCTTTCCCTCAGTTAGTTGCTCAAAAAAAATTTAGGACTTTATGATAAAATTCAGACTTCATATATCAAAGTCAAACTGATTGGTTTTCTCAACATTTGGACACAGAGCAGCTCGCCGACCTGTATCTAACTCGTCAATTGACAAAACACTGCGCCACAAAACTTCACGCGTCGCCAATAGGCTAGCAACTTCTAAACAAGTTTTGATCAATTAAGCACAGGATCAATTCAACTGCAGCAATACTAGTTACTAATCAAGCATTGAATTTTCCGCAAAATTTCCTCATCTGACAAATGGCAAACACGGTTGGCCATTGACCAAGTGACACATACGCATGCAGGAGGTGATGGGGAGCACTATAGCAGCAGTCGTCGCGTGCTTGCCTGTCGAAGAAGGAGAACAACATCGGTCATGGGGAGCACGACTAAACCCTTTCGCACCAAGAACAATTCCTTAGATCAAGCAGAAGATTCCAGTAGTCAAATCATTCAGAGACGTCGAAGGAACGAGCTGGCAAAATCCTGCACAGTGCATTATTCATCTCTTCGTGCCTACCAACAAGTCCCCTGTCGCGAACTGAAAATGTAAATTCTCAGCATCTTATATAAGCTTGCTGGAGACCCCTTCTGAATTCTACCAACTCGAAGTCGTCGCAATTGCATCCACGGACACGACGAGGAGGAGGCAATGGGGAGGTCGATGAGGGGTCTCGTCGCCATGGTGGCCTTCGCCGCCGTGTTGAGCCTCGGGCTCGTCGACGCCAACTTCAAGGACAAGTGCGACATCACGTGGGAGCCGCAGAACGCCGCCATGACGGAGGACGGTGATCACCTCACGCTCTCCCTCGTCACAAACTCCTCAGGTAAACACACATGCTGATCATGCCAATGCGCTTTGATTTACTGAACTTTGTGTTTACATGAAGATATGATATGATCGTTGCTGATTGGCGTTGTGAATTTCGATCATCAGGGTGTATGCTCCGGACCAAGAAGACGTTCATCTACGGCAGCGTCTCCACCATGATCAAGCTGGTCAAGGGCAACTCCGCCGGCACCGTCACCACCTACTACGTACGTCAGCTCAACGACTCAACTATAGCACATTAGACATCATAGATAACTGATCATGCGAAACTGATCTCCATCAACAGACGTCGTCGGTGGGCGACGACCACGACGAGATCGACTTCGAGTTCCTGGGCAACTCAACGGGGGAGCCCTACACCCTGCACACCAACGTGTTCGCGGACGGCGTGGGCGCCAAGGAGATGCAGTTCTACCCCTGGTTCGACCCCACCGCCGACTTCCACAACTACACCATCTTCTGGAACCCCTCCATGATCGTGTAAGCCCATGCACCCATTTCTGGAAATCTCTTGTACCTCTGGCCGATCGATCATGGAAAGAATCAATGGCCGGCTGACATCGATGATCTCTGTGCAGGTGGCTGGTGGACAGCATCCCGATCCGGGTGTTCCGCAACTACGCGAGCAAGGGCGTGCCATTCCCGACGAAGCGCCCGATGTACGCCTTCTCCAGCATCTGGTCGGCGGACGACTGGGCCACGCAGGGGGGGCGCGTCAAGACGGACTGGACCAAGGCGCCCTTCGTCGCCGAGTACCGCGACATCGGCCTCGACGTCTGCGAGTGCTCCGGCGACGACGCCGAGTGCGCCGTCAGCTGCAACGCGTCCAAGTACGCCGCCGCCACGGAGCCGTCCAAGCTAACCGAGAAGCAGATGCGCAAGCTCAGGGCCGTGCAGCTGGGCTACACCATCTACGACTACTGCGACTCCGCCAGGAAGAGCGGCAAGGGCGTCGTACCGCCCGAGTGCGACATGGACCAGTACTGATGATGATAATGATGAATCTCCTCACATTTTGTTTCATTTTTCCTTGGATATTTGAGGGGCATTGCTTCGAATCTCCTGATATATATGTTGATTGATGGTTTATTTCGAGATTACTGTGTAGATTATTCTTGGTCCGATCCATGATGTACATGTTTTCAAGAGGCAACGGCCTTCGCTGGAATATAAAGTTTTCCGTGTTGAGATAGTTTTGAAATGGTGTCTTCTCAAGGGCTTATTTCCAATAACCAATCTGCCTTTTTCGAATGAGAAATGCTAGACATACGGACATTTTTTACACGAATCATCATACGGACTGACGTAGATCACGTTCATTGGAAAAGGGTGAGGGAAGGGGGCCACCGGGTGAAACTCAGGGGGGGCGAGAGATTTAGTTTGAAGGGGGTCCGTAACTGACGCGTAAAAGATCTGTAGGTATAGTATTATTGTTTTCGAATTCATAGTACAAAGTTTGGTGATTGCACATGATATGTTACACTTTGTACACTATGATAAAAAAATAGAGCCTAATTTTGATTATGAGAAAGCCTTTGATAGGGTTAATCTAGAATTCGTAGCTGAGCTTCTGAGGATCGGGGCTTTTGGGAACAAACATTTATCCTGAATCCACCACATTACTCATCAAGGTTTTGTAGGTGTTCAGATTAATAATGCAGAGGATGATTACGCTAGAACTGATTAAGGCTTGAGAACAGGAGATCCCCCCCCCCCATATTTTTGTAAATCTAGTTGCAGATGCTCTTATTAGAATGCTTTCTAAAGCCGATCAAGATCAGATATGTTTTGATCCAGAAAAATCTTTATTCATGTGTGTTGGTGCGTCTATAAATTGGATCCTTTTGATCTACGATGGTTGTTGCTCTAGTGTGTTAGTTTTTTCACTACAGGAAAAACCGAGTATGCCGAGGGTTTTATGTTTGCCGAGGGCTTATTATCGGGGCCCTCGGCATAGCAGGGTGATACGCCGATGGCCCAACAAAAACCTTCGGCAAATAGTCGTCTATGCCGAGGGCCGCCCTCGGCAAACATAAAACCCTCGGCAAATAGTCTCCTATGCCGAGGGCCACCCTCGGCAAAGGTAAATCCTTCGGTAAATCGGCTCGTTGGGTGACGGACGGCTGCCACCGTCACATTTACGCCGAGGGCAGCCGTCGGCAAACCTTTTTTTTTTTCAAAAAAAATGTTTAAATTTAATTAATCTACATCTAACTTATCTAAACTTAAACTTATACAAATTATATATCAATTTGGGGTAGAATTTTTCATAGATTATGAATATCCACTTTATTTCTGTTTTTGACAATGCTAAAAATGCAACCTCATGTACTTTTGTACCCGGAATTGATTTTCAAACTTGACCTCGTTCCAACTGAATCGATGGAAAATAATCTTTTTCAAAAGAGGTGTATTAAAATCATTTGGCATACAAAAATATGGTCTAGTATTTTACAAAAATGGAGTGGTTCAAATTTACACCAAGTCCGGTGCAATGTTTTTCACATAACAAAAAAATTACATGGAAAGTTTGGTCAATTGTTAATAAAATATGGTCTAGTATATTACAAAAATGGATTGATTCAAATTGACATCAAATATTTGGTAGATCCTTCACAAAAAGACCCTACTTTCGACACTCGGAAAATGAGAAATGGATTTTTCGTGCAACGAAAATAAAAACTTCCTTTGGCAAACTTGTTGCCCATTACAATATGCACACTTCTGCACAAAATGAGAACGTTTGGTAAAACTATCCTTTGAAACTAGCACTAACATCGGTCATTTGGATTGAAAGCCATGAATCTTCATACTCGATAACTCATTTTGAGAAGACTTTTTTAATATATTTGCATTATTCCAAGTTAGTTGGTTTGTATGGTTACTAGGACATAAATTAGGATGCAACGCGAAGGTTTTACATTTTTTGATTTTTTTTAATTGTTTAAGCACCGATTTCAAAATGCGGTCAAAACGGGGGAGGGGGGCATGACCGGTGATAGCTAGGGGTGGAATCTTGCAAAACTCTCGGTGGATCTCTGATGAAATGAGTACTTGTGCACCTGTAAATTATTTTTTGAAAAAATAAAGAGCAAACTATCAAGCACTTGTAGTTCAAATTTCACCCCGTTCCAACTGAATCGACGACAATTTGTGTTTTTCAGGAGAAGCGTATAACAAACATTTTATATGGAAAGTTTGGTCAATTGTTAATAAAATATGGTCTAGTATATTACAAAAATGGATTGGTTCAAATTTACATCAAATATTTGTAGATCCTTCACAAAAATACCCTACTTTCGGCACTCGAAAAATGAAAAATGGATTTTTCGTGCAACGAAAATGAAAACTTCCTTTGGCAAACTTGTTGCCCATTACAATATGCACACTTGTGCACAAAATAAGATCATTTGGTAAAACTATCCTGTGAAACTAGCACTAACATCGGTCATTTGGCTTGAAAGCCATGTACCTTCATACTCGATAGCTCATTTTGAGAGGACTTTTTTAATATATTTGCATTATTAAAAGTTTGTTGATTTGTATAGTTACTAGGACATAAATTAGGATGCAACGCGAAGGTTTTACATTTTTTATTGTTTTTTTATTGTTTAAGCACCGATTTCAAAATGCGGTCAAAAAGGGGGAGGGGGACATGACTGGCGATAGCTAGGTGTGGAATCTTGCAAAACTCTTGGTGGATCTCTGATGAAATGAGTACTTCTGCACCTACAAATTATTTTTTGAAAAAATAAAGAGCAAACTATCAAGCACTTGTAGTTCAAATTTCACCCCGTTCCAACTGAATCGACGACAATTTGTGTTTTTCAGGAGAAGCGTACAACAAACATTTTGCATGGAAAGTTTGGTCAATTGTTAATAAAATATGGTGTAGTATATTACAAAAATGGATTGGTTCAAATTTACATCAAATATTTGGTAGATCCTTCACAAAAAGACCCTACTTTCGGCACTTAGAAAATGAAAAATGGATTATTCGTGCAACGAAAATGAAAACTTCCTTTGACAAACTTGTTGCCCATTAAAATATGCACACTTGTGCACAAAATAAGATCATTTGTTAAACTATCCTTTGAAACTAGCACTAACATCGGTCATTTGGCTTGAAAGCCATGTATCTTCATACTCGATAGCTCATTTTGAGAGAATTTTTTTTAATATATTTGCATTATTAAAAGTTTGTTGATTTTTATACTTACTAGGACATAAATTAGGATGCAACGCGAATGTTTTACATTTTTTTTAATTGTTTAAGCACCGATTTCAAAATGCGGTCAAAATAGGGGAGGGGGCATGACCGGTGATAGCTAGGTGTGGAATCTTGCAAAACTCTTGGTGGATCTCTGATGAAATGAGTACTTGTGCACCTGTAAATTATTTTTTGAAAAAATAAAGAGCAAACTATCAAGCACTTGTAGTTCAAATTTCACCCCGTTCCACCTGAATCAGCGACAATTTGTGTTTTTCAGGAGAAGCGTATAACAAACATTTTACATGGAAAGTTTAGTCAATTGTTAATAAAATATGGTCTAGTATATTACAAAAATGGATTGGTTCAAATTTACATCAAATATTTGGTAGATCCTTCACAAAAAGACCCTACTTTCGGCACTCAGAAAATGAAAAATGGATTTTTTGTGCAACGAAAATGAAAACTTTCTTTGGAAAACTTGTTGCCCATTACAATATGCACACTTGTGCACAAAATAAGATTATCTGATAAAAATATCCTTTGAAAATAGCACTAACATCGGTCATTTGGCTTGAAAGCCAGGTACCTTCATACTCGATAACTCATTTTGAGAGGACTTTTTTAATATATTTGCATTATTCAAAGTTTGTTGATTTGTATAGTTACTAGGACATAAATTAGGATGCAACACGAAGTTTTTTCATTTTTTTGTTTTTTTAATTGTTTAAGCACCGATTTCAAAATGCGGTGAAAACGGGGGAGGGGGCATGACCGGTGATAGCTAGGGGTGGAATCTTGCAAAACTATTGGTGGATCTCTGATGAAATGAGTACTTGTATACCTAGAAATGATTTTTGGAAAAAAAATAAAGAGCAAACTATCAAGCACTTGTAGTTTAAATTTCACTCCGTTCCAACTGAATCGGCGGCAAATTGTCTTTTTTAGGAGAGGTGTATAACAAACATTTTACATGGAAAGTTTGGTCAATTGCTAATAAAATATGGTCTAATATTTTACAAAAATGGATTGGTTCAAATTGACATCAAATATTTGGTACATCTTTCCAAAAAGACCCTATTTTTGGCACTCGGAAAATGAAAAAAAAATAGTGCAACGAAAATAAAAATAATATTATTTACTCCGTCCTAAAAATATGTGACCCAGTTTACATCTAGATACATCCATAAATAAAAATAAGTAACAAAAAAGATAGAAAAAATAAAACTGCCGAGTGTTTTGCAAGTAGAACTTGGTAAAAATGTGCTTTATTCTGATTGGTTGAGAGCCGAAGACACGGATCGATGACGTGGTTCTGATCTAACGGTCTACAACATCTCACAATCCTTCTCTCTCCTTATCTCCCACGACTCAACAAGCACACCCACCAGCCCATCTTATCTTACCCACGTCCACACACTCACGCATCTTATCTCTTCCACCGGAAAAAACACAGCCGCCTCCCCACCTCATCCTCAACGCCGCCCAGTGTCCGGCTGCCGTCGCAGCCAACAAGTCTCCAAGCAGAGGAGGAAACGGGCGGTGCTGCCTCGTCCTCCGCAACATCAGCAGCCGCGCATCCCTCGCGAACTTCTCGCCATCGACTCTCTGCAACTCCGTGAGCCCTTGTGACCACGACGGGGCCATGGTGGAGCGCACGGGCGTATGGCCACGGCCGGGCGACCACGCCCCGGCGGCCACGGCCAGGGCGCGACCTCCTCTTCCCCGGCGACCCCTCCACCCACCTCCTCGCAGGCCCGATGACTCCCCCCCACCGAGCCGACGAGTTCCTAGCAGCGGACGCCGCCCCCCTCCTCTTCCCCGGCGACGCCTCCACCCGACGACTCCCCCACCCCGCCTCCCCCACTGAGACACACATTTACTTCATGAAATCATATGTTTTCTCAGCAAAACTTCGAAAGAACAAGTAAAATCCGAAATAATAATAATAAACAAAAACCATTTAAACACGTATAAAATTATTCCACAAATACATTCGAAATATGACACGTAACAACGACTGAGCACACCATTTAATGGACTCTTAAGGTCTAAAAGTGACCTTCACAGAAGGATACGGTTATTTTTTTGAAGGGGTAAAGGCGAAATCACTAATTGTAGAGTATTCGTAACAACGAACAAGGCGATCTCTCCGTGCGCGTCAAGTGGCGCTTTCGCGCGCGCGCCAAGTGGCCTGCTATGGTGCTTTTTTGTCTTTCCTGTTTTTTAGAGGCACGAGTGTCTTTCATGGAGGCACGATGGTGCCTCTCGCGGAGGCACGATAGTGCCTTTTCACGGAGGCACGAGAGCCTTTCGCGGAGACACGACAATGCCTCTCGCGAAGGCACGAGGCACGACTCGTGCATCCCGCGAAGGCACGGTTGTGCCTCCGCGGAGGCAAGGTCGTGTCTCTTTTTTTTTAAATGATTTTTTCACCAAAACGTATAGAAAAAACGTGAGAAAACCAGAAAAATCGAAAAAATCACCAAGAAACCATTTTTAAACACAAAAAACACGTAAAAAAAAATACTCAAAAAAATCCTGTAAACGCGACACGTGACGCTGTTCGTTGGACCAGACTGCGAACGAGTACTCCCTAATTAGTTACTCTCAGGTAAAGGACAATGTCTCACCTTCTATTGGGCTTGGCCCAGTCGCACACCTTTGTGCGAGAATCCTTTTTGTCGGGATAAGCGAGAAATAGGAATTACATATCGTTGGGTGTGTATACGACGTTGCTATACCTCGCTTCTCTCGAGACCAATATTGTCTAAGAGAACTAACTAGAGAGTACTTTTTCGAAACCCAACTAGCGATTATCTTAAGAGCGCGTCACGTATCGCACCCTGGTGCTTCCTTCGAATTTTTAATTTTTTTGTTTTTGTGTATGCATTTTTAGTATTTAAAAATGATTTTTTTCACCTTTTTAGCTCTCCTGATTTTCGCATTGTTTTTCCTCACATTTTGATGAAAAAATAATTCGAAATTTTATTTCATTTTTTTTCAAAAAAAGAGATGCATAATCGTCCATCTCGTGAAGGCACGATCGTGCATCTCACAGAGGCACGAATCTATTTTCGCGAGAGACACATCGCGTGCCTCTAAAAAGAGGCACGTCCCGTATCTCTAAACAAAGAAGCACGACCATGCCTCCATAAAAGGCACGAATCTGCTTCCGCGAGAGGCACACTATGTACCTCTAAAAAAGAGGAACGACCATGCCTCCATGGAAGGCACGATTCTGCTTCCATAAGAGGCACACCGCGTGCCTCTAAAAAAAGGCACGATCTTGCCTCCACGAAAGGCACACCGCGTGTCTTTAAAACAAAGGATAAAAAGGAACACCAGAGCGCGATAAGTAGCGCACGCATAGTGCACCACTTATTAAGCAGAAAAGTGTGTGGGGTGTTCTTTGGAAAGAGTACTCCTAAATTAATGATTTCGATATTGTCTCTGCTGAAGCAAGCCGGGTGTCTAGTAGGACGGATTAGCACTATTTACATTAGCTATTTCTTTGTTTGTGGACTCTCTGCCTTTTCCCACTTACTTTTATATTATACATATAAACATATATTTCAATAATTAGCCTAATTAATTTGGTTAAAATTTCAAAACTATTGTGCAATAAAAATATTAATGCAATGTAAAATAAAAATCATGAAACTCTTTAAAAATGTCCGTACCATTAAAATAAATTTTCATGTAATTCAAACAATACATGTTTAAAAACATGTTCATGATGTTTAAAAAAAATCATACAAAATTTTAAAATTATCCGCATGATTCATTTAAAATTTTTAATGTGCAAATATTCAACGTCTATTTAGGATAAATGTTCACAATGTATTTAAAAAATGTTAAATCTGCATGTAAAATGTGTTCAATTTATATACATAAAATGTTCAATATGTGTATGAAAAAAAAATCCATTTGAAAAGAATATCAATACGAAAATAAATGAGAAGACAACAAAGAAGCTTCTAATATCGGTTCATAGATGCTTTCCAAAACCGCTTCCAAAAAACTCACAATAATAAGTACTTGGACTAGCATGCCAACAAAATCGGCCAAGACAACAAAAGCTACTGTCTCCCAAAGAGCAAGATATTATTGCGCTGGCCGTGTAGCCGGTTTTTAATCTTTAGATTCTTCCTCTTGCCTCCTCTTTCTTTAAACAACTCATCTTTCATTTCTCCATCAATTTGAAACATTAGAGTAAAAAAGTTTGGAGCTTCTGTGGCCTGACATGCTTTGAAACTGATTCAGGCCAATCAAATTAGGCTATAGTGTGTCTGTTATGCACACATGCGGGTGAATATGCATGCAATGCTTCCAAAGCACATTGTGTTTTTTTTTGCGAAAAACCAAAGCACATTGTGCTACAGTACCATTCTGCCATCGCACCTAACACCTCTAAACATTTAATTTTTAAATCAAATGAATGTTAACACGGTATATTATCTATAATTTCATAAATATTAATATCAAAATTTGACCTACATTATCCCAGGAAAAAAAACTTTGATCTACATATGGAGAAACAAAAAAGACAAATTTGATGTCAATATTGCATGACAGGAAAGGGAAATCACAAGACACTCAAAGATTGCTCTTTTACTAGAGTTTGCTTATAATTGCTCATCTCAAAAACAAGTTTTCTTATGGCCACTTAGAATTTTGAAACTGCACATCCTACTTTTCCCTTCCTCATGGATTTGCAAAGTTTTCGACCAAGCTCGAGCAGTCGGGCCCATCCCAAAGATTTCCAAAAGAAAGTATTTCCTATTGAAATGAAAAATGTAAAATAAATAAGCGGCATTACACCCAGTTTTTCAGAGAGAAAAAAACTATTAGAAATCTTTCATTTAGGCCTTTCGAGCTGGGCTTCAGGCGTAAGACTTAAGATTGAGCCCTGGCCCAGATGTTAAGCTTTCGTAGGTCGGGCTGCCAATTGTGCCATGCCCAATTTTTTTTATCCAAGTGTGTCCCGCCTGAGAACGAAACCATTAATTAGCAAGTACTTCTTTTAGCAAACCCGTCATTCCCTTCCGTGCTTGACAAATGGTGCTTTGTATGCGTGCCCTCACATTGTGGAAATACTCTTTTAGAGGCACGCGATGTGCATTTCGCGAATACATATTCTTGCCTCCTAAGCACGTCCGTGCCTTTTTTGAGAGGCATGGGATGTGCCTATTTTTTAGAGGCACGCATGTGTGTCACATGAAAGCAGATTCGTGCCTTCACGCGAAGCATGTTTATGTTTTTTTAAAGCACACAGCGTGCCTCTTTTCTAAAGGCACTAGATGTGTGTCTCGTGCAAGCAGATTTGTGCCTTCTCGTGAAGCATGATCGTGCCTTTTTTAGAGTCAGACGGCGTGCCTCTTTTTTAGAGGCATCCGGTGTGCCTCTCGTGGACGTGTCTCCATAAGATGCATGATCGTGCCTCTTTTTTTAAAAAAAAAATTGATTTTTTTGATTTTTTATCAAAATGTAAAGAAAAATTACAAAAAAACCAAAAAAGGCAAAAAAAAACATATTTAAACACTGAAAATACGTCAAATAAAAAATCTGAACTAAATTTGAAATCCGTGCTTTTATATGTGAAAAGACAATCCTATCCAGCTCTCAACTTTATTTTCCTTTCACCTAAACCACAAAATCAAATAAATTTCCTGGAAAAGTTTACTAAATCATAACTAGATTAAACGTATTATTTTTTCACAAGTTTTTTTTTGAAATAACTCATCAGAAGAAGAAAAAAAATAACATAATTAAAGCACGTGTCCGGATGAGCAGATATTTTCTGCTCTCCACTAGAAACCGGCGGATGGTCTCCGTCTCTCCCTTCTCTCTATCATCGAAGTCCATTTGACCTGTTTTTTTCCTAAACTAAGTAAGAAAAAACATGGTTTTTAGAAAATAACTATTTATTTATTTATTAACTTAGAAAGTAATATATATTTTCCAATCGTCAGTGGGGGGGGGGGGGGAGAATTTTCGTACGAATTAGATCTCATTCAAAGAAAAAGGGGTTGATCCCGTCTATAAAAAAATCAGATCGAAAACCTTAACAAGTTTACTCCGATTATGAAGGAAACCGGGCCGAAAACCGCACAAGTAGCAAGATTACATAGGATGAGAACAAACGCACACCCCGAAGAAGGCACTACCTAGCTAGCAAAACCGAGAGACCAACACCATAAAAGCGGCGGTGCTAGTCTTGCGCCGTTTAACCTCTTGCGGTGGTGGTTCATGTGCTCCTCTCGTCACTCGTCCTGACTTCGTAGCACTACAACATCGATGTCCACTACGGATTTAATCGGTAGGTGCTCCAGGCGAAAGCCCCTTGATGGTGTCATCTTCGGATGTCGTCCACCTTCCTGAAGGTGTAATTTCGAAGCTCTACGCCGCCATCCATCCTCTGCCTTGTGTGGTTGGTCATCCTTTGCTCTAGACTATTTCATGGATGTCGTGTGTTCTAGCAAGCTTCGTGCTTTTGGTGTCAGCTAGTTTCATTTTTACTAAACAACGACGCAATGATGCCTTCTCACTTTACTAATCGGTCGGTGGTGAAGTTTCCAGACTTAGAAAGTAATCTAATGATTGCCTAAGCATGGAAAAAATGTTGTTTTAGATTACCACAGTGAAAATGTGACACCAAAGTAAGTATGCCTTTAACGGTTCTTTAATTATGAACAATCTGGCTACTGCAAAATTCGTGAACGAGTACCACATGGAGCAAAGTCTATTCAAGCAGGCACAAGTTGGCCAGGCAGGTGCAGATCTCCGGAACATGATATGAGCAGGGGGCGATCTTGAGCATGTGACCACGATCGATGGCATGCAGCTCATGCTCTCGTGGGATCCATGCATCCACTGATTCCCATGAACGTCTCGGCACAACGCCGTAAATTTTTCCCTTACCACTTTCTTTCTCTGTATCAGACTGGCAGTACTATCACACAGATCAGACGATCATGGTCTACATGCATTCCGTTGGCTGCTTCTGTTCTGCGATCTGCCAAAATCTTCGTTCAGCGCGGCATATTTCCCTCGCCCCAGGGCATATCCCCATCCGGATCCATCGTCAAATTATTTGCATTATCCGAAAGAGCTGCTGTGCATAAAAATAATTCGTGCAGAAGAAGGTTCGGCTCTGCTGTACAAATTGGAATATGACATCGTTGTGAGCAACAGCAGGTGAAAAGAAAAGAAGAGGTTCTACAACGATGGGATTATTTTAGATACAATTGTTTTTGGCAAGAGAAGGTAAAAAAAATACAGGTTCGTCAAATGGTGGGTGGTTTGTAGACCAAAAGATCAACGTGATCTTGGTATTCATGATCTTTAGGTTAAGAATGAGATCCTTCTTACTAAATGCTTGTTTAAACTTTTTACTGAGGATGATGTTTGATAAACCATGTTGTGCAATAAGTATGGCCAGCGCTACGTGTTTTGCAGTTGAATTTTTCTAAACATTCACCGCCTTCCGAACCATTAGATGAAGCTGACGCAATGCAACAAGAGCCTTGTTGCAAAGCGGATTGAAACCTTTTCACTATTTGATCTGATAGATACAACGTATAGGTTTTGCAACAAATACTTTGTTGTGCTTGTACCAATGCAACAAGAGTCTTATTGCGGTTAGGGAAGGTTAGGGAAGCACTTCACAACAATGCGTGGATGTCCAAGATCAATGCCCGTGAGGTCTCCATCAATGAACATCACTGGCAACTCTCCTCTCTTTGGGGCCTTCTCTACGACACCAACCTTGACGCCCACGCTGAGGACGAAATAACTTGGATGCACACCACTAGTGGGTCCTATTCTGCGGCTTCCGCATATAAGGCCCAATTCCTTGGCTTGACTCACTCCCCCATGGAGCAGATGCTTTGGAAGACTTGGGCTCCACCCAAGGTGAAATTCTTTGCGTGGTTCAGTGGTTGGCCATTCAAGATAGGATCTGGACCGCCGACAGGCTGGCTAAGCGAGGTTGGTATAACTGTGGGCTTTGCCCCCAATGCAAAAGGGAACACGAAAGCGGGCCACACCTCTTCTTCAAATGTCGGTTCTCCTTGAGGCTCTGGACTTTAGTCATTGAATCATTCCAGCTGACCGGGTTCGATACGTCTCTATGGTTCTTGGAGAGATCGGTGGAGGATTGGTGGGCGAAGGTGACGGGCATGAATACGTCCATTCGTAGAGGAGCGACATCCCTAGTCATGCTTGTCTCTTGGATTATTTGGAATGAGAGGAATGTGAAGGTATTTCGTAACAAATGTGCCCCGCCGGCGGTTCTTCTTGGCATCATTAAAAACGAGGCGAACATTTGGATCACCGCGGGTGCTAAACGGCTAGGGTCCATCATTTTGCGAGAGTAATTCCATGTAATATCGCGGGTTGAATGTAATACACTCTAACTTATTCTTAATTCATGGGCAAATCTTATGCCTTCGTTTTAAAAAAAAGAGTCTTATTGCAAAGTGAAGCGAAACATCAAAACTTATTTTTTTGATCTAATCAATACAACATGCATGATTTTGGAACAAGCGCTTTGTTGCGTTCAAGCGGATGCAACAAGAGTCTCGTTGCAGAGGGAGGCAATTTGGATGCGAACATATCGCCGTACAATCAAAACTCATCCAACGGACATAAGCACGATCAACGTGTGATGCACGATTCATCGGTTGAGGGACAACGTTTTCCAATAAGTATCTAGACCAAAAGGTTATATCTCCGCATGATGAAAACTTGGAGACTCGCATTTTTAGGCTGGCCTGATGGCGGTAAAGAAACACATGTTTCGCTTTGGGTCATTGGCGATACAAGACGGTTCGAATATCCGTTTTTGGGTCGCTCTAAGAAAATAATATCCAGTCTTGTACAACATTTCCCGTGATAAAAATAATACTATTACATAGGTACTCAATTCACCCTCGTCGAATATTTCATTCAGGAGGGATATGATTGGTCCTCGATTTATGTCATGGCAAAATCTCTTAGCAATGCTCGAGTCGATTACCCTGACACAAAGTCGTGATGTGTTTTGCTAGGACCTCACTACATCTGGTTCGGAAATAAGAAGTGTAGCTTTTGTAATGATGATGAGACAATCAAACACTTCTTTGTAGTGCAAGTTTACATGTTCTATGTGGTCAATCATCCAAATAGCGTCAATCAAATATCTTAAACGTGTCCGTAGATAGTGATCGATCATTCCTTATTTTTTTGATTTCGCAATCGAATACCTAACTTAGCAAACCCTCAAATCCATAGAAGCTCATGCATCGTAAATTATCTCTACGATAACTCTGGCTACTTTATAAACACATGTCAGGCTAGCAAAAATTAGCATGTTGTACCTACATACAAGCTATGGACGAAGATCATCCACGTCTTGTTTTGCCTCTACGGGTGTCATTGTTGTCTTTGTTGAGGAATTATGAGTCGAAAACGCAAGATGGATCGAACCGAATCTGCTCTTCGTCGGAGCTATCTGATCCATCACTTTCCTCCTTCTCCTCTACGAGCGGCAGTCCTGCCAACGCACGGACCGCCCGGTTTTGCTCTCGATCGAGGGTGCGCGTGTGTCTCCGCGGGCGCTTTTGTACGATACAGGCACGAAGGGCTCTCCTCCAAGGTATCCCGCGTCGCCTCCTCTGCCTCTGGCATGTCCGTGGCAAGGTTGTCCTTGACTTCATGCATCCTCTCCTTCCTACGACGAGCGCACAACCCATGTAGCCCGCATTCAATGGATCAGAGACGGGACGGTAGATGGACCTCGAGTTTGTACCCCCGACAAATCCGAGTGCCAGTTGCGCCGATGAAATGGCATCCCGCCGGAGATCACTGGAAGGAAGCTTGGGGCGGAGTGAAGTGACAAGTGGTTAGAGATTAGTCTGGAGAGCGGATGGAGATGAATCTATGCTAGGTCGAAGTGTTTAGATGGGCCAGATATGATGTGTCGGACGCGCCCGATCGCGCCTAGGCCTTCTCATATCAGCCACATATTTGAGTTAGATATGAGAAGTGCCGGTCAGCCCAAACGTATAGGCCAATATGAGGAGTCCATCTGGATCGTGTTTTTCTGAACGGTTAGTGACCAGGCCATCCGTCCGATCATATAAGAACAATTTGAGAAGTTTAACTGTAGATGCTCTTAGGGCACCTTCAACCCCATTCCGCAAATTGGAGGCAGTATACCAACCATCTAACTTCATCAATCAAAATTTCGTGCAAAGTTTAAATAGAACTTAAATAAATTGAATGAAATTCAAGAAATCAAATACTTTCCATAAATAATTAATAGTTTAATGTATCCCAAAAGTAAAACCAGATAATCTATGCTTTGTTGGGCGTTGGCGTCCGTCTCACACATCCTACTTGTTGCCGTCGTTCACCGCCTAGCTGTCAAACGTTGTCAACGTCGCTGGTGGTGGTGAGGTCAACGATCAAGTCGAACAGATCCGCTTCCCAGTCTTGATAGAACAAAGGAAACGATGTAGATAGTGTGAATGAGCACTACTTTCGATGTACCTCCATGGTCTTTGATATGCAAGTTATAGTCTTTTGCAAAAAAATATGAAAGGAGTTTGACGAGTGTAACACTCGGCAAACACAGTGTTAACACTTGACAAGGTCGTCCTTTGTTTTGATTGGCCAGATTGATGCTTTGACGGATCACCATCTTCGTTGCCTATTGTTTGCCAATTGAGCGGCTCCCATGCCTCTTCCTTTCCACTCTATTCTCACCCCTCCTATCGATTGCATTCGAAAGATCGACCAACGATGACTCTCTGTGCAGGATGAGGGTGACTTCCCTCAAGGTTGGCAAAGGCAAAGACGACGGGCGACTGTTGCTTCTCCTCCTATATCCCTTCACTACACCAATGGCGGTCTACGATTCGGGCACATGCACGATAGTTGACAATGAGCAGAGGGCGTTGTTGGAAGATGTTGCACCACGATCGCGGTACAATTGTTGTGATGCTGCACCAGCGTCGATGCTTTTGGTTTTTTTTAGTTATATAAAAAGTATTTGTTGAGTACCTCCTGAGCGGCAATCGACAGAGCCCATGAAAAAGGTGGAGGCATCGTTTTTGTCGATTGGTCATCTGATACTTTTTTTTTCTGTCGAGTACCCGTGTTTGACATCCGATAAAATCGTTGTTAAAAGCCCATTCAAAGAAATTTGGTAAAGTCACTTCGTCCAAATGGGGTATGTCGAGCACCCTTTGTCAAGTGCAACATTCATTTTTTGCAAAAATAAAAGTGCAACATTCATTAAATCCTTTGCCAAGTGGAAAAAGGCCCTTCACCGAGTATACGTTGTACTCGACAAATAAACCGATTCCAGTAGTGGAGAGCAAAGAAAGTTGTCAAGAAATTGTCTGAATATTTGAATCACTCCAATCAAACAAGCTCCACAAGCACAAGAAAATCCTATAGTTTCAAATTCTCTAAAATGTTCAGTAAAATTCTTTTGAATCAAAGAAGCCCCGGCCAAATCGCTGACATCCAATGATCTTACGCAAAGTCAGGAGCATCCCCATGAAAGGAAGCATAATGTTTTTTCTTTTTCTAGAAAGTCAAGATAATGCATATCTAACCATCTTGGACTTTGATCCCAACCATGCATCCTTATCATCAATTACTATAGTGGTTGTACTAGGATACAGAATATTTGAGCAAAATATTATTTCTGTGAAGGATCAGTACAGTAGTCAGTCGAACATCCTTAGACCATATACAATGCAAGGTGGTTAGAAGAGGTGCTTAGAAAAAAAACCAGATTATTCTTTAAGCACTGGTGCTTAGATGTAAAGGATAGACGCTTAATTAGACACCTCTCCTATAGAAATAAGCACTAGTGCTACAAAAAAGGTCGATTTATTTTGCTAAGCACTTCCCTAGGCACCTTGCATTGTACAAGGCCTTATCGGATCAATTTTTATAACCCCATCCCCGTCATAATACCTCATGATCTTCAATATTTCTCCCTCCAAAGGATAATCGGGAAAATTCAGGATAACGCTGCTAGCTGTTGCTGCATATTCACACAGTCGCGTAGAGACATACACAAAATATTTCCTGGTCCCTGATCCAATGCTCTGGCTAGGCTGTTCTTACATTACATGGCCCATCATCCTACTTCTACCTCCCTGGTTAGCTCCATACCAGAGATTCCATCCTATCTGCTACAATCTTCACACATGTTGCTGTCTGCTGCCATTGCATCGTTATCATACCGATCTGGTTCAGTTTCTTCAGATGATTTGCTTCTGTGAACAATGTGTGCGATATGATTTCTGGCGTTATTTCAGACGGTTGACAATGTGTTTTGTAAAAGAGTGCAGACCACAGAGAAACCGGTGTATATATGTATGTCCAACATCCGTTGACTGATCCTAAATTTTGAATGAATTCAGTTCAAATCTTTTTTCAAACGTGCTCCATATTCGCCCAGTTTGAATTAGGGTTGCGTGAGGATACAACCTCCGCATATCTCGTATATATATATGGGACCAACATACAGTTACAATACAACACGACAGGATACGTGTACGAAACCGTTTCCAACACACCCCCTCAATCTGAACTACTACTACATACAAGATTCAGATTGGACCGGAAACGCTCTAACATCTGTCGTGTGGCTGGTTTAGTAAATACATCAGCTAGTTGGTCATTAGTCGAGATAAACCTGACATCTAAAGCTCCAGAAGCAACGCGCTCACGCACAAAGTGAAAGTCGATTTCTATGTGCTTGGTTCTTGCGTGAAAAACCGGATTCGCCGTTAGATATGTAGCCCCAAGATTATCACACCATAGAATGGCGGCACGCTGCTGTGACACTCCTAGTTCCTTGAGTAGCGACTCTACCCAGATTGCTTCAGCAGCTCCATTAGCTAAGGCTTTATATTCTGCCTCCGTACTCGATCTAGAGACAGTCGGCTGTTTCTTGGCACTCCATGAGATAAGATTTGAGCCAACGAACACAGCAAAACCACTAGTGGAACGGCGGTCATCAATGCATCCTGCCCAATCAGCATCCGTAAAAATACTGACTCCAGTGGAAGAAGATTTACGAATCGTCAAACCCATACTCAAAGTCCCTTTGACATAACGCAAGATACGCTTGACTGCTTCCCAATGCTCATCAGTCGGCTGTGATAAATACTGACAAACCTTGTTGACGGCAAATGACAGATCGGGACGAGTGAGTGTTAGGTACTGAAGTCCTCCAACAATACTGCGATATCGAGTGGAATCCTCAATACCCAAAGGAGTGCCGGCCTCACGAGCCAGATGCTCGGTGGCGGATAACGGTGTAGAAGCAGGCCTACAATTCTCCATACTCACACGATGAAGAAGATCCAACGCATACTTTCTTTGAGTCAGTGTCATGCCCCCTGAATTATAGGACGCTTCAAGACCCAAGAAATACTTTAGAGGACCAAGATCCTTGATAGGGAAACTGTCGGAGAGGGACCGTACCAGACGATCAACAGCAGCAGGAGTGGAGCCAGCAATCAAAATATCATCAACGTACACCAACATGTATAGCTGAACACCATGCGCAGCAAAGATGAAAAGAGATGTATCCGCCTTGGAGGAAACAAAACCAAGCTGAAGAAGCCGAGCACTGAGTCGAGCATACCAGGCACGGGGCGACTGTTTGAGACCATAGATAGCTCGTTGCAATTGGCACACATGGGAAGGAAACCGAGTGTCTTCAAAACCAGGCGGTTGTTGCATATAAACATCCTCAGAGAGAAAACCATGAAGAAAGGCATTGCTGACATCAATCTGCCGCAAAGTCCATCCTCGCGAAACGGCAAGGGAAAGAGCCAAACGAATAGTAGCGGCTTCACCACTGGACTGAACGTATCACCATAATCAATACCTTGTTGTTGAGTAAAGCCGCGAGCAACTAGGCGAGCCTTGTGCTTGTCAACAGACCCATCAGCATGTTGCTTCGTCTTGAAGACCCATTTACTGCCAACAATGTTAACTCCAGGAGGCCGGGGAACCAAAACCCATGTGTCATTGTGACGAAGCGCTGCAAACTCAGCGGCCATGGCATCATGCCATGCCGGTTCACGAAGAGCATCATGATGGGAAACCGGCGTCGCAAAGAAAGCTCGACCAAGAGGATTATATCTTACTGTCCCATCAGTATACTCCTTGCTGCGACGAGTAGCATCCCGGGTACGAGTCACCATAGGATGAGGAGGCTCGCCGAGCGGAGCAGCGAGATGCTCCTGCAAGGGCGGCGATGGCGCGGGACTCGGTGATGGTGTCACAGGAGCCGGCGAGGCCTGATCATGGGCTGGAGAGGGCGACTCATGGATCGGGGAAGCGAAGTCGGCGGGCGAGCCATCCAGCCGACCGGGCGAGGCAGGCCCAACATGGCGCGGGGCGTCTGCCTGGGGAGGCGTGTCGCCATGCACGTCGATCGTCGGGTGCACATCGATCATGACCGGACTGAAAGTCGAGGAGTCCTGCACAGGAAAAACGCTGGCTTGGCCAGAGGGATCAGTAGCCAAGTAGGTTAGGTCATAGTTACGCACAGGTACACTCGTAGCTGGTTCGATAGATGGAAAGGAAATAGCCTCTTTAAGTGTAGACACATCGATCGTGACCCCGGGAGTAGCAAAAGGAAAAACCGACTCGTCAAAGATAACATCACGCGAGATGTAGATGCGACCCGTAGATCGATCAAGACACTTGTACCCCTTATGCATAGAGCTATAGCCAAGAAAAACACACATCTTGGACCGAAAAGCGAGTTTGTGTGAGTTATACTTCCGCAAACTAGGCCAACAAGCACACCCGAAAGTACGAAGAAAGGAATAATTGGGTGGAGTTTTCAAGAGGCGGTGAATGGGCGTGTCTTGACTAAGCACAGGGGTAGGCATGCGATTAATGAGATAACACGCAGTTAGAAAAGCTTCATCCCAATAACGTAAAGGGAGAGATGAGTGAGCCAACAAAGCAAGGCCAGTTTCAACCAGGTGTCGGTGTTTGCGCTCGGCAATGCCGTTCTGTTGGGAGGTGTGAGGGCAAGAGACTCGGTGAGAGACGCCCGTACGAAGAAAATAGCGGTGCAACCTATGATACTCACCACCCCAATCAGATTGGACAGCTTTAAGCTTAGCATCCAAAAGACGCTCAACATGCGCTTGAAAAGTATAGAACACCTGTTCAACATCCGATTTATGTTTCAAAAGATAGATCCAGCAGAAACGAGAATAGTCGTCAATAAAACTCACATAATACTTGTACCCCCCAGAAGAAGCACGAGCAGGGCCCCAAACATCAGAATGAACTAATTCAAGAGGCATAGTGGAAACACGAGCAGAAGCAGTATATGATAATTGACGACTTTTACCACATTGACAGGCATCACAAACTAAAGGAGGGGCATCGGAAGATGAACACTCTAGATCATTATTTCTAACAATGGAACTGACGACATTATTGGATGGATGACCGAGACGCTGATGCCACTGGGACGACGAGATACGGACGCTGGACGACGCTTGACGTGCGGACGGATGTGAGGATCGCGCGAGTGGAAGAGGGTAGAGCCCTCCTTTGCTTCTACCGCGAAGAAGAATTCTCCTGGTGGCCTTGTCCTTAACAAGGAAAAAATATTTATGAAATTCAATGAAGATATTATTATCCGACACGAGACGATAGACTGATAGAAGATGTTGACTAATATTCGGAACGTGTAAGATATTTTGCAGGCGAAGGGAAGAACCGGCTAAGGTCGAGTGCCCAATGTGCGAAATAGACAAACCTGAGCCGTTGGCCACCTGAACCTGATCATGGCCGCCATAGCGTTCGCGGACATGAAGACGCTCCAGGTCACTGGTCAGGTGATCCGTGGTGCCGGAGTCCATGACCCAGCGTGTGGAGTTGTTGGAGGAGGTCGACGCATTGTATGCCGAGCGGCCATTGCCGCTGGAGGAGTCCTGATCGAAGCGCTTCTTGCAAGTGTCCGCTTCGTGTCCCCAAAACTTGCAGATCTGGCACTTCGGGCGCCAGCGGCGGTTGCCGTTGCGGCCGTTGCCGCCTCCTCCACCGCCGTTGTTACGGCGGTTTTCCTGACCACCGTGCTGCTGGTAGCCCCCTTGCGGGTATCCCTGCCCCTGCTGCTGCAGATAACCTCCGGCGGGGCGAGTGTCGGTCGAGCGACCGGTGTCAAGTGCACGGGAGCGGTTTCCGGCGGCAGGAGCACCGGACCGTGCCACGGCGTTGGCCGACGAGGTCCACTCCTCATCGTCGGCCTGCTGCGACAGCTGCAGCGCCTCATAGTTGAGGACCATAGCGTAGAACTCAGCCAGCGTGACCGGGGTGTTCACGATGCTGAGCGAAGCCGCGATCGGGTTGAAGGCTTTTCCCAATCCGATGAGCATGTAATCAATGATCTCGTCATCGTCGAGGGGAGACCCAGCGGAAGCCATGGTGTTGGCAAGAGCCTTCACCTTGTGCATGTACTCGCTGGCGGTCATGTCTTGTTTCTTCAGCGACTGAATCTGTCGCTTGATGTGCCGAACTCCGGCACGGTTCTGCGCGCTGAACATGGCGTGGACGGAGGTCCACGCGGCAGCGGCGGACTTGCAGCTAATCAGCTGCGACGCAATGTCCTCCGTCATGGAGGAGAGGAGCATCCCGAGGACCTTCTGGTCCTGCGTCCACCACGTCGCGTATGCAGGATTCGCCACGGTGGTGGCGGCGTCACCCGTCCCCTGGGAGATGGTCGTGGTTGGGGCGGCAACAGAGCCGTCGAGGTAGCCATGGAGGGAGGCACCGGAGAGATGAGTCACGGTGAGGACCCTCCACAGCGGGAAGTTCCCGCGATCCAGGCGCACACCAATGGAGGGCGCGGTGGCGGGAATCGACGCCGTGGTGGCCGGAGGCGTGACCACGGGGCCGATGATCGAGAGCTGCATCGCCGCGGAGGAAGATCCGGAGGCCATCGATCGGAGATCGGCGTCAATCGACGGCGGCGCGAGATCGAGGGAGGGGCGGCGGCGCGATTGGATGAGGCTCTAATACCAAGTTTGAATTAGGGTTGCGTGAGGATACAGCCTCCGCATATCTCGTATATATATATGGGACCAACATACAGTTACAATACAACACGACAGGATACGTGTACGAAACCGTTTCCAACACGCCCAAGGTACAAATCAGCTTAGCAGTCCGACGCTTTTGAGCCACTTGTTGATTTGCCGGAGAGCTATTTTCATTGATTGTCCTACCTGTCTGTAGGAATCAAGTAGTTGGAATCATGACATTGCCATGCACCGGGTGTTGAGTGACAAACCACAGGATCCTATTTTCCCGCTCAATCCTAGTCATCCACGGCCCCAAGATGCAGCCTAGTGGACGTACGAAAAGTGAACAATGCGGAAGCAAACAACAACAGCACAAGTTTGGCCTGCAGGAACTATTCTCATCGCCATATGTGCCACCAATGATTCAAAGATAATCTAAGCTAAGCTAGCGAGTAGCGACGGTAACATAGCATTCCAGGCGTCATGTGCAACTATAGTGATTCACCTATTCTCATGTCGACCCAAGGGTTCGAACTAGAAGCTCACATTCTCCATCGTTTATTAATAACATGGTAACATGGCATGCATCTTCCGGCCGGTGAAAACTTTTGTGCGACCTCCAAAATATATGTTCGAGTTCAATCAACACTATCACGTGCTCACAGAGCAAACTTTACCATGTCCTCTCAAATCTAGCTACATCGATACAGAAAAAGGATGACTGAACTCATAGAAATCATCGCTGCAGCTCGAGGGAGAGGTGGAAGAGGAGGAGCCGAATCGCCGTCGCCGAGGACCATCGGCCGGAGAAGCAGAAGAACACCTTACCTGCTCGTCGATGTCGATGCACATCGGTGGAAAAGCTCAAAAGAGAGGAGAGGGGTGGCAGAACTATCGTCGGTGAGGCGAAAAGGATATATATAAGGCGAACGAATCGGCGGGAAGTAACACGAAATTCTTCCGCAAATTTATCGAAGAAGCGCGCGAGCTTGCATCATCTCCGCAGTCGCACGAGCTCGGCGCCGCGTTCCCCTCCCCTAAATCGTCTGAGTCCAACTCGCTAAAAACTGTCGATTCGATTGTTCTTAGCGGATCTAAGGTGCTTTAAGGTTTGTAAAATACGAATCCAACAGTGTATGCGAAGAACAAACAACCCAAACTCTTTTTACGCAAATCTAAGTAAAACTATATACGGGCAACCAAACACGATTCAAAGATAACCTAAGCTAACAACGGTAGCATAGCATAGCATTCCAAGCTGCATGCGACTACAGTGATTCACCTATTCTCATGTCGACCGAATGGTTCGAACAACAAGTTCACATTCTCCATGGTTATTAACATTGATAACATCGGTTCGTACCATGCATCTGCCGGCCGGCCAAACAAAACTCCTGTGCGACCTCCAAAAAACACATAGGAAAAATATATCCATGCGACCTGAAACTTGTTGTGCGACCTCGACTGAAATCAAATGTCTTCCCTATCAATCAATGCAGCCACCCCTGGGCTGGATCCATCTGGGCGATAACATTCTCTAGAATGCGACGGCGACGTGTGATCATCTAACAACTGATCGCCATTAATCAACCTAATCCCAGGCCAAAAAAGAAGAGAAAAAACTCTCGAATCCTCTCTGTTTTGTCAGCTACAGAAAAGGGAGAACCCACCCAACGTACGATTCTTCCCTAAATAAAGGGAAGAAGAAAAAAACTCAACCGAACGTACCGCCGTCACGTTACGCATGCACGGCCTCTCTGCTCTCTCTTATCACATCCGTGCCGCCTCCTCCGGTGAGTGGGCCCCACCCACGAGCGGGCCGCGCACCGTGGGCCCCCACAAATGATTGACGGGGACTCTCCAGACGCTTCCGAGTATGGGATTGAGGACGAGACAGGCAGAGCTGGCGTGCCGGCATTGGATAAGAACGGAGGTGTGTGCGCCACGTCGGCCGTGCGCTGTTCCTGTCGTCCGGTTCTGGCAGTCTGTTTTTCTTTTCTTTTTTGAACGTATGGCAGTCTGTTTCTGGAAAACCTCCCATGCGACAGTAACAGTGATGCAAAAGGCCAAGAGAAATTAACCCGAAATGGAGGAGGTTCCATCGACCAGCCGAGGCTCCTCACGAGTCTTCTTTTTCACAAGAGCTATACTTACGTCAAGCAAATTGAAAAACAATTTCGGGACGGTCAATTTCATCGAGAGGGAGTTCGTCGAAGGTTGCCGACAAAAATTGCCTCCGTGTTTATCTTAGTGATGAGGGTGTAGTTCGCCAGGGTTGAGATCTAAAGATCACCGGGGTTAGAAGGATGGCCCAGGGCCGATGGTTGGCACGGCGATGGGAGGAGGTCGGGGGAAGACCGGTGCAGTGAGGCGGTCGAGGTAGTGCTGCTAGCCTTGAGAGGCCGAGGCAGGCGGATTGTCCAGCAAAGGTGTGATGGATCGAGTCGGTTGACGGATCTGAGCGGGAGGGGAAAAAAGAAAAAAATGTTTCGAAGTTGAAGATGAGCCCTAGCCATTGGATCTAGATCCACCAATTGGGATAAAAGATAGGAAATCGATTAATCCCTTTACAATTTTCATGCAACTAACTACTAGCCATTTTTCTTTTTTTTCTTGGATCAACAATAGTCGTTTTATCTAGGTGAATCGATAATAGTTATAATAAAAATGAAAGAACCCACGATAATATTATCGCGTCGCTTGTCCATGATGTTGGACTGAATGAACAAAATTCATTTAAAAATATATACTAGACCACAGGAAACGTTCAGTCATTTTTATTTCAGCACTACAAACCAAATAGTTGGATTTTTATTTGTGAAACTTGCTTTTAGAGGACGGGCTATACAAAACCTTTTTTTAAATTTTGATTTTTCACTTGGTGATTTTTTTGAAACTTTTTGTGAACAAACAAACAAACACACATATAATACATACGTGTAAAATTTTAAAACATTAATTTTTACATGTGACGTACAAAAAAACAAGTGCAATCTTTAAAATGGCTGGGTTTTTTATTGTTGGGCTGGATTTTCTTTTGTACAACCTACGATTCATATTTTTTTCAAAAAATATCACATGCTTGTGCTAAACACATAAGTTTCCATGGAGAATTTTTTGATTTTTTTCCAAATATTTAAATAAAACTTTATAATTTTATAAAATAAAGTTAACCTTGGATCCCGAGCTTCCAAATTACACACTCTTTTTTGTTGGCGGTATACAAGCTAAATAGTCTCCATATGAAAAAAAACATAAGGAATGTAATCCTTTACAACTAAGCCTTCTATGATATTTAACCAAACATGTCCTAAGATGCCTGAATGTTAACTCATGATTGTGTGACAACTACAAAATACAAACATAAAAGTACTTAATGCAAATAAACCCCTAAAAGTATATTATCTACAAGAGTAAAACAAAATTTTGCTAATACCAAAAGCATCTCAAATCATATGACTCACCGAATGCTATTAATAATGGTGATATTGATAGGGTATAAACCAACAAAACTTGCACAAACTTCAGGTTTTATGGGTTGTATGAGTCAAAAATCCCAACAAGCTTCCAAGAATGTTTTGGCCCTGCCTACAAAAGAAGGCTAGTTTCAAGAGATTCTTAAGATTATCCTCAATGCCACTTTTTATAATTTGTTGATTGACATGCATTAACTATTTATATGCATTGTATAAATTACCAAGTCACACATGTTAAATAATTCCAGTTCGGTTTTACAATTTTTTTTACAAATATTCACCATGGTGTGATAGTTCGTTCATTTGATGAAACAGTATCATGTTGTCTGAGCCAAATAGAATGGTTTATTTTTCAATACACTTTAGATAGGCCTAAAATAACTAACAATTGGATTCTTTTAGCTCGCGAATTTGTGAGGAAGTACGGCAATTGCGAATGTACACATAGTCTTTTTATTTTTGGAAACATTTTTCTAGAAAAACTTCTAATGTATCATTAAATAGTTGTTGGGACGTTCGCTGGGAGTTCCTTCCTAGCTGATGTTCTTTAATTAAAATTTACGTTCACCGTTATTTTTCCGCAAGGTCAACATAGTTTTGCATCTAGTCCATGTATTTCAATGTTCAATCGGTGGTTCTTTGCTTCTGCTTGATGGAGAACAAAAAACTCTTGAGATGACTTAAAATTAGCAAAACCTTTTTGTCTGAATTTTTGGCTCCATTTAACCTGCCACTTAGCTGGTCTCGTGAGACAACCTGGTGATAAATCACCAACCATCTTCTAAATATCCCTAGTGGCATGCACCACAAGGTCATATGTCATCCACATTGTAACATTATACATGAGCCTAACACCAAAAATAGCCATACAAATATTCTTATATTAAGCTGAAGAGCCGCTCACCCCATCTATATTAAGAGCTCACTGCCGAGTCTCTGATCCGCATTCTGAGCGACAACATTTCATCTCTCCTCCTCTCCCGAGCTCGGTTTTTCGGCCATCCTTGCTAGCCACCATGCCTGGCTCCATCGCCTTCGGTCGCTTCGATGATACCTTCAGCGTGGCCTCTCTCAAGGCCTACTTCGCCGAGTTCATCTCCACCCTCATCTTCGTCTTCGCCGGCGTCGGCTCCGTCATTGCCTACAGTGAGTTCTGTTTTTTTATTACCGCACATGCATGCTCTGCTCGCATCGTTTGAGTGGACGACGACGGCCGCGAGCTAACGGGAAAATAAATAATGCAGCCAAGGTGAGCGGCGGTGCACCGCTTGACCCATCTGGGCTGATTGCCGTGGCGATCTGCCACGGGTTCGGGCTGTTCGTCGCGGTCGCCGTCGGCGCCAACATCTCCGGGGGCCACGTGAACCCTGCCGTCACCTTCGGCCTCGCCCTCGGCGGCCAGATCACCATCCTCACCGGCCTCTTCTACTGGGTTGCCCAGCTCCTCGGTGCCATCGCCGGGTCATTCCTCGTCCAGTTCTGCACCGGCGTGGTACGTAGCCTCAGTCAGCCGTGCTTTCCGGCCGGCGGAGCTCCAAGACAAACGACGCTAACACGGACACATCTACTTGATTCCTTTCGCAGGCCAGCCCAACACACGGGCTCTCCGGCGTGGGAGCTTTCGAGGGCATCGTGATGGAGATCATCGTCACCTTCGGGCTCGTCTACACCGTGTACGCCACCGCCGCCGACCCCAAGAAGGGATCCCTCGGCACCATCGCGCCCATCGCCATCGGCTTCATCGTCGGCGCCAACATCCTGGTTGCCGGCCCCTTCTCCGGCGGGTCCATGAACCCTGCGCGCTCCACCGGCCCCGCCGTTGCCAGCGGCGACTTCACCAACATCTGGATCTACTGGACCGGCCCGCTCATCGGCGGCGGCCTCGCCGGCGTCGTCTACCGGTACCTGTACATGTGCGACGACCACACGCCCGTCTCCGGCAACGACTACTAAGCCACCGTACCCATGTGATGTGACGAATCGTTCGGTCTTTGGTTTCCATAATGCCTTCGTCTTCATCAGTCTCACGAATGTCTTGATGATGTGAAGAACGTCATGTTGTTTGGTTCAGATCGAAGCCCAGCCGGTGAGGCTGTGGCACTTGGATGATGCATGTTTCTCTATGTGTAATGTGATGGGTATTGTGAAGTCGTTGGATTTTCAGAATTCTTCGGTTATGGGATTCAATAAGATCATCATTGGTTGGTGCATTCCAGACTTCTCTCTGTTGTCTGTTTGTGTTAGGACATTTTCTCGGAGATTCTCTGTTTGTGTTTTATGCTGGGACCTGCTAGTGGTCAGTTAACTGAAAACAAAATTCGAATCCCAAACTTGTTTTAGTCGATTTGCTGTCAGCTCGGGAATTTTGCTAAACCATGCTCCTAGCTGAGACTGCTTTCAGCTGATCACAATCACTCTCTTAGAGCATCTTCAGTACCACGTATAATAGGGGTTAATCGTTTCTTATGCAAAAAAAGAATTAAAAACAAGCTCCAACAGAAGTTCTATACTGTTTGTACTGTAAAAAAAAATTACATCGCGATACGGTGCTTGGAACGACCGGGATATAGAATATGCTAACCCAACTCCTCTCTATCATATACTCTCCCGATCTTCAAATAATTGTCATAATTTTATATTAATTTTAATATAAAATTACATTAAATTGAAATTTTTAAAACGAAAGAAGTATTATAACTAAGGCCCTAATTGACGAGTTTAAGCGGGATACCGCCGCTGGCACCCCCCTAGCAGAAAGTGCAACACAGTGGGCCAGTGGCCGGTGAGCATCGTGCAAAAACCGGACAACAAATCACATTACAATGGAGGTGCTTCAACAGATGCTATGGAAAAAATATCCGATTTTTTAAGTGTAGATGATTATACAGATGCTTAGGAAAAGGGGTGGAAGTAAGTTTTGGCTTCCGGGTGCCAAGCAATGCTTAGGAGAAATAACTGCTTTCATTTTTTCACGGGTGCTAAAATTTTAGAGCAACTAAGTACCAACATATAAATAAAGCACTCTCCATTGTATGACAATTATTTCTTGAGATGCAACAGTACTTTCTCTCTTTAAGCACCAGTGCATAAGCATCCAATATATATGGCCTTATGCATAGTACTCAAGCTTCGTTCAGTCAAATCTGCTTTCTTCGTCAATGCTTTTGGTCTCCAAAAATGTTGCCAACTCCATATACACCTCTCTTGCACAATTCTCAGAAACATTAAAATGTTTTATTTTCTAAACCTTAAATCTGACTTTGAACCTATCTTCACAACCAGGTTTATGTTGATGGAAACTTTTATATACTAGATTTTATATATGTAGATGTTGATCAAATGTTCACCTTCAAAGTTTTGTTGTTATCATGGTAATAATATGATAAGAGTATGTAAGCATGACATAGCAAAAAGAAAGAAGTTTATTTTTAAACCCTAAATTCATAGAGGTTTGGCAATTTGAACCTTGAAGTTGAAATATTTGTCGTTCACACACTGTACTATTGAATCCTGGTATAAATTAAACGCTATTTCAGTTTGGTGCACCGGAAAATGGATGATCCTTGTCGGGTTGGCTGACTAATCATTAGGACGAATTGGAACGTCCCATTAGCGCAATCGCTCGCGTGCTTACTCTTCTCTGATTTTTTCTGGTTTCTTTTTTTCCTTTCTTTGTTCATCATGATAATATTAAATTTAATATTTTCCCAATGACAAAAAATACAATTTATGAAGAATAAAATAGTTTATGAAAACATGAACCTTTATGAAATGCGTGAACATTTTTACAAAAATCCAATATTTATTAATATACTCTAAAAAGCAAATAGCTTAAATTCATTGAATTTTTTTCCCGAAAAAAGTTTACAAAATATTTTATTAAATGAATTTTACGAAGAAAATTTTCAAAATGTACTATAACAAAAAATATGAAAAATAGTATTTTTAATTTTGTGACCAAAATGGAAAATAGGAACTTATTTTTAACTTTTCAGAAAAAAATAAATGCCCCAAATAATTTAAATTCTCAAACATTTATTCATGAAGTGTTTGGGAATTTAAAAAGAACATTTTTTACAACACAATAAATTTTGAAAAAATGAACATGTTTTGAAACGTAAACATTGCTAAAAAATGGGAACCTTTTTTGAATAATGAGCAAAAATTGCAAAAATTAATAATGATCATTTTTCATAAATTCAAAAAATATTCAGAATTTTTTAAAAATGACCGCATAAATTATCATTACATAAATGAAAAAATAAGCAGAGCGAGTGCGTAAGCAAGTACATTAATGGGCTGGCCAAATTCGCCTAATACCCAACCAGCAAGCCCGATCAGGATTCTCCATTTCCTAATGCACTAAAGAAGTACAATATTCAATTTAAATCGGGATTCAATAGTTCACACATCATCACGGTGTGAACGCCAATGATTTCAACCTCGCGAGTTGAACCACTATGAATTTAGGGTTTCAAATGGACTTTGTCCTAACAAAAGTGAGCCTTAAGCTTTCATCGGCGTGTCTCATCGCGTCAACGGACAGCGGCGGTCGGCTCATCATTTCTCCTCTTAAATAATCACACTCCTTATATGCTAACCTTCGTATTCACACACATTCTTGCACGTCTATCATATATCATATATTTATCATCAATTCAACATTTTGATAAAGCCACAGTTCAATAATTTGACACATGCCAATATAAAATTTAACAATTAATTTGACCCATGCCACAATTCAAATCGATCCATTGTTGTGCTTCTTGATCTTGTTCTTAATGTATATCAATCGCTTCTTGTTTTCATCATCTACTTTCATGCAGCATGAGCCTCAACTCCTTTGTTTCTCTCGTAAGACTTTTGATGTCAATACTTTGCAATGTGGTCGCATTTTCAGTTGCATTTTGCATATTCCTTTTGGTTCTTCAAGTCTAGTTTCTCCCTTTCAATGTTTAAATTTCCTTTCACCCTTTATCGGTCAAACTCCATTTTATTTCTTTGCACGTCTATGTATAGCTTGTAGATCTCCTCCTTATTCACCTTCTTGGCGAAAAAATGCCCGTCCATGTGCTGGACACTTTACTTGTCGCTCCATCTTATGCGAATATCTCATTCTCTCACTTGTCGCCAATCACCTGTCATTTATTCTTTGGCATGGTAGCTTTTACACCCTCCCCCCCACTTTGAGACAGAGCCATCATTTTATTCATCTTCTTGGGGCCGTTTTTGCTCCTCAACGACGGTTTGTCACTTTGATTTATCATTCAACTTCTGCCAACAATGGGACTAAATGAATGACTTTTTCTCAGCTTGTTACTTTGTTTATACAAAGTAGTCACCAAAGTTGCATGGCTTTAGACTTCAATGCCACTTTTGTTTCGATCAATCGCTTGTGTTGAGTAACCAAGAAACTTCTAGACGCTTTCTTGGATGGTGGAACTCTATGTTGGAGAGAGCCCTTGCCGCGGCTTGTATGGATTGGCTTCAACTTCACATAATGCTTTTCCTCATGGTAATGTTTGTTTCTTTTTTGTCAATATTTGTCGCCTTTTACTTGCTCCACAAATTGGATCATTTCTTGTGGTCAACCAAGATTCAACCAATAACACATCTTCAAAAGTTTTGAATGTCAGATCTCTTGGCTTCACTACTCTACCACTAGGAGGGAGGAACGTAATCAAGTAGTGGCGACTAGTTCTTCCTTCCCGTGGCCACGAGGACGGGATCAGTGGAAGCGTCCTCATCAATAACCATCTTCGCATTTATCCTCTCCGGAACTTCCTTTGCCACAGAAGCCTCCCTCTCATGCTTCTTACAACATCACTCCCTTCGAATGATGTTCTCTGCTTTTCAATAAACAACAGTCAATAGTGATACGACTCTGTCGAGGCATCACCCATGTCAGCGGTAGGGACTGGAGCTCAGCATCAACATCGAGGATTGTGGGCGAAGACGTCAAGATGGACGGGAGAAAGGGTGGAGGAGGGCGACGACGCGGACGCAGAAAATGGAGGACGAGCGCGCGGGGGGAGGGCGGTGTATTTGGTGAACTTGATCAATTTTGGAGGGGATTAGGAATGGTTCCTACCTGTCGAATCCGATGTGACAAACTTGTTTGGTCGTCCCATAGTCGCCCGACGTATAGGTTGGGTATTGATGAGTCCAAATTATGTGCACTTTTATGATGTTTAGTATGTAGTTTACGTTTTTGTTTTTCTTCTATTTTACCATGAAGATACACTGCTGAAAGGGCATGTGCCCTTATGTTTGGTTTTGGTAATTGATGACAATCTTTATGGACTAATGGTTTCCTTGAGTTATACTTTAAGGTTTGTCCATAGGCAACGCTTGAGGATCATATGGTGGCTTCAAGGTTGTAAGATGAAGATTACGTGTTGACCAAGGTGTTCTTCATGGAGCAATCCAAAGATTGGTCAAGTTGATGTGTGCAAGGTCAAGAGGAGCATCACGAAGATATCATATGCTTGGAGCTTGCCGACCATTTGGTGATAATGGTCTTGTGAAGATATGCCTAAAAGAGGCTCGCCCATAATGGAGTATGGGGGAGCAATTTACTAGTCTTCATCGAGCCGACAACCAAGAAAGGTGTTCCAACTTGAGGCGGACATGATTGTCATCATCAAGCTCAAGTGGATTATGCGCAAGACAAAGGTTTGACCTTTATAGGTTTCTAGTTTACCGGTCTCATGGTAGTAGTTAGGAGACCGGGTTATAGGCTAGGCCGCATCGTTCGTGGAGAGCTCAAACCTTTGCATCCTTGGCATCATCTTTTTTGGTCCTTATTTGGTTTGTCTCTTTGTGATTGTTCGAGCTTGATTTCGTATTCATTACAAGCTCTTCTTCATCGAAAAAGGATTTCATATACATCTACTTTTGTGTTTTTGATGTTGGTGTTTTTTTCGGCTCTTATCTTGTGAAGGTTTCACCTTCTACATTGTTGGCATTTTAACCTTTTATTGGTTTGAAGCTTTTCTTTTTGTTGAGCTTGGGTGTTTCTATATGTGAGGACCAAGATCTTTTTCATAGCTTTAAAACAATCCCAAGATCATCAAAATCGGAGTTCGTATGGAAAAGTTGGCTCTTATCTTGTGAAGGTTTCACCTTCTACCTTATTGTCATTTTAACCTTTCCTTGATTTGCATCATTTATTTTTGTTGATCTTGGTTGTTTCTCTATGTGAGGACCTAGAGCTTTTCCATAGATTTAAAACAAGCCCAAGATCATCAAAATCGGAGTTCGTATGACAAAGTTATGCTTGTTTTGGTCGTGCTATTTTTTGCCTGAGAGGTAGAGCGGTAGTACCGCCCGGAAGAGCGGCAGTACCGCTTGCTAGTACCGCAACTCCTCTGTTCTGGGCGGTAGTAGAGCTATTTTTAATGTCTGGTAGTACCGTTTGAGCGGTAGTACCGCTCGAGACGCAGAAAACTGGTCATAACGGTTGGATTCGTGGGGACCTATAAAAGGGGGTCTTCTTCCCCATTGTCCATAATGTTCTTGAGCTCGTTTTTCACCTCCATTGTTGACCTCTTCAAGCTTGAGATCTATCTATTCCTCCCATGATTCTTGCTCCTTTTTGAGGGAAAAGAGAGAGGAGATCTAGATCTACATTCTCCACCAAGTCAACTCTCTTCTTTGTGAGGGGAACCTTGTGGATCTAGATATTGGAGTTCTTGGTGTTTCTCCTTGTTCATCCTCTCATATTCCTCCATAGCTTTTGTTGTTTTGGTGGGATTTGAGAGTGGGGGACTTGAGCACTTCGTGTGCTCTTGCCATTGCCTTTGGTGCATCGGTTTGAGTTCTCTCCGAGGATTCGTTGTAGTAAGTGAAGTTGAGAAGATAGCTACTCTTGAGTGCTTTGGCACTCTAGAGCTTGTACCTCGTGGGTGCGTTAGCACCTAGAGGCTTGTTGTTGCGGAGCTCAATCATTGTGGTGGAAAGCTTCGGGACGCTACGGGAGCCTCCAATTCGGTTGTGGAGATAGCCCCAAGCATTTGTACGGGTTCGGTGACCGCCCCCAAGGGTTGCCATTTGTACGGGTTCGGTGACCGCCCTCAAGTGTCCTAATAGTGGAATCACGGCATCTTGCATTGGTAAGAGCGTGAGGAGAAGTAGGGTGGCCCTCGTTGGCTTTGTGTGAGCATTGTGCTCCTCACCCTCTCCAAACGGAGACGTACTTCTCGCAAGAGAAGGAACTTCGGTAACAAATAATTGTCTCCATCGGCTCCACTTGCGGTTATCTCTACCCTTACCTTAAGCAAGCTTATTACATTGTTTATCTTGTGCTAGCTCATATTATTGTGCTTTTCTTGTCCCATAGGTTGTTCATCTAGTCAACCTATTTACTTGTACACCTACTTTGTGATAGCCTTAGTGCTCTTGTTATATATCTTGCTATCACATAGTTGTTTATCTTGCTTAGTATAAGTTGTTGGTGCACATAGTTGAGCCTAGCTTATTTAGGTTTCTTGCTTGGCAAATTAAACGTTAAGTTTTATTCCGCATTTGTTCAAGCCTAAATCATAATTATTTTAAGCGCCTATTCACCCCACCCCTCTAGGCGACATCCACGTCCTTTCAACTGCTTATCCGATTTTCACCAGGATGTCGGCCACGAGAAAATATCAAAAGGCAAGGGGGAATTGATACGTCTCAAACGTATCGATTTTTTCAAAAACTTTTCCTATTGTTTTGGTCTCATTCTTGCATGATTTGAACGAAACTAATCCGGACTGACGTTGTCTTCAGCAGAGCAGCCTGTATGACTTTTTTATGTGTAGGAAAAGGGAATTTTAAGAATATCAGAAAATTCCCAGAAAATCCACGCAAAAGAAGAGCACCGGAGCCAGAAGATGGGCCGGAGGGGGGCCACAAGGTGGAGCGGCCTGGCCCCTGGCCGCGCCACCAGGGCGTCTGGTCAAGTGGGTCCTCCCCTAGTGCCCCCCTTTGACTCCTATTTTTACCCCCGACGAGAAAACCCTGAAACAGAAGTCGATACTCAAATTTTCGTCGCGGAGCCGCCGCCACCTCTGTTCTTATCCGGCCTCAGCCACCTTTGCGCCAAAAACCCTCTTCGCGCGCGAAGCGGATGCCATGGCGTTCACTGCTGGAGAGACTATACTCGAGGGCTACGGTCAGAGCTCGGTCCTTCACATGTGCGTTCAATATCGTAGAGACACGATGGGATGGATCAGAAGGGTCAGAGCTCCGTTATATGTTTGTGTTCATTGTCGGAGATGCTACTGGAGAGATCCGGTTAAAGGTAGAGCCTTCGCGCACGCCTTCAATGACGGAGAGACACGGCGAGAAGACTTTGAAGTGATAGCGACTTCTTAAACTCTACGTTGTCCGTGCATGTTCAATGTCGGAGACGCGAAGGGATTGCGCCTACCCCCCCCCCTCACGGCCGCATTGAAGTCGGCTGCCCCGTACGTCCGTCTGCCCACGACTATTTTATCGGTGCAGCGAGGCTTCGTACTCAAACTCATCCATGCTCAAACTCGTTCGCACCCAAAATCTGATATGAGCACGGTCCGCTCTTGCATCATGGCGTACAAGATGCTCACTTCGACAAAGGTGCGCTGAGCTCCAAGCGAAGGAGGAGGAGGAGGCCCGGGGGATGGCCGGGCAGGACGACGCGTCGATACACTAGGAGGATGATGTGGAGGAGGTGGTGCAAGAAGACGAGAAGGAGGAGGATCGGGCCGATGAGGAGGATTAGGAGGAGGAGGTGGAGTAAGAGGACCAGGAGGAGCTAATGCCGGCGTCAGCTCGCTTGGGATAAGTTGTTGGTGCACATAGTTGAGCCTAGCTTATTTAGGTTTCTTGCTTGGCAAATTAAACGTTAAGTTTTATTCCGCATTTGTTCAAGCCTAAATCATAATTATTTTAAGCGCCTATTCACCCCCCCTCTAGGCGACATCCACGTCCTTTCAATTGGTATCAGAGCCTCGTCTCTCTTTATATGGCTTCACCTCCTTAAGAGTAAGGATGTCGACTAGGGGACTAGGATTCTTTGTCATTCTTAGTTTTGATGGCACGAATTTTGATGCTTGGAAAATTCGCATGCTTAATTATTTCCGGGGCATTGACCCGTGTATGGAGCGAATTGTAGATATGGGTTTTTGTCCTCCAAAGGATACTCAAAACCTATCCTTGGTGGATGAGGAAAACTCTTATCTCAATGCTCAAGCTTCTAATGTGCTTGTTGATGCTTTGAGTAATGTAGACACATTTCAACTCATGCCGTTTCGGGATGCTCATGAGTTGTGGACAAAGCTTCAAGATAAATATGGTGCGTCCAAGATTCGTGGGGATGATTGTTCTCCCTCCACCTCCGGTCACGATGCCTTTTCAACTTCTTCTACTTCACCAACATGTGGTTTTCCACAAGGTAATGAAATGGTGAGTAGTTTGAGTCATTGCAATGATGATAGTGAACTTATTGTTGATAACCCTTTATCACTATCTTATTGCAATGCCTCCTTGTTGGACCTCAACACTTCGAGCACCATAAATGTTTTACATGCTTGTGTCGATAATCCATGCATATCATGTAGAAATCACTTGAATATATCTCATGATTATATGCTTGCTATATCTTGTTGCCATGATAACCATGCCTCAATTTCCTCTAGTTATTGTGCTAACAATGTAGAGGAAAACCAACAATCCATGGAACAAGATGTGGTCTTGAATGGTGCCTCAAGAGATCCTACATCATCATCTCGTGTTACTCATTTTTGCCTTATGGCGAAGGAGTTAAAGGTATCTCCTACTTTGACCCCCATATCTAGTGATGGTGATGATGTAGATAATGTTGAAGAGAATGATAATATTGCTTCCTTAAAAATTAAGGGAGAAATGATTTTTAAAGCTCTTCATAAGAATAAAATTGCTTGCTCCAACTTCATGGAAATCATGTCTATTTCCATTGAGGGCAAGAAATACATTGAGGAGTTGGAAGCTCATATCGAGGAGAATGAGGCCACCATTGAGAAAATGGAAAGCCATGAGTGTGATTACGCTAATGAAATTGCGGATCTATCTCAAGCTCTTGAGTGTGAAGTAACCACCAAGGAATCTCTTGAGGAGACTTTTACTTTAGAGTTATCTAAAGTAAAGGAATCTCTTGATAGAACCCTTGAGGTGGCTAATTCTATCAAAACTAAACATAATAAGCTTGAGATTGCGCATGCTAAACTCCTTGAGGATTTTGAGCACCTCGAAATGGCTCACGGGTCATTAAGGGTGAGCTCATCAAACTCACCGAGTCGCATGCTCAACTAAAAGCTTCATATTTGAAAGAGCTTTCCATGTCATCTTCTCCTTCCATTATTCTTGATGATGCTTGTGCTACTAACTTTATTTCTTGTGAAGCATCCATCCTAAAGGAGAATGTTGAGCTAAAGGCTCAACTTGAGTTGCTAACTAGCAAGTATGGGAAATTGGAAGAAAGTCATGAAAAGATCTCAAGCTCTCATGAGGATCTTCTAGTCTCCCATAATGTGCTAAAGTTAGCTCATGAGTCTAAGGTTTCTAAATTAGTTCCTCATGTGGACATTAGCACTACTTCTACTCAATATGCCTTGTGCTAGTCCTTGTAATTCATCCACACATAATGTTACTACATCTTGTGATGAATTACCTTCCTTGCCTTGTTGCTCTAACAATACTTCTACTTCCTCTAGTACTGGTATTTTTACTAACCATGTAGAGGAAATCAAAGAGCTCAATTCCCAAGTCACTTCTTTGAATAAAGACTTGGGAAAGGGTCATGAAGGGAAGTCTACACTTGACAAGGTTTTGTGTGGACAAAAATCCCCCAATGAGAAGGGTGGACTTGGATTCAACTCCAACAATAAGAAGTCCATGTTAAACAAGAAGAAGGGCCAATCACAAGTCAAGAATTCGGCCAAGATTATTTGCTTCAAGTGCAAGGTTGAAGGGAACCATGTTAGATCTTTCCCTTTGAAGAAGAAGCCCATGAGTGACAAGCAACTAGGGAAGAGGCCTCAAGTACAACCGCAAGGTGAAGTGAAGCCACTTCCCAAGAAGACTCAAGTAAATGATCTTCATGTTGAGAAATCAACCATGAAGAAAGGAAAGAATAGATGTTGCTACTTATGTCGTGAGAAGGGTCATCTTGCTTCTTCATGCACGAACGGTACCTTATCGAACCCTATTATAGTTGATGATGTTTATTCTCTTCGGAAGGATAAGGTTGGCAATGTGGTTGCCAAATTTGTTGGCACTCAAAGTGGTGACAAGAAAAACACCATTTGGGTTTCCAAGCCTATTGTGACTAACCTCTTAGGACCCAACTTGGTTGGGGACCAACAAGCTCAAACTTGATCAATAGGTGTTGGTGGAGGGCATTGGAGACTTGGCTACATTATGAAGAATTAAGGGACCTTCATTAATCACATTATCTCAAGCCAAGTCATTTGGATTATCTTGTGTCTATCTTATATCCAATGTGCCTCCTTACGGTAACTTGTCGTTAAATTGTTTACATTGAAAGTTACTTGTCCCTTTGCATGTTTTGGTTTTGTACCTTGCATGTGTTTGTATATGTTGTGCTTCCAATTATGCATATGTTGGTTTGCACATCATGTATGCTTGAGTGTTGTGTTGAGCCTATTTTTCATATTGGTTTTATCTTAGTTGGCTCTTGTGAGAAATTAATGGTTCATCCCAATTTGGGGGAGTGATGTGCCTTGTGCACTTCACGATCCTAAAAATGTGTATACATGAGGAATACCTCCTAGTATTGATATTACAAGATTATCTAGTCACTATGTGGTATGTCGTAGTCATGAGAAATTCCAATTCTAAAGTATCCATTAATTATCTCTTGTCGGTATTTGTTTGCCCCTAGTTGTAAATTTTGGGATATCACATTATGGGGGAGTAATATGCTTTGTGCATATTTCACACCTATAAAATGTGTACATTTGGGGTTTGTGCCATTTAGTGTTGATATTATAAATTATCTAGTTCCTAGGTGGCATGGTTGCTCCTCAAGTTCCAATTTGCTTATATTGAATTTATTTCTCATCCTAAGATTCTTGAGTGTGTGAGATTTTCTTGTTGCGTTTTCCCTCCAACATGTATTTGTATTTCCTATGTGGGAACCGTTTGCTCCAAGTTTTCTAGTCAATGCTTGCATGATTGGATGCATACTTGAAGCTAACAAGAATCTCTTTTTAAGCATTGTGCTCAATTCTTATCTTTTTCCACATGCTTATTGTTGTTGTTGTGAAGATGATAATATATATATATCATTGCTATCTACCACCGGGAAGTAATTCCATATACCTCTTGTCCAACAATTGGTACTCTTATATGTGGTAGAAATTATTGATCATCTTTACATATTGAATTTTTTTTATAATTGCCTTATTACTCGCCAAATTTTTATTGTGGTTTTAACTCTCATTGTCTTCCTTGCCACTTGTGGATCATTTGTTTTCGTGTTTTTGTCTAGTGTTTCTCTAGATTTAGTGAAAGTGGTGATCCCATCTTATGCATTTTGTATTCAAATGAAAATTCTATGTAATGCACATCTCTTGGGGGAGCTAGAATCTTATGGTCCATATCAAGTGTGTGTTATTGGAAGGCATATTCTCTATGGTGCTTTGTGTCATAATAAATTTGTTGAGGGCATAGTTTGTTTGGAATTTTGCTTTCTTATTGAGAGTTTGATATCTCTTCCTTTGATATCTTTCATTTTGGTATCATGCTCTCTATCAATTGGTGTGTCCATTGATACCCCATTCCTTGATGTATCTTTTATTTGGTATACCTCAAGTGACAAATTTATTTTGGAATCTTATTTTCAATTGGAATCTTATTTTGGAATCCTATGTTCACTTGGTATCCTTTTCAATGGTTTTCCTATTCAATCATGTGTTGATTGGGTTGGGATTCAATTGGTATTTCTTCTCATTCGTTGGTGAGTGCAGAAATTGACCATATGTTAATTGCTACTTGTCTTCAATCAAGTGTTGATTTGGACCTTTGATATATTTCGGACAACCTTATGTTGTGTCACTCTTCGGGGTGCCATCGTGGTTTCCTTGGTGTGTTGTCCAAATTGTATTTCCTTTTGGTTCTTGAAAGTCTTGTGCATCCATATTTGCTATGTGTAGTTCCGATGCATGATTTCTTTCTTTGGTCATATATATAGGTTAAACTCCATCCACCTCTTTATTGGCTAATATGTGCATGGAATTCATTTTTATGTCCATATGCACTTATTCTTGTGGAGTTTGTCCTATGTATTTTTGTTCCTCTAACTCTTTGGTCCCAATGTGTTTGGGTACCATTTTGTTTGTTAACAATGATTCTAGGAACTTTGGAGATGCATTGGAGGATCGTCTTAGTCAAAAGGAAGGTGGTGTCACGATGTGCCTTTTGGAGTCAAGCTAGGACGATCAATGAAGACTTTATCTACTACATCATTCCCATGCTATCTCGGTAACAAGTATCTACCTCTTGCATACTTTTCTTGCTTCCAACCTTGTGTAGGTTGCATCATGGCATGCCATTCTTCATTTTGCAACTGTTGCGGTTCTTGATTTGTTCTAGAATTGCAAGATATATTATTGGATTGCGATACTTGTTTCCTTGTTCAAAGCATCCCAACTATCTCTTGGTACCTTGTTACTAGTTATGATGACTTTGACGGTTGTTTGTGTGGATTTCATTGTTATACAATAAGATAATATTAAGCCATTGGCTATGCTTTCAAGCAAAGATCTTATTTGTTTATTTATGACTTCCGTTTGGATATCTTATTCTTTCCTTCTGTGACTATTTCGTGTGTACTTGATTCTTTGTGGATATTTTGTCTACCTAGAATCTCATACACTTGAGAGAAGTTACACTTTTAGTGGATATCCTTGTTCTTTCATGTCCACCTTTTATTTTTAATGTTAAATTCTTCGGTGGTTACATGAAAGCGTGTGTGTTTGAGTGCGTGTCTTAATTCTTTTCATCCTAGTGTGCACTCTTTTGGTGGTGAAGATTGTTGTCCTCATGCTCGTCTTGATGAGCCTATTATTTTCTATCTTCACCATGTGGTTGTCACAAGCCTTGATTTTAATTTGCATTTTACTTAAGCTTGTGAACCCATTTGTTGTTTGTGTGTGTGACCTTCTTAACTTATGTTGGAAGGATATGTCTAGCACTTTGAGTCTCATTTCTTCAAGACTATGTTGATGCTTAAATAGTCATCCATGTACGAGTCGTATCAAGTGCTTTGCCATGACTCACACACATCTTGTTGGTTGAGCCCATTCCTATGATTATCTCTTTTGCTATTTGCTCAACCATTGGTTTGGTGCAAGTGCTAGACTTTGTCTCATATCTTTGCACACTTTCACTTGTGTTGTGTTTATATTGATTTTGGGGGAGTGATGATCCAATTTTTGTGAACTTTGTATTATAATACAAAGATTCTAAATAGTGCACAAATCTTGGGGAACTTTTCTATTTTCTTTAGAACACTCCTATGCTCAAATCATAATATCTTGTAATCTTTTGGCATGTTGGATCATTTGATTGCATGCATTTTCTTATGCCTTTGTGCCATCTCATCTTTTTGTAATATTTGGATCCTCTATATAGTTTGCTTTTCCTCCCACCATGTATCTTTGGATATGTGTATTCTATTCCACTCATCTCTTGTGGTATACACCCCTTTGGGAGGAACACATTCTATATCGGCCTTCTAAGCTTTTCCGCCCATTTTGGCAATCGATGCCAAAGGGGGAGAAGTTTAGAAGGTTTTGTTTCAGGAGGTTCGTGCTTTGGTTTTTCTCTTAAGAATTTGCCTTCTTGTTCATGTTGGAAATATGCCCTAGAGGCAATAATAAAATGTTATTATATATATATATTTCCACGTTCGTAATTAATGTTTATATTTCTGTGCTATAATTGCAATGACCCTGACTATGAGATTCAGAAGAAAACTCATTTGCATGTGTGGAAATGTAAACACCAAGAGTTCCTGGTTTAGCCTCTAAGACCAGCTCATGTGCTAACTGATGATTACGTTTTCTTAATCATGGACATTGTTCTTGTAACAAGGATGTCAGTAGCAATGGGAACATATTGTTAGCAGAACAATGATGTTGAACCGACCCCAGTATTGAATGATATACTTAGAGATCACATCGTAACTACGTTATAAGTCATATCATGAAATGTTTTCATATACGTAATTCCTTAGACCATGAGAGTATCGAGTTGCTTCACACAGGAAGACATGCTTTGGTTCTTAGATGAATCCTCCCGTAAATGGGAAGTAGTAAAATAAGTTCTGGGTATGTCAGATGGTGTGGCTAGTGACTGTGATAGTTCAAGAATGGGATTTGCTCCTTCACGATGAAGAAGATATTCACTTCGGGCCCACTCGGTATGACAGTATCCATTATAGTCTGGCCAGACGCATTGTGATTCAGTCACGGGGATACCGGAATACGATAACGAGAAAAGGGACAAACGAGCAAAGAGGATAACGAGTGGCTTGTGTTCAAAAGTTGTTACACATGGGTGCCAAACTTCTCTCCTCTAACTTTGTCATATATCGCGAAGCAAAGGGAATGGTACATGACTAAACATAATGGTTCACTCGAAGTTTCTTCGTGTATGTGCGGGAATCAACATGGGTGTCCATGGCTCCGCTGTTGATTATTGGCTATTGACAAAAGGCTGTTGACCTATGTCCGGAAGATGTTCTGAGTCATGTCCGCATTATACCGAACCTATTGGGTCACACACTTAACGAGCAGTAGTCTGTTTGAATACTAGTATGGTAGAAGGTTTAGTGGAAGCAAAGCAGAATAGTTCATACGGGTACCGGAAGTAGTTCCGGGGATTTATGAAATAGTTCATAAGGGCACCAAAAGTAGTTTTGGGTATTTAAGGATATGTCCGGATCACTCTGGAGTAGTCCCAGGTGGTTCCGGAACATATGAAAATGGTAATGGGAAAGTTTACGATCAACCGGAATAGTTTCGGTGATCGGTGGACAGCTTAAACAATATGTTGTGTTCACCGGACATAATAACCTTTGCCCGGATGGCTCCGAAACCCATTTAGATGGCTCCGGAACATTTGTTAGAGGTTCCGGAAGGTATTGGAAGTGCTCCAAAAGTGTCCGGAATGTCCCGAAACAGTCCCGGTAGGTCCCGGAAGGTCCTGGAAGCTTCTAGAAGGTTCCGGGCAGTACCACCCACTGCCCTGCGCCCCTGGCCTTGGGGGGCAAGCCACCTAGGCTGCCCTGGCCATCCAGGTGGTGGGGGCGCACCAAAAAGGGGTGGGAGATCCTCCAGGTGGGATTTCCAAATACCATTATGGAAGGTTTCCGGTGGGAAGGTATGTGTAGGTTTGGAAGGCTTGGGAGTCCAAGTTGGACTCCCAAACCTCCTTGAGCTGCGCCCTAGGCCCCTTGGCCACCTATATAAGGTGAGCCAAGGGTGGGGGAAGACACAAGACAACTTGTCCCCAAGGCCTATGCGCCACCCTCCCTCCTCTAAACCCCGTTGCTCCACAATTAGACCCCGGTTTAGACGCTGTTCTAGATCGGAATCCGTTAGGGTTTTCTCCCTCTAGTTTTCTCGGTGGCGTTCATCTCTGGACGGCGGAGCGCTGCTGGATTGCTGCTATGGGATGTGTGGATACTAATGGAGGGGTTGTACCTTCGACCCTTCTTCGAGGAGCTTGTTCATGGGACTTGTCCGTGGGACTAGATCGCGGGACTTGTTCGTGGGATTGATCGAGGGACTGTTCGTGGGAGAACTTGCGAGATCTACTTCCACTACGTCCACGAGCTTCACCAACTCTACTTCCGCTACATAGGTTGGTGAGCCATGACCTAAAACCTTGTATGCAATCTTCTTGGATGATCTTGGGTTCTTGATTCGTAGGCCGATTTTTTTTGTTTTCTACTACGTTTCCCAACAGTGGTATCAGAGTGATCCTTGATTAGATGCATGTTTAGGTAGATCATATGTTGATATGAGGCATTGATTTTCTTGTTTGCTTCCCTATCATGTGATCTTTTCTTTGCTCGACTGCATGATGTGATTTTGCTACAAGGTTTGAGTTTTGCCATGATCCCTCTATGCTGCTCTTAGTATGCTGGTTGCCTTGATCATGGGCTACATCAAATTCCTTGGATCTCATCCTAGTCTTGCTATAGAAAATTTTACATGAACGGGCTTGTGGATTTTATGAACTCAAATCCACACGGGGGTTACGCGTTTAACGAAGTTTGGCTTGTGGCATTAGTTGCTACACGCACCCCGTATGTTAAACTAGCAACAAAAGAAGTATCGTGTTTTTGTTTTGTCTAGGGTTTCTCGTTTGCCTTGTAAACCTGCTTAACAACCACGATAAAAGTTGCAACAACCCGTGTAGATGGCGATCTAACTCGTTTTTGCAGAGTATGCATGTGATGTGGTATAGCCTTCAAGATTTGCAATGTGTTTGTATGAGATGCTATATGTTATGTAATATTTATTCGCGACCTGCGTGTCGTGGTACGGCATGATGACTGGAGTCATATGATTGTCACTTAATTATGGCCTGCGTGCCAGAACTGTTTATTAGCTCGAGGCAAAGCAATAGATAGATGCAAGGTGATGATCTATGATGCGGAGGTGGACCCCGACGCACATGCCGGAAGCCGTGGTGTTGGTCCCGGCACCAAGGACAAAGTTGGTGGACACGGTGACTTCAACCACGACGACGTGAAGATAATGAAGACTTCACGAAGCAAAGGGCTATATCATATCACATAATTTTATGAACTGCCTGTGATGTTTATCCCTTTGATGCACCCTTGTTTGATGCGCGGTAGTCGTATTTTATTAGGGTGATCTCTCGCAAAACAATATCAAGTTGATAGTGTTCTCCCAACTGTAGCACCGTCTATACTATGTTTCACACCGGAGCAGGTCATGTCACATGGGTGCAGACGTGTGTGACGCATAAAAGGCGGGTGTGTTAAAAGAACACACAGCGCATTACACTTGGTTGTCTTGACGGTTTGGATAAAAGTTTGCTACCGGAACACGCCCATCGAAAGATGAACAAGAATCACCTTTGGTGTGATTGGCAAGTTGGCCTACCGGTCCAGTCTAAGTCATCAGTGATGTCACATCAATGGCGGACGATTGGGTTGGATCTTGAATCACTCCAGCATCAATTACGAGAGATATTGATCTGAGTGGGAGCGCACTTAGTAATTAAATTTATTAATCACAAGTGCAACTTAATTATGAACAAAGTCTTAGTATTTGCATTATCGTTGTAGAATAATGGCTCGCGTTACCACCTTCCCAATTGATTTTGATTAACTGTATTATCTGGTAAAAACTTTACGATTGGTACCGTATTGTGAGGACTATCCTCAATAGTGTCAAGAAGGAGCTTGTTCTATCGCAAATTTTTGATGCTCTCCCGCTAATGCTATGGATGATGTGACTTACGTCCATAATCCAAAAGGCTAGAATTCCACCACAACTAAGTGCATTGTCGTAATCACCATGAAACCCGAACTTCGAAACGTTTGGGATAGGTATGTTATATTCATGGAACTGAAAAATTGTTTTCAGTGATAAGACAATTGATGTAGGATATAAGATATCTAGTACAATGTCTGATTGTAAGCATTAGTGAAAATGTTCATTATGCTCTAAACAAAACTGATAAGTGTGGGATCCAGAAGAACACTGATCATATGATGATGAGGATTAAGGGAAAGGAAGTTCCATAGGGTGTTGGTAAGACTTACACGCCGGAAAGTCCATGGCCTGCGCCACCCTTGATCATGTGTGATCTTCTGTGAGTAGGAGTGACATTGGAAATAGAACTATGATACGTATAAAGGCAAAACGAAACAAGACTGGAATAACCAGCTCAGAAATGAAAGTCATACGAAGTTATAGATGAATTCATTGCTGGTCAAAAGATGTAATTCTTGGGAAATCATGATTAAGAAGTTAATTGTGGATTCTGTATATTGTGATTAAACTGTTGATCACCAGAATATCACATCGATTGCATATTGTTGCAACTCGATGCAAGAAATACTATGGCCTTTATGACTAGCTAATGATGAGTTTTGACACGCTCGGGAACACGGTAAAAGGTTTACTATACCGTGTGTTGACTCTATGATTATCTTCATAATTCATTTTAGAGTTGAGTAAATTGTTACTACACTTTAGCCTTGTTGCAAAACATCATTTTGAATCATGTTTGTTGCAAGAGAGTTGTTCAAAGCTATGAATAATGTAAAGGCCATACTTCCATTATGAATAGGTTGTATGTTATGAATCTTGATAATAATACTAAACATCCATAACACTGACGCTAAACGTCGCAAGACTGACAGAAATACCACATAGATGTGGCACTGCCGTTTATCACAAGTGACATAACATGCATGAAGAATTTCCATAAGTGATGGACTTTCGAGTCATATGATTATGAATCACTTGACGCTTGCCATCTTTGTCTCGAAGTAATGTGACTAAAACACCGTTGATAGGCCATACATGAACGGACAACTAAACCATTGGTAATCATACATGATGATGTGTGTAGTCCAATAAGTGTAGTTGTGTGCAGTGGATTCCCTATCTTCACTCATGAGTTGAAGTAGATATGTGGATATCTGTTCAATAAAGACATACGTCTGAAATCTTTGAAATGTTTAAGGAATTTTAGAGTGAAATAGAAATTCATTGTAACAAGAAAATAAATCTTCTGCAAATTAGATTGTAGAAAGTAATATTTGAGTTACAAGTTTAGCGAACGTCTGATGAGTTGTGAAGAAGTGTCATAACTTGCGTCTCTCGGAACATCACTATGAGTAAAGTGTTCGAGAGATGTAATCAAGCCATGTATGACACGGTAAGATCAAATATGACGTTTATCAATTTGCCATTATACTTATTAAAGTTATGCGTTAGTGACTACGGCTTTTACACTGAAAAGAGCACCATCAAATCTGTTGAAATGACACCATATTAGATGTGGTATGGACTGTTAAAACCATGTTGTCTTTTCTTAAAATTTGGGTATATGAGGCATATGTTTGACATACTCAAAACCCCAAATCAGATAAGTGCTACTTTGTTAAGGTTATGCCAAAAGTTTTGGTATTCCTCTATCACTACACAAAAGGAAAACTGTTTGCTGTTAAGAACAATGTGTTTTGAAGAAAAATAGTTTCTTACAAAAGAGTGAGTGGGAGGACAGTGCAACTTGTCAAAGATTGTTGAATCTTCAGAGGAGTGCGCAGCTGAACCACACAGGTTAGACAAAAATCGTACAAACATTCATGATATGTAAAACGAGATATTGTTGTTCGACAATGATAAACCTGTGATATACAAAGAAGCGTTGATGGGCCCTGACTCCGGGATTTGGCTAAATGCCAAATAATCCGAGATAGTATCCATGGAAGTAAGTCAAGTTTTGAACTTGGTAGACCCTCGGAAAGACTAAAAGTCTGAAGAATATATATATGGATCTATAATTGATTCGGATGAAATTGTTTTATCCATAAAGCTCAACTCGTTGGAAAATTGTTTTCTAGCAAGTTCAAAGGTTGACTACGGCGAAATAGTGTCGACCGTAGAAATGCTTTAGTCAGTTCGGGTTATACTAGCAATTACTACATATCTCATTTATAGGATATGGTAGAATGAACGTCAAAACAAAGTTCCTACATGGAAATATAACAAAGGACGTATACGTGATACGACCAGAATGTTTTGTCGATTCAAAGGATGCTAAAATAGATGCAAGCCTTGGATATCCAGTGATGGACTGGAGCTAGCATAATGGAGTTGGAATTTTCGTTATGATGAAATTGCCAAAAGAGTTTGTTTTCATCAGGAATAACGAAGATGCTTGAATGTTCAAGAAAGCAAGTGGGAGCTGAATGATATTTCTAAAATCTTATGTAGATGACATATTGTTGATTGGAAATTATATAAATTTCTTGACACGAATAAGGACTTCATTGGAAATAGTTTTCAGTTGAAGAACTTGGGCTAATATAGCATTTGTATTGAGCACATTGATCTATGCAGATAGTAAGTGCTTGATCATGCTAAATCCAACGTTACATGTTGACATGATACTAAAGTAGTTTAGTATGAAAACGCCAAGAAGGATGTTCTTGCCGAGGTCACGGTGAAAAGTTGTTTGCGGAAATCAGTGTTCATGAACACAGATAAGCAAAACACATGAATTGAATTCCACTCACATGTGTGTTTGGATTAATCATGTACACCATAATGTGTAAAACGACCAGATATGTCCAGTGCTCCAAAAGGTTGTGAGCAAGATACCAAAGTGATCAACATGTTGATCATTGGACAAACAGTGAAAAGTTAAACTTATGATAGATAAGATATGTTTCTCGGAAAATGGAGATAATGAAGAGCTCGTTGTAACAAGTTACACCAGCTGAATTTTGATGTAAACAGTTACACCAATTCAGTCTTCATACTTACTCCGATCGGTTTTCGATTTTAATTGGGATTATGTGTTTCACACATAAGGGTGGCACAGTATGAAGGAACTGTGTTAAAGTTAGATACTGTGGCGAATTCTATAACAGAGGCTAAGTATATTGTTGCTTAAAGAAGTAACAAGGAGGGTATTTTGAATCATCAGTTCATTTATGAACATGGTATGGTTTCCTAGATGCTTGAAGCTCATGGAACATTGATGAATGATTTCAGGACTTATTCTAAGGAACCAAGGTCCTACCAAATGATTCAAACATATACAAATCTAAACTGATAAAATTAGTGAATTTTATGATAGCGTGAAAACGCGAAGATATGCAAGATACAAACGGGCCTGAAACGTCAGATCCGAAGATGAGGTCTATACCACAAATGAGGCATTTATTACACCGGTATGCCATAGGTGTAAAGTGCTCAAGCACTGACAATATTATTGACTCTAGTGCAAGTGGGAGACTGTTGGAAATATGCCCTAGAGGCAATAATAAAATGTTATTATATATATATATATTTCCACGTTCGTAATTAATGTTTATATTTCTGTGCTATAATTGCAATGACCCTGACTATGAGATTCAGAAGAAAACTCATTTGCATGTGTGGAAATGTAAACACCAAGAGTTCCTGGTTTAGCCTCTAAGACCAGCTCATGTGCTAACTGATGATTACGTTTTCTTAATCATGGACATTGTTCTTGTAACAAGGATGTCAGTAGCAATGGGAACATATTGTTAGCAGAACAATGATGTTGAACCGACCCCAGTATTGAATGATATACTTAGAGATCACATCGTAACTACGTTATAAGTCATATCATGAAATGTTTTCATATACGTAATTCCTTAGACCATGAGAGTATCGAGTTGCTTCACACAGGAAGACATGCTTTGGTTCTTAGATGAATCCTCCCGTAAATGGGAAGTAGTAAAATAAGTTTTGGGTATGTCAGATGGTGTGGCTAGTGACTGTGATAGTTCAAGAATGGGATTTGCTCCTTCACGATGAAGAAGATATTCACTTCGGGCCCACTCGGTATGACGGTATCCATTATAGTCTGGCCAGACGCATTGTGATTCAGTCACGGGGATACCGGAATACGATAACGAGAAAAGGGACAAACGAGCAAAGAGGATAACGAGTGGCTTGTGTTCAAAAGTTGTTACACATGGGTGCCAAACTTCTCTCCTCTAACTTTGTCATATATCGCGAAGCAAAGGGAATGGTACATGACTAAACATAATGGTTCACTCGAAGTTTCTTCGTGTATGTGCGGGAGTCAACATGGGTGTCCATGGCTCCGCTGTTGATTATTGGCTATTGACAAAAGGCTGTTGACCTATGTCCGGAAGATGTTCTGAGTCATGTCCGCATTATACCGAACCTATTGGGTCACACACTTAACGAGCAATAGTCTGTTTGAATACTAGTATGGTAGAAGGTTTAGTGGAAGCAAAGCAGAATAGTTCATACGGGTACCGGAAGTAGTTCCGGGGATTTATGAAATAGTTCATAAGGGCACCAAAAGTAGTTTTGGGTATTTAAGGATATGTCCGGATCACTCTGGAGTAGTCCCAGGTGGTTCCGGAACATATGAAAATGGTAATGGGAAAGTTTACGATCAACCAGAATAGTTTCGGTGATCGGTGGACAACTTAAACAATATGTTGTGTTCACCGGACATAATAACCTTTGCCCGGATGGCTCCGAAACCCATTTAGATGGCTCCGGAACATTCGTTAGAGGTTCCGGAAGGTATTGGAAGTGCTCCAAAAGTGTCCGGAATGTCCCGAAACAGTCTCGGTAGGTCCCGGAAGGTCCTGGAAGCTTCTAGAAGGTTCCGGGCAGTACCACCCACTGCCCTGCGCCCCTGGCCTTGGGGGGCAAGCCACCTAGGCTGCCCTGGCCGGCCAGGTGGTGGGGGCGCACCAAAAAGGGGTGGGAGATCCTCCAGGTGGGATTTCCAAATACCATTATGGAAGGTTTCCGGTGGGAAGGTATGTGTAGGTTTGGAAGGCTTGGGAGTCCAAGTTGGACTCCCAAACCTCCTTGAGCTGCGCCCTAGGCCCCTTGGCCACCTATATAAGGTGAGCCAAGGGTGGGGGAAGACACAAGACAACTTGTCCCCAAGGCCTATGCGCCACCCTCCCTCCTCTAAACCCCGTTGCTCCACAATTAGACCCCGGTTTAGACGCTGTTCTAGATCGGAATCCGTTAGGGTTTTCTCCCTCTAGTTTTCTCGGTGGCGTTCATCTCTGGACGGCGGAGCGCTGCTGGATTGCTGCTATGGGATGTGTGGATACTAATGGAGGGGTTGTACCTTCGACCCTTCTTCGAGGAGCTTGTTCATGGGACTTGTCCGTGGGACTAGATCGCGGGACTTGTTCGTGGGATTGATCGAGGGAATGTTCGTGGGAGAACTTGCGAGATCTACTTCCACTATATCCACGAGCTTCACCAACTCTACTTCCGCTACATAGGTTGGTGAGCCATGACCTAAAACCTTGTATGCAATCTTCTTGGATGATCTTGGGTTCTTGATTCGTAGGCCGAATTTTTTTGTTTTCTACTACGTTTCCCAACAGTTCATGCATACTTACTTTGCATGATTAACATCATTCATCATATAAACCCTCTTAATGTGTTTGTCATCAATTATCAAAATGGGGGAGATTGAAAGGGCATGTGCCCTTATGTTTGGTTTTGGTAATTGATGACAATCTTTATGGACTAATGGTTTCCTTGAGTTATACTTTAAGGTTTGTCCATAGGCAACGCTTGAGGATCATATGGTGGCTTCAAGGTTGTAAGATGAAGATTACGTGTTGACCAAGGTGTTCTTCATGGAGCTATCCAAAGATCGGTCAAGTTGATGTGTGCAAGGTCAACAGGAGCATCACGAAGATATCATATGCTTGGAGCTTGCTGACCATTTGGTGATAATGGTCTTGTGAAGATATGCCTAAAAGAGGCTCGCCCATAATGGAGTATGGGGGAGCAATTTACTAGTCTTCATTGAGCCGGCAACCAATAAAGGCGTTCCAACTTGAGGCAGACATGATCGTAATCATCAAGCTCAAGTGGATTATGCGCAAGACAAATGTTTGACCTTTATAGGTTTCTAGTTTACCGGTCTCATGGTGGTAGTTAGGAGACCGGGTTATAGGCTAGGCCGCATCGTTCGTGGAGAGCTCAAACCTTTGCATCCTTGGCATCATCTTTTTTGGTTCTTATTTGGTTTGTCTCTTTGTGAGTGTTCGAGCTTGAGTTCGTATTCATTACAAGCTCTTCTTCATCGAAAATGGATTTCATATACATCTACTTTTGTGTTTTCAATGTTGGTGTTTTTGTCGGCTCTTATCTTGTGAAGGTTTCACCTTCTACATTGTTGGCATTTTAACCTTTTCTTGGTTTGAAGCTTTTCTTTTTGTTGATCTTGGGTGTTTCTATATGTGAGGACCTAAACAATCCCAAGATCATCAAAATCGGAGTTCGTATGGAAAAGTTGGCTCTTATCTTGTGAAGGTTTCACCTTCTACCTTGTTGGCATTTTAACCTTTCCTTGATTTGCATCATTTCTTTTTGTTGATCTTGGTTGGTTCTCTATGTGAGGACCTAGAGCTTTTCCATAGCTTTAAAACAAGCCCAAGATCATCAAAATCAGAGTTCGTATGACAAAGTTATGCTTGTTTTGGTCGTGCTATTTTTTGCCTGAGAGGTAGAGCGGTAGTACCGCCCGGAAGAGCGGTAGTACCGCTTGCTAGTACCGCAACTCCTCTGTTCTGGGCGGTAGTAGAGCTATTTTTAATGTCCGGTAGTACCGTTTGAGCGGTAGTACCGCTCGAGACGCAGAAAACTGGTCATAACGGTTGGATTCGTGGGGACCTATAAAAGGGGGTCTTCTTCCCCATTGTCCCTAATGTTCTTGAGCTCGTTTTTCACCTCCATTGTTGACCTCTTCAAGCTTGAGATCTCTCTATTCCTCCCATGATTCTTGCTCCTTTTTGAGGGAAAAGAGAGAGGAGATCTAGATCTACATTCTCCACCAAGTCAACTCTCTTCTTTGTGAGGGGAACCTTGTGGATCTAGATATTGGAGTTCTTGGTGTTTCTCCTTGTTCATCCTCTCATATTCCTCCATAGCTTTTGTTGTTTTGGTGGGATTTGAGAGTGGGGGACTTGAGCACTTCGTGTGCTCTTGCCATTGCCTTTGGTGCATCGGTTTGAGTTCTCTCCGAGGATTCGTTGTAGTAAGTGAAGTTGAGAAGATAGCTACTCTTGAGTGCTTTGGCACTCTAGAGCTTGTACCTCGTGGGTGCGTTAGCACCTAGAGGCTTGTTGTTGCGGAGCTCAATCATTGTGGTGGAAAGCTTCGGGACGCTACGGGAGCCTCCAATTCGGTTGTGGAGATAGCCCCAAGCATTTGTACGGGTTCGGTGACCGCCCCCAAGGGTTGCCATTTGTACGGGTTCGGTGACCGCCCTCAAGTGTCCTAATAGTGGAATCACGGCATCTTGCATTGGTAAGAGCGTGAGGAGAAGTAGGGTGGCCCTCGTTGGCTTTGTGTGAGCATTGTGCTCCTCACCCTCTCCAAACGGAGACGTACTTCCCGCAAGAGAAGGAACTTCGGTAACAAATACTTGTCTCCATCGGCTCCACTTGCGGTTATCTCTACCCTTACCTTAAGCAAGCTTATTACATTGTTTATCTTGTGCTAGCTCATATTATTGTGCTTTGCTTGTCCCATAGGTTGTTCATCTAGTCAACCTATTTACTTGTACACCTACTTTGTGATAGCCTTAGTGCTCTTGTTATATATCTTGCTATCACATAGTTGTTTATCTTGCTTAGTATAAGTTGTTGGTGCACATAGTTGAGCCGAGCTTATTTAGGTTTCTTGCTTGGCAAATTAAACGTTAAGTTTTATTCCGCATTTGTTCAAGCCTAAATCATAATTATTTTAAGCGCCTATTCACCCCACCCCTCTAGGCGACATCCACGTCCTTTCAACTGCTTATCCGATTTTCACCAGGATGTCGGCCACGAGAAAATATCAAAAGGCAAGGGGGAATTGATACGTCTCAAACGTATCGATTTTTTCAAAAACTTTTCCTATTGTTTTGGTCTCATTCTTGCATGATTTGAACGAAACTAATCCGGACTGACGTTGTCTTCAGCAGAGCAACCTGTATGACTTTTTTATGTGTAGGAAAAGGGAATTTTAAGAATATCAGAAAATTCCCAGAAAATCCACGCAAAAGAAGAGCACCGGAGCCAGAAGATGGGCCGGAGGGGGGCCACAAGGTGGAGCGGCCTGGCCCCTGGCCGCGCCACCAGGGCGTCTGGTCAAGTGGGTCCTCCCCTAGTGCCCCCCTTTGACTCCTATTTTTACCCCCGACGAGAAAAACCTGAAACAGAAGTCGATACTCAAATTTTCGTCGCGGAGCCGCCGCCACCTCTGTTCTTATCCGGCCTCAGCCACCTTTGCGCCAAAAACCCTCTTCGCGCGTGAAGCGGATGCCATGGCGTTCACTGCTGGAGAGACTATACTCGAGGGCTACGGTCAGAGCTCGGTCCTTCACATGTGCGTTCAATATTGTAGAGACACGATGGGATGGATCAGAAGGGTCAGAGCTCCGTTATATGTTTGTGTTCATTGTCGGAGATGCTACTGGAGAGATCCGGTTAAAGGTAGAGCCTTCGCGCACGCCTTCAATGACGGAGAGACACGGCGAGAAGACTTTGAAGTGATAGCGACTTCTTAAACTCTACGTTGTCCGTGCATGTTCAATGTCGGAGACGCGAAGGGATTGCGCCTACCCCCCCCCCTCACGGCCGCATTGAAGTCGGCTGCCCCGTACGTCCGTCTGCCCACGACTATTTTATCGGTGCAGCGAGGCTTTGTACTCAAACTCATCCATGCTCAAACTCGTTCGCACCCAAAATATGATATGAGCACGGTCCTCTCTTGCATCATGGCGTACAAGATGCTCACTTCGACAAAGGTGCGCTGAGCTCCAAGCGAAGGAGGAGGAGGAGGCCCGGGGGATGGCCGGGCAGGACGACGCGTCGATACACTAGGAGGATGATGTGGAGGAGGTGGTGCAAGAAGACGAGAAGGAGGAGGATCGGGCCGATGAGGAGGATTAGGAGGAGGAGGTGGAGTAAGAGGACCAGGAGGAGCTAATACGGCGTCAGCTCGCTTGGGAGATCCAGAAGATGCGGGTTGTCAAGCTACTGTCTTGGCGAATCTCACCACGATGGAACAAATGACGATTCTCCACTTCCATTCAGTCGGAGCGTGAGGCGCAAGAAAACCGCCGCCTTATCTACGAGCAACATGCAAGGATTGATGAGATCTTCGACAACCTGGAGGACCTCGACGGAGATGGATATGGACCTTAACAGCGTGAACAAGGACGTGGAGCCCAGTTAATTTCTTTTCTGTTCATGTAAAGTATATCCGGATTTTAATGAATCTCGTACGAATATATTGGACTTCGATAAATTAGGGTTGAATTTCTAACGGATATTTACGTCAGGCTTAAATGATTGGCTCTCGTACCAGTGTGTGTAGACCCTATCCACGAACGAATGTGGCGTCCGTTTTAAGAATTAAACAATATTGAAGGTGTCTTTATATATTGTATGTATTGTAAAAATAAGAGTACATAGTTTGTGTGTGATAATCATATTTTCCTTCCTTAATGCACATACGAAAATGCTACACCTACGGATCCTCACTACGGATTGATTTAGGACGCCGATAACGCCCACACGTTCGGATGAGGCCTCCTTGTACCGAATGGTTTCGTTCGTTCGAGTTTGAGCAGCGCTCGAACGATTTCGTTTGGGCCAACCTTTCCAGCGTCCGGACGTGCGTGTGGTTTCTGGTCCGGCTGAGTGGTTTGAGCTGCTTCCATGCATAAATGATTTGAGCTGTACGACATGAATGGTTTGAGCTGCTCTCATGCATGTATGGTTCGTGGTGCAGGCTGCAGCCGCACTGCTGTCGCCGTAGCTTCTAGTCGTCGCCGTCGTCGTCGTCGTCACCGTAGCTCGTCGTTGTCGCCGCAACTTGCCACTAATGTCGTCGTCGTAGCTTACCGTCGTTGTCTCTCGCCACCTCCATCGTCGTCATCGATGTAGCTCGTCGTCGTCGTCGCTTGCCTCCATCGTCGCTCACTTTAGCTCGAGCAACTTGCCGCTTTCGTTATTGTCTCCGCGGCTCGGCGCCATCGTTGGCGTCGTCGTCATTGGCGTAGCTCGCGTAACTTTCCGCTTTCGTCGTTGTCTCCGCAGCTCGCCGCCATCGTTGGCACCATCGTCGTCGTCATCGTCGTAGCTCGACACTGTCGTCGTAGATTCTAGTCGACGTTATCACCGTAGCTCGTCATTATCACCGCAACTTTCCGGTGTCGTTGTCGTCGTAGCTCGCCCCTGCTCACCAGCGCCGTCGCCTCCATCATCGTAGCTCGCGTATAAGAATTGCCATGTCCTACTACAAATAAGAATTGCCATGTCCCATACATAATGAATGTCATGTTACATATAATATCATGTCCCCGCATATAGGAATTGCCATGCGATACAAATAAGAATTTTCATGTCTCATATATAACGAATATCATGCCGCCGTCGTCGCCGTTGCTTTCCGCCGCCGTCATCGTTGTAGCTCGCCGCCATTGTCGCCGCAACTTGCCGTTGTCGTCATCGTCGTAGCTCGCCGCAGCTCGTCACCGTCGTCGCCTCCATCATCGTAGCTCGCTGCCGCTGCAGCCTCCATTGTCGATGGTAAATTTTCCATGTTCTATTAAAAAAATAGCCATATTCAACAATTTTAAATATCATGTCCCGCGCATAAGAATTGCCATGTCATACAAAATAAGAATTGTCATGTCCCATATATAACGAATTTCATGTTCCACACAATATCATGTTCCTCAATATAAGAATTGCCATGTCGTACAAAATAAGAATTACCATGTCCCATATATAACAAATTCCATGTCACGCAAAATAAAAAAATGACATAGCCGACAAACAAGAATTGCCATCTTACACATTTTTTTTAATTTTTTCACAAAAAAAAGAAATTGCCATGTCCTACGAACAAGAATTGTCATGTCGTACAAACAAAAATTGTCATGTCCTAACAATAAGAATTGCCATGTTCTGCTAGTAAGAATTGTCATGTCGTATGAATAAAAATTGTCATGTCCTACGAATAATAATTGCCATGTCCTATGAATAAGAATTTCCATGTCCAAGGAAAAAGAATTGCCGTGTCCTACTAGTAAGAATTGCCATGTCCTACGAACAATAATTGCCATGTCTGATGAATAAGAATTTTCATGTCCTACGAATAAGTATTGCCATGTCTGATGAATAAGAATTGCAATGTCCTACGAATAAGAATTGCCATGTTCTACTAAAAATTGCCATGTCCAACAAAACAAGAATTGCCATGTCCTATAAATAAGAGTTACCGCGCATCACCCCCCGACGTCGAATATCTTCTCGGGGTTCACAAATCGTTGTCGCAACTCTCTAGGATCCTCGATGTATTACTACAAATTGTCGTGGTCATATAATAGATTCGCCGCCACCGCAACACCACAACACCGACAACCGCTCCACCCCGAACCACATCCCCATCCCCGCCGCCGCAGTTGAGGTGCGCCGGAGAATCTTCCCGACGCATATGTATCCGAAGAACCCGTCATATCGCGCACCATCACCCCCCCCTCTTGACCGCCGGATATCTGCCCGGGGTACACTGGTCGTTGACGCAACTCTTCGAGGTCCTAGCCGATGAGTAAAAAACAGTTGAAAATACAATGGGAACCCGCCATGCCGTCCATCATACCCCCCCCCCCCACACACACACCCTCCCGGCAGGAGGTTATCTACTCTACGCAGCTCTCCGGGGTGCTCGCCGATGTGTCAAAAGTATCTGAAAAACAATGATAGATTTAAATCTAGCGAAAAAACAGATGAAACAAAAATCATGACAAGTTTAGTGCAAACACCATGGCAATTTTAGCGTGAATAGCATGGCAATTTTTGGTCAAAAAAAAAGTTGCCGAAACATGTCGATATGAGGTCTAGTTTCGAAGATCTCGTCGCGACGGATTTAATGGTACGAACGGAATTTTTGACGAAATTTTTATTTAAAAGATAAAACTTTTTAAAGTTTGAAAAAGTTAAAAGCTGCACTAATATGTACGTATGTAGTAGTGAGCAGTGGAGAGTGTGCCGTGAGGGCAGGTGCTGGTTGTCCGAACACCTTCATTTTGATGAAGTACCATGCCAGGTTGCGCAGCGATTAGTGCGCGGATCCGACGATGAAAACAGTTCCTTACTTCGGTGGCTACCATTACCCTTGATTTATCTGCACCAGCTATTGGATTGCACGACTTCTAAGCTGAGTATCTCCGGTCTCCGAAAGTGCCGCCGCTCCGCATGTCGATTCATCCCTCTCGCACAATTCCCTCCAAGCCATGCAAACATCTCCCGCTCCGTGTGGGACTCAGTTTGCAACAATGGCGGGGAGCATGGCACCAAACGGGCCGTAGCAACCTAAGAACAAGAACACACCCGCCTACGTGCCGCCGTCCGTGCCGAAGCTATCGGCAGGCCATCGCGTCCATCGGACGTCGTACGGGCCCCTCGCCGGCCTATCCAACGACGACGACGACATCCACGTCCCGCCCGAGCTCTCCTCCACCATGTCAAACGACTATGCCAACTACACGGTCTTCATGCCGCCCACCCCGGACAACCAGCCAGGCGCCGCGCCCGCTCCGGCGTCTGGGGGCTCCACCAAGCCGGACAACCTCCCCTTGCCGCACTACCCATCGGGCTCCAAGCTCGTGAACCGCCGGGGCGGCGACGATGGCGCGGCCGCTGGCGGCGGAGCCAAGATGGACCGGCGGCTGTCGACGGCGCACGTGGCGTGGCCGTCCCAGTCGCTGCTGGTACGGAGCCAGACCGGGGACTTCGACCACAACCGGTGGCTGTTCGAGACCCAGGGCACGTACGGCATCGGCAACGCGTACTGGCCGCAGGACGAGAACGCGTATGACGCCACCGGCATGGGCGGCGGCGGCGGCCGCGTCAAGATGGAGGACCTCGTCGACAAGCCATGGAAGCCGCTGAGCCGCAAGGTGCCCATCCCGCCGGGCATTCTGAGCCCCTACAGGTTGCTGGTGCTGGTGAGGTTCGTGGCGCTGTTCCTCTTCTTGATATGGCGCGCGACGAACCCTAACCCGGACGCGATGTGGCTGTGGGGGATCTCTATCGTGTGCGAGTACTGGTTCGCCTTCTCCTGGCTGCTGGACCAGATGCCTAAGCTGAATCCTATCAACCGCGCCGCCGACCTGGCGGCGCTCCGGGAGAAGTTCGAGTCCAAGACGCCGTCCAACCCGACGGGCCGCTCCGACCTGCCGGGGCTCGACGTCTTCATCTCCACCGCAGACCCCTACAAGGAGCCGCCGCTGGTCACGGCCAATACCCTGCTCTCCATCCTCGCCACCGACTACCCGGTGGAGAAGCTCTTCGTGTACATCTCCGACGACGGCGGTGCGCTGCTGACCTTCGAGGCCATGGCAGAGGCGTGCGCCTACGCTAAGGTGTGGGTGCCCTTCTGCCGGAAGCACTCCATCGAGCCGCGCAACCCGGAGGCGTACTTCACCCAGAAGGGCGACCCCACCAAAGGCAAGAAGCGGCCGGACTTCGTCAAGGACCGGCGGTGGATCAAGCGGGAGTACGACGAGTACAAGGTGCGCATCAACGACCTCCCCGAGGCCATCCGGCGGCGCGCCAAGGTGATGAACGCCCACGAGCGCAAGATCGCCCGTGAGAAGGCCGCCGCCTCGTCCGAGGCCGCCCCCGCGCCGCCCGTGAATGCCACCTGGATGGCCGACGGCACCCACTGGCCCGGAACCTGGCTGGACTCCGCCCCCGACCACGGCAAGGGCGACCACCAAAGCATCGTCCAGGTCAATCTCCATCAGTTTTTGAATAATTTTGGCGCGCATGCAATGCAGACAAATAATTTGATGATGTGAATTCATTGGTAGGTGATGATCAAGAACCCTCACTTCGACGTGGTGCACGGGGAGGCCGGCGATCACGCGTACCTGGACTTCACGGGCGTGGACGTGCGGATCCCGATGTTCGTGTACCTGTCGCGGGAGAAGCGGCCGGGGTACGACCACAACAAGAAGGCGGGCGCCATGAACGCCATGGTGCGGGCGTCGGCGGTGCTGTCCAACGGGCCCTTCATGCTCAACTTCGACTGCGACCACTACGTGTACAACTGCCAGGCCATCCGGGAGGCCATGTGCTACATGCTGGACCGCGGCGGCGACCGCATCTGCTACATCCAGTTCCCGCAGAGGTTCGAGGGCATCGACCCCTCCGACCGCTACGCCAACCACAACACCGTCTTCTTCGACGGCAACATGCGCGCCCTCGACGGCCTCCAGGGCCCCATGTACGTCGGCACCGGCTGCCTCTTCCGCCGCTACGCCATCTACGGCTTCAACCCGCCGCGCGCCGTCGAGTACCACGGCGTCGTCGGCCAGACCAGGGTGCCTATCGACCCGCACGCGCGCACCGGGGAAGACCACCTCCGCCCGCTCTCCGACCACCCGGACCACGAGGCGCCGCAGCGCTTCGGTAAGTCCAAGATGTTCATCGACTCCATCGCCGTGGCCGAGTACCAGGGCAGGCCGCTGGCGGACCACCCCTCCGTCAGGAACGGCCGCCCGCCCGGCGCGCTGCTCATGCCGCGCGCACCGCTCGACGCGGCCACCGTGGCGGAGGCCGTGTCCGTCATCTCCTGCTGGTACGAGGACAACACCGAGTGGGGGCTGCGCGTGGGCTGGATCTACGGGTCCGTGACGGAGGACGTGGTGACCGGCTACCGGATGCACAACCGCGGGTGGCGCTCCGTGTACTGCATCACCAAGCGCGACGCGTTCCGGGGCACGGCGCCCATCAACCTCACCGACCGGCTCCACCAGGTGCTCCGGTGGGCGACGGGGTCCGTGGAGATCTTCTTCTCCAAGAACAACGCAGTGCTGGCGTCCCGCCGGCTCATGTTCCTGCAGCGCATGTCGTACCTCAACGTCGGCATCTACCCCTTCACCTCCCTCTTCCTCATCATGTACTGCCTGCTGCCGGCGCTGTCCCTCTTCTCCGGCCAGTTCATCGTGGCGTCCCTGGACCCGACCTTCCTGTGCTACCTCCTGCTGATCAGCATCACGCTGATCCTGCTGTGCCTGCTGGAGGTGAAGTGGTCCGGGATCGGGCTGGAGGAGTGGTGGCGCAACGAGCAGTTCTGGGTGATCGGGGGCACGTCGGCGCACCTGGCGGCGGTGCTGCAGGGGCTGCTCAAGGTGACGGCGGGGATCGAGATATCGTTCACGCTGACGGCCAAGGCGGCGGCGGAGGACGACGACGACCCGTACGCGGAGCTGTACCTGATAAAGTGGACGTCGCTCTTCATCCCGCCGCTGGCCATCATCGGGATCAACATCATCGCCATGGTGGTGGGGGTGTCGCGGTGCGTGTACGCGGAGATCCCGCAGTACAGCAAGCTGCTGGGAGGAGGGTTCTTCAGCTTCTGGGTGCTGGCGCACTACTACCCGTTCGCCAAGGGGCTCATGGGCCGCCGGGGACGCACGCCCACCCTCGTCTACGTCTGGGCGGGGCTCATCTCCATCACCGTCTCCCTGCTCTGGATCACCATCAGCCCGCCCGACGACAGGGTCGCGCAGAGCGGCATCGAGGTGTGAGTGCTGGGATCAGGAGATCCATCCATCAATCACGCAACGAAGAAACGACTTGGAAGAACTGCCATGTATATATATTGGAATGTCTTCTGTAATTTTTTTTCTGGATGCACAAGATATTACTAGTAAATACTGTGCAATGCTAGGGAAGTCGATTTTGTATGTACTCCGTAGCTGAGAAAAGAATGTACCTATACACTCACATGATGGCACATTGGCAATTTGGCATACATACTCCTTTGGCTCGTATGTGTCACAATTTCACATATGTGGCATATGACAAATAAATATGAATTCAATATAAACTAGAATATAAATATTGTTAAATGTACAATACAACAATCATTCAAATTATTACAACCGTGATTAAAATTATAATAAATAATCCAATGCAAAAATTGTTCTGAATACAATAAATTACACATGAATGAAATCAAATGAATGAAAATGGTAGATTTTACTGCCCATGCAACTACGAAGTGTGCTCAATGAGATCTTGCTGAAGATGGGTGTGAATGCTCGAGTCCTCAATCTTCCGGTAGGCCTACATGAATGCTTGAATGCGTTCAGGGTTCCTAGTTGGCTTCACACAACTACTAACATTGTCGTAGAAGAGCTTTAAGTCCCTCTCATCTTCGATGACCATGTTGTGAAGGATCACACAACATGTCATTATGTTGTTGAGGGTTGTCTTGTCCCAAAAACGAGCAGGACCACGAACAATGGCAAACATAGCTTGCAAAACACCGAAGGCTCTCACAATATCCTTTTAGCATGCCTCTTGTGTCTTGGCAAATGCAGCTTGCTTCCTATTGGCGGGATTTGAGATGGTCTTCACTAATGTAGACCAAGCAGGATAAATACCGTCGGCAAGATAGTACCCCTTCGTGTCGTGATGCCCATTCACCATGTAGTTGCAAGCAGGACCATCACCACTATCAAGCCTACCAAACAGATGAGATCACTGCAGCACATTGATGTCATTGAGGGTGCCCGGAAAACCAAATAAGCAATGCCAAATCCATATATCCTCGGATGCAACGACCTCAAGCACAATTGTTACATCACCACCATTTCCACAATAATACTCGTGCCATGCCTTCGAATTTTTTTTCCAAGTCCAATGCATGCAGTCAATACTTCCTAGCATGTCCGGCCAATCCCGTCTCTCATTTTTCGTCATCAACAACTTTGTGTCTTCTTCATTGGGTGCTCAAATATAAACATGCCCAAAGACATAGATCATTACTTTGACAAACCTACGCACTAGTCCAATTGTAGTATCTCTACAATGCGAAAATACTGATTGGCATAGCCTACAGGAATGCCATATGCGATCACTCTCAGTGTTGCAGAGATCTTTTGATATGGGCTATACCCAGGGATGCCCGCAATGTTTCTTTGATGGGTAAAAAAAATCAAGAATTAACCTGACGACCGGGTCTTGACCAGCGAGGTGTGAGTGCTGGGATCAAAATGACCGACCAAGAAATAACCGTTTCGAAATGCAAGGAAGAAACCAACTGTAAGGCCCGATATGCGGTACTGTTCCAGATCTAGATGTTTCCATCCAGACCCGGGGACGAAGCACATATCGGTCCCACCGCGACATATGACAAAGCCATATGCCCCGGATTTTCCAACATGATATCACAACATTACAGATACAAGGATACAACATCTCATACAATCGGCATACAACTGCCTCAAATATAATACAACAGCGGAAGATACATATCTGAGTACAGACTACAATCAAATGCCTACTGGCAAAGAGAAAAACAACGATCCCATAACCACACGGGTCCAGGCCCTCCGCCGGGATCCTCCTAACTAGTCGTCGTCGAGTCTCCACGTGAAATGTCGATCACCGTACCTGTTGTCGATCAGAACCCTGAAAAGAGTTTGGGGGTAGTATCATGAGTACAGAGGTACTCAGCATCCAACTGTAGTGGTCATCTGACCCAGCAAGGACTTCATCACTCGTCATTCTAGGACAACTAGTAGTTTACGGTAAGGAAGGGGTAAGTGGTGAGGTTGCTGCCGCACTAGCATTTATTAAGTGGCTAACGATCTAGGGAGTAAGATAAGAAGCCAAGCATTCGATGAGGAATCGCCTCCAACAAGTCTTGCTATCCACCTACTACGCAAACATAACACCTATCCTATCCTTGTCCTCCTCTTCGCATCCCGACGAAGAAGAAGCAGTCAAGGCACACACACGTTGATCAAGTTGTATTAAGATTATCTCAGTTGTTGTTGTCTATGAACAAGGAGTAGGTCTCAAGTTGTCCATAACCGTGGACACGACTTCTCGAAAAGATTTAACCCTGCAGGGGTGTACCAACTGCCCATTACAAGGCTCCGCACGCACGCCCATCACTCTCAGTTGCTACCCATTATAGGCAACCATTTTATGATTTAGTTCCAAGAGATCCGAAACGACAGGTCCCTCTAACTAACAACGAACAAATCCGGGTGGCCCCCGGGGAGTCGACACCCAATCCAAAAGCCGGCCACGCTCTCGGATCGGACTCTTCCGTATGACGCAGGTCGGATTACCGGTTAGTTCTCTTATGAGACCGGGTCCTAGCTGATCAGGTGGACCAACAGAGAAACCATGTCTCCGCTGGCCCGAGTTGTTTGAAAACTACTGGCAGCTGACCAGCACACACACGGTTTCAAATGGTAAATCAGCTTGGGCCACCTCTAGAAATGTTTGAAGCTAGATAGGTAAGAAGAGGGGACCCCATAAAATCCCACACGCGGTTAGGCACGCTCAGTCTTAAAACCAATACCCGGAACTCGGATCCTAGGTGACTCGAATGGAACAAAGCGTCGGGGCGGAATAGCCTAGACCTTCCATCCTTCGTCGAATATAGTCAACATTATAATAATAATCATATCATCAACAATAATATAATAATCAGGTGATATCCCAACCCAAAGAGTAACAGGGTAACATTGTAGCATCCTAAGCATGCATACTAAGCAGGGGCTGAGCAACGAGCAATAGTAACACATCAGTACAAGGTTTGCTGGGAGGGGACATGGCTGTATCGGTTTGAAAGACGCTGTAAACATGTGGTAGGATCAAACATCGAACCTAACCTATTCTAGCATGCAAACCGCTGGTTGAAATAGAATGGATCATAAGTAATGCAAGTCCTTGCCTGTTGATAAGTCGGGTTCCGAAGGTGTAGTTGATCGCAAGCTCGCATCGTCTCCGAGAGGTACCCGCGGGAGCACACAAGACGGTAAACACTGGAAACAATCAACGGTGCACCACTATTACTACGGAGCAAACACGAGCAAGCATCAACAAGAAGTAACACGAAACATCGCACCTACCGTCGAGAGCGGTTACTAACGATTTAAGTGGAGTACTCGTCACACACGACGATACCGCACATTTACGGTGGTTCAAGTTGATTAGCTACAGGTGACCAAACAACGGTTATTAACATGGCAACTCAAGCAAGCATGGCATAGCACACAAACAGGTCAAGAGGTGAAGCACAAAGTAAACTATCTACGCTAGTCAATTTAAGTGAGGCACAACCTAAACATGGCATAACACTAAGTGCCGCACGATGATTAAAAGATTTGGTACTGTTCTGCCCTAAACCATATTTTAGGTTGGTTAACAACAGAAAACAATAGCATAAACATAAAGAACACGAAAAACTAATCAAGTTACATATAAAGAACACCCCAAACGGAGTTACGGTTAAAAAGATATAAGCAAAACAATTTATGCACACATGCTATAAAAACAGGGGTAAATCTATATGCAAAAGTGCAGCAACATGACATAGCAATACATGGGATGAGAGTATACATCATGCTTAACAATATGCAATTGGAATCACTCAATTCCGATGCACGGTTGCGAAGCAATCGTCATCCGAAGTTGCAACAAAATAACAGTTTCAGCAATAGCAGCACAACAATATCAGGATAGCTACTTTGGAGCAAAATATAAACATGATGCAGCAAGCAAGTATGGCATGCGAATGCATGAAACTGAAGTAGAAACATTGCTTAACGCAACGCAAAAGGAATCAATGCAATAGGCCTCATGGATTTGTTACAATCATCATGCAAAGTTACAACAAAATAACAACAGCAGCACAATAACAGGAATTTAAAGCAATTAACGGCCTGATGCCCTGTTCAGCACACAATTACACAATCAAGATGAGCTGAAATGCAAATGCTCACAAAAGATGAATTAAAGTACACGCAATTCTGAGCAACTTTCGTTTTGGGGGCAACGTCATCGGAGCTACGGATTAACGGGAAATTACAGTGCAAAATTGAATCAGCAGAAAAAATAACAGCACTTAGCAAAATTTCCAGCAGGCTCAGGAAAAAAAATAGGATTCGGGTCCTCACCCCAAACGGGCCGGCCCAAGTGACTGGAGGGGGGGGCTGCCTGGGCTGTGGCTGCCGGGCTGCCAGGCCGTGGCCCACGTGCTGGGCCGGGGGCGCGGCCCACCTGGCGGAGCCGGTTGGTGGCTGGCGGGCCTCCTCGTCCCGAGCGTGGACAGGGGCGGCGGCGCGGTGGCTTGCCGGCCGGCCACCGGCGGCGGGCGGTGCTAGGCGAGGAGGGCAGAGGAGGCAGGGGCGGGGGCGCGCGGATCCGGCTGCGGGACGGAGAGGTGGAGCGGGGCGGAGCTCCCTAGCGGCGGCTGCTCCGAGCTCCATGGCGGCCGCGAGCTCGAGGGCATCTCCAATGGCGGGGCGGCGGCCGATCTGTGAGGAGAGGGAGCGGGATGGTGAGAAGAGGAGGTGAGGAGAGGAGGCGCGGCTGGAGGAGACCTGGGGCGCGGCGGCTCGGCGAGTTCGCCGGAGCAACGGCGACGGCGTCCATGGCGAGGAGGCTCGGGAGGTGGCGGCTGCCCGGATGGGCCCGGCGGCGGCCCTGCGGGGCCCGGGCGCCTGGGGCTGGAGGTTGGTGGAGCTGGGGGTGTGATCTGAGCCCTCAGATCTGGATCTGATGGTCCAGATCGGGGGTTGAGATTATGGTTTCGGTGGAGGGGGGTTTTTTCCGCAGATCTGGAGGTTTGTGAGGGGGGTGGCTGCAAATATGCCATGGGGTAAACCCTAAAAATGGATGGGAGTGTGGTGGTCTTTATATAGCCCCGGTGGCTGGTAGTTTGCAAAAACATCCCCGGTTTTTGTCTCGCGCGCACGGTGCTCACGTTTCTGACTGCCGGGGGTCCGCAGTACCTCCGATTCGGGTAAAACCTCGAACTGCGCTATCAGTGCGTCGAGCCGGAGGCTTTCACCTCGTGCTGGAATCGTTCCGAAAACACTTTCCGGGGCGCTATAAAAATATCCCGTTTAATTATTAAACGGGGTTTTTCGTTCCGTTGGCTGCGGCTGGTCTCGTGCGGTTTTCGCGACGGTGATCGGGTGAAACCCGGTGTCGCAAAGGTCGAGTGTCAGGGTGGCAAGGGTCGGTCTCCGTCCGATACGAGATAAGAGGGGGGAAATAATCGCCGATCGATAAATCGGGGATGCAAACACCGCAAACTAATCAGGCAATCAGACAATTCACGCAGAAAACAAAATTTTTATTTTTTGTGAAATCTGGGCTTTTACACCAACTTGGAAGAACTGCCATGTATTGTATATATATTATGGTGTCTTTTGTAATTTGTTTTCTGAATGCACAAGATATTAGTAATACTGTGCAATGCTAGGCAAGTCGATTTTGTATGTACCCCGTAGCAGAGAAAAGAATGTACCTACACACTCACATGATGGCACATTGGCATACATACTCCTTTGGCTTGTAAGAGCATCTCTAGCAGACCCCTTAAAATCCATGATCTATAAGGCCACCATAAGAACTGAGAAAAACACGTTGTCAATTTTTCACAAAATATATTTTTCACAATATTCTTTTTTTCACAATTTCGACACATATGTATCATATGACAAATAAATATGAATTCAATATAAATTTAAGGGATATTTAATTTAGTGCCCCTGGTTCCTTAGTTGTGCTCACTTTTCCCCACGCTCCAAACTTGTGCTCACTTTTCCCCACTTCCTTAGTTGAAACTCTCACAAATGCTCAAAGCGGACGTTTTCCGTCTTGACCGTTAACTCTGACGAGTGGGGCCACTTTGGTCTCTGTTTTTTTAGGGGGACATTGGACTCCATTGGTTGTCGCTATGTGGCTTTGCTGGTTGGGCCGTAGGACTAGGCCGTTAATAAAATTACAATAGGCCTGCTATGGAGGACGTTGCGCTGGACAACCTTTTATGCATGCCCGGCTTTGGCCTGCTATGCATGCATTGGCCTGCTCGCATGCATGCACGTCGGCAACGCACGCATCGAACAGCAGGCGTCGATCCATTCGCTCTGCAAGCGTCGTTTCACCCGTCGCAGGCAAGCGTGCAAGCTCGATCAGTTGCTGCGTCGTTTCGCATGGTGGCAACGATTCACACGGTCGCATTGATTCACGGTTGCATTCGAGTCACAACGTCGTCCCTGCGTTTAACCGGGCGACCGCGTTTAACCTCTCATCTTCCTCTCCCCCTGCCTATTTAAACTGTCGTAGGTTTGCCTCTTTATTCTACACATCCATCTGCGCCTCCCCCCTTCTATTCTTCCCCCAAAGACAAAGCAAACACGCAACCGTGCCGGAGAAGATGCAGTACAAAGGGCCGACGTTCGTCCTGTCTCCCACCGTGCCGGAGATGCGGTACCCCGCCTTTGTCGTCGTGGAGCACTCCCTGCGCGTGTGGGTGTTCTCACGCTGGAGGGGTGCTCGTGAGCTTGCGGGGGGGGGGGGGGGGGGTTCCTTCCTACGGCTTTGCACACCTCCCGCAGGGCTCGCCGGCGATGTTCCGCCTAGAGGAGCATCGTCCCAACGCCCAATCGCCAGCGGTAGGCCTCGTCGCCCACTTCACCAACAGGTTTGATGCCTACTACCTTCTCGGCAAGGTGTTTTGGTGTGGGTGCGAGTTCATCGCATTCACCACCTACAACAACTTCACCGACTTTGACAACATCTTCCCCCGCTCCCGAGCGCATGCACACCCTCCCGTACTACCTCGGAGAGAATGGAAGGGAGGTGGAGGAGTGAAGAAGGGGAAGGCGACGGTGAAGGCGACGGTCAGTGAAGACATGGCGGTGAAGGTGACGTTTATTTTTTAGGATTTATTATTTGGTTTTATGTAAGAACTTGTATTATTTGGTTATATGTAAGAACTTGGTATGTCTCGTTATATCTAAGTTATGTGTGTGTTATATCTCGTTATTTGCATTGGTGCTTTTTTCTGAATTTTATGTGTGTTATATCTCGTTATTTGCAATTTTTCCATTGGTGATTTTTTTTTCTGAATTTTGTTATTGTAAGTACATTGGTGATTTTACCTATTCTGGACATGCATGTGCCCTTCATCTAGAGGACTAGATCAGTATGCAAGAGTGCCTCAAGAATATCCTAGAAAAGATAGTTGTATAACATCAACCTTGCTTCCAGGGGCGGCGCCAGCGTGTATTCCATGTATGCAAGTGAATACCCATGATTTGATAAAACCTTGATTTTTTTTTGGGTAAAACAACAATTTTTTAGTAAAAACAATGAGGTTTTTTGTAAAATGAATACCCACATTTAAAATGAATACACACCCCTTAAAACTGGCGCCGCCACTGCTTGTTTTCAATTTTTGCTTGAGATATACCGAGCTCATATTATTCTTCTAGTACCTACATCCACGCTGTTACTTTTACGGTTGAATGCTCCTTCCTAATGCGAGCAACCAATTGTTGTTATTTTGGCAGTGATAGTATTCTTTAGTAACTTACTATTGTAGCTTAATTCTTGCCGAATTCATTAATCCATATGATCTTCGGTTCACTATGGCCAGTTGCAACGCATATCTTGAAAAAATAATGTGTAAGTTTAATCACACACATAACAATGTAGGTATATATGCACACTACCATTGCATATGATAAAAATGCAAGTCCCATTGCATGTTGTATAATTTGTTTCTTTGATAAATTACTTAGTTTTGCAAGTGTGCATATGACAACATAGCTAGCTTAATTGGATTTTAATTAGTATTGTGTTCAAGATGAAGTGTGGAGCTTTAGCACTTAACTTATTTGCATATTTTTAGAGTTAGAGAGCCTATTTTTCCTCCGATGCTAGAGAGCAACTTAAGAATGCAGTGAAACTTAAACATGGGATAAGTTGATTCGGAGTCGAGGAAATGTATAATCCATGCCACCAAGTTTCCACAGTCATGACCCAATTAAGTGGTGGAATTATCTTGAAACCTAGAGCACCATTCTACACCAAAAATATTAAATGAATTATCATCTTAAATACAATATGGGTTCATTCATATGTTCATTGCCAATGCTATCTATCCACTGAAAGCATCATTGCAAACATTGATGCATGGAAAGATTTAGGTAAATACAAAATAAAATAAAATAATATTAACCTTTTGGAGACGACATGAGCATTGCCAAGCATGCAAAGCTTTTATTTCTCTTAGCCTTTCTATATGGCCATTATAAGATACAATGTTGTTTCAACCATTTTTTTTGCTTTGGTAGCCTTTTTATATTGGATTGCTATATTTGCACAAAACACACAATGACATGTGAGGACAGTTTTAAATAGACACATCTGACACTAAAATACGTACATGTATACTAGCACAACACGTGTATACGTACAGACGCACGTACACAGTACACACGTACACGCATACATGTATGTAAACACACATATACGCGCGCACACGCACACATATACGCGCACACACGCACACATACACGTGCACGTACACGTACACAGGCACATAACACATACGTACACGCACACAGCACACAAGACACGCACATACACTACACATCACATGGGCCCACTCGTCATTGAGGAAGAGAGGCAGATGGGCTGCTCTGTCAAAGAAGAGGCAAGTGTAGCCAATCAGGATCGTCCGTGACTCGTCACGCGAATCGCCCCTGTAATTCTTTCTAGAAGGCCTTATCGGACGGGTGAAGTTTGGCGTTAGGGTATGATCCAACGGTTGGGACCATTCAACGGGGTTATGAGGCAGTCAACTATTTTGAACAAATTTTAAATGACCATAACTAAATAAAAAATCGCAAAAATAAAATTCCAGTCGTAGTTCGTCCGTTTATGTGACATAATTATAAAAAAAACTTTGTATATGGACACTTTTGAAAAAAAACATTTTTTGAAGTGAGTCGTCGAAATCAAGTTCAAATGAGCATAAATAATTCAAAAAAATCCAAAAATTTCAATTCTTGCGCACATTGCTGTCATATGTGACAAGGTTATGAGAGAAAAATATAAACTAGTTGTAGGCCATTTTCATGAGAAAAAACTTCATACAAATCAGCTATCACGTATGAAGTTGTTCAGAGTTCATAGGGGAGTGAGAGAGGGTTTAGGTTTCGATAAAGTTCAAAAAAATCAAAAAAAAATCACCAAAGCTTCATCTTGGAGTGAATAAGAAGGATATGAACTTACTTTTTTATATTCATATATAAAACGTGTTATTTGACGGTTTTGAATTAAAAGCATTATTTTTCAAAAGAAAAGTAGTAATATGATTATTAATTCAATAAATAGTGAGACTTCGTTTTTACCCTATATATATGGATCAAGTGTTAATAAAAAAAATTATGCATCATTTAGAGAAGGTCGAAAAAAACTTGATTACAAATAGGCACATTTACCCTAGGTTTGGAGCTCGTTTCTAGCACATTCTCCATTTCTCATTCGGATTGATCACCTTCAAATATTGGATCAACTTCAACTTTTGGCTCAAATTTGGATTGATCAACATCAAATACATAGCACAGAGCAATGGACCTCATATGTTGGTTGAACTTCAACTTTTGGCTCAAATTCAAAATTTTGTTCAACTTCAACTTTTGGCTTAAATTCAAATTTTGATGTTTTTTTTTAATTTTGACTCAAATAAGATACCAAAGTACAAGTGAATCCCTCCCTTATTACAACAGATAAGTTTCTCAAATTTCAAATTCAAATTTTCGACTTGCTCCTTGTGTTCGCAGCTGGCTTCACAGCCTTGCTCCTGGCTTCCCTAGTTGAGATGCTCTTTTCATTCAGACTCTTGATTCTTTTGATCTTTACTTGGGGTTTTGGCTTCACCACATTGCTCCTGGTTTCCTTTTGATCCTTTTCATCTGTGGGTTCAATAATCTTTAAAGGAACAACTTGAACAATTACCCCCTCCTCTTCCTCTCTTATAGCTTCAAAACCATGAAAGGCCATGGCTTCAAATAACTCGGTTTCTTCATCTCTAGGCCTTTTCTCCCTAGAGCTGGTAATAAAATTACAAGCCATACATAAAAAAGAGAACAAATGCAAACAAAAGGGTAGCTGCATTCTACAAATGCAAACACATACCTAGGTGTTGGTACCGCTTCATTTGCTTCAATCTGAAGTGTAGCTGCATTCTCCTTTGCATCTTCAATCTCCAGTGTAGTTGCATTCCCCTCTGCATCTTCAATCTCCATTGCTGTTGCATTCTCCTCTGCATTGGCTGCTGTCCAGCTTTCCTCCTCTCCAAATGATGCCTTGATGACAAGAGAGTTGACTAGTGCAACGTCTCTCCTCGTTGGTTACCCCAAGTGGAAGGTGGGATGTAGGATAACGACAAATTCCCCTAAGTGAAGATACCAAGGTGATCAATACAGTAGGATTCCGGAGGTGATAAGTAGGTGTCAACGGCGCAACTGACGCGGACCTGCACACAACAGAATTAACTTTGCTCCCAACGAGTACGGAGAGGTTGTCAATCTCTCCGGCCTTGTTGTTTACAAAGGATCAACGAAACAGATAATGATAATGATAGCAACTGAAATTAAAAGCAAGAAATAAATGAGCGTGTAAACAGTGATGAGAATATGGATCGGCGTCCCGTGATGTTCACTAGTGATGTCTCTCTCCCAAAAGACGATAAAACTGCTATACGAAGTAAACAAATTACAGATGGGCAATTGAGAGGATTATAAACGCACCACAATGCTAACTATGCTACAAAGAAAGGAAGAGGCTCAAAAGCATGGGCAGTACGCCAAAATAAGTGGACCGAAATCCAACTGCATCTACTACTAATCATCCACCTTGAGATATCTATCCAGAACATCTCGCTGGTATTAAGTTGCGAGCCCCACCCAAAGTGTAAACCCAAAGCAACAGACAACTGCATTAAAAAGCACTTTGCGTAAAGTAAACAATCCTCGCAACCGCGGTTACAAACACCATTTTTCCCCCTTGTGGCAACAACACATCCCCTAGACTCATGTTTTTGTCACTCAAGCGTGTCATCAGGGGTCATGAACCCACAATCGAGCATAATGTTCGCTCTTGGAGTCACTACCTACTACTTGGCCAAAGCAATAAACAACAATGGAGAACATGCAAGAATTACTTAGGAACAAAAATATAAAAGATAAGAACCAAATATATTACTCTATCACAATCTGAACATAATCTCATAATCCATCAGATCCCATCAAACTCATCATAGCAACAACAGAAAGATTACATATGTGCCTCGATCATGTAGGGCAGCTCACGAGGTCTAAACCATGAAGAACAAAGAGGGAGGAGAACATCACATACCTACTGATCACGGACCCATGGTCCAAAGGAAACTACTCACGGCACATCCGGGAAGCGTCCATGGTGGAGGGGAAGCTCCCGGAGGTCGATCCTCCCTCCGGCAGGGTGCCGGGAAGAGGTCTGCTGGCGCTCCCAATCTTGGAAGCGCGGCGGCGAAACAGAGGCGAGATCGCGAAAAAGGGTTCTGTCTTCGGGGGTTTCGCGTCACGGGGAATAAATAGGCGAAGGGGGCAGCCAAGGGGCCCACCAAGAGTCCAGGCGCCCCCATGGCGCGGCCAGACCCTAGGTCGCGCCAGGTGGCCGCTTGGGTCCCTGGTGGTGGCCCCCCGGTGCTCCTTCGGGGTTCCGGAAACTTCCATTGCGCTGATTTTTTATCCGAATTTTTTGAGAACTTTTAATATGGGGGAAACCTGGAATAGAAAAACAGCAGAAAATAGGAACTAGCACTGTGGTGCGCTGAGTTAATAAGTTAGTCCACATATGATCAAAAGTGTATGAAAGTGTATCTAGATCATAGCAATATCACACAAAACATGCATGGAGAAAGCAGAAATTATTGATACGTTTGGGACGTATCATGCCTCCACTGGATTGGTACAAAGCCTAGCAATATGCCCCAGAACTCCACATTTTCTGCAAGCACGCCTTTTTGGTAGATGGCCCTCCTCACTTGTTCTGAACCTGTTTTTCTTTGGTCTTCCTGGCTGTCTAGTCATTACAGGAGAGTGGAGTTTGAACCCTGGATATATTATGTTCCATTGATCTTTTCCCAAGAGTGCAGGAACATTGTCAGCATAAGTAGCCATAAATTTGGCAACAGAGAAATACTCAGAGCAATATTGATCAACTTCACCATCTGCACCCCCGATAACAGTCATAAGATGTAGGGCATGAATGCATGGCTTCCCACGGATCTGCCATTGCCTACAACTACATTCTCTAGCACTTATGTTCACAGGATACCTCCATACTCTTTTTTTCTATCAGTATAGGTTACCTCACCCTCATATGTACTAGATCGAATGCATTTCATCTTATGTCCTCTTGCCTTCAAATGCAATGCCTTAATCAGTGATGGGAGCATTTGATGACCAACATATTGTGTTTCTGCAATTCTTTTGCAAAGAGCCATCTTTATCATGATCATCTGCCTCATCCTGTCAAATGCTTGCCACAACAAAAGCCCTTTCACTGACTTGAACTTTAAATTGAAGCATTCTGCAAGGTTATTGGTCACATAATCTACTTTGCAAATTTCGTTGAATTTGCTTCTTGACCACACCTTGCCATGATGTGCATCCATGTACTGCTTCACAGGAGGATTTTCAGCATACAACACTCTCAAATGATGTTCATGCTTCCTTTTGCTGCATGTGTATTATGCTGGCCATAAGTTCTCATCATAAAATTTACCTTTGAACTTCTTTTTGAAATTCTGCGCTAGGTGTCGCATGCATTCCCTATGCTCCACTCTAGGGAATACAATTTCTACTGCACTCTCTAAACCCTTGCTAGCATATGTGTGTATAGCTAAACCTGGGGGTGTGCCTATAATGTTGCGCAACTGTTGCAGAAACCAGACCGCACTTTCCTTAGAATCTGCCTCCACCACACCAAATGCAACTGGGAATAGCCAGTTGTGTCCATCAACTGCAGAAGCTGCTACTAGATGTCCTCTCCATCTTCCAGTCAAATGGGTAGCATCTACGGCCAAATAGGGCCTGCAACCATCTAGAAACCCCTGCCAACAAGCCTTCAAACAAACAAAATCCCTTCTGAAGCACTCCTTCTCAAATGACTTCCCTTTTATTTTGAATGGAACTGTATGCTTGTCAATCTCTACAACACTCCCTGGACTAGCCATCTCCACTTCAGCTTTGAAAGTGTAAAGCAGCTGAAAACTGGCATTCCATTGACCATTAATCCTGCCAAGAGCCCTTTCCCTAGCATTGAAAATTCTCATGTAAGGAATTTCTATCTTGTACTTCTCAAAAAGCTTCCCATGGAGTGTTGTTGGACCAAGTCCAGGATCTTCCCTCAGCCAATCCAATATCGCATCTACCACCCACCTAGTTTTTGCTAGCTTGGTTTTGGCCTTCCCCCCTCCCCCTGCAGGTGGACGGGAGTGCTTGTGTGGGTTTTTATTTATCTGAAACAAAAAAAGTGTCAAAATCAATTAAGAAACATTACTCAATTACTCACTGAACTTGGATTACTTGAATCAATTTTCTCTTTAACATACGAGATGCATGCAACTTCCACCTACACCTATCATATGGAAAAAATTGTGAACCTTACTGGCTCACTCCTTTTAATCGTGCAGGTGTTTTCATTTAGAATGCACCATGTTGTCACTGCATTCCGCCAGTCCACCATGGATTGGAAAATGGTGCCTTCAGTAATTCAGGTGCTTCCCTATTCCACTCAATTGTTGGCATGCCCTCACCATCGTATTCATTTTCGATTAAGTTGTCCATGTTCTCCTCCTTCTCTTCATCGTCAGTGTCATCAAACCTAGCTCGGCTGATGGGCTCCTCCGGATATTCATCATCCACTGCTTGCTGACTGGCTATATCTACCAGTTCAGGGTACATCCTCTCGTCTTCATCATCATTTGTCGGCACTTCCTCATCAGGTTCTGCATCTTCCTCTACAGCAACTGCAAAAGGTACATGAGAAGCAGCACCTGAATCGGCTACAGAATTGGCAGCAGGCATGTTGTGACTACATGTTCTAACTGCTTGCTATTAGAAGAGACAGATGATGTCTGTTCTGCGCATGGCTGAAGCACATCGATTTGGAGTTTACTGAATCGGCTTCCAGCAATCCCAGTAAAAAGCAACGCCATGTGATTGTCGCAAGTTAGTGGGAGAAATGTTTGCTCGTCTCTGTTGAAATAATTCAGTTCAACATCATCGGCATCACTCAGGGATAGGTGTTTCGGAGCGCAGCTCGCAAATCATTGAAAGAAATGCTCGTTTCTACCACTTTGGGATATAAAAATGTAGAAATATTATCTGATTTAGTACCACAGAACACACTAGTTTCCATTCTAATCGCTAGCCGGAAAGCCAGCGCAGGATCAATCCTATTTTGGTCAAACGAAGGCTGCAGTTAGGCTGGGTACAATAGAGAAAAATTCGAACGATTCAAGCTAACAGGAGTCAAATACGTCCTATAATATGATTTAGAACGGCATTTCGAGGGGAAACGATGCTTACCCTGGTGTAATCCATTATCTGCCGCGAATTCAACCCAATCCTCTCCATGGTCAAGGACCTTCCGGGCGTCCTCGCTCAACATCGCTATGTAATCCCAGCGTGGGAGGTGGGCTATATCTGGTGGAGACGGCGACGGAGGGGAAGGGGCGGCGCGTAAAGGAAATAACGGCGGCAGACGCGGCACGATGTCGGCGGAGGGGAAGGGGGTGGCGCGTTGCGGTGCGGTACGGCGTATCTCGATCTGTTTCTGAGTCAAACAAGCTGCCCTTGTCTCCTTGCTGTCCCACACGTCAGTAAGCAACGAACATATAAGACTCGACCCCACTCGTCAGCAATTAACGGCCAATGCACGGTCAATACGGCAAACGTCCGTTTTGAGCATTTGTGAGAGTTTCAGCTAAGGAAATGGGGAAAAGTGAGCACAAGTTTGGAGAGTGGGGAAAACTGAGCACAACTAAGGAACCAGAGGCACTAGAGTAATAATCCCTAAATTGAAATATAAATAATGTTAAAAATACAATACAAAAATCATCCAAATCATTACACCAGTGGTTCAAATTATAATAAATAATCCAATAAAATAATTGTTCTGAATACAACAAATTACAGATAAAGGAAATCAAATGAATGAAAATGGCAGATATTACCGCCCATGCAACTGCCAAGTGTGATCAATGAGAGCTTGCTGAAGCTGGGTGTGGATGCTCAAGTCCTCAATCTTTCGGTAGGTCTGAAGGAATGCTTGAATGTGGTCAGTGTTCCTAGTGGGCTTCATACAACTACTAACATTGTCGTAGAAGAGCTTCAAGTCCCTCTCATCTTCGATGATCATGTTGTGAAGAATCACACAACATGTCATTATGTTGCTAAGGGTTGTCTTGTACCAACAACGAGGAGGACCACGAACAATGGCAAACATAGCTTGCCAAACATCGAATTCTCTCTCAATATCCTGTCAACATGCCTCTTGGGCCTTGGAAAATACAGCTTGCTTCTTATTGGCGGGATTTGAGATGGTCTTCACAAATATAGACCAAGCGGGATAAATACAGTCGGCAAGATAGTACCCCTTCGTGTTGGGATGCCCATTCATCGTGCAGTTGCAAGAAGGAGCATCACCACTAGAAAACCTATCAAACAGATGAGATCACTTCAACACATTAATGTCATTGAGGGTGCCCGACAAACCAAAGAAGCAATGTGTAAGGCCCGATATGTGGTACTGTTCCAGATCTAGGTGTTTCCACCCAGATCCGGGGCCGAAGCACATATCGGTCCCACCGCGACATATGACAAAGCCATATGCCCCGGATTTCAAACATGATATCACAACATTACAGATACAAGGATACAACATCTCATACAATATGCATACAACTGCCTTAATACAATACAACAACAGAAGATACATGCCTGGGTACAGACTACAATCAAATGCCTACCGGCAAAGAGAAAACATCGATCCCATAACCACACGGGTCCAGGCCCTCCGCCGGGATCCGCCTAACTAGTCGTCGTCGAGTCTCCACGTGAAACGTCGATCACCATGCATGTTGTCGATCAAGAACCCTAAAAAGAGTTTGGGGGTAGTATGATGAGTACAGAGGTACTCAACATCCAACTGGAGTGGTCATCTGACCCAGCAAGGACTTCATCACTCGTCATTCTAGGACAACTAGTAGTTTACGGTAAGGAAGGGGTAAGTGGTGAGGTTGCTGCCGCACTAGCATTTATGAAGTGGCTAACGATCTAGAGAGTAAGATAAGAAGCCAAGCATTCGATGAGGAATCGCCTCCAACAAGTCTTGCTATCAACTACTGTCGCAATCATAACACCTATCCTATCCTTGTCCTCCTCTTCGCATCCCGACGAAGAAGAAGCAGTCAAGGCACACACACGCGTTGATCAAGTTATATTAAGATTATCTCAGTTGTTGTTGTCTATGACCAAGGAGTAGGTATCAAGTCGTCCATAACCGTGGACACGGCTTCTCGAAAAGATTTAAACCTGTAGGGGTGTACCAACTGCCCATTACGAGGCGTCGCATGCTCGCCCATCTCTCTCAGTTGCTACCCATTATAGGCAACCATTTTATGATTTAGTTCCAAGAGATACGAAACGACAGGTCCCTCTAACTAACAACGCACAAATCCGGGTGGCCCCCGGGGAGTCGACACCCAATCCAAAAGCTGGCCACGCTCTCGGACCGGACTCTTCCGTATGGCCAAGGTCGGGTTTAGTCTCACCTATATAACAGGGGACTTCCCTAGCTCACCAGTGTGGACCAACAAAGGAACTCTGTCTCCGCTGGCCCGAGTTGTTTGAAAACTACTGGCAGCTGACTAGCACACACACGGGTTTCAAATGGTAAATCAGCTTGGGCCACCTCTAGAAATGTTTGAATCTAGGTAGGTAAGAAAAGGGGACCCCATAAAATCCCACACGCGATTAGGCACGCTCATTCTTAAAACCAATACCCGGAACTCGGTTCCTAGGTGACTCGAATGGAACAAAGCGTCGGGGCGGGATAGCCTAGACCTTCCATCCTTCGTCGAATACAGTCAACATTATAATAATCATATCATCAACAACAATAATATAATAATGTGATATCCCAGACCAAAGTAACATGGTAACATCGTAGCATCCTAAGCATGCATACTAAGCAGGGGATGAGCAACGAGCAACAGTAACATAGAAGTACAAGGTTTGCTGGGAAGGGACATGGCTGTATTGGTTTGAAAGAGGCTGTAAACATGTGGTAGGATCAAACATCGAACCTAACCTAGACTAGCATGCAAACCGCTGGTTGAAATAGAATGGATCATAAGTAATGTATAGTCCTTGGATGTTTATAAGTCGGATTCCGAAGGTGTAGTCGATCGCACGCTCGCATCGTCTCCGAGAGGTACCCGCGGAAGCACACAAGACGATAAACACTGGAAAGCAATCAACGAGCAAGCACTCTATTACTACGGGGCAACACAAGATCAAGAAGACAGCACACGACACGTCAACGCGATATGGATCTATCGTCGAGAATGGTTACTAACAGTTTAAGTGGGGTATCAGTCACACACGACGAATACCGCACGTTTACGGTGGTTCAAGTTGCTTAGCTACAGGTGATCAACAAAGGTTGTGAACATGGCAACTCAAGCAAGCATGGCATAGCACACAAACATGTCAAGAGGTGAAGCATAAAATAAACTATCTATGCTAGACAATTTAAGTGAGGCACAACCTAACATGGCATAACACTAAGTGCCGCACGATGATTAAAACATTTGGTACTGTTCTGTCCTAAACCATATTTAGGTTGGTTAACAACAGCAAACAATAGCATAAACACAAAGTACATGAAAAACTAATCAAGTAACATATAAAGATCACCCCAAACGGAGTTACGGTTAAAAAGATACAAGCAAAACAAGTTACGGGCACAATCTGCCAACATCACGAAGCACACTTTATAGCAATGCATAAAAAGGATAATCAATGCAAAAATGCTCACAAAAGATGATTTGAAGTACAGACAATTCTAAGCAACTTTCATTTTGGGCGCAACGCGATACGGGCTACGGATTACTCGCAAATCTACTCGCGAAAACAGAAACAACAGCAGTTATTTCCAGACTTAGCAGAAAAATAAATAAAAAGGAAAACATAAAAGAAAAAAAAGAGGGCCTCACCCCTGATGGGCTCGACCCATCTGGCTGGAGTGTCGGTTGGGCTGGGGCGCCTGGCTTGGGCAGCTGGGCTTGGCTCGTCCTGGTGGTGGGTCGTGGCCCATGTGGCTGGCTGGGCGCTGGAGCAACCGGCTCCCTCGTCCCAACGTGGGAAGCAGGCGGCGGCGGCGCCCCGTCGCAGCGGCCTAGCCACCCGCCGGCGAGAGGATGGGTAGGAGCGGGCGCGGGAGGCCGGGAACGGAGGGGATCCACCGGATCTCGCCGGATCCGGGGAGGATGGCGTCGAGGAGGCGCATGGCTGCGGCGGCGGCCCGACCATGGCACCACGGCGGCTGGAGGCTGCACTCCCGTGGCGGCGACGAGCTGCAGGGGGAAGAGGGAGGCGGGTCAGAGAGAGAGGAGAGGGAGAGAGGAGGAGGTGTGGCGGCGCGGCGGCGGCTCGCCGGCCAGCCTGCCGGAGCACGGGCGGCGCGTCCACGGCATGGAGGTTGGAGGAGGAAGAGAGAGGAGAGGTGGGTGGCAGGCTCGATCTGGGCCGTCGGATCGCGAGATCTGACGGTCCAGATCTGAGGATGTCTAGGGTTGGTGTGAAAATTGGCTAAATTGCGAAAATAGGGGCTATATTCCAGATCTGGGGCTGCCTAAGTGCTTAGGGGAAACCCTAAGTGGTGGGGTGGTCTATTTATAGCCCAGGTGGCAGGCAGTTTGCAAAAACATCCCTGGTTTTTCTCTCGCGCGCGCGGTGCTCACGTTTCTGACCGCCGGGGGTCCGCAGTACCACCGATTCGGGTAAAACTTCAAACTGCGCGATCAGCGCGTTGAGCCGGAGGCGTTCACCTCGCGCTGGAACCGTTCCGAGAACACTTTCCGACGCGCTATAAAAATATCCCGTTTAATTATTAAATGGGGTTTTTCGTTCAGTTGGCTGCGGCTGGTCTCGTGCGGTTTTCGCGACGGTGATCGGGTGAAACCCGGTGTCGCAAAGGTCGAGTGTCAGGGTGGCAAGGGTCGGTCTCCGTCCGGTACGAGATAAGAGGGGGGGGAAATAATCGCCGATCGATAAATCGGGGATGCAAAAACCGCAAACAAATCAGACAATCAAACAATTCACACCGAAAACAAAAATTTTAATCTTTGTGAAAACTGGTCTGTTACACAATGTTAAATCCATAAATCCTCGGATGCAATGACCTCAAGCACAATTGTTGCATCACCACCCTTGACACAATACTACTTGTGTCCTGCTTTCGGACAGTTTTTTCAAGTCGAGTGCAATTGTTGCATCACCACCCTGGTCTGTTACACTCAATACTTTCTAGCATGCCTAGCCAACCTCGCCTCTCATTTTTCGTCATCAACATCTCCATGTTTCTTCATTGGTGATACGTCTCAAACGTATCGATAATTTCTGCTCGCTCCATGCATGTTTTGTGTGATATTTCTATGATCTACATACATTTTCATACACTTCTGATCATATTTGGACTAACCTACTAACTCAGTGCAACCCAGTGCCAGTTCCTGTTTTCTGCTATTTTTCTATTCCAGGTTTCCTCCATATTAAAAATTCTCCAAAAATTCGGAAAAATCGGATAAAAAATCAGAGCCACAGAGTCTTCCAGAAGCACCCAAGTGGGTCCAGAGGGCCACCACCAGGGGGCCAGGGGCTTGGCCGCGCCAGGGGCGCCTGGACCCCTGGTGGCCCCCCTGCCTGCCCCCCTTCGCCTCTTTATTCTCCGTCACGGAGAAACTCCGAAGACAGAACCCTTTTTCTCTAATTCCCCTCTGTTCCGCCGCCACCGCTCTTCCAAGATCGGGAGCACCATCAGGACCCTTCTCGGCACCCTGCCGGAGGGAGGATCGACCTCCGGGAGCTTGTCCTCCACCATGGACGCTTCCCGGATGTGCCGTGAGTAGTTGATACGTCCAAAACGTATCTATAATTTCTGCTTGCTCCACGCCTCTTTTGTGTGATGTTTCTATGATATTGATGAACTTCCATACACTTTTGATCATATTTTGACTAACCTATTAACTCAGTGCACCCCAGTGCCAGTTCCTGTTTTCTGTTGTTTTTCTATTTCATGTTTCCCCCTTATTAAAAGTACCAGAAAAATTCCGGAAAAAATATAGGAAAAATCAGCGTACCGGAAGCTTCGCGAAGAGCCCAGGAGGGTCCAGAGGGGAGCCAGGGGGGCCCAGGCGGCCAGAGGGCGCGGCCAGGCCCCTAGCCGCGCCAGGGGGGCGCTTGGAGCCCTTGGCCCACCTCTGGCTGCCCCCTTTCGCCTATTTATTCCCCGTGAAGAGAAACCCTCGGGGACGGAACCCTTTTTCGCGATCACTCCTCTGTTCCGCCGCCGCCGCGCTTCCAAGATCGAGAGCACCAGAAGACCTCTTCCCGGCACCCTGCCGGAGGGAGGAATCACCTCCAGGAGCTTCTCCACCACCATGGATACTTCCCGGATGAACCGTGAGTAGTCCACCTTGGACCATGGGTCCATGATCAGTAGCTATGTGATGTTCTCCTCCCCTCATTGTTCTTCATGGATTAGACCTCGTGAGCTTCCCTACATGATTGAGGCACATATGTAATCTTTCTGCTGTTGCTATGTTGAGTTTGCTGGGATCCAATGTATTATGAGATTATGTTCAGATTGTTATTGAGTTATATATTTGATTCTCTTCTATTATATTTATGTTCTTGAGTAACTCTTGCATGTTCTCCGTTGTTGTTTATTGCTTTGTCCAAGTAGTAGGTAGTGACTCCAAGAGGGAGCGTTATGCATGATTGTGGGTTCATGCCCCCCGATGACTAGCTTGAGTGACAGAAACATGAGTCTAGGGGATGTGTTGTTTCCACAAGGGGGAAAACAACGGTGCTTGTACTTGCGGGTGCAAGGATTGTTTACTTTACGCAAAGTTCTTTAATGCAGTTGTCTGTTGCTTTGAGTTTACACTTTGGGTGGGATTCGCAACTTAATACCAGTGAGATGTTCTGGATAGATATCTCAAGGTGGATGATTAGTGGGTAGATGCAGATGGATTTCGGTCTACTTGTCTTGGAGTACCGCCCGTGCTTTTGAGCCGCTTCCTTTCTGTTTTGCATAATTAGCATTGGTTTGCGCACATAATCCTGTCAATTGCCCAGCTGTAATTTGTTTACCTCGCATGGCTATTTTATCGTCTTTTGGGAGAGAGACATCACTAGTGAACATCATGAGATCCCGGTCCATACTTCGACCACTGTTTACACTATCAATTTACTTTCAATATTTACTTTTCAGTTGCTATCACTATCATTATTATCCCGTGCGTTTTATCCTTTGTAAACAACAAGGCCGGAGGAATTGACAACTCCTCTGTACTCGTTGGGAGCAAAGCTATCTGTTGTGTGTGCAGGTCCATGCAAAGCAACTGATTATCATAAAACGGCGCCTCACTTGCCGAACCACCTATTTGTCGACCTTGGAGTCCTACTGGAGACAATCTAAACCTTAGCATCTTCGCTAAGGGAAATTTGCCGCTATCTACATCTCACCTTCCACTTGGGGTAACCAACGGGGGTGAGAAGTTATCTCGTGTATCAAGAAAATTTCTGGCGCCGTTGCCGGGGACTGCACTCTTCAAGATAGGGGAGTTGCACACTATCTATTATCGTTGCTTTTTAGTCTTGTTAGTTTACCTTTCAGTTTTTGCTTTAGTGTCTTTTATCAAAAATCAAAAAAAAGTTATCTTGCTTGCTGCTACTATGGGTTCCTCTGAAAACACCAATTTGTGTGACTTCACTAGTCACAACAACAGTGACTTTATCTGCACTCCTATTGCTACACCTGCTACTTCAGCACCTTCTTATGAGATTAAACCTACTTTGCTGAACCTTGTTATGAAAGATCAATTCTCTGGTGCTAGAGATGATGCTGCTTTGCATTGAAATAATTTTATTGAGCTTTGTGATATGCAAAAGTACAAAGAAGTAGATGGTGATACTGTTAAGCTTAATCTTTTTTCCTTTCTCTTTGAGGGATGAAGCTAAAATCTGGTTTCAATCCTTGCCTAAGAATAGCATAGATTCTTGGGATAAGTGCAAGGATGCTTTTATCGGGAAGTACTACCCCCTGCTAAGATTATCCAATTGAGGAGCTTTATTATGAATTTTAAACAATTGGATAATGAACACGTTGCCCAAGCTTGGGAACGCATGAAATCTCTTGTTAAGAATTGCCCTACGCATGGTTTGACTACTTGGATGGTTATCCAGACTTTTTATGCAGGCTTGAACTTTACCTCGCGGAACTTGTTAGATTCGGCCGCGGGAGGAACCTTTATGTCAACTACACTTGGTGCTGCCACAAAACTTCTCGATGAGATGATGACCAATTATTCCCAATGGCACACCGAAAGAGCTCCAATAGGTAGGAAGGTAAACTCTGTCGAGGAGATCTCCTCCCTAAATGAAAATTTTGACTTGACCATGTCTTTACTTACCAAGAAATCTCCTATTGATCCTCAAAATGTTCCTTTAAATTCTTTGATTTCTCAGGATCAAGTTGATGTGAACTTTATCTCTAGAAACAACTTCAACAACAATGCTTATAGGAGTAACTTTGGTAGCAATCCTAGACCGTTCCCCTCCAACAAATATGGGAACAACAACACTTATCCTAGCACCAAAAACTCCACCTCTGAATTAGAGAGTATGCTTAAAGACTTTATCACTACCCAAAAAGCCTTCAACAAGAGTGTAGAGGAAAAACTAGAAAAACTAGATACCCTCTCGTCGAAGGTAGAAAACTTAGCCCACGAAGTAGAATTGCTTAAAATTAAAACTTCTCCCCTTGAGGAGAGGAAGGTCACTCCTATGAATGCTGTCCAATTGCAAATTAATGAAAACATTAGGATGATGGCTAAACTCAAAGAGAGATGGGCTAGAGAAAAGGAGGAATAAGATAGAATTAAGAGCCTTCCTATACACCATACTGTTGCTACTATCCAAGTGGTTGAGGATATCCAAACTCTTAGCACCCAATGCACCCCTAGTCCGATAGGACCTATTAATGGTGATGCTATGACCTCAACCGTAGAAGAAGAAATTCCTATGACTATAGAATCTACCAAACAAGTAAGCCTAAAGGACACCACTACCACTTTACTTGATAGTAGTGACCTTGATTTTGATAATTGCACCCTTTCTGAAGTTATTTGTTTCCTTCACAAGATGTCTAGAGACCCCCACACTAGCACACTTAATCTTGCCTTCACGGAGCATATCACTAATGCTCTCATCAAAGCTAGGGAGGAGAAGCTTAGGTTAGAAGCCTCCATACCTAGAAAGCTATAAGATGGTTGGGATCCTATGATTAAAATTAAGTTGAATAACTTTACTCGCTTTGGTTTATGTGATCTTGGAGCTAGTACCTCTGTTATGCCCAAAAGAGTGTATGATATATTTGAGTTGAAACCTTTTGATGCTTGTTCTTTTGGTGTTCGTCTCGTCGATTCTTCCGTAAGGAAACCTTTGGGGAAGATAGATGATGTTCTTATCATTGTCAATGACAACTATGTTCCCGTTGATTTTACTATTATGGACATTGAATGTGAACCTTCTTGTCCAATTATTTTGGGACGTCCTTTTCTTCGCACCGTAGGTGCTGATATTGATATTAAAGAAGGGATTATATAATTCCAATTCCCTCTCAATAAAGGGATGGAACACTTCCCTAGGAAAAAGATAAGTTTCCTTTTGAGTCCGTCACACGGGCTAGTTATTTTCTTGAAAAGACTTGATCTTTTTGCATTAAGCCTAGCTAATGGCTTTAAAGAAGCGCTTTCGGGAGGCAGCCCGCAACGAATTTAGGTTTTCCTTTTTGTTTTTCTTATGTTTTTAGTGGTCTTGATGATTGTTACTACTGTAGCAACATCATTGTATCTTTACTTTTCAAGCTTTGTGCCTTTTATAGCCTCATACGACAAGGGAAGTGAAAGTTGTGACATGCTGTCCAGAAAACAGATTCTGTCCTCGTGACTAGAAAACTCAGAGAAAAATCCCAGTTCATCTTTTTGAGCTGAATTTTTTACACAGCGTGATCTATACAATTTCGAAACTTTCGTATGTTCTGAGTTTTTTTATTTGAGTTGCATAAGTACCCCTAAAAAATTCTTTACTACCTGCTGGTCTGTTTTTCACAGATTCTGTCCTGTTTTGCCTTTTCTTCGTTTTGCACACCTTAAGCTTGCTTTTTATTTGCAAAAACTTTTTGGAAATCTTGCTAAATAGTAGATCTTCAAGGTTATCCTTATTTACAGTAGAGAAAAATATATTTTATTATGGGTACTAACCTCGCTAATAAGATTATGATGAGTTATGTATGAAGGGAGTTTTCAAGTGTGCGAGGGAAGATGATGAAAGAAGATTCAGGAGTGTCAAGCGTTCAAGCTTGGTGATGCCCCCATGCATCCCCAAGAAATATTCAAGGAGATTCAAGCGTCTAAGCTTGGGGATGCCCCCGTGCATCCCCTTCTCCATGGACAATTATCAGTTCGTCTCTCGTTTCACTATATTTTTATCACTTCATGCGTTATGTGCTATTCTTGGAGCGTCTCGCTCTTAGGTTTTGTTTTTAGTTTTCTTTAGATTTTTTTGCTGTTCATAACAAGTTAGAACCCAGATTTCTTTGTGTGGGAGAGAAACACGCTCCACTTCCAAAATTTAGAACACAACATAGGACTTTTTCCTGCTATCTTTGTTGTGTTTGTTCTTTATCTTTCTGTAGCTACTGTCATGCTTTGCTCTTAGCTTTCATGTTTATATTTTAATAAGAGCTTTTGTTTAGTTTGTTTCTGGAACTCTCTTTAGTTTTCATGTTTATCTTGTTTAGAGAGTTTGCCTGTTGCACTGAGTTTTGTGTCTTGACTTGAAGTAGGTAATTGAGGTTGCTATTCTTTTTGTAGTTGTAACTTGCAAAAGTTTTGAGGTGTTGTTTTGAGTAATGTTTGGAATTTTGGTGTCAAGAGATTTAGCCTATTAGTGATAGATGTCGTATTTTGGGCAATCTGTGTTTATTTTCAAAAACCTACAAATGAATTGAGAACTTTAGCTACTAGTTGGATCACTACTCTTCTAAGGGGTCGAATATTAGAGTACACTCATGTACCATGAGTCGAGGATGCGCAAGGATAACCAAACCCCCATACACTCCTCCTCGGGGTACTTGTCTCTTTGTGAACCTCCTTATTAGATTAAGAGTTACCTATAATAAGTGCATGAGTTCTTCGGACTAATGTGAGTATTCAAAAGTTGACACTTCCACCTTCCCATATTTTGCTAGCCTTCCCTGTGCCGTGCATTGCTTTCTTCTCACTCCGAGAGTTAGCGTCCACTTTCGCCGGTACATCCAAACCCTTGGCACGATACGCTCTGTCATCATAAGCCTCCTTATATCCTTCCTCAAAACAGCCACCATACCTACCTATGAAGGCATTTCCATAGCCTTTCTAAGATACATTGCCATGCAACATCCATCTTCTCATGACTTGATCTTCATGTCATACATGCTACTTGCTTGATCGATGAGCCGCATGCTAGTTGGGCCTTGCCCTAATCATTGCTACATGACGCGCTAGTATCATTGCATATCCTGCTACACTGGCAGAGGCATACATTTACATACATCATGATAGTTAAATTTTCTTTATGACTCGAGTACTTTGTAAAGTGTGAAAGATCTTCTATACTTTTTGTAATATATAGAGTGTTGCCCCTAAAGTGAGGAAAAGATCCCAAAGTGGACAAAATTAAAAGATCCCAAAGTGGACAAATTAAAAGATCCCAAAGAGGACAAATGAGAGTTAAATAGAAAGAGCCATTGAGGCCACCAAAAAATAAAAAATAAAAAAATAAAAATAAAAAAAAGAAAAAAAAGAGAAAGATAAAAAATAAAAAGAGAGAAGGGGGCACACTACTATTATTTTTTATAAGATCCAAACTCGTACTCCATCTTGTATCTTGTACTCCATAGAGATTATCATTCATGCATATAACTATCTGGGGACCTTCACACTATAGAACTTGGCTTGTATATTCCAATGATGAGCCTCCTCAAATGAGCTCTATGTCTTCTTGAGCAAGCAAGTTGGATGCACCTCCACTAGTTCCATTGGAGAGCTTACCTTAGCTCATATGTGCATCCGCTGCATGGCAATCCCTACTCCTCACATCATATCTATCATTTGTCTTTCTCTCGCCTATGATTGTCCTCATTGATGTGAGCCTTCCACACCTTTTTGTCTTCCTCCTCCACCTTATTCTCTCTTTGCCATCCTAAGTGTCAACTTTCGTGCTTACGCTCATCCATTGCATGAGTGCTCAAAATGTCGAAAAGGAGTGGATCATTTTGACTTGTACCTGGCTAGTGGTCTCGGGATGAGTCAAGATAAGATTCCAAAGAAGATCAAGTGTGAAACTTTAGTAGATTGAGTTCTGAACACAAAATTACTTTTTTCTCGTATATCCCTATCCCCTTTCTTGCACGCAAACACCATTTGGAGACATTCGAGTCAAGGACAGCGAGAGCTCTTGCACCTTTATGTTCTTATGTTGCTTATTTCAATGCTAGATATAGACTCTTGCCTGTTATGACTTGAATTGAATTGCATGCTTTGATTGCTTTACTTACAAAGTTCTTATATGGTTGTTAGCATGTCACCACATAAATTATGCTTGTTATCATTTACCTACTCGAGGACGAGCAGGAGTTAAGCTTGGGGATGTTGATACTTCCAAAACGTATCTATAATTTCTGCTTGCTCCATGCCTCTTTTGTGTGATATTGATATGATATTGATGAAATTCCATACACTTTTGATCATATTTGGACTAACCTATTAACTCAGTGCACCCCAGTGCCAGTTCCTGTTTTCTGCTGTTTTTCTATTTCAGGTTTCCCCCTTATTAAAAGTACCAGAAAAAATCCGGGAAAAATATAGGAAAAATCAGCGTACCGGAAGCTTCGCGAAGAGCCCAGGAGGGGCCAGAGGGGAGGCAGAGGTGCCCAGGCCCCTGGCCGCGCCAGGGGGGCGCCTGGAGCCTCTGGCTGCCCCCTTTCTCCTATTTATTCCCCTTGATGAGAAACCCTCGGGACGGAACCCTTTTTCGCGATCTCCTCTGTTCTGCCGCCGCCGCGCTTCCAAGATCGGGAACACCAGAAGACCTCTTCCCGGCACCCTGCCGGAGAGAGGAATCACCTCCGGGAGCTTCTCGACCACCATGGATGCTTCCCGGATGAACCGTGAGTAGTCCACCTTGGACCATGGGTCTATGATCAGTAGCTATGTGATGTTCTCCTCCCCTCTTTGTTCTTCATGGATTAGACCTCGTGAGCTGCCCTACATGATCGAGGCACATATGTAATCTTTCTGCTGTTGCTATGTTGAGTTTGCCGGGATCCGATGGATTATGAGATTATGTTCAGATTGTGATTGAGTTATATATTTGATTCTCTTCTTTTATATTTATGTTCTTGAGTAACTCTTGCATGTTCTCCGTTGCTGTTTATTGCTTTGGCCAAGTAGTAGGTAGTGAATCCAAGAGGGAGCGTTATGCATGATTGTGGGTTCATGGCCCCCGATGACTAGCTTGAGTGACAGAAACATGAGTCTAGGGGATGTGATGTTGCCACAAGGGGGAAAACAACGGTGCTTGTACTTGCGGGTGCAAGGATTGTTTACTTTACGCAAAGTTCTTTAATGCAGTTGTCCGTTGCTTTGAGTTTACACTTTGGGTGGGATTCACAACTTAATACCAGCGAGATGTTCTGGATAGATATCTCAAGGTGGATGATTAGTGGGTAGATGCAGATGGATTTAGGTCTACTTGTCTTGGCATACCGCCTGTGCTTTTGAGGCTCTTCCTTTCTGTTTTGCATAATTAGCATTGGTTTGCGCACATAATCCTGTCAATTTCCCAGCTGTAATTTGTTTACCTCGCATGTCTATTTTATCGTCTTTTGGGGGAGAGAGATCACTAGTGAACATCATGAGATCCCGGTCCATACTTCCACCACTGTTTACACTATCAATTTACTTTCAGTATTTACTTTTCAGTTGCTATCACTATCATTATTATCCCATGCGTTTTATCCTTTGTAAACAACAAGGCCGGAGGAATTGACAACTCCTCTGTACTCGTTGGGAGCAAAGCTATCTGTTGTGTGCGCAGGTCTAGGCAAAGCAAGTGATTATCATAAAACGGTGCCTCTCTTGCCGAACCACCTACTTGTCGACCTTGGAGTCCTACTAGAGACAATCTAAACCTTAGCATCTTCGCTAAGGGAAATTTGCCTCTATCTACAGCTCACCTTCCACTTGGGGTAACCAACGGGGGCGAGAAGTTATCTCGTGTATCAGTAGTCTACCTTGGACCATGGGTCCGTGATCAGTAGCTCTGTGATGTTCTCCTCCCCTCTTTATTCTTCATGGTTTAGACCTCGTGAGCTGCCCTACATGATCGAGGCACATATGTAATTCTCTCTGCTTTTGCTATGCTGAGTTTGATGAGATCTGATGGATTATGATATTATGTTCAAATTGTGATAGAGTAATATAATTGGTTCTTATCTTTTGTATTTTTGTTCCGAAGTAATTCTTGCATGTTCTCCGTGGCTATTTATTGCTTTGTCCAAGTGGTAGGTAGTGACTCCAAGAGGGAACGTTATGCTCGATTGTGGGTACATGCCCCCTGATGACACGCTTGAGTGACAGAAACATGAGTCTAGGGGATGTGTTGTGGCCACAAGGGGGAAAACAACGGTGCTTGTAACTGCGGTTACAAGGATTGTTTACTTTACGCAAAGTTCTATTAATGCAGTTGTCTGTTGCTTTGGGTTTACACTTTGGGTGGGGCTCGCAACTTAATACCAGCGAGATGTTCTGGATAGATATCTCAAGGTGGATGATTAGTAGTAGATGCAGATGGATTTCGGTCTACTTATTTTGGCGTACTGCCCATGCTTTTGAGCCTCTTCCTTTCTTTTGTAGCGTAGTTAGCATCGCGGTGTGTTTATAATCCTGTCAATTGCCCTTCTGTAATTTGTTTACCTCCCATAGCAGTCTTATCGTCTTTTGGGAGAGAGACATCACTAGTGAACATCACGGGACCCCGGTCCATATTCTCATCACTGTTTACACGCTCATTTATTTTCTTGCTTTTTTTACTTTCAGTTGCTATCATTATCATTATCCTGTGTTTTTTATCCTTTGTAAACAACAAGACCGGAGAGATTGAAAACCTCTCTGAACTTCGTTGGGTGAAAAGTTAATTGTGTTTTGTGCAGGTCCGCGTCAGGTGCGCCGCTCACACGTACTTATCATCGCTCGAGTCCTACTGGTCGATACTCAACCTCGATATCTTCACCGAGGGAAACTTGCTGCTACGCTGCATCTTACCTTCCACTTGAGGTAACCAACGAAGGGAAAGAAGCAATCCTCTCTCGCATATCAAGCAAATTTCTGGCGCCGCTGCCGGGGACTCCGAGTGATAAGATAGGGGAGTTGCCCACTACCTTTTACCTTTACTTTTTAGTCTTGTTAGTTTACCTTTCTGTTTTTATCTTTGTGTCCTTTATCAAAAAATACAAAAAAAAATCTGCCACACCTGCTGCTACTATGGGTTCCTCTGAAAACACAAAGTTGTGTAACTACACCAGTCACAACAACAAAGACTTTATGTGCACTCCTATTGCCACACCTGCTACTTCAGCCATCTCTTATGAAATTAAACCTGCTTTACTGAACCTGGTTATGAGAGATCAATTCTCGGGTGCTGGAGATGATGCTGCTTTACACTTGAATAATTTTGTTGATTTATGTGATATGCAAAAGTATAAAGAAGTAGAAGGTGATGTTGTTAAGCTCAATCGTTTTCCTTTCTCTTTGAGGGACAGAGCTAAAATCTGGTTTCAATCTTTGCCTAGGAATAGCATAGATTCTTGGGATAAGTGCATCGATGCTTTTATTGGGAAGTATTACCCACCTGCTAAAATTATCCAATTGAGGAGTATCATTATGAATTTTAGGCAATTGGATAATGAACACGTTGCCCAAGCTTGGGAACATATGAAATCTCTTGTTAAGAAATGCCCTACACATGGTTTGACTACCTGGATGGTTATCCAGACTTTTTATGCAGGCTTGAACTTTACCTCGCGGAACCTATTAGATTCGGCCGCGGGAGGAACCTTTATGTCAACTACACTTGGTGCTGCCACCAAACTCCTTTATGATATGATGACCAACTATTCCCAATGGCACACCGAACGCGCTCCAACATGTAGGAAGGTAAATTCTGTCGAGGAAATTACCTCTCTCAATGATAAAGTTGATTTAATTATGTCTCTACTTACCAAGCAACCCTCTATTGATCCTCATGATGTTCCTTTAAATTCTTTGGTTGCTCAGGAACAAGTAGATGTGAACTTCATTGCTAGAAACAACGTTAATAATAATGCTTATAGGGGAAACTTTGCTAGTAATCCTGGATCGTTTCCATCGAATTATGGGAACACAACACCTACCCTAGCAACAAGAACCCAACTTTTGAACTAGAAATTATGCTTAGAGATTTTATCATTACCCAAAAAGCCTTCAACAAGAATATGGAAGAAAAGCTAGCTAAAATAGATAATCTTTGTTTGAAGGTAGACAGCTTAGCCCTTGATGTTGAGATGTTAAAAATTAGAACCTCTCTGTGACGCCCCCAAAATCAATCCGTGTACAGTAATCATACACGCAGGGTACACGGCTGAGATAAGGGTGCCACGGTGAGAATATCACAGCACAACACTAAACACAAAAGGACAAACAACTATGTTACAAAACGAGGGATCACGACGATCTGAATACATAAGTTATACAAGCCATAATATCTGAGTACAGACATAGTTAGTCAAGTTTGCCTTAAGAAGGCTAGCACAAATAGCATCAGAGATACAGATCGAACAGGCGAGGCCTCCTGCCTGGGATCCACCGAACTACTCCTGGTCAATGGGGAACTCGACGTCGTAGTAGTCGCCTCCGGGGTACTCCTGCTCCTGGGCTCCAACGTCGACTGCAGCGGCCGATCAGGCAAAACAAAAAGGGGGAAATAAAGCAAGGGTGAGTATCTATCATACCCGCGAGTCTTACGTCCACCTACTAAGCCTTTATGCATTTGTATCAATGGAAAGGGGAGGCTATATATAGTGGACTGAGTTGCAGAAATCCAGAATAAGGAAGAGAAGCTAGGGCTAACGACGACTAGCATCTTCAGACGAGTCTTGCAGCATGAGGATAGAATAGCCAATAGTTCAATGAAAGCATAAAGTAATAGTGCAGCAGAAGTTGCTGCAGCATTGTATAATAGTAAGTTGTATTATATAACAATTAACAATGCCTCCGAGAATCCCTCCTCGACTTCCCTGCGAGGAAGAAAACCCGAAACCAATCAGTTTAGTAGTAGTAGTTTGTAGTAGTAGAGTCTGGCTTCAGCATAAAGCGTCTTGTTACCGTGGACACGGCTATTCGAATAGATTATGTTCCCTGCAGGGGTTGCACTACTGTTACCCTACACGCTCGGATCTCCAGGGTGGCGTACACCTTGTTAGGGAATGCCCCACCGAGGCTATCCGATACGCTGAAGTCCATCCTCCGAGCTCAACAGAGAGGCCATCCGGCGGTGTAAATCCTAAGTACAAAGGAACTTTGGACCCCTGTCCTTTGTACTCCTGCACGGTACGTGACTGGCCGGTGAAGCAGACCCTCCTCCCACTACCGGAGTAGGCGGTCCAAGCCCGGCAATCAACACGAGGTAAAGCTGACGTCTGAAGAGCCCTCGAACGAGACTACAACGCAGAGGGCCCACACCTTAATCCCACGTGGAGGCAGTGCGTATAGGCATATAGCCACTCAAGTCATCCGCCGAACCCATTAAGCATTTTATTAATTTTCTGTCGGAACAACCGTTATCGTCGTCCTTATTTAGGTGAGTCGCAGACAACGACAGCAGTCAGGTCCACCCCCATTACCAGAGCCAGTGGCCGCCTGCCCTGTCGTCCCACCAACTCGTGCGGCTACGAACAAGGTGAACCGTCTCCTTACCTTGTCTCGCGTTTGCTCCGAAGAGCTCGACTTTCGTACAACAGAGTATCTCTCGGCCATCGAGCAAGTACCAGGCCCGCCGCACACAGGTGGAATACACCTGTCTTGTCAGTCCGATACGATACCCTGCGCGGGCACCATTGGGTAACCCGACTCCTTACCTTTAAGAACACGCATGGATTAGTACCCTAGGCCGGCTATACAAAGTCAGCCTCGAGTGGAGTACAAGGATTACTCCTCGATAGATCACACTTGAGGTGGCTCGACAGAGCCGGGGTAGGGGCCTGTATCGGTGTCTGCTCTGAACCGTACCTGTAGCAGTTTATAATGTATCGTTTTCCACGATCACTACCAGAGTGATCACGACCCGCTATCTAATCCTATTGACTAACAAGGCGCAGGTCAAACTGCTGATTATAAGACATAGAAATATAGGGCAGCATAGGATAGCGGAAAGGTTATCAAGGGGCGACAGTGATAAGCTACGCAGTTGAATAGGATTGTAACGTAGCAGTAGCAGCAATGCCTAGTGCAAGAAATGTACGTAAAGATTGGCGATATCTGGGGAAGAGAATGGCTCTGCTTGCCTGGAAGCTCGACGGTAGGGGTAGGGTCGTCGACGTAGTAACCGTACTCAGCGGCGGTGTAGTCGGCGGCAGCAGCAGGGTCTACCGGAGAATAAATGGAGGAGAAACAGTAAATATAAAGCAAGCATATGCAAAAAAATACATGACATGACATATGCATAGATATCGGTGTTCTAACGCAGTACAAGGTTCTATGCTCGGAGCGGGAATTCATCCGGGGATGAACTGCCAGCTCTGGGTAATTACCGGACAGGGGGTCCGGAGGGGAAAAGTACCATGCCGGAGGTGTCGTGGACATCAGACAAACATACGGAGGGGTTATCCGGGTTAGTTGATCCATTCTGAACAACTTTCATGTTCGGAATAAATTCATCCGGAGAGTTTTACGGTATCGGGCAATTATCAGACAGACGGCCTGGATGGGGGAATGTCGATATTCGTTGTGTTAGAGGGGGGTGGTTGACATATGGATAGCGTATTCGTATTTGTTATATTTTTCTGATCAATTTTGATGTATAAAGTTTTTGAATCTGACTTACGGTTTAAAAGATATTAATTTCTGAAGTTTAAATCATTTTATAAAGAATTTCTAAAAAAAAATTATTCTTAAATCCTAACATTATCCACAGTGGGGTTGACTGGTCAAACCTGACTAGTGGGTCCCATCGGTCAGCCTCACAGTGATAATAAAAACATTTAATCAATTTAAATAGGACCAGGGCCCACATGTCATACACTGATATTATTATAAATTCATTTTGTTTAAATACTTACAAGTGGGACCCAGTTGTCATAGGCTCTGGCTTAACTAATGTTTTAATTAAACAATTTTAAATAATTCAGTAGTTAATTAAGGGGGTGGCCCCACATGTAATAGGCAGCAGGGGTATTTACTTAACAGACAAGTTAACAGTGGGGGTCTTAGGCCTAATGGGCCATTAGTGCTAATAGAAAACGGGCGGGCCCGCATGTCAGTGGGGGAGGGGTTAACCCAAGGGTGTGCATGCCATTGACACCGGTGACGGATAGGGCATGCCAGCGAGGTCGTGCGCTCGCTCCGGTGAGCCGTTTGGGGCGCGGCTGGGGGGAATGGAACGGGGTGGACGTCGCGCATCTGCTGCGGCACGAGGTGGTCATCGGGGAGGGCTAGAACGGCGGTGGCGCGAAGCAAGGCGGCGGTCGGTGCATGGGGCTCACGGGCACGGCGCCCCGGGCGGCTAAACGAGGGGAGAAGAGGGGCGTTCGACTCAGCAACTCACCGTGGAGGACGCCGAGGAGGCAGCGGGCTCGGGGTAGGGTCGTAGTCGCCGAAATTTGGAGGAGCTCGCCGGGGGACCCGAGCTTGAAGACGGCGGAGAGGAGCACGTTGCAGGCGGAGTGGACTCGATTCCTCCACGGTGGTGACAAAGACGACGACGAGAAGGCGGTCGGGCACGTCGGTTGGGGCTCGGAGGCATGGTGGCCGTGCCGGCGACGAACGCTTGCCCACGGCAGCGCACGGGTGTCGCGAGGGGGACGAGGGCGAGGGGATCTGAGGGGGGAACGGGTGGCGGGCTAGGGTTAGGGTTCTTCGGGGGAAGCAGGGGCGAGGGGGCACTTAACTCGCCGGGGAGCCGCCCGATGGCCTCCACGGCGGCTACCGTGGCCGTGGCGCCATGGATGGTCGCCAGCGCGCGGTGAACAGGGGAGGGGATGGTGGGGGTGGTCCGGATGGGTTAGTGGGCTTGGCCCAGTGAGGGAGGAGAGGGGGATGGGCCAGGGGAAGGGGTGGGCTTCTATCTTTATTTCCTTTCTCTTTTCTGTTGTATTCTCTTATGTTCTTTTCTTGTACATTTTCTTTTAGCACATTTATATTTTTTCAAAGTGTGTAATGTGGTCCACAATTAATGTTGCACTATAGGTCAGTGCCACAAATAAAATCATATAACATTTGTTTTAATTATTCAATTGATGAAAATGGGTTTTTAGCTACTGTTTATATTTGTTTGATTTATTTGAGAACTCAATAAATTCCAATGCACATATGGAAGTGATCCACTGAATATTTGGGATTTAACAAAAGTGGTTGCAAAGTTTTTGGACCAAGTTTTATTTGTCACATAATTTTAATATTGAACAAAAGGGAAATTTGACTTTGCATTGGTCCAAGATTATCATGTATGATAAAGCCAGAATTTTGGAATAGTAACCTTTGATTAACAACAATGATTACTGTTCACTGACAGTGAGGGTGTTACAAATCCTCCGCACTACAAGAATTCTCGTCCTGAGAATTTAGGCGGTAGAGGGGAAAATATCGGGATATTCATCGCGAAGACGATCTTCGCGTTCCCAAGTGGCTTCATCTTCAGAATGATTTGACCACTGAACTTTGAAGAACTTGGTCGTCTTGTTGCGGGTTCGACGTTCAGACTGGTCAAGAATGCGACTCGGATGCTCTTGATATGACAAGTCTTGCTGCAGTTCTATCATATCATGATCCACCTCACGGATAGGATCCTTGAAGCAACGTCGGAGTTCCGACACGTGGAAGACATCGTGGACTTGGGAGAGGTTCGACGACAATTCCAAGCGGTATGCCACTGGTCCACTCCTGGAAAGAATACAGAACGAGCCAATGTAGCGAGGAGCTAACTTGCCTTTGATTCCGAAATGATGAGTGCCTCGCATCGGGGTGACACGGAGGTAAGCATATTCGTCAGGCTGATAGACCATTTCCTTGTGCTTGCGGTCATAGTTGCTCTTCTGCCGAGACCGAGCGGCCTTTAGATGTTCACGGATAATGCGAACCTGATCTTCAGCATGTTGGATAATGTCTGGACCAACGAGTGCTCGTTCCCCAGTTACTGACCAATTCAGAGGGGTTCAACACTTACGCCCATAGAGAACTTCAAAGGGTGCCATCTTCATACTAGCTTGGTAGCTATTGTTGTACGAGAATTCAGCAAACGAAAGAGATTCCTCCCATTTTTTACCGAATGAGATGACATAGGCCCGAAGCATATCTTCAAGCACTTGATTGACTCGTTCAACTTGGCCTTGTGACTGTGGATGATAAGCAGTACTCAAGTTTAGGTGAGTGCCCATAGCTTCTTGGAAACTATCCCAAAATCTTGAGGTGAAAATGCTGCCTCGGTCGGAACTGATCTCCAACGGAATATCATGGAGCGACACGATTCTGGAAACATACAAGTCTGCCAATTGACCAGCAGAGATCGTCTCCTTGACACGCAGAAAATGAGCAACCTTAGAGAATCGGTCGATGACGACAAATATCGCATCATGACCCTTTTGTGATCGCGAAAAACCGGTGACGAAGTCCATTTCAATCTTGTCCCATTTCCATTCAGGAATAGAAAGTGGTTGCAGAGTTCCAACAGGTATTTGATGTTCGGCTTTGACGCGACGGAAAACGTCACACTCGTCAACATATCGAGCGATGTCTTGCTTCATGTTAGACCACCAGTACCACTGACGAATGTCTTGGTACATATTGGTACTACCAGAATGGATCGACAAGGGTGTATCGTGAGCTTCATTCATGACATCAGGGGCGTAGTTCAGGTTGGCCTTGGCTACCGGAACCACTAAACGACCTTTGAAGTACAACGTACCCAAATCATCATCGTCATCCTAAACAATAGTGAAAATGAGGGCCTTCCACTTGCGAGATATCTTCTGATCTTCAGTATGTCAGAGTCACAACGATGTACAAACTTCATGCGGGAGTCGAGGTCTGGTTTGACAACTAGGGAATTCACATATCCCTGCGGAACAATTTCGATGTTCAGCTTTCGCAGCTCTTCATACAGGAGTGGCTGTTGTACTTGAACTTCAAGTTCAATATAGTAGGCTTTGCGGCTCAAGGCATCGGCCATCACATTAGCTTTGTCAGGTGTGTAATGAATATCCATGTTGAAATCGGCTATTGTCTCGAGCCAACTTTGTTGGTGGAGATTCAGGTCTGGCTGAGTAAACAGGTACTTCAAGCTTTGGTGGTCGGTGTAGATCTCGCAACGATTACCGACGAGGTAATGTCGCCACAGCTGCAATGCATACATTACCGCTGGCAATTCGAGATCATGTGTTGGATAGTTTTCTTCGTGAGCACACAACTGTCGAGAGCCATAAGCAATCACTTTGTGCTCTTGCATTAGGACACATCATAATCCTTGACGAGACGCATCGCAATATATCACAAAGTCCTTCCGGGTATCAGGGGGAGCAAGCACCGGAGGAGAAGTGAGCTTGTCCTTGAGAGCTTGGAAACTTTCCTGACATTTGTCTGTCCACTCAAACTTGACACCTTTGTGAAGCAGATTGGTCAGAGGCTTGGCAATCTTGGAGAAGTTCTCGATGAAACGGCGGCAATAGCTGGCGAGTCCGAGGAAACTTCTGACTTGCTTGACAGTCTTGGGGGGAGTCCAATCCAGGATAGCCTGAATACGTTCAGGGATTACGGCAATGCCATCCTTGGAAATCACATGACCAAGGTAGGTTATTTCAGGAAGCCAGAACTCACACTTAGAATACTTAGCGTAGAGTTTGTGTTCTCGAAGCTTTTCCAGTATAAGACGAAGATGTTCAGCATGCTCTTCTTTATTCTTGGAGTATATTAAGATATCATCCAGATAAACCACGACAAACTTGTCGAGGTATTCCATGAATATATAGTTCATCAATCGGGAAAAGGTGGCTGGGGCATTCGTCAAGCCAAAGGACATGACGGTGTACTCGTATGAACCATAGCGAGTAATGAAGGCGGTCTTCGGAATGTCCTCTTCACGGACCCGGATCTGATGATAGCCCAATCTCAAGTCGAGTTTCGAGAACACCATGGATCCAGCAAGTTGATCATAAAGATCATTGATCCGAGGGAGTGGGTACTTGTTCTGGATGGTGGCTTGGTTGATAGGTCAGTAATCTTGGACCAAAAGGTTTGTACCATCACTTTTCTTGACAAAGAGCGAAGGTGCTCCCCAAGATGAGGAACTTGGGCGAATGAATCCTTTCCGAAGTGCTTCGTCAATCTCCTTCTTAAGTTCAAGGAGTTCATGAGGCGGCATCTTGTAAGGACGCTTAGCAATAGGTGTAGTGTCGGGCTTCAAGTCGATGACGAATTCAACTTCTCTGGTCGGGGGTATTCCCGACAGTTCTTCTGGGAAGACATCAAGGAAATCACAAACGACTGGAACTTTCTCAATGCCTTCAAGAGGTGAGACGTTCAAAGCATTCATCGTATAGATCTGCGCTTCAGCGTTTTGGGTTATTCGGGCGGTGTGGTTAACAATCTCGCCGGAGGGGTGGAAAAGTTGGACAGACTTGGTGCCACAATACAGTGCGGCATCGTGAACTTTCAACCAATCCATTCCGAGAATGAGGTCTATGGTGGAAGACTTCAGAAGGATGGGGGAAGCAAGGAAAATAATCCCTTCGATTTCAACGGTGGTATTGGGCACAAACTCGGAGGTGTGGCAATGGCCTATCGGGGTGCGGACAACCATCGGTGGTGTCATCTTCTCCATCGTGAAGTTATGCGATGATGCAAATGCTTCGGACATGAATGAATGTGATGCTCCTGTATCAAATAAAATAGTAGAAGGTAAATAATTTACGAGAAGGGTACCCATCACGGTAGCGGGTTGTTCCTGAGCTTCCACAACATCGATGTTGTAAGCATGTCCACGAGCATGAGCAGCAGACCCAATATTATAGTTGGGGGCCCTGTTGTTGCCACGACCATTTCCGCGACCAGCAGGGTTAACTACCAGTTGATTCTGAGCCTGGGTGCAGTCTCTGGCAATGTGACCGGGGCGAAGAAACTTGAAGCACAGTCCATCCTCAGGACGGAGGGGAGCAGCATTCGGTGGTGGGGGCAGAGCTCTTGGCCTCGGTGGTGGCGGAGGAAGACGGGGTGCAGCATACGAAGGCCTAGGAGCAGGGACAGGTGCCTGAGTCACACTGTGAGGGAGCCAGATGCGACGCTTCTGCGTTGCACCCGATGATGAGCTAACGTCACGATAGCTCTTCAGCGAGTCCTTATGCTCCATCTGGGCAGTCTCGACGGTGATAGCCTTGTTCACCATGGTGGCGAAGTTGGCGAAATCATGAACGGCAAGAGCGAGCCTGAGGTCTGCATTGAGTCCACGGCGAAACTTCTGCTGTCTGCGAGCATCAGTGGTGATCTCTTCTTCCGCATAGCGAGAGAGGTTGAGGAACTCGCGCTGATAGGATTCAACCGTCATGTTGCCCTGAGTGAGGTTGCGGAATTCTTCCCTCTTACGATCCATGATCCCTTGAGGAATGTAGCGGACATGAAAGGAAATCTAGAATTCATCCCAAGTGATGACTTCACCGACTGGAAGTTAACGCTTGTGGGTGCTCCACCACTGAGCAGCGGCGCTTTTCAGATGATAGGACGCAAAGTTCACATAGTCGGCTGGATCGACATTGGCAGACTCCAGCTCGTGAGTGATGTCGCGAAGCCAGTCATCAGCATCCAATGGCTGAACAGAGTTGCGGAACATAGTGGGGTTGAGGCGGGTGAAATCGTGCAGAGTCACGATGGCATGTTGATGGTGGTGCCCATTCTGATTCGGCTGGGGAAACTGAGCCATGCCATTCTGCATGAACTGACGGTTCAGCTCAAACTGCTGCATCATCGCAGCCATGTAATCCGGCGGTGGAGGTGTAACATCCCAAAATATTCCAAATTTTGGAATGTTAATAAATAATATAATATTGATTGAATTTTTTTGATTTTGGGGTAAATGAAAACTTTTCCCTTGAGTTTTTTTTAAACCTTTATAAACCATTTAATAAAATTGGATAATCAGTTATCCAATAATGAAAATTTTGGTTGTGAACTTCATTCAAAATTTCAAAGAATGATTTTCTTTCTTTTGTCCTTTTGAAATTTGGTACGAACCACAATTAAATATTTTCGAGTAAGAATAAAATGACTTTCTTAAATTTATTGTGGTCCCATACTCATTCTCGAATTCTTATTTTGGAGTTTATTGGATATTGACGTTTAAGAGATATTTAAATATTTCCAATAATTTAATAAATAAAATGAGAGGAGATAATATGACTTCTCCAAAAACAGTATTGGAAAAATTTAATAATGTCGTTAATGAGTTTTTTTTCTTCATAAAAATCTATTTCAAAAATTTATTCTGAGAGGGAAATATAGTTTTCCTAGACTCTCTATGTTTTATTTGGCCTATACAATTTTATTTGAGAGTGTTTAACCAGATAATAAAAATAGGATTTCTAAGTCAATTGGACTGAGGTCATCTATATAATTTTTTTCCCTCTATCTCTCTTTCCTTTTTCTTTACCTTGGGACAAATTTCCACTAAGGCCCATAGCCCGAGCGAGTTGTCTTCTTCCTCTCGTTCGTTCATGTGTACGTGAACACAGAAGCAAATGGCCATGGCTACTGAAGCTCTTCCTCCTTTCTTACCATCTACTCTTTTGACCGATTCACTTCAGAACCTACACAAAAATTGTGGACAAGTTCATGAGGAATTCATTCAGGAAAACAAACACGCGTTTTAATGCTTTTAATTGTCCATAATTTTCTCCATGAATGCCATTAACTCCATTTCCAAAAACTCGCTTTTAATGCCCATTATTTCTCCATGAATGCCATTAACTCAATTTCCAAAACCTCGCTTTTAATGCCCATTATTTCTCCATGAATGTCATTAACTCCATTTCCAAAACCTCGCTCACTCTCCTTCTATGGACCTCCCATGACCCTATAAATACCGCCCCTAGGACCCCTTTGAACCACACATCCCCACACATAAAGTCCCTCTCCAAAGCCCTCTCCTTCGTGCGCAATTTCTCGTCGGAGTAAAGATGCATCCACACTTCCGGTTAAGATTTTTGTCGCCATGAAAGGTACCTAGTCCATATTTCTTCCTCTAGTTTCTTCCCCTTGCCGATGCGCACCGTTGTCACATATTTTTCCTTTCGATTGCAAGGCCGGAGCACGCCGTCCGTGTCATTGTGCTCTTCATGCGTTCTTCTCTACTCCGGCGGAACTTCTCGGCTATCCGAAGGCGAACATGGAGTTATAACCTTATCCATCGAGTCGTCTAAATCATCCTCTACCCCGTTCGGCTGTTCGTTGACGCCGGAGACCTTTTTCCAAAATTCCGGCGAGATCTCCGGTAAGATTTTCTCCCCTTTGTTCATCATTTTTTTTTGTAAAAAATTGAATAGGTGCGGACCTATCAGAACTTGCCACGTGGCATCCTTTTATTAATCCCGTAATTCATTTTAGCAAAAATATCCAAACTTCAAAAATTCATATCTTCTAGCCCGTAAGTCGAATTTCGACAAATTTTATATCCTCGGTTTCCTTGGAAAATGTAGTTTATTATTTTCCAGTAATATTCCACTTTTGATAATTCTAAATTTAACTCAAATTTATTTTTATAATTTGAGTATATTTGATATACATCTTATTCTATAATTTATTTGGAATATTTTCTTCATCAAATTTGATCCTTAAAATCAAATCTTTCTGTTTGTACAATTGTCACATTCTTTCCACCATATAAATACACTATTTTGACCTCAAACCTTCGTCTTAGCTTCCATTTAGTTATATCTCTTTTTTTATATAAATTTGGCTACAAAAATTCAATCTTCTCAACAAGATCATCACAATTTCTATCGGATCTTTTTGAATCCAATCCAAGAATTGATTTCCTATTCAAATATTCATATGGACAAACCAACTGAGTTTGACATACTCTCCATCCAATTGATTTTATAATCAACCTCCAACATATCCAATTGATTTTACAATCCTCGGATATATGATTTCCATCATATTTCCATTCAATCCAACTTGATCCTATCTCAACCTATCCATGCCATAGTAATTAGTTTATTAATAGTAATAACTAAATATTTATGTTGTAATTGTATCTTATTTGGATCTTCACTTTGGATTGAGTTGTGTGTTGAAGTGTTTCTCTTTTACCGTTAGATATATTGTAAAGAGATGGAGAGATGACTACGAGTAGAATATTTCATCGTCAGGATCCAGGCAAGTTACTCTTTTGATCATGCTCCAGTATTACCTATATTTTTCCTATGCATTGTAGTGCAACTTAAATATTATGCATTGATAGGATTATATATTATGCTATTCCATTACACCCAGTAGTTCATTGAGGTAGGTCCAAACCTTATATCATTGTCGCCACCGTGTAGAATTATACTGCTTTGCTAAGTAGACATGGATTGGGAAGTGATCCATTATGAGGTATGAGTGACTAAGTAGTAAACAGGACCAAGATAATCTTAATGAACCATCTGGGTGGAATGGTTGGGGGCACCCTGGAGGAACCAGTGGATTTTCCTTTGTGACCTGGAGATGGCCAGTAATCACTGCGGAATGCCACCCAGGCTTAAAGGGATCAATAATATTTTTCATAACTAGAAGCTTACGTGTGCAGCCACAAGCTATTATGGGCTCTGGCTTGGTTGATTAGTTGGAGCGACTCTTACTAGGTGGTTCTACGAACGTAGTTATGAGTAGGTGGGATGGGCACCGCCAGAGTGAGGGAAACTCTTCTAAAAACCATGTCTCGAACTTCTGGTTCCCATACAAAATGCAGTGTGATGATCTAAAAAGGAGGTGGTCGAGTCTTGTGGGGAAAAGTGCACAAACCTCTGCAGAGTGTACAAACTGATCATGATTAGCCGTGTCCACGGTTACGGATGACTTTGAGCATCTAGAAGTGGGAATGTTGACGGATCTCAGCATCTTTAATTCATCAATTGGGTTTAATCAAATTTGGGAATAGATTGAGTTGGAGAAACCAATTCAATTATATTATGAGCTTTGTAGTACTGATATGATACTCTTTGATTGGGAAAAAATCAGCTTTATGCAAATTGAAACTTAGAGCTTTTCCACCAGCCAAATTGCATGTAGAAGATAGGTCTGTTATATATATTCTTTTGGGAGTAACTTGCCGTACATTCAAAGTACTGACCCATTTTGGGCTGTAACCTTCGGTGTTGCAGGATTGTATATGACGAGTAAGTGATGCGATGTAGGGTTACGATGTCTACACTCAACTTTGCTGTTGGTGTTGATGGGACTCCGCTTATGTATTGTTTGTTTCCGCGGTGTATTCTTGCCCAAAGGCTATAAGGTAATAAATACCATGTATTTACGTTACTTTTTGACATGTGATTCATGGTATTTCATCGAGTACTGTGTGTGCTAGCATACTGATCCAGGGATAGCACAGAAGCACAGTAGACTTGGTTCCTTTTAGGACCGGGTCGTCACAAGATGGTATCAGAGCACATGTTGACTGTAGGTCGTGACCCTAGAAACTGGAAAGCCATTAGGAAGTATACTCTCTAAAAATATTATTTTTAAAAAATCCATTACTACTCATATTTTCTAAGTTTTACCAAACACTCCCTCTTATCCCAAACAAGTTAGACTATACACATGCCACTTTGACCACTGAGAAGGATTGTGTTATGTCTCTTCGGGAAGGACAAGATATTGGACAACTCAAGACCATTTCGGAGAATAGATGTTTTCAACGTGAATTAGAAGTATGGAAGTATGGAAGACTCGAAGAATTTGAAGACTCTAAAGATCCCAAGATTATTCAAGACCCATAGAAGACCCGGATACATCCAAAACTAAGATGCTTGTGAAGAAGTTAAGGAATATATTACACAATACCAATAGTATCCAAGCCCACCATGAGAGTTGTGAAATGAACGAAAGAGTGCGAGTAGAGTGCCCGACCATGCGAGCTCATGTGGAGGAAGGTACCATAGGAATTGTTTGATTGACTTTATGAGTGATATTTGGAGTTTTATCGGAGTTCTCGCTATTGATTTAACAATTGGTGTCATTTGAACTGTTAAATTTAAATTTGTATTTTTGGGATACGTATTTCGTAGGATTTATTATTAATTGAACCTTGAGAGTTGTGTGCAACGGATGATTGTAGCGACCAGATCCGAAGGGACCAAGTCTCTGTGCTTAACGTGCTAGTCCCTGGATCAGTTTGCTAGCACACACAATACTCGATGAAATAACAGAAGTAAAACATGTCTTTATTACATCGAATGAAGTAAATATTACAATAATAACATGGCTTAAGGCCATCTAATAAAATACTTGCGGAAGCTATAATAGTAGTAGTAGCGAGTCCATCCGACTCCACGGCAAAAATTGAGTATAAGACAGCGACCTATTCGCACCTTACTCCTCGTCAGAACAATCTGCAATATGAATAAGTTACAGCCCCAAAAGGGGTCAGTACTTTGATCGTACGGCAAGCCATATCACAGAAAGAAGTAAAAGCCCTGTAATACATGCAATTTGGCTGGTGTAGCTTCTACATTTATTTTTGCAAAAAGCTAATTTTTCCCTATAGAATAATAATAGCTAAGTTCTACAATAGCATACGATTGAGATGGGAAACCCCACTCAATCTATCCCAAAGTGATTAACCCAATAAATTAATTAAAGATGATGAGACAAATCAATATTTCCACAACTAGTTGCTCAAATTGTCCATAACCGGGGACACGGCTAATCGATTAGTTTTACACTCTACAGAGGTTTGCGCACTTTTCCCCACAAGACTCGATCGCCTCCTTTGTAGTTCGTCACACTGCATGGTGTATGACAACTGGAAGATCGAGACATGGTCTTTCAGAAGAGTTTTCCTTACTCCGGTAGCACCCATCCCACCTACTCACAACTACTTTCGTAGCGCTACCTAGTAAGAGTCCCTACCACTGATTAACCAAGCCAGAGCCCATAGTAGCTTGTGGCTGCACACGTAAGCTTCTAGGTATGTCAATACAAACAGTCCCTTTGAGCCTGGGTGGCTTTCCGCAGTCATCACTGGCCTCCCCAGGATGCTCGCAACCATCCCACCCAGGTAGTTCATTAACTTTATCTTGGTCCTAATTACTACATTATCACTCATACCTCATAATGATTCACTTCCCAATCCACATCTACTTAGCATAGCAATATCTTAATATACGATGGTGACAATGATGTAAGGATCAGATCTACCTCAATGAACTACTGGGTGTAATAGCATAGCATAACCTATCATGCAATCTAAAGAAGAAGAACTAATGCATTGAAAACATAGGTAATAGGGAGTATGGTCAAAGATATGACTTGCCTTGCTGTTGATTGCAGAACTCTAAAGATTGGTGGTACTCTGCTTCGCACTCCGGACAATCTATCGTGAGCAAACAAAGATACACACAATCAATACACAACCAAAAGCAAAACAATGTTCAAGAACTCCAAAATAAAATCCGAATAAAAGATTTTGCAAAAACAGATCAAGATTGATTTTAAAAGTGGGTTGCAAAGTGTCTAGAATATAGGGTTTAGCTAGGGTTTTAGTTTGCAAAAAGAATTAATCAAATCCGAGTTGTAAAACAAAAGTTACGGTCAACTAAAGTTGAAAATAAAATCTGATCAGATCTGAATATTTTCGAAAATAACAAAACAAACTTTATGGTTTAACTGAAAAGAGGGCTTCGAAAGAAAACCGTGGGCTTTGGAATCACGCAAAACGGATCTACGAGTAAAAAGATATTACAAAAACAGTTTTGCATCGGATCTAGGAAATTTTTTGATCGAACGGAAAAAAAAATAACTTTCTCAAAACTTGGATCTACAGTACACAATAATTAGAGGGTTTTAAAACAACGATTTGGCGGCTTGTTTCATCTAAAACGGAGCAACGGATAAAAAGTTACGGCGCTTTTACTAACCGCGACGTGTAGATTAGACGCGACGAAGACGACAACTCCGGCGATCTTCGGCGTCAACGAGGACGTCTAAGATGTAGGGCTTGATTAGAAGATCACAACGGTGGTGGTGATGATCTCCAACGTCGTCCGTACGGGCGTGGCAACGCGGTGAACCGAGCGCGCTCCGATGAACTCCCGCGGTACGCGTACAATTTGGGGATCAATCTTGCGCAAGAAAAGAAGAGGGAAAAAGATGTCAAATAGAAGCACAACGAAGAAAAGAGTCGGTCTGCAGAATTTGGGGTCAAGGGGAGGCTCACCGGTGACGAAATTCGTCCAACACTAGAGCTCCGTTGGACCTAGATCTACCCCGAAATTAGCTCGATTTGGAACGGTTTGCTGCGAAATTTTGTGGGGAATCGGTGGAGGGGGTCATGGGGTATTTAAGGGACAAGATTTCGTGGGCAGGGGGCAATCGGAGTGGAGTCCCAAGCGGAGACGGTCGCCGGCGTCTGCGTACAGAGTCCGGCCTGGACTCTGTTTCCTTGCGGTGCTGGAGGAAGAGCACCGTACGTGCTCGTGCGTGGGCACGCTCTGGTGCGTGGCTCGCCTGGCCTGCGGGCCTTTCGGCCGCTCGTTCCGCTCGGGCGCGCGCCTGGCTGGCTGGCTAGCTCGGCCGGCCGGCCGGCCGGCCCGTTCAGTTTTTTTTTTTTTTGCGAATTTCTTTTTTTAAAAAAAATATAGGGGTATTTTTAATATAATAAAAATAGCCCCGAAAAAATAACATCTTATTTTTTTTAAATAATAAAAATACGTAAAGCGTAAGTACGTTTATATAAATATATACGTACTTTTCTTTAAACTTCAAAGAGTTTTATAAAATAAAATACAAGTCGGAAAAATACGAAATAAATTTCTAAAATCTTAGAAAAACATAAATAATATTTTCAATAAGTTATTTATACAAAATAAAATACTAAAGAAAAACTTTATTCAATAAATTCAAATAAGCTTCTCAAATAAGATCCAAAATGCACAAAAAAAATGATATGCATATGCTCTCTAGTAACTCATCCAAAAAAATAAATTTGGGATGTTACAAAACCTACCCCCCTTAAGGTGAATCTCGCCCTCGAGATTCGGGTTGGTCAGCAAAAAGGTGTGGGTGATCCTGCTTGAGATCCTCTTCTCGCTCCCAAGTAGCTTCTTCCTCGGTGTGGTGACTCCATTGAACTTTGCAAAACTTAATAACCTTGGTACGAGTGACTCTGTCTGCCGTATCGAGAATCTTCACAGGCTTCTCCTCATATGTCAAATCACCTTCCAGCTGAATTGCCTCCAATGGCACGGTGTCTCTCAGCGGAATATTTGTCATCTCTGCATAACACTTCTTCAACTGGGACACATGAAACACATCGTGAACTCCAGACAAACCTTCGGGCAATTCTAACTTGTAAGCAACCTCTCCTTTGCGTTCCAAGACTTTATATGGCCCCACAAATCGTGGTGCTAACTTTCCTTTAACTCCAAATCTCTTAATGCCACGAAGCGGAGACACTCGAAGGTATGCTCTATCTCCCACTTCATACGTTACTTCCTTTCGTTTAGCATCGGCATAACTTTTCTGTCTTGACTGAGCTATCTTCAGCCTATCACGGATTAACTTGACCTTCTCTTCTGAATCCTTGATCAAATCTGGTCCGAATAGCTTGCGGTCTCCAACTTCATCCCACATTAACGGTGTTCTACACCTTCTTCCATACAACGCTTCAAACGGGGCCATCTTTAAACTGGCTTGATAACTGTTGTTGTACGAGAACTCCGCATAAGGCAAATTATCATCCCAACTGGATCCATAATCCAATGCACAAGCTCTCAACATGTCCTCCAGAATTTGATTCACTCTCTCAGTCTGACCATCTGTCTGTGGATGAAAAGCTGTGCTAAACTCCAGCCTAGTTCCCAAGGTTTCATGTAACTGATGCCAAAACTTTGAGGTAAACTGCGTGCCTCTATCTGATACAATCTTCTTCGGAACTCCATGCAGACATACGATCCTGGTCATGTATATCTTAGCCAACTTAGCACTAGTATAGGTGGTTTTCACTGGGATGAAGTGAGCCACTTTGGTCAAACGGTCAACCACTACCCAAATAGAGTCATAGCCTGACCGTGTCCTGGGTAATCCTGTGATAAAATCCATACCAAGTTTGTCCCATTTCCAATCAGGTATCGGCAAAGGTTGAAGTAATCCGGCCGGTTTCTGATGCTCCGCCTTCACTCTCTGACATACATCACATATAGCCACATACTCAGCAATATCCCTTTTCAACCCTGTCCACAAAAAACTTTCCTTCAAGTCCAAATACATCTTGGTGTTTCCTGGGTGTATTGAGTAAGGCGAATCATGAGCTTCTTGGAGAATCAACTTCCTGATCTCCGGGTCATTGGGCACGTAAATACGCTTCTCAAACCATAATGTTCCGTACTCATCTTCATGAAATCCTTCTGCTTTTCCTTTCTCCATTCTCTCCTTGATCTCTGCAATACCCTTGTCCAACTTCTGAGCTTCTCGGATCTTTCCCAATAACGTGGACTGAATTTCTAGTGTGGCAACATATCCTCGTGGAACAATCTCCATGCGAAGATCTCTGAGATCGTCACACAACTCCTGAGGTAAACCTCCTGCTATAAGGGTATTGACATAACTTTTCCGACTCAGGGCATCTGCCACTACATTGGCCTTTCCTGGGTGGTAATGCAATCTCATATCATAATCCTTGATAAGCTCCAACCACCTCCTCTGCCTGAGGTTCAACTCCTTTTGCGTAAAAATATACTTTAAACTCTTATGATCCGTGTATACGTCACACTTGTTCCCAATAAGAAAATGCCTCCAAGTCTTGAGTGTGTGTACTACAGCTGCTAACTCCAAATCATGTGTGGCATAGTTCAACTCATGAGGTCGAAGCTGACGCGAGGTGTAACATACAACCTTTCCATCTTGCATGAGAACGCCTCCGAGTCCTTGCCGCGAGGCATCACAATACACTTGAAAATCCTTGCGCACATCGGGCAGAATCAGCATTGGGGGTGTAACCAAACGCTTCTTCAATTCCTGAAAACTGGCTTCACATTCCTCCGTCCAGACGAACTTGGTGTCCTTCTTCAACAATTCCGTCATAGGTTTGGCAATCTTGGAGAAACTCTCGATAAATCTCCTGTAATAACCCGCAAGTCCAAGAAAACTACGGATTTCACCAACGGATGTGGGCGCCTGCCATTCTGTGACTGCTTCAACCTTGGATGGGTCCACTGCGATTCCTTCGCCTGACACAACATGTCCAAGAAATCCCACTTCCTTCAACCAAAACTCACACTTACTAAACTTGGCATAAAGTTGATGTTCCCTAAGTTTCTCCAAGACTAAGCGTAGGTGTTCTTCATGCTCCTCTTCATTCTTGGAATAAATCAAAATATCATCAATGAACACCACAACAAATTTGTCCAAAAACTCCATGAAGACCTTGTTCATCATGTTCATAAAGTATGCAGGGGCATTGGTTAGACCGAAAGACATGACTGTGTACTCATAGAGTCCATATCTCGTGGTGAAAGCGGTCTTGGGTATATCCTTCTCACGGATCTTCAACTGGTGATATCCCGATCGGAGATCGATCTTGGAAAACACACTAGCTCCTTCCAACTGGTCAAACAAATCATTGATCATCGGTAGTGGATACTTGTTCTTGATAGTCACCTCGTTCAACGAGCGATAATCCACGACCATCCTTAGAGATCCATCCTTCTTCTCTACTAAAAGCACTGGGGCTCCCCAAGGTGATGAACTCGGGCGAATATACCCTTTCTCCAATAACTCTTTAATTTTCTTCTTAATTTCCTCTAAGTCATTTGCGGGCATTCTATACGGCCTTTTGGATATAGGTCCGGTGCCTGGCAATAACTCGATCAAAAACTCAATATCCCGGTCCGGTGGCATTCCGGGCAACTCCTCCGGGAATACGTCAGGGTACTCCTTGACTATCGACACTTCCTCCAGGCTAACCCCCTTAAGAGAATATACCTGGGTCCTTCTAAACTTGTGCTTGGTCACATACTTGATCTTCTTCCCCTTGGGTGTGGTGAGAGAGATTGATCTTCCCTCACAGTCAATGTTGCCTTTATACTTCGACATCCAATCCATACCTAGGATTACATCCAAACCTTGGGACTTCAAAATTATCAGGTCTGTGGGGAAATCATGATTGCCAATGGCGAGGCTCAACTGGGGACAACCTAAACCTGCCATCATCTCGGCTCCCGGGGAACTTACTAAAATTGGCACACTAAGGGTCTTGGTAGAAAATCCATACTTATCCACAACTACCCTTGATATGAATGAATGTGATGCACCGGTGTCAAAAAGAACTAGTACTGGTCGAGAGTTTAGCAAAAGTTACCAAACACTGCATCGGGTTGTTCATAGGCTTCCTCCACGTTGACATGGTTCACTTGTCCCTTAGCAAAAGGGTTAGGCTTCTTATTTCCAGAACTCCCATTGCCATTCTTCAGCTCAGGACATTCATTGGAGTAATGCCCTTTGTTGTTGCATTTGAAACAGGTGATGTGACTTAGGTCCTTCTTCATGGGCGTACATGGGTTGGACCGTTGCTGATTTCCATTTCCTCCATTGCCATTCCTCTGGTTTCCATGGTTATGTCCATTGCCTCCATGCTGAGAATGACCTCCATGATTATGATGGTTGTGCCCTCCAAATTTATTGGATCCTGTTCCACCATATCCTGAGAATGGTGTCGAACGGGGCTTCTGTTGAGTGCCAGATTGATACTTTTCCTGTCCGTACTTCCTCTTGCGATTCTCCATTATCTGATGCTTGCCTTCAAGAATGATAGCCTTATCCACCATCTCCTGGTAGTTAGCAAAGGTTGCCACCGTCAACTGAACTCCAAGCTCATCATTTAGTCCCTCCAGAAATTTCTCCTGCTTGGCAGCATCTGTGGCCACATCTCCTGGAGCATAACGGGACAGCTTGTTGAATTCCTCCACATACTCTGCCACTGAACGGCCTCCCTGGCGTAAGTTGCGAAACTCCCTCTTCTTGAGACTCATAGCTCCAGCTGAAACATGAGCAGTGCGGAACGCCTGCTGGAACTGGTCCCAAGTCACATTCGCCATGGGGTATGTGGTGGTGTAATTATCCCACCATGCGGCTGTAGGTCCATCTAGCTGGTGCGAGGCAAATCTCACTTTCTCCTCATCAGTGCATCCAGCGGTTGCTAGCTTCCTTCCCATATTGCGGAGCCAGTCATCTGCAACAATCGGCTCCGGGCTGCTAGAGAACAAAGGTGGGTTCAACCTTAGGAAACGGGTGAGGCTGTCTCCCAAAGGTGGTGGCGGTGGTGGGGCATTGTTGTTGTTGTTGTTGTTGTTCATGTTCTGCATCAAAAGCTGCATCATCTGATTCTGGGTCTGAAGCAACTGCTCTAAGCCGGGTGGAATTCCATTCCCTGATCCACTAGCAGAAGGGGCACGTCTTGGCGGCATCTGTCGGGTTAGAATAGATGAGGTTATAGAGAGAAAATAGGCCTAAGGGGGATAACACTACCCATATGCAACATGACAACAAGAATTTTCAATCAATCACTCATTCAAATCAAGATTCACACAATTAACTAAGATAGGCCATGTCACAAGAGCCGACATGGTAACTCTAAGAAAACTCTCAGATCGAAATTCTAAACGTTTAACTAAAAGAAAAAAAAATCTATAATGGTGGTCTATGACTAGTTTGAGTCGGAAGAAGAATCGATCATCAAGACATCATTTGCATTTTCCTCTTCCTCTGACTGGTAATCCTCATCTTGGCTAACGAGGCATCCATCGGAGTGATCCTCCTAAATGTTTTCTCCTTGGTCAAGTTGTTCTTCTGCTTCCTCCAGCATGAGCTTCAACTCTTCATTCCTTTCTTGTAGTGTGTCGATTTGCTCCTCATACACTTCACGAACTCTCTTAAAACCCTCAATAACGTCCATGAAATGAAGCATTTCTTCCTCCACACATTGAACATATTCCCCCAAGTCTTGAATGTGGGATGCCATTGATGTATCCTCAATAGTACGTACTAATTCTCCATTATGATCTCGGCGTCCATACATCTCGAAGCGGGTTCCTTGAAGATCTGTGTGGTACTCCTGTCGAATGCGTCCTAAGGTCATCAATGCGGCACGACTTCTTCCTACGCTCCAGTTTGGTGCTTTCACCGAGAAGTTAATTGGCTTGATTTTCCTTCCGAAGGTGCGTCCTGGAATGTGAACTTGGACCTTCCAGCTCTTTGCTCCTGGTCCTGTAGTCATGAGTGTCCCGGTGAAACTAGGCAAGGCGATCTTCAAAAACTTCACAATCTCCATCAGGCTTTGTCCAAAAGGTGTGGTCTCATCAGGCTGAGCGAACTTGGTGATCGGCATCTATATTTGTAAGGAGAGAAGAGATTAGAAGTGAATAGGAAAGAGTATGAGAATCATTAGAACTGTAGAGGGTTTTTAAAATAAAGTTTTTATCCTATGGCTTTTCCATTCCTAAGGTCACGTCCTACAGTCAACATGTGCTCTGATACCATCTTGTAGTGACCAGATCCGAAGGGACCAAGTCTCTGTGCTTAACGTGCTAGTCCCTGGATCAGTTTGCTAGCACACACAGTACTCGATGAAATAACAGAAGTAAAACATGTCTTTGTTACATCGAATGAAGTAAATATTACAATAATAACATGGCTTAAGGCCATCTAATAAAATACTTGCGGAAGCTATAATAGTAGTAGTAGCGAGTCCATCCGACTCCACGGAAAAAATTGAGTATAAGACAGCGACCTATTCGCACCTTACTCCTCGTCAGAACAATCTGCAATATGAATAAGTTACAGCCCCAAAAGGGGTCAGTAATTTGATCGTACGGCAAGCCATATCACAGAAAGAAGTAAAAGCCTTGTAATACATGCAATTTGGCTGGTGTAGCTTCTACATTTATTTTTGCAAAAAGCTAATTTTTCCCTATGGAATAATAATAGCTAAGTTCTACAATAGCATACGATTGAGATGGGAAACCCCACTCAATCTATCCCAAAGTGATTAACCCAATAAATTAATTAAAGATGATGAGACAAATCAATATTTCCACAACTAGTTGCTCAAATTGTCCATAACCGGGGACACGGCTAATCGATTAGTTTTACACTCTGCAGAGGTTTGCGCACTTTTCCCCACAAGACTCGATCGCCTCCTTTGTAGTTCGTCACACTTCATGGTGTATGACAACTGGAAGATCGAGACATGGTCTTTCAGAAGAGTTTCCCTTACTCCGGTAGCACCCATCCCACCTACTCACAACTACTTTCGTAGCGCTACCTAGTAAGAGTCCCTACCACTGATCAACCAAGCCAGAGCCCATAGTAGCTTGTGGCTGCACACGTAAGCTTCTAGGTATGTCAATACAAACAGTCCCTTTGAGCCTGGGTGGCTTTCCGCAGTCATCACTGGCCTCCCCAGGATGCTCGCAACCATCCCACCCAGGTAGTTCATTAACTTTATCTTGGTCCTAATTACTACATTATCACTCATACCTCATAATGATTCACTTCCCAATCCACGTCTACTTAGCATAGCAATATCTTAATATACGATGGTGACAATGATGTAAGGATCAGATCTACCTCAATGAACTACTGGGTGTAATAGCATAGCATAACCTATCATGCAATCTAAAGAAGAAGAACTAATGCATTGAAAACATAGGTAATAGGGAGTATGGTCAAAGATATGACTTGCCTTGCTGTTGATTGCAGAACTCTAAAGATTGGTGGTACTCTGCTTCGCACTCCGGACAATCTATCGTGAGCAAACAAAGATACACACAATCAATACACAACCAAAAGCAAAACAATGTTCAAGAACTCCAAAATAAAATCCGAATAAAAGATTTTGCAAAAACAGATCAAGATTGATTTTAAAAGTGGGTTGCAAAGTGTCTAGAATATAGGGTTTAGCTAGGGTTTTAGTTTGCAAAAAGAATTAATCAAATCCGAGTTGTAAAACAAAAGTTACGGTCAACTAAAGTTGAAAATAAAATCTGATCAGATCTGAATATTTTCGAAAATAACAAAACAAACTTGATGGTTTAATTGAAAAGAGGGCTTCGAAAGAAAACCGTGGGCTTTGGAATCACGCAAAACGGATCTACGAGTAAAAAGATATTACAAAAACAGTTTTGCATCGGATCTAGGAAATTTTTTGATCGAACGGAAAAAAAAATAACTTTCTCAAAACTTGGATCTACATTACACAATAATTAGAGGGTTTTAAAACAACGATTTGGCTGCTTGTTTCATCTAAAACGGAGCAACGGATAAAAAGTTACGGCGCTTTTACTAACCGCGACGTGTAGTTTAGACGCGACGAAGACGACAACTCCGGCGATCTTCGGCGTCAACGAGGACGTCTAAGATGTAGGGCTTGATTAGAAGATCACAACGGTGGTGGTGATGATCTCCAACGTCGTCCGTACGGGCGTGGCAACGCGGTGAACCGAGCGCGCTCTGATGAACTCCCGCGGTACGCGTACAATTTGGGGATCAATCTTGCGCAAGAAAAGAAGAGGGAAAAAGATGTCAAATAGAAGCACAATGAAGAAAAGAGTCGGTCTGCAGAATTTGGGGTCAAGGGGAGGCTCACCGGTGACGAAATTCGTCCAACACTAGAGCTCCGTTGGACCTAGATCTACCCCGAAATTAGCTCGATTTGGAACGGTTTGCTGCGAAATTTTGTGGGGAATCGGTGGAGGGGTTCATGGGGTATTTAAGGGACAAGATTTCGTGGGCAGGGGGCAATCGGAGTGGAGTCCCAAGCGGAGACGGTTGCCGGCGTCTGCGTACAGAGTCCGGCCTGGACTCTGTTTCCTTGCGGTGCTGGAGGAAGAGCACCGTACGTGCTCGTGCGTGTGCACGCTCTGGTACGTGGCTCGCCTGGCCTGCGGGCCTTTCGGCCGCTCGTTCCGCTCGGGCGCGCGCCTGGCTGGCTGGCTAGCTCGGCCGGCCGGCAGGCCGGCCTGTTCAGTTTTTTTTTTTTTTTTTGCGAATTTTTTTAGAAAAAAAATATAGGGCTATTTTTAATATAATAAAAATAGCCCCGAAAAAATAACATCTTATTTTTTTTAAAATAATAAAAATATGTAAAGCGTAAGTACGTTTATATAAATATATATACGTACTTTTCTTTAAACTTTAAAGAGTTTTATAAAATAAAATACAAGTCGGAAAAATACGAAATAAATTTCTAAAATCTTAGAAAAACATAAATAATATTTTCAATAAGTTATTTATACAAAATAAAATACTAAAGAAAAACTTTATTCAATAAATTCAAATAAGCTTCTCAAATAAGATCCAAAATGCACAAAAAAAAATGATATGCATATGCTCTCTAGTAACTCATCCAAAAAAATAAATTTGGGATGTTACAATGATATATCAGAAGACCATCACATCGACGAAACTCCTTGTATCTAAGACTTTCAAGAACCGAAGAGAATGAAGACTTCCTGACGAAAACATAGTAAACGAGTCTATTATGTATGTTAGTTGTTTGATTATTGTTGTGTAGGTATCCATCTCCTCTTCTCTCGAAAATTCTATCTCATCTCTGACCAACCTTAAGGCTTCCTTTGGTTTGAAGGAATATCATAGGAATTTTGTAGGATAGGATTTTTATAGGAATTTTTCCTTTAGAGCCCTTTGGTTCATAGGAATGGATTCCTATTCCTACATAGGATTGGTTCCTATCCTTTACATTTCAAAGGAAAATAAAAATGAGCCTAGACTCAATGGAAAATTTCCTTTGGTGTGAACCAAATGACATCTCTTTTCCTATCCCTACTCATAGGATTGGAGATACATGTCATCTCAATCCTACAAATTTCCTATTCCTATGATAATCCTATCCTATGAACCAAAGGAGGCCTAAGACTCATAGATGGACATTAATATTTTGATGAGACCAGTGACCCAGTCAAAGTAGAAGAGTGGATTCAAAATATAGAATGGACAAGAATCGCCCATTTGCAAGGAGAACACAATTGTTGAAGACGGAAGTTCCCTATTCTATGGATGCAAGTTTTGAGGACAAACAGTGTAGGATCATCGCCACCTAAAAACGTTTTATTAGTTTTGCAGGTGAAGACCTCTTTAAGAGGAGTGAGAAAGATTGAGTGTTAGAATACGTGATTCACCTATCTATATATGAAGTAATAATTAGAGTACGGGATGGATTGGCCCCCATACCGAAGACTCTTATTGTATACTTTTGTATGTTAGATTGGTAAATCAGAGAGACAAATAAAAAACGCGTAGTAGAGTGTCGATGCGACAAGCCTAAAACCATATAGTGTAAGATGCATTAGCCTTGTAGATAGGCATCGTGCCTAACGTAGGTCATATGGTGAGTAAGAAACATGAAGATTTTCAAGAAGCTTCATTTGGAAGTTATTTTGACCACCATGAGCGTCTTGATAGGTAGTTTTGGAACCTATGTATTTTATAGAAAGACTTTTTCCTTGGGGAGATGCAGATTCTTATCTGTGGATGCTTGATGAAGAACCATCATGGTATGAAGAATTTTGGAGACCCCATAAGCTTTCTTCTAAGGGTGGTAGTTCCCTAACACCCTGGTGCGGTAAATGATGCGAACCACACCCTGGTTAAGGTTCAGAACTGGTGCCTGAGGCCACGAGCCCCGGGATATGATTTAAGTAACGGAATCATATGGAATTGTATCGGTGGAAGACAACACTCAAACGAGAAGTGAAGATAAACTACAAGCCTCATAATGTTATGCCAATACCATGAAGAAGTAACCCAAAAATCCTCGAGCCTAACTCATTTCTTTCTAGCCTTTGCAAATCTCGAGGCCGAGATTTCTTTTAAGGGTGGTAGTTTGTAACATCCCAAAATTTTCCAAATTTTGGAATGTTAATAAATAATATAATATTGATTGAATTGTTTTGATTTTGGGGTAAATGAAAACTTTTCCCTTGAGTTTTTGTTTAAACCTTTACAAACCATTTAATAAAATTGGATAATCATTTATCCAATAATGAAAATTTTTGTTGTGAACTTTATTCAAAATTTCAAAGAATAATTTTCTTTCTTTTGTCCTTTTGAAATTTGGTACGAACCACAATTAAATATTTTTGAGATTGAATAAAATGACTTTCTTAAATTTATTGTGGTCCCATACTCATTCTCGAATTCTTATATTGGAGTTTATTGGATATTGACGTTTAAGACATATTTAAATATTTCCAATAATTTAATAAATAAAATGATAGGAGATAATATGACTTCTCCAAAAACAGTATTGGAAAAATTTAATAATGTCGTTAATGAGTTTTTTTTTCATAAAAATCTATTTCAAAAATTTATTCTGAGAGGGGAATATAGTTTTCCTAGACTCTCTATGTTTTATTTGGCCTATACAATTTTATTTGAGAGTGTTTAACCCAGATAATAAAAATAGGATTCCTAAGTCAATTGGACTGAGGTCATCTATCTAATTTTTTCCCTCTATCTCTCCTTCCTTTTTCTTTATCTTGGGACAAATTTCCACTAAGGCCCATAGCCCGAGCGAGCTATCTTCTTCCTCTCGTTCGTTCATGTGTACGTGAACACAGAAGCAAATGGCCATGGCAACTGAAGCTCTTCCTTCTTTCCTCCCATCTACTCTTTTGACCGATTCACTTCAGAACCTACACAAAAATTGTGGACAAGTTCATGAGGAATTCATTCAGGGAAACAAACACGCGTTTTAATGCTTTTAATTGTCCATAATTTTCTCCATGAATGTCATTAACTCCATTTCCAAAAACTCGCTTTTAATGCCCATTATTTCTCCATGAATGTCATTAACTCAATTTCCAAAACCTCTCTTTTAATGCCCATTATTTCTCCATGAATGCCATTAACTCCATTTCCAAAACCTCGCTCACTCTCCTTCTATGGACCTCCCATGACCCTATAAATACCGCCCCTAGGACCCCTTTGAACCACACATCCCCACACATAAAGTCCCACTCCAAATCCCTCTCCTTCGTGCGCAATTTCTCGTCGGAGTAAAGATGCATCCACACCTCCGGTTAAGATTTTTGTCGCCATGAAAGGTACCTAGTCCATATTTCTTCCTCTAGTTTCTTCCCCTTGCCGATGCGCACCATTGTCACATATTTTTCCTTTCGATTGCAAGGCCGGAGCACGCCGTCCGTATCATTGTGCTCTTCATGCGTTCTTCTCTACTCCGGCGGAACTTCTCGGCTATCCGAAGGCGAACATGGAGTTATAACCTTATCCATCGAGTCGTCTAAATCATCCTCTACCCCGTTCGGCTGTTCGTTGACGCCGGAGACCTTTTTCCAAAATTCCGGCGAGATCTCCGGTAAGATTTTCTCCCCTTTGTTCATCATATTTTTTGTAAAAAATTGGATAGGTGCGAACCTATCAGAACTCGCCACATGGCATCCTTTTATTAATCCCGTAATTCATTTTAGCAAAAATATCCAAACTTCAAAAATTCATATCTTCTAGCCCGTAAGTCGAATTTCGACAAATTTTATATCCCCGGATTCCTTGGAAAATGTAGTTTATTATTTTCCAGTAATATTCCACTTTTGATAATTCGAAATTTAATTCAAATTTATTTTTTTAATTTGAGTATATTTGATATACATCTTATTCTATAATTTATTTGGAATATTTTCTTCATCAAATTTGATCCTTAAAATCAAATCTTTCTGTTTGTACAATTGTCACATTCTTTCCACCATATAAATACACTATTTTGACCTCAAACCTTCGTCTTAGCTTCCATTTAGTTATATCTCTTTTTTATATAAATTTGGCTACAAAAATTCAATCTTCTCAACAAGATCATCACGATTTCTATCGGATCTTTTTGAATCCAATCCAAGAATTGATTTCCTATTCAAATATTCATATGGACAAACCAACTGAGTTTGACATACTCTCCATCCAATTGATTTTATAATCAACCTCCAACATATCCAATTGATTTTACAATCCTCGGATATATGATTTCCATCATATTTCCATTCAATCCAACTTGATCCTATCTCAACCTATCCATGCCATAGTAATTAGTTTATTAATAGTAATAACTAAATATTTATGTTGTAATTGTATCTTATTTGGATCTTCACTTTGGATTGAGTTGTGTGTTGAAGTGTTTCTCTTTTACCGTTAGATATATTGTAAAGAGATGGGGAGATGAGTACGAGTAGAATATTTCATCGTCAGGATCCAGGCAAGTTACTCTTTTGATCATGCTCCAGTATTACCTATATTTTTCCTATGCATTGTAGTGCAACTTAAATATTATGCATTGATAGGATTATATATTATGCTATTCTATTACACCCAGTAGTTCATTGAGGTAGGGCCAAACCTTATATCATTGTCGCCACCGTGTAGAATTATACTGCTTTGCTAAGTAGACATGGATTGGGAAGTGATCCATTTTGAGGTATGAGTGACTAAGTAGTAAACAGGACCAAGATAATCTTAATGAACCACCTGGGTGGAATGGTTGGGGGCACCCTGGAGGAACCAGTGGATTTTCCTGAGTGACCTGGAGATGGCCAGTAATCACTGCGGAATGCCACCCAGGCTTAAAGGGATCAATCATATTTTTCATAACTAGAAGCTTACGTGTGCAGCCACAAGCTATTATGGGCTCTGGCTTGGTTGATTAGTTGGAGCGACTCTTACTAGGTGGTTCTACGAACGTAGTTATGAGTAGGTGGGATGGGCACCGCCAGAGTGAGGGAAACTCTTCTAAAAGACCATGTCTAAAACTTCCGGTTCCCATACAAAATGCAGTGTGATGAACTAAAAAGGAGGTGGTCGAGTCTTGTGGGGAAAAGTGCACAAACCTCTGCAGAGTGTACAAACTGATCATGATTAGCCGTGTCCACGGTTACGGACGACTTTGAGCATCTAGAAGTGGGAATGTTGACGGATCTCATCATCTTTAATTCATCAATTGGGTTTAATCAAATTTGGGAATAGATTGACTTGGAGAAACCAATTCAATCATATTATGAGCTTTGTAGTACTGATATGATACTCTTTGATTGGGAAAAAAATCAGCTTTATGCAAATTGAAACTTAGAGCTTTTCCACCAGCCAAATTGCATGTAGAAGATAGGTCTGTTATATATATTCTTTTGGGAGTAACTTGCCGTACATTCAAAGTACTGACCCATTTTGGGCTGTAACCTTCGGTGTTGCAGGATTGTATATGACGAGTAAGTGATGCGATGTAGGGTTACGATGTCTACACTCAACTTTGCCGTTGGTGTTGATGGGACTCCACTTATGTATTGTTTGTTTCCGCGGTGTATTCTTGCCCAAAGGCTATAAGGTAATAAATACCATGTATTTACGTTACTTTTTGACATGTGATTCATGGTATTTCATCGAGTATTGTGTGTGCTAGCATACTGATCCAGGGATAGCACAGAAGCAAAGTAGACTTGGTTCCTTTTAGGACCGGGTCGTTACAGGAGGTGGGTCGTTGGCACCACGACCACGACCACCACAACCAGCCATCCTGCTACAATTTAACAGGGGTATTTCAGCGATGAAAATTTAACGAGATACCGGAATCAAGCCTGAAGTAAAGCGACAACAAGAGGAGGCGCGGATATATAGGAGTAGTCATATAAGACATACACATCCACACATAGAGTCAACCGGAAAATCGGGCAGCGTAACGTCGTAGAAATTAAGGAAAAATGACACACTAGGCGGCGCACAGACCGCGGTAAGGAATACACAACGCGACATAGATTTCACTATGTCAATCACGCCGCAAGAAAACTGTTGGCCACAGGAGTTAATGCCAGAGAACGCGCGGCCTTCGCAGAATGAGAATGGGATCCGCGGTCCGGGACCTGGGTTAGAACTCCTGCGACACGACTCAATCGATGGGGAAGCACCAGAACGCCGGGTTGAATCAAGAGAACGTGATCCTAATGTTAGAGTTAGTAAAACTTACCAGCAAGGATAAGAGAGCAGAGTCCCAGAGCATAGGTAAGGAGAAAAGAATTCTAATACCATAGATATCACACGTAGTGACATCGATGTGGGCCCGTAAGCCAAATATTCAGTTAGAAAAATAGTTTTTTCAAAGTCTAGACTCAACTTCGACCAAGTAGTGGTGGGGTGGCTTCCTACAGGCAGTCAGCTCTGATACCAACTTGTGACACCCCCAAAATCAATCCGTGTACAGTAATCATACACGCAGGGTACACGGCTGAGATTAGGGTGCCACGATGAGAATATCACAGCACAACACTAAACACAAAAGGATAAACCAATATGTTACAAAACGAGGGATCACGAGGATCCGAATACATAAGTTATACAAGCCATAATATCTGAGTATAGACATAGTTAGTCAAGTTTGCCTTAAGAAGGCTAGCACAAATAGCATCAGAGATATAGATCGAACAGGCGAGGCCTCCTGCCTGGGATCCACCGAACTACTCCTGGTCAATGGGGAACTCGACGTCGTAGTAGTCGCCTCCGGGGTACTCCTGCTCCTGGGCTCCAACGTCGACTGCAGCGGTCGATCAGGATAAACAAAAAGGGGGAAATGAAGCAAGGGTGAGTATCTAGCATACCCGCGAGTCTTACGTCCATCTACTAAGAATTTATGCATTTGTATAGATGGAAAGGGGAGGCTATATATAGTGGACTGAGTTGCAGAAATCCAGAATAAGGAAGAGAAGCTAGGCCTAACAAAGACTAGCATCTTCCGACGAGTCTTGCAGCATGAGGAGAGAATAGCCAACAGTTCAATGAAATCATAAAGTAACAATGCAGCAGAAGTTGCAGCAGCATTGTATAATAGTAAGTTGTATTATATAACAATTAACAATGCCTCCGAGAATCCCTCCTCGACTTCCCTGCGAGGAAGAAAACCCGAAACCAATCAGTTTAGTAGTAGTAGAGTCTGGCTTCAGCATAAAGCGTCCTGTTACCGTGGACACGGCTATTCGAATAGATTATCTTCCCTGCAGGGGCTGCACTACTGTTACCCTATACGCTCGGATCTCCAGGGTGGCGTACACCTTGTTATGGAATGCCCCATCGAGGCTATCCGAACGCCGAAGTCCATCCTTCGAGCTCAACAGAGAGGCCATCCGCCGGTCTAAATCCTAAGTAGAAAGGAACTTTGGACCCCTGACGATACGCGAATGGCCGGTGAAGCAAACCCACCTCCCACTACCGGAGTAGCCGGTCCAAGCCCGAAAATAAGCCCGAGGTAAAGCTGACGTCTGAAGAGCCCTCGAACGAGGCTACAACGCAGAGGGCCCACACCATAATCCCACGTGGAGGCAGTGCGTATAGGCATATAGCCACTCAAGTCATCCGCCGAACCCATTAAGCATTTTATTAATTTTCTATCGAACAACTGTTATCGTCGTCTTTATTTAGGTGAGTCGCGGAAAACGACAGCAGTTAGTTCCACCCCCATTACCAGAGCCAGTGGTCGCCTGCCCTATCGTCCCACCAACTCGTGCGGCTACCAACAAGGTGAACCGTCTCCTTACCTTGTCTCGCGTTTGCTCCGAAGAGCTCGACTTTCGTACAGCAGAGTATCTCTCAGCCATCGAACAAGTACCAGGCCCGCCACACACCGGTGGAATGCACATGTCCTGTCGGTCCGATACGATACCCTGCGCGGGCACCGTTGGGTCTCCCGACTCCTTAACTTTAAGGACACGCGTGGATCACGACCCTAGGCCGGCTATACAAAGTCAGCCTCGAGTGGAGTACAAGGATTACTCCTCGATAGCTCACACTTGAGGTGGCTCGACAGAGCCGGGGTAGGGGCCTGTATCGGTGTCTGCTCTGAACCGTACCTGTAGCAGTTTATAATGTATCTTTTTCCACGATCATTCCCAGAGTAATCACGACCCGCTATCTAATCCTATTGACTAACAAGGCGCAGGGCTAACTGCTGATTATAAGACATATAAATATAGGGCAGCATAGGATAGCGGAAAGGTAGCAGTAGAAGCAATGCCTTGTGCAAGAAATGTACAGAAAGATAGGCGATATCTGGGGAAGATAATGGCTCTGCTTGCCTGGAAGCTCGATGCTAGGGGTAGGGTCGTCGACGTAGTAGCCGTACCCAGCGGCGGTGTAGTCGGCGGCAGCAGCAGGGTCTACCGGAGAATAAAGGGGGAGAAACAGTAAATATAAAGCAAGCATATGCAAACAAATACATGACATGACATATGCATTGATATCGGTGTTCTAACGAAGTACAAGGTTCTATGCTCGGAGCGGGAATTCATCCGGGGATGAACTGCCAGCTCCGGGTAATTATCAGACAGGGGGTCCGGAGGGGAAAAGTATCATGCGGGAGGTGACGTGGACATCGGACAAACATACGGAGGGGCTATCCGGGTTAGTTGATCCATTCTGAACAACTTTCATGTTCGAAATAAATTCATCCGGAGAGTTTTACGGTATCGGGCAATTATCGGACAGACGGCCCGGAGGGGGAATGTCGATGTTCGTTGTGTTAGAGGGGGTGGTTGACATATGGATAGCGTATTCATATTTGTTATATTTTTCTAATCAATTTTGATGTATAAAGTTTGTGAATCTCACTTACGGTTTAAAAGATATTTATTTCTGAAGTTTAAATCATTTTTAAAAGAATTCCTGAATTTCTTTTATTCTTAAATCCTAACATTATCGACAGAGGGGTTGACTGGTCAAACCTGACCAGTGGGTCCCACTGTTCAGCCTCACAGTGATAATAAAAACATTTAATCAATTTAAATAGGACCAGAGCCCACATGTCATACACTGATTTTATTATAAATTCATTTTCTTTAAATACTTACAAGTGGGACCCAATTGTCATAGGCTCTAGCTTAACTAATGTTTTAATTAAACAATTTTAAATAATCCAGTAGTTAATTAAGGGGGTGGCCCCACATGTAATAGGCAAGAGGGGGGTATTTACTTAACAGACAAGTTAACAGTGGGGGTCTTAGGCCTAATGGGCCATTAGTGCTAATAGAAAACGGGCGGGCCTGCATGTCAGTGGGGGAGGGGCTAACCCCAGGGCGTCCACGCCATTGACGCCGGCGACGGACAGGGCACGCCGGCGAGGTCGTGCGCTCGCTCCCGTGAGCCGTTTGGGGCGCGGCTGGGGGGAATGGAACGGGGTGGACGTCGCGCATCTGCTGCGGCATGAGGTGGTCCAGCCACTGGATATTTGGGATTTAACAAAAGTGGTTGCAAAGTTTTTGGACCAAGTTTTATTTGTCACATAATTTTACTTTGCATTGGTCCAAGATTATCATGGTTGATCAAAGCAAGAATTTTGGAACAGTAACCTTTGATTACCAACAGTGATTACCGTTCACTGACAGTGAGGCTGTTACACTCTCCCCTTGAGGAGAGTAAGGCCACTCCTATTAATGCTATTCAGTTACAAATTAATGAAAATTTAGGATGATGGCAAAACTTGAAGAAAGATGGTCTAGAGAAAAAGAGGAAGAAGATAGAATTAAGAGCCTCCTACACACCACGTTCTTGCCACTATCCAAATTGTTGAGGACACTGAAACCATTAGCACCCAATGCACTCCTGGTCCCATTGGACCTATTAATGGTGATGCTAATACATCACCCGTAGAAGAAGAAACTCCTATGAACATAGATGGTTTCAAACAAGTGAGCTTAGATGACACTACTACCACCTATGATAGTAGTGATATTGATTTTGATAGTTGCACCCTCTCAGAAGTTATCAGCCTATTACACAAAATGTCTAGAGACACCCACACTAGCACACTTAATCTTGCCTTCACGGAGCATATCACAAATGCTCTTATAAAAGCTAGGGAGGAGAAGCTTAGGATAGAAGCCTCCATACCTAGGAAGCTAGATGATGGTTGGGACCCTATGATAAAAATTAAATTAAATAACTTCTCTTGCTATGCTTTATGTGACGTTGGAGCTAGTACCTCCGTCATGCCCAAAAGAATGTATGATATGTTTGAATTGAAACCTTTTGATTCATGTTCTTTTGGTGTTCGCCTTGTCGACTCTTCCGTAAAGAAACCTTTGGGGAAGATCGACGATGTTCTTATCATTGTCAATGACAACTATGTTCCCGTTGATTTTATTATTATGGATATAGAGTGTGAACCTTTATGCCCAATTATTTTGGGACGTCCTTTTCTTCGCACCGTTGGTGCAATCATTGACATGAATGAGGGGAATATAAAATTTCAATTCCCTCTCAAAAAGGGGATGGAAGACTTCCCTAGAAATAAAATCAAGTTACCTTTTGAGTCCGTTACACAGGCAAGCTATTCTCTTTCTCTTGATAAAACTTGATTCTTCTTTTGCGAGCACTTGTTGGGAGGCAACCCAAGGTGTTTTTCCTTCTGTTTTTAGTGGTCTTGATGATTGTTACTACTGTAGCAACATCATTGTATCTTTATTTTCAAGCTTTGTGCCAAGTAGAGCCTCTTATGACAAGGGAAGTGAAAGTTGTGACATGTTGTTGTTGGATATATGCTCTAGAGGCAAATAATATATGATTATTCCAATATATCTAAGCAAGTTCATAACCAGTTTCATACCGTGCTAGAACTGCATCAGTGAAACAATGATGCAGGTGTGGTATAGAAACACCCAGAGTTCCTAGTTAGCCTCTACTTCGATAACTAGTTCATGGTCAACATGATGATCGTGGTTTCGCGATCATGGACAATTAAGTCTCTTGACTATGAGGTCACCTCACTGGTTAAGTGACGTGATGAACATGACCCAAAGTAAGCATTACAGCATGAACAAATCTTATGAAGGTTCAGTGTTGTAATTACAGAACGTGGTAGACCGTTCCTTTGACCGTGAGTACGTGCATAATCACTGTCTTCCCGGATGCTTTGACTTACATCCCACCACCTGACTGAAATATTCGGGTCATAACGGTTGTATCTTAGGTATTCCGTGGAGATACGTTGAGGAGTATTGTTTACAAGAGCGGGATTTGTCAATCCATATGATGGATAGATACTCAGGGCCCACTCGGTGAGATTCCATCCATGAAGCTGCGCAGCGTGTGACTGGGTCACGGGGATGAATATCACGGGAACGAGTGAATAAGGATTTAGTTCGGAACGAGATTGAACCAGACATAGGATGTCATTGATCGAATCTCGGAACAATCCAGTATCGCTGACAAAGGGAATGCTATACGGCGTAAGGTCCAATCGGTGTTGATATCCGGAATGCACAGGGGTCATTATGGGCATCCAGGTCCCGCTGATGATCATTGACTGTTGCCTCTGCTCGGTCATGACTGGAGTGTTCTCGGACCGTAGGGTAACACACTTCAGGGCTCGATGAAATCGGAGACCTTTTCGGAACCATCGGAGCAACCAGAGAATTAAGGAGACAATATCGGAGGAGTACCGTATTGAACCGAAACAAGTTCGGAGTGAGCCGGAAGTGTTTCCGGAGCACCGAGAGATGGAATAATATGTTTTAGTTATTAATTAATTGAATTAATAATTAAAATCATTTTATTTCTAATTAATATGTGCTATGGGCCTTAGTGGAGAAAAAGGCCCATTAAGGAATTAAAGGGAGAAAAGAAAAGGGGGGAGGCGCCATGGGCCCTAGGGCCCATGAGGGATGCGCCCCCTCTCCCCCCTTGGCCGGCCACCCCCTAGAAAAGGGTTTAGTCCCACATTGCTAGGGGAGGTGGGTTGACTCCCTTCCCCAGCCTATATAAAGACAGGCAGGGTGCACATAATTAATACGACCAGAAATTCGTGAGAAAATAAATATAACTCCGAATTGAGATCGGTTTTCTCCGGTCTCCTCCCCTCTCTGGTCTCTTCCACGGTGGGCTCCCTAGTGTGAGCCTGTAGTGGAATTGAGACCTCTCTGCTAGAATCGGAGGCCGTCGTGCTGCCGAAGCTCCGTCCGGAGGTCTGCTTCCGCCCCCTCCGCTGGATCGGAGAACGGAGGTCGTCATCGAGTCTCGTATGTGTGCGAGTACTACGAGGTGCTGCACGTGTGGCACTACACCCATCCGGGTGCTCAACACAGCCAGGGGGCTGTGAAACTTGATCGGCTACATAACCCACATTTGCGGGAACGTTTCCCGCGCAATGGACTACACCCCGAGGTATGTTATTTCCGCACTACTATCTGTTACGGTAATACGGCTAGCTAGATCTTGGGTTAAGGGAACGCCAGTTAGGAAAAATTTGTGCTTTCTGCTGCGAACCCCAACAGTTGTCCAGAAAACAGATTCTGTCCTCGTGACGGGAAAAATCAGAATAAATTATCAGTTCATCTTACTGAGCTGAATTGTTTACACAGCATGCTCTATAAAATCGCGGAACGTTCGTATGTTCTGAGTTTTTTCATTTGAGTTGCAGAAGTTCCCTTAAAAAATTCTTTACTACATGTTGTTCTGTTTTTCACAGATTCTGCCACGTTTTGTCTCTCCTAACTTTTGCAAACCTTAAGCTTGCTTTTTCTTTGCACGAACCTTTTTGCAATCTTGATAAATAGTATATATTCAAGAATATCTTTATATCCAGTGGGGAAAAATTATTTATTAAGGGTACTAACCTCTCTAATCAGCTTACGATGAGTTGTGTATTGATGGCGCGAGAGTTGACGGGTGTAGTCTTCTCGCCCTTCGTTGGTGAGCCCCAAGTGGAAGGCGTGATGTAGCACAGCAGCAAATTTCCCTCAGTAAAGATACAAAGGTTTGTCTCCAGTAGGACTCCAGAGATGATAAGTAGGTGTCAGCGGCGCAACTGACGCGGACCTGCACACAGACACAAATAAGTTTGTTCCCAACGAAGTTCAGAGAGGTTGTCAATCTCTCCGGTCTTGTTGTTCACAAAGGATCAAACACAAGGGATAATGATAGCAACTGAAAGTAAAAGCAGAAAAGTAAATGAGCGTGGAAACAGTAATGAAGATATGGACCGGGATACGTGATGTTCACTAGTGATGTCTCTCTCCCAAAAGACGATAAAACTGCTATGCGAGGTAAACAAATTACAGAAGGGCAATTGACAGGAATATGAACGCACCGCAATGCTAACTATGCTACAAAAGAAAGGAAGCGGCTCAAAAGCACGGGCAGTACGCCAAAATAAGTCGACCGAAATCCAACTGCATCTACTAATAAGCATCCACCTTGAGATATCTATCCAGAACATCTCACTGGTATTAAGTTGCGAGCCCCACCCAAAGTGTAAACCCAAAGCAACAGAAAACTTCATTAAAAAGCACTTTGCGTAAAGTAAACAATCCTTGCAACCGCGGTTACAAGCACCGTTGTTTTCCCCCTTGTGGAAATAGCACATCCCCTAGACTCATGTTTCTGTCACTCAAGAGTGTCATCAGGGGGCATGAACCCACAATCGAGCATAACGTTCCCTCTTGGGGTTGCTACCTACTACTTGGCCAAAGCAATAAACAGCAACGGAGAACATGCAAGAATTACTTAGGAACAAAAATATAAGAGATAAAAACCAAATATATTACTCGATCACAATCTGAACATAATCTCATAATCCATCAGATCCCATCAAACTCAGCATAGCAACAACAGAAAGATTGAAAAAGTGCCTCGATCATGTTGGGCAGCTCACGAGGTCTAAACCATGAAGAACAAAGAGGGGAGGAGAACATCACATAGCTACTGATCACGGACCCATGGTCCAAGGAAAACTACTCACGAGACATCCGGGGAGCATCCATGGTTGAGAGGAGACTCCCGGAGGTCGGCCCTCCCTCCGGCAGGGTGCCGGGAAGAGGTCTTCTGGTGCTCCCGATCTCGGAAGCGCGGCGGCGGCGGAACAGAGGAGAGATCGCGAAAAAGGGTTCTGTCCTCGGAGGTTTCCCGTGACGGAGAATATATAGGCGAAGGGGGGCAGCCAGAGGTGGACCAAGGGACCCAGGCGCCCCCCTGGCGCAGCCCAGGGGGTGGCCGCGCCCCTCTGACCCCACTCGGGCTCTTCGCGAAGCTTCCTGTACGCTGATTTTTCCTATATTTTTCCCGGAATTTTTCTGGCACTTTTTATATGGGGGAAAACTGAAATAGAAAAACAGCAGAAAACAGGAACTGGCACTGGGGTGCACTGAGTTAATAGGTTAGTCCAAATATGATCAAAAGTGTATGAAAGTGTATCTAGATCATAGCAATATCACACAAAACATGCAAGGAGCAAGCAGAAATTATAGATACGTTTTGGACGTATCAACATCCCCAAGCTTAATTCCTGCTCGTCCTCGAGTAGGTAAATGATAACGGCATAATTTCTGTGGTGACATGCTAGCAACCATATAAGAACTTTGAAAAGTAAAGCAATCAAGGTGAGAGATTCAATTCAAGTCATAACATGCAAGAGTCTATATTAGCATTGAAACAAGTAACAAAAGAACATTAGGTGCAAGAGCTCTCGTTGTCCGTGACTTGAATGTCTCCATATGGTGTTTGCGTGCAAGAAGGGGGATAGGTAATAAGAGAAAAACATGTTTTTGTTGAGAACTCCATCTACTAAAGTTTCACACTTGATCTTTTTCTGGAATCTTATCTTGACTCGTCCCCAGACCACTAGCCAGGTACAAGTCAATTTGATCCACTCCTTTTTCAATATTTTGAGCACTCATGCAATGGATGAGCGTAAGCACGAGAGTTGACACTTAGGATGGCAAAGAGAGGAGTACGGAGGAGGAAGACAAAAAGGATGAGAAAGGATCACATCAATGAGGACAATCATAGGCAAGAGATGCCAAATGATAGATATGATGTGAGGAGTAGGGATTGCCATGCAACGGATGCACATACGAGCTAGGAAGCTCTCCAATGGAACTAGAGGGGGTGCATCTAACTTGCTCGCTCATGAAGACCTAGAGCTCGTTTGAGGAGGCTCATCCTTGGAATATGCAAGCCAAGTTCTATAGTGTGAAGGTCCCCACATAGCTATATGCATAATGATCATCTCTATGGAGTCCAAGGATATAAAGGGAGTACTAGTGTGGATCTCTCAAAAGGATAGTAGTGTTGCCCCTTTCTCTATTTTTATTTATTTATCTCTTTTTTCTATTTTTTGTATTTTTTTGTGGCCTCAATGGCTCTTTCTATTTAACTCTCATTTGTCCTCTTTGGGATCTTTTATTGTGTCCACTTTGGGATCTTTTCCTCGCTTAAGGGCAACACTCTATTTTACAAGAAGGTAAAGGAGATATTTCACACTTTACAAGGTACTCAAAATCATAAAGAAGATGTAATTATCATGATGTATGCAATGTATGTCGCTGCCAGTGTAGCAGGAACATGTATGACATGAAGATCAAGTCATGAAGAGGTGGATGTTGCATGGCAATATATCTCGGAAAGGCTATGGAAATGCCTTGATAGGTAGGTATGGTGGCTGTTTTGAGGAAAGATATAAGGAGGTTTATGATGACAGAGCGTATCATGCCAAGGGTTTGGATGTACCGGCGTAGGTGGACACCAACTCTCGGAGTGAGAAGAAGGCAATGCACGGCACGGGAGAGGCTAGCAAAATATGAGAAGGTGGAAGTGTCAACTTTCAATACTTACATTAGTCCGAAGAACTCATGCACTTATTATCGGTAACTCTCAATCTAATAAGGAGGTTCACAAAGAGACAAGTACCCCGAGGAGGAGTGTATGGGGGTTTGGTTATCCTTGCGCATCCTCGACTCATGGTACGTGAGTGTTCTCTAATATTCGATCCCTCCAAAGATTAGTGATTCATCTAGTAGCTAGAGTTCTCAACTAGTTTTGTAGGTTTTGAAAATACACATGGATTGCCCAAAATACGACACCTATCACTAATAGGCTAGAGATCTTGACACAAAAAGTTCAAACATTACTCACAACAATACCTCAAAACTATTGCAAGTTACTACTAGAATTAAATAGCAACCTCAATTACCTACTTTCAAGACAAGACACAACTCAGTGAAACAACCAACTCTCTTTAACAAGATAAACATGAAAACTAAAAAGAGTTCCAGTAACAAACTAAACAAAATCCAAGGCTCTTGCTAAAGACAAACTAAGACTAAAACTAAACATGGCAGCAGCTATGAAAAGATAAAGAACACACAACAGCAAAAAGATAAGCAGGAAAAATCCTATGACGTGTTCTAGATTTTGAAAGTGGAGCGTGTTTATCTCCCACACAAAGTAAGATGGGATCTAACTTGTTATGAACAGCAAGCAAAGCTAAATAAAACTAAAAATAAAACCTAAGAGTGAGACGCTCCAAGCATAGCACATAACGCATGAAGTGATAAAAATATAGTGAGACGAAGGACGAATTGATGATTGTTGATGGAGAAGGGGATGCACGGGGGCATCCCCAAGCTTAGACGCTTGATTCTCCTTGAATATTTATTGGGGATGCATGGGGGCATCCCCAAGCTTGAGCGCTTGACACTCCTGGATCTTCTTTCATCATCTTCCATCGCACACTTGAAAACTCCCTTCATACATAACTCATCATAAGCTGATTAGAGAGGTTAGTACCCTTAATAAAATATTTTTTCCCCACTGGATATAAATATATTCTTGAAGAGCTACTGTTTTTCAAGAGTTCCAAAAAGTTTTTGCAAAGAAAAAGCAAGCTTAAGGTTTGCAAAAGTTAGGGGAGACAAAACGTGGCTGAATCTGTGAAAAATAGAACAGAAGGTAGTAAAGAATTTTTTAGGGGCACTTCTGCAACTCAAATCAAAAAACTCGGAACATACGAAAGTTTCACAATTGTATAGAGCATGCTTTCAAAAAAATTCAGATCAAAAAGATGATCTGGTGATTTTATTCTAATTTTTCTGTCAAGAGACAGAATCTTTTTTCTGGACAGCATGTCACAACTTTTGCTTCCCTTATCATAAGAGGCTACTTGGCACAAAGCTGAAAAAGTAAAGATACAATGATGTTGCTACAGTATTAACAATCATCAAGACCACTAATAACAGAACAAAAGAAAAAAGAAAAACCTAAATTCGTTGCGGGCTGCCTCTCGAAAGCGCTTCTTTAGAGCCATTAGCTAGGCTTAAAGATTATGAAAGATGCTCACAAGAGAATAAGAATTGAAGCAAAAGAGAGCATCAAGAAGAAAATGTGAAACACATTTAAGCCTAACCCACTTCCTATGCAGAGGCATATTGTAAGAAAATAAATCAAAGAAGCACAAAGTGACATGCATAGGAAGGTAGAACAAGAACAACTTCAAAACTTTCAACATGAAAAGAGGTGTTTTAGTAATATGGAAGTTTCTACAACCAAACTTCCCTCTCTCGAAATAATTTTCAGTAGTATCATGAACAATATCAAGAATATAACTATCACATAAATCATATTGTTCGTTACCTACAAGCACACGTGTATAATTTTCACACGGTCTTTAGAATTATAAGATAAATGCAACCCATCACATTGAGCCTTGATAAGGGAAAAATTCTCTGGAGTTGGAGGTTTCAAAAGGATAATATGGAAATCAAGTGTGGGTGCAATAGCAACAATTTCATGCTTAACATAAGGAACTATAGCAAGTTCATCTCCATAAGCATCATCCATATTGGCATCACGATCATAAACAAAGCAAGTATCAAAATCATCAGAAAGGGAAGTATCAAGTGAGTCCTCGGAATCATAAGATTCCTCTTCATAGCAATCATTAGCCTCTTCTTGGGAAGCAAGCATTCTATTTTTAAAATCCTCAATATAAGCATTGGAAGTATAATTCTCAAAGCAATAAGCAAGAACAGTAAAGTTTTCAGACTTGTGAATAGTATCGTAATACTTTTCAATCAAAGAAGCAATCTCATAAGCACCTTTAAAAGCAACAAACTCTTCAATCTTTTCAACATCAAAGTAATCATAAACACCTTTGGCATAAGAAGATAGGATCTAATTTTCATTAAACTCACATTGGAAAGGAAGGTGTTTACGCTCTATATTAGAGCAGCAAGTAAAATCATAAATGTGGCATAAACACTCAGCATAGCAATAATAAACTTGTATTTGATCCCATAAGTGTTTCCCTATCTGAGATAGGCGGTGCCGCGTATAATGAGCATGCTCATCCAATGATTTTCCCTCAACCAAGTCGGTTGGGTTTTTAGCGCGAGCACAAATTGATCTAAGACGATCCAAGTGAAACATGTCCATCCTACCATATTTGGGTGGTTCCACACCCATGGTGAAGATAGCATCAGTAAGTATTTTTGGTATTTTTGATAAGGGACACAAAGGTAAAAACTGAAAGGTAAACTAACAAGACTAAAAAAAACAAAGGTAAAGGGTAGTGTGCAACTCCCCTATCTTAGCACTCGGAGTCCCCGGCAACGGCGCCAGAAATTTGCTTGATGGCGCGAGAGTTGACGGGTGTAGTCTTCTCGCCCTTCGTTGGTGAGCCCCAAGTGGAAGGCGTGATGTAGCACAGCAGAAAATTTCCCTCAGTAAAGATACCAAGGTTTGTATCCAGTAGGACTCCAGAGATGATAAGTAGGTGTCAGCGGCGCAACTGACGCGGACCTGCACACAGACACAAATAACTTTGTTCCCAACGAAGTTCAGAGAGGTTGTCAATCTCTCCGGTCTTGTTGTTCACAAAGGATCAAACACAAGGGATAATGATAGAAACTGAAATTAAAAGCAGAAAAGTAAATGAGCGTGGAAACAGTAATGAGGATATGGACCGGGATACGTGATGTTCACTAGTGATGTCTCTCTCCCAAAAGACGATAAAACTGCTATGCGAGGTAAACAAATTACAGAAGGGCAATTGACAGGATTATGAACGCACCGCAATGCTAACTATGCTACAAAAGAAAGGTAGAGGCTCAAAAGCACGGGCAGTAAGCCAAAATAAGTAGACCGAAATCCAACTGCATGCATCTACTACTAATCATCCACATTGAGATATCTATCCAGAACATCTCGCTGGTATTAAGTTGCGAGCCCCATCCAAAGTGTAAACCCAAAGCAACAGACAACTGCATTAAAAAGCACTATGCGTAAAGTAAACAATCCTTGCAACCGCGGTTACAAGCACCGTTGTTTTCCCCCTTGTGGCAACAGCACATCCCCTAGACTCATGTTTCTGTCACTCAAGCGTGTCATCGGGGGGCATGAACCTACAATCGAGCATAACGTTCCCTCTTGGGGTTGCTACCTACTACTTGGCCAAAGCAATAAACAGCAACGGAGAACATGCAAGAATTACTTAGGAACAAAAATATAAGAGATAAAAACCAAATATATTAATCAATCACAATCTGAACATAATCTCATAATCCATCATATTCCATCAAACTCAGCATAGCAACAGCAGAAAGATTACAAAAGTGCCTCAATCATGTAGTGCAGCTCACGAGGTCTAAACCATGAAGAACAAAGAGGGGAGAACATCACATAGCTACTGATCACGGACCCATGATCCAAGGAAAACTACTCATGAGACATCCGGGGAGTATCCATGGTTGAGAGGAGACTCCCGGAGGTCGGCCCTCCCTCCGGCAGGGTGCCGGGAAGAGGTCTTCTGGTGCTCCCGATCTCGGAAGCGCGGCGGCGGCGGAACAGAGGAGAGATCGCGAAAAAGGGTTCTGTCCTCGGAGGTTTCCCGTGACGGTGAATATATAGGCGAAGGGGGGCAGCCAGAGGTGGACCAGGGGCCCCAGGCGCCCCCCTGGCGCGGCCCAGGGGGTGGCTGCACCGGGTGGCCGCCTGGGCCACCCCTGGCTCCCCTCTGGCCCCACTCGGGCTCTTCGCGAAGCTTCCTGTACACTGATTTTTCCTATATGTTTCCGGAATTTTTCAGGCACTTTTTATATGGGGGAAAACTGAAATAGAAAAATAGCAGAAAACAGGAACTGGCACTAGGGTGCACTGAGTTAATAGGTTAGTCCAAATATGATCAAAAGTGTATTAAAGTGTATCTAGATCATAGCAATATCACACAAAACATGCATGGAGCAAACAGAAATTATAGATACGTTTTGGACGTATCATGTATGAAGGGAGTTTTCAAGTGTGTGATGGAAGATGATGAAAGAAGATCCGGGAGTGTCAAGTGCTCAAGCTTGGGGATGCCCCATGCATCCCCAACAAATATTCAAGGAGACTCAAGCGTCTAAGCTTGGGGATGCCCCCAAGCATCCCCTTCTCCATCAACAATCATCAATTCGTCCTTCGTCTCACTATATTTTTATCACTTCATGCGTTATGTGCTATGCTTGGAGCGTCTCTCTCTTAGGTTTTGTTTTTAGTTTTATTTAGCTTTGCTTGCTGTTCATAACAAGTTAGACTCCATCTTACTTTGTGTGGGAGAGAAACACGTTCCACTTTCAAAATCTAGAACACATCATAGGATTCTTCATGCCTATCTTTTTGCTGTTGTGTGTTCTTTATCTTTTCGTAGCTACTGCCATGTTTAGTTTTAGTTTTAGTTTGTCGTTAGCAAGAGCCTTGGCTTTTTTTTATTTTGTTGCTGGAACTCTTTTTGGTTTTCATGTTTATCTTGTTAAGAGAGTTGGTTGTTGCACTGAGTTGTGTCTTGTCTGGAAAGTAGGTAATTGAGGTTGCTATTTAATTTTAGTAGTAACTTGCAATAGTTTTGAGGTATTGATGTGAGTAATGTTTGAACTTTTGGAGTCAAGAGCTCTAGCCTATTAGTGATAGGTGTCATATTTTGGGCAATCCGTGTTTATTTTCAAAAACCTACAAAACTAGTTGAGAACTCTAGCTACTAGATGGATCACTACTCTTCTGAGGGGTCGGATATTAGAGTACACTCACGTACCATGAGTCGAGGATGCGCAAGGATAACCAAACCCCCATACACTCCTCCTCGGGGTACTTGTATCTTTGTGAACCTCCTCATTAGAATGAGAGTTACCGATAATAAGTGCATGAGTTCTTCGGACTAATGTAAGTATTGAATGTTGACACTTCCACCTCCTCATATTTGCTATCCTCTACTGTGACGTGCATTGCCTCCTTCTCACTCCGAGAATTGGCGTCCACCTTCGCCTGTACATCCAAACCCTTGGCATGATACGCTCTGTCATCATAAACCTCCTTATATCTTTCCTCAAAACAGCCACCATACCTACCTATCATGTCATTTCCATAGCCTTTCCGAGATATATTGCCATGCAACATCCACCTCTTCATGACTTGATCTTCATGTCACACATGTTCCTGCTACACCGGTAGCGGCATACATTGCATACATCATGATAGCTACATCTTCTTTATGATTTGAGTACCTTGTAAAGTGTGAAAGATCTTCTAAATCCTCTTTTAATTATAGTGTTGCCATTAAGTGAGGAAAAGATCCCAAAGAGGACAAATGAGAGTTAAATAGAAAGAGCCATTGAGGCCACCAAAAAATACAAAAAAGAGAGAAAGGGGAAACACTACTGTACTTTTGAAAGATCCACACTAGTACTCCCTCTTATCCTTGTACTCCATAGAGATGATCATGCATATAGCTATGTGGGGACCTTCACACTATAGAACTTGGCTTGCATATTCTAAGGATGAGCCTCCTCAAAAGAGCTCTAGGTCTTCATGAGCGAGCAAGTTAGATGCACCGCCACTAGTTCCATTGCAGAGCTTTTCAGCTCATATGTGCATCCGTTGCATGGCAATCCCTACTCCTCACATCAAATCTATCATTTGGCCTTCTCGCCTATGATTGTCCTCATTGATGTGAGCCTTTCTCACCTTTTTGACTTCCTCCTCCACCATATTCTCTCTTTGCCATCCTAAGTGTCAACTCTCGTGCTAACGCTCATTCATTGCATGAGTGCTCAAAATAACAAAAACGAGTGGATCAAATTGACTTGTACCTGGATAGTGCTCTGGGGACGAGTCAAGATAAGATTCCAAAGAAGACCAAGTGTGAAACTTTAGTAGATTGAGTTCTCAACGATGAATTTTTTTTCTCGTATTTCGTATCCCCTTCTTGCACGCAAACACCATTTGGAGACAATCGAGTCACGGACAGCGAGAGCTCTTGCACCTAATGTTCTTTCGTTGCTTGTTTCAATGCTAATATAGACTCTTGCATGTTATGACTTGAATTGAATTAAATACCTTGATTGCTTTACTTTTCAAAGTCCTTATATGGTTGCTCGCATGTCACCACAGAAATTATGCCTGGTATCATTTACCTACTCGAGGACGAGAAGGAATTAAGCTTGGTATCATTTACCTACTCGAGGATGAGCAGGAATTAAGCTTGGAGATGTTGATACGTCACAAACGTATCGATAATTTATGCTCGCTCCATGCATGTTTTGTGTGATATTGCTATGATATAGATACACTTTCATACACTTTTGATCATATTTGGACTAACCTACTAACTCAGTGCACCCCAGTGAAAGTTCCTGTTTTCTGCTGTTTTTCTATTCCAGGTTTCCCCCATATTAAAAATGAACCAAAAATTCGGGAAAATCGGATAAAAAATCAGCGCAATGGAGTCTTCCAGAAGCACCCAAGTGGGGCCAGAGGGTCACCACCAGGGGACCAGGCGGCCACCTGGCGTGGCCAGGGGCTTGGCCGCGCTAGGGGGCGCCTGGACCCCTGGCTGCCCCCCTTCGCCTATTTATTCTCCGTCACGGGAAAATTCCGAAGATAGAACCCTATTTTGCAAATTCCCCTCTATTCCGCCGCCGCCACGCTTCCAAGATCGGGAGCACCGTCAGGACCCTTCCCGGCACCCTGCCGGACGGAGGATCGACCTCCGGGAGCTTCTCCTACACCATGGACGCTTCCCGGATGTGTCGTGAGTATTCTATCTTGGACCATGGGTCCGTGATCAGTAGCTATGTGATGTTCTCCTCCCCTCTTTGTTCTTCATGGTTTAGACCTCGTGAGCTGCCCTACATGATCGAGTCACATATGCAATTCTTTCTGCTTTTGCTATGCTGAGTTTGATGGGATCTGATGGATTATGAGATGATGTTCAGATTGTGGTAGATTAATATAATTGGTTCTTATCTTTTGTATCTTTGTTCCGAAGTAATTTTTGCATGTTCTCTGTTGCTATTTATTGCTTTGGCCAAGTGGTAGGTAGTGAATCCAAGAGGGAACGTTATGCTCGATTGTGGGTACATCCCCCTTGATGACACGCTTGAGTGACAGAAACATGAGTCTAGGGGTTGTGTTGTGGCGACAAGGGGGAAAACAACGGCGCTTGTAATCGTGGTTACAAGGATTGTTTACTTTACGCAAAGTTGTTTTAATGTAATTGTCTGTTGCTTTGGGTTTACACTTTGGGTGGGGCTCGCAACTTAATACCAGCGAGATGTTATGTATAGATATATTAAGGTGGATGATTAGTAGTAGATGCAGATGGATTTCGGTCTACTTATTTTGGCGTACTGTCCATGCTTTTGATCCTCTTCCTTTCTTTTGTAGCATAGTTATCATCGCGGTGCGTTTATAATCCTGTCAATTTCCCATCTGTAATGTGTTTACCCCGCATAGCAGCCTTATCGTCTTTTGGGAGAGAGACATCACTAGTGAACATCACGGGACCCCGGTCCATATTCTCATCACTGTTTACACGCTCATTTATTTTCCTGCTTTTTTTACTTTCAGTTGCTATCATTATCATTATCCTGTGTTTTGATCCTTTGTAAACAACAAGACCGGAGAGATTGACAACCTCTCTGAACTTCGTTGGGAGCAAAGTTAATTGTGTTGTGTGCAGGTCCGCGTCAGGTGCGCCGCTGACACCTACTTATCATCGCCTACCGGTCGATACTCAACCTCGGTATCTTCACCGAGGGAAACTTGCTGCTACGCTGCATCTTACCTTCCACTTGGGGTAACCAACGAAGGGTGAGAAGCAATCCTCTCTCGCGTATCAATTGGTTGCTCAAAGATAAACATGCCCAAAGACACGGATCATTACTCCAACAAACCTACGCACTGGTCCAATTGTAGTATATTGGGAAGATACTCATCGGCATAGTGTGACATCATGGCTTAATAGGAATGATAGAGTACTCATGTCAACAAGGTGCATCTTCTTTTCTGGAAGCCCATCTCCAAAGAACTCCAAAGTTAAGCGTGCTTGGGTTGGAGCGATTTGAGGATAGGTGACGGACTGGAAAGTTATTCCCAGGTGCTGATACGTCTCAAACGTATCTACTTTTCCAAACACGTTTGCTATTGTTTTGCCCTCATTCTTGCATGATTTGGATCAAACTAACTCGGACTAACGTTGTTTTCGGCAGAGCTTCCTGTATGGTTTTATTGTGCGCAGGAAATTGGATTTTTGTACGTCTCAGAAAATTCCCAGAAAAATACCAGAAAATCCACGCACCCGAAGGAGCCAGAATCCAGAAGTGGGACCAGAGGGCAGCCAAGGGGGCCCCAGGCGCCCCCCCTGGCGCGGCTAGGGGTGGGGCCGTGCCCTCTGGCCGCCCGGGGGCCTCCCCCCTCCTCTGGTGCCCTACCGATGCTCCTATTTATTCCCGTGATGGAGAAACCGCGAAACAGAAGTCGTTTTCCCAATTCGCGTCGCGGAGCCGCCGCCACCCTCTGTTCTTCTCCGCGAGGGCTGATCTGGAGGTTGTTTTGGCTTCCGGTGAGGGGAGATCATCGCCATCGTCATCATCATCACCACTCCATCCTCCCTCCATGACTTCTCCATCCATGTGTGAGTAATTCCCTGATGTAGGCAAAGGGGATGGTAGGGATTGGATGAGTTAGATCATGTAATAGTTTATCAGATTGTTGGGGGCATGTTGCCCATCATCTAGATTGTTGTTTATTATCTTTGCTTCAACTTGTTGCTCTTAATGCTTGTCACTTTGGGCCCGAGTGCCATGATTTCAGATCTGAACCCTATGTGTTTGCATGAATATATTTGTGTTCTTGATCCTATCTATGAGTTGTATGCACCTGTTATAGTCCGGAACCGGCGATCCCAAAGGTGACAGCTTGGGACACCAAAGGGGATGGACTATAATTTGAGGATTCCATGTATCCATTGATTGTTAATGCTTTGTTCTGGTGCTCTTTGACAGGAGTACCTTAATCTCCATAAGTTCCTTTTGGCCCCGTTTGTAGCGGGATGGTAGGACAAAAGATGTTGTGCAAGTTCTTATTGCAAGCACGTACAACTACCTATGGGGTACATGCCTGATGTTTGATTTATGCCTAGATGATCATTGCTTTTCTGTCGGCCTTGCCCCAAGTTAAATACATGATGTGTCTTATCCATGCAGCGCCCAACCATCCATCTCCCTAGCCTACAGTGTTTTAATTCTGCTGGTTACTAGTTGTTTACTTTTGCTGCTTTACTGTCGCTGTTTCACCACCGCTATTTCTGTTGCTGTCATCAATTCTATATCGCAGTTACTATTAATATCTTGTTGTAAGTAAGTGTATCTCAGGTGCGGTGGAATTGACAACTCCACTGTTAAAGCTTGTGGGTATTCTTTGGCTCCCCTTGAGTCGAATCTATAAATTGGGTTATTCTTACACGCGAAGACTATCTCGATCCCCTGAAGTTGTGGGTTATCAAGCCTGTTTTCTGGCGCCGTTGCCGGGGACCATAGCTTTATTCACAAGTCTACTTGAAGTATTTTACCTGCTGCAATTTATCCGCTATGGGTAAGAAAGAAGACCCCAAGGTCCCGATCTTACCATCCCGTACAAGAAAAGGTACTGTTCTAAACACTAGTGTTACACTTGATTCACCTTCAGTTATGAGTAAGTTTGCTTCACCTCCACCACATGATGCTTCTACTGAATCTGTTAATATGTCCGATACTTTTGATGATGCTTCCACTACTCTTGATGATATTGGTTCACTTAGTCACGCTCTTGAGAAACAGATCACTGCTGCTGCAAAAAATCTGGAATTGAAATTCCTGCTACTTGCTATCCTTTTGATGGAACTTACACTTATCCCGATTTGAGTAAACTCAAGGAGAGACTCCTTGATGATGATTATATTATACTTTATGATGATTTATGCAGGGAGTTAACAGAGTTTGACGACTCTGACCCTGATGCTATTAAGAAGCTTCTCGAAAAACATTCCCTGAAGAACAAGATCGTTCCTAATCCTAAATTTGCTACGTCTCTTATATGCATCAATGATCCTTATTATAATTTCTCGGTTGATCTTTCACTTATATCTATGGTTGAATCTGACCCCTTTTATGGCAGAAAAAATGATGATGCTATTGCACACCTGACCAAACTCACTGAGTTAGGTGGCTTGTTTACTACAGATGAGAAAATACGAAATTTCTATGTTACTAGGATTTTTCCTTTCTCTTTAAAGGAAGGTGCTAAAGCGTGGTACGATGTACTACTATGTGGTTCCATTAGGAGTCCTCAAGACTTAGCTCACTCTTTTGTTGATAAGTATTTTCCTACTCATATGCAACATGCTGCTTTACGAAGAATTTATAACTTTAAACAGTTGCAGGATGAGAACCTCCCTAAAGCTTGGGGGAGGTATTGCAGTCTGATCCAGGCTAGACCGGGACATGGAGTCCCTAAGAATGGATTAATTGATATATTTTATGTTGGTCTAACTGATGAATCTATATCCTATTTTGACAGTTGTGTTGGGTGTGTTTTCAGGAAAAGAACACCGGACGATGCAGAGGAATTAATGGGAAAGATTGCCAAGAACCACGAAGATTGGTCCGTCCCTGAACCACCTCCACCACCAAATAAAAGGGGCATGATTATCCTAAGCACCGAAGATATGCAAGAAGCAAAGAAGTCTATTAAAGAGAAGGGTATTAAAACTAAAGACGTGAAGAATCTACCCCCCATTGAGAAGTTGCGTGAGCCTACCACTCATCCTCCTATGGTAGACGTACACTCCCTTTTAGATTTCAATGCAAGTGACATTCCTCATGGTAAGCCTCCTGATCAATGTTTAGATGAGCTTGATTATTTTATTATGAAGCAAAATCACTTTAATGAGAGGATACAAAGTCAGTTGCATGATAATTCCCTTGCTATCAAAAGTTTGCTTGATGTTCTAGGTAGAACAGTTAATGATGTTAAATGTCTTGTGAAGCATTTTCATATGGTTCAAACTCGAATTGATCAAATTTTTAATGTGCAAAAAGATTTGCTTGCTAATAATGCCAAACAGGATATACAGGCCTTTGGGATTACAACCCGAGGAGGAACTAGCACTCAAGATCCTCTCTATCCGGAAGGGCATCCGAAGAGGATCGAGCAAGATTCTCAAATACAGGAAGAAGAAATTGTTAGCTCTCCGAAGAAGAAGAAGAAGAAGCACAAAGAAGCTGACAATTCCAATGATCCAAATAGTATATCTACCTCCGATGCTGAGACTGAAGACGGTGCTGAGCCTGAAAATGATATTGAAAAGAAGGGTCCACCCGAAGTTCGAGAAGAAGAAGCACCCAATAAACGCAAGAAATACACTAGAGAAGACTGCATCGCAAGAAGACATGGGAAGGAAAGAGAACCATGGGTACAGAAACCCATGCCCTTTCCAGTTAAGTCTCTCAAAACTAAAGAAGAAGAGCATTACAATAAGTTTTGTGAGTGGATGAAACCTCTTTTTCTTCAAATTCCTTTGACTAATGCTATTAAGTTACCTCCTTATTCGAGATATATGAAAGATATTGTTACTAATAAAAGAAAAGTTCCTAATGAAGCAATATCTACTATGCTTGCTAACTACACTTTCAGTGGCAAGATTCCTGAGAAGCTTGGTGATCCAGGTATACCCACCATTCCTTGTTCCATAAAGAATAATTATGTCAGGACTGCTTTATGTGATCTTGGAGCAGGAGTGAGTGTTATGTCTCTTTATCTTTACAAGAGATTATGTTTAGAAAAACTAATCCCTAAAGATATCTCTCTTCAGATGGCTGACAAGTCAACAGTTGTTCCCATAGGTATTTGTGAGGATGTTCCCGTTGAAGTTGCTAATTGTTTAATCCTTACTGATTTTGTTGTGCTTGACATGCCCGAGGATGTGAGCATGTCTATTATTCTTGGTAGACCTTTTCTTAACACCACAGGTTCTATTATTGATTGCAATAAAGGAAAGCTTACTTTCAATGTGAATGACAAAGAACACACGGTGTATTTTCCGAAGAAGATTGACAAAAGGCATGGCCTCAACTCTATAGAGAATATCGAGACCGTGAAGATTGGAGAATGGGATTGTCCTCTACATGTGCACCACAAATACAAAACCATTATGGTGGGGACAATGTCCATTAAAGTAAAGGTGCAATGATCACTTCATAAGAGGTGAGACTTTTTGCTCTATGTATCGCCGGTTTGTTGGTAAGACTTGATCAACCTTGCTAGTAAGCCTGTTTTATATAGGTAAAAAGTGGAGCTTGTTATGTTTTCATTTGCCATAGCTTTTATTCTTCTTGTTGTACCAAGTTTTTATGTTTTTGAAACTTCACAACTCTAATCACTGCTTCAAGTTTTTAGAAAGTTTCGCAGCTTTTTGAACTTTGAAAAAATTTCAACTGTGAAGTTGTCAGAAAAATTCCAAAAAATTTATTTTAAAATTTTCCATGCCGGGAGTGACCCAGAAGCACCTGGGGCTAACCAGGGGGGGCCACCAGTGGCCCAGGCGGCCAGCTGGCGCGGCCTGGCCCCTGTCCGCGCCCACAGGGTGCCTGGGGCCCACAGGCCCCTCCTCCAGGTATGTCTTCTTCCTCCTCCTTCCTCTCTCTCCAAAAACACGAGTTCTGCTCCAGTTCTTGCGTTCTTGCTGTTCTTGGAGGCGATTTTCGATCTCTCTCTACAGCCCATCATTCGAGCTGAGATTTTGAGAAAAAACTCCCTGGTATGCAACTCCTTCACCCCTCCAATTAGATCTTTGATTGGTGGCCTCATTTGTGAGTATTTAGTAGCTCTTGGTGCTGTTCATATGAGCTTGCATGCATCTGTAGAATTTTATTTTCCAAGTTTTGATGCAAGTTTATGCCTTAGGTAAGAGAGTAGAGTAGTTTGCCTCAACTCCGGCCACCTCACGACCTCCCATGACCTCCCGTGGACGCGCCTCCCCGCCCGCATTTGATTCCCCCTCTCCAAGCCCTGGATGGCCACCGGAGCTGGCCGGCAGCCTCGCCGGCGTGCCCTGTCCGTCGCCGCTGTCAATGGCGTGGACGCCCTGGGGTTAACCCCTCCCCCCCCCCTCACTGACAGGCGGGCCCGCGCGTCAGGCCGCTAATTAGGCATTAGCCCCCCCCTTAATCTCACTGACCTGCGGGCCAGGGTGCCCCCTAATAGCCCTGCTTAATTAAACAGAAAGATAACCCCCACCACCACTTACACATGGGCCCCATGCCCTATTAGATTAATTAATCTGTTAAATTAACACTGTGAGTCAATGACATGTGGGTCCCCCCACTGAATAATTAGATTTAATTTATTTATTTATTAACTGTGTCACTGACCAGTGGGACCCACTGGTCAGTTAATTAAAATGAATTATTAATTGATTTAATAATTAATAAAAGAAATATTTAAATAGAAAAGGTTTTTCTTAATGTTTTAAAATTGATTAAACTTATAAAATCAATATCTTTTAATCCGTATATCTGATCGAAAAACTTTATACATGAAAGTTGATCAGAAAAATATAACGAATACGGATACGCTATCCGTATGTCTACCACACACCCCTAGCGCACCGATCATCGACATTCCCCCCCTTCGGGCTGTCTGCCGATAATTCCCGGTACCGATAAAAAGTACCCGGATGAATTTATTCCGAACACGAAAGTTGTTCGGAATGGTTCATCTAACACGGATACACCCCCCTTATGTTTGTCGGATGTCCACGACACCTCCGGCTTGATCCTTCCCCCTCTGGACCCCTGTCCGGTAATCACCCGGAGCCGGTATCTCATCCCCGGATGAATTCCCGCTCCGAGCAACGTGCATTGCACTGCGTTAGAACACCGTTAACATTTCATCTGTCATGTCATGCATATGTTTGTATATTATTGCTGTGTATTTACTGTTTCCTCCCCCCTTAATCTCCGGTAGACCCCGCTGCTAGCGCCGACTACACCGCTGCCGGGTACGACTACTTCGTCGACGACCCGACCCCTACCGTCGAGCTTCCAGGAAAGCAGAGCCATTCTCTTCCCCAGATACCGCCTATCTTTTCCGTACTTTCTTGCACTAGGCATTGTTACTGATGCTGCTACGTTATACTCCTATTCAATTGCATAGCCTGATTTTGTCGCCCCTTGATGTACCTTTCTTATCCTATGCTGCCTATTATAATTATGCATATATTCAGCAGTGAACCCTGCGCATTGTTAGCTAGGACTAGATAGCGGGACGTGATCACTCAGGGGAGTGAACACGGATACAATATATACAACTTCACAGGTACGGTACAATGCAGACACCGCCAAAGGCCCCTATCTGGGTTATGCCTAGTTACCTTAAGTGTGAGCTATCAAGGAGTAATCCTTGTACTCCACTCGAGGCTGACTTTGTCTTACCGCCTTAGGGTCCTGAACAGCGGTTGTCCTTAAGGTAAGAAGTCGGGCGACCCAACGGTGCCCGCGAGAGGTATATCGTGGGGAACGACAGGGAGGGTACGACCGACGTTACTGGCGTGCTTGGCCCCTGCTCGTATCTCGCGAGAGTTACCAAACCACGAAAGTCGAGCTCTACCAAGAGCACACGCGAGACAAGGTAAGGAGACGGTTCACCTTGTTGGTAACCGCAGTGACTTGGTGCGACGACAGGGCAGGCACCGATGTACTGGTGGTCCTGACTGCTGTCGTTGACCGCGGGTCGGTTAAGTCGAGGCAACGATAACGGTTGTCACGCAGGTTAATTAAAATGCTAAATGGTTCGGCGGATGACTTGAGAGGCCCGTTGGTCTGTACGCACTACCTACACGTGGGATTACGGTGTGGGCCCTCCGCGTCGTAGTTTGTCCGAAAGCTCTTCAGACGTCAGCAGTACTGCGGCCTGATTGCCGGGAAGTGGTCTTGTCTTATTTGCTGCAGTAGGTGTGTTTGGATTTGCTTTTGCTTCACCGGCCAGACTCGCACCGTGCAGGAGCGTGCAAGGGTGAGGGACCTAGAGCCCTTGGCGCCTAGGATATAGTCCGGAGGATGGCCTCTCTGTTGAGCCTAGGATGGGCTGCGTCGTGTCGGATAGCCTCGGTGGGGCGTTCCCTAACAAGGTTCACGCCACCCTGGAGATCCGAGCGTGCAGGCTGAACAGTAGTGCACCCCTGCAGGGAGTTAATCTATTCGAATAGCCGTGTCCACGGTAACAGGACGCTTTATGCTGAAGCTGGATCTTACCACTAGAAACTATTATTATTAAACTGTATGGTTCCGGGTTTTCTTCCTCGTAGGGATGTCGAGGAGGTGAACTTGGAGGCATTATTATTATTGTTAATCATTACAACTTATATTATACAATGTTGCAGCAACTTCTGCTTCGTTGTTACTTTACGCTTTATATGAACTGTTGGCTGATTCTTACCTCATGCTGCAAGACATCGTCGGAAGATGCTAGTCGTCGATAGGCCTAGCTTCTTACCCTTGCTCTGAATTTCTGTCTTTCAGCCCACTATATACAGCCTCTTCTTTCCGTTGATACAATGCATAATGCTTAGTAGCGGACGTAAGACTCGCGGGTATACTAGATACTCACCTTTGCTTTATTTCCCCTTTTTCGCTTTGCCTGATCGGCCGCTGCAGTCGACGTTGGAGCCCAGGAGCAGGAGTACCCCGGAGGCGGATACTACTACGTCGAGACCCCCGCTGACCAGGACCAGGAGTAGTTTCGGAGGCTCCCAGGCAGGAGGCCTTGCCTTTTCGATCTGTATCTCTGATGTTATTTGTGCTAGCCTTCTTAAGGCAAAACTTGACTAACTATGTCTGTACTCAGATATTATGGCTTGTATAACTTATGTATTCGGGTCCGCGTGACCCCCTTTATTGTAACATATTGGTTTATCCTTTTGTGTTTAGTGTTGTGCTGTGATATTCTCACCGTGGCACCCTAATCTCAGTCGTGTACCCTACGTGTATGATTACTGTACACGGATTGATTTTGGGGGCGTCACAAGTTGGTATCAGAGCCGACTGCCTGTAGGAAGCCACCCAACCACTACCTGGTCGAAGTTGAGTCTAGACTGTGAAAAACTATTTTGCTAACTTAATGTTTGGCTTACGGGCCCACATCGATGTCACTACGTGTGATATCTATGGTATTAGGATCCTTTTCTCCTTACCTATGCTCTGGGAATCTGCTCTCTTATCCTTGCTGGTAAGTTTTACAAAATCTGACATTAGGATCACGTTCTCTTGATTCCACCCGGCGTTTTTGGTGATTCCCCCATTGATTGAGTCGTGTCGCAGGCGTCGTACCCCAGATCCCAGACCGCGGATCCCATTCTCATTCTGGGCAGGCCGCGCGTTCTCTGGCATCAACTCCCGTGGCCAACAGTTTTCTTGCGGCGTGATTGACATAGTGGAATCTATGTCGCGTCGTGTAATCCTTACCGCGGTCTGCGCGCCGCCTAGTGTGTCCTTTTTCCTTAATTTCTACGACGTTACGCTGCCCGATTTTCGATTGATTCTATGTGTGGATGTGTATGTCTTATATGACTACTCCAATATATCCGCGCCCCCTCTTTGTTGTCGCTTTACCTCTTACTCGTTTCCGGTATCTCGTTAAAATGTTCATCGCTGATATAACCCTGTTAAATTCTAGCAGGACGGCTGGTCATGGTGGTCGTGGTCGTGGTCGTGGTGCCAACGATCCACCTCCGCCGCCGGACTACATGGCCGCGATGATGCAGCAGTTTCAGATGAACCAAGTGTTTATGCAAGGAGTCATAGATCAGCCCCAGAATCAGAATCAGAACCAGAACCAGCACCAGAACCAACCGCCTGTGGTTACTCTGCGGGATTTCATGCGTCTCAATCCCCCTCTCTTCCACCAACCGGAACAGCCGCTGGATGCTGATGATTGGCTTCGTGACATCACTCGTCAGCTGGAGTTCGCTAATGTGAGCGCTGCTGATTATGTCACCTTCGCGTCCTATTTCCTGCGTGGTCCCCCTGCTCAGTGGTGGGACACTTACAAGGGCTCGCTAGCTGAAGGGACTGTCGTCACCTGGAATGACTTCAAGACTGCCTTCCGCGCTCGTTATGTTCCCCAGGCGATTATGAACCGGATGAAGACCGAGTTCCGCAACCTCGTTCAGGGCAACAAAACTGTTGAGGCATACCAGAGGGAATTCCTCCGCCTCTCCCGCTATGCTGCAAGTGACCTCCCCAATGATGCAAGTAGGCAAGAGAAGTTCCGTGATGGACTCAACCCAGATCTCCAGCTTGCACTTGCTTTGCACGTCTTCCCCGACTTCGCCACCATGGTGAACCAGACTATCACTCTTGAGACAGCTCAGCTTAAGTTCGGTGGTTCGCCGAAGCGCCCCCGTGATGCTGGCTCATCTTCGGGCACAGCACAGAAGCAGCGCGTTTGGCTTCCACACAGTGTGTTTCGTCCAACTGCCCCTGCAGCAAGGCCGTCGTATGTTGCACCCCGTCTGCCTCCGCCCCCGCCGAGACAGCCGAAGACTGAGACTGCACCTCTCCGTCCGCAAGATGGCCTGTGTTTCAAGTGCCGTCAGCCAGGCCATATTTCCCGAGACTGCCCTCAGCGACAGAATCAACTGGTAGTTCACCCTGCTGGCCGCGGAAATGGCCGTGGCAACAATGGGACCCTCAACTATAATACTGGGTCAAATACTCATGCTCGTGGTCATGCTTACAACATTGATGTTGAAGCAGCTCAGGAACAGCCCGCTACTGTGATGGGTACACTCCTCGTTAACTCATTACCTGCTACTGTTTTATTTGATACAGGAGCATCGCATTCATTTATGTCTGGAGCATTTGCTTCTAAGCATGGCATTTACCACGAAAAGATGCATACCCCCTTAATAGTCCGGACTCCCGGTACCCAGTGTCGTGTCGACATGGTTGCACCTAACCTCACTGTCGAGATCGAGAGATTTGAGTTCATGGTTTCTCCACACATCCTGAAAACCTCCACCATCGACCTAATCCTTGGCATGGATTGGCTAAAAATCCACAATGCCGCACTTTATTGTGGCACCAAGGTCATCCAACTTTTTCATCCTTCTGGCGCGATTTTGAGTCACACTGCCATTGTGTCGATGAATGCCGAAGCTCGTATATATGCTCTGAATGCCTTGAATTTCGCACCTCTCGAAGGGATTGAGAAAGTCCCAATCGTTTGTGATTTTACCGACGTATTCCCAGAAGAACTGCCGGGGATACCCCCGATTAGGGAAGTTGAATTCGTCATCGACTTGAAGCCCGGCACCGTCCCTATTGCCAAGCGCCCATATAAGATGCCACCTCACCACCTCCTGGAATTGAAGAATGAGATCGACACGGCCCTCGAGAAAGGCTTCATCCGTCCAAGTTCCTCTGCTTGGGGAGCACCTTCGCTCTTTGTCAAGAAGAGTGATGGCACGAACCGTTTGGTCCAAGATTACCGACCTATCAACCAGGCCACGATACAGAACAAGTACCCCCTCCCTCGGATCAATGATCTTTATGATCAACTTGCTGGATCCACGGTGTTTTCAAAACTCGACTTAAGGTTGGGTTACCATCAGATCCGGGTCCGTGATGAGGACATCCCGAAGACTGCATTCATTACTCGCTATGGTTCATACGAGTACACTGTCATGTCATTTGGCTTGACCAATGCACCGGCCACCTTCTCCAGATTGATGAACTTTATATTCATGGAATATCTCGACAAGTTTGTCGTGGTTTATCTGGATCATATATTGATTTACTCCAAGACCGATGCAGAACATGCTGAACATCTTCGGCTTATACTTGAAAAGCTTCGAGAACACAAACTCTATGCTAAGTATTCTAAGTGTGAGTTCTGGCTTCCCGAAGTAACCTACCTTGTTCATGTGATTTCCAAGGATGGCGTTGCCGTCAACCCCGAACGTATTCAGGCTATTCTTGACTGGACTCCACCCAGGACTGTCAAGCAAGTCCGAAGTTTCCTCGGCCTTGCCAGCTATTGCCGCCGTTTTGTTGAGAATTTCTCCAAGATTGCCAAGCCTCTGACTAATCTGCTTCACAAAGGCGTCAAGTTTGAGTGGACTGATAAATGTCAAGAAAGTTTTCAAGCTCTGAAGGACAAGCTCACTTCTCCCCCAGTGCTTGCTCCCCCTGATACTCAGAAGGACTTTGTGATATATTGCGACGCATCTCGTCAAGGATTAGGCTGTGTCCTAATGCAAGAGCGCAAAGTGATTGCTTATGGCTCTCGTCAGTTGCGTGCTCACGAAGAAAACTATCCAACACATGATCTTGAATTGGCAGCAGTAATTTATGCATTGAAGCTGTGGCGACATTACCTCGTCGGTAATCATTGCGAGATCTTCACCGACCACCAAAGCCTGAAGTACCTGTTTACGCAACCCGACCTGAATCTCCGCCAACAGAGATGGCTCGAGACAATAGCCGACTACGACATGGGGATTTCTTACACCCCTGGAAAAGCTAATGTGGTGGCCGATGCCTTAAGCCGCAAAGCCTATTGTAGTGAACTTGAAGTTCAGGTGCAACAGCCACGTCTGTATGCAGAACTCCGCAAGCTGAACATCGAAATTGTTCCGCAGGGATATGTGAACTCCCTGGTGGTCCAACCAGACCTCGACACCCGCATCAAGACGGTACAACATTATGACTCTGACATTTGGAAGATTAAGCATCGTGTCGCGCGCGGAGAGCCCTCATTCTTCACTATTGATGCAAATGATGATAATGCGGTGTACTTCAAGGGTCGTTTAGTGGTTCCGGTAGCCAAGGCCAACCTGAATTACGCCTCCGATGTCATGAAAGAAGCTCATGATACACCTTTGTCGATTCACCCTGGTAGTACCAAGATGTACCAAGACATTCGACAGCGGTACTGGTGGTCCAACATGAAACAAGACATTGCTCGTTATGTTGATGAGTGTGACGTTTGTCGTCGCGTGAAAGCCGAACATCAAAGACCTGCTGGAACTCTGCAACCACTCTCTATTCCTGAATGGAAATGGGACAAGATTGAAATGGACTTCGTCACCGGATTTCCCCGATCACAGAAAGGTCATGATGCCATCTTTGTCGTCATCGACCGATTCTCCAAGGTTGCTCATTTTCTTCCTGTTAAGGAGACGATCTCTGCTAGTCAGTTGGCAGACTTGTATGTTTCCAGAATTGTTTCCCTCCAAGGTATTCCGTTGGAGATCAGTTCCGACCGAGGCAGCATTTTCACCTCAAAGTTCTGGGATAGTTTCCAAGAAGCTATGGGCACTCACTTAAGCTTCAGTACTGCTTATCACCCCCAGTCGCAAGGACAAGTCGAACGAGTCAACCAAGTGCTTGAAGACATGCTTCGAGCTTGTGTCATTTCATTCGGTAAGAAATGGGAGGAATCTCTTCCATTTGTTGAATTCTCGTATAACAATAGCTATCAAGCTAGTCTGAAGATGGCCCCCTTTGAAGTTCTCTATGGACGTAAGTGTCAAACCCCTCTGAATTGGTCCGAAACTGGAGAACGAACTCTCATTGGTCCGGACATTATACAGCATGCCGAAGATCAGGTTCGCGTTATTCGTGAACACTTGAAAGCTGCTCAGTCCCGCCAGAAAAGCAACTATGATCGCAAGCACAAAGAAATGGTCTATCAACCTGGCGAATATGCTTACCTCCGTGTCACCCCGATGCGAGGCACTCATCGTTTCGGAATCAAAGGCAAGTTAGCTCCTCGCTACATTGGCCCGTTCCGTATCCTTTCCAGGAGTGGACCAGTGGCATACCGTCTGGAATTGCCGCCGAACCTCTCTCAAGTCAACGATGTATTCGACGTGTCGCAACTCCGACGCTGCTTCAAAGACCCTATTCGTGAAGTGGAGCATGATATGATCGAGCTGCAACAGGACTTGACTTATCAAGAACATCCGAGCCGCATTCTCGATCAGTCTGAACGCAAGACCCGCAACAAGACAACCAAGTTCCTCAAAGTTCAGTGGTCGAATCATTCTGAAGATGAGGCCACTTGGGAACGCGAAGATCGCCTACGTGATGAATACCCCGATCTTTTCCCCTCTACCACTTAAATTCTCGGGACGAGAATTCCTGTAGTGGGGGAGATTTGTAACACCCTCACTGTTAGTGAACAGTAATCACTGTTACTGTTCATCTGTACTGTTCAAAACTTTTGTTGATCAACTTGGAACAGTGCAAAATTTCAAATTCCACTTTGATGTTCTTGAATGCCTGGTGATCATGGACCTTGATCATTTGGGATCAAAACAAGTACAACCTATTTGAATTAAAATGCAAACAAACCCTAAAATCCCTTTGATGAATATTAAAAAATAGGGTGAGAATAAATCTTTTCCAAAAATCTTGGAACCACTTTTATAAAATCCCAAATAATCACTGGACCAAATCCATATGGGTTTGGTTATTTATTGAGTTATAGAAAATTCCAAACAAATCGAAACAGTAGCTAAAAACCCCAATTTAATCATTTAATATTTAAATCAAATATTAAATGATTTTCTTTTGACCCCAAATCTTTTGTGGCACTAGCCTAGGGTATAAAAACAATTATGGGTCACCTGCCACATTTTATAAAAATGCCAAGGTATATAAAATAATTACAAAAAGAAAATTACAGAAAAGAAAAAGAAAAAAAAAGAGAAAGCTAAACCTAGCTAAACCCCCTCACCCCCCCTGGGCCAGAACCCAGCCCACCTAGCAACTAGCCCACTGCCCTCAACCAGCCCACAGCCCACCCCCACCCGGTCACCCCCTTCCTCCCGTACGCCTCCATGGCGTGGCGGGCATCCAGCCGTGCCACGGCGGCCGGGCATCGCCGTGCCGCGCATCCGGCGGCTCCCCGGCGGGATAAGACCCCCCCAAGCCCAGCGCGAACCCTAGCTCGCTCGCCCCCCTCCCAGTTTCCCCCCTCTCGCCCCTCGTCGTTCCCCCCCGCTCGGACCGAGCCCGCCCGTGGGCACGCGGTTGTCGCCGGCGTGGCCACCGGCCGCCTCAGCCCGCGCCACCAAGCCCGGAAGCTTCGCCGTGCTCCGCGCAGTTGAAACCCCCTTCCAATTCGGGCAGGGGCGCCTCCAGGCCGACGCCACGGTCATCCTCTTCCGCTCCGGTCACCACGGCGCCGACGCGCGATTCGACCTCCCCAAGCCTTCCCCGAGCCCGTTTTGCTCCTCTACACGACCTCTGTGAGCTCCCACTCCCTCCCCATCTCCCTACGCCTCGGTTGTCCCCTCCGGTCACCAGCCCCGCCGGAGCCGTGGCCCGGCCGCCGCCCGCGCTCTCCGTTGCCCCTGTCTCCGGCCACCTCACGACCTCCCATGACCTCCCGAGGACGCGCCTCCCCGCCCGCATTTGATTCCCCCTCTCCAAGCCCTGGATGGCCACTGGAGCTGGCCGGCAGCCTTGCCGGCGTGCCCTGTCCGTCGCCGCTGTCAATGGCGTGGACGCCCTGGGGTTAACCCCTCCCCCCCCCCTCACTGACAGGCGGGCCCGCGCGTCAGGCCGCTAATTAGGCATTAGCCCCCCCCCCTTAATCTCACTGACCTGCGGGCCAGGGTGCCCCCTAATAGCCCTGCTTAATTAAACAGAAAGATAACCCCCACCACCACTTACACATGGGCCCCATGCCCTGTTAGATTAATTAATCTGTTAAATTAACACTGTGAGTCAATGACATGTGGGTCCCCCCACTGAATAATTAGATTTAATTAATTTATTTATTAACTGTGTCACTGACCAGTGGGACCCACTGGTCAGTTAATTAAAATGAATTATTAATTGATTTAATAATTAATAAAAGAAATATTTAAATAGAAAAGGTTTTTTTAATGTTTTAAAATTGATTAAACTTATAAAATCAATATCTTTTAATCCGTATATTGGATCGAAAAACTTTATACATGAAAGTTGATCAGAAAAATATAACGAATACGGATACGCTATCTGTATGTCTACCACACCCCCCTAGCGCACCGATCATCGACATTCCCCCCCCTTCGGGCTGTCTGCCGATAATTCCCGGTACCGATAAAAAGTACCCGGATGAATTTATTCCGAACACGAAAGTTGTTCGGAATGGTTCATCTAACACTGATACACCCCCCTTATGTTTGTCGGATGTCCACGACACCTCCGGCTTGATCCTTCCCCCTACGGACCCCTGTCCGGTAATCACCCGGAGCCGGTATCTCATCCCCGGATGAATTCCCGCTCCGAGCAACGTGCATTGCACTACGTTAGAACACCGCTAACATTTCATCTGTCATGTCATGCATATGTTTGTATATTATTGCTGTGTATTTACTGTTTCCTCCCCCCTTAATCTCCGGTAGACCCCGCTGCTACCGCCGACTACACCGCTCCCGGGTACGACTACTTCGTCGACGACCCGACCCCTACCGTCGAGCTTCCAGGCAAGCAGAGCCATTCTCTTCCCCAGATACCGCCTACCTTTTCCGTACTTTCTTGCACTAGGCATTGTTACTGCTGCTGCTACGTTATACTCCTATTCAATTGCATAGCCTGATTTTGTCGCCCCTTGATGTACCTTTCTTATCCTATGCTGCCTATTATAATTATGCATATATTCAGCAGTGAACCCTGCGCATTGTTAGCTAGGACTAGATAGCGGGACGTGATCACTCAGGGGAGTGAACACGGATACAATATATACAACTGCACAGGTACGGTACAATGCAGACACCGCCAAAGGCCCCTATCTGGGTTATGCCTAGTTACCTCAAGTGTGAGCTATCAAGGAGTAATCCTTGTACTCCACTCGAGGCTGACTTTGTCTTACCGCCTTAGGGTCCTGAACAGCGGTTGTCCTTAAGGTAAGAAGTCGGGCGACCCAACGGTGCCCGCGAGAGGTATATCGTCGGGAACGACAGGGAGGGTACGACCGACGTTACTGGCGTGCTTGGCCCCTGCTCGTATCTCGCGAGAGTTACCAAACCACGAAAGTCGAGCTCTACCAAGAGCACACGCGAGACAAGGTAAGGAGACGGTTCACCTTGTTGGTAACCGCAGTGACTTGGTGGGACGACAGGGCAGGCACCGATGTACTGGTGGTCCTGACTGCTGTCGTTGACCGCGGGTCGGTTAAGTCGAGGCAACGATAACGGTTGTCACGCAGGTTAATTAAAATGCTAAATGGTTCGGCGGATGACTTGAGAGGCCCGTTGGTCTGTACGCACTACCTACACGTGGGATTACGGTGTGGGCCCTCCGCGTCGTAGTTTGTCCGAAAGCTCTTCAGACGTCAGCAGTACTGCGGCCTGATCGCCGGGAAGTGGTCTTGTCTTATTTGCTGCAGCAGGTGTGTTTGGATTTGCTTTTGCTTCACCGGCCAGACTCGCACCGTGCAGGAGCGTGCAAGGGTGAGGGACCTAGACCCCTTGGCGCCTAGGATATAGTCCGGCGGATGGCCTCTCTGTTGAGCCTAGGATGGGCTGCGTCGTGTCGGATAGCCTCGGTGGGGCGTTCCCTAACAAGGTTCACGCCACCCTGGAGATCCGAGCGTGCAGGCTGAACAGTAGTGCACCCCTGCAGGGAGTTAATCTATTCGAATAGCCGTGTCCACGGTAACATGACGCTTTATGCTGAAGCTGGATCTTACCACTAGAAACTATTATTATTAAACTGTATGGTTCCGGGTTTTCTTCCTCGCAGGGATGTCGAGGAGGTGAACTCGGAGGCATTATTATTATTGTTAATCATTACAACTTATATTATACAATGTTGCAGCAACTTCTGCTTCGTTGTTACTTTACGCTTTATATGAACTGTTTGCTGATTCTTACCTCATGTTGCAGCAACTTATGTAAAGGCCCATTAGCAGCGCGGGGTACCCACGCTGTAGATAACGCGCTGCTGCTAACTTCTATCTACAGCATGGGTAGCCCGCGTTGTAGCTAACAAAATAGCTAGCAGCGCGTGCGGGGCAACCCGCGCTGCAGAACTAAACTTCCACTAGCAGCACCTCTAGCCAACCTGCGCTACACGTACATTTTTAGCATTTTTATTTATTGTGCAATATTATTTGTTTATACAGTTTTTTATAAATTTCCAGCATACACACATAACATTTATATACAAAGTAGAATTACACACATATAAACCACATCATATCATAGACATGCAATAGGCTCATCGATCATCATATACATTTATATATCACCTCATAAGTTTAATATCGAACACAAAGGTCAACTTTTCCTAGTTTAACTTCGCTAATATCCAACAACATAATGTTTAATAACAACTACGAACCAACCTACTCATCACCACCATAAGGTGAAATGAAAAAAACCAAAAGACACCCCACATTCCATTATGTAATATGGAGAACAACTTGTCTCCATGTTTTATGTTCATCCGATTCACTATCCTTTTCCATCCTCTTATTCTTACGCAGCCATCATCTTCAGCTTAAGTGGAGTAGTCAGTGCTGAAGAGGACATCCCATGCCGGTGCAGAAACAACTGTAAACTCGCCTTGAGGAGGCATCTACTTAGGCGTACATGCTGTCGGGATTCTCTGTTGAAAACATACGAGTAAAATACTTAGTAATACATTATACTTAATGTTAGGTAAAAAGATTTCTGAAAATGGACTAGTGTGATAGAATAGTAAAAAAATCTTACCACGCTATAATATTTTACATGTCCTAGAAATCGCCGACAGAACCCGGAATCCTCACCAAGCGGCGCGCCCCGGAAACCACCTCCCAGTGCCAGCCCGGAGGAGCCCAGTCCCGGACATTGCGCATCCCATCAAGCAGGTGCTCTCCGCCACCCCGACGGGGATGCGGGCCAGGCATCGTTGCCGAGAACTTATTTAATATACAAAGTTTTATTAAAATGAACGAGTGAAAATTTTATATTGACTAACAAATTAACAAAATAAGACAAAAGTACTTTTAAATAATGCATCATACTTAGATTGGACACATAAGCGATTCCCGGGAAAGTGTGTCCACAAACCCAAGCAGGATGCACAAGTTCCGTACTTGTACATATCACAAGGTTTTGTGTCACACTTTCCCCGATATCACATAGTGTCACAATATATTTGAATCATCGGCATTCTAAAAAAGGATAAATAGTGCCTTATATTTAGATTGGACACATAAGCGATTCCAGGGAGAGTGTGACAGCGAACCCACTGTCGGGACCCGGGGTTACCGTATGCAAGCCTCGCTACAACACAATCATATGGAGAGCCGAGAACCGTACCCACTTGTCTAAGCAGACAAGGCCAAGCACAGAACGTTCTCGGAAAGCATCAAACGTGAGGGGCATCCCATTCAGGCCGGATGATCCACTGAGATGGGTCCTCATCGTCCGCACACAAGTCTAATTGATATGGGTGGTGAACTCCCATACTCATAGACAAGTCGCCTGAACCATACTATCGATTGTATTATAACCCTTACATAGACTTACTCCAGCCCGATCACTTAGTCGGGGTCTAGGGCGGGCTCGATCATACATCAAAGTGTGCACGAGACAGAGTCTCGAACAATCGCATCGCGATGCCCCAAGCTGCGCACATCTAAGGGCCACTTGGTGTATAAAAGACCGCCAGCCAGATCACAACTAAGGTCTCGAAAACCCATACAAAGACATGCATGTTATAAACATACACGCAGCACACATTCTTTGTATGAACAGCAGGTATCATTACAATTCTCTACAAAGTATACATCTTTATTGATAACTCTTACAGAGTGCACACAGAGATCACAAGCATGTGATCCAACATTACAACAGACAAGCGGAAGCAAAGTAGGTCTGAGTAAAGACAAGTTTAACAAATGGCTTAGAGAAGCCTTATCTAAAAACAAGCCCTCCACGAGGGAACCAGTCGTCTGACTGGGACTACACTAGCTTGGTCTTGGTCAGAGTCTTCATTCTTCGAGCTTCAGGTAGAAGCCACCATCGGGGTCGGTGGGTTCATCTAAAACATAGAATAAGCAAACGTGAGTACAAAGTCGTACTCAGCAAGACTTACATAGGAGCTATACTACTCATGCACATGTATCAAGGTAAAGGGAGGTGGGGTTTCACTTGCAGAAGTGCCAGCTTTGACTTGGCTAGTCCTGAACTACGAGTACCAGACTTGAGGTAAGAAGTGTACACGAGTCCACTACATCTCTTCAATCAAGTACACCACTATGGTTCCTTCCTCGACTTCCCCACGAGAAAGCACTCCATAGCACTCACACTTATCTTGGTGTATTTTAGAAGTATCCAGTTCAAGTTGTCTAATAATCAAGCTAAGCTTTCCAAGCAGTCCTTAACCGTGGATGCGGATATTCGAATAGTTTTGATAACCCTGCAGGGGTGTACCGCTACACACACGTGTCATCAGTTACCGCCTTTTGCGTGTCACCGTTCAAGAGGTGACAGCGAGGATGCCACCACAACACTTCGCCCACAGCTCCGTTCTAGTCCAGAGAGTCGCCTATCTGAGGGGGATCCGTATGGAAGTCCGGCCGAGGTTCCAGTACAGCCTGAAACGATGTGTGCAGGGTCCGTCGGTCTTGAAAAGCCGTTCATCCACTTCGCAGACCCTGCCACAGCCCTACCAGAACTCCGAACTACTGCGACTCTTGGGGTTCGAACGGGGTGAGGTACTAGGATGAGAGGGGTCAGTGAGCCCAATGTGTGGTTGTACTCTTCTTCTTGGATCACCACACAAGAACTCGGACTTAAGGCGGTGTTCAACGAGACAACCCACTGTGTACTCCTACACAGCCTCTCATCGTTCACCTTGTATTAGGGTAGATTCACCGACACATTTCACTTTCATCAAAAACCATGTTTACCATCATCCCGACTCACATCAAAAGCAACCTCATTGTACCACTAAGCATGCAATAAGCAGTAACAGTTGCAGTGGCCACATGATATCAACCAACTCCTACATCTGCTAGGATTGTGGTTTGCTTACTACTGTGACAAGATGATAGTTCATGCAAAGGATATGGGTTCAACTATGTGGTAGAAACGTTATCATGGTGATCATCCTAAACAATGCATAAGCGAGACATGAGAGGGAAGTGGGATTTTATCGACATGATCAAAGGGGGTTTGCTTTCCTTGCTGACGGGGTTCAGTCACGGGGTCTTCAACGAAGGGGGAGATCTCGGTTTCCGGCTCCACTTCTATCCGAGCAAACAATACAAACAAAGTGATCAACATAATGTACAATGCACAAGCACATGATCAATTGTATATGGTGATGTTCATGGTACTGATGTGTTGAGCATTTCATTTAAAAGGAGTATATTGCATTTGAGTTGCAAATTCAAACTCCATTTGATTTATTGATGAATTTCAAATGCATTTGAATGCATGAAAGTTCATTTGAAAATGTTGATCATGAAGTGATGTGGTATAGTTGAGATAATTTTTTTGATGTGGGGATGAAACCATTCAAATTAAGTGTGTTGCAAAGCCAATTGCAAAATCACTCTAAATTTGAATTTGAAAAGGATCCATATGCATGTTTGCTACTGTTCACCCATTTTAAAATGGTCAAACATGAAAACAAATTTCATATTCATAATCCTTGTATTTTTCTGATAATTTTAGACATATTATTTGTCCAATTTGGAGTTAATATGAATTTTCTATGATTTATTGAAGTATGGCTATTTTCTGGAATTTTCTGGATTTTTAAATCTCTGGAAAAAGGTTTACTGCGTCAGCATGATGTCATTGTGACATCAGGGGGGCTGACTGCTGGGACCCACCTGTCTGTCTCTGTACTGTTAATTAAAATGATTTAACTTAAACAGAGAGATTAGTGTGGGGCTAGGCCCACAGGGCAGTGTCACTTGGGGTGGGGACTAAGCTTAATGGCCTTGGGCCCACATGGCAGAGAGAGAGGGGAGGGGTTAATGGCGTTGCTCACCGGCGGCAGCACTGTAGACGCCGGAGACTCGCCGGAGTTGGGGTTTTTGGCACGGGAGGGGGTCTGGCTGGTACGGGCGCGTAGCTCGTGAGCTTCCGCATCCACTGGAGTTGTCGGGGGCCAAAGACATGGCCCGTGGCGACGGCTGCTTCAACCGCGGCGGCGGTCAGAGGCACTGACCTCGCCGGAAAGTGTTCCCAGGCACAAGAGGGGGCGGAAAAGGGGGCAACCGGGAGAGCTGCTCACCGTGGAGCTAATGGAGAAGACGACGGAGCTGCGGAGTGCTTGACCGCGGTGAATTTGAGCTCGAGCTCGTCGGCGGCCGGCGGCGATGATTTGAAGCGGGCGTTGGCTCCGGTGGCGATGAGCTTCAATTGGCGTGGGGAAACGGCGAGGACGTCGGCGGCGAGTCGAACGGACAAGACGGTGAGGCAGCTCGGAGTGGTTGGCCACGTCGGGACATCGGCGCGCTCCGGCTAGGGCTTCGGCCGCGATGCGGAACTCGCCGGGGAAGGAGAAAGGGGAGCCGGGGGCGAGGGGAAAGCGTGCGGGGGGTTCTGCGGGTGTGTGGCATGCGCTGCGTGCAAAGGAGAGGCCTAGAAGGCTCTCCTCGACGGTGGCCGTCGACGTGTGCCCCTTGCCCTCCAGCGACCTGCTTGGAGGCGCGGGGGAGGAATAAGACAAGCACCCCGGTGGGCTAGGACGAGGCAGAGGAAAGGTGGGCCTCGCCCAGGGCGTGAGGTAAGTGGTTCTCTGCTCTTTTCTTTTTATTTAATTCTGTTCTATTTGTTCTTCCTAGATAAAAATACCTAGGCATTTTATTAAATGCCCCAAATTTTTATGTGGCCTCATAAAATAGAGAGCTAGCCACTCATAAAATTTGAGCACTTTTAAAATTCAAATAATTTGAATTTTAATTCAAATAGGGTATTTATTTAATTTCCAAGGCATTGTTTGAAAATTAGAAAATTCCATGAGCATGGGATTGCTCCCAAACCACTTTAAAATGATCAGCATCATTTATAGGAATTTTCCAAATACTCAAATGATTTTTGGAAAAAAGATTTTTATCTGGCCATTTGATTTAAATTCTCAGGGCTTTTCTTTTCCCCATTTTTGAATTTTCTTTTTGAATTTTTGCATGATGCAAAGGCACAATAAATCCCTAGCACTTACCTAAGTTGGGGTTGTGACACCCAAATAGGATGCACAAGTTCCGTACTTGTACATATCACAAGGGTTCGCTTCACACTCTCCCCGATGTCACATAGTTTCACAATATATTTAAATCATCAGCATTCTAAAAGAGGAGAAATAGTGCTTCATATTTATATTGGACACATAAGCGATTCCAGGGAGAGTGTGCCAACGAACCTAAATAGGATGCACAAGTTCAGTACTTGTACATATCACAAGGGTTCGCTTCACACTCTCCCTGATGTCACATAGTGTCACAATATATAATCATCAGCATTCTAAAAAAATAGCAAAAGTGGTGATAAAAGTAATTTGATGCCGAAACACCATTTAACTCCCGTTTCAACAAATCTCGGGCACTCGATATGTCCTAATTTTCTATCACAAGTCATGCCGAAATCCACAGAAATTTTCGGCATGACATATCCTAAAAAATGACATATCGAGCGCCAAAAATTTGTCGGGACAGAAATTAATCGACATTCCTGCAAAACATTGGTCACTCATAACCCTGAAAATTTGATATGACATTTCCTAATATAAATTTGCTCAAAAAATCCTAATTGTCTCAATATGCTAATAAAAATCCTAATTACCTCAATATGCTAACCAAAAATCCTAATTGCCTCATGTCATTGCTAAAAGTAGGAAAATGATTCTAGCATATGTCACTACATTCACCAAATTGCCTCAACAAAAATCCTATTTTTGCAATTCTAATTGAGGAAGGGGGGAGGGGGCAACTCACCGCACAAGGGGTGGCCGGCGACGGCGACGAGGGCGCGGGCGGGTGAGGGCGGGCGAGGGCGACGACAACGACGACGGCGAGGAGGGCTCGGGCACGGACGGGCGATGGGGAGGAGAGGGCACGGGCGGGCAACGGCAACGGAGAGGAGAGGGCGCGGGCGGGCGAGGAGAAGAAGGCGCGGGCGGGTGCGAGTGAAGTGGGATCAGTTAGATCCAAATGCAGTGCTATGGCACATTATCTGCAGCGTGGGACGCGGTAGGAGCGCTGTAGATGGGCAGATCTTCTACAACGCGGGGCACTGACCCGCACTGCTGATATGTGGGCCCAAAATAACTGGTCGGCTTCTATCCACATTAGCAGCGCAGGGCTGGATACATGCGCTGCAGATGTCCTAGACATCTGTAGCGCGGCCTCGCTGCCACGCGCTTTTACATTTGCTAGCCAAGGGCATCACAGGTGTCCCCACATACTTGCAGCGCGGGTTGAGGCCAGTCGCGCTGCTAATTGCTAGGCAGCTGCAGCGCGCTCAACTGGCCCGCACTGTTATTGTTTACCTGCAGCGCGGTCCATTGGCCCCGCGCTGCGAATCGTCATTCTTGTATGACCATTATCCTAGTACTGGGAAACTACTCACGGCACATCCGGGAAGCTTCCATGGTGGAGGGGAAGCTCTCGGAGGTCAATCCTCCCTCCGGCAGGGTGCCGGGAAGAGGTCTGCTGGAGCTCCCGATCTTGAAAACGCGGCGGCGGTGGAACAGAGGCGAGATCGCGAAAAAGGGTTCTGTCTTCGGAGGTTTAGCGTCACGGGGAATAAATAGGCGAAGGGGGGAAGCCAGGGGGGCCACCAGGGGTCCAGGTGCCCCCTCGGCGCAGCCAGACCCTAGGCCGCGCCAGGTGATTCCGGAAGGTTCCTTCACGCTGATTTTTTATCTGATTTTTGCCGAATTTTTGGAACACTTTTAATAAGGGGGAAACCTGAAATAGAAAAACAGTAGAAAACAGGAACTGGCACTGTGGTGCACTGAGTTAATAAGTTAGTCCAAATATGATCAAAAGTGTATGAAAGTGCATCTAGATCATAGCAATATCACACAAAACATGCATGGAGCAAGCAGAAATTATAGATACGTTTATGACGTATCAACATCCCCAAGCTTAATTCCTGCTCGTCCTCGAGTAGGTAAATGATAATAAGCATAATTTCTATGGTGACATGCTAGCAACCATATAAGAACTTTGAAAAGTAAAGCAATTAAGGTATGTGATTCAATTCAAGTCATAACATGCAAGAGTCTATATTAGCATTGAAACAAGCAACAAAAGAACATTATGTGCAAGAGCTCTCATTGTACGTTACTCGGATGTCTCCAAATGGTGTTTGCGTGCAAGAAGGGGGATATGGGAATACGAGAAAAAATATTTTTGTTCAGAACTCAATCTACTAAAGTTTCACACTTGGTCTTCTTTGTAATATTATCTTGACTCATCCCCAGACCACTAGCCAGGTACAAGTCAATTTGATTCACTCCTTTTCGATATTTTGAACACTCATGCAATGGATGAGCGTAAGCACGAGAGTTGACACTTAGGATGTCAAAGAGAGAAATATGGTGGAGGAGGAAGGCAAAAAGGTGAGAAATGATCACATCAATGAGGATAATCATAGGCGAGAAGGACAAATGATAGATATGATATGAGGAGTAGGGATTGCCATGCAACGGATGCACATACGAGCTAAGGTAAGCTCTCCAGTGGAACTAGTGGGGTGCATCTAACTTGCTCACTCATGAAGACCTAGAGCTCTTTTGAGGAGGCTCATCCCTGAAATATACAAGCCAAGTTCTATAGTGTGAAGGTCCCCACATAGCTATATGCATAAATGATCATCTCTATGGAGTATAAGGATAAGAGGGAGTACTGGTGTGGATCTTTCAAAAGGATAGTAGTGTTGCCCCTTTCTCTCTTTTTATTTTCTTTTTCTCTTTTTTCTATTTTTTGTATTTTTATTGGTGGACTCAATGGCTCTTTCTATTTAACTCTCATTTGTCCTCTTTGAGATCTTTTATTTTGTCCACTTTGGGATATTTTCCTCACTTAAGGGAAACGCTCTATTTTACAAGAAGTTATAGAAGATCTTTCACACTTTACAAGGTACTCAAAACATAAAGAAGATGTAGCTATCATGATGTATGCAATGTATGCCGCTACCGGTGTAGCAGGAACATGTGTGACATGAAGATCAAGTCATGAAGAGGTGGATGTTGCATGGCAATATATCTCGGAAAGGCTATGGAAATGACATGATAGGTAGGTATGGTGGCTGTTTTGAGGAAAGATATAAGGAGGTTTATGATGACAGAGCGTATCATGCCAAGGGTTTGGATGTACAGGCGAAGGTGGACGCCAATTCTCGGAGTGAGAAGGAGGCAATGCACGTCACAGTGGAGGATAGCAAATATGAGGAGGTGGAAGTGTCAACATTCAATACTTACATTAGTCCGAAGAACTCATGCACTTATTATCGGTAACTCTCATTCTAATGAGGAGGTTCACAAACAGACAAGTACCCCGAGGAGGAGTGTATGGAGGTTTGGTTATCCTTGCGCATCCTCGACTCATGGTACGTGAGTGTACTCTAATATCTGATCCCTCAAAAGATTAGCGATCCATCTAGTAGCTAGAGTTCGCAACTAGTTTTGTAGGTTTTTGAAAATAAACACGGATTTCCCAAAATACGACACCTATCACTAATAGGCTAGAGCTCTTGAAAGCAAAAGTTCAAACATTACTCACAACAATACCTCAAAACTATTGCAAGTTACTACTAAAATTAAATAGCAACCTCAATTACCTACTTTCAAGACAAGACACAACTCAGTGCAACAATCAACTCGCTTAACAATATAAACATGAAAACTAAAGAGAGTTCCGGTAACAAACTAAACAAAATCCAAGGCTTTTGCTAAAGACAAACTAAAACCTAAAAGTAAACACGCAACAGTAAAAAGATAGGCATGAAAAATCCTATGATGTGCTCTAGATTGGAGTGGAGCGTGTTTCTCTCCCACACAAAGTAAGTTGGGGTCTAACTTGTTATGAACAGAAAGCAAAGCTAAAGAAAACTAAAAGGTAAACCTAAGAGCGAGACGCTTCAAGCATAGCACAAAATGCATGAAGTGATAAAAATATAGTGAGACAAAGGACGAACTGATGATTGTTGATGGAGAAGGGGATGCACGGGGGCATCCCCAAGCTTAGACGCTTGAGTTCAAAATGGGAATGGGCCGGCCCGGACCTGGCCTTGGACCTGGCTCTTCCCTCACACACTTGAAAACTCTCTTCATACATAACTCATCATAAGCTAATTAGAGTGGTTAGTACCCTTAATAAAATAATTTTTCCGCACTGGATATAAAGATATTCTTGAAGAGTTATTGTTTCTCAAGATTGCCAAAAGATTTTTGCAAAGAAAGAGCAAGCTTAAGGTTTGCAAAAGTAAGGAAAGGCAAAACATGGCAGAATCTGTGAAAAACAGAACATCAGGTAGTAAAGAACTTTTTCGGGGTACTTCTGCAACTCAAATCAAAAAACTCGGAACATATGAAAGTTTCACAATTGTATAGAGCATGTTGTGTAAAAAATTCAGCTAAAAATATGAACTGGTGATTTGTTTCGATTTTTTCCGTCAAGCAGACAGAATCTGTTTTCTGGACAGCATGTCACAACTTTTGATTCCCTTGTCATAAGAGGCCATAACTTAGCACAAAGCTTGAAAAATTAGCATACAATGATGTTGCTACAGTAGTAACAATCATCAAGACCACTAAAAACAGAAGTAAAAAAATCTTGTCTTGCCTCCCAACAAGCGCTTTCTTTTACGCCTTTAAGCTAGGTATAAGGCAAAAAGATCAAGTTGTATCAATCGAACCATCATCAAGATCATCAAAAAGCTCTTCAATTGTACAACTAGTCTTAAGAGGTCTTTCAAATAGAGGCCTATGAAGATACTTCTAGGGAGAAAACGAAAAGGCGGAAAATCAATGGGAGTTTCTTTTATAAATTTATCAAAATAAGGTATTTCTTCCAAAGTTTTCACGGTTTCAACTTCCTTGGCAATGGGTGGATTATTTTTGGGTCGAGGAACCTTAGGGACATAATTGAACTTAGAATTCTTCCTTGCCGGAGTCTCTACCTTTTTTGGTTTGATTGAGGAGAAAGTAGTTCCTAAAGTATTAATGATTTCCTCAATCTTATCAATCCTAGAAGGATCCATATCATGGGATTTGATGGTCTCCAAAGTTTTAATAATTTTATGCATGGAGCTATCAAGTCTATTCAAATTCCCTTGAATCTTGCGATCCAACTCATTTATCCTACTTATGCTTGGTATTTCTAACTTTATTTGTTCAAGTTTTTTCATAATGTGAGCTAGAGTAATATCTTCTTGTATGCTAGCAACAGGGAGATTTTCAACAAGATTTTCAATAACATTAAGAGACCCCCAAATTGGGGCTTCTAAGAAATTCCCATTGATAGAAGAATCTAGAATGAACCTATTCCAAGGATTAATGCCAACATAAAAATTTCTAAGCAGGATAGTAGTGGATTGCTTCTTGGTGGCTCTTTTTTGAGAATCATTAATTCTATGCCAAGCATCTTTTAAACTTTCACCACCATTTTGTTTAAAGGTGATAACCTCTGTCTCAACAAAGGCAAAAGGACCAGACATAATGACAGCTACTAGAAAGATAAATATATTTTTTTATGATTTTTGATACTCCCTCCATTCCCTTATATAGTGCGCGTTTGGCATAGGCTGCAATACCAAGGAGTGTGCTGGCATGTGTACCTTGGACCATAAATACCCTTCATTGAGTTTGTCCAGACACATATGTTTAGCAACGCACACTTCTCAGCCACACGTTTCTAATCAGCCAAGGGTAAGTGTAGTCCAAATCCTCAACTACGCACTACATTGTGGAATCTTTACAAAAGAATAAAGCGCACTACATAGAGGAACAGAGGGAGTATAAGACACAAAGATAAAAACTGAAAGGTAAACTAACAAGACTAAAAAGAAAAGGTAAAGGTAGTGGGCAACTCCCCTATCTTAGCACTCGGAGTCCCTGGCAATGGCGCCAGAAATTTGCTTGATACTCTCTCCTCGTTGGTTACCCCAAGTGGAAGGTGAGATGCAGGATAGCGGCTAATTTCCCTCGGTAAAGATACCAAGGTTTGTCTCCAGTAGGACTCCGGAGATGATAAGTAGGTGTCAGCGGCACAACTGAGGTGGACCTGCACACAACACAAGTAACTTTTCTTCCCAACGAGTACAGAGAGATTGTCATTCTCTCCGGCCTTGTTGTTCACAAAAGATCAACGCAACAGATAATAATGATAATGGTGATAGCAACTATAAAGTAAAAGCAGGAAAATAGAAAAGCGTGTAAACAGTGATGAGAATATGGACCGGGGTCCCGTGATGTTCACTAGTGATGTCTCTCTCCCAAAAGACAATAAAAATGCTATACGAGGTAAACAAATTACAACTGGGCAATTGACAGGATAAAAAATGCATCGCAATGCTAACTATGCTACAAAGAAAGGACAAGACTCAAAAGCATGGGCGGTACGCCAAAATAAGTAGACCGAAATCCAACTGCATCTACTACTAATCATCCACCTTGAGATATCTATCCAGAACATCTCGCTGGTATTAAGTTGCGAGCCCCACCCAAAGTGTAAACCCAAAGCAACAGACAACTGCATTAAAAAGCACTTTGCGTAAAGTAATCAATCCTTACAACCGCGGTTACAAGCACCGTTGTTTTCCCCCTTGTGGCAACAACACATCCCCTAGACTCATGTTTCTGTCACTCAAGCGTGTCATCGGGGGGCATGAACCCACAATCGAGCATAACGTTCCCTCTTGGAGTCACTGCCTACTATTTGGCCAAAGCAATAAACAGCAACGGAAAACATGCAAAAATTACTTAAGAACAAAAATATGAAAGATAAGAACCAAATATATTACTCAATCACAAACTGAACATAATCTCATAATCCATCAGATCCCAGCAAACTGAGGATAGCAATAGCAGAAAATTACATATGTGTCTCGATCATGTAGGGCAGCTCACGAGGACTAAACCATGAAGAACAAAGAGAGGAAGAGAACATCACATAGCTACTGATCACAGACCCATGGTCCAAGTGAAACTACTCACGGCACATCCGGGTAGCGTCCATGATGGAGGGGAAGCTCCCGGAGGTCAATCCTCCCTCCGGCAGGGTGCCGAGAAGAGGTCTGCTGGCGCTCCCGATCTTGGAAGCACGACGGCGACGGAACAGAGGCGAGATCGCGAAAAAATGTTCTGTCTTTGAAGGTTTCGCGTCACGGGGAATAAATAAGCGAAGGGGGGCAGCTAGGGGGGCCACCAGGGGTCCAGGCGCCCCCTGGCACGGCTAGACCCTAGACCGCGCTAGGTGGCCGCCTAGGTCCCTGGTGGTGGCCTCTGACCCCACCCAGGTGATTCCGGAATGTTTCTTCACGCTGATTTTTTATCTGATTTTTCCCGAATTTTTGAAGCACTTTTAATATGGGGAAAACCTGAAATAGAAAAACAGCAGAAAACAGGAACTGGCATTGTGGTGCACTGAGTTAATAAGTTCGTCCAAATATGATCAAAAATGTATGAAAGTGCATCTAGATCATAACAATATCACACAAAACATGCATGGAGCAAGTAGAAATTATAGATACGTTTGGGACGTATCAAGCCCCTACCGTTTCCTCCCGATACAAGGCATCGTCGAGGCGAACGCAAGAACTTTGAATTTGCGGGTCGAGAGGGGCATTTTTTCGTTCCCCTAGAAAATTAAGGATCATTAGCAAATAAGGTATCAAGTCAAGCTTTTTTCGCACAAAACTATAAATGGGGATTATTTGAAGGATCAACGCGATACTACCTCCTTTCTGGTTTATAAGACTTGCGCGTATCCCTACATCCATAATTTGACCAACATAAAATGAGTTATATGGTCTAAAAATTATAACATTAAAAAGTATACAGTTTAAAGTTCCCAATGATATATCTTTTGTGATATATAACTTGTATTATGTTGGTCTAATTGTTAACCTAGATATACGCGTAAGCCTTATAAACCGGAAAGGAGGTAGTATCATAATTTGATATGATCCCTCGTTTAACGTTCCTATTTATCCGTTCACACAATCATGCCTTCATATTTGAATGTGAAATTCGTATAAACTAATGCAACGCAAATTCATATAAATATAGGACTAGGATAGCCTAAATGATAGATACGGGTTGGTTTTTAGACTGGACTAGGATAGGACTAATAGCGTTCATCTCTCAACTATTCACACAAAGAGCAAAGACACCTTTCTCGTTGCCAATTTGCAACCCATAGGAGGTTAAGAGGGCCCTTGCATTAAGGAACACAATCAAATTCCCTACAGTATTTCACACCTTGATACACTCACAAGATGTCAGACACGCTAGACAGCAGAGTTCTTTACAAAGATAAATTGGACTGATATCAGCGACATTAGTTCAAGGGCACTGAAACATCGGTGGATCATCAGAACCAACAATTAGAAAAGCAAAACAAAACAGTCATTGGAATTTCATCAAGCTTAAAAATCAGTAAGCAAAATGATAAAAGTCAGATTTGTTTTGATCATATATACCCACTAGACAAGCATCAAAGAAAAGATCATATATCCAAGATATGAACAGCCATTGGCCAAGTGAACAAGGCAGAACTTGATTTTAGGAAGTAAAATCACTTAACCAATCACTTTGATGAGCTAAAACTATTACAACATGCTGTTAACTGACTAATACAGGAATAACACTATTTACCAATTGGTAAAACAACCACAGTATCCTAGTGTGTAATAAATTCGCAGCAATTGAGTAATACAAACTACTCCCTTGCTAGCTTGCAAAATGATGCTACATTACGGGACGGAATGACTAAAGCAACCTAGCTCAAACAAAGATCTGAATTAAAAATAGGGTTATCACACAAGCTTCATAAGATTATTAGTAAGTTTTTCAACTATTTGTGCTAGTAAGCTTTTCATCCTTAATAGAGCATTTAACATCAAACAATGCTCCAGGAGGGATCAAAAATAAAATATAACCAATATAGAATACTTGGACGAATGCAATTCTGGTTCAGAATATACAAAGGTACCAACATCACAACCAGGCACAGCAAGCCTGAAATGTTCATCCTGCATCGCAGCAACATGGCAGTGTTGATCCATTACTTTCAGTGTTTTGCCTACTAAATGCATAATTGTTTGCCCAAAATTCACTCACATAAAAGTGTTTTGTTTGGATTATCGTTTTATGTACTCCACACAGAAACAGCGGCCTCACATGTAAGCGCCCTATGGTTCTAATACCATGTAAGAGCACGATCTATACACAATTTCCTTCAAATTTTCTACTAACAAACACTATGGTTCTAACACTACCATGTAAGAGCACAATGTATACACAATTTCCGTCATTTTTTCTAACAAGCACTATGGTTCTAATACCATGTAAGAGCTGAGAGAATCTATCACCGTTGATCAATGAGCCAATACACAGAGCACACAAGAAACCAGATAAAAGGCAACACAAGACTGCTCTTATACTAGAACAGTATATTCCAATAAACTTATCAATAGTAAGTGAAACACAGAAAAAAAATCTGCAACATTTAGAATAACTAGAATGGAAGCACTACAGAAGCGGTTAATTAGAAGAAAATCAGGACAAACTAGGCCGATGCCAAAAGGATCTCAATCTTTGAAATTGGGTTACCCTGTATAGACAGTGTGTTGTAAGACCAAGTCTACGGGGTGCATTATTGTATGCAAGCATGGTATACAAGCGGCCCTGATACTATGTTCGACCAAGATAAACAAGTGATGCATTTTAATTGTAAAACAAAATGACAGTAGAGACTGTTTCCATCAAACATAATCTTAAAACTAACAGTACTACACCCAGCAACGCACGGTAATAAAGGTTGCAATGGCTCAAGGGGCAACTGAATATATTGTATGGCTAATTAACACCAAAAGAACAGAATCAATAGTTGTCCTAAAAAACGCACTATTTAAGAGACTGGATGCATCACATATCAAGCACGAAGAAGCCTAAATAATATAACAAGAATTGGGGAAATAAACAGGTCAGGGAGTAAGTTTGAACAAAATTGCAACCATGTGCATCCTTAGCATGAATTAACACATGATACATCATCTTTCGTTAATTAAACTGCTCTCCGAGATCCATACTAACCACAAAGTTTCATGGACAATACAAAAATAGTGATAGGGATAACTCAGTGTGCGATTGACTGCAAGAACAAGTAACTACTGGTATTGTAAAGACGCTCAGCTCCTAGAAACGGAGATTGGTGAAGAACCACCTGTTCTTGCCGGTCTTGAACCTCTCCTCGAGACGTGCCTTGGCGGCCTTGGCGGAGGCGACCTTCTTGTCGCGGGTGGCGAGGGCATCGGCACCGCCGGAGGCGACGTCCTTGAAGTCGACGTCGAGGGTGTAGCGGGTGGGCATGATGTGGGTGAAGTTGACCAGCTTCAGGAAGCACTTGACGCGCGACTTCTTCGCCGTCTTCTTGGCCGAGTCCTTGCGGATCACCTTCTTGGGGTACTTGGCCAAGCCGGCGACGAGGCAGTGGCCGTAGGGGCGGTCGCGTGTGCCCTCCTCGAATACGCGCACGATGACCGCCTTCCGGCCGGCGTACCTACCCTGGAGAAGGATCACCGCCTTGCCAGGCTTAAGGAACTTTACCATCTTCGCGTCCGCCGCCGCCGCCGCCGCCGTGCCAAGTGGGTTTTGTGGGTTCGGGGGTGTGGGAAATGGGGATCGATTGGACGGGAGGAGCTTATATAGTGCGGCGGCGCTAGGGTTTTGACGATGGTTAATCGGTTTGGATGGTTTTGAGTTTGATCGGACGGTGACGAGGTTGAGAGATTAAGAAATTATTTAGGGTGAATGAGAGATCAAGTTTTTCTTAGCAAATTGAGAGATCAAAATGGGTTAGTGCAAGTCTACCATCGACCAAACGACTAGCCTTGCTCTCCTGGACTAGTACTCAACTTGGTTAGACGAGTCTGGCCTAGCTAAACTAGGGTAGCTAGAGATCCAAACGTACCCTAAGAAAATTTTTAGGATGAATTGAGAGATCAAGTTTTTTTTAGCAAATTGAGACATCAAAATCGGTTAGAGCAAGTCTACCAGATCTGTCATCTCGTTGCCGGCCATGTATATAAGAGTTTTTAAGTGGGTGCGCGATTTTCTAGGTCAAATTAGATGACGCATAAATTTTGTGGCCCGTAAATACTTTGCGAGCGGTCCGCAAACGACTGATTCGATCCTTATATCTATGGTCCGGAGGATGATTTAGGGTTCCCGTCCGCAAACGACTGCTTCAGGTGCACCCCTTTGAAAGACAGGAAGGCGCGCTCCATGCATCAGATTTGGGACATTAAACAATTGTTTCCCATAATCCTTTATCGAATCCAGAAAAGTCAAGTTGAGAACTTGGTGTTTTGCTTCAGCTGAATATGGGCACCATTGACCTCATACACCTGGCCCTGGTACCTCTGAGTTTGAACTTTCAAAAAGTATAGAAAAAGATCGAGATGGCGCTCCACGCCCAGGAAACCTCATACAAAACAACAAAATTTGCCAAGTAGAGGACGCTATTTGGGGAAGATGATGAAGCTATAGAGACCCAGAAATAACAACATACTTCTCAGGAAAGGGTGATGAGGTAGGCAAAAACCATGTTGCACATGAAAGACGTGGATGACTGATATGTCACAAACGTATCTATAATTTTTGCTTGTTTCATGCTTGTTTTGGTGACTTTGCTATATGTTTTGATGCACTTTCATATCCGTTTACAACATATTTAAGACTAACCTATTAACCTATTGCCTAGTGCTAGTTTTTGTTTCTTTATGTGTGTGCATCATAGAAAAAGGTGAAAAATCAATATTGCCGAAAGAAATCGAGAAAATCTTTTATGAAGGAAGACTGCAAAAGCCCGAAGGAGGGCCAGAGGGAGCCACCCCTTGGCCGCGCCAGGTGGCCGCCTGGCCAAGTGAGCCCACCCCTGGTGCCCTACTTTGGCTCTATTTCTTCCTCGTGATCGGAAAATCCTGAAAGAGGACTCCTTTTCCACGTTTTGGCCACTATTCCGCCGCCATCGTGATCATGTTATCGGGATAAGCAGAAGTTCTTGTCCTGGCATCCTACCGGAGGAAGGATTCATCTCCGGAGGCCCCTCCATCATCATGCTTGCCTCTGAGATGCTTCGTGAGTAGTTCCTCCTTGGACCTAGGGTTCATGGCAGCAAGTTAGTTGATGTATTCTCTCGAATCTTGTGTTTCAATATTTAGTTCTTATCAGTTGTCTATCATGATCAAGGCATGTATGTTATATTTTTTGTGTTGTTATGTTGTGTTTGCTGGGATCCGATGGATTATGAGATTATGTTCAGATTGTTGAAGTAATATATTTGAATTTCATTTATATTGTGTTCTTGAGTGTTCTTGCATGTTCGGTGTTATAATTTGTTGCTTTGGCCAAATAATAGGTTGTGACTCCAAGAGGGAGCGTTATGCTAGATAGTGGGTCCATGCCCCTGATGTCCGGTTTGAGTGACAGAAACATGGGACTAGGGAATGTGTTGTTGTCATTAGGGGTAAAACAGTGGCGCTTGTGACTGCGTGGTCACAAGGGTTGCTTACATTACGCATAGAGTGTTACGGCAATCATACGTTGCTTTGAGTTCGTAACATTAATCGTGGCTCGCAACTTAATACCAGCGAGATGTTCTGGATTAGATATCTCAAGGTGGATGATTAATAAGTTGATGATGATGAATGAATAGTCTATTTGTCTTGGTGTAATGCCCATACAATTAGATTTTGCATTCTTTGCTAGCATAATTAGCATTGCAATTTATAATTATGTCAATTGTCCAGCTATAATTTGTTCATCCAGCATAGTTTTTATCGTCTTTTGGGAGAGAGACATCACTAGTGAGCGCAATGACGCCCCGATACATATCAGCACCATCTATTTACACCGTTGCAATTTACTATTTCCTTTCTTTCCAGTTGCACTTTTATTACCTTTTGCGTTTAATCCTTTGTAAACAACAAGGCCGGAGGGATTGATAACCTCTCTGACTCGTTGGGAGCATAGTTGTGTCTTGTGTAAGGTCCAGGTCAACTCACGCATCAGCTAATCTCCGGCGCCGTTGCGACCTTGTTGTCGTCTTCGAAATCCTACGGGCTACGGGAGACATAAACCTTGGTATCTTCACTTAGGAAAATTTGTTTTTGTCTACTGTCTTCGTTCCTTTATATAAGGTGTATTTTTTTAAGTCAAACGAGTGCATGTTTGACCAGGTATTTAGAAAAATATATCAATATCTACATAACCAAATTGATACCATTTAATCCATCATGGCAAGTAGTTTCATATTTCATCTATTGGGTACTACAGATGTTGATACTTTATTCTATAATCTTGGTCAAACATTCAAATGGTTTACTTTCATGGAAAACAATACACCTTATATTATGGACCAGAGGGAGTACATCTATTTATACCAGTTTTTGGCACGGATATACATTGATATGAGATTGCCAGATTCAGCATGGAATTTGTTGATTTAGTGCCAACCTGGAAGCTTCCGAGTTACAGATAGCCTAAGAAAAGAGCACCGAGTTACTGCTATCTTGGAAGTATAAACATACCGAGTTACTTGTTACTTGGGAGCAGAAAACATATTGAGTTACTTGTTACTCGGGAGCAGATTACATACCGAGTTACTTGATACTCGGAAGCAGAAAACATATCGAGTTACTTGTTACTCGGAAGCGAGAACGAACCGAGTTACTTGTTACTTGGAAGCCAGAGTGAACCGAGTTACTCGTTACTCGGAGGCCAAAACGTGTTGAGTTACTCGTTACTCGGAAGCAGTGTGCCGAGTTGCTTGTTACTCGGAAGCAGTGTACCGAGTTACTCTTACTCGGAAGTACTCGGAAGAAGCACTCAGAAGACGGAGGCTGCAACCCAGAAGACGTGGAGCGCAACTCGGAAGGGAACGCGAAGACACGGAGCGCAAGCCGGAAAGGAACGCCGCCACGGACCAAGATGTGAACCGACTTGGAGTTAGCTTCCGGATTACGTTTGTGCAATCTTTATGATGTAATATCACCGAGTGGGCCTAGAGTACCTATCCGACACTCGGATGGACAAATCCCGCTTTGATCTATTTGCATACTCATCAACATATCTATTTTGGATACCCAAAGTACACTTTTATGGCCAGCATATTTCAGTCAGTCGGCGGGTTGCAAATCAAAGCATCCTCATAGATAGCAATTATGTATGATCATTACGGCCAAAGGATCTGGTCACTATGTTATATTTATCGCGATGTTGAACTATGTGACCGGATCACATTGCAACACTTCTGGTGGGTGTGTGTCCATCATATCATTCTCCCAATGACATGACCCCATTGTCAACGGACGTATTTGTCTCATGATCAGGAAACCTTGATCATCAATTGCCCAATGGACTAGTATACTAGAGTTAACAAGGGACCTGGTTGTTTGTATACCACACGTGTATTAAGGTTTCCGCTCAATACAGTTATAGCAGAGTGTAAAACTTATTATGGACTAATGGAATATGCTAATAAAACATATTTTATTTGCCTCTAGGGCACATTCCCAACATATATTGATTATCTTTTTAAGAGCTTTTGTTTAGGATGTTCTAGGAACTCTCTTGAATCTTCCTATTTATCTTGTTTAGAGAGTTGGCTTGTTGCACTGAGTTGTATGTCTTGCATGAGTAGGTAATTAAGGTTGCTATTACAAGTGTAGTAATAACATGCAATAGTTCTGAGGTATTGATTAGAGTAATGTTTGGACATCAAGGTGCCAAGAGCTTTAGCCTATTAGTGATAGGTGTCGTATTTTGGGCAATTCGTGCTTATTTTCGAAAAATATAAAAATTAGTTGAGAACTCTAGCTACTAGGATCGTTAACCTCTAGAGGGGTTGGAATATATAGAGTACCCTCACGTACCATGGGTCAAGGATGCGCAAGGATAACCAAACCCACATACACTCCTCCTCAGGGTACTCGTCTCTTTGTGAACCTCCCGATTAGATAGAGAGTTGCCGATAATAAGTGCATGAGTTCTTCAGACTAATGAGAGTATTCGATTGTTGGCACTTCCACCTTCCCATATTTTGCTAGCCTCTTCGGTACCGTGCATTGCCCTTTCTCACCTTGAGAGTTGGCGCATACTTCGCCGGTGCATCCAAACCCTTGGTATGATACGCTATGTCATCATAAACCTCCTTATATCTTCCTCAAAACAGCCACCATGCCTAACTATCAAGGCATTTCCATAGCCTTTCCGAGATACGTTGTCATGCAACATCCACCATCTCATGACTTGATCTTCATGTCATACATGCTTTTGCTTGATCGACGAGCCGCATGATAGTTGGGCTTTGCCCTTATTATTGCTACATGACGCGCTAGTATTATTGCATATCCTGGTACACTGAAAGAGGCATACATTTGCATACATCATGATAGTTTTCATTCTTATTTATGTTGATTACTTCTTGTAAAGTGTGAAGATCTTATATATTCTTGTAAAATATAGAGTGCGGATTTTGTACCAGCACTAGCGGGTACAGTTCATATCTCTAGTGTTCGTTGCCGCATCAAGATTCGTGTGTAGAGAGACCACTAGTTCCGCACTCCCGCTGGTAACCCGCTTGCCGCAGTAAAAAACCTAATCACCTCTCCTTTTTCCCATCCCCGCAGGAATCTGCGCCGGCGCATGTCTGCCTCGCTCGCGTCGCCCCCTCTCTTCCCCATCCCTCACCGGAATATCTGTTGGTGACCGTCGCTCGCGTCGCCCCCTCTCTCCCCCCTCATTTCTCGGAACCGGTTCCTCTGCAGTATTGCCCTCTGACTTTGAGTCACTGGCGGGTGAGCCCGGGCCCCCATGTCAGCCGCTGGGCAGTACTACAGAGGATCTCGTTGCCCTTTCTCACCCAGCGCCTTCTTTGATTCCCCCACCACCATTCCTCTCCCTCCTCTCACTCGTCGCCATTGTTGACGTCTGTAGCGCCACATCGATCTTCTTCTCTGAGGTTATTCTCTCCACACTCCCCAGCCCCCCATCATTTCTTCCCTTGTTCTAATGAGGAAGGGGTTGATGCAACCATGTCTATAAAAGAACACACCGTCCACACCGCATTTGACCAAGTGCATCAGCAGGAGTTGCAACAGGAAAGAGTGCAGGCCATGGATCTCGAGAGAGAAGATGTGCCCATTGGCGACGCCGGAGAAATTGGGAGCAACGATGCCGAGGACGACATCAGTGATCCATCTGGATTCAAGAAGAGGTTAGCAAACCTCCCTCGATGCCCCTCCCCCCGTTTTAATTTTGCGCCTGCTGTGCCACTCAAATTTGCTTGCGCGTTCTCTGTATTTCATCTTTCTCTAGATTCCATGTTTTTTAAGCGCACAAGGAAACAGAACGAACCATCCTAAAACAATTTGTTCGGTGTTGTTTGTGCTGAAATTACATACTGCAGCTCCTCTGTGTTATTTTGCTGAAACTTGACCATAATTTCTTCACTTCTAGATGTAATACTCGATGTTAATGAACCAGTACTAGAGCTGAATTGTCATACATTCAATCATGTAAAGTTCGAGCATTGCTGCTTAAGCTTTAGAAACCTGGGGGGAAAATCATGTGTTCCTAATTTATGTACATGATGTATATCGTTCCTTTCTATATGGATAGTTTTCAAAATATAATCTTGTTGATAGTTTTTGTTCTAACTCATAGATATTGCTGAGCTTAACCTTCCAAAGACAACCAAAATTTCCTTTCCGAACGGAAAGGATGATCTCATGAACTTTGAAGCTACTCTATGGCCTGACGAAGGATACTGACGAGGATCAGCCTCGGCAAATCCCATGGTCAGGGACCCTGGGTTAGTCATAGAGAAGGAACAGGTTGGACGATACTCGTCGGCTAACAGGAGAAGCACTTCCTGCTCGATATTATTGCTTGAGGGGGCAATTACAAGAGAGGCCAAGGCGAATTCTCGCAAGACCAGGAGAGTAGATTGAGTATTGGATGTTCGAGACGTCTCCCCTCCCAGCCTTTATATATTAGGCTAGGTCTCGGGGAGTCCGTACTAGGTTACAGAGATAGTTCCCTAGTTCTAGTCTTGCCTTGTACGCCAAGTCGTGCCTTCCATATCAGTCGCGGACTCCTACGTCGGTGCCTTGATTGGGCCAGTCATGGCCCTGTCGTGGCTTCCCAGCGGGCCTTATGTCTTCATACGCACCGGGTATCCTCATACGCAGGAGTCGTGGGGTCACCCCCTCGTCAGTAGCCCCCCGAGTGCCTGGGGGACTCGAGGAGTTGCGCAGGGACTCGAATTCGTTTAATCCTTTTATCATTTGTAGGCGCAGCATAGCCGCGGGTCGCTGGCAGTTGTGAGCCATGACAATACCTGTTTCGAGGGATTGCTAAGCTGAAAGGGCCCAAGGAGTCGACTGTCGAGCCTTGGTTAATTGCGCTAGTGTCAAATACCGCAGTTTCCCAATCAAGCCCACGTCCCTCGACATGAACTTGGAACGACCGGTGTCTAGCAAAGTCATGCCGATGCAGGTCTTATAGGATTAATTGCTGCCAGTCTAAGTAAATAGCCTGAGCGCGTCCTCTCGACTCTTTCTATCATGCGAGCGCATGGAAAAGATCGGGAGTGAAATCGCTCTGCGGCAAGTCCCGGGCCGGCCATTCTACGCAGCGGGGTCTTACCTACACGCTAAGCTTGCATCGCATCTGGGTACAGTGTGTCGTTGCCCAGGTATAATTTGTTTTTTGTAGAGGCACGGAGCCTAGTTAGCGATGCACCCACTTGGAATAAACAATCAAGTGAGCTATTAGCAGTTACTCGCGGAGCTTTGCGCGAACTCAGGCGAGGAAAATAAGAAGACTCCCACTCGGAAAGTTGTCGAGTGCGCGAGTAGATCATGTTGTCAAATATTTGTTGCATCTTTGCGAGTAGTCACTCGAATGCTTTACTGTTTTCAGGGTGAGGGAGCACCCGAACTCTGAAGGTATGTTGTTTCTGCTAGTGCGAGTGAGCACTCGAGCACGTGTCTTCCTTCTAGGTGAGGGAGCACCCGAACTCGAATAAAGGTACTCCCGAGGGGAGTAAAAGATTTTAGAATCAGAAAATTTTGACATCAAGAAATAGGTAGCTTTTGGAGTCTTTTGTTTTTTCCAATTGCTTTTATCTTGAACCGTCCTTCTTGAGACGTCACATTGATAGGTGTTGTCATGCTATTTGGTGACCTATGATGATGCTTGGTCTTCAATCTGTCGCGTCTCCTGGCCAGTCATAATGACGACTTGGACGCTATGCTGCTTGGTGCCTGTTGGATTTCCAAGGCTTGTATGGTAAACATGCGAGATTTGACGTGTCCTTTAAATAGTGTTGGTCGTGTGAAGGCATCTTGTCTTGGAATTCGTAACACCCGGCGCGTTTGGTCTTTGATTTAATGATGGCGCCACCTAGGCTTCTGCGTGTTGTCGGGACTCGGGGTTTGCGTATGTAATTCCTGTTACAACACAATCATATGGAGAGCCGAGAGCCGTACCCAGTTGTCTAAGAAGACAAGGCCAAGCACAGAACACTCTTGGAAAGCATCAAACGTGAGGGGCATCCCATCCAGGCCGGATGATCAACTGAGATGGGTCCTCATCGCCTGCTCACAAGTCTAAATGATTATGGGTTGTGAAATCCCATACTCATAGACAAGTCGCTTCAACCATATTCTCGATTGAATTATAACACTTACATAAAAAGACTCCAGCCCGATCACCTAGTCGGGATCTCGGGCGGGCTCAATCATACAACAAAGTGTGCCACGTGACTGAGTCACGAGCAATCGCATCGCGATGCCCCAAGCTGCGCACATCTAAGGGCCACTTGGTGTATAAAAGACCACCGGCAAGAACTCAACTAAGCTATCGAACCCCACACTAAGACATGCACGTTATAATCATACACGCAACATACATGTCCAGTGTAAGCAGCAGGTAATCACAACATGAACTCTACAAACTCATAGTCTTTATAACTTCTGCTAAACAGAGCAGACATAGTAGTTGTATTACAAGCAGAGATCACATGGTTGTGATCCAACATTACATCAAACCTCAACGGAAGCAAGTTATGTCTTAGTAAAGACAAGTTTAACAAATGGCTTAAGAAGCCTGAAAGAAAATACAACGACCCCCCAAAGGGCACAGGCTGCTGTCTGGAACTATGCCACTTAGTCCACGTCCAGCTCGAGGTAGAGGCCACCATCAGGGTCAGTGGTCTCGTCTCTAAAACATATAATAAGCAAACGTGAGTAAAAATACGTACTCAACAAGACTTACATCAGAACTATACTACTCATGCTCAAGTTTCAAGGTAAAGGAGGTGGGGTTTCAACATGCAGAAGTGCCAGCTTTGACTTGGCTAGTCCTATACTACGAGTACCAGACTTGAGGTAAGAAGCGTACACGAGTCCAAGTATCAAGTCTCCAACCAGTACACCACTATGGATACTTCCTCGACTTCCCCACTAGGAAGAAAAACATAGCACTCACACTTATCTTGGCAATTTTAGAGTAACCATTGAAGTTGTCTATGATCAAGTAAAGGTCTCCAAGTAGTCCATAACCGCGGACACAACTATTCGAATAGTTCGTTAACCCTGTAGGGGTGTATTGCAACACACACTCACGCATCAGTTACCGCCTGGGAGTGGACCCTTCAAGCGAGTACCGGCGAGGATGTTGCCACGACACTTCACTCACAGCTCCATCTCTAGTCCTTGGGAGTCGCCTATTTGAGTTGGGACCACAATCGGAATCCTTCCTATTTTTCCGATGCGGACTCAAACGTTGTGTGACCGCCATCAAGCTCAACTCAATCATGATCACTTGATTCAACATGCCCACAACCTACGTCCACCACTTACCTTGATGTACCTGCTTGAGATCGTTTAAAGTTCGAACTACTTGCGACTCCTGGACTTGGTCCGGGGTGAGGTACTAGGCCGAGAGGGGTCAGTGAGCCCAATGTGTGGTCGTACTCTTAGTCTTGGATAACAACACAAGAACTCGGGCTTAAGGCGGTGTTCAACGAGACAACCCACTGTGTACTCTTACACAGCCTCTCATCGTTCACCTTGTTTAGGTCAAATTCACCAACACGTTACCACCATCATTCACATGATCACTACCATCCCGACTCACAATAAAGTAGCCTCATTGTAAACTCTAAGCATGCAATAAGCTGTAACAGTTGCAGGGGCCACATGATATCAAACAACTCCTAGATCTGCTAGGATTGTGGTTTGCTTACTACGGTGACAAAATGATAGGTCATGCAAAGGAATAGGTTCAACTAGCGGTAGAACGTATCATGGTGACATCCTAAACATGCATAAGCGAGAATGAGAGGGAACTGGGATTTTATCGACATGATCAAAGAGGGGGTGCTTGCCTTGCTGACGATCACGAGGTACTAGTCTTCTGACGTGAGGTTGAACTTGTCTCCGAGATCAACTCCTACCGAGAAGAAGCAGACACCAAAGCACTGAAAGTAATGCACATTCGATAAATTGCAATGCACAACCAAGATGGCATGATATGAAGATGTTCATGGGTGTGTTATACTTCTGATGTTCATGTGATAATGTTTGCATTGCATTGGTTAAAGTTGGAATGATCATAGCATTTGATTTGAATTATTTCCATTTAAGCCAAATAGCAAAAGCTACTGGTCCCAATTTATAATCAACTCAAACATGGTTGAAAGTTGGTTATTTGGATAGAAAATTTTCTGCTGATCATTTTTCATATATAAATCTTTTCATTTGGAGTTACGGTTTAAAAGATATTAAAATTCAAAGTTTTGGATATTTTGTGGAATTTCTGGAATTGTTTTTGTACTGGAAAAAGGATTTATTGCGCGATGCTTACATCATGCTGACGCAAGGGGGGTTGACTGGTCAACTGACCAGTGGGGCCGGGCTGTAAGTGGTTGGGGGGGTTAAATCCCTGTTTAAATTAAACCGGCTGGTTTAATTAGCCGCTAGGGCCCACAGTCAGTGAGAGAGAGAGAGGGATTAGTGGGGTGGTTAGGCTGGGGGATTAGGCCCTAATCGCGACGGCTTGACGCGCGGTGGCCTGGCCACGACGGCGCTCTGCCGGAATAGGTGTTCCAGCCACGGGGAGGCACATGGCTGCACCAGGACGTGGCTCGCGTCCTCTCGCGTGCGCTGGTGCACTCCAGCGACCACGGGGAGGCCATAGGCCACGATGGAGACGAGCCCGGTGGCGGTGTGCGCACTGTGGTGGCTGGGAAGGTGAAGCACGGCACGGGGAGGAGCTATGGGAGGGGGAAGAACCGTGAGGCTCATCGGAGCGTGTTGGGGAGCTCGGCGAGGACGGGGGGGGGGGGGGGGTGGCTGTCCTTGGAGAAATTGCTCGCCGGAGTCCTCGGCGGCCGCGACGGCTCATTGAAGAGGGTGTCGCCTCCGGGGGCTCTTGGTCAAAATTGATGGCTCCACTCGATGAAGGCGACCTAGGGGCGTCTACTGGACAAGGTGGAGCGGCGGCCCGTCGCCGTTGGCCGCGCGGGCTCACGGTGGTCGGCGACAGCAAGATCACGGGCGGTTCGGGAACGCACGGAGGAGGGCGAGGGAAGAGAAGAGTGAGGGGGAGTGATGGTGGCGTCAAGGGCTAACTCCAGGCACCGGAGAAGGAAGAGGGGGAGCAAGCAGGCAGCTCGCCACGGCAACGGCGACGGCATGCCGGGCACGCAGCTGCCTGGCTGCCCGAGGAAGAAGACAAGGGCGCGAGGTGGGCTGGGCCGGCCAAAAGGTAAGTGGGCCTCGCCCTAGGCGCTAGGTAAGCTTCTGTCTTTTGTTTTCTTTTTATTCTTTTCTGCTTTTCTGTTTTGATTTGATTTCTAAATCAAACCATTTTTAAAAATTCCAAAAACTTTTATGTGGGCTTAGGAGGCATATATAACTCCACACATAAAGATTCAGAATTATTGAAATTATATTTAAATAATTTCAATTGCAAATACATTAAATATTTAATTTCCAAAGGGCTTTTGGACGTTTGAAAAATCAATGAGCATGGAGTGGGACCCACTTCACCTGAAATGTGATCATGCCTATTTATGAAACTTTTCAAAAAGTTCAAATCATTTTTGGAAACAGATTTTTGTCTGGCCTTTTATTAAAATTATTTTGAGGCTTTTTGCTTCCCCATTTCTTTTTCTTTTGCATTTTTTCATGATGCAAAAATGCAAGCTTAGCAAAGCACAAACCTAAATTAGGGTTCTGACAACTCGCCCCCACTCAAAAGAATCTCGTCCCGAGATTCAGAAGTCATCGGGAAGAGGGTGGGGTACTCAGCTCGTAGACGATCCTCTCGTTCCCAAGTAGCTTCTTTCTCTGAATGATGTGACCACTGCACTTTGAGGAATCTGATCTTCTGACGTCTGGTGCTACGCTCGGCTTCATCAAGAATACGAACAGGGTACTCTCGATTTGAAAGGTTATCTTGGAGATCAAGTGTTTCGTGGTCTACTTCGCGGATGGGGTCCTTGAAGCAACGCTTGAGTTGAGAGACGTGGAAGACATCATGAACCTGGGAGAGGTGAGGGGGTAGTTCCAATTGGTAGGCAACTTCTCCATGTTTAGCGAGAATGCGAAAGGGACCAATGTAACGTGGAGCCAACTTGCCTTTGATACCGAAGCGATGGGTACCCTTCAAAGGAGTAACCCGAAGGTAAGCTTTCTCATCCAGATTATAGCTTTCTTCCCTATGATGACGATCATAATAGCTTTTCTGACGAGACTGGGCTGTTTTCAATTTCTCACGAACAATGCGAACCTGCTCTTCTGCATCCTGAATCATATCCGGTCCAAAGAATTGTCTTTCACCGGTTTCTGACCAGTTTAGGGGTGTTCGACATTTCCGTCCATAGAGAAATTCAAAAGGAGCCATGCCCAAACTAGATTGGAAGCTATTGTTATACGCGAATTTGGCAAAAGGAAGAGAGTTCTCCCATTTCTTTCCGAAATAGATAACACAAGCTCTGAGCATGTCTTCGAGAATTTGATTGACCCTTTCTACTTGACCACTAGACCGCGGGTGATAAGCGGTGCTAAAGGAGAGGTGGGTTCCCATAGCATTCTGGAAACTTTCCCAAATCCGAGAAGTGAAAAGACTACCACGGTCTGAATTGACTTCCAAAGGAACACCATGAAGAGACACGATTCGGAAGACATACAAGTCCGCTAACTGGCTAGCAGTTATAGACTCGCGAACAGGAAGGAAGTGTGCAACTTTTGAAAGTCGATCAATGACAACGAAGATGGCATCATTTCCTTTCTGGGTTTTTGGAAAGCCAGTGATGAAGTCCATACTGACTTTATCCCACTTCCATTCGGGGATAGGAAAAGGTCTAAGATTACCAGTAGGTCTTTGATGTTCTGCCTTAACGCGACGACAAACATCACATTCAGCAATGAACTGAGCAGTTTCTCGCTTCATCCTAGTCCACCAAAATGTCACAACCCCAATTTAGGCAAGTTCTAGGATTTGAGTTCCCTTTGCATCATGTGAAAAATTCAAAAAGAAAATCAAAATTGGGGAAAAGAAAAGCCCTGAGAAATTAAATCAAATGGCCAGATAAAAATCTTGTTCCAAAATTCTTTTGAACATTTGAAAAATTCCTATAAATGATGGTGATCATTTTAAAAATGGGTTGGGATCAATCCCATGATCATGGAATTTTCTAATTTTCAAACAGTGCCTTGGAAAATTAAATAAACCCCTATTTGATTTGAAATTCAAATTATTTGAATTTCAAAAATCTCTAAAACTTGTGAGTGGCTAGCTACATATTTTATAAGCCCACATAAAAGTTTTGAAGATTTTATAAAATACTCTACTATTTATCTCAGAGCAAAACAAATAGAAGAAAAAGAAAACAGAAACAGTAAAGAGAGAAAATAGAAAAAAGGAAAGCAGCCCAACCCCCTGGCCACACCGGCCCAACTAACGGGTCTCCGTTGTCGTCTACCTCCCCGACGCCGAAGCAGCTCGGTGGTGGCCTGGGAGCACGCCGCGGAGCCACCGCGACGCCGAGAAGGCTCCAAGCCCCCCCGTGCCTCATCTCCTCGCCAGGAGAACGCCTAGGTCCTCCTCTCCCTTTCGCCCCCATCGCTGCTCGTCTTCCCTGCCTCCCCTCGACGAATTCGTCGCCACCAGTAGCTCGCCGAAGAGCGCCGCCGTGCTTCTACGCGGCCACCGACCGCCGTTCGTCGCGCCAAATTGTCCACAGGGTTCGCCTCCGTCGTCTTCACCGCCTAGAGCATCCAATCGACGCCGAGAGCCCCTGTAGACGCCTCCAGATTCAAATCCTTGCCGCCGGGTGCCGTGGTCCACGATGACGATTCCGCCGCAGCCGCAGCTCCTCTGACCTTGCCGTCCACTCCTGCAGCTCCGGGGTGAGCCCCTCTTCCTTTTACCCCCTCTCGTGCTTCTAGCCGTGGCCCGTAGCCCTTTATCACCGTGGTCAGTGGCCGGCCGCCGCGCAAAGTCGTCACCTCCGTGGACACATGCCTCCTAGAGGTCCCCCTCCTGCACCCCTAGGTGCGCACGAGCCCCAGCTCCATGTAGATGGCCTCGGCGGGCAAAAGGGTGGCCGGGAACCCCCTGGCCGAGTAGCTCCGCCGCGTCTGTGGTCGCCGCCGGCGACATTCCGACGGGCCCAACCTATTTAGCCACTAACCAACTGTAGGAGATATGCCCTAGAGGCAATAATAAATGTTATTATTTATCTCCATGTTTGTAATTATGTTTATATTCCATGCTATAACTGCAATGGTTCTCGAGTCTGCAATAACCACGAGGCTCGGAGGAAGACTCATATGCACGTGTGGAATAATAAACGGATAAAATATATATTCCTAGTCTCGCCTCTAAGACTAGCTCAAGTGTTGCATGATGGTTCTGTTTTCCTGATCATGGGCATTACTATGCCGGCAACTTTGAGGGCACAATGTTAGAAGAACATTTGTGTTGAATCGACCCAGATTGATGTTATGCTATGAGATACATTCGTCACCAGATAATGGATTATAACACAGAGAAAGTTGAGCGTTTGCATAATTCCTTAGACCATGAGAGTATCGAGTTCCTTCGTACTTGCTTCGTGAACTTTGGGGTTTGTTAAACGTCATCTGTAAAAGGGTGGCTATTACGGCGGCTTACGGGTTCACGGAAAAGTATGACCAGGAACTAGGTAGCTCAAGATTGGGATTTGCTCCTCCGTCGATGGAGAGATATTCTTCGGGCCCTCTCGGTGTTACAGTATCCACCATCGTCTGGCCAGACACAGTGTGATTTGATCACAGGGATGCCGGAACACGGGAACGAGAAAAGAGAACAATACCGGAAACGAGGTAACTGGCATAGTGGACAAGTTGTTGATTCACGGGGATGCCGATAAGTCTCACCTCGGGTGTTTGTAACATATCGCGAAGCAACATGAATAGCACACGGCAACTGGAGGTTCACTCGGATATTTATTCGTGTGGGTATAGGGGTCAATATGGGTGTCCACGGCTCCGATGTTGATCATTGATCGGAAAGCGTTCTGGGTCATGTCTATACTTCACCGAACCTATAGGGTCACACGCTTAAGGGTCATCTATCTGCTGAATACTAGACAGGGAGTCTGAGAGAAAGTTACCGAAAAGGTTTCGGAGAAAACGGAAAAGTTCTGGAGAGAGAACACCGGAATAGTTTTGGTAAAACCGAAAAGTTGTTTCGGAGTGAACCACTAAGCCGAAAAGGTTTCGGTAAGCACCTGGTACTTTTGGAGGGTGCCAGAATTGTTCTGGTAACTTCTGGAATTTTTCTGGAGAAAAGAATAAAATATTTTTTTCGGAAATATTTCGGAGCTGCCGGAAATGTTCGGGAGCTGCCGAAAATGCTTAGGTTGCTTTTCGCAGATGAAAATCACTAATCCGAAATTGTTTCGGAACGCGCCCAAAATCATTTTAGTGGGTATTGGAATTATTCTAAGACCCACAGAAATATTTTCGGATTTTTCGGACGCGAAAAAGTGGTGTTATGAATAGTAAAAAGTACTACTTGGGATATTTTTGGAAAGCCTTCTAGAAGGACTTGGGAGCCAAGAAAGCCCCCTTGGGTTTCCTATAAATAGAGGTGTGAGGGCAGCCCCATATCCTTGATCCAAGCTCTCCCTTGAGTTCTATACAAATGCCATGCATGATCTGGCTTTCTCTCTCCCTCCCAGCGAAATAGTTTCGTAGAGCCGAAAGGCTGTCTAGGTTCCGGCAGGAACTAGTTCTGGACGGCGAAGCCCTGTCGGATAGCTGACACCGTATGTGTGCAATCCCGTAGAGAGGTCATAGTTTCGATCTTTTGCCCGAAGGGCTGTCCAAATTATCGTTCGAGTTTCAAGGGTCCTCCCGAAGGGCTGTCCGAGTTACCGATCGAGTTTCGAGGGGCCTCCCGAAGGGCTGTCCGTGACAGCGTCCGAGGGACTGTCCGACCGCCTCCTGGAGCGCTGTTCGAGGAGCAGACGAGGGAGAACATCCTCGCGGTTGGGAGGTTGTAAATCCTAGCTGCGGGGATCTGCACCGACGATCTACATCGACTCTACTTCCGCTGCGCTACGAGTCGGTAACGATCAGATCAAAACCTTGTATGCAGTCTCCATAGTGGTCCTGGGCGTGTTCGTAGTGCGGAAATTTTTGTTTTCTGTTGCGTTCCCCTACAGTGGTATCAGAGCCGTGCTATGTGTGGATGCATGTTGCGATCTAGAATACATAGAGATGTATGGGTATTGCATAATATAATTTTGGAGTAGATTAGATCTATTGCTGAAAATTATTTATGCGGGTGGCAGATGAAATCTGTTACTCGATGTTCTTGTTGCTTCCCTAGAATTTGCATATTTCTGATGTCAATAACAGTATGGTGGAGTTTCAAAGTTCTGGCAATCTGCGATCCTGATTGATCAAAGAAGTGCTAACAGTTCGTTGAATTCCACCGTAGTTAGAGAAAGAAGAAATTTCGCAGACTAAAGGGCAATGCAGATATGATCTGCACAGGGATCACGCGTATGACGAAGTTCAGTATGGGGTTCGAGACTTTATTATCTCGTGCTTCATACACCCCGCGATGTTAATCTAGCGACTTGAATAATCATACTTGATGATAAAACGTTGGTAGCTGCGGTTTGGTTGAAACCTTAGAAGCCACGTAAAATAAAAATTTTCCTAAACCGATTAGAGGCGTCTAACTTGGTTTTGCAGGATGTGCATGTGATGTGGTATAACAAAGCTCATATTAATTTGATTATGTATGAGATGACTATATAATGTAAATTTATTAACATGACCTGCGTGTCATGATTCGGCATGATGGCTGGAGCCATATGATTGTCACTTTAATGACCTGCGAGTCAACCTTATGTAATGCACTTATTTTATTAGCTATAGAGATAGCAATATTATTTGGTGCATCGACAAGGTGGTGGCAAACTTTGCGAAGGTGAACTCCGACGCAAATGCCAAAGACGAAGAAAATACTTGACTTCTCCGTCAGAAGGGGCTATACCATATCATGCAATTATGAATTACCTGAGATGTTTATCCCTTAAGTTGCACCCTTCTTGATTGCGCGGTAGTCGCTTTTTATTAGGGTGATCTCTCACTTAAAATATCAAGTAGTTAGTGTTCTCCCAAATGTAGCACCGTCACAGCATCTATCCTTTCGGGGTGCGCCATGGATGCATGGGTACGAACGATTGGAGAAATGTAAGGCGGGTGAGGTCAGACCTCGCAGCAAGATCACTTGGTTGTCTTGACGTTCATGGCAGGATCGTCCTGAGCTCGGAACACACGCATCGAAAGATGAACAAGAGTCACATAGAGATGTGATCGGCAAGTTGGCCTACCAAATCAAAATCCTCGTCATGAGATGATGATTCTATGGCGTTGTATTGATATTTGGATCTTGAATCACTCATAATCAATTTTGAGAGATATTGATTTGAGTGGGAGCGCATTTTAGAATTAACTTGTTTAATTCTGAGTGCAATTAATTATGAACACTGTCTAAGTATAATTTGCTAATAGTTGTAGAATAATGGCTCGCGTTTCCACCTTCCCTATTAAAATTGAATAAGCTGTTAAATATCTGGTTAAAACTTTACGGTTGGTAATGTAATGCGAGGATTGTCCTCAAGAGTGCCGAGAAGGATTTTGTCCTATCGCATGCTTTCGGTGTCCTCCCGCTAATGCTATGGATGATGTGACTCTCGTCCTTCGATCCAAAAGCTAGAATTCCATTGTGGTCAAGTACAATACGTTTGCTTCCATAAGACCCGAACTTCACAAGTTTGGGATAGTTATGTAATATTCATGGAACTGAAAATTGTTTTCAGATACAGACAAAGGCTAAAAGATATGAGATATCCAAAGCAATATTTGTTTGCAAAGTATTAGTAAAGTGTTTACTGGGCATTTGACTGATAAGAGAGGGATCCAGAAGAACGCCTGTCATATGATGAAGGTGAATAAAACAAACAACTTAAAGAGAAAGGAAATGTCCAAAGGGTGTTAGTATGACTCACACGCCTAGGAAGTCCGGGGCTAACGCCACTCTTAAAGTTGGGTACTTCTTCTGAGAGTAGGAGAAATATTGAAAGTTAAACTGTTAGAAGTATAAAGGCAAAAAGGAAAGAAGACTGGAATATCCAGCTCATGTATGAATGTCATACAAGTTATTGATGTATGGAAGGCTGGTCAAAAATAAATAGTTCTTGGGAATTTTGATTAAACAGTTAGTCCATAATTCTTGGGTATTATGATTAAAAGTTGATCACAGGAATACCCGCTCGATTGCATTCTGTTGCAACTCGATGCAAGAACCACTACGGCCTAAAAGACTTGCCAGTAATGAGGTTTAGATACGCGCTGGGAACATAGTAAAAGTTACTATACCTTCCATCGGTGTATCACCATCTGTATTTATTTTCATAATTCGTTTTAGAGTTTTATACACTCTAGCCCATTGCATAAAGTATGTTGCAAGAAGGTTGTTCATAAAAGAACAATTGTTGTTCAGTATTATGAATAACATAAAGGGCCATGCTTCCATCGGGGATGGGATGTATGTTACGAATATTGATGGTAATATGATACATCCATAACAATGACGCTAAATGTCGAAAGACTAAAAGAATACCACATATGTGTGGCACTGCATTTGGTCACATTGGAGAAACCCGCATGGAGAAATTCCATAATGATGGATTTTGAAGTCATTTGATTATGAATCATCTCACACTTGCAACTTTCGTCCGAAAAGTTAAGTGACTGAAATACCGTTCACAGGCCATGAGGAACGAACAACAAACTTATTGGTGATCATACATTTGATGTGTGTAGTCCGATAAATGTTGTTAGTAGTGGATTTATCTATCTTCAGAAAAGACTCAAGTAGATATATGGATATTTACTTGATGAGACGTAAGTCTGGATCTTTTGAAATCATTCGAAAGGTTTTCAAAAATGAAGTGAAAGTTATTGTGACAAGAAAATTATGTTTCTACAATTCGATTGCAGAAAGGAATTTTTGAGTTACAAGTTTAGCCAATGTCTGATGAGTTGTGAAAAGAGTTTTCATAACTTGCACCTCCCGGAACACCACTGCAAGTGGAATGTCCTTGAAGATGTAATCAAACCATTTATGACATGGTAAGATCAAAGATGACATAAATCAATTTGCCATTATCCCTTTTAATGTAATGCTTTAGAGACTGCGGCTTTTACACTGAAAGGAGCGCCATCAGGTCTGTTGAAATGACGCCATGGTATGGTACGCCCAACCATGTTTTATATTTTCTTAACATTTGGAATATGGGGATTGTGTAAACTGTTTACAAACCTATTCCAAATCAGACAAGTGCTACTTTGTAGGTTATCCCAAATTATTGGGAATTCCTCCACCACTATACCGAGGCAAAAGGTTTTGCCACAAAGAACGGTATGCTTTTAAAGAGAATGGTTCTTGCAAAAAGGTGAGTGGGAGGACAGTGCAACTCTACGAGATAACAGTATCTTCGTCATCAGATCAAAGGAAAGGAACCTTGGAAGTGATTCCAGAGTTTCCTACTGCAACTGATACGGAAGCCTCTACATGAGATGTATGGACTTCGGTCAAACTTGCAACTGAGCCACGTAGGCAAAACTCGTGCAAACCTCTCAGGTGCGCAAACGAGATATTGTTGTTAGACAACAACATACCTACGATAATCAAGGAAGCGATGATGGGCCCTGACTCCGGAATTGGCTAAATGCCAATACAATCCGAGATAGTTTCCATATAAATAAATCAAGATTGTATCTTGATGGACCATTCGGAAGACTTTGAGTCTAACGAATATTAATGGAACTATAAACTGATACGGATAAAAATGTTTTATCCATAAAGCTCGACTTGTTGCTTATAACAATTTCAAGGAATTAACTACGGCGAGATTGTCTCTCCGTAGCGATGCTTAAAGTCGGTTCGGGTTAAACTAGCAATTAATACGTATTTCATTCATGAGATATGAAACATGGATGCCAAAAGGATTTCCATGAGATGGAAATACTGCCTTGGAGATACAGTCCAAGGTATTTTTTCAGTCCAGAGGATGCTAGTAAGTATGCAAACTTCAGAGTTCCTGCGATGGACAAAAGAGAGCATAATGGAGTTGGAATCTTCGTTTTTGATGAAATAATCAAAAGAGTTTGATTTCATCGATGGATAACGAAGATGCTTGTGGCTACAAGAAAGTAAGTGGGAGCATAATAATATTTCTAAAAACCTTGTGTGCCTAACACATTGTTAATTGGAAATAATATAAATTTCTTGACACAAATTAAGACTTCATTGAAAATAGTTTTTCGACGAAGTGCTTGGGCTAAGTAGTCTTGATATTAGGCATAATTATCTACGAGATATAATTGCCTAATAGGGCTAAGCCAAAATACATATTGACAAGATGCTAAAACAGTTTAGCGTTAAAAACGCCAAGGAGTGATTCTTGCCGAAGTCACATGGAAAGAGTTTTTGCAAGACTCGGTGTCCTAAAACACTGATGAGAAAAATACATGATGGATATTCCATACACCTTTGTGTTTGGATTAATCATGTATTCCATGGTATATAAAACAACCAGATATGTCTAGTACTCCCAAGTTGTTGCGAGTATAGATACCAAAGTGATCAAAGTACTGATCATGGGACAAAAGTGAAAAATGTCATTGAGTACTAAAGTAGCACTGATGACATGTTTTCTCGCAAGAAGAGATTATGAAGTGCTTGTTGTAAGTAATTACATCAATATAGTCTTCATCAATGCTCCATGCGATTTTCGATCTAAGTTAAGGGTTTTTGTGTGATACACGATATGGTGGCACAGTAAGTTGGAATTGTTCCAAACAGGTTACTGTGGAAAATTCTATAACAAAGGCTGAGTATGATGACGCTTTAGAAGCGACAAAGAAGATGTTGAATCATATAGTTCATTCATGAACTTAGTATGGTTCCAAAATGGCTTTGGTCAATGGAACACTATTGAAGATAGTTGCTCCATAGATCAGTCTGAGGAATCAAGGTTCGACCAGTGATTCACATATATACAAAGCCGAGTCCACACAAAATATGATTTTTGTGAAAGCGTGAAAACGCGAGGATATGCAAAGATACACACGGAGCTGAAGTTGTCAGATCCGTTGGACATCAGGCTATACCACAAGCGGAGCATATTTTACACCAGTATGCCATAGGTGTAAAGTGCATTAGCATTGACTAGATTATTGACTCTAGTGCAAGTGGGAGTCTGTAGGAGATATGCCCTAGAGGAAATAATAAATGTTATTATTTATCTCCATGTTTGTAATTATGTTTATATTCCATGCTATAACTGCAATGGTTCTCGAGTCTGCAATAACCACGAGGCTCGGAGGAAGACTCATATGCACGTGTGGAATAATAAACGGATAAAATATATATTCCTAGTCTCGCCTCTAAGACTAGCTCAAGTGTTGCATGATGGTTCTGTTTTCCTGATCATGGGCATTACTATGCCGGCAACTTTGAGGGCACAATGTTAGAAGAACATTTGTGTTGAATCGACCCAGATTGATGTTATGCTATGAGATACATTCGTCACCAGTTAATGGATTATAACACAGAGAAAGTTGAGCGTTTGCATAATTCCTTAGACCATGAGAGTATCGAGTTCCTTCGTACTTGCTTCGTGAACTTTGGGGTTTGTTAAACGTCATCTGTAAAAGGGTGGCTATTATGGCGGCTTACGGGTTCACGGAAAAGTATGACCAGGAACTAGGTAGCTCAAGATTGGGATTTGCTCCTCCGTCGATGGAGAGATATTCTTCGGGCCCTCTCGGTGTTACAGTATCCACCATCGTCTGGCCAGACACAGTGTGATTTGATCACAGGGATGCCGGAACACGGGAACGAGAAAAGAGAACAATACCGGAAACGAGGTAACTGGCATAGTGGACAAGTTGTTGATTCACGGGGATGCCGATAAGTCTCACCTCGGGTGTTTGTAACATATCGCGAAGCAACAAGAATAGCACACGGCAACTGGAGGTTCACTCGGATATTTATTCGTGTGGGTATAGGGGTCAATATGGGTGTCCACGGCTCCGATGTTGATCATTGATCGGAAAGCGTTCTGGGTCATGTCTATACTTCACCGAACCTATAGGGTCACACGCTTAAGGGTCATCTATCTGCTGAATACTAGACAGGGAGTCTGAGAGAAAGTCACCGAAAAGGTTTCGGAGAAAACGGAAAAGTTCTGGAGAGAGAACACCGGAATAGTTTTGGTAAAACCGAAAAGTTGTTTCGGAGTGAACCACTAAGCCGAAAAGGTTTCGGTAAGCACCTGGTACTTTTGGAGGGTGCCAGAATTGTTCTGGTAACTTCTGGAATTTTTCTGGAGAAAAGAATAAAATATTTTTTTCGGAAATATTTCGGAGCTGCCGGAAATGTTCGGGAGCTGCCGGAAATGCTTAGGTTGCTTTTCGCAGATGAAAATCACTAATCCGAAATTGTTTCGGAACGCGCCCAAAATCATTTTAGTGGGTATTGGAATTATTCTAAGACCCACAGAAATATTTTCGGATTTTTCGGACGCGAAAAAGTGGTGTTATGAATAGTAAAAAGTACTACTTGGGATATTTTTGGAAAGACTTCTAGAAGGACTTGGGAGCCAAGAAAGCCCCCTTGGGTTTCCTATAAATAGAGGTGTGAGGGCAGCCCCATATCCTTGATCCAAGCTCTCCCTTGAGTTCTATACAAATGCCATGCATGATCTGGCTTTCTCTCTCCCTCCCAGCGAAATAGTTTCGTAGAGCCGAAAGGCTGTCTAGGTTCCGGCAGGAACTAGTTCTGGACGGCGAAGCCCTGTCGGATAGCTGACACCGTATGTGTGCAACCCCGTAGAGAGGTCGTAGTTTCGATCTTTTGCCCGAAGGGCTGTCCAAATTATCGTTCGAGTTTCAAGGGTCCTCCCGAAGGGCTGTCCGAGTTACCGATCGAGTTTTGAGGGGCCTCCCGAAGGGCTGTCCGTGACACCGTACGAGGGATTGTCCGACCGCCTCCTGGAGCGCTGTTCGAGGAGCAGACGAGGGAGAACATCCTCGCGGTTGGGAGGTTGTAAATCCTAGCTGCGGGGATCTGCACCGACGATCTACATCGACTCTACTTCCGCTGCGCTACGAGTCGGTAACGATCAGATCAAAACCTTGTATGCAGTCTCCATAGTGGTCCTGGGCGTGTTCGTACTGCGGAAATTTTTGTTTTCTGTTGCGTTCCCCTACACCAACCCCCCTAATCCTAACCCTAGTCGCTGACAGTGGGCCCCAGGCCCTTAACTAACCACTGTTAGTTTATAACTAACAGGGGTTTAACCCCAGAGCCTATGACAGCAGGGCCCCACCTGTCAGCCCCCCTGTGACATCACCCCCACGCCACCCTGACGCTATAAAAAGAAAAGAAATTAAAAAGAATTAAAAGAAATCAGAATAATCCAGAAAATGCAGAAAATTAGCTAAACTTTGAAATATCATAGAAAATTCATATTAACTCCAAATTGGACAAATAATATTTGAAAAATGATCAGCAGAAAATTCTCTATCCAAATATGCAACTTTCAACCATGTTTGAATTGATTTTAAAATGGGACCAGTAGCTTTTGCTAATTGTCTTAATTGGAATTAATTCAAATTTATTCCAAATGCACTTCTATTTTGAACCAATGCAATGCAAACATGATCACCTGAACTTCAGAAGCATATCACACACATGATCACATGGTTTCAAATGATCAAACATTTTCAAATGCAATTTGGTTAAATTGAAATTCATATGTGGAGTTTGAATTTGCATTTCAAATGCAATACACTTCATTTAAATCAAATATGCCATAAACAATACCAATCACATCATGGACAACATAATCATGTGATTGTGCATTCTATTACAATGTTGCCCCCCCTTTGGTTGATGATTGTGCCGATAACAGTGCCTCCGAGACGGTGATCACCCCCGACGAAGAAGAATATCGGTAAACCCCGTGTATCGTCAGCAAGGCAAGCAAACCCCATTGATCATGTCTATAAAATCCTATTTCCCTCTCAGTCTCGCTTATGCATGTTTAGGAGATCACCGAGACACGTTCTTTCGCATAGTTGAACCCATTCCGATGCATGACCTATCATTCTGTCACCGTATTAAGCAAACCACAATCCTAGCATATATAGGAGTTGAATGATGAGCATGTGGCCCATGCAACTGTTACTGCTTTTGCTGCTTAGTGATACAATGAGGATGTTATGATTGTGAGTCGGGATGGAATGAACACAGTGATGATGGTGTTAACGTGTTGGTGAATCCACCCTAAGCAAAGGTGAACGATGAGAGGCTGTGTAGGAGTACACAGTGGGTTGTCTCGTTGAACACTGCCCTAGGCCCTGAGTTCCTGTTTTGTGATCCAAGACAAAGAGTATGACCACATGTAGGGTTTTATGGGAACCCCGTTTGGCCTCTTTACGTACCCGATCCGGTCCAGGAGTCACAATAGATTCGGGTTTGCCATTTGGCATGTGCATAGAAAAAGAATGAAGAAAAGGTTGCATCATATAGATATGTGGGTGGACTTGTGAGGCAGTGAAACCATCTGGCAGAGGTGGCGACTCGGTCCCTTACATTATCTGAGTCGGTTTCGTGGAACCGGCCGGACTCTCGAGCGGTGCCAAACTCAGGTAGTCGACTCCTGGATTAGAGAAGGTGATGTGAGGTTAGTGCCTTGGTTTCATCCACGTCCGACACCCGCTTGAAGGGTGACGAGAACGAGGCGATAAGTGATGACACGCGTGTGAAGATGTACACCCCTGCAGGGTTAAGGAACTATTCGAATAGCCGTGTCCGCGGTTATGGACTACTTGGAGACCTCTACTTGATCAATAGATAACTTGAATGTATACTTATAAAATCCTCAAGATAAGCGTGAGTGCTATGGTGGGCTTCCTCGTGGGGAAGTCGAGGAAGTAACCATAGTGGTGTATTGTTTGGAGACATGTAGTGGACTCGTGTACGCTTCTTACCTCAAGTCTGGTACTCGTAGTTCAGGACTAGCCAAGTCAAAGCTGGCACTTCTGCATGTTGAACCCCACTTCCTTTACTTTCAAACTTGAGCATGAGTAGTGTAGTTCTGATGTAAGTCTTGCTGAGTACGACTTTGTACTCACGTTTGCTTATTCTATGTTTTATATGGAAACCCAGACCCCGATGGAGTCACCGACTGAAGCTCGACGTTGACCTTGGTAGTATAGTTCCAGACAATAGTCTGGTCCCTCGTGGATGGGCATGTATGTTTACAAGGCTTCTCTAAGCCATTTGTTAAACTTGTCTGTACTCAGACCTAATTTGATTCCGTTGTATGATGTAATGTTGATCACAGACATGTGATCTTTGTATGCTCTATGTGTAAGTCAATAAAGAAGTACTTTGTAGAGTTATGTGATGATACCTGCTGTTCATACTAGGCATGTGTGCTGCGTGTATGGTTATATCATGCATGTCTTAGTATGGGTTTTCGAGACCTTAGTTGTGATCTGGCTGGCGGTCTTTTATACACCAAGTGGCCCTTAGATGTGCGTAGCTTGGGGCATCGCGATGCGATTGCTCGTGGCTCTGCCACGTGCACACTTTGTTGTATGATTGAGCCCGCCCTAGACCCCGACTAAGTGATCGGGCTGGAGTTTGTTTATGTAAGGGTTATGATTCAATCGAAAACATGGTTGAGGCGATTTGTCTATGAGTATGGGATTCACCACCCATAAGCATTTAGACTTGTGAGCGGACGATGAGGACCCATCCCAGTTGATCATCCGACCTGGATGGGATGCCCCTCACGTTCGATGTTTTCCGAGAGTGTTCTGTGCTTGGCCTTGTCTGCTTAGACAAGTGGGTACGGCTCTCGTCTCTCCATGGATTGCATCGTGACTGTAATTACATACGCATATTCCGGGTCCCGACAGACTTTGTATCAAAGCAGGACTGTCTGTAGGATTATCAAACCCTTGGTCGAAGTCGAGTCTAGCATTCTATAGTTATATAGTTACTTGGGTATAAAGGGAACAACGTAAGGCTTCTTTTTCTCCTTATCCTCATCGATCTGAGTTCTGAGTCACCCTTATCTTTTCTACGGGATGATAGGACTAGGCTCATCTATGTCTTACTAGAACATCTCGTTGTTTACTTCCTTGTAGCCGTAGGAAAACTATGTTCAGTCTTCTAGAGTCTTTGTGCTTCCTATTTTGAGACATCCTATGTAAGTGTTGTTGAGATATTGTGAGGATTTCCATTTCTCTTGCAATTACAGCCGTTATGCTGTCCGAGTCATTCCAGGTTTCTTCATAATCTGATGCGTTTGCAAAATCCTTCTATCCTTTTCGGTTGTCCTTTTAGAAGAACTTCTAGGTGGCATGCCCGACAGTTCTCTAGAGTTTGTTGTAGGTTTTGTTCTAGAAACCTTTAGTGATTCATTTCCAGCTTCTCCTACCTTTTTAGATGTCTTCTAGCCAGAATAACCACACTAACCATTGTGTTGGGGTACTTTGCTACTCTGACATATCTGTTGTAGCCCCTAGTAAACCTTGGTCATCCTCTAGGAATCTGTCCAGAGATCCAACCCCTTAAACCTAGCCACCCGACAGGTGTATAGAATTCATAGTGCATCTTATACCAGGCACAACCTTAATTTCCAGACACCCATATAGAATGGCCCCACATGAGTTAGCTGAGCTAAAAATCCAACTTGAAGTGTTGTTGGCAAAAGGATTCATCCGCCCTAGCTCATCGCCATGGGGATTGCCTCGTTCTGTTCGTAACGAAGAAAGATGGAACAGAAAGGATGTGCGTAGACTATAGCCCGCTAAATTTAGCGACGATAAAGAACAAGTACCCACTTCCCAGGAGCAATGATCTTTATGATCAACTTGCAGGATCCTCTGTCTTCTCCAAGATGGATTTGAGATTAGGTTATCATCAAATCAAAATCCGAAACGAGGACATTCCAAAAATGGCTTTCACTACTCGTTATGGTCTTTACGAGTATACCGTCATGTCCTTCGGTCTAACCAATGCCCCGCCACTTTCTCACGCATGAGGAATTCGATCTTCATGGAGTACCTAGATAAATTTGTTGTAGTTTATCTTGATGACATTCTCATCTACTCGAAGAACGAAGAAGAACATGCCGAACACCTAAGGCCGGTATTGATGAAACTTAGAGAGCACCGCGTGTATGCTAAATTCTCCAAGTGTGAATTTTGGCTACCAGAAGTGACCTACTTAGGCCACGTGATTTCTGCAAAAGGCATTGTTGTGAATCCCGAGAGAGTTCAGGCCGTCCTTGACTAGACTCCACCTGAATCGGTTAAGCAAGTTAGGAGTTTTCTTGGCTTAGCAAGCTATTGCCGCCGCTTCGTCGAGAAATTTTCTAAAGTTGCAAAGCCTCTGACTGAACTCCTCAAGAAAGATAAGAAATTCCTATGGACTCCCAAGTGCGAGGAAAGCTTTCAAGAGCTAAAAAGAAGGTTGACTTCTGCACCCGTACTTGCACCTCCAGACACCAAAAGGGGATTTCGAGATCTATTGTGATGCTTCACGGCAAGGGTTAGGATGCATACTTATGCAAGATAGACATGTGGTAGCTTATGCTTCACGCTAGTTGCGGCCACATGAAGAGAACTATCCTACCCATGATCTTGAACTCGCTGCGGTAGTTCATGCCCTGAAGACTTGGCGACATTACCTCCTTGGTAATCGTTGTGAGATCTATTTTGATCACCAAAGCCTCAAATACATATTTCACCCAGCCAGATCTTGATCTCAGGCAAAGACGCTGGATAGAGTTGATAAAATATTATGACTTAGGAATTTCTTACACCCCAGGCAAGGCCAATGTCATGGCTGATGCACTAAGTCGTAAGTCGTATTGTAATTTCTTCATGAGGAATTTCGAAAGCTCAACCTCGAGATTGTTCCTCGTGGATCTCTTTTCAACTTGGTGGCGAAACCAACCCTTGAGGATCAAATCATAGTTGCCCAAAGACGTGCACGAGGTGTACGCCGGATCAAGGAGAACATTGCTAGCGGAGTTGCTAAATGTTTCTCCAGAGATAGTAAAGGAACGGTATTCTTTGAAAATCATTTGGTAGTACCTAAGAATAGGGATTTAAGGCAACTCATCCTCAAAGAAGCCCATGATACACCCCTCTCAATTCATCCCGGTAGCACAAAAATGTACCGAGATCTACGCCAGAGATTTTGGTGGACTAGGATGAAGAGAGACATTGCTCAATTTGTTGCTGAATGTGATGTTTGTCGTCGCATTAAAGCAGAACAACAAAGACCTGCTGGCACACTTCAACCTTTGCCTATTCCAGAGTGGAAATGGGACGAAGTCGGTATGGACTTCATCACCGGCTTTTCAAGAACCCATAAAGGAAACGATGCCATCTTCGTTGTCATAGACAGACTGTCCAAAGTTGCTCACTTCCTTCCAGTTCGTGAGTCTATAACTGCTAGCCAGTTAGCGGACTCGTATGTCTCTAGAATTGTGTCTCTTCACGGTGTTCCTTTGGAAATCAATTCTGATCGCGGTAGCCTTTTCACCTCTAGATTTTGGGGAAGCTTTCAGAATGCTATGGGAACTCATCTCTCCTTTAGTACGGCTTTCCATCCCCAGTCTAGCGGTCAAGTCGAAAGGGTTAACCAAATTCTTGGAAGACATGGTCAGAGCTTGTGTTATCTCATTCGGAAAGAATTGGGAGAATTCTCTTCCATTCGCCGAATTTGCTTATAACAATAGCTATCAATCTAGTCTGAACATGGCTCCTTTTGAATTCCTCTATGGACGACGATGTCGAACACCCCTAAACTGGTCAGAAACCGGTGAAAGACAATTCTTTGGACCGGATATGATCAAGGAAGCAGAAGAGCAAATTCGCATTGTTCGTGATCAATTGAAAGAAGCCCAGTCTCGTCAGAAAAGCTACTATGATCGTCATCATAGGCAAGAAGGCTACAATCTGGATGAGAAGGCTTACCTTCGGGTTACTCCTCTGAAGGGTACCCAAAGATTCGGTATCAAAGGCAAGTTGGCCCCATGTTACATCGGACCTTTCCGCATTCTAGCTAAATGTGGAGAAGTTGCCTACCAACTTGAACTACCCCCTCACTTTTCCCGAGTACATGATGTATTCCATGTGTCACAACTCAGGCGTTGCTTCAAGGACCCCATCCGCGAAGTCGACCATGAAACGCTTGATCTCCAAGATGACCTTTCTTATCGAGAGTACCCTGTTCGTATTCTTGATTCAGCAGAGCGTGTCACTCGTCGTCAGAAGATCAAGTTCCTCAAAGTGCAATGGTCTCATCACTCCGAGAAAGAAGCAACATGGGAAAGAGAAGACCGCCTCCGTGTCGAGTACCCCTCCTTCCTCCCGCAGACTTCTGAATCTCGGGACGAGATTCTTTTGAGTGGGGGCGAGTTGTCACAACCCCAATTTAGGCAAGTGCTAGGATTTGAGTTCCCTTTGTATCATGTGAAAAATTCAAAAAGAAAATCAAAATTGGGGAAAAGAAAAGCCCTGAGAAATTAAATCAAATGGCCAGATAAAAATCTTGTTCCAAAAATCTTTTGAACATTTGAAAAATTCCTATAAATGATGGTGATCATTTTAAAAATGGGTTGGGATCAATCCCATGCTCATGGAATTTTCTAATTTTCAAATAGTGCCTTGGAAAATTAAATAAACCCCTATTTGATTTGAAATTCAAATTATTTGAATTTCAAAAATCTCTAAAACTTGTGAGTGGCTAGCTACATATTTTATAAGCCCACATAAAAGTTTTGAAGATTTTATAAAATGCTCTACTATTTATTTCAGAGCAAAACAAATAGAAGAAAAAGAAAACAGAAACAGTAAAGAGAGAAAACAGAAAAAAGGAAAGCAGCCCAACCCCCTGGCCACACCGGCCCAACTAACGGGACCCCGGCCCAACCCACCAGCCCCCATTGTCGTCTACCTCCCCGACGCCGAAGCAGCTCGGTGGCGGCCTGGGAGCACGCCGCGGAGCCACCGCGACGCCGAGAAGGCTCCAAGCCCCCCCGTGCCTCATCTCCTCGCCAGGAGAACGCCTAGGTCCTCCTCTCCCTTTCCCCCCCATCGCTGCTCGTCTTCCCTGCCTCCCCTCGACGAATTCGTCGCCACCAGTAGCTCGCCGGAGAGCGCCGTCGTGCTTCTACGCCTAGAGCATCCAATCGACGCCGAGAGCCCCTGTAGACGCCTCCAGATTCAACTCCTCGCCGCCGGGTGCCGTGGTCCACGACGACGATTCCGTCGCAGCCGCAGCTCCTCTGACCTCTCCGTCCACTCCTGCATCTCCGGGGTGAGCCCCTCTTCCTTTTACCCCCTCTCGTGCTTCTAGCCGTTGCCCGTAGCCCTTTATCACCGTGGTAAGTGGCCGGCCGCCGCGCAAAGTCATCACCGCCGTGGCCACATGCCTCCTAGAGGTCCCCCTCCTGCACCCCTAGGTGCGCACGAGCCCCAGCTCCATGTAGATGGCCTCGGCGGGCAAAAGGGTGGCCGGGAACCCCCTGACCGAGTAGCTCCGCCGCGTCTGTGGTCGCCTCCGGCGACATTCCGACGGGCCCAGCCTATTTAGCCACTAACCAACCCCCCTAATCCTAACCCTAGTCACAGACAGTGGGCCCCAAGCCCTTAACTAACCACTTTTAGTTTATAACTAACAGGGGTTTAACCCCAGAGCCTATGACAGCAGGGGCCCACCTGTCAGCCCCCCTGTGACATCACCCCCACGCCACCCTAACGCAATAAAAAGAAAAGAAATTAAAAAGAATTAAAAGAAATCAGAATAATCCAGAAAATGCAGAAAATTAGCTAAACTTTGAAAAATCATAGAAAATTCATATTAACTCCAAATTGGACAAATAATATATGAAAAATGATGAGCAGAAAATTCTCTATCCAAATATGCAACTTTAAACCATGTTTGAATTGATTTTGAAATGGGACCAGTAGCTTTTGCTAATTGTCTTAATTGGAATTAATTCAAATTTATTCCAAATGCAATTCTATTTTGAACCAATGCAATGCAAACATGATCACCTGAACTTCAGAAGCATATCACACACATGATCACATGGTTTCAAATGATCAAACATTTTCAAATGCAATTTGGTTAAATTGAAATTCATATGTGGAGTTTGAATTTGCATTTCAAATGCAATACACTTCATTTAAATCAAATATGCCATAAACAATACCAATCACTTCATGGACAACATAATCATGTGCTTGTGCATTTTATTACAATGTTGCCCCCCCTTTTGTTGATGATTGTGCCGATAACAGTGCCTCCGAGACGGTGATCACCCCCGACGAAGAAGAAGATCGGTAAACCCCGTGTATCGTCAGCAAGGCAAGCAAACCCCATTGATCATGTCTATAAAATCCTATTTCCCTCTCAGTCTCCCTTATGCATGTTTAGGAGATCACCGAGACACGTTCTTTCGCATAGTTGAACCCATTCCGATGCATGACCTATCATTCTGTCACCGTATTAAGCAAACCACAATCCTAGCAGATATAGGAGTTGAATGATGAGCATGTGGCCCCTGCAACTGTTACTGCTTTTGCTGCTTAGTGATACAATGAGGATGTTATGATTGTGAGTCAGGATGGAATGAACACAGTGATGCTGGTGTTAACGTGTTGGTGAATCCACCCTAAGCAAAGGTGAACGATGAGAGGCTGTGTAGGAGTACACAGTGGGTTGTCTCGTTGAACACTGCCCTAGGCCCTGAGTTCCTGTTTTGTGATCCAAGACAAAGAGTATGACCACATGTAGGGTTTTATGGGAACCCCGTTTGGCCTCTTTACGTACTCGATCCGGTCCAGGAGTCACAATAGATTCGGGCTTTCCATTTGGCATGTGCATAGAAAAAGAATGAAGAAAAGGTTGCATCATATAGATATGTGGGTGGACTTGTGAGGCAGTGAAACCATCTGGCAGAGGTGGCGTCTCGGTCCCTTACATTATCTGAGTCCGTTTCGTGGAACCGGCCGGACTCTCGAGCGGTGCAAACTTAGGTAGTCGACTCCTGGATTAGAGAATGTGATGTGAGGTTAGTGCCTTGGTTTCATCCACGTCCGACACCCGCTTGAAGGGTGACGAGAACGAGGCGATAAGTGATGACACGCGTGTGAAGATGTACACCCCTGCAGGGTTAATGAACTATTCGAATAGCCGTGTCCGCGGTTATGGACTACTTGGAGACCTCTACTTGATCAATAGATAACTTGAATGGATACTTATAAAATCCGCAAGATAAGCGTGAGTGCTATGGTGGGCTTCCTCGTGGGGAAGTTGAGGAAGTAACCATAGCGGTGTATTGTTTGGAGACATGTAGTGGACTCGTGTACGCTTCTTACCTCAAGTCTGGTACTCGTAGTTCAGGACTAGCCAAGTCAAAACTGGCACTTCTGCATGTTGAACCCCACCTCCTTTACTTTGAAACTTGAGCATGAGTAGTGTAGTTCTGATGTAAGTCTTGCTGAGTACGACTTTGTACTCACGTTTGCTTATTCTATGTTTTAGATAGAAACCCAGACCCCGATGGAGTCACCGACTGAAGCTCGACGTTGACCTTGGTAGTATAGTTCCAGACAACAGTCTGGTCCCTCGTGGATGGGCATGTATGTTTACAAGGCTTCTCTAAGCCATTTGTTAAACTTGTCTGTACTCAGACATAATTTGCTTCCGTTGTATGATGTAATGTTGATCATAGACATGTGATCTTTGTATGCTCTATGTGTAAGTCAATAAAGAAGTACTTTGTAGAGTTATGTGATGATACCTGCTGTTCATACTAGGCATGTGTGCTGCATGTATGTTTATATCATGCATGTCTTAGTATGGGTTTTCGAGACCTTAGTTGTGATCTGGCTGGCGGTCTTTTATACACCAAGTGGCCCTTAGATGTGCGCATCTTGGGGCATCGCGATGCGATTGCTCGTGGCTCTGCCACGTGCACACTTTGTTGTATGATCGAGCCCGCCCTAGACCCCGACTAAGTGATCGGGTTGGAGTTTGTTTATGTAAGGGTTATGATTCAATCGAAAACATGGTTGAGGCGACTTGTCTATGAGTATGGGATTCACCACCCATAAGCATTTAGACTTGTGAGCGGATGATGAGGACCCATCCCAGTTGATCATCCGGCCTGGATGGGATGCCCCTCACGTTCGATGCTTTCCGAGAGTGTTCTATGCTTGGCCTTGTCTGCTTAGACAAATGGGTACGGCTCTCGGCTCTCCATGTGATTGCATCGTGACTGGAATTACATACGCATATTCCGGGTCCCGACACAAAATCTCTGGCGTAGATCTTGATACATTTTAGTACTACCAGGATGAATCGAGAGGGGAGATTCATGGGCTTCTTTAAGGATCAGATGTCTAAGGTTCTTATTCTTCGGTACTACTATCCTTTTCTCGAAGTATACAATGCCTTCATTGTCTAGGGTAAAACATTTAGCCTTACCACTAGCAATGTTTCCTTTGATGTATCGGATACCTTGAGCACGTTTCTGTGCAGCTTTGATTTGATCCTCAAGAGTTGGTTTCACTACTAACGTGGAAAGGAATCCATAAGGAACAATCTCAAGATTAAGCTTTCGAAGTTCCTCATAGAGAAGTGGTTGATACTGTTGTAACATGAGGTTGTTACAATACGAATTACGACTTAGTGCATAAGCCATGACATTGGCTTTGCCTGGGGTGTAAGAAATTCCAAATCATAATCTTTTATCAACTCAATCCAGCGTCTTTGCCTGAGATTAAGATCTGGCTGGGTGAATATGTATTTGAGGCTTTGGTGGTCGGAATAGATCTCACAACGATTAAGAAGGAGGTAATGTCGCCAAGTCTTCAGGGCATGAACTACGACAGCGAGTTCAGGATCATGGGTGGGATAGTTCTCTTCATGTGGACGCAACTGGCGTGAAGAGTACGCTACCACATGTCGATCTTGCATAAGTATGCATCCTAACCCTGGCCATGAGGCGTCACAATAGATCTCGAAATTCTTTTTGGTGTCTGGAGGCGCAAGTACGGGCGCAGAAGTCAATATTCTTTTTAGCCCTTGAAAGCTTTCCTCGCACTTGGGGGTCCATTCGAATTTCTTATCTTTCTTGAGGAGTTCAGTTAGAGGCTTTGCAACTTTAGAAAAGTTCTCGACGAAACGGAGGCAATAGCTTGCTAAGCCAAGAAAACTCCTAACTTGCTTAACCGATTCAGGTGGATTCCACTCAAGGACGGCCTGAACTCTCTCGAGATTGACAGCAATGCCTTTGGCAGAAATCACGTGGCCTAAGTAGGTCACTTCTGGTAGCCAGAATTCACATTTAGAGAACTTGGCATAAAGGCGATGCTCTCGAAGTTTCATCAATACCAACCTAAGATGTTCTGCATGCTCTTCTTCGTTCTTCGAGTAGATGAGAATGTCATCAAGATAAACTACAACAAATTTATCTAGTACTCCATGAACATCGAATTCATCAAGCGCGAGAATGTGGCGGGGGCATTGGTTAAACCGAAGGACATGATGGTGTACTCATAAAGACCATAACGAGTAGTGAAAGCCATTTTGGGAATGTCCTCATTTCTGATTTTGATTTGATGATAACCTAATCTCAAATCCATCTTGGAGAAGACAGAGGATCCAGCAAGTTGATCATAAAGATCATTGATCCTAGGAAGTGGGTACTTGTTCTTTATCGTCGCTAGATTAAGCGGGCGATAATCTACACACATCCTTTCCGTTCCATCTTTCTTCGTTACGAACAGAACGGGGCAACCTCATGGCGATGAGCTAGGGCGGATGAAGCCTTTTGCCAACGAAGCTTCAAGTTGGATTTTGAGCTCAGCTAACTCACGTGGGGCCATCCTATATGGGCATTTGGATATTGGTGCGGTTCCTGGGATAAGATCTACCACAAACTCTACAGATCTGTCAGGTGGTATGCCTGACAGCTCTTCTGGAAAGACATCCGGGAAGTCATGAACCACCGAAATATCTTCAATTCAGGAAGGGGAAGCACATTCAAAGAATGCAGCTGGGTTCTAGAGCTTGGTGAGGTGTAGTCAATTGTCTGGCCTGAAGGATGGGTGAGTTTAACTGACTTGGCTTTACAATCAAGGACAACATTCTGTCTTGATAACCAATCCATTCCTAGGATGACATCAATGTCTGAAGACTTGAGGGCTATAAGTGAAGCAAGGAGTACTAGACCCTCAATGGCGACTTCATTTTCATGACTCACCATGGTGGTGTGCCATATAGATCCAGGGGCTTGCACAACTAAGGGTGGGGATAACATCGAAAAAGAGATGTCATGTGACAGTGCAAAATCCTGGGATATGAATGAGTGAGATGCTCCTTGGTCGAAAAGAACCGAAGCTGGGGTGGAATTGACAGGAAGGGTTCCAAGTACAACATCGGTTGACTTGTGGGAATCTAGAATGGATACATGATTCACATAACCATATTCATAGGCAGGAGGCTTGATATTGGAAGTTTTGGGTGGTGGCTTACCACGATGAAAGGCTTGCTTGGGGTTAGAAGTGGTGGCTACATGATTTTGGAGACACTCTCGAACATTGTGACCTGATTGTCCACATTGGAAACAAACACCACGTGGAATGAAAGGAACATGAGCACTTGATTGTCCAACAAAATTCCAAGGAGGAAAATTGGGTTGAGGTGGACGATATATGGTGGTTGATGGTCTAGAGGCACTTACAGCATGACTGACGTCACTAAAGGGAATCCATACACATCATTTCCGAGAACCTGAGCTAGAAGATGGTGCAAAATCACGATCACGCTTACGAGACTCTTCGTACAACTCATTTCCATATTGGCCTTGAAGGATTTGTTGACTAAATCCTGGAAGTTGACGAACTCGTGAAGATTCAGGTCATGACGAAGGACGGGGCTAAGTCCCTTGCGGAACCTTTCTTGCTTCTTGGCATCGGTGGATACTTCTTCTTGGGCATAATGTGCTAGACGAGTGAACTCAGTCCGATACTCATGAACAGACATCTTTCCTTGGGTCAGATTGCAAAACTCTTCTTTCTTGTGCTCCATCAGCTGATCCAGAATATGATATCCTTAATCATCACAGAACTCTTGCCAAGTCACCACGTGACCTATGGCCTGCATTGCTACAAAATTCTCCCACCACTGAAGAGCAGCACCTTCCAGAAAGTACGCCGCGAATAGCACACGATCACCGGGAGAAACATGGGCCGTATCAAGCTTACACTCGAGGGATTGAAGCCAATCATCGGCATCAAGGGGCTCAGAAGAACATCGGAATACTGGCCGGTTGAGGAGAATGAAGTCCTGGATGGTAACAACACTATGACGCTGACGAGAAGTGTTCTGCTCAATACGCTCAAGAAGGCGTGTCTGATCACGACGATTCTGCTCAGCCTCCATCATGATTTCCTCTGCAGAAGGCGGTGGTGGAGGATCTTCATCAACTCTATTACTGGGACTGAAATCAACACACCGATTTCCACCTGACATTCTGTGTGATAAGAATCAACAATCAGAATAGGATTTATGATACACTTCTAAGCTAAGACAACAAGACTATAATGCAACGGCATTGAAGTCACAGTCGGACAGCATAACGGCTGTAACGGGATGGAAAATGAGACAACCAACAAGATAACAAACATCACTTCCAAAGAAGCACTATGGAATGATGACTTTGGAAGACCACAACACTCCTACAACTACAAATAAACAATCAACGAGATGTCCTAGTAAAGACATAGATGAGCCTAGTCCTATCTTCCCGTAGAACAAGATGAGGGTGACTCAGAACTCAGATCGATGAGGGTAAGGAGAAAAAAAGAAGTCTTACGTTGTTCCCTTATACCCAAAGTAACTATATAACTATAGAATGCTAGACTCGACATCGGCCAAGGTTTGATAATCCTACAGACATAACTGCTCTGATACCAAGTCTGTCGGGACCCGGAGTTTACGTATGTAATTCCTGTTACAACACAATCATATGGAGAGCCAAGAGCCGTACCCACTTGTCTAAGAAGACAAGGCCAAGCACAGAACACTCTCGGAAAGCATCAAACGTTGAGGGGCATCCCATCCAGGCCGGATGATCAACTGAGATGGGTCCTCATCGCCCGCTCACAAATCTAAATGATTATGGGTGGTGAAATCCCATACTCATAGACAAGTCGCCTCAACCATATTCTCGATTGAATTATAACACTTACATAAACAGACTCCAGCCCGATCACCTAGTCGGGATCTCGGGCGGGCTCAATCATACAACAAAGTGTGCCACGTGACTGAGTCACGAGAAATCGCATCGCGATGCCCCAAGCTGCGCACATCTAAGGGCCACTTGGTGTATAAAAGACCGCCGACAAGAACTCGACTAAGCTATCGAACCCCACACTAAGACATGCACGTTATAATCATACACGCAACATACATGTCCAGTGTAAGCAGCAGGTAATCACAACATGAACTCTACAAACTCATAGTCTTTATAACTTCTGCTAAACAGAGCAGACATCGTAGTTGTATTACAACCAGAGATCACATGGCTGTGATCCAACATTACATCAAACCTCAACGGAAGAAAATTATGTCTTAGTAAAGACAAGTTTAACAAATGGCTTAAGAAGCCTGAAAGAAAATACAACGACCCTCCAAAGGGCACAAGCTGCTGTATGGAACTATGCGACTTAGTCCACGCCGAGCTCGAGGTAGAGGCCACCATCAGGGTCAGTGGTCTCGTCTCTAAAACATAGAATAAGCAAACGTGAGTACAAAGACGTACTCAGCAAGACTTACATCAGAACTATACTACTCATGCTCAAGATTCAAGGTAAAGGAGGTGAGGTTTCAACATGCAGAAGTGCCAGCTTTGACTTGGCTAGTCCTGTACTACGAGTACCAGACTGGAGGTAAGAAGAGTACAAGAGTCCAAGTATCAAGTCTCCAACCAATACACCACTATGGATACTTCCTCGACTTCCCCACGAGGAAGCAAAACATAGCACTCACACTTATCTTGGCAATTTTATAGTAACCATTGAAGTTGTCTATGATCAAGTAAAGGTCTCCAAGTAGTCCATAACCACGGACACGGCTATTCGAATAGTTCATTAACCCTGTAGGGGTGTACTGCTACACACACGCACGCATCAGTTACCGCCTGGGAGTGGACCCTTCAAGCGAGTACCGGCGAGGATGTTGCCACGACACTTCACTCACAGCTCCATCTCTAGTCCTAGGGAGTCGCCTATTTGAGTTGGGACCACAATCGGAATCCTGCCTATTTTTCCGATGCGGACTCAAACGTTGTGTGACCGCCATCAAGCTCAACTCAATCATGATCACTTGATTCAACATGCCCACAACCTACGTCCACCACTTAACTTGATGTACCTGCTTGAGATCGTTTAAAGTTCGAACTACTTGCGACTCCTGGACTTGGTCCGGGGTGAGTTACTAGGCCGAGAGGGGTCAGTGAGCCCAATGTGTGGTCGTACTCTTAGTCTTGGATAACAACACAAGAACTCGGGCTTAAGGCGGTGTTCAACGAGACAACCCACTGTGTACTCCTACACAACCTCTCATCGTTCACCTTGTTTAGGTCAAATTCACCAACACGTTACCACCATCATTCACATGATCACTACCATCCCGACTCACAATAAAGTAGCCTCATTGTAAACTCTAAGCATGCAATAAGCTATAATAGTTGTAGGGGCCACATGATATCAAACAACTCCTAGATCTGCTAGGATTGTGGTTTGCTTACTACTGTGACAAAATGATAGGTCATGCAAAGGAATAGGTTCAACTAGCGGTAGAACGTATCATGGTGACATCCTAAACATGCATAAGCGAGAATGAGAGGGAACTGGGATTTTATCGACATGATCAAAGAGGGGGTGCTTGCCTTGCTGACGATCACGAGGTACTAGTCTTCTGACGTGAGGTTGAACTCATCTCCGAGATCAACTCCTACTGAGAAGAAGCAGACACCGAAGCACTAAAAGTAATGCACATTCGATAAATTGCAATGCACAACCAAGATGGCATGATATGAAGATGTTCATGGGTGTGTTATGCTTCGATGTTCATGTGATAATGTTTGCATTGCAATGGTTAAAATTGGAATGATCATAGCATTTGATTTGAATTATTTCCATTTAAGCCAAATAGAAAAAGCTACTGGTCCCACTTTATAATCAACTCAAACATGGTTGAAAGTTGGTTATTTGGATAGAGAATTTTCTGCTGATCATTTTTCATATATAAGTCTTTTCATTTGGAGTTACGGTTTAAAAGATATTAAAATTCAAAGTTTTGGATATTTCGTGGAATTTCTGGAATTGTTTTTGTACTAGAAAAAGGATTTATTGCGCCATGCTTACATCATGCTGACGCAAGGGGGGGTTGACTGGTCAACTGACCAGTGGGGCCCGGCTGTAAGTGGTTGGGGGGTTAAATCCCTGTTTAAAATAAACCGGCTGGTTTAATTAGCCGCTAGGGCCCACAGTCAGTGAGAGAGAGAGAGAGAGGGATTAGTGGGGTGGTTAGGCTGGGGGATTAGGCCCTAATCGCGGCGGCTTGACGCGCGGTGGCCTGGCCACGGCGGCGCTCTGCTGGAATAGGTGTTCCAGCAACGGGGAGGCACGGGGCTGCACCAGGACGTGGCTCGCGTCCTCTCGCGTGCGCTGGTGCACTCCAGCGACCACGGGGAGGCCGTAGGCCACGGTGGAGACGAGCCCGGCGGTGGTGCGCGCACTGTGGTGGCTGGGAAGGTGAAGCACAGCGCGGGGAGGAGCTATGGGAGGGGGGGGGGAAGAACCGTGAGGCTCACCGGAGCGTGTTGGGGAGCTCGGCGAGGACGGGGGGTGGCTGTCCTTGGAGAAATTGCTCGCCGGAGTCCTCGGCGGCCGTGGTGTCTCATTGAAGAGGGCGTCGCCTCCGGGGGCTCTTATTCCAAATTGATGGCTCCGCTCGATGAAGGCGACCTCGGGGCGTCTACTGGACAAGGTGGAGCGGCGGCCCGTCGCCAATGGCCGCGCGGGCTCACGGTGGTCGGCGACAACAAGCTCACGGGCGGCTCGGGAACGCATGGAGGAGGGAGAGGGAAGAGAAGAGTGAGGGGGGAGTGATGGGGGCATCAAGGGCTAACTCCAGGCGCCGGATAAGGAAGAGGGGGAGCAAGCAGGCAGCTCGCCACGGCGACGACGACGGCATGCCGGGCACGCAGCTACCTGGCTGCCTGAGGAAGAAGACAAGGGCGCGAGGTGGGCTGGGCCGGCCAAAAGGTAAGTGGGCCTCGCCCAAGGCGCCAGGTAAGCTTCTGTCTTTTGTTTTCTTTTTATTCTTTTCTGCTTTTCTGTTTTGATTTGATTTCTAAATTAACCCATTTTTTAAAATTCCAAAAACTTTTATGTGGGCTTAGGAGGCATATATAACTCCACACATAAAGATTCAGAATTATTGAAATTATATTTAAATAATTTCAATTGCAAATACATTAAATATTTAATTTCCAAAGGGCTTTTGGACTCTTTGAAAAATCAATGAGCATGGAGTGGGACCCACTTCACCTGAAATGTGATCATGCCTATTTAGGAAACTTTTCAAAAAGTTCAAATCATTTTTGGAAAAAGATTTTTGTCTGGCCTTTTATTAAAATTATTTTGAGGCTTTTTGCTTCCCCATTTCTTTTTCTTTTGCAATTTTTTTTTCATGATGCAAAAATGCAAGCTTAGCAAAGCACAAACCTAAATTAGGGTTCTGACATGTGTTTTCATGGTTTGCCCTGGGATTGTGTTATAAATACCTCACGTGGTTTGCCTGTCCTTGGCATCTATTCTTCGCGCCTTTCTCTTTTGCTTCTTCTTCATATGGCGCCCAAGCGTGGTGGTGGTGTGACAGGGCGAGGTCGTGGACGCCGTGGCCGTCGTGGCCGCGCGCCTCGTTCTTCGCGCGGTGGACGTCGTGCTGCTGCGTCGACACCTTCTTCTTCTTCTTCTTCTTCCCTGGAAGAGGGTTTTTGGCGCTATGATTTTCTTTTGCGTGTTCTTAGCCGGACCACTGTCCGGATTCCTCTTTCGTTCTCGTTTGCCTCCATTGCTTCTGAGCTTAATTTGAGGGGTCTCTGGCTCCGTCTGCAAGGATGCGCTCGATCTTCTTCTTGGGTGGAATTGGAAGTTGACAATTCATCCCTGATTTTTCTTGGATCTGGCTGGAGGGCGTTTTCTCGTCGGTTGAATCTGCGTGACGGAGATAGCCTTTGCTGTCGTTTTGATGGCGAAGATACTCGCATTGTTCGTGCGTTTGATGCCGGTGGCAATCGTCTGGATCCATACTGGGAGGAAACAAGCAGTGGCGATTCCGATGGGCCGAGTGGTTGTTCGCCTGCTTCTCCCGTGACTTCATCTTCGATCGACTCCTCGGCTGATGGCGCTTGCTCTTCTAGTTCTAAAGATGAGTTGGACGTTAAGTCGGTCGTCAAGAGGCTGCGTCAGTAGGCGAGGCACCTTGTAGAACTGGAGGACGGTGACCTGCTTCTTCGCGGACTGAGTTGCTACTTTGTCTGTGGTGATGCTCGTCAAGCTGTGGTACGAAAGTGCCAATTATCTCAGCATGGGCATACATGTAGAAGTCATAATTCCTTGAGATGATTGTAACCCGTCTGGTAGTTGCTCAAGTCCTTTTATAGTGATAACTGTCCTTTGACTCCTTTGAAATGAAAAAACTGTGTTCGACTCCTTGGTAATGTAAACCGTCTTCGACTCCCATGTAATGGAAACTGTCCTTGACTCCTTTGTAATGGAAAACTGTCTTCGACTCCTTTGTAATGAAAAAACTGTCTTCGACTCCTTTGTAATGGAAAACTGTCCTTCGGGTGCGTGGCAGCGCTCCCGATGTGAGTAGCCCCCGAGGATACGTTTGATTTGTAGAATCAGGCGTAGGCTGTGAGTTTTTGTCTACCTGGGATGTCCCTTCTCGTGACTGTTTTTGAATTATTCCAAGTTTTTGGTCGGGTGCGCGTCAGCGCTCCCGATGGGAGTAGCCCCCGAGTCTTTAGGTGATCGCTTGCGATCAGGTGAAGACTAAAGAACTTTACGTTTTTTGATGTGACTCTCTTTTCGGAAAACTCTTGTGTTCCGGATTCCCAGTACTTGCAGATAAGGTCGCATTTTTAGCGAGGATAGCGTCTCTCGGGGGGGGGGGGGGAGTTTATGCTCGAGCCCCCGAGTGCTTTTAAGTAAAGTCGCATGAGCGAGGATAGCGTCTCTCGGGGGATTTTAAGCTCGAGCCCCCGAGTGCTTTTTTAAGTAAAGTCGCAAGAGCGAGGATAGCGTCTCTCGGGGGGGAGTTTAAGCTCGAGCCCCCGAGTGCTTTTTTAAGTAAAGTCGCATGAGCGAGGATAGCGTCTCTCGGGGGGAGTTTATGCTCGATCCCCCGAGTGCTTTTGAGGAAGGTCGCATGAGCGAGGATAGCGTCTCTCGGGGGGAGTTTATGCTCGAGCCCCCGAGTGCTTTTGAGTAAGGTCGCATGAGTGAGGATAGCGTCTCTCGGGGGGAGTTTATGCTCGAGCCCCCGAGTGCTTTTGAGTAAGGTCACATGAGCGAGGATAGCGTCTCTCGAGGGGAGTTTATGCTCGAGCCCCCGAGTGCTTTTAAGTAAAGTCGCATGAGCGAGGATAGCGTCTCTCAGGGGGAGTTTATGCTCGAGCCCCCGAGTGTTTTTAGGTGATAATGCTTGGGCCACACTATTTTATTTCTTCGGGTATTTACATGGGTTTCTCATCAGTACTGCTGTCGGTGCTGCTGTAGTGTTTTGAGGCCTATGGGTAGAACAAGCGTAGGTTCGCTACATTCCATGGGTTTCCCACGTCTTCATTGGTCTTCGGGTTCTTCAACCTGTATGCGCCGCTTCCGATGACTTCCGAGATTATGAATGGCACTTACCATTGTGGGGAGAGTTTATGCACTTTTTCTTGTATCAGTCGCAAGACGAGGTCTCCTTTGCTGAAGCTTCTGGTACGCAGGCGACTGCTTTGATATGTGCGCAGCTTGTCCTGGTATCCTTCAGATCTTGTTATGGCTATGTCTCGTGCTTCGTATGTTGTATCTTTATCGTTCTGTAGTGCTTCTTCCTCTTCGTAACCTGAGATCCGGGGGACTCCGAATTTTAAATCATGCGGCAGTACTGCTTCTTCCCCATATACCAAGAACAAAGGTGTGTACTGGGTCGAGCTGTTTGGGGTGGTGCGTAGGCTCCATAGTACTGCGGGAAGTTCCTCTACCTAGTTGCCTGCGGCTTGCTCTAGTGGTGCGAGTAGTCGTTTCTTTATTCCTCCGCATACTAGACCGTTTGCTTTCTCCACTTGGTCGTTGGATTGTGGGTGCGCGACTGATGCATAGTTGATTTTGTTGCCCAGCTCCTGACAGAAGTTTTGGAATTCTGTTGCTGTGAAGTTTGTACCGTTGTCCGTGATGATGTTGTGTGGTACTCCAAATCTGAAGATGATTGACTTGATGAAGTTGACTGCCGTGAGGGCTGTTGAGCTAGTGATTGGTACTGCTTCGATCCATTTTGTGAACTTGTCGACTGCGACTAGTAGGTGTGTTCGTCCCCCTTTTGAGGATTTCTTGAGTGGGCCTACCATGTCGAGTCCCCATGTGGCGAATGTCCAGGACAACGGTATGGTTTTGAGTTCCGATGCTGGGGCGTGTGGCCTGCTGGCGAACTTTTGGTAGGCGATGCAACGCCGTACGATGTCCTCTGTGCATTTCTCATGGCGGTCGGCCAATAGAAACCTACTCGAAAGGCTTTGGCCACGAGTGCGCGACTGCTCGCATGATGTCTGCAGGTGCCTTCGTGGATCTCGAGCAGTAGGGCTTTGCCGTCTTCTTCATTGATACACTTTTGGAGGACCTGAGAAATGCTGCGCTTATAGAGCTGTCTGTTGATTACTGTGAACGCTTTAGATCGTCGACTGATGCGTCGGAATCCTGCAACGTCTTGTGGTAGGGTGCCTTCGATTAGGAATCGAAGGAGTGGTTTTGTCCAGGCCGGGTTTTCGAGTGCGTCTGGCTCTGCGACTTCGGTTGCTTGGCTGCTTGTGTTGTCGGCTGTGCTCGTTGCTGCCACCTGCGCTGGTTCATTTGCGTCATCTGCCTCTGCGACTGCCTCAGGCGCCACTGGATTTGCTTTGATTGATCTCTGGTTGAAGCTCTCGAGGAAAACACCTGGTGGTATTGGTCCTCGAGTCGATCCGATGTTCACATGCTCGTCGGCTTCTGTGTTATTTTCTCTCGGGACGTAGTTGAGTTTGCAGCCGTCGAATCCTCCCTCTAGTGTGTTGTAGAGCTTTTGGTAGGCCGCCATGTTGTCTGCGACTGCGTTACAGTCTCTCATCGCTTGCTGGACGACGAGGTTGGAGTCGCCATAGATCAAGAGGCGAGTGGCGCCGCAAGTTTTTGCCATGCGCATGCCGTGGAGTAGTGCCTCGTATTCTGCTTCGTTGTTGGAGGCATTGCTGAAGTTGATCTGTTGGACATATTTGAGCTTCGTTCCTTTGGGGGAGACTAGTACGACGCCTGCTCCGTCTCCTTGCTGTGTTTTGGATCCGTCGAAGAACATCGTCCATGAGTTGGACAGATCTGGGGGGCCTGGTGTTTGGACCTCTGTCCACTCGACCAGGAAGTCTGGGAGTACTTGGGCTTTGATTGATGTTGGGTGTTTGAACTGCAGATCTCGCGGTCTGAGCTCAATGTTCCACTCAGCAACTCGGCAGGTCGCTCCGGGGTTGTTGAGGATGTCCACGAGTGGTGCAATGCTCACGATTGTGATGGGGTCTTCGTCGAAGTAAAGTGATACTTTCCTGGAGGTCATGATAATGGTGAGCAGGAGCTTCTGGTAGTGCGGGTACCGTTGTTGTGGCTTTGTGAGCAGTGTGCTAAGGTAGTAGATTGGTCTTTGTATGCTCTGGATTTTGCCTTCTTCTATGCGCTCGACGACGAGCACCGTACTCACTACACTGCTGCGCGCTGCTATGTAGAGGTATAGTTTCTCCCGTTCTTTGGGACCGCCAAGATTGGTGGAGTCGAGAGGGTTTTCTTTAGGTCTGCAAATACATTGCGGACTTCCTCGGTCCACTCGAATTTTTCTCCTTTTCTGAGCAGTTGGTAGAACGGTAAGGTCCTTTCTCCTAGCCTGCTGATGACACGGCTCAATGCTGCGAGTCTTCCTGTGAGCTGATGCACGCCTTTTGATGTTGGTTGGCCTTTGCATCTTCGCGATTGGGACGCCGAACACGCACTTTTTTTGGTTGAGCTTGATTTTGTACTTGTTGAGGGTCGCGAATGTTTCGCGGAGGTCGTCGAGTAGCGTGTTTGCGCTCTAGGTTTTGATGACAATGTTGTCTACGTAGACCTGGACGTTTATGCCAATTTGGTCTCTCAAGCATGCTTGCATCATTCGTTGGTACGTGGCTCCGGCATTTTTTAGACCAAAGGGCATTGTTTGGTAGCAGAACACGCCGTAGGGGGTGATGAACGAGGTGTGCTCTTCGTCTTCTTCCTTCATCCTGATATGATTGTATCCTGAGTATGCGTCGAGGAAGGATAGGAGGTCGCATCCTGCTGTGGAGTCGATTATCTGATCGATTCTCGACAGGGGGAAGTGGTCTTTCGGGCAGTGCTTGTTGACAGGCCCGTAGTCGACGCACATCCTCAGTACCTCAGTGTCTTTTTTAGGTACTAGGTCTGGATTTGCAATCCAGGTTGCTTCCTTTGTCTCTCGGATGAACTGTGCGTCGAGTAGTCGGTTGATTTCTTCTCCGTTGCTCTGCGCTTGGGCTCCTAGAATCGTCGCAGCGTCTGCTTTACTGGCTTGGTGTTTGGCTTGATGTGGAGCGCGTTTTATGCAAATTCTCGCGGTATTCCGGGCATGTCGGCTGGGCACCAGGCGAAAATTTTCCACTCTTCGCGAAGGAAGGTTATGAGGGCGGTTGCTTGTTCTTCTGGGAGGTGGGCGTATACGTGGACCGTCTTCTCTGGGTCTGTTGGGTGAACTTGGTGTGTGATTGTGTTGCTGTCGACGCTGAAATCGTGGCCGAATTCTTTTGACTCGCTTCGGCTCGCCAGTGGAAAGATGCTTTTATACGTCACCATGGCTATTTCTTTGAGTTGTTGTTGGGCTCCAAACGTGTCAGAGACTTTGTGGAAGTCGCGGTCGCACTGGTCCGATTTGGTGAAGCTTCCCTTGACTGTGATGACTCCTGCGGGTCCTGGCATCTTGAGCTTGAGATATGCATAGTGTGGAACCACCATGAATTGTGGGAACGCTGGTCGCCTGAGTATGGCGTGTGATGGCGGTGAAGTTAATAGGTTTAGTGGGATTGCCTCCCCTGTTAACCGCGCCAATAAACGATTTTTGATAACCCACAAGTCTAGGGGATCAATTGTAGCTTTTCGATAAATAAGAGTGTCGAACCCAACGAGGAGCAGAAGGTGCTGATAAGTGACACTGGATAAGGAAAGGCTGCACACACTCAAAGGTAAATATTTAGGGGTTTTTGGTTTAAGCAACAGAAAAGTAAAAGACAAACAAAGTAAACAGGGTAACTGAGGAGTAGCAAGTGGCCCAATCCTTTCACAAGGATAAGCCTAGGAACTAAACTTATAAAAGCTAAAGCGTTCTCGAGAACACATGGGAGAGATAGCCAAGTTACTTTCACCATACTCCGCCAAGTAATATGTATTGTGTTGATAAGTGTCGGTGGGTGGATCAATGCTAGTACACCTTCTAGACTAAGATAAGTGTAATCTTATGATTACACACCTTGCAAGCATCCGCAAGTACAAGGTAGTAATTAAGGCATAAGCCTAACCACAACATTACGATCAAGGATCCATAACTCCCTTGTGCAAAAGTGTGCGAACTGGGGTTCAGGTTTCTGTCACTCCGGCAACCCACCATAAGCATCCTTTGTGCACAATGTATTCCTCTAGGCCCATGAAAGGTGAAGTGTTAAGTGTTCGACTCACATAACACCACTAGAGAAATAACAACACAACTTAAGTATCAAACAACACATAACACTTCAACATCATATGACTACAAACAACTAGACTTCTCCCATGTTCTCAAGAACTAAAGTAACTACTCACAAGACATAAAAGAGATCATGATCAGAGGTGATAGATGGGTGGCAAACAATCTGGAAACAATGATATTTCTCCAACAAAACTCATAGCATTCACCACAAAGTAGTAATCAACACCAACAGAGTAGAGAGGATAGATAGTACGGATTACAACACAAGTTGCAATTGTGAAATGATATGGGATGGTGATGGAGATGGTGCTGATGTTGGGGATGATGTTGATGATGATCTCGATGAAGCCCGTGACGATGATGATGATGGCGATGATCTCCCCTTCCGGGAGGTGATCTCCCCGGCGGAATCTGCCCGCCGGAGATGGCTTTTCTCCTCTGTAGGTTTCCGCCCCGTGGCGGCAGCGAAAAACGGAAACTCTTCTCTTTTTAGGGTTTATACCCCAGGGGGGTCTTATAGGCGAGAGGGGGCACCGAGGGGGCCACCAGGCATCCAGGAGGGTGCCTGGCGCGGCCAGGAGGGGGGCCACACCAGGCACCCTTCTGGCTGCCTGGTGGGTCCCCTCACCTCCATCCTCGGTGATCCCCAGTCAATCTTCATAAAAACACCCCCCGTAAATTTTCATCGCATTTGGACTTGATCTGATTCAGCAACTTGGTGTCCACTTTTCACCGCTGAATTCTGGTTCTGCTGCTTCGGCACCGGAAAGTTGTAAACTGTGTAAAACAAGCCAAAACAACATAAGAACAATACTTTAAATTGGAATATATAAATGAATAGGATGAAATTACAATATAAAATATTGATGCATTTTGGACGTATCAACTCCCCCAAGCTTAGACCTCGCTTTTCCCCAAGCGATTGCTGAGCTCGGTAAACCTGTCCACAAGTTTAGAGAGTGAAGCGTCGATAAAATAATATGGACAAGAAGCATCAAGATTTCTCACCAAACTGAAGCATCCTCAACAGCAACCTCAACTCATAAGGTCCTTATGAGAAAGTAGTAACAATTATAACAAAGTAGGACCTGGAAAACTCTTCAAATCATGGAAAACATAGCCTTGGTCAAGGAACAATTAATAACTTTTACTTTTGCTCTTTCACTTATAATGGAACCAGTTGAAGCTTTGGAAAGAACATGTTATCAGTCAAGAAGTGCACATGTTAACACAAAGGAAGATGTTTACTAAGCACAAGCTTTTGCAAACAACTCACTTATCAAAAGATAATGTCAACAAAGATGTAACATGCTAACTTTCAATGCAGCTTTGTATGCAAGAATCTTTATTAACATCAAGTGTCTGTTCTCTCTCAAGAAGGAAGGAAGTAGGAAGGACTGACTCAGCACAAAATAAAGGATAAACCCCGTGCAAAAGGGTAAGAAGGGAAAACTCATGTGCCATCTCTAGATCAAACAGAATAAAAACAGGCCTTTGGGAGGTGCATGATCCGTCAACGACTGCTGATAGATAACTCACTCACTTCATGATTTGGACAAGTTTCGAGGATCGGCTCCCATGTGGGGATGATCACATCCCCTTAAATTCCTTTGTTTATGGGCAAAGGAACTTGTGCGCTAGTATTTATCTTTTACGAGCTGGGCACTCATGCCAGTCCCTTCTCGTATTAGGGGTTTGCAAATTAGGCATGCAATCCCAAGATAAAACTTGTCCAAATTAAGAAGATCATGGGTTACCCACCACTTCCTCATGAGCTGAATTAGTGGCACAAAACAGAAGATTTTGAACATCTAGAGATAGCACATAAATTATATACTTTAGGAGTGGTAGTGGAATACCACAAATAGGAAGGTATGGTGGACTCAAGTGGAAGATGTTGGTTTCAGGGTATGAAATTACAAGCAGAATTCCTCTTAGTACAGAGTTTTGGCTAGCAAGGCTTTGAGAGACCAGACAATTGACGACAACTTAGATGCAAGAAATACAAAGCATAAACATTAAAACTAGCATGAAACATCAAGTTGTCTTCCTTGTCAACATAACACTTCAAGCATAATAACACAAAGGTTTTGGCTATGTCGCTACTTTGAGAAAAACATGCTTGTTGTTATGACCAAAGCTATACTTGCCAAGATTTAAATAAAGTTTTCGAAGCCATACCTGATATAAGGTCAATACTCCCCATAAGAATCAGCTCATAATGTCGATTGCGTGAAGAGAATACCGAGTGCAGCGAAGAAACCAATAGACTTCTCATTAATATTCCTTCATAGACGACCCCACACTCACGGATACAAAGCTCTCCACAAAAGGAGTGATAAACCTCAAAGCAACACCTATTTCATAAAGTAACTTCCCTAGACATGATACGACTCTACTTGACTCCAAAAGACAAAGATAAAGATAAAGATACCCGGCACTCCCCCAAGCTTGGAACAAGCTAAGGGGATGCCATTACCCGAGGAGTTTTACTCCCACTGTGCTTGCTCTTTATGAACGTTGATCCAGTAGTTCTTGATGAAGTCCTTCCAAGGCAGAGGTCCACCAGTCTTCACAGATGCTTCAGTAGCCAGGGCCCTGCTTCCAGCAGATACACTCAAGCGTTCAAACCTAAGTTCATACTCACCGTTCTGATTAGACAGATCATAGATCTGTCCTTGGAGTTCGATTGTTTTCTCTTCAAGTTCGGTCACGCTTGACCACGTCTCCCTTAGCTCTTCCAAGTAGAGAGTCTTCAGTTCACTGATGATGTCGAATTTGGCTCCAACGCCACGCTCCACCATCTTCTTGAACTTGAAGACTTCTTGTTCCATCTCCTTCAGCCTCTCTTCGGTGCTCCCTTCTTCGGCTGGTCCCTCCAGATCTTCCTTGTGGAGAACACCATCCTCCACATGAAGGACCTGGGGGGGTGCTTCCTCACCTCTGCGAGGTAAGGGTTGATGACATTGACGACGAACTTGTCCTTGGGGGAACTTGGGGAAGCCATGGCACCTAGATCTGCTGAAAGTTTTCCTGGCAGAAACAGACCGAGAAAGAAAACACACGAAATCAAGAGATACAGTGCCGGGACTATCCGGGCAAATATATAGCAAAAATTTCTGCAACAGAAGGAAGGTTTCAAGCCTAGGTGGAGTCGGAGTCGGAGTCCAGGGCACCCAGGAGGGTGCCTGGCGCGGCCAGGAGGGGGTTCATAACACACAAGTGTAGGGGATCGCAACAGTCTTCGCGGGTAAGAATAACCCAATTTATTGATTCGACACAAGGGGATCCAAAGAATACTTATAAGCCTTAGCGGTTGAGTTGTCAATTCAACCACACCTGAAAAAGCACTAGACAAGATATAAGTAGCAACGGTGTGTTGACGGGTGTAGCCTTTAAGACTTCCCCAATCACCAACACCACAAAGTAGTTGATGTGCGAGATGATGATAGTGATTTCTCGCCCTTCGTTGGTAAACCCCAAGTGGAAGGCGTGATGTAGCACAGCAGAAAATTTCCCTCGGTGAAGATACCAAGGTTTGTATCTAGTAGGACTCCGAAGATGATAAGTAGGTGTCAGCGGCGCAACTGACGCGGACCTGCACACAGACACGATAACTTTGTTCCCAACGAAGTTCAGAGAGGTTGTCAATCTCTCCGGTCTTGTTGTTCACAAAGGGTAAAACACAAGGGATAATGATAGCAAGTAAAAGCAGTAAAGTAAATATAACGTGGAAACAGTAATAAGGATATGGATCGGGATACGTGATGTTCACTAGTGATGTCTCTCTCCCAAAAGACGATAAAATTGCTATGCGAGGTAAAAAAATTACAGAAAGTCAATTGACAGGATTATGAACGCACCGCAATGCTAACTATGCTACAAAAGAAAGGATGAGGCTCAAAAGCATGGGCAGTACGCCAAAATAAGTAGACCGAAATCCAACTGCATCTACTACTAATCATCCACCTTGAGATATCTATCCAGAACATCTCGCTGGTATTAAGTTGCGAGCCCCACCCAAAGTGTAAACCCAAAGCAACAGACAACTGCATTAAAAAGAACTTTGCGTAAAGTAAACAATCCTTGTAACCGCGGTTACAAGCACCGTTGTTTTCCCCCTTGTGGCAACAACACATCCCCTGGACTCATGTTTCTGTCACTCAAGTGTGTCATCGGGGGGCATGAACCCACAATCGAGCAAAACGTTCCCTCTTGGAGTCACTACCTACTACTTGGCCAAAGCAATAAACAGCAACGAAGAACATGCAAGAATTACTTAGGAACAAAAATATAAGAGATAAGAACCAAATATATTACTCAATCACAATCTGAACATAATCTCATAATTCATCAGATCCTATCAAACTCAACATAGCAATAGCAGAAATATTACAAAAGTGCCTCGATCATGTAGGGCAGCTCAGGCGGTCTAAACAATGAAGATCAAAGAGGGGAGGAGAACATCACATAGCTACTGATCATGGACCCATGGTCCAAGGAAAACTACTCACGAGACATCCGGGGAGCATCCATGGTGGAGAGGAGACTCCCGGAGGTCAATCCTCCCTCCGGCAGGGTGCCGGGAAGAGGTCTTCTGGTGCTCCCGATCTCGGAAGCGCGGCGGCGGCGGAACAGAGGCGAGTTTGCGAAATAGGGTTCTGTCTTCAGAGTTTCCCCGTGACGGAGAATAAATAGGCGAAGGGGGGCAGCCAGAGGTGGACCAGGGGCTCCAGGTGCCCCCCTGGCGCGACCAGGGGTGGGGCCGCGCCGGGTGGCCGCCTGGGCCCCCCTGGCTCCCCTCTGGCCCCTCCCGGGCTCTTCGCGAAGCTTCTTGTACGCTGATTTTTCCTGTATTTTTTCCCGGAATTTTTCTGGCACTTTTTATATGGTGGAAAACTAATATAGAAAAACAGTAGAAAACAGGAACTGGCACTGGGGTGCACTGAGTTAATAGGTTAGTCCAAATATGATCAAAAGTGTATGAAAGTGTATCTAGATCATAGAAATATCACAGAAAACATGCATGGAGCAAACAGAAATTATAGATATGTTTTGGACGTATCAACATCCCCAAGCTTAATTCCTGCTCGTCCTCGAGTAGGTAAATGATAACATCATAATTTCTGTGGTGACATGCTAGCAACCATAAAAGAACTTTGAAAAGTAAAGCAATCAAGGTTAGAGATTCAATTCAAGTCATAACAGGCAAGAGTCTATATTGGTGTTGAAACAAGTAACAAAAGAACATTAGGTGCAAGAGCTCTCGCTGTCCGTGACTCGAATGTCTCCAAATGGTGTTTGTGTGCAAGAAGGGGGATAGGGAATACGAGAAAAAAGTAATTTTTTTTGTTGAGAACTCAATCTACTAAAGTTTCACACTTGGTCCTCTGTGGAATCTTATCTTGACTCGTCCCCAGACCACTAGCCACGTACAATTCAATTTGATCCACTCCTTTTCTATATTTTGAGCACTCATGCAATGGATGAGCGTAAGCATGAGAGTTGACACTTAGGATGGGAAAGAGAGAAATACGGAGGAGGAAGACAAAAAGGATGAGAAAGGCTCACATCAATGAGGACAATCATAGGCAAGAGATGCCAAATGATAGATATGATGTGAGGAGTAGGGATTGCCATGCAACGGATGCACATACGAGCTAAGAAGCTCTCCAATGAAACTAGTGGGGGGTGCATCTAACTTGCTCGCTCATGAAGACCTAGAGCTCATTTGAGGAGGCTCATCCTTGGAATATGCGAGCCAAGTTCTATAGTGTGAAGGTCCCCACATAGCTATATGCATAATGATCATCTCTATGGAGTACAAGGATATAAAGGGAGTACTAGCGTGGATCTCTCAAAAGGATAGTAGTGTTGCCCCTTTCTCTCTTTTTATTTCTTTTTCTCTTTTTTCTATTTTTTTCTATTTTTTTTGTGGCCTCAATGGCTCTTTCTATTTAACTCTCATTTGTCCTCTTTGGGATCTTTTATTGTGTCCACTTTGGGATCTTTTCCTCACTTAAGGGCAACACTCTATTTTACAAGAAGGTAAAGGAGATCTTTCAAACTTTACAAGGTACTCAAAATCATAAAGAAGATGTAACTAACATGATGTATGCAATGTATGTCGCTGCCAGTGTAGCAAGAACATGTATGACATGAAGAGCAAGTCATGAAGAGGTGGAAGTTGCATGGCAATGTAACTCGGAAAGGCTATGGAAATGCCTTGATAGGTAGGTATGGTGGATGTTTTGAGGAAAGATATAAGGAGGCTTATGATGACAGAGCGTATCATGCCAAGGGTTTGGATGTACCGGCGAAGGTGGACACCAACTCTCGGAGTGAGAAGAAGGCAATGCACGACACAGGAGAGGCTAGCAAAATATGGGAAGGTGGAAGTGTCAACTTTCAATACTTACATTAGTCCGAAGAACTCATGCACTTATTATCGGTAACTCTCAATCTAATAAGGAGGTTCACAAAGAGACAAGTACCCCGAGGAGGAGTGTATGGGGGTTTGGTTATCCTTTCGCATCCTCGACTCATGGTACGTGAGTGTTCTCTGATATTCGACTCCTCAGAAGAGTAGTGATCCATCTAGTAGCTAGAGTTCTCAACTAGTTTTGTAGGTTTTGAAAATAAACACGGATTGCCCAAAATACGACACCTATCACTAATAGGCTAGAGCTCTTGACACCAAAAGTTCAAACATTACTCACATCAATACCTCAAAACTATTGCAAGTTACTACTAAAATTAAATAGCAACCTCAATTACCTACTTTCAAGACAAGACACAACTCAGTGCAACAACCAACTCTCTTTAACAAGATAAGCATGAAAAATAAAAAGAGTTCCAGCAACAAACTAAACAAAATCCAAGGCTCTTGCTAAAGACAAACTAAAACTAAAACTAAACATGGCAGTAGCTATGAAAAGATAAAGAACACACAACAGCAAAAAGATAAGCAGGAAAAATCCTATGACGTGTTCTAGATTTTGAAAGTGGAGCGTGTTTCTCTCCCACACAAAGTAAGACGGGATCTAACTTGTTATGAACAGAAAGCAAAGCTAAAGAAAACTAAAAATAAAACCTAAGAGCGAGACGCTCCAAGCATAGCACATAACACATGAAGTGATAAAAATGTAGTGAGACGAAGGACGAACTAATGATTGTTGATGGAGAAGGGGATGCATGGGGGCATCCCCAAGCTTAGACTCTTGAGTCTCCTTGAATATCTATTGGGGATGCATGGGGGCATCCCCAAGCTTGAGCGCTTGACACTCCTGGATCTTCTTTCATCATCTTCCATCGCACACTTGAAAACTCCCTTCATACATAACTCATCATAGCTGATTAGAGAGGTTAGTACCCTTAATAAATAATTTTCCCCCACTGGATATAAAGATATTCTTGAATAGCTACTGTTTCTAAAGAGTGCCAAAAAGTTTTTGCAAAGAAAAATCAGCTTAAGGTTTGCAAATGTTAGGAGAGACAAAACATGGCAGAATCTGTGAAAAACAGAACAACAGATAGTAAAGAACTTTTTAGGGGTACTTCTGCAACTCAAATAAAAAAACTCAGAACATACGGAAGTTTCGTAATTGTATAGAGAATACTGTGTAAAAAGTTCAGCTCAAAAGGATGAACTGGGATTTTTCTGGAATTTTTCTGGTCACGAGGACAGAATCTGTTTTCTGGACAGCATGTCACAACTTTTACTTCCCTTGCCGTAAGAGGCTATAACTTGGCACAAAACTGAAAAATAAAGATACAATGATGTTTCTACAGTAGTAACAAACACCAAGACACAACAAAAGCAGAGAGAAAAACCTAAATTTGTTGCGGGCTGCCTCCCGAAAGCGCTTTCTTTTATGCCTTTTAGCTAGGCATGATGCAAAAAGAAGAATCAAGTTTTATCAAGAGAAAGAGAATAACTAGCCCGAGTAACGGACTCAAAAGGTAACTTGATTATATTTCTAGGGAAGTGTTCCATCCCCTTTTTGAATGGGAATTGAAATTTTATATTCCCCTCTTTCATGTCAATAACCGCACCAACGGTGCGAAGAAAAGGACGTCCCAAAATAATTGGACAAAAAGGTTCACACTCTATATCCATAACAATAAAATCAACGGGAACATAGTTGTCATTGACAATGATAAGAACATCGTCGATCTTCCCCAAAGCTTTCTTTATGGAAGAGTCAACAAGACGAACACCAAAAGAACAAGGCTCAAAGGGCTTCAACTCAAACATATCAAATATTCTTTTGGGCATAACGGAGGTACTAGCTCCAACATCACATAAAGCATAGCAAGAGAAGTTATTTAATTTAATTTTAATCATAGGGTCCCAACCATCATCTAGCTTCCTAGGTATGGAGGCTTCTACTCTAAGCTTCTCCTCCCTAGCTTTGATGAGAGCATTTGTGATATGCTCCGTGAAGGCAAGATTAAGTGTGCTAGTGTGGGGGTCTCTAGACATTTTGTGTAACAAGCTAATAACTTCTGAGAGGGTACAACTATCAAAATCAATATCACTACTATCAAAGGTGGTAGTAGTGTCATCTAGGCTCACTTGTTTGAAACCCTCTATGTTCATAGGAGTTTCTTTATCTACGATTGAGGTATTAGCATCACCATTAATAGGTCCAATGGGACTAGGAGTGCATTGGGTGCTAATAGTTTGAGTGTCCTCAACAATTTGGATAGTGGCAACTGTGTGGTGTGTAGGAAGGCTCTTAATTCTATCCTCTTCCTCTTTTTCTCTAGCCCATCTTTCTTTAAGTTTAGCAATCATCCTAATATTTTCATTAATTTGTAATTGGATAGCATTAATAGGAGTGGCCTTATTCTCCTCAAGGGGAGAGGTTCTAATTTTAAGCATCTCAATATCAAGGGCTAAGATTTCTACCTTCAAAGAGAGATTATCTATTTTAGCTAATTTCTCTTCTACATTTTTGTTGAAGGCTTTTTGGGTAGTGATAAAGTCTCTAAGCATGCTTTCTAATTCAGAAGAGGGGTTCTTGTTGCTAGTGTAGCTATTGTTGTTCCCATAGTTGGATGGAAACGGTCTAGGATTGCTAGCAAAATTTCCCCTATAAGCATTGTTGTTGAAGTTTTTTCTAGCAATAAAGTTCACATCTACTTGTTCTTGAGCAACCAAAGAATTTAAAGGGACATCATGAGGATCAATAGAGGGTTGCTGGTAAGTAGAGACATAGTTAAGTCAACTTTTTCATTGAGGGAGGTAATTTCCTCGACAGAGTTTACCTTCCTACCTGTTGGAGCGCGTTCGGTGTGCCATTGGGAATAATTGGTCATCATTTCATCAAGAAGCTTCATGGAAGCACCAAGTGTAGTTGACATAAAGGTTCCTCCCGCGGCCGAATCTAACAGGTTCCGCGAGGTAAAGTTCAAGCCTGCATAAAAAGTCTGGATAACCATCCAGGTAGTCAAACCATGTGTAGGGCATTTCTTAACAAGAGATTTCATTCGTTCCCAAGCTTGGGCAACGTGTTCATTATCCAATTGCTTAAAATTCATAATATTACTCCTCAATTGGATAATCTTAGCAGGAGGGTAGTACTTCCCTATAAAAGCATCTTTGCACTTATCCCAAGAATCTATGCTATTCTTAGGCAAAGATTGAAACCAGATTTTAGCATCTCCCCTTAAAGAGAAAGGAAAGAGCTTGAGCTTAACAACATCACCTTCTACTTCTTTATACTTTTGCATATCACATAATTCAACAAAATTATTCAAGTGTAAAGCAGCATCATCTCCAGCACCTGAGAATTGATCTCTCATAACAAGGTTTAGCAAAGCAGGTTTAATTTCATAAGAGGTAGCTGAAGTGGAAGGTGTGGCAATGGGAGTGCAGATAAAGTCTTGGTTGTTGTGACTAGTGAAGTCACACAACTTGGTGTTTTCAGTGGAACCCATAGTAGCAGCAAGTGTGGCAGATTATTTTGTAATTTTTGATAAAAGACAGAAAGATAAAAACTGAAAGATAAACTAACAAGACTAAAAAACAAAGGTAAAGGGTAGTGTGCAACTCCCCTATCTTATCACTCGGAGTCCCCGACAACGGCGCCAGAAATTTGGCTTGATGTGTGAGATGATGATAGTGATTTCTCGCCCTTCGTTGGTAAACCCCAAGTGGAAGGCGTGATGTAGCACAGCAGCAAATTTCCCTCGGTGAAGATACCAAGGTTTGTCTCCAGTAGGACTCCGGAGATGATAAGTAGGTGTCAGCGGTGCAACTGACGTGGACCTGCACACAGACACGATAACTTTGTTCCCAACGAAGTTCAGAGAGGTTGTCAATCTCTCCGGTCTTGTTGTTCACAAAGGGTAAAACACAAGGGATAATGATAGCAAGTAAAAGCAGTAAAGTAAATATAATGTGGAAACAGTAAAAAGGATATGGACCGGGATACGTGATGTTCACTAGTGATGTCTCTCTCCCAAAATACGATAAAATTGCTATGCGAGGTAAACAAATTACAGAAAGGCAATTGACAGGATTATGAACGCACCGCAATGCTAACTATGCTACAAAAGAAAGGACGAGGCTCAAAAGCATGGGCAGTGCGCCAAAATAAGTAGACCGAAATCCAACTGCATCTACTACTAATCATCCACCTTTAGATATCTATCCAGAACATCTCGCTGGTATTAAGTTGCGAGCCCCACCCAAAGCGTAAACCCAAAGCAATAGACAACTGCATTAAAAAGAACTTTGCGTAAAGTAAACAATCCTTGTAACCGCGGTTACAAGCACCGTTGTTTTCCCCCTTGTGGCAACAACACATCCCCTAGACTCATGTTTCTGTCACTTAAGCGTGTCATCGGGGGGCATGAACCCACAATCGAGCCAAACGTTCCCTCTTGGAGTCACTACCTACTACTTGGCCAAAGCAATAAACAGCAACGGAGAACATGCAAGAATTACTTAGGAACAAAAATATAAGAGATAAGAACCAAATATATTACTCAATCACAATCTGAACATAATCTCATAATCCATCAGATCCTATCAAACTCAACATAGAAATAGCAGAAATATTACAAAAGTGCCTCGATCATGTAGGGCAGCTCACGAGGTCTAAACAATGAAGATCAAAGAGGGGAGGAGAACATCACATAGCTACTGATCACGGACCCATGGTCCAAGGAAAACTACTCACGAGACATCCGGGGAGCATCCATGGTGGAGAGGAGACTCCCGGAGGTCAATCCTCCCTCCGGCAGGGTGCCGGGAAGAGGTCTTCTGGTGCTCCCGATCTCGGAAGCGCGGCGGCGGCGGAACAGAGGCGAGTTTGCGAAATAGGGTTCTGTCTTCGGAGTTTCCCCGTGACGGAGAATAAATATGCGAAGGGGGGGGGGCAGCCAGAGGTGGACCAGGGGCCCTAGGCGCCCCCCTGGCACGGCAAGGGGTGGGGCCGCGCCGGGTGGCCGCCTGGGCCCCCTGGCTCCCCTCTGGCCCCTCCCGGGCTCTTCGCGAAGCTTCATGTACGCTGATTTTTCCTGTATTTTTCCCGGAATTTTTCTAGCACTTTTTATATGGGGGAAAACTGAAATAGAAAAACAGCAGAAAACAGGAACTGGCACTGGGGTGCACTGAGTTAATAGGTTAGTACAAATATGATCAAAAGTGTATGAAAGTGTATCTAGATCATAGCAATATCACACAAAACATGCATGGAGCAAGCAGAAATTATAGATACGTTTTGGACGTATCAGTAGTAACAAGGTAGTAGGAGCAGCGAAGAAAGTAAAAGTAACAACAAAGACAATGAAGGTGAAAGATGGACCGGGGTTCAAGGTTTCACTAGTGGTACCTCTCAAGCAAAAGAACAAGGTGTTGGGTGAACAAATTACAACTGGGCAATTGACAGAATTGCACCAACTCTAGCCAAAGAACAAACTAGAGCATCCTAGTCTAAGAACCTAACGTAGGCATGTGTTCCGTATGTAGTTGTATGTGCTTGCAATAAGAACTTTGCACAACATCTTTTTTCCTACCATCCCACTACGAACGAGGCCACTTAAGGAACTTATGGAGATTAAGGTGCTCCTGCGGTGGAGCACCGGAATAAAGCATTAACACTCCATGAACACATGTGATCCTCAAATTATAGCCCATCCCCTTTGGTGTCCCAAGCTGTCACCATTGGGATCGCCGGTTCCGGACTGTAATAGGTGCATACAACCGTAGATAAGATCTAGAACAACAATTATAATCATGCAACCATAACGTGCTCGGATCTGAGATCATGCTACTCATGCACTAGTAACAAGCATTAAGAACAAAAAATTGCAGCAACAATAATTCATAAACCTCTTAGGACTGAACAAGGTAACAATTCAACGGATCCCAACAAACACAATACCAATTACATCATATGGATCTCAATCATGTAGGGAAGCTCATGAGAACATTGTATTGAGGATCTAGGGGGAGAGAATACCACATATCTACTGCCAAGAACCCGTAGTCCAAGGAGGAACTACTCAAGAAGCATCATGGGGGAAGAAGAGTCGATGAAGATGGCCCCGGGGGCCAAGGCCCTCCCCGGTAGGGTGCCGGAGCAGGATCCTGGTGACCCCTGAAGCTAGTTTTCGATGGCGGCGGAGATCGGAATCGCTTCTGGAAAAAGTACTTTGATATTAGGGATTTCCTCCTCGAGGGTAAAAATAGGGGCCAAAGGGGGCACCGAGAGGGGCCACCAGGCATCCAGGAGGGTGCCTGCCGCGGCCTAGGGCTGGGCCGCGCCATGGACCCTTCTGGAGTCCTGGTGGTGGCCCTCCCTTCCTTCCTTGGTGTTTCCGAAGGCTTCCGGGACGCTGATTTTTTATATAATTTTTCCGGAATTTTTGGAGCACTTTTAATGGCCGGAAAACCTGAAATAAAAAAACAGCAGAAAACAGGAACTGGCATCTGGGTGCATTGAGTTAATAGGTTAGTCCAAATATGCTCAAAAGTCTATGAAAGTTCAAGAAAAACATGGCAAAGTCACACAAAACATGCATGGCATAAGCAGAAATTATAGATACGTTTGGGACGTATCAACACCCCCAAGCTTAATTCCTGCTCGTCCTCGAGTAGGTAAATGAAAACAAGCATAATTTCTGTAGTGGCATGCCACACAATCATATAAGGACTTTTAAGTAAAGCAATTAAAGCATGCAATTCAATTCAAGTCTTAACAAGCAAGAGTCTATATTAGCATTGACACAAGCAACAAAAGAACATAAGGTGCAAGAGCTCTCGCTGTCCATGACTCGAATGTCTCCAAATGGTGTTTGCGTGCAAGAAGGGAATTTGGGAATACGAGAGAGAAAACTTTTTATTGTTGAGAACTAAATCTACTAAAGTTTCACACTTGGTCTCCTTTGAAGTCTTATCTGGACTCGTTCCCAGACTACTAGCCAGGTACAAGTCAAACTGATCCACTCCCTTTCGATATTTTGAGCACTCATGCAATGGATGAGCGTGAGCAAGAAAGTTGACACCTAAACGGCGAAATAGAAAGATGGTGGAGGAAGAAGACAAAAAGGTGTGAAAGGCTCACATCAATGAGGACAATCATAGGCGAGAGAAAGCCATATGATAGATATGATGTGATGAGTAGGGATTGCCATGCAACATGCGGATGCACATAGAGCTATAATTGTATGAAAGCCCTCCAATGGAACTAGTGGGGGTGCATCCAACTTGCTTGCTCATGAAGACCTAGAGCTCTTTTGAGGAGGCTCATCCTTGGAATATGCAAGCCAAGTTCTATAGTGTAAGGATCCCCACTTAGTTAAGCAAGTACAACATCAAAAATCTCTACAAACTGAAGTACAGGTGCTACTTTGAAGCACAAGTGTGGAATAAAGGATAGTAGTGTTGCCCCCCTCTCTCTCTTTTTCTTTTTTATTTATTTTTCACCTTTTTTTGTATTTTTTTTGATTTTGGGTGGCCTCCATGGCTCTTTATTTCTCTCTCTTTTTCTTCTTCTTTCGTCCTCTTTGGGATCTTTTTTTTGTATTTTGTCCACTTTGGGATCTTTTATTCCTTTCCTCACTGTAGGGGAAACACTCTAGAAGAACATCAACACACTTTTATCTACTTACAACTCTGAATCAAAAAGTAATGACTCTATATGAATGCCTCTGCCAGTGTAGCAGTATGTGCAATGATCAAGCGCAAGATGCAGCAAAAATATGAATAGCGGGCAAAGCCCAACTACATGAAGGCTATGAGATCATCCAAGGCAATATGACAATGAAGGATAAGTCATATGAACATGAAGAACAATGGATGTTGCATGGCAATGTATCTCGGAAAGGCTATGGAAATGCCTTGTAGGTAGGTATGGTGGCTGTTTTGAGGAAAGATATGAGGAGGCTTATGATGACAGAACGTATCTGCCAAGGGTTTGGATGCACCGGCGAAGTATGCGCCTGATGGCTTCTCGCCCCTTGTTGGTTACAACAAGTGGAAGGTTTGAGATGCTGTGCAGAAGCAAGTTTCTCTCGGTGAAGATACCAAGGTTATCGAACCAGTAGGACTCAGGAGATACAAGTAGGTGGCAACGTCGCCAGAAATTGCTTCCTGACTAGGGTGTTGTCGTGGACCTGCACACAACAACAAATAACTTTTCTCCCAACGAGTACAGAGGAGTTGTCAATTCCTCCGGCCTTTTCGTTTAGAAAGGATCAACGCATGAGATAAAAGGTGCAAAGGAAAGTAAAATCTGAAAGTAAATTGAGGGTGTGAACAATAATGTGAAGATGGACCAGGGTCCTGTGATTTTCACTAGTGATGTCTCTCTCCCAAAAGACGATAAAAGTGCTAGCGAGGTAAACAAATCACAGTTGGGCAATTGATAGGATTATGAAGGCACCGTAATGCTGATACGTCCAAAACGTATCTATAATTTCTGCTTGCTCCATGCATGTTTTGTGTGATATTGCTATGATCTAGATACACTTTCATACACTTTTGATCATATTTGGACTAACCTATTAACTCAGTGCACCCCAGTGCCAGTTCCTGTTTTCTGCTGTTTTTCTATTTCAGTTTTCCCCCATATAAAAAGTGCTAGAAAAATCCAGGGAAAAATACAGGAAAAATCAGCGTACAGGAAGCTTCACGAAGTGCCCGAGTGGGCTAGAGGGGAGCCAGGGGGGCCCAGGCGGCCACCCGGCGCGGACCCACCCCTGGCCGCGTCAGGGGGGCGCCTGGGTCCCCTGGTCCACCTCTGGCTGCCCCCCTTCGCCTATTTATTCTCCGTTACGGGGAAACTCCGAAGACAGAACCCTATTTCGCAAACTCGCCTCTGTTCCGCCACCGCCGCGCTTCCGAGATCTGGAGCACCAAAAGACCTCTTCCCGGCACCCTGCCGGAGGGAGGGCCGACCTCCGGGAGTCTCCTCTCCACCATGGATGCTCCCCGGATGTCTCGTGAGTAGTTGTCCTTGGACCATGGGTCCGTGATCAGTAGCTATGTGATGTTCTCCTCCCCTCTTTGTTCTTCATGGTTTAGACCTCGTGAGCTTCCCTACATGATCGAGGCACTTTTGTAATATTTCTGCTGTTGCTATGCTGAGTTTGATGGGATCTGATGGATTATGAGATTATGTTCAGATTGTGATAGAGTAATATATTTGGTTTTTATCTCTTATATTTTTGTTCCTAAGTAACTCTTGCATGTTCTCCGTTGCTATTTATTGCTTTGACCAAGTAGTAGGTAGTGACTCCAAGAGGGAACGTTATGCTCGATTGTGGGTTCATGCCCCCCGATGACACGCTTGAGTGACAGAAACATGAGTCTAGGGGATGTGCTATTGCCACAAGGGGGAAAACAACAGTGCTTGTAACCGCGGTTTCAAGGATTGTTTACTTTACGCAAAGTTCTTTTTAATGCAGTTGTCTGTTGCTTTGGGTTTACACTTTGGGTGGGGCTCGCAACTTAATACCAGCGAGATGTTCTGGATAGATATCTCAAGGTGGATGATTAGTAGTAGATGCAGTTGGATTACGGTCTACTTATTTTTGCGTACTGCCCGTGCTTTTGAGCCTCTTCCTTTCTTTTGTCGCATAGTTAGCATTGCGGTGCGTTCATAATCCTGTCAATTGCCCTTCTGTAATTTGTTTACCTCGCATAGCAGTTTTATCGTCTTTTGGGAGAGAGACATCACTAGTGAACATCACGTATCCCGGTCCATATCCTTATTACTATTTCCACGCTATCTTTACTTTCCTTCTTTTACTTTCAATTGCTATCATTATCCTTTGTGTTTTACCCTTTGTGAACAACAAGACCGGAGAGATTGACAACCTCTCTGAACTTCGTTGGGAACAAAGTTATCTGTGTCTGTGTGCAGGTCCACGTCAGTTGCGCCGCTGACACCTACTTATCATCTCTGGAGTCCTACTGGAGACAAACCTTGGATCTTCACTGAGGGAAACTTGATGCTGCGTTACATCTCAACCTTCCACTGGGGGTAACCAACGAAGGGCGAGAAGCCATCAAATGCTAACTATGCTGCAAAGAAAGGAAGGGCTCAAAATCAATGGGAAGTACGCTAAGGTAAGTAGACCGAAATCCATCTGCATCTACTACGAATCATCCACCTTGATATATCTGTCCAGAACATCTCGCTGGTATTAAGTTGCGAATCCCACCCAAAGTGTAAACTCAAAGCAACAGACAACTGCATTAAAAGAACTTTGCGTAAAGTAAACAATCCTTGCACCCGCAGGTACAAGCACCGTTGTTTTATCCCTGGTGGCAACAACACATCCCCTAGTCTCATGTTTCTGTCACTCAAGCTAGACATCAAGGGGCTGAACCCACAATCGAGCATAACGCTCTCTCTTGGAGTTGCAAATAAAATACTTGGCCAAAGCAAATACCGCAACAGAGAACATGCAAGAATTTACTCAAGAACAAAATATAAAAGAGAAGAACCAAATATATTACTCATCACAATCTAAACATAGTCTCATAATCCATCAGATCCCAACAAACTCAGCATAGCAACAGCAGAAATTACATAGATGCCTCGATCATGTGAGGCAGCTCACGAGGACTCGAAAGTGGAAGCACAAAGGGGGGAGATATTCATCACATAGCTACTGGTCACGGACCCATGGTCCAAGGGGGACTACTCACGGTACATACGGGAGGCGTCCATGGCTATGGATGGTCTCCCGAAGGGGGTTCCTCCTTCCGGCAGGGTGCCGGGGCAGCTTCTCCAGGCAGCCCCGATCTTGAAATGGCGGCGGCGGCGGTACAGAGGGGAGTTCGCGAGAAAGAGATCGATATTAGGGGTTTCCATCCCGAGGGGTAAATATAGGCGAAGGGGGGCATCGAGGGGACCCACGAGGCAGTCAGGAGGGTCCCTGGCGCGGCCCAGGGTGGGGCCGCGCCACCTGCCCTCCTGGCTGCCTGGTGGTGGCCCCCTTCCCTCTCTTGGTGATTCCGGAAGCTTCTGTTGCGCTGATTTTTTATATATTTTCCCCGGAATTTTTGGAGCACTTTTAATGGTCGGAAAACCTGAAATACAAAAACAGCAGTAAACAGAAACTGGCAACTGGGTGCACTGAGTTAATAGGTTAGTCAAAATAGGTTCAAAAGTGTATGAAAGTTCAAGAAAACATGGCAAAGTCACACAAAACATGCATGGAGCAAGCAGAAATTATAGATACGTTTGGGACGTATCAACATCCCCAAGCTTAATTCCTGCTCGTCCTCGAGTAGGTAAATGATAACAAGCATAATTTCTGTGGTGACATGCCACACAACCAAATAAGGACTTTTAAGTAAAGCAATCAAAGCATGCAAGTCAATTCAAGTCTTAACAAGCAAGAGTCTATATTAGCATTGACACAAGCAACAAAAGAACAAAGGGTGCAAGAGCTCTCGCTGTCCGTGACTCGAATGTCTCCAAATGGTGTTTTACTGCAAGCAAGGGACTGGGAAGAAAGAGAAAAAAGGTTGTTGAGAACAACTATCTACTAAAGTTTCACACTTGGTCTCCTTTGGATTCTTATCTGTACTCGTCCCCATACCACTAGCCAGGTACAAGTCAAACTGATCCACTCCCTTTCGATATTTTGAGCACTCATGCAATGGATGAGCGTGAGCAAGAAAGTTGACACCTAAAAGGCAAAACAGAAAGAAGGTGGAGGAGGAAGATTTTAACGTGTGAAAGGCTCACATCAATGAGGACAATCATAGGCAAGAGAAGGCCATATGATAGATATGATGTGAGGAGTAGGGATTGCCATACAACGGATGCACATGTGAGCTAAAAGCTCTCCAAAGGAACTACTGGGGGTGCATCTAACTTGCTTGCTCAAGAAGACCTAGAGCTCGTTTGAGGAGGCTCATCATTGGAATATACAAGCCAAGTTCTATAGTGTGAAGGGTCCCCACATAGCTATATGCATGATCTCTATGGAGTACAAGGGATAGAAGATGAAGTTCTAGTGTGGATCTCTCAAAAGGAATAGTAGTATGCCCCTTTTTTTTTCTCTTTTTCTCTCTTTTTTTGGTGGCCTGAATGGCTCTTTCTATTTAACTCTCATTTGTCCTCTTTGGGATCTTTTGATTTTGTCCTCTTTGGGATCTTTTCCTCACTTTAGGGGCAATACTCTATATTTTACAAGAATATAGGAGATCTTTCACACTTTACAAAGGTACTCACAGAAAGAAAATGTAACTATCATGATGCAAATGTATGCCTCTGCCAGGGTAGCAAGATATGCAATGATACTAGCGCGTCATGTAGCAATGATTAGGGCAAGGCCCAACTAGCATGCGGCTCATCGATCAAGCAAGTAGCATGTATGACATGAAGATCAAGTCATGAGAAGGTGGATGTTGCATGGAAATGTATCTCGGAAAGGCTATGGAAATGCCTTGTAGGTAGGTATGGTGTCTGTTTTGAGGAAAGATATAAGGAGGCTTATGATGACAGAGCGTATCATGCCAAGGGTTTGGATGCACCAGCGAAGTATGCGCCAACTCTCGAGGTGAGAAAGGGAAATGCACGGTACCGAAGAGGCTAGAAAAAGTATAGGTGGGTGGAAGTGTCAACTTTTGAATACTCACATTAGTCCGAAGAACTCATGCACTTATTATCGGTAACTCTCAATCTAATCAAGAGGTTCACAAAGAGACATGTACCCCGAGGAGGAGTGTATGGGGGTTTGGTTATCCTTGCGCATCCTCGACTCATGGTACGTGAGTGTACTCTAATATTCGAACCCTCTAGAGGTTAGTGATCCACCTAGTAGCTAGAGTTCTCAACAGGGGTTTTTTGGTTTTCGAAAAACACACGGATTGCCCAAAATACGACATCTATCACTAATAGGCAAGAGATCTTCACACCATAACTCCAAACATTACTCTAGTCAATACCTCAAAACTATTGCAAGTTACTACTACAGAGAGAACAACAACTTTAACTACCTACTTTCAGTCAAGACACAGAACTCAGTGCAATAGGAAAACTCTCTAACAAGATAAAACAGGCAACCTATAGAAAGTTCAACCTAAGACAAAAGAAAAGCTCTAGAAAAACAGAACATCAGCTAAGAAAAGAAAAAGAACATCTCACAGCTAAAAGAATAAGCATGCAAATCCTATGAGGAGTTCTAGTTCAAGCGGAGCGTGAATCTCTCCCACACAAAAAGGTTAAGTTGGGGTCTAACTTGTTACTACATCAAAGAAAGCAAAACAAACCTAGAAAAGTAAAGAGCGAGACGCTCCAAGCAAAGCACATAACGAGGGACAAATTGATGATTGTTGATTAAGAAGGGGATGCATCGGGGGCATCCCCAAGCTTAGACGCTTGAGTCTCCTTGAATATTTATTGGGGGTGCACATGGGCATCCCCAAGCTTGAGCGTTTGACACTCCTGAATCTTCTTTCATCATCCTCCATCGCGCACTTGAAAACTCCCTTCATACATAACTCATTGTAGGCTGATTAGAGAGGTTAGTACCCTAATAAAATAATTTTCCTCTACTGCAAATAAAGATTTCCAGGAAGAGCTACTGTTTCTCTTGCCTGCCCAAAAAAGTTTGCAAAGAAAAAGTAAGCTTAAGGATTACAAAACTGCGAAAAGAAAAACCGGGGCAGAAGCTGAGAAAAACAGAACAACAGAGAAAGGAGAATTTTTTTTGAGGTACTTCTGCAACTCAAATAAAAAAACTTTGAATAGACGCCTGAAAGTTAATTGTATGGAGCATGTTGTAAAAAAAATTTCAGATAAAAAAGATGATCTGGTGATTTATTGCGAATTTTTTCCGTCAAGCAGACATAATCTGTTTCTGGACAGCAAGCACCAACTTTTGACCTTTCTTGCAATCTGAGGCTAAACTTGGCACAAAGCTTGAAAAGTAAAGATACAATGATGTTGCTACAGTAGTAACAATCATCAAGACCACTAAGAACAGAACAAAAGCAAAAAGAAAAACCTAAATTCGTTGCGGGCTGCCTCTCGAAAGCGCTTCTTTAGAGCCATTAGCTAGGCTTAAAGATTGCAAAAGATGCTCTCACAAGAGAATAGGAGTTGAAGCAAAAGAGAGCATCAAGAAGCAAATATGAAACACATTTAAGCCTAACCCACTTCCTATGCATAGGCATCTTATAAGAAAATAAATCAAAGAAGCACAAAGTGACAAGCATAGGAAGGTGGAACAAGAGCAACTTTAAAACTTTCATCAAAAAGAGAGGTGTTTTTGTAACATGAAAGATTTTAGAACCAAGCTTTCCTCTCTCAAAGTAATTTTCAGTAGCATCATGAACAACATCAAGAATATAACCATCACATAAATCATGTTGTTCATGACCTACAAGCACACGTGTATTGTTTTCAACACGGTTTTTAGGATCATAAGATAGAGGCAACCCATTACATTGAGCCTTGATAAGAGAAAAATTCTCTGCAATAGTTGGAGATTTCAAAAGGATAATAGGGCAATCAAGTGTGGGTGCAATAACAACAATTTCATGCTTGACATAAGGAACTATAGCAAGTTCATCTTTGTAAGCATCATCCATAGTGGCATCATGGCCATCAACAAAGCAAGTATCAAAATCACCAGAAAGGGAAGTATCAAGTGAGTCCTCGGAATCATAGGACTCCTCATCATAGCAATCATTAGCCTCTTCTCGGGCAGCAAGCATTCTATTTTTAAAATCCTCAATATAAGCATTGGAAGTATAATTCTCAAAGCAATAAGCAAGAACAGCAAAGTTTTCGGACTTGTGAATAGTATCGTAATACTTTTCAATCAAAGAAGCAATCTCATAAGCACCTTTAAAAGCAACAAAATCTTCAATCTTTTCAACATCAAAGTAATCATAAACACCTTTGGCATAAGAAGATAGGATCTCATTTTCATTAAACTCACATTGGAAAGGAAGGTGTTTACGCTCTATATTAGAGCAGCAAGTAAAATCATAAATGTGGCATAAAGATTCATCATAGCAATAAGAAACTTGTATTTGATCTCATAAGTGTTTCCCTTTCTGAGATAGGCGGTGTCGCGTGTAATGAGCATGCTCATCCAATGATTTTCTCTCAACCAAGTCGGTTGGGTTTTTAGCGCGAGCACAAATTGATCGAAGACGAGCCAAGTGAAACATGTCCATCCTACCATATTTGGGTGGTTCAACACCCATGGTAAAGATAGCATCAACAAGCAAGGTAACAGGTATTTTTGGTATTTTTGATAAGGGACACAAAGGTAAAAACTGAAAGGTAAATTAACAAGACTAAAAAGCAAAGATAAAAGATAGTGTGCAACTCCCCTATCTTGTAGACTGGAGTCCCCGGCAATGGCGCCAGAAATTTTCTTGATGGCTTCTCGCCCCTCGTTGGTTACCCCAAGTGGAAGGTTTGAGATGCAGTGCAGTAGCAAGTTTCCCTCGGTGAAGATACCAAGGTTATCGAACCAGTAGGACTCAGGAGATACAAGTAGGTGGCAACGTCGCCAGAAATTGCTTCCTGACTAGGGTGTTGTCGTGGACCTGCACACAGCAACAAATAACTTTGCTCCCAACGAGTACAGAGGAGTTGTCAATTCCTCCGGCCTTATCGTTTACAAAGGATTAACGCAAGAGATAAAAGGTGCGAAGGAAAGTAAAATCTGAAAGTAAATTGAGGGTGTGAACAATAATGTGAAGATGGGCCGGGGTCCCGTGATTTTCACTAGTGATATCTCTCTCCCAAAAGACAATAAAAGTGCTAGCGAGGTAAACAAATCACAGTTGGGCAATTGACAGGATTATGAAGGCACCACAATGCTAACTATGCTACAAAGAAATGAAGGGCTCAAAAGCAATGGGCAGTATGCCAAGGTAAGTAGACCAAAATCCATCTGCATCTACTACGAATCATCCACCTTGAGATATCTATCCAGAACATCTTGCTGGTATTAAGTTGCGAATCCCACCCAAAGTGTAAACTCAAAGCAACAGACAACTTCATTAAAAGAACTTTGCGTAAAGTAAACAATCCTTGCACCCGCATGTACCAGCACCATTGTTTTATCCCTGGTGGCAACAGGACATCCCCTAGTCTCATGTTTCTATCACTCAAGCTAGACATCAAGGGGCTGAACCCACAATCGAGCATAACGCTCTCTCTTGGAGTTGCAAATAAAATACTTGGCCAAAGCAAATACTGCAACAGAGAACATGCAAGAATTTACCCAAGAACAAAATATAAAAGAGAAGAACCAAATATATTACTCATTACAATCTGAACATAGTCTCATAATCCATCAGATCCCAACAAACTCAGCATAGCAACAGCAGAAATTACATAGATGCCTCGATCATGTGAGGCAGCTCACGAGGACTCGAAAGTGGAAGCACAAAGGGTGGAGATATTCATCACATAGCTACTGGTCACGGACCCATGGTCAAAGGGGGACTACTCACGGTACATACGGGAGGCGTCCATTGCTATGGATGGTCTCCCGGAGGGGGTTCCTCCTTCCGGCAGGGTGCCGGGGCAGCTTCTCCAGGCAGCCCCGATCTTGAAACGGCGGCGGCGGCGGTACCGAGGGGAGTTCGCGAGAAAGAGATCGATATTAGGGGTTTCCACCCCGAGGGGTAAATATAGGCGAAGGGGGGCATCGAGGGGACCCACGAAGCAGTCAGGAGGGTCCCTGGCGCGGCCTAGGGTGGGGCCGCGCCACCTGCCCTCCTGGCTGCCTGGTGGTGGCCCTCCTTCCCTCTCTTGGTGATTCCGGAAGCTTCTGTTGCGCTGATTTTTTATATATTTTTCCCGGAAATTTTGGAGGACTTTTAATGGCCGGAAAACCTTCAATACAAAACAGCAGAAAACAGAAACTGGCAACTGGGTGCACTGAGTTAATAGGTTAGTCCAAATAGGTTCAAAAGTGTATGAAATTTCAAGCAAAACATGGCAAAGTCACACAAAACATGCATGGAGCAATCAGAAATTATAGATACGTTTGGGACGTATCAGCGCCAACTCTCGAGGTGAGAAAGGGCAATGCACGGTACCGAAGAGGCTAGAAAAATATGGATGGTGGAAGTGTGAACTTTCGAATACTCACATTAGTCCGAAGAACTCATGCAGTTATGATCGGTAACTCTCAATCTAATCAGGAGGTTCACAAAGAGACAAGTACCCCGAGGAGGAGTGTATGGGGGTTTGGTTATCCTTGCGCATCCTCGACTCATGGTACGTGAGTGTACTCTAATATTCAACCCCTCCAGAGATTAGTGATCCATCTAGTAGCTAGAGTTCTGAACAGGGTTTAGGTTTTCGAAAATCACACGGATTGCCCAAAATACGACATCTATCACTAATAGGCTAAAGCTCTTGACACCATAAGTTCAAACATTACTTAAGTCAATACCTCAAAACTATTTCAAGTTACTACTACAAAGAGAATAGCAACTTCAACTACCTACTTTCTAGTCAAGACACAAAACTCAGTGCAACAGGCAAACTCTCTAAACAAGATAAGCATGCAAACTATAGAAAGTTCAAGCCTGAACCAATTAAAAGCTCTAGAAGAAAACTCTAAAGCACATGAACTAAACAGGGCAACAGCTAAGAAAAGATAAAGAACAACTCACAGCAAAGAATAAGCATGAAATCCTATGAGGTGTTCTAGTTTAAGCGGAGTGTGTATCTCTCCTAATCAAGCATGTTAGGTTCCAACATTGTAATGACCAGCAAACAAAACAAAAGAACTAAGAATAGTAAAGAGCTAGACGCTCCAAGCATAGCACATAACGCATGAAGTGATAGAAATATAGTGGAACGAGGGACGAACTGATGATTGTTGATGAAGAAGGGGATGCATGGGGGCATCCCCAAGCTTAGACGCTTGAGTCTCCTTGAATATTTCTTGGGGGTTCCGGGCGCATCCCCAAGCTTGAGCTTTTGACACTCCAAGATCTTCTTTCATCATCTTCCATCGCACACTTGAAAACTCCCTTCATACATAACTCATCATAAGCTGATTAGAGAGGTTAGTACCCTATTAAAAATAATTTTCCTCTACTGAAAATAAAGATTTAAAGGAAGGGCTACTATTTCTCTTGCCTTCCCAAAAGATTTTTCAAATAAAAAGCAAGCTTAAGGATTGCAAAACTGCGAAAAGAAAAGCCGGGGCAGAAGCTGAGAAAAACAGAACAGCAGAGAGAAAAGAATTTTTTAGGGATACTTCTTCAACTCAAATAAAAAAACTCAGAACATACGAAAGTTTCATAATTGTATAGATCACGCTGTGTAAAAAATTCAGCTCAAAAAGATGAACTGGGATTTTTCTCTGATTTTTCTAGTCACGAGGACAGAATCTGTTTTCTGGACAGCATGTCACAACTTTCACTTCCCTTATCGTATGAGGCTATAAAAGGCACAAAGCTTGAAAAGTAAATATACAATAATGTTGCTACAGTAGTAACAATAATCAAGACCACTAAGAACAGAATAAAATAAAAAAGAAAAACCTAAATTCGTTGCGGGCTGCCTCCCGAAAGCGCTTCTTTAGAGCCATTAGCTAGGCATGAGTGTAACGATGCTCACAAGAGAATAAGAGTTGAAGCGCAAAAGAGAGCATCAAAGGAGCAAAGAAAAACCACATTTAAGTCTAACATGCTTCCTATGCATGGGAAACTTGAAACAAAATAAATAAATGAAGCACAAAGCAACAAGCATAGGAAGGTAAAACAGGAGCACCTTCAATATTTTCAACATGGAGAGGGGTGTTTTCCTAACATGAAAATTTCTATAACCATATTTCCCTCTCTCATAATAATTTTCAGTAGCATAATGAAAAAACTCAACAATATAATTATCACACAATGCATGCTTTTCATGATCTACTAGCACATAATCATGTAGACTTTCTAAGCAAACCTCATCATCATTAAGAACATCCATAGTAGGCAAAAATAGAGGTTTATCATAAGATTCATCAAGATAGCAAGGGTTATCATAAATAACAGTAGCAAAATCATCCTTGCAAGTATCATTCATAGGGGCATCGTGGCCACAAGCATCAATTTCATCAAAAAGGGATATTTCAAAAGAATCCATAGGATCATAGCAATCAATATAGCATTCATCCTCCTTTGGTAAGCATGGAGGGCAATCATATAAAGTAAGAGTCAAAGAGTTACTCTCATTAGTAGGTAGAGATGGGTAGCTACTCCATTCTTCCTCCTTTTGTTCGTCACTCTCCTCGTCTTTTTCATCCAAGGAGCATTCAGTTCAGCAATTTCTTCTTCCGTAGATTCCTGCAAAGCATTAGTCTCTTCCTCTTGTGGAGAGAACCTTTTGAGATGGTCAATAATATAATAATTGTCATTAAAATCCTCAAAGCAATAATTAAGTATTTCAAGACTCTCGGATTTGTAAGGGGCATCATCAATATTTTCAACAAAGGAAGCAATTTCATAGGCACCCTTAAAGATAACAATTTCTTCTATTTGTTCTGCATCATAAAAATCATAGTTTCCCTTAGCATAAGAAGCTAAGGTTTCATCATCATTGTACTCACATTGAAAAGCAAGGTGTCTGTGCCTCATAAAGCAACAAGATTCATCCCTGCAGAAAGATATATTATATATTGAGCACAAGTTTCTAGCATAGTCATACAACTCCTGTATTAGTCCCCATGAGTGTATCACTTTTTGAGACAAGCGGTATTCCTTGTAATGTTTTTGTTGATCCTCCGTGAATCCGCCTTGCCAATAAGATCTAGTCTCAAAGAAAGTAGTCATTAGTAGCAAACAGAGTAATAAGCAAAAGTGTACTTATCAAGTGAACTTATAAGTAAAGCTATGCTCCCCGGCAACGGCGCTAGAAAATAGTCTTGATAACCCACAAGTGTAGGGGATCGCAACAGTCTTCGCAGGTAAGAATAACCCAATTTATTGATTTGACACAAGGGGAGCCAAAGAATACTTAAAAGCCTTAGCAGTTGAGTTGTCAATTCAACCACACCTGAAAAAGCACTAGACAAGATATAAGTAGCAACGGTGTGTTGACGGGTGTAGCCTTTAAGACTTCCCCAATCACCAACACCACAAAGTAGTAACAAGGTAGTAGGAGCAGCGAAGAAAGTAAAAGTAACAACGAAGGCAATGAAGGTGAAAGATGGACCGAGGTTCAAGGTTTCACTAGTGGTACCTCTCAAGCAAAAGAACAAGGTGCTGGGTGAACAAATTACAGTTGGGCAATTGACAGAATTGCACCAACTCTAGCCAAAGAACAAACTAGAGCATCCTAGCCTAGGGATGGGCCGCGCCATGGACCCTTCTGGAGTCCTGGTGGTGGCCCTCCCTTCCTTCCTTGGTGTTTCCGAAGGCTTCCGGGACGCTGATTTTTTATATAATTTTTCCGGAATTTTTGGAGCACTTTTAATGGCCGGAAAACCTGAAATAAAAAAACAGCAGAAAACAGGAACTGGCATCTGGGTGCAATGAGTTAATAGGTTAGTCCAAATATGCTCAAAGTGTATGAAAGTTCAAGAAAAACATGGGAAAGTCACACAAAACATGCATGACATAAGCAGAAATTATAGATACGTTTGGGACGTATCAGGGGGCCGGGCCAGGAGGCCTCCTGGGCCCCCTGGAGCTCCTCTCCGGCTTGGAATTTTCCTAATTTTGCAAAAACTTTGAAAATTAAACTTTTATTGACGTTCGCGGTGTTTTCTTACCATAATTCATACCTTTTCTTATTCTGCTCCCGCCGGAGTCTGAAATTGGCTGCAACATGTTCTTCGTGAGTCTTTGTATATATCATGTTTGCATCCACATTGATTGGATCACCTGCCATATAATGTTTGAGTCTTTGTCCATTCACAACTTGAGGTTTGGTGCCTTCGAAATTATTGATCTTGATTGCACCAGACCGATATACTTCTTCGATATGAAAAGGTCCTTCCCATCTGGAAAGTAGTTTACCTGGAGAAAACTTAAAACGAGATCTAAACAACAAAACTTTATCACCAACATTAAGTTCACGTTTTAGAATTCTTTTATCGTGCCACTTCTTTACCTTTTCCTTGAACATTTTAGCGCTCTCGTAAGCTTCACTCCTCCACTCATCTAGAGATGTCAAGTTCATGAGACGCTTTTCACCAGCTAACTTTGGGTCAGCATTTAGCTCTCTGACAGCCCAGAAAGCCTTGTGCTCTAACTCTAATGGTAAATGGCAAGCTTTGCCATAGAACATTTTATACGGAGACATGCCCATGGGGTTTTTGTAAGCAGTTCTATACGCCCACAAAGCATCTCCTAACTTCTTTGACCAGTCCTTTCTAGAACTGTTTAATGTCTTATGTAAGATCAACTTGATCTCCCTATTGGTGAGCTCAACTTTCCCACTAGTTTGAGGGTGGTACGGTGATGCAATCCTATGATTGACATCGTACTTGGCTAGAGCTTTCCTAAAAGCTCCATGCGTGAAGTGTGACCCTCCATCTGTCATGAGGTACCTTGGTACTCCAAACCTAGGAAAAATTACATCCTTGAGCATTTTGAAAGATGTCTTGTGATCAACACTCTCAATGGGGATTGCTTCAACCCACTTGGTTACATAATCAACAACAACTAAGATGTGTGTGTACTTGTGTGAAGGAGGAAAAGGACCCATAAAATCAAAACCCCAGCAATCGAAAGGTTCGATCACTAGTGAGTAATTCATAGGCATCTCATTTATCATTCTAATGTTACCAACTCTCTGACACTTATCACAAGATAGAACGTACCTTCGTGCGTCCTTAAAAAGAGTAGGCCAATAAAAACCTGATTGTAAAACTTTATGTGCGGTCCTTTCACCGGCATGATGTCCTCCATAGGGACTATCGTGACATTGTCAAAGAATGTCCTGCTGCTCATGCTCCGGTATACACCTTCTTACAATCCCGTCCGCACCTTCTTTGTAAAGATGTGGATCATCCCAAAAGTAGTGCCTCAAATCCGTGAAGAATTTCTTCCTCTGCTGAAATGTAAAACCTGGAGGCAAAAACTTTGCAACGATAAAATTAGCATAATCTGCAAACCAAGGGTCAGAATGAGAATGTACTTTTACAACAGCAAGCTGTTCATCTGGGAAACTGTCGTTGAATGGAATAGGATCGTGCGGGATATCTTCCATCCTTGAAAGATTATCCGCCACCGGATAGTCTTCTCCTTTTCTATCGACAATCTACAAATCAAATTCTTGAAGAAGGAGTACCCATCTAATGAGTCTTGGTTTGGCGTCCTTTTTCTGCATAAGATACTTAATGGCAGCATGGTCAGTCTGAATAATAACTTTAGAATCAACAATATACTTCCTAAACTTATCACAAGCAAACACCACTGCCAAGAATTCCTTCTCGGTAGTAGAATAATTCTTTTGAGCACTATCAAGTGTCTTGCTGGCATAGTGGATGACATTCAACTTCTTGTCAACCCTTTGTCCTAAAACAGCTCCAACAGCAAAATCACTAGCATCACACATAATTTCAAAGGGCAAATTCCAGTCAGGTGGTTGTACTATAGGAGCGGTTATCAAGGCTTTCTTAAGAACTTCGAAAGCTTCCTTACAATCTTAATCAAATACAAAAGGAGAAACCTTCTGGATAAGATTGGTAAGGGGTCTCGAGGTCTTAGAAAAGTCCTTGATAAATCTTCTATAGAAACCAACATGACCTAGAAAACTACGAATACCTTTGATGTCCCTTGGATAGGGCATCCTTTCAATAGCTTCAACTTTTGACTTGTCCACTTCAATTACCCTTTCGGAAATCTTGTGTCCAAGAACTATCCCTTCGTTAACCATGAAATGGCACTTCTCCCAATTGAGCACCAAATTCGTTTCTTCACATCTCTGCAAAACTTTATTAAGATTGTGGAGACAGTGGTCAAAGGAGTTTCCATAGACGGAAAAGTCGTCCATGAAAACTTCTACAATCTCCTCACAGAAACCATGAAATATTGCAGACATACACCTCTGAATAGTAGCAGGTGCATTCCACAAACCAAAAGGCATACGCCTATAAGCATAAGTACCGTAAGGACACGTAAAGGTGGTCTTCTCTTGATCCGCGGTGTTAACGTGAATCTGGGAGAAGCCAGAATACCCATCAAGATAAAAGAAGTGGGTGTTTTTAGACAGCCGCTCAAGCATCTGATCAATAAAGGGCAGAGGATAGTGGTCCTTCTTGGTGGCCTTGTTCAACTTCCTAAAATCAATACACATTCTATATCCAATAATAGTCCTCTGAGGTATTAGTTCATTTTTATCATTAGGAACAACAGTCATACCCCCTTTCTTAGGAACACAATGAACGGGACTTACCCACTTACTATCAGCTATAGGATAGATGATACATGCGGCTAGAAGTTTGAGAACCTCCGTTCTAACCACGTCCTTCATCCTTGGGTTCAACCGTCGTTGATGATCAACAACTGGTTTAGCATCGGGCTCGAGATTGATAGTTGTTACACCCCCAAAATCAATCCGTGTACAGTAATCATACACGCAGGGTACACAGCTGAGATTAGGGTGCCACGATGAGAATATCACAGAATAACACTAAACACAAAAGGATAAACCAATATGTTACAATAAAGGGGGGTCACGCAGACCCGAATACATAGGTTATATAAGCCATAATATCTGAGTACAGACATAGTTAGTCAAGTTTTGCCTTAAGAAGGCTAGCACAAATAACATCAGAGATACAGATCGAAAAGACAAGGCCTCCTGCCTGGGAGCCTCCGAAACTACTCCTGGTCCTGGTCAGCGGGGGTCTCGACGTAGTAGTAACCGCCTCCGGGGTACTCCTGCTCCTGGGCTCCAACATCGACTGCAGCGGCCAATCAGGCAAAACATAAAAGGGGAAACAAAGCAAAGGTGACTATCTAGCATACCCGCGAGTCTTACGTCCGCTACTAAGCATTATGCATTGTATCAAATGGAAATTGGAGGTTGTATATAGTGGACTGCAAGATAGAAATCAGAATAAGGGTAAGAAGCTAGGCCTATCGAAGACTAGCACCTTCTGACGATGTCTTGCAGCATGAGAAGAGAAACAACCAACAGTTCATATAAAGCATAAAGTAACAATGAAGCAGAAGTTGCTGCAAAATTGTATAATATAAGTTGTAATGATTAATAATAATAATGCCTCCAAGTTCCCCTCCTCGACTTCCCTGCGAGGAAGAAAAACCCGGAACCATAGAGTTTAATAGCAGTAGTTTGTAGTGATAAGATCCAGCTTCAGCATAAAGCGTCCTGTTACCGTGGACACGGCTATTCGAATAGATTAAAGTCCCTGCAGGGGTGCACTACTTTTCAGCCTGCACGCTCGGATCTCCAGGGTGGCGTGAACCTTGTTAGGGAACGCCCCACCGAGGCTATCCGACACATCGAAGCCCATCCTAGTCTCAGCAGAGAGGCCATCCGCCGGACTATATCCTATGCGCCAAGGGGTCTAGGTCCCTCACCCTTGCACGCTCCTGCACGGTACGAGACTGGCCGGTGAAGCAAAAGCAAATCCAAAACACACATGCTGCAGCAAATAAGACAAGACCGCTTCCCGGCAATCAGCCAGTGGTACTGCTGACGTCTGAAGAGCTTTCGAACGAACTACGACGCGGAGGGCCCACACCGTAATCCCACGTGTAGGTAGTGCGTACAGACCAACGGGTTTCTCAAGTCATCCGCCGAACCATTTAGCATTTTCATATTATCTCGAAGACAACCATTATCGTTGTCTGACTAACAACACAACGGACAACGAAGAGCAATAAGGCCCACCGGTAACGTCGGGGCCTTCCCTGTCGTCCCGTCAAAGCGCGCGGTTACCGACAAGGTGAACCGTCTCCTTACCTTGTCTCGCATGTGCTCTTGGTAGAGCTCGACTTTTTCGTGGTTTGGGTAACTCTCGCGAGATACGAGCAGGGGCCAAGCACGCCAATAACGTCGGTCGTACCCTCCCTGTCGTTCCCGACACAATACCGCTCGCGGGCACCGTTGGGTCGCCCGACTTCTTACCTTAAGGACAACCGTGCTCAGGTACCTAGAGCGGCTATACAGAGTCATCAACAAGTGGAGTACAAGGATTACTCCTTGATAGCTCACACTTGAAGGTGGCTCTACAGAGCCGAGCTAGGGGGCCTTAGGCGGTGTCTGCATTGTACCGTACCTGTGCAGTTGTAATAAGTTGTATCCGCGTCACTCCCCTGAGTGGTCACGACCCGTTATCTAGTCCTAGCTAACAATGCGCAGGGCTCACTGCTGAATAATGCATAAATATAACAGGCATCATAGGATAAGAAAGGTACATCAAGGGGCGACAAAATCAGGCTATGCAATCGAATAGGATTGTAACGTAGCAGCAACAGTAACAATGCCTAGTGCAAGAAAGTACGGAAAGGTAGGCGATATATGGGGAAGAGAATGGCTCTGCTTGCCTGGAAGCTCGACGGTAGGGGAAGGGTCGTCGACAAAGTAGTCATACCCGACGGCAGTGTAGTCGGCGGTAGCAGCAGGGTCTACCGGAGAATAAAGGGGATAAACACAGTAAATACAAAGCAATCATAGCAAAAAAATACATGGCATGCCGTATGTAAAGTTAACAGTGTTCTAACGTAGTGCAAACCACGTTGCTCGGAGCGGGAATTCATCCGGGGATGAACTACCAGCTCCGGGTGATTACCGGACAGGGTGTCCAGAGGGGGAAGGGTTCATGCCGGAGGTGTCGTGGTCATCCGACAAAGATAAGGGGGGTGTATCCATGTTAGTTGAACCATTCCGGACAACTTTCGTGTTCGGAATAAATTCATCCGGCAGGTTTTTACCGGCACCGGGAATTATCGACAGACAGCCTGGAGGGGGGGAATGTCGATGATCGGTGTGTTAGGGGGGTGGGGTAGACATACAGATAGCGTATCCGTATTCGTTATATTTTTCTGATCAATTTTCAGGTATAAAGTTTTTGAATCCGACTTACAGTTTAAAATATATTCAAATTCAAAGTTTAACTCATTTTAAATCAATTTCTGGATTTTCTTTTATTAAATAAATAAACATTATCCACAGAGGGTTGACCAGGTCAAACCTGACCAGTGGGTCCCACTGGTCAGCCTCACATGCTAATAAAACATTTTAATTAAATCTATTTACAGTGGGGTCCCACATGTAAGTCTAACAGAGTTAAATTAAATCAGTTAATTAATTAACTTACAGGTGGGACCCATGTGTCTTTGACACAGTGGTTAATCCAATGGATTTAACTTAACCAACGGTTTTAATTAGCAGGCGGCCCAACATGTAAGTGAACCATAGGGGTTAATTATCCCCTAATGACAGTTCTGACCGGCGGGGTCCACACGTCAGTGGCACGGGCAGCTCGTCGGCGGCGAGGGCAGCCACGACCAACGACCTTGTGCTGGATTCCGGCGGCCGTTCGCGATGAGGTTTGTTGCTGCGTGTTCCTGGGGACGAGCCGCATCCATTCCAGCAAGCAGCTCGAGACGAGATGGCCGGAGGTGAGCTCTACATCGCCAATGGCGGCGGCGGTTTCTGGAGGTGCACGAAATTGCGGCTACAGCACAATCCAAGGGACGCGAACTAGTTAGCGCGAAGCTACGGTTCATCAGAAACGCGAGGGTGCCAAAAGCGCGCGCTGGAACCCACGGTGGGCACGACTATGACCTCCACGGTGGCGGGCAGTGCAAGGCGAAGAGGGGAACGCAACTGGAGGTTATCAGGCGGCTGCGAGCACTTGGGGATTGTTGCGGTGCTCACCGCGGTCGGGTCGGGGTTGGCATTGAGCTCGATTGTGGCGCGAGGCGGTGGAAATTCCTCAGCGATCTCCGGCGGCTCGAGGTTGAAGACGACCCGATGTGCGCGAGGTGGAGGCTCCGGGATCGATTCCTTTGGTGAGGTGGCGTGGACGTCGGTGGCAGGCACGCTGGACAACACGGCGAGGGCTGGGGTGGTCAGCGGCCGCGCGTGGGCGCGACGGTGGCGACGGCGGCTCTGGTCCGAGCTCCTCCCGACGAGGGCGAGGTGAGAGAGGGGTGTTTTCGATCTAGGGTTCGCCACGGGCCTCGGGAGAGGATACTTATCGTAGCCGGCAGCGCTGTAGCGTCGCGGTGGCAGCAATCGGGCGGTCGCCGGCGTCGAACACCGGGGGATGGTGCCACGCACACCATGAACATGGGAGGGTGGAGGGGGAGTCCGGGTGGGCCTGATGGGCTGGGCTGGGGGAACTGTGCACTTGCTGCACCAGAGGTATGGGCCTCTTTGCTTTTATCTCCTTTTATTTCTTTTCAGCCTTTTGTTCTTTTCTATTTATATTTAATTTAGTTGCTTTAGCCATTTTGTAAATTATAATACCTGCCCCATTATTTGTATTGCCATATGTAGCAATGCTACAAAAAGTTTGGTGATTAAATAAAATCAATTGTATTTTTGTTTTATTTAAAAGGGATTAAATGCCACTGGTTTGGATACTGTTTGAATTGTTGGATTTATTTTATAGCTTAATAAATTCCCATACCCACATGGACATGGTCCACTGAATATTGGTGATTTAACAAAAGTGGTTTCAAGATTTTTGGAAAAGATTTTATTGTCACAATATTTTTAATATTCAACCAAAAGCATTTCAAGCTTTGCCTTGTTTGCAATTGGTTATGGGATTGGATTTGTGTTGAATTTTCATGATCAAGGCCCATGGTTCACATTGCTTAACAACATCAAAAGGGGAATTTGAATTTGAACTGAACCAAGTTGCTCAAAGCAAAATTTTGGAACAATAGTGATCAACAGTAATGGTGATTACTGTTCTCTGACAGTGAGAGTGTTACAAATCTCCCCCACTATAGGAATTCTTGTCCCGAGAATGTAAGCGGTAGAGGGGAAAAGATCGGGGTATTCTTCACGAAGACGATCTTCGCGTTCCCAAGTGGCTTCATCTTCAGAATGATTCGACCACTGAACTTTGAGGAACTTGGTTCTCTTGTTGCGGGTTTTGCGTTCAGACTGATCGAGAATGCGGCTCGGATGTTCTTGATAAGTCAAGTCCTGTTGCAGCTCGATCATATCATGCTCCACTTCACGAATAGGGTGCTTGAAGCAGCGACGGAGTTGCGACACGTGGAATACATCATGGACTTGAGAGAGGTTCGGCGGCAATTCCAAACAGTATGCCACTGGTCCACTTCTGGAAATGATACGGAACGGGCCAATGTAGCGAGGAGCTAACTTGCCTTTGATCCCGAAACGATGAGTGCCTCTCATCGGAGTGACACGGAGGTACGCGTATTCGCCAGGTTGATAGTCCATTTCCTTATGCTTGCGATAATAGTTGTTATTCTGGCGGGACTGAGCAGCTTTCAAGTGTTCACGAATAACGCGAACCTGATCTTCGGCGTGCTGTATAATGTCCGGACCACTGAGGCTTCGTTCCCCAGTTTCTGACCAATTCAGAGGGATTCGACACTTACGTCCATAGAGAACTTCGAAGGGGTCCATCTTCAGACTAGCCTGATAGCTATTGTTGTACGAGAATTCAGAAAATGGAAGAGATTCCTCCCATTTCTTACCGAATGAAATGACACAAGATCGAAGCATATCTTCAAGCACTTGGTTGACTCGTTCGACTTGGCCTTGCGACTGGGGGTGATAAGCGGTGCTGAAATTTAGGTGAGTGCCCATAGCTTCTTGGAAACTATCCCAGAACTTCGAGGTGAAAATGCTGCCACGGTATGAACTGATCTCCAACGGAATACCGTGGAGGGAAACAATTCTGGAAACATATAAGTCTGCTAACTGACTAGCAGAGATCGTCTCCTTGACAGGAAGAAAATGAGAAACCTTGGAGAATCAGTCGATGACGACAAAGATGGCATCATGACCTTTCTGTGATCGGGGAAATCCGGTGACGAAGTCCATTTCAATCTTGTCCCATTTCCATTCAGGAATAGAGAGTGGTTGTAGTGTCCCAGCAGGTCTTTGATGTTCGGCTTTCACGCGACGGCAAACGTCACACTCATCAACATAACGAGCAATGTCTTGTTTCATGTTAGACCACCAGTACCGCTGACGAATGTCTTGGTACATCTTGGTACTACCAGGGTGAATCGACAAAGGTGTATCATGAGCTTCTTTCATGACATCAGAGGCGTAATTCAGGTTGTCCTTGGCTACCGGAACCACTAAACGACCCTTGAAGTACACCGCATTATCATCATTTGCATCAATAGTGAAGAATGAGGGCTCTCCGCTGGCGACACGACGCTTAATCTTCCAAATGTCAGAGTCATAATGTTGTACCATCTTAATGAGGGTGTCGAGGTCTGGTTTGACCACCAGGGAGTTCACATATCCCTGCGGAACAATTTCGATGTTCAGCTTGCGGAGCTCTTCATACAGAAGTGGTTGTTGTACTTGAACTTCAAGTTCACTACAGTAGGCTTTGCGGCTTAAGGCATCGGCCACCACATTAGCTTTGCCAGGGGTGTAAGAAATTCCCATGTTGTAGTCGGCTATTGTCTCGAGCCATCTCTTTGGCGGAGATTCAGGTCGGGTTGCGTAAACAGGTACTTCAGGCTTTGGTGGTCGGTGTAGATCTCGCAACGGTTACCAACGAGGTAATGTCGCCACAGCTTCAATGCATAAATTACCGCTGCCAATTCGAGATCATGAGTTGGATAGTTTTCCTCGTGAGCACGCAACTGACGAGAGCCATAAGCAATCACTTTGCGCTCTTGCATTAGGACACAGCCTAATCCTTGACGAGAAGCGTCGCAATAAATCACGAAGTCCTTCTGGGTATCAGGCGGAGCAAGCACTGGGGGAGAAGTGAGCTTGTCCTTGAGGGCTTGGAAACTTTCCTGACATTTATCTGTCCACTCAAACTTGACGCCTTTGTGAAGCAGGTTGGTCAGAGGCCTGACAATCTTGGAGAAGTTCTCGACGAAACGGCGGCAATAGCTGGCGAGTCCGAGGAAACTTATGACTTGCTTGACAGTCTTGGGAGGAGTCCAGTCAAGAATAGCCTGGATACGTTCGGGGTTGACGGCAATGCCATCCTTGGAAATCACATGACCAAGGTAGGTTACTTCGGGAAGCCAGAATTCACACTTAGAATATTTAGCATAGAGTTTGTGTTCTCGAAGCTTTTCCAGTATAAGACGAAGATGTTCAGCATGTTCTGCATCGGTCTTGGAGTAAATCAATATATCATCTAGATAAACCACGACGTACTTGTCGAGGTATTCCATGAATATATAGTTCATCAATCTGGAGAAGGTGGCTGGGGAATTGGTCAAGACAAATGACATGACGGTGTACTCGTATGAACCATAGCGAGTAATGAATGCAGTCTTTGGGATGTCCTCATCACGGACCCGGATTTGGTGATAACCCAACCTTAAGTCGAGTTTTGAAAACACCGTGGATCCAGCAAGTTGATCATAAAGATCATTGATCCGAGGGAGGGGGTACTTGTTCTGTATCGTGGCTTGGTTGATAGGTCGGTAATCTTAGACCAAACGGTTCGTGCCATCACTCTTCTTGACAAAGAGCGAAGGTGCTCCCCAAGCAGAGGAACTTGGACGGATGAAGCCTTTCTCGAGGACCGTGTCGATCTCTTTCTTCAATTCAAGGAGGTGGTGAGGTGGCATCTTATACGGGCGCTTGGCAATAGGGACGGTGCTGGGCTTCAAGTCGATGACAAATTCAACTTCTCTGATCGGGGGTATCCCCGGTAGTTCTTTTGGGAATATGTCGGTAAAATCACAAACGATGGGAACTTTATCTATCCCTTCGAGAGGTGTGACATTTAAGGCATTCATAGCATATATACGAGCTTCGGCATTCATCGACACAATGGCAGTGTGACTCACAATCGCGCCAGAAGGATGAAAGAGTTGGATGACCTTGGTGCCACAATAAAGTGCGGCATCGTGGGCTTTCAGCCAATCCCTACCCAAGATAAGGTCAATAGTGGACGTTTTCAGAATATGTGGGTAGACAAGGAACTCAATCCCTTCGATCTCGACGGTGAGGTTAGGTGCTAGCATGTCAACGTGACACATGCCGCCGGGTGTTTTAACGGCCAAGGGGCTACGCATCTTTTCGTGATATATGCCATGCTTAGATGCAAATGCTCCAGACATAAATGAATGCGATGCTCCTGTATCAAATAAAACAGTAGCGGGTATTGAGTTAACGAGGAGGGTACCCATCACTGTAGCGGGCTGTTCCTGAGCTGCTTCAACGTCAATGTTGTAAGCATGACCACGAGCATGAGTATTTGACCCAGTATTATAGTTGAGGGTCCCATTGTTGCCACGACCATTCCCGCGGCCAGCAGGGTGAACTACCAGTTGATTCTGTCGCTGAGGGCAGTCTCTGGAAATATGGACTGGCTGACGGCACTTGAAACACAAGCCATCTTGAGGACGGAGGGGTGCAGTCTCAGTCTTCGGCTGTCTCGGCGGGGGCGGAGGCAGACGGGGTGCAACATACGACGGCCTTGGTGCAGGGGCAGTCGGACACATAAGACTGTGGGGAAGCCAAACGCGTTGCTTCTGTGCTGTGCCCGAAGATGAGCCAGCATCACGGGGGCGCTTCGGCGAACCACCGAACTTAAGCTGAGCGGTCTCAAGAGTGATAGTTTGGTTCACCATGGTGGCGAAGTCGGGGAAGACGTGCAAAGCCAGTGCCAGATGGAGATCTGGGTTGAGTCCATCACGAAAGTTCTCTTGCCTACTTGCATCATTTGGAAGGTCACTTGCAGCATAGCGGGAGAGGCGGAAGAATTCCCTCTGATATGCCTCGACAGTTTTGTTGCCTTGAACAAGGTTGCAGAACTCAGCCTTCATACGGTTCATAATCGCCTGGGGGACATAACGAGCACGGAAGGCAGTCTTGAAGTCATTCTAGGTGACGACAGTCCCTTCAGCTAGCGAGCCCTTGTAGGTGTCCCACCACAGAGAAGCGGGACCACGCAGGAAATAGGACGCGAAGTTGACGTAATCAGCAACGCTCACATTAGCGAACTCCAGCTGACGAGTGATGTCACGAAGCCAATCATCGGCATCCAACGGCTGTTCCGGTTGGTGGAAGAGAGGGGGATTGAGACACATGAAATCCCGCAGAGTAACCACAGGCGGTTGGTTCTGATGCTGGTTCTGGTTCTGATTCTGGTTCTGGAGCTGATCTCTGAATCCTTGCATAAACACCTGGGTCATCTGAAACTGCTGCATCATCGCGGCCATGTAGTCCGGCGGCGGAGGTGGATCGTTGGCACCACGACCACGACCACGACCACCACGACCAACCATCCTGCTAGAATTTAACAGGGATATTTCAGCGATGAACATTTTAACGAGATGCCGGAAACGAGTAATTGGTAAAGCGACAACAAAGAGGAGGCGCGGATATATAGGAGTAGTCATATAAGACATACACATCCACACATAGAATCAATCGAAAATCGGGCAGCGTAACATCGTAGAAATTAAGGAAAAAGGACACTCCAGGCGGCGCGCAGACCGCGGTAAGGATTACACGATGCGGCATAGATTCCACTATGTCAATCACGCCGCAAGAAAACTGTTTGGCCAGAGGAGTTAATTCCAGAGGACGCGTGGCCTGCCCAGATTGAGAATGAGATCCGCGGTCCGGGACCTGGGGTAGTACTCCTGCAACACGACTCAATCAATGGGGAAGCACCAAAACGCCGGATGTGATCAAGAGAACGTGATCCTAAAGTCAGAGTTTGTAAAACTAACGAGCAAGGATAAGAGAGCAGATTCCCAGAGCATAGGTAAGGAGAAAAGGATCCTAATACCATAGATATCACACGTAGTAACATCGATGTGGGCCCGTAAGCCAAATATTAAGTTAGCAAAATAGTTTTTCAAAGTCTAGACTCAACTTCGACCAGGTAGTGGTTGGGTGGCTTCGTACAGGCAGTCAGCTCTGATACCAACTATTTACGCCCCCAAAATCAATCCGTGTACAGTAATCATACACGCAGGGTACACGGCTGAGATTAGGGTGCCACGATGAGAATATCACAGCACAACACTAAACACAAAAGGATAAACCAATATGTTACAATAAAGGGGGGTCACGCGGACCCGAATACATAGGTTATACAGCCATAATATCTGAGTACAGACATAGTTAGTCAAGTTTTGCCTTAAGAAGGCTAGCAAAAATAACATCAGAGATACAGATCGAAAAGGCAAGGCCTCCTGCCTGGGAGCCTCCGAAACTACTCCTGGTCCTGGTCAGCGGGGGTCTCGACGTAGTAGTAACCGCCTCCGGGGTACTCCTGCTCCTGGGCTCCAACGTCGACTGCAGCGGCCGATCAGGCAAAACATAAAAGGGGAAACAAAGAAAAAGTGAGTATCTAGCATACCCACGAGTCTTACGTCCGCTACTAAGAATTATGCATTGTATCAAATGGAAAGGGGAGGTTGTATATAGTGGACTGCAAGATAGAAATCAGAATAAGGGTAAGAAGCTAGGCCTATCGAAGACTAGCACCTTCTGACGATGTCTTGCAGCATGAGAAGAGAAACAACCAACAGTTAATATAAAGCATAAAGTAACAATGAAGCAGAAGTTGCTGCAACATTGTATAATATAAGTTGTAATGATTAATAATAATAATGCCTCCGAGTTCCCCTCCTCGACTTCCCTGCGAGGAAGAAAAACCCGGAATCATACAGTTTAATAGTAGTAGTTTGTAGTGATAAGATCCAGCTTCAGCATAAAGCGTCCTGTTACCGTGGACACGGCTATTCGAATAGATTAAACTCCCTGCAGGGGTGCACTACTGTTCAGCCTGCACGCTCGGATCTCCAGGGTGGCGTGAACCTTGTTAGGGAACGCCCCATCGAGGCTATCCGACACATCGCAGCCCATCCTAGGCTCAGCAGAGAGGCCATCCGCCGGACTATATCCTATGCGCCAAGGGGTCTAGGTCCCTCACCCTTGCACGCTCATGCACGGTACGAGACTGGCCGGTGAAGCAAAAGCAAATCCAAAACACACATGCTGCAGCAAATAAGACAAGACCGCTTCCCGGCAATCAGCCCGTGGTACTGCTGACGTCTGAAGAGCTTTCGAACGAACTACGACGTGGAGGGCCCACACCGTAATCCCACGTGTAGGTAGTGCGTACAGACCAACGGGTCTCTCAAGTCATCCGCCGAACCATTTAGCATTTTAATATTATCTCGCAGACAACCGTTATCGTTGTCTGACTAACAACACAACGGACAACGAACAACAACAAGGCCCACCGGTAACGTCGGGGCTTGCCCTGTCGTCCCGTCAAAGCGCGCGGTTACCGACAAGGTGAACCGTCTCCTTACCTTGTCTCGCGTGTGCTCTTGGTAGATCTTGAGTTTTTCGTGGTTTGGGTAAATCTCGCGAGATACGAGCAGGGGCCAAGCACGCCAGTAATGTCGGTCGTACCCTCCCTGTCGTTCCCGACACAATACCGCTCGCGGGCACCGTTGGGTCGCCCGACTTCTTACCTTAAGGACAACCGTGCTCAGGTACCTAGAGCGGCTATACAGAGTCATCAACAAGTGGAGTACAAGGATTACTCCTTGATAGCTCACTCTTGAAGGTGGCTCGGCAGAGCCGAGCTAGAGGGCCTTAGGCGGTGTCTGCATTGTACCGTACCTGTGCAGTTGCAATAAGTTGTATCCGCGTCACTCCCCTGAGTGGTCACGGACCGTTATCTAGTCCTAGCTAACAATGCGCAGTGCTCACTGCTGAATAATACATAAATATAACAGGCAACATAGGATAAGAAAGGTACATCAAGGGGCGACAAAATCAGGCTATGCAATCGAATAAGATTGTAACGTAGCAGCAGCAGTAACAATTCCTAGTGCAAGAAAGTACGAAAAGGTAGGCGATACCTGGGGAAGTGAATGGCTCTGCTTGCCTGGAAGCTCGACGGTAGGGGCAGGGTCGTCGAAAAAGTAGTCGTACCCGGCGGTAGTGTAGTCGGCGGTAGCAGCAGGGTCTACCGGAGAATAAAGGGGATAAACATAGTAAATACAAATAAATCATAGCAAACAAATACATGGCATGACGTATGTAAAGTTAACGGTGTTCTAACGCAGTGCAAAGCACGTTGCTCGGAGCGGGAATTCATCCAAGGATGAACTACCGGCTTCGGGTGATTACCGGACAGGGTGTCCGGAGGGGGAAGGGTTCATGCCGGAGGTGTCGTGGTCATCCGACAAAGATAAGGGGGGTGTATTCATGTTAGTTGAACCATTCCGGACAACTTTCGTGTTCGGAATAAATTCATCCGGCAGGTTTTTACCGACACCGGGAATTATCGACAAAGAGCCCGGAGGGGGGGAATGTCGATGATCGATGTGTGAGGGGGGTGGGGTAGACATACGGATAGCGTATCCGTATTCGTTATATTTTTCTAATCAATTTTCAGGGATAAAGTTTTTGAATCTGACTTACGGTTTAAAAGATATTCAAATTCAAAGTTTAACTCATTTTAAATCAATTTCTGGATTTTCTTTTATCAAATAAATAAACATTATCCACAGAGGGTTGACCAGGTCAAACCTAACCAGTGGGTCCCACTGGTCAGCCTCACATGCTAATAAAACATTTTAATTAAATCTAATTACAGTGGGGTCCCACATGTAAGTCTAACAGAGTTAAATTAAATCAGTTAATTAATTAACTTACAGGTGGGACCCATGTGTCATTGACACCGTGGTTAATCCAATGGATTTAACTTAACCAACGGTTTTAATTAGCAGGTGGCCCCACATGTAAGTGACCCATAGGGGTTAATTATCCCCTAATGACAGTTCTGACCGGCGGGGTCCACACGTCAGTGGCTCGGGCAGCTCGTCGGCGGCGAGGGCAGCCACGGCCAACGACCTTGCGCTGGATTCCGACGGCCGTTCGCGATGAGGTTTGTTGCTGCGTGTTCCTGGGGACGAGCCGCATCCATTCCAGCAAGCAGCTCGAGACGAGATGGCCGGAGGTGAGATCTACGTCGCCAATGGCGGCGGCGGTTTCTGGAGGTGCACGAAATCGCGGCTACGGCACAATCCAAGGGACGCGAACTAGTTAGCGCGAAGCTACGGTTCATCAGACATGCGAGGGTGCCAAAAGCGCGCGCTGGAACCCACGGTGGGCACGGCTATGACCTCCACGGCGGCGGGCAGTGCAAGGCGAAGATGTAACACCCTCACTGTCAGCGAACAGTAATCACTGTTACTGTTCATCTCTACTGTTGAAAACTTTTGTTTGATCAACTGGTTCAGTTCAAATTCAAATTCTCCTTTGATATTGTTGCAAGCAAATATGAACCATGGACCTTGATCATCATTGGCCAACTAAAGTCCAAGCAATTTGAAATAAAATTCAAACAAACCCTAAAATTCCTTTTGATGAATATTAAAAATATGGTGACAATAAATTAGCAAAAGAGATTAGAAAAACCCTTAACTTTTTGTGGTACTCTAGGATTATGCTCTACTAATTATGGAACCAAAATGGCATTATATAAAAATGCCTAAGCCAATTAAATAAATGCTAATAGAATTTTACAGAAAAAGAAAAGAACAAAATGGGGCTCTGACTATTAGTCGCACTGGGGCGTAGCCCACCTCCTTCCCGGCCCACCCCGGCCCAACCCATCACCCCTCTTTTCTTCCTCCTCCCACTGCTCATCCCCTTTGCGTGGCCATGGCCATGGCCGTCCACAACGCTTGATGTGCCGCTGTCGCCCATCCCGCGGCGCTCCTCGTGGATAAGGTCCGCCGAGCCCCCCCTCATCTGGAAACCCTATCCACCAGACCCCCTCTTGTCGCCTCCTTCCTTCCATCTCTACCCCTGCCTCGCGTGACCGTCACCCAGCCGTCGCCATTGCCAATGGTCACTCGCGGCCAGAGGTGACCGGAGGCCTCGCCGTCTTGCCCCCCTGCTTCGTGTGCTCCGCTGGTTGGTCTTCGACCTCGGGCTCGGGCCGGGAGGCCCTTCCCCGCTGGAATCGCACACGTCCCCACCGTCGGCCGCCACGGCATCTCGGCGACGATTGCCGCTGTTGCGCGCCTCCTCCGGCCTCCCCAAGCCTTCCCCGAGCTCCGCGGTGAGCTGCCAGGCCGGTTTCCCCTCTCCCCTCCGCCAATTTCTCGCCATAGCACCCCCTGGAGCCCTCCCGCGCGTAGCCGTGCGCCGTGTCCGTGCAGCTCATTGCGGTTGCGGGCTGCTGTGCTCGCCGCGCTCACCCCCACGCTCGAACGCTCCCTAGGGTGCGCGCGCGCAAGGCCGCACCCTTGCTGTGCCCTCCCCCCCCCTCGCCGGAGATGGCCAAAATGGCCTCGCCGCCGGCGTCTCCGTGTGCGCACGCTTGTAACCCATTAACAGGGGGGCTAACCCCACTGACATGTGGGCCAGCCCGGTTAATTAGTCCACTGTCAGGTTAGCAACTGAAACCCCCTCTACCTCTGACGCGTGGGCCCAAGGCCATTATGTTTAAGTTAAAATAAAATTGCTAAGTTAAATAACCACTATGTGGCTTACATGTGGGCCCTGGCTTTTGTTTAATTAAAATAACTGTTAAACTTAAAATATCTCTATGACATGTAGGCCCCACTGCTTTTTAGATTTAATTAAAAGGATTATATAAAATGAGACATTGACAGGTGGGACCCCTTGATCAGTTTGACCAGTCCAAGGCCTCAGCCTATGACAGGGTGGCCCCACATGTCAGCCCTGGTTTGGATAAGGTTCTGGATAATCTTGTATTTAAATATTAAAAGATAATCTAGATAATTCTTTTAAATTGATTAAAATGATTTAAACTTCAAAATTCAATATCTTTTAAACCGTAACTCCGATGAAAATAAATTATACATCAAAATTGATCAGAAAAATATAACGATTACGAATACGCTATACGTATGTCTACCCCACCCCCCTAACACAATGAACATCGACACCCCCCCTCCGGGCCGTCTGCCCGATGATTTGTCCGGTACTGATAAAGTATCCGGATGAATTTATTTCGAACACGAAAGTTATTCGGAATAGTTCAACTAACACGGACACACCCCCCTTATGTTTGTCCGGTACCCACGACACGTCCGGCATGACCCCTTCCCCCTCCGGACACCCTGTCCGGTAATCACCCGGAGCCGGTATATCATCCCCGGATGAATTCCCGCTCCGAGCAACGTGCATCGTACGATGTTAGAACAACGTTAACATTTCATCTGTCTTGTCATGCAAATGTTTGTATATTATTGCTGTGTATTTACTGTTTCCTCCCCCCTTAATCTTCGGTAGACCCTGCTGCTACCGCCGACTACACCGCTGCCGGGTACGACTACTTCGTCGACGACCCTACCCCTACCGTCGAGCTTCCAGGCAAGCAGAGCCATTCTCTTCCCCAGATATCGCCTACCTTTCCTTACTTTCTTGCACTAGGCATTGTTACTGCTGCTGCTACGATTACAATCCTATTCAATTGCATAGCCTGATTTTGTCGCCCCTTGATGTACCTTTCTTATCCTATGCTGCCTATTACAATTATGCATTATTCAGCAGTGAACCCTGCGCATTGTTAGCTAGGACTAGATAGCGGGCCGTGATCACTCAGGGGGGTGAACACGGATACAATATATACAACTGCACAGGTACGGTACAAAGCAGACACCGCCAAAGGCCCCTATCTGGGTTATGCCTAGTCACCTCAAGTGTGAGCTATCAAGGAGTAATCCTTGTACTCCACTCGAGGCTGACTTTGTCTTGCCGCCATAGGGTCCTGAACAGCGGTTGTCCTTAAGGTAAGAAGTCGGGCGACCCAACGGTGCCCGCGAGCGGTATTGTGTCGGGAACGACTGGGAGGGTACGACCGACGTTACTGGCGTGCTTGGCCCCTGCTCGTATCTCGCGAGAGTTACCAAACCACGCAAAAGTCGAGCTCTACCAAGAGCACACGCGAGACAAGGTAAGGAGACGGTTCACCTTGTCGGTAACCGCGCGCTTTGACGGGACGACAGGGCAGGCCCCGACGTTACCGGTGGGCCTTGTTGCTGTTCGTTGTCCGTTGTGTTGTTAGTCAGATAGCGATAACGGTTGTCTGCGAGATAATATTAAAATGCTAAATGGTTTGGCGGATGACTTGAGAGACCCGTTGGTCTGTACGCACTACCTACACGTGGGATTACGGTGCAGGCCCTCCGCGTCGTAGTTCGTCCGAAAGATCTTCAGACGTCAGCAGTACTAGGGCCTGATCGCCGGGAAGTTGTCTTGTCTTTTTGCTGCAGGAGGTGTGTTTGGGTTTGCTTTTGCTTCACCGGCCAGACTCGCACCATGCAGGAGCGTGCAAGGGTGAGGGACCTAGACCCCTTGGCGCATAGGATATAGTCCGGCGGATGGCCTCTCTGCTGAGCCTAGGATGGGCTGCGTCGTGTCGGATAGCCTCGGTGGGGCGTTCCCTAACAAGGTTCACGCCACCCTGGAGATCCGAGCGTGCAGGCTGAACAGTAGTGCTCCCCTGCAGGGAGTTTAATCTATTCGAATAGCCGTGTCCACGGTAACAGGACGCTTTATGCTGAAGCTGGATCTTACCACTAGAAACTATTACTATTAAACTGTATGGTTTCGGGTTTTCTTCCTCGCATGGGAGTCGAGGAGGGGAACTCGGAGGCACTATTATTATTAATCATTACAACTTATATTATACAATTGAAAGGACCACGATGTCGCCTAGAGGGGGGGTGAATAGGCTTTTTAAACCTTTTACGAATTTGTCTATATCCGGATGCGGAAATAAACTAAGCGGATACTTATTCAAGTACAAATCCTCAATATACTAGGCTCAACCAAGTGCACCAACAACTTTATTCTAAACAATATGAACACAATGAGGATACAAGTAAGAACAAGTAAGTTACACAAACTTACACAAGATATATGTATCACAAGATGTGGATATGGGAGATACAATATAACAATTCACACAAAGACAAATATGGAGAATAGTAGCACATATGAATTACGGAGTATAATGTGTTGGCCTAAAACCAATCACAACAATATGATAACCAACACAATATAATGAGGACAACAAGATATAGTGAATGCAAGGTCAAGTGACTAAAGTAAACCACAAGTAGGGAGCTAGGGTTAGAGATAACCGAAGACTCGGAGACGAGGATGTATCCCGATGTTCACTTCCTTGGAGGGAAGCTACTCACCGTTTGGAGAGAGTGGGTGTTACCACGAAGGCACACCAACGCCACGAAGGCTCACCCTATTCCCCTTGGGATATCACACACGAAGGCGATTCCCAACCACTAGTGGTAGACCTTGAGGCGGCCTCCAAACCTTCACAAACTTTCCGGGGGGAAAATCACAAGTTGATTCCTCACCGGAGCACTCCTACCGCCTAGGAGTCTCCAACCTCCAAGAGTAACAAGATCAAGGGGGGATTGCTCAAGACTTGCTCAAATCGCGAATTCCTTTGGTCAAAAGAGGGAGAGGGAGTGGATCTATCAATGGGTGAAATCTCTCTCTAGAACTCTCACAAATCACTCCGGGATCTAAGATTTGGTGTGGAAGGAAGGAGAGGGAGCTTTCTAGGGTTTGTATGTGTTTTTGGATGTGTTGCTCAACCCTCTACCGGATTGGTAGAGGAGTATATATAGCCCAACTTTCCAAGTGACCGTTGGCGCATTCTGGCGGAGAAGTTTCGGACGTCCGTTGAGTTTCGGACGTCTGGACGTCCGAAATATGTCGGATTTCCGTCCAAAAGAGCGAGGGATACTGACTAGTTTCAGCGGATTTCGGACGTCCGACAAGTTTCGGACGTCCGACATGTCGGACGTCCGAAATTCTTCGGACGTCCGAAATCCAGAAAAAACAGCAGGAACTCAATACTGAACCGAGCATAACTTTTACATACGAACTCCGATTTTGATGATCTTGGGCTTATTTTAAAGCTATTGAAAAGCTCAAGATCCTCAAATAGAGAACCACCCAAGATAAACCAAAATGGAAGGTGCAAAATATGTAAAGGCTATGCCATAGGATTTGGGGAATGAGTTGGCTTTGGATTATCCCCTTTTTGGTATAAAGGATAGGAGTGGAATTGAGTTAGGAATTGTTGACTTGAGAAAGTCCATTACTAAACCCCTTTGATCCCCTCTTAATAGTGCGGGATCCCTATAACTCAAGAATAATAAAAGAGCTATACTATAGCTTCCGGAAATCCATTCTTGAGCATGTATCCTTTTTGATGGTCAACAATCCACGACACAATACCTTTGACTTGAGCATTCCACTTGAGCTTGTTGTTGGTGTCATGATTGGCTCAAGATGTGCATGCAATATTGGTCACATAAATTGGTGAAGACTTCAATTAGTTTCCTCGTAAGTCATGAGGAAAGCTTCGCATTATATGCCATCTTCATATGTGCCACCACGAGATCATCCGCAAGCTTCAAGCATGTAATCCTCTGGGATGCATATCTTGAACTTGACCATCTTCTCATGATGACCATCCTCTCATGGGCACTCGTGATCTTTCATGATACAATCCCATGAGAATACATTTGAGTCATCCTCTCATGGGCACTTGTGATCTTTCTCAATGCAATCCCATGAGAATCACCATGCCACAAGATCCCATGTGGTACATAAGTTGTGCTTGAGCATTGACCAACTAGAATTCAATCTTTCATCTTTATCTTGGTCAACAATTATCTTTACTCTATGATCAAGTGGTGACATGAATATTCTTCGTCTTGTCGAGGAGAATGACATTCCCTTTTGAATCATCATACTCCGAGGTCGTATTCAGCACATGCGACCCAAGGACCGATCTACTATTGATTGTATTCATTGCAAATTCATCCACTCTTCTTCGCATTATCCATTCATAGATACTTGATACCATTGTTGCTTTATTGGAATCATCATTCATTACCAAGCCACAATGGATACATTTGTGTTGATGAACAATGTTCTTCATGCATTGCCTATGTAGGTTTGCTTCAAATATATATCTCAATGCAAACATTAGTCCATAAGGATTGTCATTAATTACCAAAACCACACATGGACTACATGTACTTTCAATCTCCCCCATTTTGGTAGTTGATGACAATCTCAGCAAGAGGGTTTCTATAATGAATATTCAAACAAGCATGCATCTTATCCAAGGATAAATTGTATACTTGAGTTCTTTTGATAGCATAAAGTAACACAAAGTTACTTTATGTTATCCATACCGGTTATACTAGCATCAAAATACTACACAAGAATTTGATGTTAGTAGAACCATAATATATAGAGAAAACTCCCCCACAATATATGCATGTGTGAATGAACTTTGCCTATGTTGACCATGTTGAAGTTTACTCTATATATGTAGCTCATTCATGCCATAAGCATATATAACACGGATAGATATGCATGAATGATATCAACCACTAGACCACTAAACCCTCTAAACTTCTCCCCCATTGGCAACAAATGCCAAAATGGAAGGAAAGATCTAGAGAAACCCATATGGTATGAGACCACCATAATGTGTGCATATGACAAGTTATGAGTGACATTAAATGCACATATTCTATAAGGAACACATGGAGAAGCTCAACCTTAAGTGGGGATCAATATCAGGTAGCAAGGTACAATGATATGAAGATAAGAATTAGACATATGAGGAATACATTAACACACATGAGTGCAAAAGGAATATGCAAGACATACAAGCACTCACATAACACCCTACTACCGAAGCCACCAAAGAAACAACAATGAACAAACTAAGTGGACGGCAATGGAAGATGATATCAAGGGAATATATGAAATTTCTGATGTATATAAGTTCCTAAGTGGCAAATACACTAAGAAACTCACATATACAAGATAGTTACAATTGATAGCGACATGATATCCATATGTGAATCCATTGTTACACAAGTTTGATCCTATCATAAGAGCAAGGCACATGACACATGACACATGACACATGGAACATGGAACATGGCACATGGCACATGGCACAAATTGATCTCATTTGTATAACCATGAATTATTAATCAAGAAAGCACATACTACGAGCAATTAGAGTGTTTCTACAATTTCATCAATATTGCATATGAGAGCACATTTGAGGAATTGATATGCAATAAATTTTCTTATTGGTAAATTTTGGGATAACATGCCCATTATATGCATCTTCTCAAATGCCTCACATCACAATAACTTTGTTTGAAAGAACATGCAAGAAACATAGTTTTAGCAAGAACTAATCATGCCATGATGCAACCTACACAAGGTTGACCATATTACTTTATGTATTTACATGAAATAAATTCTTGTTGCCGTGATAGCATCGGAATGAAGTTGTAGATCAATAACATATTATGGCTTGACTCATAGTTCCTTATGAAAGTACCACATTCTCAATGAATAAGTCAAGCACCCAACATTCTTCAAATGTACCTAAGAGCATTTAAGTACAATATGGTCCCCAACCTTCTTGGGTCCAAAGTGGTTAGCATAGCTACAATTCATAGGGCAAACTCCACTTAAGTGTGTGAATATGAATATGAATGCACATCTTAGTCGTCACGGTTTGATGGAGTTTCCCCTACATATCTTGTATCAAATAGATCAAGCAGGGCATGAAGATACACATATATTTAAGCATGCATGCACAAGCATATCAAGAACCAAGAAGATATAATTTAGACAGTAGAATATATAAATGATGAACACTTAAATAAAATCAACCATCATTCATGTTGTCCAAATTGTATCAAAGTGATGAATCAACACATGATTACACACATAGTTCAACATATGAACTAAGCAAAGCCAAAGTGCACAAAAGATATACATTACACATATTTTCAAGGTTATATCCCATTCAAGTGGATATAAAATAGTGTAACTAGTGAGATAATCAACTCCAGTAACTCCACAAAACTAAGAAGATGATATTGAGCAAAAAGTAAGGGAGAACATTTGGGATACAAATGAATTTCTCGGCTAGATATAAAATGTAAGTTGAAGCAAAGTCCGAGACAAAGATGATCTACTAATTCTACCACATGAAGGAATACCAAGTTTAATGGTATCTAGAATAACACTCGGTGGTAGATTTCAACGATATGCAAGATCAACTTCAATATATAAGGCATATGATGAGAGTTTATAATTAATCACAATGCATGTGAATAGGAGATTCTTAATATACCAATTATATAGATAACCATGCATAACCATAATTGGAATGAATTGAATCAAACAATTTTCCACCTAAGATTTTTATGATAGATCATGAAAAATCGCACAAGAATATCAATGTCGTTAGAGATCGGACGTCCGAACTCCAATTGTCGGACGTCCGAAATATGTCGGACGTCCGAAATGTTCTTGTGGAACACATGCGAGCCACGCCAGGTCAGTAGACTCCTCGGAGCAGGTACCGGACGTCCGGCGGGATTCGGACGTCCGATGTGTCGGACGTCCGAACCAGATCGGAAGTCCGTTAATCTTTGTAGGTCTACTGACCTCCTCAACAATTCCTGCGGCATGGATGTCGGACGTCCGATATAGTACGGACGTCCGAAACTGTGAAGTGTCGGACGTCCGAAAGTCATCGGACGTCCGAATGTCAGGCAGAGACATATGTGAATTAACAATTTGTGCTGTGTTGATTTAATATGATTTGAGCAAAACCTAAACACAAACCCACTCAAGTTCTTTATGATAAATCATGGGAAAATCGCACAAAAATACCATACTCAAACAAAACATCGCAAGCCACATAGATATAAGATAATTTCAAATATGAATTCTAAATGGCATTATTCAATTTATTCACGTCTATAAGGATTGCAGTATGCACATAGCATACCGCTCCCCCATAATGTGACAATTCATGTATTATCCACATGTGTCAAATGAAACCCAATTTATGAGATATTTCTAGGAGTTGTACATGGATGCACATTTTACATTGTGAGTACAGACTATGCTAGATAATACTGTACAAGTAATTCTAGATGGTGTTCCACATATATACACATTCAAGGTTTGTGATATGTGTAAACATAACACTCCCCCACAATGTGATTATCCATTGATATCTCGAAAGAGCCAAATAAGATTCAACTAATGAAGCAATAAAGGCTCGAAACAACACACACATACACTCACAACTGTATGAGGTGAATTGCAACCTACATATGCTAAATACCACAAATCAAGCATAATTAAGAGGCACAACATACAAACACATGCTAGGCACAAAACCTACACATGCATGGTGCTAGTCACTTTCAATGTAAACAATGTAACTACAAGTTACCGCAAGGAGGAGCATTGGATTAATGAATATGATGATAATCCACTTGACTAGTAATTAACCACAACTTGTGGTGAAAGTATTTTCTTCTTCTTCATGAAGTAGCCAAGTCTCCAATGCTCTCCACACACCTATTGATCAAGTTTGAGCTTGTTGGCCCCCAACAAAGTTGGGTCCTAAGAAATTAGTCACAATAGGTTTAGCAACCCAAATGGTCTTATCCACCTTCGAACCACATTGGGTACCCATAAACTTGGCAAACACATTGCCAACATTATCCTTCCTAAGTGAATAATGATCATTTATTATTGGAGGCTTAGAGATGTTACCGTTGGGACATGATGAAGATATGTGTCCCTTCTTACGGCAAGTATAGCAACATGTGCTTCCCTTTCTCTTCTTCTTTGCCTTCCCAACATGAGGATCATTATCATGGTTAATCATGGGAAGAAGCCTTTCTTCATCTTGAGATTGTTCTTGAGGCCGCTTTCCATGATGCTTCTTACTTGAGGTCCTCTTCTTCGTTGGACAAGATCTTACATGGTGTCCAACATTCTTGCACTTGAAGCATGTAATGTTGGCCTCATTCTTGACTTGGTCTTGTCCCTTCTTATTGGTCTTGGACTTCTTCTTGTTGAATATAAAACCATGTCCACATTTATCTTGAGGGAAGTTTTGTACACTCAAGATATTTTTGGGTGTGGATTTCCCATCATAGCACTTCTCCAAGTCTTTCTTCAAACTAGTGACTTGGGCCTTGAGCTCTTTATTTTCCTCTACAATGTTAGTATTGACAAAAGAACTAGAGGATATAGAAGCTTCATTATTAGAGCAACAAGGCATGGTGGGCAAATCATCGCAACATGTAGCAACATCATGTAGAGAGGAATTGCAAGGACTAGCACATGACAACAAGGCATTTCGTGTAGAATATGTGCTAATGTCCACATGAGACTCATAAGATTTTACCTTAGTGATCATAGCCTCATGGGCTAATTTTAGCCTATCATGAGAGGTTAGAAGGTTCTCATGAGTGCTCGAGAGATTTTCATGAATTACTTCCAATTTCCCATAATTGCTAGTTAGCAAATCAAGTTGAGCACTTAGCTCAACATTCTCCTTCAATATTGGTGCTTCACAAAAAATAGGATTAGTAGTACAAGCATCATTGACAATATGAGAGGAAGAGGTAGAACCAAGAGACTTCTTATGAGTAGCTTGAAGTTCCTCATGAGACTTAGAGAGTTTAGTGAGCTCTCCTTTGACATTTTTGTAGCCAAGGTCAAGGTGCTCAAAATCCTCTTTAAGTTTACAATGAGAAACTTCAATCTCTTGTTTTGAACACTTCAAGTCTCTCAAGGATTGATGAGCCAAAATGATATTATGTTCAAGTAGTTCATTTTTATCTTGCACTTCAAGAAGTAAATCATTACGTTTATCAAAGGAGGCAAGAACATCTTGAAACATCCTATATGTGCCCTTGTTAACCCTACAAAGGGTTTTTCCAATCTCATAGAGATTTTGGGTCATGACAACATCATTTTCATCACAATCATCATCATCATCACTAAGAGAAGAGGATACCTCGTGATTACCTCTTGCCATGAGGCACATGTGCATCGGTGATGACTTTTCCGGACAAGAGGGGTCTTCGTTAATCAAGTGTGCCACATTTTTCTTGGTTTCCTCTACATGGTTAGTCATACAATAACTAGAGGAAATTGAAGCATTTATATCATGGCAACATGGAAGATCAAGCATATCATCACAAGAGTATGTCAAGGAATCTTTAGATGAAATGCATGGATTATTGACAAAAGAGTCTATGCCAAAGTTGGTGCAAGATATGCTCAAGTCCATGGAAGCTACAATGATAGCATTTCTACATGGAGGATCATCCATAATAATCTCGACATCATCATCACACATGATTTCTCCACTTACCATGTCATTACCTTGTGACAAGCTAAATGTAGGTAAAGTGGAAGATGTTGATGTGTCCAAGTAGTCGGAGGTGGAGGCAATAGGGTTCTCTTCATGACATGAGGTTGTCGAGACTTCCCCAATTGTCTCCATGGGAAAAATATTGGCTTCATCAAGATATGATCCACCATATACATCATCAAGTTTGGTTCAAGCCTCATGAGCTGTCTTACACATCAAAATAGACTTAAACACATCAAATGTTATAGCTTGATGAACGGCTCCCAACGCATCACTATCAATATGCATATCCTCAAGAGATGGAGATAGGCAATCCTTGGCAATATGAGCCCCAATAGTAACAATTCGCAAAACGTTTGGACCCATGGTCCGGAAGTGACATAGCATGCGAATTCTCCACAAGTGATAATTTGTGCCATCAAAATCAAAGGTGTCATTGTGCACTATACCACTAGTCGACATCTTACTCTCCAGGCGGTGAAGCCTAATAAGGAGAGACCTTTCTCTGATACCAATTGAAAGGACCATGATATCGCCTAGAGGGGGGGTGAATAGGCTTTTTAAACTTTTTACGGATTTGTCTATATCCGGATGCGGAAATAAACTAAGCGGATACTTATTCAAGTACAAATCCTCAATATACTAGGCTCAACCAAGTGCACCAACAACTTTATTCTAAACAATATGAACACAATGAGGATACAAGTAAGCACATGTAAGTTACACAAACTTACACAAGATATATGTATCACAAGATGTGGATATGGGAGATACAATATAACAATTCACACAAAGACAAATATGGAGAATAGTAGCACATATGAATTACGGAGTATAATGTGTTGGCCTAAAACCAATCACAACAATATGATAACCAACACAATATAATGAGGACAACAAGATATAGTGAATGCAAGGTCAAGTGACTAAAGTAAACCACAAGTAGGGAGCTAGGGCTAGAGATAACCGAAGACTCGGAGACGAGGATGTATCCCGATGTTCACTTCGTTGGAGGGAAGCTACTCACCGTTTGGAGAGAGTGGGTGTTACCACGAAGGCACACCAACGCCACGAAGGCTCACCCTATTCCCCTTGGGATATCACACACGAAGGCGATTCCCAACCACTAGTGGTAGACCTTGAGGCGGCCTCCAAACCTTCACAAACTTTCCGGGGGGCAAATCACAAGTTGATTCCTCACCGGAGCACTCCTACCGCCTAGGAGTCTCCAACCTCCAAGAGTAACAAGATCAAGGGGGGATTGCTCAAGACTTGCTCAAATCGCGAATTCCTTTGGTCAAAAGAGGGAGAGGGAGTGGATCTATCAATGGGTGAAATCTCTCTCAAGAACTCTCACAAATCACTCCGGGATCTAAGATTTGGTGTGGGAGGAAGGAGAGGGAGCTTTCTAGGGTTTGTATGTGTTTTTGGCTGTGTTGCTCAACCCTCTACCGGATTGGTAGAGGAGTATATATAGCCCAACTGTCCAAGTGACCGTTGGGGCATTCTGGCGGAGAAGTTTCGGACGTCCGTTGAGTTTCGGACGTCCGACATGTCGGACGTCCGAAATATGTCAGATTTCCGTCCAAAATAGCGAGGGCTACTGACTAGTTTCAGCGGATTTCGGACGTCCGACAAGTTTCGGACGTCCGAAATCCAGAAACGTCCGAAATCCAGAAAAAACAGCAGGAACTCAATACTGAACCGAGCATAACTTTTACATACGAACTCCGATTTTGATGATCTTGGGCTTATTTTAAAGCTATTGAAAAGCTCAAGATCCTAACATAGAGAACCACCCAAGATAAACCAAAATGGAAGGTGCAAAATATGTAAAGGCTATGCCATAGGATTTGGGGAATGAGTTGGCTTTGGATTATCCCCTTTTTGGTATAAAGGATAGGAGTGGAATTGAGTTAGGAATTGTTGACTTGAGCAAGTCCATTACTAAACCCCTTTGATCCCCTCTTAATAGTGCGGGATCCCTATAACTCAAGAATAATAAAAGAGCTATACTATAGCTTCCGGAAATCCATTCTTGAGCATGTATCCTTTTTGATGGTCAACAATCCACGACACAATACCTTTGACTTGAGCATTCCACTTGAGCTTGATGTTGGTGTCATGCTTGGCTCAAGATGTCCATGCAATATTGGTCACATAAATTGGTGAAGACTTCAATTAGTTTCCTCGTAAGTCATGAGGAAAGCTTCGCATTATATGCCATCTTCATATGTGCCACCACGAGATCATCCACAAGCTTCAAGCATGTAAACCTCTGGGATGCATATCTTGAACTTGACCATCTTCTCATGATGACCATCCTCTCATGGTCACTCGTGATCTTTCTTGATACAATCCCATGAGAATACATTTGAGTCATCCTCTCATGGGCACTTGTGATCTTTCTCAATGATATCCCATGAGAATCACCATGCCACAAGATCCCATGTGGTACATAAGTTGTGCTTGAGCATTGACCAACTAGAATTCAATCTTTCATCTTTATCTTGGTCAACAATTATCTTTACTCTATGATCAAGTGGTGACATGAATATTCTTCGTCTTGTCGAGGAGAATGACATTCCCTTTTGAATCATCATACTCCGAGGTCGTATTCAGCACATGCGACCCAAGGACCGATCTACTATTGATTGTATTCATTGAAAATTCATCCACTCTTCTTCGCATTATCCATTCATAGATACTTGATACCATTGTTGCTTTATTGGAATCATCATTCATTACCAAGCCAGAATGGATACATTTGTGTTGATGAACAATGTTCTTCATGCATTGCCTATGTAGCTTTCCTTCAAATATATATCTCAATGCAAACATTAGTCCATAAGGATTGTCATTAATTACCAAAACCACACATGGGGACTACATGTACTTTCAACAATGTTGCAGCAACTTCTGCTTCATTGTTACTTTATTGCTATATATGAACTGTTGGCTGTTTCTCTTCTCATGCTGCAAGACAACGTCGGAAGATGCTAGTCTTCGTTAGGCCTAGCTCCTTACCCTTATTCTGATTTCTATCTTGCCGTCCACTATATATACAGCCTCCCTTTTCCGTTGATAAAAATGCATAATGCTTAGTAGCGGACATAAGACTCGCGGGTATACTAGATACTCACCTTTGCTTTATTTCCCCTTTTATGTTTTGCCTGATCGGCCGCTGCAGTCGACGTTGGAGCCCAGGAGCAGGAGTACCCCGGAGGCGGATACTACTACGTCGAGACCCCCACTGACCAGGACCAGGAGTAGTTTCGTAGGCTCCCAGGCAGGAGGCCTTGCCTTTTCGATCTGTATCTCTCATGTTATTTGTGCTAGCCTTCTTAAGGCAAAACTTGACTAACTATGTCTGTACTCAGATATTATGGCTTGTATAACTTATGTATTCGGGTCCGCGTGACCCCCCTTTATTGTAACATATTGTTTTATCCTTTTGTGTTTAGTGTTGTGCTGTGATATTCTCACCGTGGCACCCTAATCTCAGCTGTGTACCCTGCGTGTATGATTACTGTACACGGATTGATTTTGGGGGCGTCACAAGTTGGTACCAGAGCCGACTGCCTGTAGGAAGCCACCCCACCACTACCTGGTCGAAGTTGAGTCTAGACTTTGAAAAACTATTTTTCTAACTTAATATTTGGCTTACGGGCCCACATCGATGTCACTACGTGTGATATCTATGGTATTAGGATCCTTTTCTCCTAACTATGCTCTGGGAATCTGCTCTCTTATCCTTGCTGGTAAGTTTTACAAACTCTGACATTAGGATCACGTTCTCTTGATTCCATCCGGCGTTTTGGTGCTTCCCCATTGATTGAGTCGTGTTGCAGGAGTTCTACCCCAGGTCCCGGACCGCGGATCCCATTCTCATTCTGGGTAGGCCGCGCGTCCTCTGGCATTAACTTCTGTGGCCAACAGTTTTCTTGCGGCGTGATTGACATAGTGGAATCTATGTCGCGTCGTGTAATCCTTACCGCGGTCTGCGCGCCACCTAGTGTGTCCTTTTTCCTTAATTTCTACGATGTTACGCTGCCCGATTTTCGATTGATTCTATGTGTGGATGTGTATGTCTTATATGACTACTCCTATAAATCCGCGCCTCCTCTTTGTTGTCGCTTTACCTCTTACTCGTTTCCGGCATCTCGTTAAAATGTTCATCACTGAAATACCCCTGTTAAATTCTAGCAGGATGGCTGGTCGTGGTGGTCGTGGTCGTGGTCGTGGTCGTGGTGCCAACGATCCACCTCCGCCGCCGGACTACATGGCCGCGATGATGCAGCAGTTTCAGATGAACCAAGTGTTTATGCAAGGAGTCATAGATCAGCTCCAGAACCATAATCAGAACCAGAACCAGCACCAGAACCAATCGCCTGTGGTTACTCTGCGGGATTTCATGCGCCTCAATCCCCCTCTCTTCCACCAACCGGAACAGCCGCTGGATGCTGATGATTGGATTCGTGACATCACTCGTCAGCTGGAGTTCGCTAATGTGAGCGCTGCTGATTATGTCAACTCCGCGTCCTATTTCATGCGTGGTCCCGCTGCTCAGTGGTGGGACACTTACAAGGGATCGCTAGCTGAAGGGACTGTCGTCACCTGGAATGACTTCAAGACTGCCTTCCGTGCTCGTTATGTCCCCCAGGCGATTATGAACCGTATGAAGGCCGAGTTCCGCAACCTTGTTCAGGGCAACAAAACTGTCGAGGCATATCAGAGGGAATTCCTCCACCTATCCCGCTATGCTGCAAGTGACCTCCCCAATGATGCAAGTAGGCAAGAGAAGTTCCGTGATGGGCTCAACCCAGATCTCCAGCTTGCACTGGCTTTGCACGTCTTCCCTGACTTCGCCACCATGGTGAACCAGACTATCACTCTTGAGATAGCTCAGCTTAAGTTCGGTGGTTCGCCGAAGCGCCCCCGTGATGCTGGCTCATCTTCGGGCACAACACAGAAGCAACGCGTTTGGCTTCCACACAGTCTTATGCGTCCAACTGCCCCTGCACCAAGGCCGTCGTATGTTGCACCTCGTCTGCCTCCCCCCCCGCCGAGACAACCGAAGACTGAGACTGCACCCCTCCGTCCTCAAGATGGCCCGTGTTTCAAGTGCCGTCAGCCAGGCCATATTTCCAGAGACTGGCCTCAGCGACAGAATCAACTGGTAGTTCATCCTGCTGGCCGCGGAAATGGTCGTGGCAACAATGGGACCCTCAACTATAATACTGGGTCAAATCCTCATGCTCGTGGTCATGCTTACAACATTGATGTTGAAGCATCTCAGGAACAACCCGCTACTGGGATGGGTACACTCCTCGTTAACTCAATACCTGCTACCGTTTTATTTGATACAGGAGCATCGCATTCATTTATGTCTGGAGCATTTGCTTCTAAGCATGGAATTTAGCACGAAAAGATGCATACCCCCTTAATAGTCCGGACTCCCGGTACCCAGTGTCGTGTCGACATGGTTGCACCTAACCTCACTGTCGAGATCGAAAGATTTGAGTTCATGGTTTCTCCACACATTCTGAAAACCTCCACCATCGACCTTATCCTTGGCATGGATTGGCTGAAAACCCACAATGCCGCACTTTACTGTGGCACCAAGGTCATCCAACTTTTTCATCCTTCTGGCGCGGTTGTGAGTCACACTGCCATTGTGTCGATGAATGCCAAAGCTCGTATATATGCTCTGAATGCCTTGAATATCGCACCTCTCGAAGGGATTGAGAAAGTCCCAATCGTTTGTGATTTTACCGACGTATTCCCAGAAGAACTGCCGGGGATACCCCCGATCAGAGAAGTTGAATTCGTCATCGACTTGAAGCCTGGAACCGTCCCTATTGCCAAGCGCCCATATAAGATGCCACCTCACCACCTCCTTGAATTGAAGAAGGAGATCGACACGGCCCTCGAGAAAGGCTTCATCCGTCCTAGTTCCTCTGCTTGGGGAGCACCTTTGCTCTTTGTCAAGAAGAGTGATGGCACGAACCGTTTGGTCCAAGATTACCGACCTATCAACCAGGCCACGATACAGAACAAGTACCCCCTCCCTCGGATCAATGATCTTTATGATCAACTTGCTGGATCCACGGTGTTTTCAAAACTCGACTTAAGGTTGGGTTACCATCAGATCCGGGACCGTGATGAGGACATCCCGAAGACTGCATTCATTACTCGCTATGGTTCATACGAGTACACTGTCATGTCCTTTGGCTTGACCAATGCACCAGCCACCTTCTCCCGATTGATGAACTATATATTCATGGAATACCTCGACAAGTTCGTCATGGTTTATCTGGATGATATATTGATTTACTCCAAGACCGATGCAGAACATGCTGAACATCTTCGTCTTATACTGGAAAAGCTTCGAGAACACAAACTCTATGCTAAGTATTCAAAGTGTGAGTTCTGGCTTCCCGAAGTAACGTACCTTGGTCATGTGATTTCCAAGGATGGCGTTGCCGTCAACCCCGAACGTATCCAGGCTATTCTTGACTCCGCCCAGGACTGTCAAGCAAGTCAGAAGTTTCCTCAGACTCGCCAGCTATTGCCGCCGTTTTGTGGAGAATTTCTCCAAGATTGCCAAGCCTCTGACTAATCTGCTTCACAAAGGCGTCAAGTTTGAGTGGACTGATAAATGTCAAGAAAGTTTTCAAGCTCTGAAGGACAAGCTCACTTCACCCCCAGTGCTTGCTCCCCCTGATACCCAGAAGGACTTCGTGATTTATTGTGACGCGGCTCGTCAAGGATTAGGCTGTGTCCTAATGCAAGAGCGCAAAGTGATTGCTTATGGCTCTCGTCAGTTGCGTGCTCACGAAGAAAACTATCCAACTCATGATCTCGAATTGGCAGCGGTAATTTATGCATTGAAGCTGTGGCGACATTACCTCGTCGGTAATCGTTGCGAGATCTTCACCGACCACCAAAGCCTGAAGTACCTGTTTACGCAACCAGACCTGAATCTCCGCCAACAGAGATGGCTCGAGACAATAGCCGACTACAACATGGGAATTTCTTACACCCCTGGCAAAGATAATGTGGTGGCCGATGCCTTAAGCCGCAAAGCCTATTGTAGTGAACTTGAAGTTCAGGTGCAACAGCCACGTCTGTATGCAGAACTCCGCAAGCTGAACATCGAAATTGTTCCGCAAGGATATGTGAACTCCCTGGTGGTCCAACCAGAACTCGACACCCGCATAAAGACGGTACAACATTATGACTCTGACATTTGGAAGATTAAGCGTCGTGTCGCCAGCGGAGAGCCCTCATTCTTCACTATTGATGCAAATGATGATAATGCGGTGTACTTCAAGGGTCGTTTAGTGGTTTCGGTAGCCAAGGCCAACCTGAATTACGCCCCTGATGTCTTGAAAGAAGCTCATGATACACCTTTGTCAATTCACCCTGGTAGTACCAAGATGTACCAAGACATTCGTCAGCGGTACTGGTGGTACAATATGAAACAAGACATTGCTCGTTATGTTGATGAGTGTGACGTTTGCCGTCACGTGAAAGCCGAACATCAAAGACCTGCTGGAACTCTGCAACCACTCTCTATTCCTGAATGGAAATGGGACAAGATTGAAATGGACTTCGTCACCGGTTTTCCGCGATCACAGAAGGGTCATGATGCCATCTTTGTTGTCATCGACCGATTCTCCAAGGTTGCTCATTTTATGCCTGTCAAGGAGACGATCTCTGCTAGTCAGTTGGCAGACTTGTATGTTTCCAGAATCGTGTCGCTCCATGGTATTCCATTGGAGATCAGTTCCGACTGAGGTAGCATTTTCACCTCAAAGTTCTGGGATAGTTTCCAAGAAGCTATGGGCACTCACCTAAATTTCAGCACCGCTTATCACCCCCAGTCGCAAGGACAAGTCGAACGAGTGAATCAAGTGCTTGAAGACATGCTTCGAGCTTGTGTCATCTCATTCGGTAAGAAATGGGAGGAATCTCTTCCATTTGCTGAATTCTCGTACAACAATAGCTATCAATGTAATCTGAAGATGGCACCCTTTGAAGTTCTCTATGGACGTAAGTGTCGAACCCCTGTGAATTAGTCAGAAACTGGAGAAAGAGCTCACATTGGTCCGGACATCATACAACATGCCGAAGATCAGGTTCGCGTTATTCGTGAACACTTGAAAGCTGCTCAGTCCCGTCAGAAGAGCAACTATGATCGCAAGCACAAAGAAATGGTCTATCAACCTAGGAAATACGCGTACCTCCGTGTCACCCCGATGCGAGGCACTCATTGTTTCGGAATCAAAGGCAAGTTAGCTCCTCGCTACATTGGCCCGTTCCGTATTCTTTCCCGGAGTGGACCAGTGGCATACCGATTGGAATTTCCGCCGAACCTCTCTAAGTCCACGATGTATTCCACGTGTCCCAACTCTGACACTGCTTCAAGGACCCTATTCGAGAAGTGGAGCATGATATGATTGAGATTCAGCAAGACTTGACTTATCAAGAACATCCGAGCCGCATTCTTGATCAGTCTGAACGCAAAACCCGCAACAAGACAACCAAGTTCCTCAAAGTTCAGTGGTCGAATCATTCTGAAGATGAAGCCACCTGGGAACGCGAAGATCGTCTTCGTGAAGAATACCCCGATCTTTTCCCCTCTACCGCTTAGATTCTCGGGACAAGAATTCCTATAGTGGGGGAGATTTGTAACACCCTCACTGTCAGTGAACAGTAATCACTGTTACTGTTCATCTCTACTGTTCAAAACTTTTGTTTGATCAACTGGTTCAGTTCAAATTCAAATTCTCCTTTGATATTGTTGCAAGCAAATATGAACCATGGACCTTGATCATCATTGGCCAACTAAAGTCCAAGCCATTTGAGATAAAATTCAAACAAACCCTAAAATGCCTTTTGATGAATATTAAAAATAGGGTGACAATAGATCTTTTTGCAAAAATCTTGGAACCACTTTTATAAAATCCCAAATAATCATTGGACCATGCCCATGTAATCATTGGTATTTATTGGGCTACTGAAAATTGTAAACAATTAATAACAGTAGCAATTCCAGGCGAATTGCTCATTTAATAATAAAATAAATTAGCAAAAGAGTTTAGAAAAGCCCTAAACTTTGTGTGGTACTCTAGGATTATGCTCTACTAATTATGGAACCAAAATGGCATTATATAAAAATGCCTAAGCCAATTAAATAAATGCTAACAGAATTTTACAGAAAAAGGAAAGAAAAAATGGGGCTCTGACTATTAGTCGCACTGGGGCGTAGCCCACCTCCTTCCCGGCCCACCCCGGCCCAACCCATCACCCCTCTTTTCTTCCTCCTCCCACTTCTCATCCCCTTTGCGTGGCCATGGCCATGGCCGTCCACAGCGCTTGATGTGCCGCTGTCACCCATCCTGCGGCGCTCCTCGTGGATAAGGTCCGCCGAGCCCCCCCCCCCCTCATCTGGAAACCCTAGCCACCAGACCCCCCTCGTGTCGCCTCCTTCCTTCCATCTCTACCCCTGCCTCGCGTGACCGTCACCCAGCCGTCGCCGCTGCCAGTGGTCACTCGCGGCCAGAGGCGCCCGGAGGCCTCGCCGTCTTGCCCCCCTGCTTCGCGTGCTCCGCTGGTTGGTCTTCGACCTCGGGCTCGGGCCGGGAGGCCCTTCCCCGCTGGAATCGCACACGTCCCCACCGTCGGCCGCCACGGCATCTCGGCGACGATTGCCGCTGTTTCGCGCCTCCTCCCGCCTCCCCAAGCCTTCCCCGAGCTCCGCGGTGAGCTGCCAGGCCGGTTTCCCCTCTCCCCTCCGCCAATTTCTCGCCATAGCACCCCCTGGAGCCCTCCCGCCGTAGCCGTGCGCCGTGGCCGTGCAGCTCATTGCGGTTGCGGGCTGCTGTGCTCGCCGCGCTCACCCCCACGCTTGGATGTTCCCTAGGGTGCGCGCGCGCAAGGCCGCTCCCTTGCTGTGCCCTCCCCCCCCTCGCCGGAGATGGCCACCATGGCCTCGCCGCCGGCGTCTCCGTGTGCGCATGCTTGTAACCCATTAACAGGGGGGTTAACCCCACTGACATGTGGGCCAGCCCGGGTTAATTAGTCCACTGTCAGGTTAGCAACTGAAACCCCCTCTACCTCTGACGCGTGGGCCCAAGGCCATTATGTTTAAGTTAAAAATAAAATTGCTAAGTTAAATAACCACTGTGTGGCTTACATGTGGGCCCTGGCTTTTGTTTAATTAAAATAACTGTTAAACTTAAAATATCTCTATGACATGTAGGCCCCACTGCTTTTTAGATTTAATTAAAAGGATTATATAAAATGAGACATTGACAGGTGGGACCCCTTGGTCAGTTTGACCAGTCCAAGGCCTCAGCCTATGACACGGTGGCCCCACATGTCAGCCCTGGTTTGGATAAGGTTCTGGATAATCTTGTATTTAAATATTAAAAGATAATCCAGATAATGCTTTTAAATTGATTTAAATGATTTAAACTTCAAAATTCAATTTCTTTTAAACCGTAACTCCGATGAAAATAAATTATACATCAAAATTTATCAGAAAAATATAACGATTACGAATACGCTATCTGTATGTCTACCAAACCCCCCTAACACAACGAACATCGACACCCCCCCTCCGGGCCGTCTGTCCGATGATTTGTCCGGTACTGATAAAGTATCCGGATGAATTTATTTCGAACACGAAAGTTGTTCGGAATAGTTCAACTAACACGGATACACCCCCCTTATGTTTGTCCGGTACCCACGACACCTCCGGCATGAACCCTTCCCCCTCCGGACACCCTGTCCGGTAATCACCCGGAGCCGGTATAACATCCCTGGATGAATTCCCGCTCCGAGCAACGTGCATCGTACGATGTTAGAACAACATTAACATTTCATCTGTATTGTCATGCAAATGTTTGTATATTATTTCTGTGTATTTACTGTTTCCTCCCCCCTTAATCTTCGGTAGACCCTGCTGCTACCGCCGACTACACCGCTGCCGGGTACGACTACTTCGTCGACGACCCTACCCCTACCGTCGAGCTTCCAGGCAAGCAGAGCCATTCTCTTCCCCAGATATCGCCTAACTTTCCGTACTTTCTTGCACTAGGCATTGTTACTACTGCTGCTACGATTACAATCCTATTCAATTGTATAGCCTGATTTTGTCGCCCCTTGATGTACCTTTCTTATCCTATGCTGCCTATTATAATTATGCATTATTCAGGAGTGAACCCTGCGCATTGTTAGCTAGGACTAGATAGCAGGCCGTGATCACTCAGGGGGGTGAACACGGATACAATATATACAACTGCACAGGTACGGTACAAAGCAGACACCGCCAAAGGCCCCTATCTGGGTTATGCCTAGTCACCTCAAGTGTGAGCTATCAAGGAGTAATCCTTGTACTCCACTCGAGGCTGACTTTGTCTTGCCGCCATAGGGTCCTGAACAGCGGTTGTCCTTAAGGTAAGAAGTCGGGCGACCCAACGGTGCCCGCGAGCGGTATTGTGTCGGGAACGACAGGGAGGGTACGACCGACGTTACTGGCGTGCTTGGCCCCTTCTCGTATCTCGCGAGAGTTACCAAACCACGCAAAAGTCGAGCTCTACCAAGAGTACACGCGAGACAAGGTAAGGAGACGGTTCACCTTGCCGGTAACCGCGCGCTTTGACGGGACGACAGGGCAGGCCCCGACGTTACCGGTGGGCCTTGTTGCTGTTCGTTGTCCGTTGTGTTGTTAGTCAGACAGCGATAACGGTTGTCTGCGAGATAATATTAAAATGCTAAATGGTTCGGCGGATGACTTGAGAGACCCGTTGGTCTGTACGCACTACCTACACGTGGGATTACAGTGTGGGCCCTCCGCGTCGTAGTTCGTCCGAAAGCTCTTCAGACGTCAGCAGTACTTCGGCCTGATCGCCGGGAAGTGGTCTTGTCTTTTTTCTGCAGCAGGTGTCATTGGGTTTGCTTTTGCTTCACCGGCCAGACTCGCATCGTGCAGGAGCGTGCAAGGGTGAGGGACCTAGACCCCTTGGCGCATAGGATATAGTCCGGCGGATGGCCTCTCTGCTGAGCCTAGGGTGGGCTGCGTCGTGTTGGATAGCCTCGGTGGGGCGTTCCCTAACAAGGTTCACGCCACCCTGGAGATCCGAGCGTGCAGGCTGAACAGTAGTGCACCCCTGCAGGGAGTTTAATCTATTCGAATAGCTGTGTCCACGGTAACAGGACGCTTTATGCTGAAGCTGGATCTTACCACTAGAAACTATTACTATTAAACTGTATGGTTTCGGGTTTTCTTCCTCTCATGGGAGTCGAGGAGGGGAACTCAGAGGCATTATTATTATTAATCATTACAACTTATATTATACAATGTTGCAGCAACTTCTGCTTCATTGTTACTCACCTTTGCTTTGTTTCCCCTTTTATGTTTTGCCTGATTGGCCGCTGCAGTCGACGTTGGAGCCCAGGAGCAGGAGTACCCCGGAGGCAGATACTACTACGTCGAGACCCCCGCTGACCAGGACCAGGAGTAGTTTCGGAGGCTCCCAGGCAGGATGCCTTGCCTTTTCGATCTGTATCTCTGATGTTATTTGTGCTAGCCTTCTTAAGGCAAAACTTGACTAACTATGTCTGTACTCAGATATTATGGCTTGTATAACTTATGTATTCGGGTCCGCGTGACCCCACTTTATTGTAACATATTGGTTTATCCCTTTGTGTTTAGTGTTGTGCTGTGATATTCTCACCGTGGCACCCTAATCTCAGCCGTGTACCCTGCGTGTATGATTACTGTACACGGATTGATTTTGGGGGCTTCACAGAAGAGGGGAACGCAACTGGAGGTTATCAGGCGGCTGCGAGCACTTGGGGATTGTTGCGGTGCTCACCGCGGTCGGGTCGGGGCTGGCAGTGAGCTCGATTGTGGCGCGAGGTGATGGCAATTCCTCTGCGATCTCCGGCGGCTCGAGGTTGAAGACGACCCGATGCGCGCGAGGTGGAGGCTCCGGGATCGATTCCTTTGGTGAGGTGGCGTGGACGTCGGTGGCAGGCACACTGGACAACACGGCGAGGGCTGGGGTGGTCAGCGGCCGCGCGTGGGCGCGACGGTGGCGATGGCGGCTCAGGTCCGAGCTCCTCCCGACGAGGGCGAGGTGAGAGAGGGGTGTTTTCGATCTAGGGTTCTCCATGGGCCTCGGGAGAGGATACTTATCGTAGCCGGCAGCGCTGTAGCGTCGCGGTGGCAGCAATCGGGCGGTCGCCTGCGTCGAACACTGGGGGGATGGTGCCACGCACACCATGAACAGGGGAGGGTGGAGGGGGAGTCTGGGTGGGCCTGATGGGCTTGGCTGGGGGAACTGTGCACTTGCTGCACCAGAGGTATGGGCCTCTTTGCTTTTATCTCTTTTTATTTCTTTTCAGCCTTTTGTTCTTTTCTGTTTATATTTAATTTAGTTGCTTTAGCCATTTTGTAAATTATAATACCTGCCCCATTATTTGTATTGCCATATGTAGCAATGCTACAAAAAGTTTTGTGATTAAATAAAATCAATTGTATTTTTGTTTTATTTAAAAGGGATTAAATGCCACTGGTTTGGATACTGTTTGAATTGTTGGATTTATTTTATAGCTTAATAAATTCCCATACCCACATGGACATGGTCCACTGAATATTGGTGATTTAACAAAAGTGGTTTCAAGATTTTTGGAAAAGATTTTATTGTCACAATATTTTTAATATTCAACCAAAAGCATTTCAAGCTTTGCCTTGTTTGCAATTGGTTATGGGATTGGACTTGTGTTTAATTTTCATGATCAAGGCCCATGGTTTACATTGCTTAACAACATCAAAAGGGGAATTTGAATTTGAACTGAACCAAGTTGCTCAAAGCAAAATTTTGGAACAGTAGTGATCAACAGTAATGGTAATTACTATTCTCTGACAGTGAGAGTGTTACAATAGTATGTTGGCAAATGGATGGACTAATACCCTTGAGATCATCAAGAGTATAGCCAATAGCACCTCGGTGTCTGCGGAGTGTCTCTAATAATCGCTCTTCTTCATACCCTGAAATGCTAGAATTGATAATTACAGGATATACTTTCTTTTCATCTAAATAAGCATACTTGAGCGTATCGGGTAGTGGTTTTAGATCAAACACCGGGTCTTATTTTGGTTGCGAGAGGATTCCTAAAGGTTCAACAGGGAGGTTGTGCTTCAGGATAGGAGTTTGTTTTAAAAATATGTCTTCTAGTTCATCCCTCTCCTGCATATGTATGTCATTCTCGTGGTCTTCCATAAATTGCTGCAAAGTATCATCAGGAGGAATAGCAATAGAAGCAATTTCTTCAATAATTTTTTCATTACTTGACAAGTCAGTACCACGAGGCTGCTTAGAAAACTTAGAAAAATTAAATGCATACGGCTCACCGTTGAATTCAACAGAAACTTTACCTTTCTTGCATTCTATTATAGCTCCACAAGTGCTTTGGAAGGGCTTACAAAAGATAATAGGGAAAAAATTATCTTGCACTGAACCAAGTACAAGAAAGTCAGTAGGATATTTTACCTTCCCGCAAAGTACTTCAACATCTCTGACAATCCCAACTAGAAAGATTGTTTGTTTATTTGCAAGATGAATCGTGACATCAATGTCCTCGATCTCACACGGCTGAATCTCGTGCATGATCTCTTGATAAAGTGTGAAGGGAATAGCGCTGACGCTAGATCCCAAATCACATAGCCCATAGTAATTATGATCTCCTATTTTGACAGATACAACTGGTGTACCTGAAATTGGGCCTTTGTTCTTGGCTGTGACAATGTTAGTGGAAACAACACAAAAACTAATAGTGGATTCTTCAATATCACTGGTTACCAGATCCTTGACCATTGCAACTTGAGGCTTGACCTTGATCATGTCCTCAGGTTCGTCAGTGGTCCTTCCGTTTTTGTTTAGAATACCTGTAACAAAAGAGTGCTCCTTTATCCTTGAGGGATAAGGAGGCTGTTCATACACAACTGCAGGTAAAACAGGATCAGTAACATTAATCTCAATAGGTGACTCCTTGAAAGGTTTATGATGTTGACTCTCCTTCTTCTTAGAAGAATCAATATGAGAAGCAAAGTCCTTGCAATATTCAACCATTAGCTGGGAATCAAGACCAAATTTAGAGCAAAAGGTATTAAAGTAATCAATCTTCACATAACTCTCAATGTAGTCATGCTCATAGTTTATAGCGGGTTCAATACCTTTATCAATTTCCCAGTCTTCAGTGTTCTTCTGGATCCTTTCTATAAGATCCCATTTTTCTTCCATACTTCTGGTCTGGAATACCCCGCTAGAGGAGGCATCCAACATCTCCCTGTCCTGACGAGAAAGCCTGTCATAAAAATTTGTAAGTATAATTTCCTTGGGGAGCTCATGGTTTGGGCATTTGAGCATCAGAGACTTCAGTCTCCCCCAAGGTTGAGCGATTCTCTCTCCGTCGCGAGACCAAAAGTTGTATATGTAGTTCCTGTCTTGGTGAATTTCACGAAGAGGATAAAACTTTGCATAAAAGAGAGACATAAGCTCTGGCCATTCAAGCAGATCAGAGTTATCGAGTAGCTTATACCAATCTGAAGCTTTCTCTTTGAGTGATACGGAGAATAGTTTCTTCATGACAAACTCCATTGTTACACCTGCAAGCTTAAATAAAGAACATAATTGTGATAAATATAGAAGGTGTTCTCCCGGATGTCCTTCTCCTGTATAACGATTAGCTAACACATAATCAATAATACCAGCTGGTATTTTATAGGGCACAATTTTAGTAGGGGTAGGAGTGACCACCACAGTCGTGGGGCGGCTCCTTACCAGCAACGAACCAACAGTAGAAGAGTCCATAAGGACTGAAAGTAACAACAGAAAATAAAGGTTTCCTTACCGGCTTCACTTACCAATATCACTACACTCCCCGGCAACGGCGCTAGAAAAGCTCGTTGATGGCGGTGAAGTTAATAGGTTTAGTGGTATTGCCTCCCCTGTTAACCGCGCCAATAAATGATTCTTGATAACCCACAAGTCTAGGGGATCAAATGTAGCTTTTCGGTAAATAAGAGTGTCGAACCCAACGAGGAGTAGAAGGTGCTGATAAGTGACACTGGATAAGGAAAGGATGCACACACTCAAAGGTAAATATTTAGGGGTGTTTGGTTTAAGCAATAGAAAAGTAAAAGACAAACAAAGTAAACAGGGTAACTGAGGAGTAGCAAGTGTCCCAATCCTTTCACAAGGATAAGCCTAGGAACTAAAGTTATAAAAGCTAAAGCGTTCTCGAGAACACATGGGAGAGATAGCCAAGTTACTTTCACCATACTCCGCCAAGTAATATGTATTGTGTTGATAAGTGTCGGCGGGTGGATCAATGCTAGTACACCTTCTAGACTAAGATAAGTGTAATATTATGATTACACACCTTGCAAGCATCCGCAAGTACAAGGTAGTAATTAAGGAATAAGCCTAACCACAACATTACGATCAAAGATCCATAACTCCCTTGTGCAAAAGTGTGCGAACTGGGGTTCAGGTTTCTGTCACTCCGGCAACCCACCATAAGCATCCTTTGTGCACAATGTATTCCTCTAGGCCCATGAAAGGTGAAGTGTTAAGTGTTCGACTCACATAACACCACTAGAGAAATAACAACACAACTTAAGTATCAAACAACACATAACACTTCAACATCATATGACTACTAACAACTAGACTTCTCCCATGTTCTCAAGAACTAAAGTAACTACTCACAAGACATAAAAGAGATCATGATCAGAGGTGATAGATGGGTGGCAAACAATCTGGACACAATGATATTTCTCCAACAAAACTCAATAGCATTCACCACAAAGTAGTAGTCAACACCAACAGAGTAGAGAGGATAGATAGTACGGATTACAACACAAGTTGCAATTGTGAGATGAGATGGGATGGAGATGGAGATGGTGCTGATGTTGGGGATGATGTTGATGATGATCTCGATGAAGCCCATGACGACGATGATGATGATGGCGACGATCTCCCCTTCCGGGAGGTGATCTCCCCGTCGGAATCTGCCCGTCGGAGATGGATTTTCTCCTCTGTAGGTTTCCGCCCCGTGGCGGCGGCGAAAAACGGAAACTCTTCTCTTTTTAGGGTTTCTACCCCAGGGGGGTCTTATAGGCGAGAGGGGGCACCGAGGGGGGCCACCAGGCATCCAGGAGGGTGCCTGGCGCGGCTAGGAGGGGGGTCGCGCCAAGCACCCTTCTGGCTGCCTGGTGGGTCCCCTCACCTCCATCCTCGGTGATCCCTAGTCAATCTTCATAAAAACACTCCCCGTAAATTTTCATCGCATTTGGACTTGATCTGATTCAGCAACTTGGTGTCCACGTTTCACCGCTGAATTCTGGTTCTGCTGCTTCGGCACCGGAAAGTTGTAAACTGTGTAAAACAAGCCAAAACAACATAAGAACAATACTTTAAAGTGGAATATATCAATGAATAGGATGAAATTACAATATAAAATAGTGATGCATTTTGGACGTATCAGCGTGAGAGAAGGTGATGCTGGTCTCGGCGCCACACAGTTGGTAGATTCCTGCTATTTTTGGGTCCTCGGATGCTCGGGCCTGCAGGGTGTAGGCGTCTTGCTTTTTGTTTTTGAGGGTATTCCTTCTTGGATCATGCAGATTCTTCCATGGGACGTAGGGTATTGTCTTTTTGTACTTGGTGCTTGTAACTGCGCGCTTCTTCGAATGCGCTTGGATTCACGCTGCTTTTCCTCCTTGAGACTGTTGGAGAGTTCGGCGAATAGGAGACAATCTCCTAGGGTGTGGCTTGCTCTGAGTTGTCCCCAACTGTCTTCGAAACAGTGGATCGCGCAAGGTCCTTCCAGTTGCTCTCTGGCTGTGAGCTTACTGGAACCGGCGTGCCTTCTTCTCCTTGAAACTTGGAAAGTCTTCGAGTGGTCTTGTAATGACCCGATTCACTAAGAATCCAAGTCCCTGTGCATTCTTTGCTAGTCCCTGGATCAATAGCTAGCACACACAGTACATGATGTAATATAAAAAATAAACCACATGTCATAATATATTACGTCGAAGATCCAGTATTACAATAAAGCATACCTGCATAGCTCAAGGCTAGATTACAAATAAAATACAGCGGAAAACAATAAAAGCTTCGTGGCGTCCATCAAATCCACCGGCATAGTTGAGTATAGACATCGTAACCCTACATCGCATCACTTACTCGTCGTATACAATCCTGCAACACCGAAGGTTACAACTCGACAACGGGTCAGTACATCTGATTTGTACGGCAAGTCACACGAAAAAGTATATATAACATACCTACATCTACATGCAGGATATATCAATGGAAGGCTTATGGTTTAGTTTTGCAGAAAGCCAGTTTTTCCCTCACATACTACAACTAATCAAATTTTAATTTATCTTGCTAGTCCTAAGTATGGTTGAATCGGGCTACACCAATTCCAACCATCCCTTTATTAAAAGTTCCCACTCAAATTCTTATTAAGGTGAAATATTTGTCAAGACCATCCAACAACAATAATGCCCAGTTGCTCAAAGTTGTCCGTAACCGTGGACACGGTTAATCATGATCAGTTTTTTTACACTCTGCAGAGGTTTGTACACTTTCCCCACTGGACTCAACCCGAAGATTGAGACATTGTCTTTCAGAAGAGGTTGCCTCCACCCTTTGGTAGCCGGTACACCTATCATATCTACATCAGCTAGCTACCAGGGCCAGGTTCCCCACAACTTACTCATCTAAGCCAGAGCCCATATAGCCAGTGGTTGTACATGGAAGCTACTAGTCACACTGTCTGTCCGATCTTTTTGAGCCTGGGCGGCGCCCACTGCGCTCAGAGGGTACTCGCCATGACGCACCCGGTTCACCACCAAAACAACCATTCGGGAAGCATTTAGCCCTGGTCCCTCCTTATCCAAGGCACGAGCCCCAGGATGCATTCCCTGCCCGCCCAGAGGTGATTTCTATTTAAGTTTGCTAGTTAAGTCATTAATCCTCACATAGCTCAATGATAACTCAACCAATCCCCGTCTACGAAGCAATAACAATATATAACAACCACGATCCTAGGGCGACAATGAAATACAAGGTCAGAACATATGTCTATCCTACTAGGTTTAAATCATAACTAATATATAATCCTAAACATGCATAGAGTGATAATTTGCTACATGCATAATACAAAATATAGGTTGAGGTATGGTCAAAGTGTAACTTGCCTTATACATTCGATGAAGTTCTTCGCTCTCGCGGTCCAGTCAACTCTACTCGTCACACTCCGAGAAATCTATCGCGAACGAAAGAACTCGAATAAGCAATCACACCGCAAGGACAAAACAAACACAAAGGTTTTAGCAAAAATAACAAAAATCTTTGAAGTGCAGAGGTGTCGATGTGCTCGAAGGTGATCGGTGGAAGTGAATTCGAGAGAGTCAACAAATAAAGATTTATCGGTAAGGAATTGTGATCATGGAAATTTATGAATTCAAGGTGAATATCATACCCACATGACATGTGTGTGAATCTTACCGATAACATGTCTCAGGTGATCCGATATGCAAAAAGAATCACGTGACACGAAATACTACAACGCAGGTCATAGCAAGTGCAAAATTGAATTGAATTTGAATTTAAACAGATCAAGAACATTTGAATTTTTGTGCACACGTGTTATATACATAAAGTACATGACACGAGTGATCCAACGCAAAAGGAATCACTCGATTTGGATCAACGGTTTAAAAGATACAGCCACCGGAATTTGAATTTGAAATAAATTCAAATTCAAAAGTGTTCAAAAGTTTGAAAAGTTCATTCTATGCTAAAGTACAGAACAACACGAGCGTGTATCAAAAAGATTCACCGCGATCCGACTTACGGTCGAGGAGATATTGCGAGTACGGTGCCGGGGGGTTTTCTGCCAAAAGGACTAATACGTAAATCAAAATCTTACAAAAAACGCGATCGGGTCCCTGGCGGCGGATCTCAACTCCGGCGAAATCGAAGGCGGCCGGCGTGGAGGAGGACCTCGGCTCCGGTGAGTGGGAGGCGGCCGGCGAGGTTGGGGCAGCCGGCGGTGGCGTGGGAGGCGCGACGCGGCACGGCCTCGGGCGCGGCGCTCGGCGTGGCGGCGCGCGCGTGGAGGCACTCTCCGCGGATGGCCGGCGCAGCTCCGGCGTGGTCGGGACGCCGGCGGAAAGGCGGCGGCGCGGCCGCGACGCGGGTGGCGGCGTGGGGCGTCGGCCTAGCCGGCGGCGGAGGCGGCTCCGGCGGGAGCAGGCCGAGGCGCGCGGCGGCGGCCCGACGAGCGGGTCCCGTTCTAGGGTTTTCTAAAACAAGTGAAAAGAAAAGAAAAGAATTTTTTTTCTGGAAAACCTTAAATAGACAGAGAAAAGGAAAAAAAAAACGAATCCGTCTTGGGCTCTAATTGTGCTCGCGGTCGGAAAACAACTACTGGGCCGGCTGGGTCCGGGTTTTCTTTTTATTTAAAATCACCAACTTCAAACAATTGAATAAAATCAACCGTAACTATGAAAAATATGAAATAAATTTTATAAATTCATCAAATAATACAAAGAAAATTATGCAATGAATATATTTTCCAAAAAGGAAAAATAAAAATAAAAACATTTTCTAAATAATTTATTTAAATATAAAATACTTTTCATAACTCAAATACAATCCAATAAATTTTTAAAAGTATTTTTATTTGGTCAAACGCCTTGACAAACCATTTCTAAATAATAAAATATAAATTTTAAAATTGTTACACCAATAAATAATTTGGTAAAATAAAACAATCTCATTGGAATATATTTTTGAACTCTTTAAAAATATTTAATAAATCATTTTAATGAAATAAAAACTCTCTTAGCATTATAAAATCCCTAAAATGATTTTAGAGTTATTTATAATACTCATAATAAATTTTAAAAACTTTAAAGTAATATTCTAAATATTTTCCAACTTTATTAAAAAGGGGATAAGTCCTTTTATATCCTCTCAAATGAATTTCCTTGAGTTGAAAAATGTTTTGAATATTCGGAAGAATTCCAATAATGATTTAAAACATTTTCCAACTTTTTAATATGTTGAAGGAGTCATATTACCTTCTCTCATTTTGTTTTGTTGGTTTTGTTTTAAAATAATAAATTCCAAAAACACCAATTATGAATATTAGGGAAAGCCCTTTTATTCCCTCTCTTTTCAATATTCAATAAACTCCAAAAAGTTTTAAATCGCAGAGAAAACCAAACACATCAAGCAAACAATCATTATCTATTTAATTTATTAACATTCCAAAATTCGGAGAATTTTGGGATGTTATAGGTCTTCTGTTCGGTTGTGGGATCTTGGGTCGAGCTCTATCCCATCGCTGAGCGATTGGTTCCGGATAAAGTTGGCGAATTCATCCGGTCTTCGGTCTGGGTTGTAGTACTCGCTGGTCTGGGTTTCAGAGTTGCTGTCTTGTTGTGCGGCGGGGGTCCGGGTGGCGGCGGGTCGTCAAGTGGTTGGCGAGCCTTCTATCACGCGTCGCGACTCTTCGGGTGGGGTTCCCGTGTAGTGTCCTCGCGTCTGTCTTCTGCGTCGTCGAGTTCTTTTCCGTCGGCGATAGATTTGGCGGACGTCGAGGTGCTGGACTTGATTCGGCTGCAGGCTAAGTGATCTTGACGGGGCGATGGAGATTCTTGTGGTAAACTTGAACTCCTCGAGCGGGCTGGATCTGGTTCTAACCCTCGGGTCTTGATTTGCTGAAGGCGGGACCGCCGAGATCGTGATTCCAACCCGTGTAGTTCCCACAGACGGCGCCAATTGACGAGGATCAGCCTCGGAAAATCCCATGGTCAGGGACGCTGGGTTAGTCATAGAGAAGGAACAGGTTGGACGATACTCGTCGGCTAACAGGAGAAGCACTTCCTGCTCGATATTATTGCGTGAGGGGGCGATTACAAGAGAGGCCAAGGAAAATTCTCGCAAGACCAGGATAGTAGATTGAGTATTGGATGTTCGAGACGTCTCCCCTCCCAGCCTTTATATATTAGGCTAGGTCTCGGGGAGTCCGTACTAGGTTACAGAGATAGTTTCCTAGTTCTAGTCTTGCCTTGTACGCCAAGTCGTGCCTTCCATATCAGTCGCGGACTCCTACGTCGGTGCCTTGATTGGGCCAGTCATGGGCCTTTCGTGGCTTCCCAGCGGGCCTTCTGTCTTCATACGCACCGGGTATCCTCATACGCAGGAGTCGTGCGGTCACCCCCTCGTCAGATACTATCTGTAAGTATCTCACAAGAGTGCGGATTATGTGTTGGTGGCATGGTTGCTCCCAATTCCTCCGGTGCCGCCAAAGGACCTCGCGTACTAGTAGGAATCCGGATCGCGATTTCTAGACTTGTGCTTGATGGGGAAACAAGGTAAAGAGCTTGGTCTGGTGTGATTATTTCTCTTGCGATATCTTGAATTTTTTCTGACCTTGATCCCACCCCTCACGTTGTTTTATTAATTTGTGCAGCTACCCAGTTTCTCTTGCAATACTTGAAGTTGGGTGGATCTTGTTCGTGCTTATGTCAACCAGGTGTGGGAGTGCCGCTCGGCACCACTGCGAGATGAGCTTTCTCACATGCAAGGACAGGTCAAAGCGATGCAAGAGAGATAGCAAAATTCAGGAAGATGCATTGGAAACTATGTATCCCAAACCTATTTTGTATTTCACATTTTCTGATGTAACTATGTATCCCAGACCTGTGCTGTATTTCACATTTTCTGATGTAATTATGTAACCGAGGCCTGTTTTGTGTTTCACATTTTCTGATGTAATGCCAAGCCAGTTATTGTCTGGTTTCATCACTCATGTATCCCATTTTGGCAGCTGATACGGTGAGGATCTCTCACTCCTCGTTGGTTACCCCAAGTGGAAGGTGAGATGTACCGTAGCAGCAAATTTCCCCTATGTAGAGGATAAGGTTTTTCTCCCGTAGGACTCACAGAGATACAAGAAGGTGTTAAAGTGAACAATGGCGCCGTTCACAACCGAGGTTGCTAACTTCACCTGGACCTGCACACAGATACAGATAACTTTGCTCCCAACGAGTACAGAGGAGTTGTCAATTCCTCCGGCCTTCCTGTTTACAAAGGATTAACGCAAAAGATAATGATAGTGATAGCAACTGAAAAGTAAACTAAGGACGTAAACAGTGATATAAAGATGGACCTGGGTCCCGTGATTTTCACTAGTGATGTCTCTCTCCCAAAAGACGATAAAAGTGCTGGCGAGGTAAACAAATCACAGTTGGGAAATTGACAGGATTACGAAGGCACCGCAATGCTAACTATGCTGCAAAGAAAGGAAGGGATCAAAAGCAATGGGCAGTACGCCAAGGTAAGTAGACCGAAATCCATCTGCATCTACTACGAATCATCCACCTTGAGATATATATCCAGAACATCTCGCTGGTATTAAGTTGTGAATCCCACCCAAAGTGTAAATCCAAAGCAACAAACAACTGCATTAAAAGAACTTTGCGTAAAGTAAACAATCCTTCCATCCGCGGATACAAGCACCATTGTTTTATCCCTGGTGGCAACAACACATCCCCTAGTCTCATGTTTCTGTCACTGAAGCTAGACATCAAGGGGCTGAACCCACAATCAAGCATAACGCTCCCTCTTGGAGTTGCAACAAATCACTTGGCCAAAGTAAAATACGGCAACGGAGAACATGCAAGAATTTACTCAAGAACAAAATATAAAAGAGAAGAACCAAATATATTACTCATCACAATCTGAACATAGTCTCATAATCCATCAGATCCCAACAAACTCAGCATAGCAACGGCAGAAAATTACAAAGGTGCCTCGATCATGTGAGGCAGCTCACGAGGTCTCGAAAGTGGAGGCACAAAGAAGGGAGAGATAGATCACATAGCTACTGGTCACGGACCCATGGTCCAAGGAAAACTACTCACGGTACATACATGAGGCGTCCATGGCTATGGATGGTCTCCCGGAGGGGGTAGCTTCTCCCGGCAGGGTGCCGGAGCAGCTTCTCCAGGCAGCCCCGATCTAGAAACGGCGGTGGCGGCGGTAAAGAGGCGAGATCGCGAAAAAGGGATTCGTCTTAGGGGTTTCCGTCACGGGGGGTAAATATAGGCGAAGGGGGCACTGAGAGGGGCCACAGGGCAGCCAGGAGGCCCACTAGCATGACCTAGGGTGGGGCCACGCCAGGGACCCTTCTAGAGTCCCTGTGGTGCCCCCCTTCCCTCCTTTGGTGTTTCCGGAAGCTTCCGGGTCGCTGATTTTTTATCTGATTTTTCCGGATTTTTTGGAGCACTTTTAATGCCTGGAAAACCTGAAATACAAAAACAGTAGAAAACAACAACTGGCAGCTGGGTGCACTGGGTTAATAGATTAGTCCAAATATGGTCAAAAGTGTATGAAAGTTCAAGCAAATCATGGCAAAGTCACACAAAACATGCATGGAGCAAGCAGAAATTATAGATACGTTTGGGTCGTATCAACATCCCCAAGCTTAATTCCTGCTCGTCCTCGAGTAGGTAAATGATAACAAGCATAATTTCTGTGGTGACATGCCACACAACCACATAAGAACTTTGTAAGTAAAGCAATCAAAGCATGCAATTCAAGTCTTAACAAGCAAGAGTCTATATTAGCATTGACACAAGTAAGAAAAGAAGAAAAGGCGCAAGAGCTCTCGTTGTCCGTGACTCGAATGTCTCCAGATGGTGTTTGCGTGCAAGCAGGGGATAGGGAAATACGAGAAAAAAATAAGGTTGTTGAGAACAACTATCTACTAAAGTTTCACACTTAGTCTCCTTTGGATTCTTATCTTGACTCGTCCCCAGACCACTAGCCAGGTACAAGTCAAACTGATCCACTCCCTTTCGATATTTTGAGCACTCATGCAATGGATGAGCGTGAGCAAGAAAGTTGACACCTAAAAGGCGAAACAGAAAGAAGGTGGAGGAGGAAGACAAAAAGGTGTGAAAGGCTCACATCAATGAGGACAATCATAGGCGAGAGAAGGCCATATGATAGATATGATGTGAGGAGTACGGATTGCCATGCAACGGATGCACATGTGAGCTAAAAGCTCTCCAAGGGAACTAGTGGGGGTGCATCTAAATTGCTTGCTCAAGAAGACCTAGAGCTCGTTTGAGGAGGCTCATCATTGGAATATACAAGCCAAGTTCTATAGTGTGAAGGTCCCCACATAGCTATATGCATGAATGATGATCTCTATGGAGTACAAGGGATAGAGGATGAAGTACTAGTGTGGATCTCTCAAATGGAATAGTAGTGTGCCCCCTTCTCTCTTTTTATATCTTTTTCTCTGTTTTCTATTTTTTTGTATTTTTTGGTGGCCTCAATGGTTCTTTCTATTTAACTATCATTTGTCCTCTTTGGGATCTTTTGATTTTGTCCTCTTTGGGATCCTTTCCTCACTTTAGGGGCTACACTCTATATTTTACAAGAATATAGGAGATCTTTCACACTTTACAAAAATACTCACATAAAGAAGATATAACTATCATGATGCAAAGGTATGACATGAGGATCAACTCATGAGGAGATGGATGTTGCATGGCAATGTATCTCGGAAAGGCTATGGAAATGCCTTGTAGGTAGGTATGGTGGCTGTTTTGAGGAAAGATATAAGGAGGCTTATGATGACAGAGCATGTCGTGCCAAGGGTTTGGATGCACCACCGAAGTATGCCCCAACTCTCGAGGTGAGAAAGGGCAATGCACGGTACCGAAGAGGCTAGAAAAAGTATAGGTGGGTGGAAGTGTCAACTTTAGAATACTCACATTAGTCCGAAGAACTCATGCACTTATTATCGGTAACTCTCAATCTAATCAGGAGGTTCACAAAGAGACAAGTACCCCGAGGAGGAGTGTATGGGGGTTTGGTTATCCTTGCGCATCCTCGACTCATGGTACGTGAGTGTACTCTAATATTCGAACCCTCCAGAGGTTAGTGATCCATCTAGTAGCTAGAGTTCTCAACAGGGGTTTTTAGTTTTCGAAAAACACACGGATTTCCCAAAATACGACATCTATCACTAATAGGCTCGATCTCTTGACACCAAAAGTTCAAACATTACTCTATTCAATACCTCAAAACTATTGCAAGTTACTACTACAAAGAGAAAAGCAACTTCAACTACCTACTTCTAGTCAAGACACAAAACTCAGTGCAACAGGCAAACTCTCTAACAAGATAAAACATGCAAACTATAGAAAGTTCAACCTAAAACAAAACAAAAGAAAAGATATAGAAAAACTAAAGCACTACAACTAAACAGAGCAGCAGCTAAGAAAATAAAAGAACAACTCACAGCTATAAGAGTAAGCAAGCAAATCCTATGAGGAGTTCTAGTTCAAGCGGAGCGTGTAACTCTCCCACACAAAAGAAGGTAAGCTGGGATCTAACTTGTTACTACAGCAAACAAAGAAAAACAAAACTAAAAACAAAACCTAAGAGCGAGACACTCCAAGAATAGCACATAACGCATGAAGTGATAAAAATATATTGCAACGAGAGACGAAATGATAATTGTTGATGAAGAAGGGATGCACGGGGGCATCCCCAAGCTTAGACGCTGGAGTCTCCTTGAATATTTATTGGGGGTGCACATGGGCATCCCCAAGCTTGAGCGTTTGACACTCCAGGATCTTCTTTCATCATCTTCCATCGCACACTTGAAAACTCCCTTTATACATAACTCATTGTAGACAGATTAGAGAGGTTATTACCCTACTAAAATAATTTTTCCCTTAATGTAAATAAAGATAAACTTGAAGAGCTACTGTTTCCCAAGATTTCCAAAAAGTTTTTTCAAAGAAAAAACAAGCTTAAGGTTTGCAAAAGTGAAGAGAGACAAAACGTGGCAGAATCTGTAAAAAACAGAACAGCAGGTAGAAACGAATTTGTTAGGGGTACTTCTGCAACTCAAATAAAAAAACTCAGAACATACGCAAGTTTCATAATTGTATAGAGCACGCTGTGTAAAGATTTCAGCTCAAAAAGATAAACTGAGAGTTTTCCATGATTTTTCTAGTCACGAGGACAGAATCTGTTTTCTGGACAACATGTCACAACTTTCACTTCCCTTGTCTTATGAGGCTATAAAAGGCACAAAGCTTGAAAAATAAAGATACAATGAGGTTACTACAGTAGTAACAATCATCAAGACCACTAAGAACAGAAGAAAATCAATAATAAAAACCTAAATTCGTTGAGGGCTGCCTCCCGAAAGCGCTTCTTTAAAGCCATTAGCTAGGCTTAAAGATTATGAAAGATGCTCACAAGAGAATAAGAATTGAAGCAAAAGAGAGCATCAAGAAGAAAATGTGAAACACATTTAATTCTAACCCACTTACTATGCATAGGCATCTTGTAAGAAAATAAATCAAAGAAGCACAAAGTGACATGCATAGGAAGGTAGAACAAGAACAACTTCAAAACATTCAACATGAAAAGAGGTGTTTTTGTAACATGGAAGTTTCTACAACCAAACTTTCCTCTCTCAAAGTAATTTTCAGTAGCATCATGAACAACATCAAGAATATAACTATCACATAAATCATGTTGTTCATGACCTACAAGCACACGTGTATTGTTTTCAACACGGTTTTTAGGATGATAAGATAGATGCAACCCATCACATTGAGCCTTGATAAGAGAAAAATTCTCCGGAATAGTTGGAGATTTCAAAAGGATAATAGGGAAATCAAGTGTGGGTGCAACAACAATAATTTCATGCTTAACATAAGGAACTATAGCAAGTTCATCTTCGTAGGCATCATCCATAGTGGCATCATGGCCATCAACAAAGCAAGTATCAAAATCATCAGAAAGGGAAGTATCAAGTGAGTCCTCGGAATCATAAGATTCCTCTTCATAGAAATCATTAGCCTCTTCTTGGGAAGCAAGCATTCTATTTTTAAAATCCTCAATATAAGCATTGGAAGTATAATTCTCAAAGCAATAAGGAAGAACAACAAAGTTTTCAGACTTGTGAATAGTATCATAATACTTTTCAATCAAAGAAGCAATCTCATAAGGACCTTTAAAAGCAACAAACTCTTCAATCTTTTCAACATCAAAGTAATCATAATCACCTTTGGCATAAGAAGATAGGATCTCATTTTCATTAAACTCACATTGGAAAGGAAGGTGTTTACTCTCTATATTAGAGCAGCAAGTAAAATCATAAATGTGGCATAAACACTCAGCATAGCAATAAGAAACTTGTATTTGATCCCATAAGTGTTTCCCTTTCTGAGATAGGCGGTGCCGCGTATAATGAGCATGCTCATCCAATGATTTTCCCTCAACCAAGTCGGTTGGGTGTTTAGTGCGAGCACAAATTGATCGAAGACGATCCAAGTGAAACATGTCCATCCTACCATATTTGGGTGGTTCCACACCCATGGTGAAGATAGCATCAGTAGGTATTTTTGGTATTTTTGATAAGGGACACAAAAGTAAAAACTAAAAGGTAAACTAACAAGACTAAAAAGCAAAGATAAAAGATAGTGTGCAACTCCCCTATCTTGTAGACTGGAGTCCCCGGCAACGGCGCCAGAAATTGGCTTGATACGGTGAGGATCTCTCACTCCTCATTGGTTACCCCAAGTGGAAGGTGAGATGTAGCATAGCAGCAAATTTCCCCTATGTAGAGGATAGGGTTTGTCTCCCGTAGGACTCGCAGAGATACAAGAAGGTGGTAAAGTCAACAATGACGCCGTTCACAACCGAGGTTGATAACTTCACCTGGACCTGCACACAGATACAGATAACTTTGCTCCCAACGAGTACAAAGGAGTTGTCAATTCCTCCGGCCTTGCTGTTTACAAAGGATTAACGCAAAAGATAATGATAGTGATAGCAACTGAAAAGTAAACTAAGGACGTGAACAGTGATATAAAGATGGATCGGGGTCCCGTGATTTTCACTAGTGATGTCTCTCTCCCAAAAGACGATAAAAGTGCTAGCGAGGTAAACAAATCACAGTTGGGCAATTGACAGGATTATGAAGGCACCGCAATGCTAACTATGCTGCAAAGAAAGGAAGGGCTCAAAAGAAATGGGCAGTACGCCAAGGTAAGTAGACCGAAATCCATCTGCATCTACTACGAATCATCCACCTTGAGATATCTATCCAAAACATCTCGCTGTTATTAAGTTGCGAATCGCCCCAAAGTGTAAATCCAAAGCAACAGACAACTGCATTAAAAGAACTTTGCGTAAAGTAAACAATCCTTGCATCCACGGATACAAGCACCGTTGTTTTATCCCTGGTGGAAACAACACATCCCCTAGTCTCATGTTTCTGTCACTCAAGCTAGACATCAAGGGGTTGAACCCACAATCAAGCATAACGCTCCCTCTTGGAATTGCAACAAATCACTTGGCCAAAGTAAAATACGGCAACAGAGAACATGCAAGAATTTACTCAAGAACAAAATATAAAAGAGAAGAACCAATATATTACTCATCACAATCTGAACATAGTCTCATAATCCATCAGATCCCAACAAACTCAGCATAGCAACGACAGAAAATTACAAAGGTGCCTCGATCATGTGAGGCAGCTCACGAGGTCTCGAAAGTGGAGGCACAAAGAAAGGAGAGATAAATCACATAGCTACTGGTCACGGACCCATGGTCCAAGGAAAACTAGTCACGATACATACAGGAGGCGTCCATGGCTAGGGATGGTCTCTCGGAGGGGGTAGCTTCTCCCGGCAGGGTGCCGGAGCAGCTTCTCCAGGCAGCCCCGATCTAGAAACGGCGGTGGCGACGGTACAGAGGCGAGATCGTGAAAAACGGATTCGGCTTAGGGGTTTCCGTCACGGGGGGTAAATATAGGCGAAGGGGGGCACCGATAGGGGCCACAGGGCAGCCAGGAGGCCCCCTGGCGCGTCCTAGGGTGGGGCCGCGCCAGGGACCCTTCTGGAGTCCCTGTGATGGCCCCCTTCCCTCCTTTGGTGTTTCTGGAAGCTTCTGGGTCGCTGATTTTTTATCTGATTTTTACGGATTTTTTGGAGCACTTTTAATGGCCGGAAAACCTGAAATACAAAAACAGCAGAAAAAAGTAACTGGCAGCTGGGCACACTGGGTTAATAGATTAGTACAAATATGCTCAAAAGTGTATGAAAGTTCAAGCAAATCATGGCAAAGTCACACAAAACATGCATGAAGCAAGCAGAAATTATAGATACGTTTGGGACGTATCAGCAGCTCGCATGCGCCACTATGTACCCAGACCATTTTACAATTTACAATGGACCATTGGATCACTTGTGAGAATTGTGAACGGCGTATTTTTATTTTTAGTTATAACTTTTGCAATGAACCGGTTCTCATCGCTATTTCGTTCGTTTTAAACCTAAAGGCCTACAAACAAACCTTTCTCAGCAATATTGGCACAGATCGGCTGCTCTGTAGTACATTTCGGCTAGCTGTAAGGACCCAACATGTGATTGAGACATTGGTACATAGTGTGACAATCATGCATGTATGAAGTGTACATGTGTTTCATTTTAAGATAATTGTTTTTTCATTTTTAGCTGGTGCATTTCCAAGGAATTCATCACAGATCAAGGCATTGTTCAGGGCAGCTGGGTTTACACATTGCGAGAAAAAGCATGCTAAATCTGCCACTAATCTATTGCGCATTTCATGTGACAATGAAATGTTTTAGTGAATTCATAGTTGTAGTTGTCCAACTCAGGCTTACTACACCCCATCAAGGGGCTTACAAACATAATGGGGCATACACACCAATGCATGGGGGCTCGTACATGAGCATACAAATCAGGTATTTCCTTCTTCGATAAAATCGCTGAAACAACCCAAAAAGGAAACACAGTCCGTCAAACAGCACGCAAAGGAACACCACTTTGCATCTCATGCTAATCCAAGAAATGGTCGCTTAGTCAATATCCACGGTACCGCTGCTGTTTATGAATGGTAGTTCACCCTCATTCCCGGCCATCATCAACATCTTGTAAAGCATGTCGGACTTCACCATACTAGCATCATCCTGAAAAATACGAAGAAAATGATAAATTGGAAAATCTGTGGCTGATCAAAATTTGGAGGATATCCGTTTTCCTAGCAATTTGGAAAATATGCACCTGGCCCTGCCCGACGAGTTCTTGAGGGCCATCTCTATAGCTCTGAACTCTCTCGGTTTCCCAACTCTAACATCCGATCCTTTTCCAAGTCTTATCCTGCACACGCAACAAAACGCGGGGGAGTTCAAAAGGAGCAACAGACGACCGAAACGACAAATGGCGGAGCGGGGTTATGTCGTAGTATAGTTTCAGGCATAGATTGTTCAAATTTTTATTAAGGATCAGTTTTGACAGTAGTATACTATAATCAACGAAAGGCGGGAGAGTGCAAAAGGAGCAGAAAATGACCAGAACGACAAATGGTGGAGTGGGGTTATGCTGTAGTATAGTTTCAGGCATAGATTGTTCAGATTTTTATTAAGGATCAATTTTGACAGTAGTATACTATAGTCAGCTACTACACACTGAAAAATGATTTTTTTGGTTTCTCAAGCGTAATCAGTAGCATAGGACCCCCAAAATATGATTCAAATTATGATGAATTCAGTTTTAGTAGCCGTGCACTAGCAGTAGGTACTACACCCCAAAAGGAGGAAAAATTCTGGTTATTCAGATTTTCAGTGTAGGTTCAGTTCGACACTAGTACACTACCAGGCTGCCAGCAGCTGCTCCATCACAAAAAAGTGATCTCAAGCATAAGCAGCGGCACTGGAACATGGGGTGATTCAAATTATGATGGGTTTCAGATTGAGTGGTGATGTCCTAGCAGTAAATGGTACACCCAAAAAAGGAGAAAACATAAGCATATTCAGTTTTTGTGCAGCACCACAATAACTCCCTAGGGGTTCAGTTTCGGGGAAATCAAACCTGTAAGGCCCGATATGCGGTACTGTTCCAGATCTAGATGTTCCCATCCAGATCCGGGGACGAAGCTCATATTAGTCCCATCGCGACATATGACATTGCCATATGCCCCGGATTTCCAACATGATATCACATTACAACTACAAGGATACAACATCTCATACCATCGGCATACAACTGCCTTAAATACATTACATCGGCGGAAGATACATGTCTGAGTACAAACTACAATAAAATTCCTAGTGGCAAAAAGAAAATCATCGATCCCCATAACCACATGGGTCCAGGCTCTCCGCTGGGATCCTCCTAACTAGTCGTCGTCGAGTCTCCACGTGAAACATCGATCACCATACCTGTTGTCGATCAATAATCCTGAAAAGAGTTTGGGGGTAGTATCATGAGTACATAAGTACTCAGCATCCAACTGTAGTGGTCAACTGGCACAGCAAGGACTTCATCACTCATCATTCTAGGATAACTAGTAGTTTACGGTAAGGATGGGGTAAGTGGTGAGGTTGCTGCCGCACTAGCATTTATGAAGTGGTTAACGATCTAGAGAGTAAGATAAGTAGACAAGCATTCGATGAGGAAATCGCCTCCAAAAATTCTTGCTATCAACTACTTACGCAAACATAACACCTATCCTATCCTTGTCCTCCTCTTCGCATCCCGACGAAGAAGAAGCAGTCAAGGCACACACACGTTCATCAAGTTATATTAAGATTATCTCAGTTGTTGTTTTCTATGAACAAGGAGTAGGTCTCAAGTCGTCCATAACCATGGTCACGGCTTCTCAAAAAGATTTAACCCTGCAGGGGTGTACGAACTGCCCATTACAAGGCTCCGCACGCACGCCAAGCTCTCTCCGTCGGGCCCGTTAAAGACACTCATTGAAGAGTTGTTCCGAGAGATCCGGACGGCACAATCCCTCTAACTAACAACGCATAAATCCGGGTAGCCCCCGGTGAGTCGACATCCAACTCAAAAGCCGGTCGCACTCTCGAATCGATCTCTACCGTCTGGACGATGTTGGGATAACCTACCCTCGCCCGGGCAGGCTCCCTAGCTTCTATGTGTGGACCAACAGGATATACCATCCCACTGGCCCGATTTGTTTTAAATCCACTGGCTGCAGACCAGCTACGCACACGGTTTCTCAAATGGTAAAATCACCTTGGGCCACCACTAGAAATGTTTGCAGCTAGGTAGATAAGACAAGGGGACCCCATAGTATCCCACACGCGGGTAGGCACGCTCGCCAAGAGACACAATACCTGGAACTTGAAACCTAGGTGACTCGAATGGAACAAAGCATCGGGGCGGGATAGCCTAGACCTTCCATCCTTCGTCGAGTATAGTCAACATTATAATAATCATACCATCCACAACAAAAAAATAGTGTGATAGCCCAAACCAAGGAGTAATAGGTACCATTCGTAGCATCCTAAGCATGCATACTAAGCAGGGGCTGAGACCCAAGCAATAGTAACATAGCAGTACATGGTTTGCTGGGAGGGGACATGGCTGTATCGGTTTAAGAGAGGCTGTAAACATGTGGTAGGATCAAACATCGAAACTAACCTAGACTAGCATGCAAACCGATGGTTATAATATAATGGATCATAAGTAATGCATAGTCCTTGCCTGTTGATAAGTCGGGTTCCGAAGGTGTAGTCGATCGCAAGATCGCATCGTCTCCGAGAGTATCCGCAGGAACACTCAAGAAGTAAACACTGGAAAAGACAATCGATGAGCAAGCATCTATTACTACGAAGCAATCACGAGCAAACAACATCAAGAAGGCAACACGAGACAACACACGCTATCGCATTTATCGCCGAGAGCGGTTACTAGCAGGTTAAGTGGAGTATTCGTCACACACAACGATACCGCACATTTTGAATGGTTCAAGTTGTTTAGCTACACAACATGAGCAAAGGTTGTGAACATGGCATCTCACCCAAGCATGACATATCACACAATCATGTCAAGAGATGAAGCATAAATAAACTATCTATACTAGTCAAGTTAAGCAGGGTAATTCCTACACAATGCATATCAATAGTTACCCCGCGAAAATATAAAGTTTGCTACTATTTTGACATAAACAATATTTTATTATTTTATTAGCAAGCTAGATCATCATATTCACAACCTATATGAAATTCTAGTCAAGTTACATATAAAGAACATTTTAATTGGAGCAACGGTTGAAAAGATATGGCCTGTTACATTTACGGTGGCAAGCAGTGCAAATAGCAGTGAAACAACATGTATACAAGTGCAAACATGGCAACAAGCAACATTTTATTAAACTACATGAAAAACGGAGCAACTTTCATGTTTACCACGTCGTGATCTGAGCTACGTACGGTTAAAAAGTTATGGGCATCGCAAAAAAAAACTACACAATCTGCCATTTTTATTAAAATGAAAAAGCTAATAGTGCTCCTGGGCCAAATCTGCTACCATTGGGCCCAAACAGGGGTGGCGTGGATTAACTAACTGCGCACAAGCATTACAAAGCACTGGGCCGATCCCAACAGGAAATAGAAAAAAAGAGGAGGTTGTCTCACCGAGCTGGCCGACCAAGGAAGCGGGGTGGGCGCCGCATAGCTGATCAGCGCCCGGGGCGAAAGGGAGCTGCGGCCGTGGAGCGGGCTGGGCCTGTTTGACGCGCATGCTGGGCAGGGGCGCTGGGCCGCTGGCGCGAAGGCCCACACAGCCAACACGAGCGGCACGGGACAACGTCCTCGTCTCCTGGCCGCAACAACGCTGGCTCGCCGGCCGATGAGGAGGGAGGTCCCGGCGGCGCGTGGTGTGGAAGGCATGGGGCGGCGCGGCGGCAACCGGACCAGCCAAATCCGGGGGTGGCGAGGACCTGCAGCTCTCCTGCGAGGAGATTTGGCGATGATGCGGGGTGAGCTTCAAGCTCGGGGCATCCATGGCGTGGCTGCGGGCTCGGTGTCCTGCGGGAGAGAGAGGGAGGAGATGAGAGAGAGCAAGAGGGAAGGAGGAGGCGCGCAACATGGGCTCACTGGGGCGGCTGATCGCCGGCCGGGGGCGGGAGGCGGCGACTCGGGCGCGGAGGCGGCTTGGGCAGGAGCTCGGGCGTGGGGGCTTCCATCAGGTGATGTGGCACGACGGGAGCGGTCCGATATGGATCCGACGGTCCAGATCATGGCCGCCAGATCTGAGCTGGGGTTGGTGGGAGAAGAGGAGGGCTGCAAGGTGGCGGCGGGGCAGAGGATTGTGCGGAAATTGAGGTGGCTTGCTAGGGTTTGTCCAAATTTGGTAGGTAGCACCTACTATAAATAACAAGTGGGTGTTTGGGGTTGTTTTGGGCCACCAAATGGCCCATTTCGGGTCCGGTTTTTCGGGTGGGATAAAATCCGAAGATAAGAGGGGAATCCGGGGGTCCAGCTAATAGCGCGCACGACATTTTGTAAATACGCCCCTCGGATTACATCGGCTACTATGCGTGGCACATCCGAACGTTTAACTACCCGACGAAGTCGGAAACGCATGAAATTCAAAACACCGCCTCAGAGCATCAAACTGTCGTCTTCTACATCGTTTCACACAAAACCGAGAACGTTGAACACCTCCCGATAAAATAACCCATTTAAATATAAATGAGGGTTTCCACACCGATGGTTATGGCTGGTCCTATGCCGGAGGTCGCGACGGTGATCGGGTGGAACCCGGTGCCGCAAAGGGGTCATGTGCCATTGGGGAAAAAGGTCCGGACTCGCAACCGATACGATAAGGAGGGGGTAAATATTCACAAATTAATAAATTGGTGAAGCAACCACTTCAAAAAAAATTAAAAATCAATTTTTTTATTTGGATGAAAATCCAGGGCTGTTACAATACAACACCACAAACAAGGGATCTCGTCTCGAGATCCTGGATGATCCAGGGGAGAGGGGGAAGAGAAAAGAGAGTCGACAATCTTCAACACCACCAACTAGGGACTCTGCTCCACGTCGACATCGGACTTCCATCGAGATAGTTTTCCGCAGAGAAACGGCAACGTCGGAGAATGAAACCATCAGGTAATCAAGTGGAAGAATGACAGCGAGAACCGGATCAAAAAGATAGTGTTCCACTCAAAATTGTGAAGACACCAGGCAAAAGGATGGATGGCAATGAATGACCAAGAGGTTAACCGGAGTAGGAGAAGCTAAAGGCACTACATGAATTCCCAAACCTGAGATCGGAATCGAGACAATACGCTGCAACCAAGGCATTGTAACGGTTCCGAAACTCCACACCTCGAGATCCTAAAGTTTTAAAGGGGATAAGGAGAGAATAAAACACTTATGACACTTATCCAGACCAGAGCATGGGTAAGGAGGAAAAAGAATCTTACTCTCCGATAACTAACTTAGTAACTACAAAATAGTTTTTGTCTAGACTCGACTACGGCCAGAGAGGGGATCCTATGGTCGGTAAGGCTCTGATACCAAGTTGTAAGGCCCGATATGCGGTAATGTTCCAGATCTAGATGTTTCCATCCAGATTCGGGGACGAAGCACATATCGGTCCCACCGCGACATATGACAAAGCCATATGCCCCGGATTTCCAACATGATATCACAACATTACAGCTACAAGGATACAACATCTCATACAATCGGCATACAACTGTCTTAAATACATTACATCAGCGGAAGATACATGTATGAGTACAGACTACAATCAAATGCCTAGTGGCAAAGAGAAAATCATCGATCCCCATAACCACACGGGTCCATGCTCTCCGCCGGGATCCGCCTAACTAGTCGTCGTCGAGTCTCCACGTGAAACATCAATCACAATACATGTTGTCGATCAAGAACCCTGAAAAGAGTTTGGGGGTAGTATCATGAGTACAGAAGTACTCAGCATCCAACTGTAGTGGTCAACTGACCCAGCAAGGACTTCATCACTCGTTATTCTAGGATAACTAGTATTTTACGGTAAGGATGGGGTAAGTGGTGAGGTTGCTGCCGCACTAGCATTTATGAAGTGGCTAACGATCTAGAGAGTAAGATAAGAAGACAAGCATTCGATGAGGAAATCGCCTCCAACAAGTCTTCCTATCAACTACTTACGCAAACATAACACCTATCCTATCCTTGTCCTCCTCTTCGCATCCCAACGAAGAAGAAGCAGTCAAGGCACACACACATTGATCAAGTTATATTAAGATTATCTCAGTTGTTATTTTCTATGAACAAGGAGTAGGTCTCAAGTCGTCCATAACCGTGGACACGGCTTCTCGAAAAGATTTAACCCTGCAGGGGTGTACCAACTGCCCATTACAAGGCTCCGCACGCACGCCAAGCTCTCTCAGTGGGGCCCATTAAAGACACTTATTGAAGAGTTGTTCCGAGAGATCCAGACATTACAGTCCCTTTAACTAACAACGCACAAATCCGAGTGGCCCCCGGTGAGTCGACATCCAACTCAAAATCCGGTCGCGCTCTCGAATCGGTCTCTACCATCTGGACGAGTTTGGGATAACCTACCCTCGTCCGGGAAGTCTCCCTAGCTTCCAGGTGTGGACCAACAGGATATACCATCCCACTGGCCCGATTTGTTCTAAATCCACTGGCTGCAGACCAGCTACGCACACGGTTTCTCAAATGGTAAAATCAGCTTGGGCCACCACTAGAAATGTTTACAGCTAGGTAGGTAAGACAAGGGACCCCATAGTATCCCACACCCGGTTAGGCACGCTCGCCAAGAGACACAATACCCGGAACTCGGGACCTAGGTAACTCGAATGGAACAAATCATCGGGGCGGGATAGCCTAGACCTTCCATCCTTCGTCGAGTATAGTCAACATTAGAATAATCATATCATCCACAACAAATATAATAGTGTGATAGCCTAAACCAAGGAGTAATAGGTAACATTTGTAGCATCCTAAGCATGCATACTAAGCAGGGGCTGAGCAACGAGCAATAGTAACATAGCAGTAAATGGTTTGCTGGGAGGGGACATGGCTGTATCGGTTTAAGAGAGGTTGTAAACATGTGGTAGGATCAAACATCGAACCTAACATAGTGACGGGGATCGGCCCCGGCAAATCCCATGGTCAGGGACCCTGGGTTAGTCATATAGAAGGCATAGGTTGGACGATACTCGTCGGCTAACAGGAGAAGCACTTCCTGCTCGATATTACTGCGTGAGAGGGCGATTACAGAGGAGGCCAGGCGAGTTCTCGCAAGAGCAAGTGAGTAGATGTGTTATGGATTGCGGACAAGCGACACATGGGGCACGATTTACCTAGCTTCAGGCCCCCGGAGGGAAAACCCTACATGCTGCTTGTCTGATCTTGTATTGATGATGGTGTACAGGGGTGCCGCGAGGTCTTTGGTTGAGAGAGATCTGTCTAGTTCTATGAGTGGGGGTTGAGACGAGTTGTGAGGTATTGGGTTGTGTCCTGTCTAGAGAGGTGCCCCTGCCTCGCTTTATATAGATAGCCAGGTAGGGGTTTACATGAGTCCTAGTCGACTACAAGTAGGAGTCCTTGTCTTGCGCCTCAAGTCTTCGGCTTCACGTCTTATTCCATCATGTCAGTGTCCACGAGTGGTCCTCTGGTGGGCCGCCAGCCATGACACGCACCAGGTACCCTCACGTAGAGGAATCGTGGGGTCACCCCCTCGTCAGTAGCCCCCGAGTGCCTGGGGGACTCGAAGAGTCGCGCATGGAATCAAATCTGCAGTAGCCGCCGTAGTGCATGTCGATCATTTGCTGATGAACAGTTGAAGATGTCGTGAGCATGCTCCCTATGAGAGTATTTGGATGAAGCATCGAAATTGCGGTCGAGTTCGTCGTCTTGTAGGTTGCGCGAGCAGCGGTCGTTGGGTGCGTGTCAGCGCTCTCGATGGGAGTAGCCCCCGAGGCTATGTGCGACTCGTAGAGTCGCGCATAGGCTCAAGTTGTTGTTAAGCTAACCCATTCATTCTTGTCGGATGCGCGAGTAGTGCTCATCGGGTGCGCTTCAGCGCTCCCGATGGGAGTAGCCCCCGAGGCTATGTTCGACTGCTTGCAGTCGAGCATAGAATCAAGACTTCTTCGTCGTCGAGTAATTGTCATCCGAGGAAGTGCTCGACTCGGGTCTTTGCGCCGTAGGCGTGAGTTGTTGTAGGGATCGGTCGTGGACGAGTAGGTTGGCGTCGCCTCGTCATGAGGGCGCCCAGCCCCTGAGCACCTGTTGTGAAGGAGAAAAAGATGCAACTGCATTAAGGTGTAATTGCGCGATATACAAAACAATTGTAAGGTGCATGATTTGCAGATATTGCACTTTTGTCGAGTGGGTGATGTAGCAGCATATAAGATTTATGTGTGTCTTTTCATGAGTAGGCCCTCCGGCAGCATACTCTTGCCGGGCAACAGGGATGCCATGCCAGACTTGTTGGACCCGGAGACAAGAGCGGCCTTTTGGTACCCAGCCTCACTACTTTGACAAACGCGAATAAACAACATATAAAACTGAGCATGATCCAAAGAATAATTTTGTAGCCCTCAGAAATTTGTGCGCGACTGCGTAGCCGGCATGATAGTTTTGTAGGCCGCAGATGTTTCTGCACGACTGCGTAGCCAGCAGGATGATTTTATAGCCCTTAGATATTTCTGCATGACTCCGTAGACGGCATGATGATTTTATAGCCCTCAGATGTTTGTGTGCGAATGCGTAGTCGTCTTTGGCGACTGATCGAGAATGCATATAGGTTTTGGAATCATAGCATATAAGAGTGTAAAGAAAACTTAGCTATAGGATCGACGCAGCGAAGGATGTCGACGATGAGCAGTCGAGCAGTCGACGATGAGTAGTCGACGAGGTGAGAACGGAGTCGATGTGACGGCGACTGTGGCGTTCAGCCCCCGAGTCCACGAGCCCCCGAGTGTTGAGGTGGCGGAGTTGCGCGGCGAAGTCGTCGTAATGAACTTATCAGGTGAGTTATGAGATGACTCGACGCGGTGATTCCTGCGCGATGGAGCTCGGTATGGGAGCGCCCATACAAAGGAGCTCGACGCAGGATGATTTGTGTGCTTGGAGTTGACAGTGCGGCGAGTGACCGAGAAGGACTCGATGCGTCGGGCGGGATCTTTCGATTGCTCGTTGGGTGATGTCGTTGTAGCGGCGCGAGTCGATGTAGAAATTTTGGCGAGTCATCCATGGTATGTCGAGTTGGAGTAGAAGCCTTGTGGGTCAAGATTGAACTCGAATTCACGTTTGGAAATTCGCGATCTCGCGTAGATCCAAAAACGCGTTGCAATGCGAGAGCCGCTGACAGAGATCTAACCGTTGGAATTTTCTGAAATTGTTTGTGCTTATGAGGGATGGAATCCCGCATTGTTTCACCGGAGGGATCTTCAAGTTGATTTCCGAGTCAATGTCAGGAATTTTTGTGCTGGAGTCTCGCGGAGTTCCGTCAGATTCCGAGAGTGCTTCAGAGCGGGAATCGCCGACGAAGATCCAGCTGTTGGAATTTGCTGAAATTTTCACAGATTTTCGAAAATTAGATTTCGCATCTTTCCACCAAAGGGAACGTCAAGATGAGCTCCGAGTCACCGTCGCGAGTGCCCGCAACACGGACGTTTTTCTGTCCTGTAGGCTGCGTGTGAGCGCTTTTGTTGTGGTCGATCTTCGAGTGACGCGCTCAAAAAATTTCTTGTTTTCTCCGTGAGCTTGATGTAGATCTTGATTTAGTTGTTGAAGAAGCCCTTGAGTTGTGACTTGCTGGAGACGGGACCTCCGAGATCGTGATTCCAACCTGTGTAGTTCCCACAGACGGCGCCAATTGACGGGGATCGGCCCCGGCAAATCCCATGGTCACGGACCCTGGGTTAGTCATAGAGAAGGCACAGGTTGGACGATACTCGTCGTCTAACAGGAGAAGCACTTCCTGCTCGATATTATTGCGTGAGAGGGCGATTACAGAGGAGGCCAGGCGAGTTCTCGCAAGACCAGATGAGTAGATGTGTATTGGATTGCGGACAAGCGATACATGGGGCACGATTTACCCAGCTTCAGGCCCCCGGAGGGAAAACCCTACATACTGCTTGTCTGATCTTGTATTGATGATGGTGTACAGGGGTGCCGCGAGGGCTTTGGTGGGGAGAGATTTGTCTGGTTCTTTGAGTCGGGGTTGCGACGAGTTGTGAGCTATTGGGTTGTGTCATGTCTAGAGAGGTGCCCCTGCCTCGCTTTATATAGATAGCCAGGTAGGTGTTTACATGAGTCCTAGTCGACTACAAGTAGGAGTCATTGTCTTGCGCCTCAAGCCTTTGGCTTCACGTCTTATTCCATCATGTCAGTGTCCACGACTGCGCCTCTGGTGGGCCGCCAGCCATGACACGCACTAGGTACCGTCACGTAGAGGAGTCGTGGGGTCACCCCCTCATCACATAGATTAGCATGAAAACCGCTGGTTATAATAGACTAGATCATAAGTAATGCATAGTCCTTGCCTGTTGATAAGTCGGGTTCCGAAGGTGTAGTCTATCGCAAGCTCGCATCGTCTCCGAGAGTATCTGCAAAAGCACACAAGAAGTAAACGCTGGAAAATACAATCGACGAGCAAGCATCTATTACTATGAACCAATCACGAGCAAACAACATCAAGAAGGCAACACGAGACAACGCACGGTATCGCATCTATCGTCGAGAGCTGTTACTAGCAGGTTAAGTGGAGTATGCGTCACACACGACGATACCGCACATTTAGAATGGTTCAAGTTGTTTAGCTACACAACATGAGCAAAGGTTGTGAACATGGCATCTCACCCAAGCATGGGATATCACACAATCATGTCAAGAGCTGAAGCATAAATAAATTATCTATACTAGTCAAGTTAAGCAGGGTAATCCCTACACAATGCATATCAATAGTTACCCCGCGAAAATATAAAGTTTGGTAATGTTTTGACCTAAACAATATTTTATTATTTTCAATAGCAAGCAAGAGCAGCATATTCACAACCTACACGAAATTCTAGTCAAGTTACATATAAAGAACATTTTAATTGGAGCAACGGTTGAAAAGGTACGACCTTTAACATTTACAGTGGCAAGTAGTGTAAATAGCAGTGAAACAACATGTAGACAAGTGCAAACATGGCAACAAGCAAAATTTTATTAAACTACATGAAAAATGGAGAAAGTTTCATGTTTAACGCATCGCGATCCGAGCTACGGTTAAAAAGTTACGGGCATCGCAAAAAAAACTACACAATCTTCCATTTTTATTTAAAAGAAAAAGCTAATAGTGCTCCTGGGCCAAATCTGCTACCATTGGGCCCAAACAGGGGCAGCGTGGATTAACTAACTATGCACAGGCGTTACAAAGCACTGGGCCGATCCCAACAGGAAATAGAAAAACGAGGAGGTTGTCTCACCGAGCTGGGCCGGCCCAGGAAGCGGGGTGGGCGGCGCATAGCTGATCAGCGCCCGGGGCGAAAGGGAGCTGCGGCCGTGCAGCGGGCTGGGCCGGTTGGACGCGCATGTTGGGCAGGGGCGCTGGGCCGCTGGCGCTCGGGCCCACACAGCCAACACGAGCGGCACGGGATGACGTCCTCGTCTCCTGGTCGCGACGGCGCTGGCTCGCCGGCCGGTGAGGAGGGAGGTCCCGGCGGCGCGTGGTGTGGAAGGAATGGGGCGGCGCCCGGTCCGGCCAGATCCGGGGGCGGCGACGACCTGCAGCTCTCTAGCGAGGAGATCGGGCGGCGACGCGGGGTGAGCTTCAAGCTCGGGGCATCCATGGCGTGGCTGCGGGCTCGGTGTCCTGAGGGAGAGAGAGGGAGGAGATGAGAGAGAGAAAGAGGGAAGGAGGAGGTGCGTAGCATGGGCTCACTAGGGCGGCTGATCGCCGGCCGGGGGCGGGAGGCGGCGGCCATGGCATGGAGGCGATGACTCGGGCGCGGAGGCGGCTCGGGCGTGGGGCTTCCATCCAGTGACGTGGCACGACGGGAGCGGTCCGATCAGGATCCGATGGTCTAGATCGTGGCCGCCAGATCTAAGCTGGGGCTGGTGGGAGAAGAGGAGGGCTGCAAGGTGGCGGCGGGGCAGAGGGCTGTGCGGAAATTGAGGTGGCATGCTAGGGTTTTTCTAGATTTGATAGGTAGCACCTACTATAAATATCATGTGGGTGTTTGGGGTTGTTTTGGGCCACCAAATGGCCCATTTCGGGTCCGGTTTTTCGGCTGGGCTAGAATCCAAAGATAAGAGGGGAATCTGGGGGTCCAGCTAATAGCGTGCACGGCATTTTGTAAATACGCCCCTCGGATTACATCGGCTACTATGCCTGGCACATCCGAACGTTTAACTACCCGACGAAGTCAGAAACGAATGAAATTACAAACACCGCCTCAGAGCATCAAACTGATGTCTTCTACATCGTTTCACACAGAACCGAGAACGTCAAACAGCTTCCGATAAAATAACCCATTTAAATATAAATGGGGGTTTCCGCACCGATGATTATGGTTGGTCCTGTGCCGGAGGTCGTGACGGTGATCGGGTGGAACCCAGTGTGGCAAAGGGGTCATGTGCCATTGGGGAAAAAGGTCCGAACTCGCAATAGATACGAGAAGGAGGGGGAAATATTCACCAATTAATAAATTGGTGAAGCAACCATTGCAAACAATTTTAACAATCAACAAAATAACGCAACAAATAATTTTTTTTAATTTGGGTCAAAATCCCGGGCTGTTACAAAACCGTGGAGCTGGCATATGTACTTTCAGGGGGAAAATTAACGAATCATGGGAAATGTGAGGTAATTGCGGCACAACAGGGGTGAACTAAAACGGGGAACAGATGTTGATTACGTCTTCTTGTACTCAAAGGGGCAGCTGTTGTTGTGCAGGTCGTCGTTGCTTGCTACTTCTTCGGTGGCGCTCATCTTCACACGTTCACTGTCCAGATCCATGGTCGTCATCGCTTGATGCATCAATTTGGGAGACTGGCCGGCTGTTTAATTTTTTAAGTCTTGTAGCTCTGCAGCGTCGTACGGGATGGGGACGGTGTTCTCTTGTTCATCCAACCAGTACATGGTTGCCCTTGTGAACAAATGGGTAGAATCAAGATAAGAAATACGGGAGAGGATGGGGTGAAGGGTTGTGTGAGATAAACTAACCTTAGAGTACAAGATCTGGGCGGCGCGGCACAGGGAGAAGGAGATCACAGCGGCGCTGGGCAGACATCAACAAATGGCGTCCAAGACTGGAGAGATAAGGGGGCGCCAAAGAGAAAGGGGATAGGGGATCGGTGGCGCGGCATAGGGAGAAGGAGATCACGACGGCGTTGGGCAGGCATCAACAAATGGCGTCCAAGGCTGGAGAGAGAAGGGGGCGCCGGAGAGAAAGGGGAGAGAGGATCACCACGTGCTGTCGGGAGAGGAAAAGAAAGGAGACGGGGAATATATGCATCGGTTGAGATTCTGCCGAGGAACTGGGAAAGCGCTAGTTGATTAGTTGTTTTTTAATTTAATCAAGCCCATCTTGAAGATTCCCAGCGGTGGTACTTTTTTCCATGTACAAATCTTGATGCATCAATGTACGGTATAGATATAACCTGTACCCGCTTCCACAAGTACATATGCATTTCCGTAAAATATAGAGTGTTGCCCTTAAGTGAGGAAAAGATCCCAAAGAGGACAAATTAAAATATCCCAAAGAGGACAAGTGAGAGTTAAATAGAAAGAGCCAAAGAGGCCACAAAAAATACAAAAAAATAGAAAAAAGAGAAAAATAAATAAAAAGAGAGAAAGGGGAAAACTACTATTCCTTCTGAAAGATCCACACTCGTACTCCATTGCTATATTCGTAATCCATAGAGATTATCATTCATGCATAACTATGTGGGGACCCTTTCACTATAGAACTTGTCTTGCATATTCCAAGGATGAGTCTCCTCAAATGAGCTCTAGGTCCTCATGAGAAGCAAGTTGGATGCACCCACACTAGTTCCACTAGAGAGCTTACCTTAGCTCACATGTGCATCCGTTGCCTGGCAATCCCTACTCCTGACATCATATCTATCATTTGGCCTTCTCTCACCTATGATTGTCCTCATTGATGCGAGCCTTTCACACCTTTTGTCTTCCTTCCCCATTATTTCTCTCTTTGCCATCCTAAGTGCTAACATATCTTTCTCGCGCTCATCCATTGCATGAGTGCTCAAAGTCAAAAGGGAGAGGATCAGTTTGACTTGTACCTGACTAGTAGTCTGGGGATGAGTCAAAATAAGATCCAGAAGGAGACCAAGTGTGAAACTTTAGTAGATTGAGTTCTCAATTTATATATATATATAATCTCTAATCCCATCTCCCATTGCTTGCACGCAAACACCATTTGGAGACATTCGAGTCACGGACAGCGAGAGCTCTTGCACCTTTATGTTTATACTTTGCTAGAATTAATACTAAGACTCTTGCATGTTATTATCTTGACTTGAATTGCATATCTTACTTCTTTTACTTTGTAGTTCTTATATGTGTGTGTTAGCATGTCACCACAGAAATTATTTGTGTTATCATTTACCTACTCGAGGACGAGCAGGAATTAAGCTTGGGGATCTTGATACGTCCCAAACATATCTATAATTTATCCTTGTTCCATGAACTTTTATATGACATTGCTACATGTTTTGCTACACTTTTATATCAATTTACACATATTTGGACTAACCTACTAACTCAGTGCACCCAGTGCCAGTTCATGTCTGCTGATGTCTTTAGTTGCAGTGATTTTTTCCCAATATAAAATGCCAGAAAAATTCTGGAAATATCATAATAAAAATTAGCGTCAAGGAAGCTTCAAGATCCACCGAAGGAGAGCCAGAGGGGGGCCACTGATAACCCACAACTGCAGGGGATCGAGATAGTCTTCGCGGGTAAGAATAACCCAATTTATAGATTCGACTCAAGGTGAGCCAAAGAATACCCACGAGCTTTGACAATGGAGTTGTCAATTCAACCGCACGTGAGATACACTTACTTGCAACAATATATTAATAGTAACTGCGATATGGAAGTGATGGTGGCAACGGAAATAGTGGCGGTGAAACAGTGAAAGTAAAACAGCAAAAGCAAACAACTAGTAACCAGCAGAATTAAAAACACTGTAGGCTAGGGAGATGGATGGTTGGTTGCTGCATGCATGAGATACATCATGTATTTGACTTGGGGCAAGGCACACAGAAAATCAATGATAATCTAGGCATATATCAAACATTAGGCATATACCCCAGAGGTAGTTGTACGTGCTTGCAATAAGAACTTGCACAACATCTTTTGTCCTACCATCCCGCTACGAACGGGGCCAAAAGGAACTTATGGAGATTAAGGTGCTCCTGTCAAAGAGCACCAGAACAAAGCATTAACAATCAATGGATATAAGGAATCCTCAAACTATAGTCCATCCCCTTTGGTGTCCCAAGTTGTCACCTTTGGGATCGCCGGTTCCAGACTATAATAGGTGCATACAACTCGTAGATAGGATCAAGAACTCAAATATATTCATGCAAAAACATAGGGTTCAGATCTGAAAACATGGCACTCGGGCCCAAAGTGACAAGCATTAAGAGCAAAAAGTTTAAGCAAAGATGATAAACACCAATCTAGATGATAGGTAACATGCTCCCAACAATCTGATAAACTATTACATGATCTAGCTCATCCAATCCCTACCACCCCCTTTGCCTACAACAGGGAATTACTCACACATGGAATAAGAAGTCAGGGAGGGAGGATGGAGTGGTGATGATGATGACGATGGCGATGATCTCCCCTCACCGGAGGTCAAAACAACCTCCAGATTAGCCCTCAAGGAGAAGAACACAGGGTGGCGGCGGCTCCGCGATGAGCATTGGGAAAACGACTTATGTTCTGGGGTTTTCTCGCCACGAGAATAAATAGGAGGCAAAGTAGGGAACCAAAGGGGGGGAGGACCCTCCCATGTGGCTGATACGTCCAAAATGCATCACTATTTTATATCGTAATTCATCCTTATTCATTGATATATTTCATGTTACGATGATGTTCTTATGTTGTATTGGATTATTATACACAGTTTGAAACTTTCCGGTGCCGAAGCAGCAGACGCAGGATTCAGCGGTAAAAAGTGGACGCTGAGTTGCTGAAGAAGAATACCTCCAAATTACCTGAAAATCGACGGGGGGTATTTTCCAGAAGTATAACAAAGACTCGCCAAAGAGGGGGCAGAGGGGGGCCACAGGGGCCCCAGGCGGCCACCTGGCGCGACCCCACCCCTAGCCGCGCCGGGAGGGAGCCTGGAGCCCTGGGGACACTCCCGGCTCCCCCCTCTGGCCTATATACTCCTCGTTACGCGAAAACCCTAGAAAGAGAAGCCATCTCGGAGTTCCGCCGCAGCTCCGTGGAGGAAACCTACAGAGAAGAAAAGAACTCTCCGGCTGGAAGATTCCGCTGAGGAGATCGCCTCCCGGAAGGGGAGATCATCGCCATCGTCATCACCATCGTCACGGGCATCATCGAGATCATCATCAACATCATCCCCAACATCAGCACCATCTCCACCACCATCCAATCTCACCTCACAAGTTCATCTTGTGTTGTAATCCGTACTATTTATCCTCTCTACTCTACCAGTGTTGATTACTCCTTTGTGGTGAATGCTATTGAGTTTTGTTGGAGAAATACCATTATGTCCAGATTGTTTATCCTATATTTATCACCTCTGATCATGATCTCTTTTATGTCTTGTGAGTAGTTACTTTAGTTCTTGAGGACATGGGAGAAGTCTAGTTGCTAGTAGTCATATGATGTTGAAGTAATTTGTGTTGTTTGATATTTAAGTTGTGTTTTTATTTTCCTAGTGGTGTTGTGTGAGTCGAACACTCAACACTTCGCCTTATTAAGGACCTAGGGGAATACATTGTGTATTAAGAATGCTTACGGTGGGTTACCGGAGTGACAGAAACCTGAACCCCAGTTCGCACACTTTTGCACAAGGGAGTAATTGATCGTTGATCTTATTGCTGTGGTTAGGCTTTGCCTTAATTTCTATCTTGTATTTGCGGATGCTTGCAAGATTTTTAATCATAAGAGTGCACTTATCTTAGTCTAGAAGGTGTGCTAGCATAGATCCACCCACTCAACACTTATCAGCACAACACTTTTTATCGATACGGAGTATGGAGAAAGCACGTGACTACCTCTCCATGTGTCCTCAAGAACGCTTTAGTCTTTATAAGTTCAGTTGTCAGGCTTATCCTTTGCACAAAAGGATTGGGCCACTTGCTGCTCCTCAGTGCTATTTACTTTGCTTGCTTTTGTCTTATCGTTGCTTATATCGAAAACCCCTAAAAAGTTATCTTTCAGTGTTTGCAGTTATTCCTTGCCTACTATCACCTATCAATACCTTTCAGTCTTCGTTGGGTTTGACACTCTTACTTATCGAAAACTCTACAATAGATCCCTTTACGTTGAGGGTCATCAAGCTACGTTTTCTGGCGCCGTTGCCGGGGAGCATAGCGCTATTGGTAAGTGAAGCTGGTAAGGAATTTTTATATCGTTGCTTTTAATTTGCTATTGTTGTTCTTTGTCCGTATGGACAACCTAGCTATTGGATCGTTACTTATGGGGAAACGCCCCACATGTGGTGGTTGTACCCCCCCTACTGAAATTGTGCCTTATAAAATACCAGCTGGTAATATCGATTGTGTCTTGGCTAATCGTTATGCAGGAGATAGACACCCCAATGAACACTTGCTATATTTATCACAACTATGTTCACTATTTAATCTTGCAGGTGTATCAAAGGAGTTTGTGATGAAGAAATTGTACTCCGTATCGCTTATAGATAAAGCTTCAAATTGGTATAAGCTTCTCGATAACTCTCATTTTCTTGATTGGCACGAACTTATGTCTCTCTTTTACACCAAGTTTTATCCTCTTCGTGAAATTCATCGAGACAGGAATTATATCTATAACTTTAGGTCTCGTGATGGAGAAAGCATCGCTCAAGCTTGGGGGAGATTGAAATCTCTAATTCTCAAATGTCCTATTCATGAGCTCCCCAAGGAAACTATACTTACAAACTTTTATGCCAGACTTTCTCGTCAGGATAAGGAGGTGTTGGATGCCTCCTCTAGTGGGGTATTCCAGACGAAAAGCGTTGAAGAAATATGGGATCTCCTTGGAAGGATCCAGAAGAATACCGAAGATTGGGAAATAGATAAAGGTATTGAACCTACTATAAATTATGAGCATGATTATATAGAGAGCTATGTGAAAACTGATTCCTTTAATGCCTTTTGCCCTAATATTGGTCTTGATTCCCATCTAATGATTGATTTTTGTAAGGACTTTGCCTCTCATATCGACTCTTCTAAGAAGAAGAAGAGTCGACATCATAAACCCTTCAAAGAATCATCTATTGATATTCATGTTGCTGACCCTATTGTGCCTGCAGTTATATATGAAAAGCCCCCTTTTCTCGTAAGAATAAGGGAGCACTCTTTTGTTACAGGCATAATGAATAAGAGTGAGAGAAGAATCGATGAACCCGAGGACCAGATCAAGGTCGATCCTCGAGTTGCATTGGTTAAGGATCTTATTACTAATGATGCTTTAGATTCCAATATAATTTTTTGTGCTGTTTCCACTAACCTTGTCACAGCCAAGAATAAGGGCCCAATTTCAGGTACTCCAGTAGTATTTGTCAAAATAGGAGATCATAATTATTATGGGCTATGAGATTTGGCATTGAGTGCTAGTGCTATCCGTATTCACTTTATCAAGAGATCATGGGTGAAATTTCACCTTGCAAACTTGAAGAAGTTGATGCCACTATTCATCTTGCAAACAGAGCAACTATCTCTCCCATCGGAATTGTGAGAAACGTTGAAGTCTTATGCAGAAAGGTAAAGTATACTACCGACTTTCTAGTACTTGGTTCGGTAAGGGATAATTTTTGTCCCATTATTTTCGGTAGACCTTTTCTCAGAACTTGTGGAGCTATAATAGATTGCAAGAAAGGTAAAGTTTCTGTTGAATTCAATGGTGAGCCATATGAATTTAATTTTTCTAAGTTCTCTAAGCAGCCTCGTGGTACTGATTTGCCTAGTAATGATAAGATTATTGAAGATATTTCTTCCATTGCTATCCCTCCTAACGATCCCTTGCAACAATATATGGAGGACCACGAGAATGATTTGCACATGCAGGAGAGAAATGAGTTGGACGAAATATTCCTAAGACAACCTGCTATCCTAAAGCACAACCTTCCATTTGAGCCTTTGGGAATTTTGTCGCAACAAAAAGAAGATCCAGTGTTTGATGTTAAACCTCTTCCCGATACGCTCAAATATGCTTATTTAGATGAAAAGAAAGTATATCCTGTTATCGTCAATTCTAACCTTTCAGGATATGAAGAGGACCATTTATTGGAAGTACTTCGCAAACATCGAGGTGCGATTGACTATACCCTTGATGACCTTAAGGGGATTAGTCCATCTATTTTTCAACATACCATCAACCTTGAACCTGATGCTAAACCAGTTGTTGATCATCAACGACGGCTGAATCCGAAAATGATGGATGTTGTAAGGACTGAGATTCTCAAGCTTCTAGCCGCAGGTATTATCTATCCTATAGCTGATAGTAAGTGGGTAAGCCCAGTTCATTGTGTTCCAAAGAAAGGAGGAACAACTGTAGTTTCTAATGATAAGAATGAACTAATACCTCAGAGAATTATTATTGGATATCGAATGTGTATTGATTACAGGAAGCTAAACAAGGAAACCAGGAAGGACCACTACCCATTGTCGTTCATCGACCAAATGCTTGAAAGGTTATCCAAAAACACTCACTTTTGCTATCTAGATGGTTATTCTGGCTTCTCTCAAATTCATGTTAACACTGCTGATCAAGACAAGACCACCTTTACTTTTCCCTATGGTACTTATGCTTACAGACGTATGCCTTTTGGTTTATGTAATGCCCCTTCTACTTTTCAAAGTTGTATGTCTGCTATCTTTCATGGTTTTTGTGAAGAAATTGTGGAGGTATTCATGGACGATTTCTCCGTCTATGGAACCTCTTTTGACCATTGTCTCCACAACCTTAATAAAGTTTTGCAGAGATGTGAGGAGACAAATCTGGTGCTTAACTGGGAGAAGTGCCACTTTATGGTCAACGAGGGAATTTTTCTTGGCCACAAGATTTCCGAGAGGGGAATTGAAGTGGATAGATCCAAGATCGAAGCAATTGAAAGGATGCCCTATCCACGGGACATCAAAGGTATTCGTAGTTTTCTCGGTCATGCTGGTTTCTATAGAAGGTTTATTAAAGACTTTTCTAAGACTTCGATACCCCTCACTAATCTTCTCCAGAAGGACGTTCCTTTTGTTTTTGATGAAGATTGTAAGGAAGCCTTCTAAGTTCTTAAGAAAGCTTTAATAACTGCTCCTATAGTACAACCACTTGATTGGAATTTACCTTTTGAAATTATGTGTGATGCTAGTGATTTTGCTGTTGGCGCTGTTTTAGGACAAAGGGTTGATAAGAAGTTTAATGTTATATCTTATGCTAGCAAAACCCTTGATAGTGCTCAAAAGAATTATGCTACTACTGAGAAGGAATTCTTGGCAGTAGTGTTTTCTTGTGATAAGTTTAGGCAGTATATTGTTGATTCTAAGATTATTGTTCATACTGATCATGCTGCCATTAAATATCTCATGGAGAAGAAGGATGCCAAACCAAGGCTCATCCGATGGGTACTCCTTTTTCAATAATTTGATTTGCAGATTGTCGATAGGAAAGGAGCAGACAATCCGGTCGCGGATAATCTCTCAAGGATGGAAGATATACCGCATGATCCCATTCCAGTCAACGACAATTTTCCAGACGAACAGCTAGCTGTTGTTAAAGTGCAATCTCTCTCCGATCCTTGGTTTGAAGATTATGCTAATTTTATCGTTGCAAAGTTTTTGCCTCTAGGTTTAACATTTCAGCAAAGGAAGAAGTTCTTTCATGATTTGAGGCATTACTTTTGGGATGACCCATATCTTTTCAAAGAAGGTCCAGATGGGATCGTGAGAAGATGCGTACCGGAGCACGAACAGAAGGACATTCTCAAACAATGTCACGATAGTCCATATGGAGGACATCATGCTGGTGAGAGGACCGCACATAAGGTTCTTCAATCAGGTTTTTATTGGCCTACTCTCTTTAAGGATGCTAAAAATTATGTTTTATCTTGTGATAAGTGTCAGAGAGTTGGTAATATTAGTAGGAGGAATGAGATGCCTATGAACTAATCTCTAGTGATTGAGCCTTTTGATTGCTGGGGTTTTGATTTTATGGGTCCTTTTCCTTCCTCACACAAGTACACTCACATTTTAGTCGCTGTTGATTATGTAACCAAGTGGGTAGAAGCAATCCCCACTAAAAGTGCTGATCACAACACATCTTTGAAAATGCTCAAGGATGTAATTTTTCCTAGGTTTGGAGTACCCAGGTACCTCATGACTGATGGGGGTTCACACTTTACACATGGAGCTTTTAGAAAAGCTTTAGCCAAGTACGATGTCAATCATAGAATTGCTTCACCGTACAACCCCCAAACTAGTGGGCAAGTTGAGCTCACCAGTAGAGAGATCAAGTTGATCTTACAGAAGACAGTCAATAGAAATAGAAAGGATTGGTCAAATAAGTTAGGAGATGCTCTGTGGGCGTATAGAACTGCTTACAAAAACCCCATGGGCATGCCCCCCTATAATATGGTCTATGGAAAGGCTTGCCATTTGCCATTAGAATTAGAACACAAAGCTTTCTGGGATATTAGAGAGCTTAATGCTGACCCGAAATTGGCTGGTGAAAAGCGTCTCATGAACTTGACTTCTCTAGATGAGTGGAGAAGTGAAGCTTACGAGAGCGCTAAAATGTTCAAGGAAAAGGTAAAGAAGTGGCATGATAGGAGGATTTTGAAACGTGAATTTAATATTGGTGATAAAGTTTTGTTGTTTAGATCCCGTTTCAGGTTTTCTCCAGGTAAACTACTTTCCAGGTGGGAAGGGCCATTTCATATTGAGGAAGTCTACCGCTCGGGTGCGATCAAGATTAACAATTTCGAAGGCACCAAACCTCAAGTGGTGAATGGACAAAGACTTAAGCATTACATAACAGGAGATCCTTTCAATGTTGATGTGGATTTGGTATACACAAAATCTCATGAAGAACATGTAGCAGCCCCGTTTCAGACACCAGCAGAAGCACAATAAGGAAAGGTATGTATTACGGTAAGGAAACATCGCGAAACCATCATGAAAGTTCCAGATTATGAGTTTTTGCAAAATATAGAAAATTTGAGGCCTAAGTGGAGCCGGAGACTAGCTCCATGGGGCCCAGGCGCCCCCCTGGCGCGGCCGCACCCCTGGCCGCGCCGGGAGGCCGCCTGGGCACCCCGGAGCCCGTCTTCGACTCTGCTTTAACCTGTTACCTTCCTTTTTGTGTAGAAAATTTTGCTATATATTTGCCCGGATCGTTCCGGCAGCGTATCTCGTGATTTCGTGTGTTTTCTTTTCGAGCTATTTCTGCCAGGAAAACTTTCAGCTAAACCTAGGTGCCATGGCTTCCCCAAATTCCCCGAAGGACAAGTTCGTCGTCAACGTCATCAACCCTTACCTCGCTGAGGTGAAGAAGCACCCCCAGATCCTTTGTGTGGAGGAAGGTGACCTCCACAAGGAGGATATGAAGGGACCAGTCAAGGAGGGGAGCACCGAGGAGCGGCTGAAGGAGATAGAACATGAAGTCTTCAAGTTCAAGAAGATGGTGGAGTGTAGTGTTGAAGCTAACTTCAACATCATGAACGAGATCGAGGCTTCCCACAAGAAGGAGATGAAGGAGATGTGGTCAAGTTTGGCCGCACTAGAAGAACAAGTTTATGGGCTCCAAGCACAGATCTATGATCTGCAGAACCAGAACTGTGAGTATGAACTAAAGTTTCTGCGCATGGGTTTGGGTGCTGAGTGCAAGATCTTGGATACGGGAATGTCTTTTGAGACCGGAGAGCAGCTGCCATGGAAGCGCTTCGCCAAGGAGTACAAGAACAAGAATGAGGAGTAAATCTCCTCGGGTATTGGCACCCCCTTAGCTTGTTCCAAGCTTGGGGGAGTGCCCGGTATTTTTATCTTTATCTTTGTCTTTTAGAGTCAAGTAGAGTCATATCATGTCTAGGGAAGTTATCTTATAAAATAGGTGTTTGCTTTGAGGTCTATCACTCCTTTCTGGAGAGTTATGTATCCGTGAGTGTGGAGTCGTCTATGATGGAATATTAATGAGAAGTCCATTGATCCCTTCGATGCACTCGGTATTCTCTTCACGTAATCGACCTTGTGATGATTCTTATGGGGAGTATTGACCTTATATCAGGTATGGCTTTGAAAACTTTATTTCAGCTTGGCAAACATAGCTTTGGTCATAACAACAAGCATGTTATTTTTCTCAAAGTAGCGACATAGCCAAAACCCTCTTTGTTATTATGCTTGTAGTGTTATGTTGACAAGGAAGACAACTTGATGTGTTATGCTTGTTTTAATGTTTATGCTTTATATTTCTTTGCATCCAAGTCATCATCAATTGTCTATTCTATCAAAGCCTTTGCTAGCCAAACCCCTGTACTAAGAGGAATTCTGCTTGTACATCTATACCCTGAAACCAGTACCTTCCAGATGAGTCCACTATACCATCCTATTTGTGGTATTCCACTACCACTCCTAAAGCATAGAATTTTTGTGTTATCCTTGGATGTTCAAAATCTTCTGTTTTGTGCCCCTATTTTAGTTCACGAGGAAGTAGTAGTTAACTCATGACCTTCTTAAGTTGGACAAGTTTTACCCCGGGATTGCATGTCTAATCTGCAAACCCCTAATACGAGAAGGAACTGGCATGAGTGCGCCCAGCTCACAAAAGATAATCACAACCAACAACCCTCCTTCACGCTTTGTTCATGAGAAATCATAAAACTTTGGCAGTGATAAACAAAGGAGATTGCGGGGATGTGATCGTCCCCGTTTGGGAGCCGTTTCTCGAAACTTGTCCAACCTGAGAAGCAATTGAGTTATCTATTAGCATTCGTTGACAAATCATGCACCTCTCAAAACTTTTTTTCATTCTGTTTGATCTAAGGATAGCACTTGAGTTTTGCCTACTTGCCTTTAACAAGGCTGTTAGTTCCTTTACTTTTATGTTGAGTCAGTTTTCCCTACTTCCTCCTTTCCCAAAGAGAACAGACACTTGATGCTGATGAAGATTCATCAATATAATGCTGCATTAAAAGTTTCGCCATGCCATATCCTTGTTGACATTATCTCTTGATAAGTAAGTTGTTTGTAAAAGCCTTTGCCAAGAAAACATCTTCCTTTGTGTTAGCATTTACACTTCATGACTAATAGCTTATTCTTTCAAAAAGTTCCAATTCATCACTTCAAAATATAAAGAGAAAGAGCAAAGGTAAAAGCTTTTAGTTGTCCCTTGACCAAAGGACTTGTCTGCCATGATTTGATGAGTTTCCTTAGCCCTACTTTTGTTTATAATTGTTATTGCTCTTTCATAAGGGCTTTAGGAGTTGGAGACTGTTGTCCAGGATGTTTGAGTTTGGTGAAAAGATCATGATGCTTCTTGTCCGTATTTTATTTATCGACACTTCACTCTCCAAACTTGTGGACAGGTTTACCGAGCTCAGTTTTCGCTTGGGGACAAGCGAGGTCTAAGCTTGGTGGAGTTGATACGTCCAAAATGCATCACTATTTTATATCGTAATTCATCCTTATTCATTGATATATTTCATGTTACGATGATGTTCTTATGTTGTTTTGGCTTATTATACACAGTTTGCAACCTTCCGGTGCCGAAGAAGCAGACACAGGATTCAGCGGTAAAAAGTGGACGCTGAGTTGCTGAAGAAGAATACCTCCAAATTACCTGAAAATCGACGGGGGGTATTTTCCAGAAGAATAACGAAGACTCACTGAAGAGGGGCCAGAGGGGGGCTACAGGGGCCCCAGGTGGCCACCTGGCGCGGCCCCACCCCTGGCCGCGCCGGGAGGGCGCCTGGAGCCCTGGGGCCACTCTCGGCTCCCCCCTCTGGCCTATATACTCCTCGTTACGCGAAAACCCTAGAAAGAGAAGCCATCACGGGGTTCTTCCGCCGCTCCGTGGAGGAAACCTACAAAGAAGAAAAGGGCTCTCCGGCGGGCAGATTCCGCCGAGGAGATCGCCTCCCGGAAGGGGAGATCATCGCCATCGTCATCATCATCGTCACGGGCATCATCGAGATCATCATCAACATCATCCCCAACATCAGCACAATCTCCACCACCATCCAATCTCACCTCACAAGTTCATCTTGTGTTGTAATTCGTACTATTTATCCTCTCTACTCTACCGGTTTTGATTACTCCTTTGTGGTGAATGCTATTGAGTTTTGTTGGATAAATACCATTATGTCCAGATTGTTTATCATATATTTATCACCTCTGATCATGATCTCTTTTATGTCTTGTGAGTAGTTACTTTAGTTCTTGAGGACATGGGAGAAGTCTAGTTGCTAGTAGTCATATGATGTTGAAGTAATTTGTGTTGTTTGATATTTAAGTTGTGTTGTTATTTTCCTAGTGGTGTTGTGTGAGTCGAACACTCAACACTTCGCCTTATTAAGGACCTAGGGGAATACATTGTGTATTAAGAATGCTTACGGTGGGTTGCCGGAGTGACAGAAACCTGAACCCCAGTTTGCACACTTTTGCACAAGGGAGTAATGGATCGTTGATCTTATTGTTGTGGTTAGGCTTTGCCTTAATTTCTATCTTGTATTTGCGGATGTTTGCAAGATTTTTAATCATAAGAGTGCACTTATCTTAGTCTAGAAGGTGTGCTAGCATAGATCCACCCACTCAACACTTATCAGCACAACACTTTTTATCGATACGGAGTATGGAGAAAGCACGTGACTACCTCTCCATGTGTCCTCAAGAACGCTTTAGTCTTTATAAGTTCAGTTGTCAGGCTTATCCTTTGCACAAAAGGATTGGGCCACTTGCTGCTCCTCAGTGCTATTTACTTTTGTTGCTTTTGTCTTATCGTTGCTTATATCGAAAACCCCTAAAAAGTTATCATTCAGTGTTTGCAGTTATTCCTTGCCTACTATGACCTATCAATACATGTCGCTCCTCGTTGGGTTCGACACTCTTACTTATCGAAAACGATACAATAGATCCCTTCATGTTGAGGGTTATCAGAGGCCTCCTGGCGCGGCCTGGGGTGGGGCCGCGACAGCAGGGCGCCTGGGGACCCCTTGGCTGCCCTCTGGCCCCACTTCTGGTATACTGGTCCTTCGGGTGCCTGGATTTTCTGTGATTTTTCCTGGAATTTTCTGAGACACCAAAAATCCATTTTCTTGCACACAATAAAACCATACAGACAGCTCTGCTGAAAACATCGTTAGTCCGGGTTAGTTTCGTCCAAATCATGCAAGAATGAGGGCTAAACAATAGCAAAAGTGTTTGGAAAAGTAGATACGTTTGAGACGTATCAACTCCCACAATCTTAGCATATTGCTTGTCCTCAAGCAATTCGGTTCAACGAACTGAACGCGACAAAGAAAACTTTGACAAACTCTTTTGCTTCATTAGATGTATATAAGCATGTACTATGAAAATAGTCTAGAAGGTATTGAAACAATGCTATAAGGACAATGCACGAAGCAATCCTTCTTTCATGTGAACAATCACAAACAACTAAAAGTAAATAATATGCTACTGAAAATCAAGACAGGATTACAATGCACATAGCTTGAACATATTAGAGTGGTATCTCGCTAGCCTCCATGAGTGAAGCAAAACATAAATGCAGAAACTCCTCCAGAGTTTTAAAGGAGACTAGAACTAAAAACTTCAGAATAAGTAATACCACAATCATGCAGAAGACAATGTAGTACTTTGGGACAATGCACATTACACTCAGAATGACAATTATGCTCTCATAGTTGGTGCTTTGAAGAAAGAAGGTGGAGACCCTCGAACCATGGATTTTGATGGCAAGGTTGAAAACCCGTGGCTGGAAGCAAAGACTAAACATGTACCAGAGCTCTTGGTTTTGAAAACAGAGATAAAATGTTTTTGGGAGGTGCATGATTCGTCAACGAATGCTAGTAGACAACCCAATCACTTCTTATGCTAGACATGTTTCGAGGAACGGCTCCTAAGATGTGGACGATCACATCCCCTTAATCTCCTTTGTTTATCACTACCAAAGTTTTCTGATTTCTCATAAACAAAGCGTGAAGGAGGGTTTGTTGGTTGTGATTATATTTTGTGAGCTGGGCGCACTCATGCCAGTCCCTCCTCGTATTAGCGGTTTGCATATTAGACATGCAATCCCGGGATAAAACATATCTAACATAAGAAGATCATGAATTACCTACTACTTCCTCATGAGCTAAAGAATAGGCACAACACAGGAGTGTATTTGAATAATTTTGAGATGGTACAAGAAAGTCTTCGTTAGGATGGCCGGTAAATACCACATAGGAAGGTATGGTGGACTCATATGGAATAACTGGTTTCAAGGATTTTGGATGCACAAGAAGAATTCCGCTTAGTGCGAGCGAAGGCTAGCAAAAGACTGGGAAGCGACCAACTAGGGAGAAATAACGGTCATAATCATGCAGAGCGACAAAGCAACATTGAATTGGGCATGAAAGTGATATAACTATTCTGAAATTCAAAGATCATCAAGGCATAGTAGACTTTTTAGTCTTAAACATGTGTAAGCATGTGCCAAGTCAATCCAAGAATTCTCCAAAGGGAAATACCACTTCAGTATGCCAAACCATGAACAATGCAATGCATGTAAATCATTTCAACAACACATTATGTACCCTAGCTATTTGAAATTAGCCACAAAGAAAAGAATGAACCACTGGGAAAGCATATTAAACATAGCACTATGTCGCTACAAGCTGTTCTTTAAATCATAAGTACAAGCATATGTACAAAAGTAGAAACAAAAAGAGTTCATACCGGTTTTCCTTGTTGCATCCCTTTCGTCGATCTTCGTCATTACTGCCTTTTCACTTGCAAGATTGAACGTAGGAAAATATAATCAAGTGTAAATGCCAACACGGACTCGAGCTGAACTGTGCAACAAAGCAAACTAAAGAGAGAAAATAAATCTTTTTGAATTTTTCAAAGGTTAAACGAAAGAAAAATAAAGAGAAGATCTTTTAGTTGTTTTTGTAAAGAAAGAATCAAAGAAGAACAGGAAAAAACTTCGAAAAGATAAAAACGAAGAATCATAAAACGGATAATACAATGGAAGAAAGGAGAAGGACACGTACTCCCGCAAGCTTAGGCTTTTGGCCTAAGTTGGTATCTGCTACTGTGGTCCCCAGGAGCCTCCAGCTCCAGGGTAGTACTGGTGTGTCCATGGGTCGTACAGGGCTTCAGGTGCATAGACCGAAGTCCTGGGATCCTCCCACGAAGAAGGCTCCACGCTCCAAGCGGAAGAAGACCCTTCACCCCACTGGGTAACGGGCTCCTCCTCCTCCTCATGCACAACCCCCTCCATGGGGTTATGGAACTGCTGCTGGGTCACGAACTCATCGAACTGGATGACGTTGAAGGACCATCCGTGCCTGCGAGTAGAATCAAACCAAAAAGGAGCAAGTAGACGGATCTCCCGAATATCGATTAGTCTAAACCTCAGAATATAAATAATGTTACCAAGCTCGGAAGTCCTGGTAACAAACTCATGCCTCTTCATAGCAGCAAGGTAAAAGCTTATAAAAGGAAAAGGCTCATCATCAGGATGTGGGGTGCGCTCAAGAGACTCAAGAATAAGTGTGGCGTAAACGCCACCAAAGAGATCTCCCTTGTTGACATTAAGGGCAAGTTGGCGAGCAATCAAGGAACCCACATTATACGTAGTTTCCCCTGAGAGGGCATTTGCCAGGATAGCAATATCCAGCGCAGAACTGTTGCTCGTGTTGTCACGAGCTAATACCCCTCTAGCAATATAATATGCGAAATACCTGAGCTGGGGAAACAAGATGCTGGAAATTTTTGAACGTCGGATATCCCTTGTATCCTTGCTGCAAAGAGAGTTGAAGAGCGTTCTCAGCTTGGTGGGCCAAATGTTCATCTTTGCCGTCCGTCCAACGTTTGGCACACCTATTATTTCACAAAATCTTTCCAAAGACATGGTCAAAAGATCATTTTAAATTTTAAACTCAATAAAACCAACATCATGGTTATATCTAAAACTGTTAATAAAAAAGGAGGTGAGTTTACGGTATTGGGTAACACGGCATGTTGCAAGACGTGTCAAACCTGCATTAGCACAAAGGTTATCAAACTCCTCCTTAATACCCGCCGCTTCAAGAAAATCGTTGCATGGAAACATCATTGCCCGTGCTGGACTTGTATCTTCCAGCAACTCCAGGGGCACAACATCTTCATTGTAGCTCACCCTAGCAGCTGAGGATGAAGCTGCAACTCTAGTTACTCTATCAGTATGCTCGGTCTTCTTCTTCCCAAGCCATCCTTTTGCTTTTCCTAAGAAATCCATTTCTGAATTTTTTTGACAATTCAAAAAAACAAGGATTTAAGAAAAATGAGTTGGGGAAAACTACTCTACTCACTTCTCTAAGTCATAAACTTGCATCAAAACTTGGAAAATAAATTTCTACACATGCTTGCAAGCTCATATGAACAGCACCAAGAGCTACTAAATAGTCACTAATGAAGCCACCAATCAAATATCTAATTGGAGGGGTGGAGGAGTCACATACCAGGGAGTATTTTCTCAAAATCTCACCTTGAATGATAGGCTGTAGAGAGATATCGAAAATCGCCTCCAAGAACAGCAAGAACGCTAGGGGAAGTGCAGAACTCGTGTTTTTGGAGAGAAAGAGAGAGAGAGGAAGAAGACTCACCTGGAGATGGGGACTGTGGGCCCCAGGCGCCCTGTGGGCGCGGCCAGGGGGCAGGCCGCGCCAGCTGGCCGCCTGGGCCACTGGTGGCTCCCCGTGTTCAGCCCCAGGTGCCTCTGGGTAACTCACGGCATGGAAATTTTTATTTTTATTTTTCTGGAATTTTTCTGACAACTTCACTGTTGAAAAAATTTCGAGGTTCAAAAGCTGCAAAACTTTGTGAGAACTTGAAATAGTGGTTAGCTACGTGAAGCTTGAAAAATATAAAACTTGGGACCAGCAAGAGAGATAAAAGCTAAAAGAAATGCAAACATAACAACCTCTACTTTTTACTTATATAAAACTCATCTAATAGCAAGGTTGATCAAGTCCTACTACTAAACAAGCAATACATAGAGTAAGAAGTTTCACTTACTATGAAGCATTCATGGTACCTTCACTTTGATGGATATTGTCCCCACCATAATGGTTTTGTATTTGTGGTGCACATGTAGAGGACAATCCCAATCACCAATCTTCACGGTCTCGATATTCTCTATAGAGTTGAGGCCATGCCTTTTGTTAGTCTTCTTCGGAAAATACACCGTCTGTTCTTTATCATTCACATTAAAAGTAACATTTACTTTATTGCAATCAATAATAGCACCTGCGGTGTTAAGAAAAGGTCTACCAAGAATAATAGACATGCTCCCATCCTCGGGCATGTTAAGCACAACAAAATCAGTAAGGATCAAACAATTAGCAACTTCAACGGGAACATTTGTTGACTTGTCAGCCATCTCAATAGAGATATCTGTAGGGATTAGTTTCTCTAAACAAAGCCTCTTGTAAAGAGAGAAAGGCATAACACTCACTCCTGCTCCAAGATCACATAAAGCAGTCTTGACATAATTATTCTTTATGGAGCAAGGAATGGTGGGTATACCTGGATCACCAAGCTTCTCAGGAATCTGGCCACTAAAAGAGTAGTTAGCAATCATTGTAGATATTGCCTCATTAGGAACTTTTCTTTTATTAGTAAAAATATCTTTCATGTATCTCGAATAGGGAGGTAACTTAATAGCATCAGTCAAAGGGATTTGAACAAAAAGAGGTTTCATCCACTCACAAAACTTATTGTAATTCTCTTCTTCTTTAGTTTTGAGAGACTTACCTGGAAAGGGCATGGGTTTCTGTACCCATGGTTCTCTTTCCTTCCCATGTCTTCTTGCGATGAAGTCTTCTCTAGTGTATTTCTTGCGTTTGTCGGGTGCTTCTTCTTCTCGAACTTCGGGTGGAACATTCTTTTCACCATCCTTTTCAGGCTCAGCACCATCTTCAGTCTCAGCATCGGAGGTAGATATACTATTTGGATCAATAACAAGCTCTTCACTTGCAATTGGATCATTGGAATTGTCAGCTTCTTTGTGCTTCTGCTTCTTCTTCTTCAGAGAACTAACAATTTCGTCTTCCTGCATTTGAGAATCTAACTCGATTCTCTTCGGATACCCCTCTGGATAGAGAGGATCTTGAGTGCTAGTTCCACCTTGGGTTTTAATCCCGTAGGCCTGTATATCCTATTTGGCTTTGTTAGCAAGCAAATATTTTTGCACATTAGAAATTTGTTCAAGCTGAGTTTGAACCATATGAAAATGCTTCACAAGACATTTAACATCATTAACTGTTCTACCTAGAACATCAAGCAAACTTTTGATAGCAAGGGAATTATCATGCAACTGACTTTGTATCCTCTTATTAAAGTGACTTTGCTTCATAATAAAATTATCAAGCTCATCAAAACATTGATCAGGAGGCTTACCATGAGGGATGTCTCTTGCATTGAAATCTAAAAGAGAGTGTACCTCTACCATAGGAGGGTGAGTGGTAGGCTCACACAACTTCTCAATAGGGGGTAGATTCTTCACGTCTTCAGTTTTAATACCCTTCTCTTTAATAGACTTCTTTGCTTCTTGCATATCTTCGGGGCTTAGGACGAGCATGCTCCTTTTTTGATGGTGGAGGTGGTTCAGGGACGGACCAATTTTCGTGGTTCTTGGCAATCTTTCCCATTAATTCTTCTGCATTGTCCGGTGTTCTTTCCCTGAAAACACAACTAGCACAACTGTCCAAATATGATCTGGATTCATAAATTAGACCAGCATAGAATATATCAATTAATTCATTCTTAGGGACTCCATGTCCCGGTATAGCCTGGATCATACTGCAATACCTCCCCCAAGTTTTAGGGAGGTGCTCATCCTGCAACTATTTAAAGTTATAAATTCTTTGGAAAGCATCATGTTGCATATGAGCAGGAAAGTACTTATCAACAAAAGAGTGAGCTAAGTCTTGAGGAATCTTAATGGAACCACATGGTAGTGCATCATACCATGCTTGAGAACCTTCCTTCAAAGAGAAAGGAAGAAGCTTAGTCACATAAAAGTTTCGTATCTTTTCATCCGTAGTAAACAGGACACCCAACTCAGTGAGCTTGGTCAGGTGTGCAATAGCATCATCATTTTCTCTGCCATAAAAGGGGTCATCTTCAACCATAGATATAAGTGAAAGATCAACAGAGAAATTATAATCAGGATCATTGATGCATATAGGAGATGTAGAAAATTCAGGATTAGGAACGATCTTGTTCTTCAGGGAGTGTTTTTCGAGAAGCTTCTTAATAGCACTGGGGTCAGAGTCGACAAAATTTGTTAGCTCCCTGCATAAATCATCATCAAGCATAATATAATCATCCTCAAGGAGTCTCTCCTTGAGTTTACTCAAATCGGGATAATCGTAAGTTCCACCAATAGGGTAGCGAGTAACAGGAATTTCAATTCCAGATTTTTTTGCAGCAGCGATCTGTTTCTCAAGAGCGTAACCAAGTGAACCAATATCATCAAGAGTAGTAGAAGCATCATCAAAAGTATCGGACATAGTAACGGATTCAGTAGAAGCATCATGTGGTGGAGGTGAAGCAAACTTACTCATAACTGAAGGTGAATCAAGTATAGCACTAGTGTTCAGAACAGTACCTTTTGTTGTACGGGATGGTAAGATTGGAACCTTGGGGTCTTCTTTCTTACTCATAGAGGATCAATTGCAACAGGTAAAATACTTCAGGTAGACTTGTGAATAAAGCTATGCTCCTCGGCAACGGCGCCAGAAAACAGCCTTGATAACCCACAACTGCAGGGGATCGAGATAGTCTTCACGGGTAAGAATAACCCAATTTATAGATTCGACTCAAGGGGAGCCAAAGAATACCCGCAAGCTTTGACAGTGGAGTTTTCAACTCAACCGCACCTGAGATACACTTACTTGCAACAATATATTAATAGTAACTGCAATATGGAAGTGATGGTGGCAATAGAAATAGTGGCGGTGAAACAGTGAAAGTAAAACAGCAAAAGCAAACAACTAGTAACCAGCAGAATTAAAAACACTGTAGGCTAGGGAGATGGATGGTTGGGTACTGCATGGATGAGATACATCATGTATTTAACTTGGGGCAAGGCACACAGAAAAGCAATGATCATCTAGGCATATATCAAACATTAGGCATGTACCCCACAGGTAGTTGTACGTGCTTGCAATAAGAACTTGCACAACATCTTTTGTCCTACCATCCCGCTACGAATGGGGCCAAAAGGAACTTATGGAGATTAAGGTGATCCTGTCAAAGAGCACCGGAACAAAGCATTAACAATCAAGGGATACAAGGAATCCTCAAATTATAGTCCATCCACTTTGGTGTCCCAAGCTGTCACCTTTGGGATCGCCGGTTTCGGACTATAACAGGTGCATACAACTCGTAGATAGGATCAAGAACACAAATATATTCATGCAAACATATAGGGTTCAGATATGAAAACATGACACTCGGGCCCAAAGTGACAATCATTAAGAGCAACAAGTTGAAGCAAAGATGATAAACACCAATCTAGATGATAGGCAACATGCCCCCAACAATCTCATAAACTATTACATGATCTAGCTCATCCAATCCCTACCATCCATTTGCCTACAACAGGGAATTACTCACACATGGAAGAATAAGTCATGGAGGGAGGATGGAGTGGTGATGATGATGACAATGGCGTTGATCTCTCCTCACCGGAGGCCAAAACAGCCTCCAGATTAGCCCTCCCGGAGAAGAACAGAGGGTGGCGGCGGCTCCGCGACGAGAATTGGGAAAACGACTTCTGTTCTGGGGTTTTATCGCCACGGGAATAAATAGGAGGCAAAGTAGGGCACCAGAGGGGGGAGGACCCTCCCAGGCAGCCTCCTGGCGCGGCCAGGGGTGGGGCCGTGCCAGCAGGGCGCCTGGGGGGCCCCTGGCTGCCCTCTGGCCCCACATCTGGTATACTGTTCCTTCGGGTGCGTGGATTTTCTGTGATTTTTCCTGGAATTTTCTGAGACACCTAGAAATCCATTTTCCTGCACACAATAAAACCATATAGACAGCTCTGCTGAAAACATTGTTAGTTCGGGTTAGTTTCGTCCAAATCATGCAAGAATGAGGGCAAAACAATAGCAAAAGTGTTTGGAAAAGTAGATACGTTTGAGACGTATCGGCCACCCCCACTCCCAGGCGGCCAGGTGGCGCGAACCCACCCCTCATCGCGCTACCAGGGTACCTTGGAGGTGGGGCCCACCTCTGTTGCCCCCCTTCGACCTTTACCCCTCGTCACAGAAACCCTCGAGGAGAAGCCCACATTGCGAATTACCTCTATGTTCCGCCGCCGCAGCGCTTCGAAGATCGAGAGAGCTAGAATACCTCTTCCCGGCACCCTGTCGGAGGGAGGATTGACCGCCGGGGACCTCTCCACCACCATGGACGCCTCCCGGACGTGCCGTGAGTAGTCTACCTTGGACCACAGGTCCATGACCAGTAGCTATGTGATGTCTTCTCTCCACCCTTGTTCTTTAATGTTTAGACCTTGTGAGGTGCCCTACATGATCAAGGCACCTATGTCATTTTCCTTCTGCTGTGTTAGCTGGGATCCGATGGATTATGAGATTATGTTCAGATCGTGATGAGTTATATATTTGGTTTACCTTTTATATTTTGTTCTTGAGTAATTCTTGCATGTTCTCCGTTGCTTTTTATTGCTTTGACCATTTAGTAGATAGTGACTCCAAGAGGGAGAGTTATGCATTATTGTGGGGTCATGCCCAGATGTCTAGCTTGAGTGACAGAAACATGATACTAGGGGATGTGTTGTTGCCACCAGGGAGAAAACAACGGTGCTTGTAACCGCAGTTGCAAGGATTGTTTACCTTACGCATAGATTGTTAATGCAATTGTCTGTTGCTTTGAGTTTACACTTTGGGTGGGGCTCGCAACTTAATACCAACGAGATGTTCTGGATACATATCTCAAGGTGGATGATTAGAGTAGATGCAGATGGATTTCGGTCTACTTGTCTTGGCGTACTGCCCATACTTTTGAGCACTCTTACTTTCAAGTAGCATAATTAGCATTGCGGTGCGTTTATAACTCTGTCAATTGCCCAGCTGTAATTTGTTCACCTAGCTTAGCTGTTTATCTTCTTTTGGGAGAGAGACATCACTAGTGAACATCATGGGACCCCGGTCCATATTTCCACCGCTGTTTACACCTCCGCTTTATTTCTCGCTTTTACTTTATGCTGAATTTATCATTACTATCTACCCTTGCGTTTAATCCTTTGTAAACAACAAGGACGAAGAGATTGACAACCTCTCTAAACTTCGTTGGGAGTAAAGTTATCTTTGTTTGTGTAGGTCCAGGCAAAGCAAGTGATTATCATTAAACGGGGCATCACGTGCCGAACCACCTACTTGTGGACCTTGAAGTCCTACTGGTCGATCTCAACCTTGGTATCTTTGCCAAGGGAAATTTTCCGCTACGCTACATCTCAACCTTCCACTTGGGGTTACCAACGAATGGCGAGAGCTATTACCTCCGCGCTAGCATCAGCATGAAGCAAGAAGAAATTATAGATACATTTGGGACGTATCATTATCGGTAGAGGGATACCGGGGTAACGCGTTTGCCTAGTTTCCAACTACGCTTCTCGGACAGCCCAAGTGCCACCATAAAATATTCCGTCAAGGAGATGCCGAGAACGCTGCAGAAGAGTGCTTCGGACCAGCTCCGGGACGTTGGATTCATCCAGTTGGCTCCCACCGCCCTACAAAGAAGGCAGTGCATTCAATGCACTAGAAGACAAGCATGCATCGCTAACAGGAGGAAGCTTATACCTTGTGGGCGCTCTCGCGCATACTCAGCGCATACATGCTTTAATCGTCCCCGCGACGCCACGAGACCTTCCCGGAATAGCCCGGGACTCCTCGTGTCCACAAACAAAAGATAACCTTCCTTACTGTAACTTTCAGTGGGACTGTGGCGAGCCCCTTGCTCTATAAAAGGGAGATGACAACCACATCAGAAGGGGGGGGTCAAGAGAAAAGAGGAAGAAGAAAGGGAAGGGGGAGAAACGAAAATAGGTAAGAGAAGAAGGAAGATCCATCCCAGTAAAAAGCCACCACCTCTATGCATCTTCCTCTGGATGCATCCACACAAAAGAAGGCAGGGAAGTTCCACGCCAGGACTTCTCGGGAGACCTCCCATGGATTCCCCTTAAGAGTAAGAATAGCTTCATCAAGAGTAGGAGAATGTAGTGGAGGGTAGTGTAGGGTATCTTCTCCTAGAAGATCACCTTGTACTGTGTTCTCCATTGCCATCAGCAAAGAAGATCAGACATGCAGAAGTAGGGATTTTAGTCTCCGGACGGCCCAAACCTGTGTAAACCCCTTGTGTTTACTCCCATCAACCCATTGGAGTTTCGATGCCGCACCAACCTTCGTCTACATCAAGCAACCGGGAACCCAGCGTGTTCCCCGTATCGCACGGTCTCTTGGTCGTGCCCTCCCGGGAGCGGTCCTTCCGGGAGGTGTTCTCGGGGCAGCGTCGCCGCTATTCTCCCCTACTTCTGGCCCGCTGGAAGAATGACGCTAGAAGGAGGGCCTGGGAAACTCGACCCCGACAGAGTGGCGCTAGAAGGAGGGCAAGCGATCACGTCGGCAATAACGTTTGTTTCTCGTGCAGGTTGTGGAGTTTATTTGTATCTTCATCGAGTTGTATCAAGCACCGCCGGTATGGGCATCGTCACGAGCGGCTGCTCATCATGCCCGTCGCGGTGGTTGTATGGTTTTTTGCGCTCGGGGGCTTCTCGGTGCTCTCTCGTGAGTGCTTTGCGAAACTTCGCCTCCCAGATCCTCAGGGATGACATCTCGGATGGTTTTCGTGCTGGATGTCTATCCCCGACAAGTGGTTGGACGCCTTCCCCTGGACGGTCTCTCGACCGCATGAGGATGGCTATATCATTATTCTCGGACGATTGGGCCGGATGGTTTGTTCTTCCCGGATGAAGATTCCTGGAATGCACCTTTCCACCCAAGGCGGAGAGTGCACGAGGCCTCACCCTCGCTTTGCATTGGCAAGAGACTCGCGCCAGACCGCGCCGTCCATCGACGTTGGCTCCTCGTGAGATCAACCCCACTTAGACGACTGAATCCGTCCAGCACGGACAGTACGAAGCTGTTGCTATCGGTCCGCCCGATAAAGCTCTGCTCCGAGTAGCCTGCGGAGGCTCCGTACCTGCCCATGATAAGGTTCCAACGATTGGTCCTCACCTCCCGAGATCCATCCATCCCGGAGAGACCAGGCTGGAATCCCCGTCAAGCATCCGTGCGGGCGTATGTACCAGTCTCCCGGAAACAGGGCCGGGCCAGCAAAATCAAGGGCCCTGTGCCAAACTTGAAAATAGGGCCCTATCTCACTAAAAAATGAGCAATTATAATGCATATAAATATGCAATAAAATGTCTTACATAACAATCGGATATATACAAAACCATTGTATGAAACAATTACAAGTGCATGGTAGAAGGATCAACAGATTGATTACCGGATGGTACTTGTGATTCTTCTCTTCTAACAATTCTATCCATACCACCTTTAAAAGATTTATCAATTAATTTTCCTTCATTTTCTTTTCTTTTGGGCTTGATGTTTCCCCATGATGACTCAAACTTACATTATGAAACACATGATACAAAGGTTGAATATATTAAAATTAAAAAATATGGATCAATGTTTAACAATTAGATGAACCATCTAATTCATCTACTCATTTAGTTTCGGAAGTTGAATGATGTTTCAATCTTTGAAAGATGATGTATCCATAACGATCTGTACAAAAATTAACTAAATTTGAAATAGTAACAAAATTAAATAAAAACGCAGGATTTGCTAATCATCATTAGCATCAGCAGTATACCTATCTTACCGTGCCCCTGCCCGTGCCGTTGCAGCTGACCAGCCGTGCAGGGCCCTGCCTGTGTGCAGGCAGCAGGCGGTCGCTTCCTGCGGTCGTGCGAATCAATCACGCCGCGAGTCCTGGCGGCCGGCGCAGGAAGCAGTCAATCAGGCGAGTCGCACCGCACGGTCTGGCGATTCCGATTCTTGTAGCGAGAAAGAGAAAACTGTTGAGCGAGGCGTCGTCTGGCGATTCGTTTCCTCGCCAATTCGCCATCCATCCATTCACGTTAGCGATCGATCCAGCCAGCGAGCCACGCGGAGGGCAGCGGCCCATCAGGATATGGTGTTAAGGCCCAACACGAGGTACTCTCCATGTAGACTGTAAATTTTTTGGGGCCCCTGATATTTCTGGGCCCTGTGCGGGCTGCGCACTTGGCACATGCATGGGCCCAGGCCTGCCCGGAAAGACCCGCCGGAAAGAACCGCACAACCCGTACCTCGAGCCGAGGCACCATCACAACACCCTTGAGAGATTGCGCGTCCACGGACCCCTCGGTTCTTGAAGTCGCTTTCTCCGTGAGGACAACCAGTGGAGATGAGTACGCGCTGCTCATATTGCCATCTGTGTTCTCATAAAATTGCGCCTACCGCATGCAGTGGAGAATTCCCGCAATACTCCTCCGATAAGCCGTGCAAGAGGTCAAAGCAAAGTTACAGGAATCCGTTTGTCGGATGTTCTCTCTCGGAGGTCGACAACACGGAAAGGCATCCATGAGGTATGAAAAGGAACAAGTCCTCTAACGAGTTACTGTATTACATTACTACTACCCCGTAGGGGATTTTACCGGAAACCAAAGCATTGCTTGGGTCTATCCGGATCACTATTTACATCTTGCGCTAACCGGACGTAGTGGTTACACAACTACCACTGTCCACCTACTGCTAAGTACAAAAGTGCAGGTCCAAAATAAGAAGAGCCCTACAGGGGTGAACCGCCAGATCTAAGCTGTGGCCCTCGCTCGGACCTTTCCGGCGGCATTCCGCCTCCTTAGTGTACGGCGGCGGGCTCAGCACCCATGAAATGGTGGACGACTCCCACGACGCCTTGCTCGCCAGGGTTTCCGTCGATGACCTCCTCGCAGCATTCCACACGGGCCCCCCACGGGTGGAAGACCTTCAGCCAGAGGTTGTCCTGGCCGTCAAAGCGGAAGAGGATGGCCTGGAACTACTGGATATTCCTCCAGCGAATGAATCCTTCCCAGCCTTGGTCCAGGTACATGGCCCTGCTTTCGCCAAAGGTTGTGGCCACCCACGCGGAGCCGTGGGGGAAGCCCTCCATCCGGAGGTACAAGCCTTGTGACCTGCATCCCACCATTGCCTGCGCGAACGGCTCCGGCAGCCGAAGCCAACCGCACATCGTGTCGGTCGCCGCCACAAAGAACTAGTGGACCGCACCGCCTTGTGCGCCCTCGTCAGGGCAGAATACACCGCCCCGCCGCGGCCATGACCTCGTCCGCGCCGGACCACCGCTCCTCCTCGGCCCACACCGCTGCCGCGAACTCCCAGAATTGCTTGGGCCGCAGCGCCCAGAGTGTTGGTAGACGTAGGGGGCGCCATGGGAGCACAGAGCCAGAAGGAGACGGATAGGAAGATGGATAAGGAGAATGGACTCCTTCGCTTCGCGCCGGCTCACTTAAATACCCAACAAACACTCGTAGAGGAGTGATTTTTCTACTCTACTATAAGAACATTAAGAGACTGTTTGGTTGCCAGCCATAGCTGGCCACGCCAAAGGTGCGGCGTGCCACACCCCCCTAGGTACATGTTTGGATTCTTATGAAAATTTGGCTCGCCACAACTCTCAATTACTCTCGCAGTAGAACTTTTCGCCAAATCTGTGGCGCCCATTTCCCTCGCCACACTTCTACGGCGCGCCACAGGTGCCTCACTTAAGGTGTGGCAACCTGAGTCCTGAACCAAACAACCCCTAAATTACCATGGGGTCAGCGGCTGCATTACCTCGAGTCTTGCCATATTTTGCAGGGGCATCATCATCATCCGTCAAATCCGACTGGAAGCGCGCCACATGGCACCATCTGCCTTGTCCCCGTGACATGACGGCCAGTGCACAGTCTACAAGAACTTCTTGGACGACTCGTCTTCGATTCCGGGAAGCCTCCAACAGAAGCCGAGCCCGGGGCTACTATCGGTAACCGGATACCGGGGTACCACGTTTCCCTAGTTTCTGACTACGCCCCTCAAACAGCCCAAGTGCCACCATAAAGGATTCCGGCAAGGAGATGCCGAGAACGCTACGGAAGAGTGCTTCGGGCCAGCTCCGGGATGTTGGAGTCATCCAGTTGGCTCCCACTGCCCGACAAAGACGACAGTGCATGCAACGCACTAGAAGACAAGCATGCACCGCTGACAGGAGGCAACTTACACCGGGCGGGCGCTCTCGAACGTAGTCAGCGCATGCATGCTCCAATCATCCCCTTGACGCCACGGGATCTTCCCGGAAGAGCCCGGGACGCCTCGCGTCCACAAACATAAGATAACCTCCCTTACTGTAACTGTCAGTGGGACTGTGGCGAGCCCCTTGCTCTATACAAGGGAGACGCCAACCACATCAGAAGGGGGGGTTGGATCAGGAGAAAAGAGGAAGAAGAAAGGCAAGGAGGAGAAACAAAAGGAGGGGTGAGAAGAAGGAAGATCCATCCCAGTAAAAATCCCCCACCTCTATGCATCTGCCTCTGGATGCATCCACACAAAAGAAGGTAGGGAAGTTCCACGCCAGGACTTCTCGGGAGATGTCCCATGGATTCCCCTTGGGAGTACGAACAACTTCATCAAGATTAGGAGAATGTAGTGGAGGGTAGTGTTAGGTATCTTCTCCTAGAAGATCACCTTGTATTGTGTTATCCATCGCCATCAAAAAAGAAGATCAGACATGCAGGAGTAGGGCTTTTAGTCTCCGGACGGCCCGAACCTGGGTAAACCCCTTGTGTTTACTCGCATCAGCCCATTGCCGTTTCGACGCCGCAGCAACCTTCGTCTACATCAAGCAACCGGGAACCAAACGTGGTCCCCGTACCGCACGGTCTATGAGCCGTGCCCTCCCGGGAGCGGTCCTTCCGGGAGGTGTTCTCGGGGCAGCGTCGCCGTTGTTCTCCCCTGCTTCTGGCCCACCGGAAGAATTGCGCTAGAAGGAGTGCCTGGGAAACTCGACCCTCGACAATCATTGGGCAGCCCCGAGTCACGATTCACTCGTCCAAGATCCTTTGAGTCACTCGCGGGGCAATCTAAAGATAATGCTTGATACGTCCAAAACGTATCTATAATTTATGTTGCTCCATGCCTCTTTTGTGTGATATTGCTATGATATTGATGAACTTCCATACACTTTTGATCATATTTGGACTAACCTATTAACTCAGTGCACCCCAGTGCCAGTTCCTGTTTTCTGTTGTTTTTCTATTTCAGGTTTCCCCCATATTAAAAGTGCTCCAAAAATTCGGGAAAAATCCAATAAAAAATCAGCGCAGAAGAAGTTCGGGAATCACCGAGGGGGGGCAGAGGGGACCCACCAGGGCCCTAGGCGCCCTCCCGGTGCGCCCTAGTGTGGGGCCGCGCCAGGGGTCCGCCTGGACCCCTGGTGGCCCCCTGGCTGCCCCCCTTCGCCTATTTATTCCTCGTGACGTGAAATCCCCATGACGACAACCCTTTTTCGCGATCTCTCCTCTGTTCCGCCACCGCCGCGTTTCCAAGATCGGGAGCACCAGAAGACCTCTTCCTGGCACCCTGCCGGAGGGACGAACCACCTCCGGGAGCTTCTCCACCACCATGGATGCTTCCCGGATGAACCGTGAGTAGTCCACCTTGGACCATGGGTCTATGATCAGTAGCTATGTGATGTTCTCCTCCCCTCTTTGTTCTTCATGGATTAGACCTCGTGAGCTGCCCTACATGATCGAGTCACATATGTAATATTTCTGCTGTTGCTATTTTGAGTTTGCTTGGATCCGATGGATTATGAGATTATGTTTAGATTGTGTTTGAGTAATATATTTGATTCTCCTAATTTATATTTATGTTCTAGAGTAATTCTGGCATGTTCTCCGTTGCTGTTTATTGCTTTGGCCAAGTAGTAGGTAGTGACTCCAAGAAGGAGCGTTATGCATGATTGTGGGTTCATGCCCCCCCCCGATGACTAGCTTGAGTGACAGAAACATGAGTCTAGGGGATGTGATGTTTCCACAAGGGGGAAAACAACGGTGCGTGTACTTGCGGGTGCAAGGATTGTTTACTTTACACAAAGTTCTTTAATGCAGTTGTCCGTTGCTTTGAGTTTACACTTTGGGTGGGATTCGCAACTTAATACCAGCGAGATGTTCTGGATAGATATCTCAAGGTGGATGATTAGTAGGTAGATGCAGATGGATTTCGGTCTACTTCTCTTGGCGTACCGCCCATGCTTTTGAGCCTCTTCCTTTCTTTATAGCATAATTAGCATTGGTTTGCGCACATAATCCTGTCAATTGTCCAACTGTAATTTGTTTACCTCGCATGGCTATTTTATCGTCTTTTGGGAGAGAGACATCACTAGTGAACATCATAGGACCCTGGTCCATATTTCCAATACTGTTTACACCCACTATCAATTTACTTCTTTATTTACTTTTCCGTTGCTATCACTATCATTATTATCCCGTGCGTTTTATCCTTTGTAAACAACAAGGTCGGAGGAATTGTCAACTCCTCTGTACTCGTTGGGAAGCAAAGTTATTTGATGTGTGTGCAGGTCCAGGTGAAGTTAGCAACCTCGGTTGTAAACGGCGCCACTGTTCACTTCACCACCTTCTTGTCGATCTCGGAGTCCTACTGGTTCGATACTCAACCTTAGCATCTTCGCTAAGGGAAATTGCTGCTATCTACATCTCAACCTTCCACTTTGGGTAACCAACGAGGGGGCGTTAATTCGTACCTTCAAAAGCAATTTTCGGCGCCGTTGCCGGGGACTCTACTCTTCAAGATAGGGGAGTTGCACACTATCTTTTATCTTTTCTTTTTAGTCTTGTTAGTTTACCTTTCCAGTTTTTTCTTTTGCCTTTGTGTCTTATATGAAAAACCACAAAAATAGTTGCTACCTTTTGCCTTTGTCTTTCTTTGCCTAGTGATGCTATCCTCACCATGGGTGCTGAACCACCCAAATATGGAAGGATGGACATGTTTCACATGGATCGTCTTCGATCAATTTGTTCTCGCGCTAAAACCCAACCTACTTGGTTGAGGGAAAATCATTGGATGAGCATGCTCATTATACGCGGCACCGACTATCTCAGAAAGGGAAACACTTATGGGACCAAATACAAACTTCTTATTGCTATGCTGAGTGTTTATGCCAAATTTATGATTTTACTTGCTGTTCTAGTATATATCATAAACACCTTCCTTTCCAATGTGAGTTTAATGAAAATGAGATCTTATCTTCTTATGCTAAAGGTGTTTATGATTATTTTGATGTTGAAAAAATTGAAGAGTTTGTTGCTTTTAAAGGTGCTTATGAGATCGCTTCTTTGATTGAAAAGTATCACGATACTATTTACAAATATGAAAACTTTGCAGTTCTTGCTTATTGCTTCGAGAATTATACTTCCAATTCTTATATTAAGGATTTTAAAAATAAAATGTTTGCTGCCCTAGAAGAGGCTAATGATTGCTTTGATGAGGAATCCCATGATTCCGAGGACTCACTTGATACTTCCCTTTCTGATGAACTTAATACTTGCTTTGTTGATGACCTTGATGCCAATATGGATGACGCTTATGAAGATGAACTTGCTATAGTTTCGTATGTTAAGCATGAAATTGTTTCTATTGCACCCACACTTGATTGTCATATTATCCTTTTGAAACCTCCAACTCCGGAGAATTTTTCCCTTATCAAGGCTCAATGTGATGGGTTGCATTTATCTTATAACCCTAAAGACCGTGTTGAAAACTATACACGTGTGCTTCTAGGTCATGAACAACATGATTTATGTGATAGTTATATTCTTGATGTTGTTCATGATACTACTGAAAATTATTTCGAGAGAGGGAAGTTTGGTTTTAGAAACTTCCATATTACTAAAACACCTCTCTTCATGTTGAAAGTTTTGAAGTTGTTCTTTTTCGACCTTCCTATGCATGTCACTTTGTGCTTCTTTGATTTATTTCCTTAAAGATGCCTATGCATAGGAAGTGGGTTAGGCTTAAATGTGTTTCATATTTGCTTCTTGATGCTCGCTTTTGCTTCAAAATTCTTATTCTTGTGAGAGCATCTTCTATAATCTATAAGCCTAGCTAATGGCTTTAAAAAAAACGCTTTCGGGAGGCAGCCCGCAACGAATTTAGGTTTTCCTTTTTTTTCTTCTGTTTTTAGTGGTCTTGATGATTGTTACTACTGTATCAACATCATTGTATGTAACACCCTCACTGTCAGTGAACAGTAATCACCTTGTTAATCCTGGATTACTGTTTCAAAATTCTTCCTTTGATCAACTTGGGTCAGTTCAAAATTCAAATGCACTTTTGATATTGTTAATAGCAATGTGGCCATGAGCCTTGCTCATCATGAGTCAAAAAAATTCCAAGCCCCTTTGAATTGAAATCACAACTAAGCTCAAATGCCTTTTAATGAATATTAAAAATAGGTGGCAATTAAAACTTTTCCCAAATATTGTGAAACCAATTTTGTAAATTGCATAGTAATTAGTAGATCATAATAATGTGTGCATGGGATTTTATTAAGCTATGAAAGTATTTAAACAAATGAAACAGTAGCCTAAATAGTATAATATAATGATTTATTATTTAAATAAAATACTAAATGATTTTATTTAAAGTCCACACTTTTTATGGCACTGATCTATAGTGCAACACTAATTGTGGAGTCTATAATAAGTTTTACAAAATGTTTATAGAAGCTAAAGGAAATAAAGAACAGAAAAGAAACAAATAAAAAAGAGAACCTACCTAAGCCCCCATGGGCGTAGCCCATCCCACCCCTCTCCCTCACTAGGCCAGACCAGCCCAATTCCCCACCTCCTCCCTCCTTCCCCTGTTCAACCAGGGCGTGTCGACCATCCCACGGTGCCACGGCCGTGGCTGTCACCGTGGACGCGCACTGCCGGCGAGCCGGCAGGGATAAGTGCCCCGGTTGCCCTCTTCCTCCCCTGGAACCCTAGAGCCCCCCCCCCACGCGCCGTCGTTTCCCCCATCCCCCTCTCTCCATTGGTTCTGTCACGAGCTCCGCCGTGGCTGTGTCGCCGCCGTGGCCGTGGCCAACGGCCGCCTCGCACTGCGCCATGGTGTCCTTGGGGTACGCCGTGGTCGACTCCTTCGACCCCGTCACCGAATCGAGGCCACGGAGGCGCCGTGTCGTCGCCCAGGCTTCTTCCTCGCCGTCAGCCGCCGTTGTTCACCGCCGAAATTGATGCCCCTCCAAACTTCCCCGGCCACCGCAACTCCTCCGTGAGCTCCACTATGAGCCCCTCTATGATTCACCCCTCGCCGCACTCGATTTGCTCCCGTAGGGCGCCGTCTCCGTCGTGCCATGCTCCGGTCATCGCCCGTAGCTCGTCGTCGCCGCTGATCCAGACTCCCCTGCACCCAACGAATGCCCCAGACGACGCGCAAGACTGAACTCGTCTGATTCCACCCCGCCGTTATCATTTTGGACGCCGGGACTGCTCATGGTAGCCTCGTCGTACTCCCTGTACGTCGCCGGCGGGCCGCGCTCCAGCGAGCAGTGCTCTGTACCGCGCACTCGGCCGCGCCCTCCCGCACGCGCTTGCCCGCGTTGGCCACACCGCCGCCGTGGTCCCTCGCCGGGACGGCTGCGCCGCCGCTGCGCTCTAGTCGCCGGCGTGCACGCACGACCAACCATGGGGCTAATCCCCTAAACTAACCCCTCTGCTTAAGCCTAACAGCCCAGCCCATGAGCCTATGACAGTGGGCCATGCCCCTTAATTAAGTTGATGTTAAGTAAAGAGAGATAACCCACTATGTGGCTTACAGGTGGGCCCATTGCTATTTAAATAAATAAAATTGATTTGTTATGCCACTGTGTATGACATGTGGGACCCACTGGTCATTTGGTCCCACTTGTCAGCTTTGACCAGTCAACAGGACTGTTGTGGATAAAGTTGATTTAAGTATTAAAAGAAATTGAAGAAATTCTATAAAGTGATTAACACTTAGAAAATCAATATCTTTTAATCCGTAAGTCCAATGGAAAAGGTTTGTACATGAAAGTTGATAAAAAAAATACAAAGAATACGAATACGCTATCTGTATGTCTACAACACCCCCCTAACACAACGAACATCGACATTCCCCCCTTCGGGCCGTCTGTCGATAATTCCCTATACCGATAAAGTTGTCCGGATGAAAAACTTTTGTATACGAAAGTTGCTCAGAACGGATCAACGATTATGGATACGCTACCCATACCCCACCACACCCCTCTAACATAAAGCACACGAGACATTCCCCTTCCGATTCCACTGTCCGGCAATTCCCGGAGCCGGTAAAACTTTCCAGATGAAAATGTTCTGAACATGAAAGTTATTCAGAATCGATCTGCGAGCACGGATACACTATCCACATGTCTGTCAGATGTCTCTAACACTGCAGACATGGAACCTTCCCCTTCGGATCATCGGTCTGATAATCAACCGGTACTGATAAATCATCCCCAGATAAATTCTCGCTCCACCGAAAAATACTTGACACTGCGTTAGAGCCCCGTTGCTTTGTATCTTCTATGTCATACATTGATATTGCTATTATTGTTGTGTATTTACTGTTTCTCCCCCCCCCCACACCCTTTATTCTCCGATAGACCCCGTTGCTGCCGCTGACGACACCGTTGCCGAGTACGACTACTTCGTCGACGACTATACCCCTACTATCAAGCTTCCAGGCAAGCAGAGCCGTTCTCTTCCCCAGATATCACCTATCTTTTCCGTACATTTCTTGCACTAGGCATATGATGCTGTTGTTGCTACGTTACAATCCTATTCAATTGCATAGCCTATTTTTGTCGCCCCTTGATGTACCTTCCTTTATCCTATGCTGCATTATAATTATATATAATATTCAGTAGTGAACCATGCGCATTGTTAGCTAGGTTTAGAATAGCGGGCCGTGATCACTCTGGTGAGTGAACGCGGATTACAAAATATTATAATTGCAATAGGTACGGATCAATGCACACGCCCTAGGGAACCTACAACGGCGAGACTGCCGAGTCGCTTCGAGTTTGACTTACGAGTGGACGAACTCGTATTTCACTCTCGTCGGCTCAGTAGCATAGCATCACTGGGTTGATACGAGGGTATTCCTCTTTAGTTCATTCCGCTGGTGTCTCGGCACCACCGGGGTGATACGAGAATATTCCTCTTTAGTTCATTCCGCTGATGTCTCTGTCGAAGCTCTTCTAGTGTACCATCGAGGGTGATTCCTCCTGGTTTCACTTGATGGTAGGCACTCGAATCAACTGGTGTCCTTACAGGTAAGGAGTCGGGTGACCCAACGGTGCCCACGCAGGGTATCTTAGCGAAACAACAGGTCAGGTGTATTCCACCGGTGTGCGGCGGTCGTGGTATTGTTCGTGGCCGAGAGGTATCCTGTTGTACGAAAGTCGAGCTCTTCAAAGAGCAAACACGAGAAAAGGTAAGGAGACGGTTCACCTTGTTGGTAACCGCACGAGTTGGTGGAACGTCAGGGCAGGCACCGACGTTACTGGTGGTCCTGGCTGCTGTCGTTGTCCGCGACTCACCCAGATAAGGGGCAACGATAACGTTTGTCCCGATAGATAATAATAAAATGCTTAACGGTTCAGGTGGATGACTTGAGAGGCCGCAAAGGCTTGTACGCACTACCTTCACGTGGGATTACGGTGTGGGCCCTCCGCGTTGTGGTCTCGTTTGAAAGCTCTGAAAGACGTCCAATTTAGCATTGTGGCAGGGACGGATCGCACTGCGGCGCTGGAATTCACCCTCCTCACAACGACGCGGAGAGCGAGGGGTGATAGGCCCATGACCCCCTTGCCCTTAGGGTTGTAGACCGGCGGGGACCTCTCTGATGAGCCGTAGGATGGGCCTCGGCGTGTCGGATAGCCTCGGTTGGGCATTCCCTAACAAGGTGTACGCCACCCTGGAGATCCGAGCTTGTAGGATGAACAATAGTGCACCCCCGCAGGGAGTTTGATCTATTCGAATAGCCGTGTCCATGGTAACAGGACGCTTTATGCTGAAGCCAGAGCCTACTACTACAAACTACTACTATTAAACTGTTGGTTCTGATTAACAAGGAGTAGTTTGGAGGTTCCCAGGCAGGAGGCCTTGCCTTTTCGATCGAGTGTTGATTTTGTGCTAGCCTTCTTAAGGCAACCTTGTATTCCTTGTGTCTGTACTCAGATACTATTGCTTCCGCTAACTTTGTGCTTTCGAGCTATTGTATTCGAGCCCTCGTGGCCCCTGGCTTGTATTAAACAGCTTGTATTATTTTATTTGTAGAGTTGTCTTGTGATATCTCACCGTGAGTCCCCGATCTCAATCGTGTACCTTGCGTGTATGATTACTGTACACGGCTTGATTTTGGGGGCGTCACAAGTTGGTATCAGAGCCGACTTCCTGTAGGACACCCCCTTCCAACTCCTTGGTCGAAGTCAAGTCTAGTTTTTGCAAAATTACTTTACTAACAATGTCGTGTGGCTTATCGGCCCCCGTCGCAAACTTGGTGGTATTAGGATCCTGTTCTCCGTTCCTTTACTCTGGGATTCTACTCTCTTATATTTTTGGGTAAATTTTCTAACTCCGACATTAGGATCTCGTGGTCGCATCTACCCGGAGAGCCCTTCACCCAATATGATCGCTTGCTTCACCTGAATATTCCGAAGATTACTCTACGATAAATTCCCGAGAAACTACGTGTTCATCCCCTTTGCAATCCCCTGCCGCCGATAAGTCCGTATGGATAATTATATCCACCTCCCGATCTGGTATCATAATTATCTTGTACTTAAGCATCGAATTATTCCGATGCTTCTATCACCCGATGCCTTTGCATTATTTCTCCTTCTGGTTGAGTGCCGATACTCACATCAGATTCTTTGCGAACCACCCGACCTTTGGTGGATTATTATCCGACTAATCTTTCATGGCTTCTTTCATGTGTCAATTGGATTCATCGTGTGAAATGCCCTCCTTGCCCCGTGATGATTTGTGTTAACATCGACAACCTCCCTTGACTCTCTGCCAATACAACTTGGTCGTGTATATCATGCTCTGCTTTCCTTGGGAAAGATATACACCTGACACTTGTGTATCATCACATTTTCCCTTCTATTGATCTGTTTGATCGGATGATCACATTTTCCTTTCCATTGGCCTGTTTAATCTTTCTCCTGATGTAACTCATCTGAGCAGTGATAATTCCCTGCTTTTGTAAACACCTCGGTGTACGACCTTGTCAGTAAAACCTTGTTACCGAAATTTCATCAACAATGGTGGTAACCACCGGGACGAGAACTTTGCCAATTGGTCCGCCTCGTATTAACGAGCAGCAAAATGGTTCTCAATGTCCACTGCTCCTGGTATCGATGTTGTTGCCGACATAGCTGACAAGTTGTTCTCTGACAAACCATGTATTGTGATCGTAAACTATGTCACCACCCTTCTTGTCCAATGTGGGCCCATAACCCACAGTTCCACAGGATCGAAACCTGACTCTTGTCACATACCTTGTGAACCGATACCAGAAGCAATGCTTATTCCTGAAGCTCTGGACCCCCTTTTCATTGTCCGTTATCGGCATCGAATGCATGCCTATCTGCTTGAAACTTCTCATGCTTCATTTGCTTCTCTCGATGCATTGCCCTGAGTTTAAACCCGGGAGATACTTTGTACCCCATTCCCTTGGTCAGCCTTGGTTGATTACCCTTGTACCGATCCGTCCCCCCTTAAGTTTCTCCTCCTAGCCTATCCGTAGGTACGATGAAGACCCCAAAGGAAGGATAACAACTCGTCGAGATGCACCAATGCAGAGAAGTGAAGACATCAACGAGAAGGATTTACTTCTTTGTGAAGGACAACAAGCACCAGAAGAATCGTTAGAATCCGAAACCGAAACTTTATCCCTTGCACTACTTTTAATTCTCGGGACGAGAATTCTTTGTAGTGGGGGAGATTTGTAACACCCTCACTGTCAGTGAATAGTAATCACCTTGTTAATCCTGGATTACTGTTCCAAAATTCTTCCTTTGATCAACTTGGGTCAGTTCAAAATTCAAATGCACTTTTGATATTGTTAATAGCAATGTGGCCATGAGCCTTGCTCATCATGAGTCAAAACAATTCCAAGCCCCTTTGAATTGAAATCACAACTAAGCTCAAATGCCTTTTAATGAATATTAAAAATAGGTGGCAATTAAAACTTTTCCCAAAAATTGTGAAACCAATTTTGTAAATTGCATAGTAATTAGTAGATCATAATAATGTGTGCATGGGATTTTATCAAGCTATGAAAGTATTTAAACAAATGAAACAGTAGCCTAAATAGTCTAACTTAATGATTTATTATTTAAATAAAATACTAAATGATTTTATTTAAAGTCCACACTTTTTATGGCACTGATCTATAGTGCAACACTAATTGTGGAGTCTATAATAAGTTTTACAAAATTGTTATAGAAGCTAAAAGAAATAAAGAACAGAAAAGAAACAAATAAAAAAGAGAAACCTACCTAACCCCCCATTGTCGGGACCCGGGGTTAGCGTATGCAAGCCTCGCTACAACACAATCATATGGAGAGCCGAGAATCGTACCCACTTGTCTAAGCAGACACGGCCAAGCACAGAACGTTCTCGGAAAGCATCGAACGTGAGGGGCATCCCATCCAGGCCGGATGATCAACTGAAATGGGTCCTCATCGTCCGCACACAAGTCTAAATGATATGGGTGGCGAACTCCCATACTCATAGACAAGTCGCCTCAACCATACTATCGATTGTATTATAACCCTTACATAGACTTACTCCAGCCCGATCACTTAGTCGGGGTCTAGGGCGGGCTCGATCATACATCAAAGTGTGCACGAGACGGAGTCTCGAGAAATCGCATCGCGATGCCCCCAAGCTGCGCACATCTAAGGGCCACTTGGTGTATAAAAGATCGCCAGCCAGATCACAACTAAGGTCTCGAAAACCCATACTAAGTCATGCATGTTATAAACATACACGCAGCACACATGCCTTGTATGAACAGCAGGTATCATTGCAATTCTCTACAAAGTATATACTTTATTGATAACTCTTACAGAGTGCACACAGAGATCACAAGCATGTGATCCAACATTACAACAGACAAGCGGAAGCAAAATAGGTCTGAGTACAGACAAGTTTAACAAATGGCTTAGAGAAGCCTTATCTAAAAACAAGCCCTCCACGAGGGAACCAGTCGTCTGACTGGGATTACACTAGCTTGGTCTTGGTCTGAGTCTTCATTCTTCGAGCTTTAGGTAGAAGCCACCATCGGGGTCGGTGGGTTCATCTAAAACATAGATTAAACAAACGTGAGTACAAAATCGTACTCAGCAAGACTTACATAGGAGCTATACTACTCATGCATATGTATCAAGGTAAAGGGAGGTGGGGTTTCACTTGCAGAAGTGCCTGTTTTGACTTGGCTAGTCCTGAACTACGAGTACCAGACTTGAGGTAAGAAGCGTACACGAGTCCACTACATCTCTTCAACCAATTACACCACTATGGTGCCTTCCTCGACTTCCCCACGAGAAAGCACGCCATAGCACTCACACTTATCTTGGTGTGTTTTAGAAGTATCCAGTTCAAGTTATCTAATAATCAAGCTAAGCTTTCCAAGCAGTCCTTAACCGCGGACGCGGCTATTCGAATAGTTTTGTTAACCCTGCAGGGGTGTACCGCTACACACACGTGTCATCAATTACCGCCTTTTGCGTGTCACCGTTCAAGAGATGACAGCGGGGATGCCACCACAACTGTTACCTCATAGCCGATCTAGTCCATGAAAGCCGCCTACTTGGGTTGGCTACCACTATCGTGAACCCGGCCGGTTTACCGAAGTGGACCCAAGTGATGTGTGCGTGGTGCATAAGCCGGTCTCGGATGAGCCGTTCTCTCACTTAGCAGCCAGGCCACTGACCTACCAGAACTCCGAACTATTGCGACATCTAGACATCGAAGGGGATGAGTTAGTAAGCTGAGAGGGGTCAGTGAGCCCAATGTGTGGTTGTACTCTTCATCTTGGATCACCACACAAGAACTCGGACTTAGGGCGGTGTTCAACGAGACAACCCACTGTGTACTCCTACACAGCCTCTCATTGTTCACCTTGTATTAGGGTAGATTCACCAACACCTTTCTACCATCATCATCATGATCACTACCATCCCGACTCACATAACAGTATCATCATGGTATCACTCTAAGCATGCAATAAGCAGTAACATTTGCAGAGGCCACATGATATCAATCAACTCCTACATTTGCTAGGATTGTGGTTTGCTTACTACTGTGACAAAATGATAGGTCATGCAAAGGAATGGGTTCATCTATGCGGTAGAAACGTAGCATGGTAATCATCCTATACAATGCATAAGCGAGACATGAGAGGGAAGTGGGATTTTATCGACATGATCAATGGGGGTTTGCTTGCCTTGCTGACGAGGTTCGGTAACGGTGTCTTCAACGAAGGGGGTGGCCTCCGATTCCGGTTGCACGTCTATCAGCAACATGACAATCATAGGATCAACATAATGTACAATGCACAATCACATGAATAAGATTGTAATGGTGATGTTCATGGTACTGATGTGTTGAGCATTCCATTTAAAAGGAGTATATTGCATTTGAAATGCAAATTCAAACTCCATTTGATTTATCGATGAAATTCAAATGCATTTGAATGCATGAAAGTTCATTTGAAAATGTTGATCATGAAGTGAGGTGGTATAGTTGAAGTAATCTCTCTGATGTGTGGATGAATCCATTGGAATTAAGGGTGTTGCAAAATCATTTGCAAAATCACTCCAAATTTGAATTTGAAAAGGATCCATATGCATGTTTGCTACTGTTCACCCATTTTAAAATGGTCAAAGATGAAAACAAATTGCATATTCATAATCTTTGTATTTTTCTGAAAATTTTAGACATATTATTTGTCCAATTTGGAGTTAAAATGAATTAGTTATGAATTTCCAAAGTTTAAATCATTTTCTGGAATTTTCTGAATTAGATTAAAGGATTTATTGCGCAAGCATGACATCAGCATGACGTCATGGGGCGCTGACCATTCAACTGACATGCGGGGCTCTGTCAAAGACTCTGGGGTTAACCCCGTTTTAAATAAATTTTTGATTTGGATTAGAGGGGGTTGGCCCAACGTGTCAGTGGCCTAAGGCCTAACTAAACAGGGGTTAGCCCCCTAATTAAGCTAGCCGGCCGGCGTTTAGCCGCCGATGGCCTCTGGACGCGGTGGTGCCCGCTCCGGATGGCGGCTCCGGCCACAGGAGGCCACGCCAAGGGCACCGGAACGCGGCCCTTGCACGCGCGCATCCAATGGGGTGAACCAACCGGCTAGAGGAGGCCGGAGGCCATGGCGGGGTCGAGCTCCCGCGGCGGCGCTGCTCGGGCTCCGCTGAGCTAGGCGACGGAGTGCCTCTGGAGGAGAACGGGGAGGCTGGGAGGGAAGAAGAGCTCACCAGGAGCAGGTCTGGGTGGTCGGGGAGCTCGGGGAGGCGCCGGAGGCGGAGAATTTGACGGCGAGGTCCGGCAGCCGGCGACGAAAACGATGAAGGGGACGACAGCCCTCGGGTTTCCTTGGTCCAATTGACTGTGCAGCGTGATGAAGACGGCGGAGGCGGAGCTCTTGAACAACTTGGCTCGGCGAGGGGTGGCCGGTGGGCACACAGGTGCACGACGGCGGATGGCGGGTGCGCTCGGGTCCTCGCGGGATCTCTCCGGGGAGAGAGGGGAAAGGGTCCAGGGGAGGGGGAATGGAAGGGGGGTTGCAAGGGGGCGTCCACGGCGCCGGATAAGGGAGAGGGAGGCAAGCAGGTAGCTCGCTGGCGGCCATGCCGGGCTCGCCGGCGTCCTGCCTGCCTGCCTGGCCAGTGGAGGAAGACGCCCTTGCCCCTTTGGGCTGGGCCTCCTCTGCTGGGCCAGGTAAGTGGCTTTCAGCCCTTTTTTATTTTTCTTTTTCTGCTTTCTGTTTTATTTGTTTTGCTCTGAAAAAAATATCAAAGCATTTTTAAAAATCACCAAAAAATTATCTTGGACATATGTGACATAGAACTAGCCACTCCCAAGTTTTGGAGATTTTTGGAATTCAAATAATTTGAATCCAATTCAAATAGCATTTAAATTTAATTTCCAAGCCTCTGTTTGAATATTTGAAAAATCTATGAGCATGGGTTTGACTCCAAATCATTTTTAAAATGATCATACTCATTTATAGGACTTTTCAAAATTGTTTGGAGGAATTTTGGAAAAACTTTTTATCTGGCCTTTTATTTAAATTCTTTTTGAGGCTTTTCCAAATCCCCAATTATTAAACCAAGGAATTTAAACATGATGCAAAGGGACTTGCTATTCCTAGCACATCTCTAGCTTGGGGTTGTGACACCCATGGGCGAAGCCCACCCCACCCCTCTCCCTCACTGGTCTAGACCAGCCCAATTCCCCACCTCCTCCCTCCTTCCCCTGTTCAACCAGGGCGTGCCGACCATCCCACGGTGCCACGGCCGTGGTTGTCGCCGTGGACGCCATCTGCCGGCGAGCCGGCAGGGATAAGTGCCCCGGTTGCCCTCTTCCTCCCCTGGAACCCTAAAGCCCCCCCCCCCCCCGCGCCGCCGTTTCCCCCATCCCCCTCCCTCCATTGGTTCGGGCCCGAGCTCTGCCGTGGCCGTGGCCAACAGCCGGCTCGCACTGCGCCATGGTGTCCTTGGGGTCCGCCGTGGTCGACTCCTACGACCCCGTCACCGAATCGAGGCCACGGAGGCGCCGTCTCGTCGCCCAGGCTTCTTCCTCGCCGTCAGCCGCCGTTGTTCACCGCCGAGATTGATGCCCCTCAGAATTTCCCCGGCCACCGCAACTCCTCCGCGAGCTCCACTGTGAGCCCCTCTATGATTCCCCCCTCGCCGCACTCGATTTGCTCCCGTAGGGCGCCGTCTCCTTCGCGCCATGCTCCGGTCGTCGCCGCTGATCCAGTCTCCCCTGCACCCAACGGATGCCCCAGACGACGCGCAAGACTGAACTCGTCTGATTCCACCCCGCCGTTGTCATTTTGGATGCCGGGACTGCTCGTGGTAGCCTTGTCGTACTCCTTGTACGTCGCCGACGGGCCGCGCTCCAGCGAGCAGTGCTCTGTACCGCGCGCTCGGCCGCGCCCTCCCGCACGCGCTTGCCCGCGTTGGCCACACCGCCGCCGTGGTCCCTCGCTAGGACGGCTGCGCCGCCGCTGCGCTCTGGTCGCTGGCTTGCACGCACGACCAACCATGTGGCTAATCCCCTAAACTAACCCCTCTTCTTAAGCCTAACAGCCCAGCCCATGAGCCTATGACAGTGGGTCATGCCCCTTAATTAAGTTGATGTTAAGTAAAGAGAGATAACCCACTATGTGGCTTACAGGTGGGCCCATTGCTATTTAAATAAATAAAATTGATTTGTTATGCCACTGTGTATGACATGTGGGACCCACTGGTCAGTTGGTCCCACTTGTCAGCTTTGACCAGTCAACAGGACTTTTGTGGATAATGTTGATTTAAGTATTAAAAGAAATTCAAGAAATTCTATAAAGTGATTAAAACTTAGAAAATCAATATCTTTTAATCCGTAAGTCCAATGGAAAAGGTTTGTACATGAAAGTTGATAATAAAAATACAACGAATACGAATACGCTATCTGTATGTCTACCACACCCCCTAACACAACGAACATCGACATTCCCCCCTTCGGGCCGTCCGTCGATAATTCCCTGTACCGATAAAAGTTGTCCGGATGAAAAACTTTTGTATACGAAAGTTTCTCAGAACGGATCAACGATTATGGATACGCTACCCATACCCCCACCACACCCCTCTAACATATGATACGTACAAAACGTATCTATAATTTCTGCTTGCTCCATGCATGTTTTGTGTGATATTGCTATGATCTAGATACACTTTCATACACTTTTGATCATATTTGGACTAACCTATTAACTCAGTGCACCCCAGTGCCAGTTCCTGTTTTCTGTTGTTTTTCTATTTTAGTTTTCCCCCATATAATAAGTGCCAGAAAAATTCCAGGAAAAATACAGGAAAAATCAGCATACAGGAAGCTTCGCGAGGAGCCCGGGAGGGGCCAGAGGGGAGCCAGGGGGGCCCAGGCGGCCACCCGGCGCGGCCCCACCCCTGGCCACGCCAGGGGGGCTCCTGGGCCCCCTGGTCCACCTCTGGCTGCCCCCTTCGCCTATTTATTCTCCGTCACGGGGAAACTCCGAAGAGAGAACCCTATTTCCAAACTCGCCTTTGTTCCGCCGCCGCCGCGCTTCCGAGAACGGGAGCACCAGAAGACCTCTTCCCGGCACCCTGCCGGAGGGAGGATTGACCTCCGGGAGTCTCTTCTCCACCATGGATGCTCCCCGGATGTCTCATGAGTAGTTTTCCTCGGACCATGGGTCCGTGATCAGTAGTTATGTGATGTTCTCCTCCCCTCTTTGATCTTCATGGTTTAGACCTCGTGAGCTGCCCTACATGATCGAGGCACTTTTGTAATATTTCTGCTATTGCTATGTTGAGTTTGATAGGATCTGATGGTTTATGAGATTATGTTCAGATTGTGATTGAGTAATATATTTGGTTCTTATCTCTTATATTTTTGTTCCTAAGTAATTCTTGCATGTTCTCCGTTGCTGTTTATTGCTTTGGCCAAGTAGTAGGTAGTGACTCCAAGAGGGAACGTTTTGCTCGATTGTGGGTTCATGCCCCCCGATGACACGCTTGAGTGACAGAAACATGAGTCTAGGGGATCTGATGTTGCCACAAGGGGGAAAACAACGGTGCTTGTAACCGCGGTTACAAGGATTGTTTACTTTACGCAAAGTTCTTTTTAATGCAGTTTTCTGTTGCTTTGGGTTTACACTTTGGGTGGGGCTCGCAACTTAATACCAGCGAGATTTTCTGGATAGATATCTCAAGGTGGATGATTAGTAGTAGATGCAGTTGGATTTCGGTCTACTTATTTTGGCGTACTGCCCATGCTTTTGAGCCTCGTCCTTTCTTTTGTAGCATAGTTAGCATTGCGGTGCGTTCATAATCCTTTCAATTGCCTTTCTGTAATTTGTTTACCTCGCATAGAAATTTTATCGTCTTTTGGGAGAGAGACATCACTAGTGAACATCACGTATCCCGGTCCGTATCCTTATCACTGTTTCCACGTTATATTTACTTTACTGCTTTTACTTGCTATCATTATCCCTTGTGTTTTATCCTTTGTGAACAACAAGACCGGAGAGATTGACAACCTCTCTGAACTTCGTTGGGAATAAAGTTATCGTGTCTATGTGCAGGTCCGCGTCAGTTGCGCCGCTGACACCTACTTATCATCTCCAGAGTCCTACTGGAGACAAACCTTGGTATCTTCACCGAGGGAAATTTGCTGCTGTGCTACATCACGCCTTCCACTTGGGGTTTACCAACAAAGGGCGAGAAATCACTATCATCATCTCGCACATCAACATACCGCACACGAGACATTCCCCTTCTGATTGCACTGTCCGGTAATTCCCGGAGCCGGTAAAACTTTCCGGATGAAAATGTTCTGAACATGAAAGTTATTCAGAATCGATCTGTGAGCACGGATACACTATCCACATGTCTGTCAGATATCTCTAACACTGCAGACATGGAACCTTCCCCTCTGGATCATCGGTCCGGTAATCAACCGGTACTGATGAATCATCCCCGGATAAATTCCCGCTCCGCCGAAAAATACTTAACACTGCGTTAGAGCCCCGTTGCTTTGTATCTTCTATGTCATACATTGATATTGCTATTATTGTTGTGTATTTACTGTTTCTCCCCCCTTTATTCTCCGATAGACCCCGTTGCTGCCGCTGACGACACCGTTGCCGAGTACGACTACTTCGTCGATGACTGTACCCCTACTATCGAGCTTCCAGGCAAGAAGAACATTCTTTTCCCCAGATATCGCCTATCTTTTCCGTACATTTCTTGCACTAGGCATATGCTGCTGTTGTTGCTACATTACAATCCTATTCAATTGCATAGCCTATTTTTGTCGCCCCTTGATGTAACTTCCTTTGTCCTATGCTGCATTATAAATATATATAATATTCATCAGTGAACAATGTGCATTGTTAGCTAGGTTTAGAATAGCGGGCCGTGATCACTCTGGTGAGTGAACGCGGATTACAAAATATTATAACTGCAACAGGTACGGATCAATGCAGACGCACTAGGGAACCTACAACGGCGAGACTCTGCCGAGTCGCTTCGAGTTTGACTTACGAGTGGACGAACTCGTATTTCACTCTCGTCGGCTCATTAGTGTAGCATCACTGGGATGATACGAGGGTATTCCTCTTTAGTTCATTCCGCTGGTGTTTTTTTGAAGCTTTTAGTGACAGTAGGGGCACCCCCTACTGCCTTTGTATTAGATCAACCACAAGGAGCCAGTACAATGAGGGATGGATTTACAAGATGGGGGGTTAGTATGGGTGGAGGGGGGTAGAGAGAAGACTAAACTCTAGGGTGTAGTTAGAAAGCTTCAAAAAAAGGCTCAAAGGTAGAGCAAGAAATCAGTTATGTAGGGTCCTATATCCTCTTTACTCCTATGCCTCAGAAGGTGAAAGTCAGTCTTGAATCTTTGGATCTAGGAGTCCAACGACGGCGCAACACCTCTAAAGTGTTTGTTATTCCTTTCTTTCCACAAGCTCCAGGCTCCAACAACAAAAACCTCCATGAACATGGGCCTGGTCCATAGCCTCTTCCCTCCATGTATGATCTCAAGCCTGTTCCCAAACAGCGACCAGTCCATGCCCAATCTGTTCCATCACTGACGACTGAATGGACACGTGAAGAAGAGGTGCTCCATAGTTTCTTCAGGTGGGTTATTACAAAGGAGGCACCTATAATTGTTGTCCTGTAGGGTCATTCCTCGTCGCCTGAGCATGTTTCGGGTGTTCGGCCTATCCTCTAGCAGTAGCCAGGAGAACACCTTCCATTTTTGGTGCAGCTTGAACGCCACACCCAAACAAATGCCACATCAGCCACCTCCTCCCTAAAGCAGTGGAGGTAGTATTTGCGAGAGGTAAAACCCCCACCCTGCCAGATAGTGTTCCACGCATCTTTGGACCCAACCACCATCACAGTGTGCTCAGCAGCTTGTTGTAGACTACGCAGCTCATCCATCGCTTGTGCTGACAGTGGTAAGTGGAAGCTAGCCCCAATCCAGGGGACAGTTAACAAACTCTGCACCGAGATGTCTTCATCCTTCGCATAGGAGAACAAGCGCGGGAAATCCTCTGACAGGGAGTTGGATAGCCAGCAGTCTTTCCAGAAGAGAACAGTGCTACCATCCCCAATGTCCACCGTCGTGATCGCTCTATAGACGGGAGCAATTTGGATGATGTCTCTCCACCAAAAGGATCCGCATGTGCCTGTAGCATGGGGGACTCCCCTAGCGTAGTGCGCGGACCAAACCAGCTGAACCCAGGGCACGTCTGCCTTATTATAGAATTTGTGTAGCTGCTTGAGGAGCAAGCCTTGGTTCTGACACCTGAGATCTATGACTCCCAGTCCTCCTTTGGATTTTGGACGGCAGACTAGCTCCCATGCAGCAGGTGAATATGGCTTGGAGATCATGTCCTCCGATTTCTTCCACAGGCAGCGACGTCGCAGCTTGTCTAGATGATCAATCAGTTTCGGCGGCAGCCGAATAGAGCACATAGCGTATATGGACAGGGAAGTGATCATAGAGTTCACAAGGGTGAGCTTAGAGCCATAGTCGAGCAGGGAGGAAGTCGTAGACAGTCTCCTCTCCACCGACGCGATCATTGGCATGAAATCTCGGACCGTGGGCTTACTGGTGCCCATGGGCAACCCTAGGTACGTGAACGGCATGCTCCCCACCTCGCAGCCGAGCAGCCCTGCTAGCATGGCAGTGGTGTCCGCAGGAACATTGATAGGCACAAGAGTGGATTTGGAGAAATTAATTTGCAAACCCACCGTAGTCGCGTAGTCCTGCAATGTGCGCTTGATCTTCAGGATCTGTTCTTAATCTGCAGGCAACACTAGGATGGTGTCATCCGCGTATTGGATCACAGGGTAGTCTCCAGGAGCGTCGATTGGAGGCACTAGATCACCCGCCCGCATTTGGTCATTGATCGCTGCCTGCAGCAGATCAGCCGCGAGAACGAACAGTAACGGCGACAGAGGATCACCCTGACGCACACCTCTGCAGCATTTGAATTGGCGCCCATGCGCCCCATTGAGAAAACTGGACGATTTACCTGAAGAGAAGATGCTTCCATCCACCCCAGCCATCTGGGGCAAAAGCCCATGCATCTCATGATCTCAATCATCGGTTTGTGTTCGATTGTGTCAAACTCTTTGGCGAAGTCAAGTTTCAGAACAACAATTGGTTTGCCAGAGGCCCTGCACTGATGGAGAAATTCAAACGCCCATCCGAGACAGTCTTGTATAGATCTCCCTTTCAAAAAAACGTACTGATTGGAGTGAACCAGCCCTAAGATGAACCTCTGCAACCTGTCAACAAGGAGTTTGGTGATGATTTTCAAGCAGCAGTTAAGCAAGGTGATGGGACGGTAATCATTCGGTGTCGCCGGCGACTGAATTTTGGGTATCAGTGTGATAAACCCATAGTTGAGACTCTCAAGATCGAGTCCGCCAGCATGAAAATCATCACAGATTTTGTAGAAGTCGTGCTTGATAATTTGCCAGCATGATTTCAAGAAGCCACCACTGAAGCCATCCGGACCGGGAGCCCTGTCAGCAGGCATACATCTGACAACCTCGTCAATTTCTGCATGAGAGAATGGTACTGACAGAGCATCCAGTCCCTCCACTCTTTTTATGAGACGATTCAGATCAAGCACAATGTCTACAGCATTGGACGTGCCCAGCCTCTCCTTGTATGTTTGGTAAAGCAGCGCTTCTTTGCCCACGTGGTCAGACACAATCGATCCATCCGGATTGGGTAAGGTTGCGATGCAGTTTCTGCGATATCTCTCAGTGGCGACACGATGGAAGAATTTGGTGTTGCCGTCGCCAAATTTGAAATATCTGACCGTACATCGTTTTTTCCAGTAAGCTTTCCTCCTATCTAGCAAGATAAGAAGATGCTTCTTCAGGATCACTCGAAAGTTTTGTTCGGGTATTGATAATGGACGACGATACTCCAACAGGTCGAGATCAGCCAGCACCTGATTAGAGTTGCCGATCATCGTTGCAAGAGGTGAGATCCTTTTACTCCATTTCTTCAGTGCATACCTGAGGCATTTCATTTTTCTGCAGAGTAGCGCAGCTTAGTTGCGGAAAAATAACGACGCGTCCACACCCGATCTACTGTTTCAAGAAATCCGGGGACAGATATCCAAAAATCCTCAAATCGGAAGATTTTGGCTTTGGGGATACTAGTCTGGATACAAACATAGCATGTCGAATGGTCAGAAACAGGTTTACCAAGTGGCATGACCACGGTGTTTGGATATTTGCATGGCCAGTCAATAGAGGTAAAGTGCCAGTCGAGTTGAACTAGCAGCGGATCTTGCTGCATATTACTCCAAGAAAACAAACGCCCCTTGATGGGAAGCTCAACAAGCGATTGCGCGTAGATAAAATCGTTAAACGTGAGCATATCATTTACATTCCCTCCTGCACGATTTCTGTTATCAGGTGCCCTATAAAAGTTAAAATCGCCCACGAGGAGCCAATCTTCCCGAGTTGGTATGTCGAACTCGAACAACCAATTAATGAAATCCGCCCTGAGAGGACCAGAGCACGGTCCATAAACATTGAGGAGTGACCAAGTATCACCGGATTGCGTGGAGGTGAAATTCATGGCAAGAGCAAAAGGGTTAATAAATTTAACTGAACCCGAGAACACAGAGCTCATCTAGATCACACAAATCCCACCTGAGTTAACAATCGAAGGAACAAAGCTAAAACGATCAAAAAAATTTGGGCAACAGAGTTTAATAAAGTTCAGATCAAAAGATTCCTTTTTAGTTTCTTGCAAGCAAACGATCGAGCACCCGGATAGTTCGACTGCATTACTGATGGCTAGCTGTTTTTCGGCAGAGTTAATGCCAGGAATGTTCCAACATAGAACATTCCAAGTTTTATTCGACGACATAGGGTTTAAGCTGGAGGGGACGGCTTGTCATGCTTCTGCATGAGCTTCTCAGCACTGAGATCGTCCAGAGGGATCCCGCACATCTTGGATCCAATGCGCTGGATGGTGCGGATGGGTGTGTGCGGTGGAGGCGGCTCATCAGCGTTGCCCACTGCAACTCTCAAACCTGCAGACGGACGAGTGGTGGTAGAACGTGAGGTGATCGAGGGGGCCTGTTTAGGTTTAACCTTAGATTGCGGCTTACCAGTGTCAGTTATCATGGGGATTTAAACCCGTCGTACTTGGTGGTGCGCGCACTCCTTCTGAGCTGGAAGGAGTTGACAGTGGCCACTTCAGACGACCGCAAGGAGCCAATTCTTTCACTAACTGAGGAAGTATCAGGCTGTTCCACCACAGCATCCAAATTACACCCACTAGCAGTATTGGTGACAGCGGCAGTCGCAGGTTCTATAAGCAGTCCAGGGCCAGATCCTGATCAGTGAGGTGTGTCAGGTTGTCCATACTCATATGATTAGAAGAAGACGATTTCACCACAGCTACACCCAAAGCGCAAGCTTCCCGCGGGATGATCAGTGGCAACTGTATGTGATCGGTAGCACCCAGCCTGAAAGACGCAAACAGGCCATGAGAGGCAGTTTCGTGTGCCACTGCCCACATGACCTGATGGAAGATGAGATTCAGATTGACCGGGAAGCAGACCATATTCTCTACCACTTTAGCTGGCGATGTCCTGATCCGCCGAGTGTATGTGCGCATATAGGTCTGCCAGAGCCATTCCAGGAACAGGGGGACAGGAGGAACGTCCACATCTTGGTCAAAGCCTCTTGCCCTCACAAACTGAAGCGTAGAAGTACGCGTGCCATGTACAATGTCGCTGGCTGCAGAGCAAATTTCAGAGTACTAGGACCAATCCTCCATGGGATCTTCAGAGATGTTGCTTTTAGGAGCAACACCATCCATCAGCGAGTGGCCAGTATATTGCAGATACTGACGCAGGTTCAGACCCTGATATGGTTCAGGAAGCACCGGCCAGGCACCCCAGCCATCGTTCTGCGGCTGCACCTCAAATTCTGCAGCAGCCTGCTCCCACACAGCATCCGCTTGAGCTTGTTGCCACTGTTTTTGCTCCAGTGCCCATTGTTGCGCAGCAGTGAGATATGGGAGCTGGAAAGGGTGTGGTGAGGCATTCATCGGTGGGGGCTGCTCTTCATTGCCAGCAAGATGAGGAATTGTGTGCTGGCCATTGAGGATATACACAGGTACAGTCCAGGAGCGTCCCAAACTAGGAACCATACTGCTCCTCCTAACAATCAAGTTGTGTGGCACCAGGGCCAAATCACTGATAATCACTCGAACCAGAACCCTCTCCTTGTTGTGTCCTGGGCGATGCCACAGATCCATCTTGGCGAAAGTGGAGACCTCCTTATTGATGTAATGGTCTGTCTGATAATCCATTGGGAACGCAAGAAACAGAATCCAAGCGACATATTGAAAAGGGCAGAGACGCAGGTTGTATCCTTCATCGTGAGGTACAAAGGAGAAGGTGGTGTGGTCATCATACTGATGCGGGCTCTCCTGAATGTATTGGTCCCTGAGCATCACATTCTCAAAGTCCACCATCCCCACACCAATGGGGTACACAAAAAATCAAGAACAACAAGCTCAAAGTCCTCCCGCATGATGCGCACCACTTCATCCAGCACCAAGCTCTTCTGATGAGCTACTACCTCACGATGGATAAGAAAAAGCGCATACCTCTCATGGCTGAGCGGAGGGTCATCAACAACAATGGTGGTCCGCTGAAGGCGATCGTCAGGGCCTCGCTCCAGCTGCGATCCAGGCGGGATGAACTGGAAGGGCATGACCGGAAAGTTCTCCATTGTCTTCTTGGAAGAACTCGCCGCCTGCTGTGGGGGGTTTTCTGGCGAAGCACAGGAGGTGGAAGGGACAAGGCAGCCCTCGCTATGGGGAAGTGGAGGGGGCGAGGGATCATATGCGGGCTGCGGGGATTGTTTACCCTTTTTCACCCTGCAAAAGAGTCTCTTGGACGGCAAGTGCTCGCGCTTACCAAAACCAGCACTAGTTGATTGCCACAGAGGATCTGGTTCGCGGGTAGAGTAAATGCACAGTATCCTTTTTTGCAAAATAACTCGAGTTTCCCCTTTGCCGATACAGCTTCTAGCGTCATGGCCCAAGTAGTTGCATTTGTGACAGAACCAACGAGCCGGACACAAAAAGGAAACATGTGAGTTTCCATTGCAAGTTGTGCAATATTCCACCTTTGTAGTTATGGCTTGGCAAGAGAAAACATGTGGAAAACGCTGACAGATGAGGCACCATGTTGTAACGCATACCTTTGCAACGTGACCATGGTCTCCGCAACGGGAGCACTGGTTAAGGAAAGTATAAATTTCCTCATTGGAAGGCAAGTCAGGGATATTGTGCATTTGGCAAATATCATCATCAGAATAAAGCGCCTGCCTAAGATCAATGATACGGGCCAGTTCATAGTGGCTCAAAACCTTGAGAGCTGTGCGCCTAAAATTACGCCCACGAAAAGAGGTAGCCCCCCAACATTTTTGGAAGGCACCATAGGGGGGAACAAACCAAAACAAATCGGACGTGTCGGACCCAACAAGGCAGTATCCACAGGATTTGATTGGGGCATTAATTGTGGATTGATACACTTTGCCAAAGTGTAAATTTGTGTCTCCGCCGAAGAATCAAATAGTTTTTGGAGATTAACAGGCGTATGATCACGAAAACAAAATTTTCCCTATTCTTGCGTTGAGGATGGGTCATTTTGAGCATTAACCTTCAATAAATCCAAATTCTTGTGAACTCTAACAGATGATCTGCTAGAGATCTCTCCCATTTGATGATCCGCCATCCAAATTTTAGAATTATGGGCCAAATTCTTCCAATTAGCCGAGTAAAGATTGAAGTGACAGATGAAATCAGGCCAAATACGATCTCGCAATTGGTAGATGAAATGCCCAACTTTATTGGATTGAACCGAAAAACGATAATTTCGATCACCCAAATGTACCACTTTAAAACCCGAGGCCAGTCCACCAATACAACATTGAAGAGCCAAAGCAACCGAGGAGCAATTGAGAGGAAAAGATGCCGAGGAGAAAGAGGAAACCAAGAAAAAATCCTTGGTTCCATTTTCACCAGAGAAATGAACCGAAGAACGAAAGCGTCGACACACCTGATGTTCCAACAGCAAGCCAGGGTGGAAGTCCCAATGAAGGAGGCTATCCATAGATCACTAGAGGGAGCCATGATCTGCCGCCGATGAGGAGGTGGGTGGAGAGAGGTGGGAGGAGGAGGAGGTGGTGGGAGAGGCCATTTTCAAGTTTGGCACCTCATTCCGCTGGTGTCTCCGCACCACCGGCGTGATACGAGAATATTCCTCTTTAGTTCATTCCGCTGATGTCTCTGTCGAACCTCTTCTAGTGTACCATCGAGGGTGATTCCTCCTGGTTTCACTTGATGGTAGGCACTAGAATCAACTGGTGTCCTTACAGGTAAGGAGTCGGGTGACCCAACGGTGCCCGCGCAGAGTATCTTAGCGGAACGACAGGTCAGGTGTATTCCACCGGTGTGTGGCGGGCCTGGTACTGTTCGTGGCCGAGAGGTATCGTGTTGTACGAAAGTCGAGCTCTTCAAAGAGCAAACGCGAGACAAGGTAAGGAGGCGGTTCACCTTGTTGGTAACCGCACGAGTTGGTGGGACGTCAGGGCAAGCACCGACGTTACTGGTGGTCCTGGCTGCTGTCGTTGTCCGCGACTCACCCAGATATGGGGCAACGATAACGGTTGTCCCAATAGATAATAATAAAATGCTTAACGGTTCAGGTGGATGACTTGAGAGGCCACAAAGGCTTGTACGCACTACCTTCACGTGGGATTACGGTGTGGGCCCTCCGCGTTGTGGTCTCGTTTGAAAGCTCTGAAAGACGTCCAATTCAGCATTGTGGCAAGGACGGATCGCACTGCGGCGCTGGAATTCACCCTCCTCACAATGACCCGGAGAGCGAGGGGTGATAGGCCCATGACCCCCTTGCCCTTAGGGATGTAGACTGGCGGGGACCTCTCTGATGAGCCGTAGGATGGGCCTCGGCGTGTCGGATAGCCTCGGTGGGGCATTCCCTAACAAGGTGTACGCCACCCTGGAGATCCGAGCTTGTAGGCTGAACAGTAGTGCACCCCTGCAGGGAGTTTGATCTATTCGAATAGTCGTGTCCACGGTAACAGGACGCTTTATGCTGAAGCCAGAGCCTACTATACAAACTACTACTATTAAACTGTTGGTTCTGGTTTCTCTTCCTCGCAGGGAAGTCGAGGAGAGGATCTCAGAGGCATATATAATTACTAATAATTACAACTTACTATTATACAATGCTGCAGCAACTTCTGCTTCATTGTTATTACATTCATGCTATTGAACTATTGGTTGATTCTTACCTCATGCTGCAAAACTCGTCGGAAGATGCTAGTCTTTGATAGGCCTAGCTTCTTATCCTTATTCTGATTTCTACCTTGCAGTCCACTATATACAGCCTCCCCTTTCCATTTGATACAATGCATAAATGCTTAGTAGCGGACGTAAGACTCGCGGGTATGCTAGATACTCACCTTTGCTTTATTTCCCCCTTTTTGTTTTGCCTGATCGGCCGCTGCAGTCGACGTTGGAGCCTTGGATTCCAGGAGCAGGAGACCCCGATGTCGGCCACCGCAACATGAAGATCCTTGATGCCTTCTACGACGTCGAGTTCCCCTTTGACCAGGAGTAGTTTGGAGGTTCCCAGGCAGGAGGCCTTGCCTTTTCGATCGAGTGTTGATTTTGTGCTAGCCTTCTTAAGGCAACCTTGTAATCCTTGTGTCTATACTTAGATACTATTTCTTCCTCTTACTTTGTGCTTTCGAGTTGTTGTATTCGAGCCCTCGTGGCCCCTGGCTTGTATTATTTTATTTTTAGAGTTGTGTTGTGATATCTCACCGTGAGTCCCTGATCTCGATCGTGTACCTTGCGTGTATGACTACTGTACACGGCTTGATTTTGGGGGAGTCACATTGTATCTTTATGTCGGGACCCGGGGTTAGCGTATATAATTCCAGTCAAGATACAATCACATGGAGAGCCGAGAACCGTACCCACTTGTCTAAGCAGACAAGGCCAAGCACAGAACGTTCTTGGTAAGCATCAAACGTGAGGGGGCATCCCATTCAGGCCGGATGATCAACTGAGATGGGTCCTCATCGTCCGCTCACAAGTCTAAATGCTTATGGGTGGTGAATCCCATACTCATAGACAAGTCGCCTCAACCATGTTATCGATTGGATCCTAACTCTTACATAGACTTACTCCAGCCCGATCACTTAGTCGGGGTCTAGGGCGGGCTCGATCATACAACAAAGTGTGCACGTGACAGAGTCACGAGAAATCGCATCGCGATGCCCCAAGCTGCGCACATCTAAGGGCCACTTGGTGTATAAAAGACCGCCAGCCAGATCACAACTAAGGTCTCGAAAACCCATACTAAGACATGCATGTTATAATCATACACGCAGCACACATGCCTAGTATGAACAGCAGGTATCATCACATAACTCTACAAAGTACTCTTTATTGATATACACATAGAGCATACAAAGATCACATATCTGTGATCAACATTTCATCATACAACGGAAGCAAATTAGGTCTGAGTACAGACAAGTTTAACAAATGTCTTAGAGAAGCCTTGTAAACAAACATGCCCTTCCACGAGGGACCAGACTGCTGTCTGGGACTATGCTAACTTAGTCAACGTCGAGCTTCATGAAGGTGACTCCATCGGGGTCCGGGTTCTCATCTAAAACATAGAATAAGCAAACGTGAGTACAAAGTCGTACTCAGCAAGACTTACATCAGATCTATACTACTCATGCTCAAGTATCAAGGTAAAGGGAGGTGGGGTTTCATCATGCAGAAGTGCCAGCTTTGACTTGGCTAATCCTGTACTACGAGTACCAGACTTTGAGGTAAGAAGCGTACACGAGTCCACTACATCTCCAACCAATACACCACTATGGTTACTTCCTCGACTTCCCCACGAGGAGGCACACCATAGCACTCACGCTTATCTTGCGAGTTTTATAAGTATCCATTCAAGTTATTTATGATCAAGTAGAGGTTTCCAAGTAGTCCATAACCGCGGACACGGCTATTCGAATAGTTCATTAACCCTGCAGGGGTGTACATCTTCACACGCGTGTCATCACTTATTGCCTCGTTCTTGGCATCCTTCAAGCGGATGTCGGACGTGGATGAAACCAAGGCACTAACCTCACATCACCTTCTCTAATCCAGGAGTCGACTACCTGAGTTTGGCACCGCCCGAGAGTCCGGCCGGTTCCACGAAACGGACTCAGATAATGTAAGGGACCGAGACGCCACCTCTGCCAGATGGTTTCACTGCTTCACAAGTCCACCCACATATCTAGGATGATGCAACCTTTTCTTCATATATTTTTCTATGCATTTGCCAAATGGAAAGCCCGAATCTATTGTGACTCCTGGACCGGATCGGGTATGTAAAGAGGCCAAACAGGGCTCCCATAAAACCCTACATGTGGTCATACTCTTTGTCTTGGATCACAAAACAGGAACTCGGGGCCTAGGGCAATGTTCAACGAGACAACCCACTGTGTACTCCTACACAGCCTCTCATCGTTCACCTTTGCTTAGGTGGATTCACCAACACGTTTCACTTTCATCAACACCACTGTGTTCATTCCATCCCGACTCACAATCAAAACATCCTCATTGTATCACTAGCAGCAAAAGCAGTAACAGTTGCAGGGGCCACATGCTCATCATTCAATTCCTAAATCTGCTAGGATTGTGGTTTTCTTAATACGGTGACAGAATGATAGGTCATGCATCGGAATGGGTTCAACTATGCGAAAGAACGTGTCTCGGTGATCTCCTAAACATGCATAAGCGAGACTGAGAGGGAAATAGGATTTTATAGACATGATCAATGGGGTTTGCTTGCCTTGCTGACGAGGTTCGATATCGGTGTCTTCAACGAAGGGGGTGGCCTCCAGTTCCGGTTGCACGTCTATCGAACAAACAATCAAACAAGGTATAAATTTATTTGCAATGCATCAAACACATGATCAATATTGAAATGGTGATTTTCTTAGTCACAATGTGGGTACAATTCCATTTAAAAGAAGTCAAATGCAAAGTCATTTGCAAATGTGCTTCAAAATTGAATTTGAATTAAAGCCATATGGATGTTTTGCACTGTTCACCCAATTTTAATTAGTCAAACGTGAAAACAGAGCCCATATTCATAATCCTTGGATTTTTCTGATATTTTTAGACATATTATTTGTTATATTTGGAGTTAAAATGAATTAGTTATGAATTTCCCAAGTTTAAATGATTTTCTATAATATTTTAAATCATTTCTATTTTCTGGAATTGAATTATTGCGCCAGCATGGCATGGGGGTGACGTCAAGGGGGGGGGGACTGACCAGTGGGTCCACCCTGTCAGCCTCAGGGGGTTAATCCCCGGTTGAATTAAATTAGCAGAGGCTTAAGTAGGGGCAGGGCCCACCTGTCATTGGGCTAGGGGGTGGGTTAGCAGGGTCATTAGCACTAATCTAATCGGCTCCGCCGGCGGTTAGCCGGCGGTGACCTGCAGACGCGGCGGAGGGTTGCCGGAGTGGGTTTCCGGCCACCATTTGGCACGGGAAGATCACGGGAAGGTGCGCCGTGCTCGTCCGCTTCGAGTTGTGTACACGGGGGGGGCAAGGGATGGCCGGAGGGCACGTCGGCGTCAACCCGTGCGGCGGCTGGGCTCGGTTCCGGTGGAAAAGGACGACGGGGTCACGGGGAGGTGCACGGACAGAGGGGAAAAACTCGTGAGGCTCACCAGAGCTTGATGGCGAGCACGGGGAGGCCGGAGGGTTAGAGACGGCGGCGAATTCGTCGACGACGTCCACGGCGGCCGGCGGCGAACTGGAGAAGGGGTCGACGTCCACGGGGCTTCTACTCTCGATTCCGCGCGGTTGAAGACGAGGACGACGGTGCTGAAGCGGAAGGACATGACGGCGCAGCGTGGGATGCCCGGTGGTCACGGTGGCGCACGGCCGTGCTCCTGCTAGGGCTTCGGTCGTCGCAAGAACGGCGAGGAGGAGAGGGGGAGGAGGTCCAGAGAGAGGGGGAATGGACGCGGTGGCCTTCTGGGCGTCTCCAGGCGCCACGGGAAGAGAGGGGGAAGCAGGAAGCTGCCTGGCACGCCCACGGCGGTCGCCGGCGTGCTGCCTGCCTGCCTGTCCTGGGGAGGAAGACGCATGTGCCCTCCCCAGGTGGGCTGGGCTGGAAGGCTGGGGGGGGGGGGCTTTAGTTGGGCCACTTCCTCTTTTCTACTTTTCTTTGCTTTGTTTCTGTTTTTAAATTTTCTGTAATTGGTTTTGCCCCAAAATAAATAGCAGAGCAATTTATGAAAATGCCCAATTAATTTTATAAATCCTAGGTGACCAGTAGCAAGTCACTTGTAGAATTTGAGCATTTTTGAAATTCAATACATTTGAATTTCAATTCAAATAGGGGTAAACTTTAATTTCCAGAGCACTATTTGAATATTAGAAAATTCCATGAGTATGGGAAAATACCCAAACCACTTTTAAAATGATCAGCAACATTTCTAAGAATTTTCCAAGCATTCAAAAGATTTTTGGAAAAAGATTTTTATCTGGCTATTTATTTAAATTCTCAGGGCTTTTCTTTTCCCCATTTTTGATTTTCCTTTTGAATTTTCCATGATGCAAAGGGACAAGCAAACCCTAGCACTTACCCTAGTTGGGGTTCTGACACTTTACTTTTCAAGATTTGTGGCCATTTATAGCCTCATATGACAAGGGAAGTGAAAGTTGTGACATGTTGTCCAGAAAACAGATTCTGTCCTCGTGACTAGAAAAAACACAGAAAAATCTCAGTTCATCTTTTTGAGCTGAATTTTTTATACAATGTGATCTATACAATTACGGAACTTCCATATGTTCTGAGTTTTTTTATTTGAGTTGCAGAATTATCCCTAAAAAATTATTTACTACCTGCTGGTCTGTTTTTCACAGATTCTGTCCTGTTTTGCCTTTTCTTCGTTTTGCAAACCTTAAGCTTGCTTTTTCTTTGCAAAAACTTCTTGGCAATCTTGAGAAACAGTAGCTCTTAAATAATATCTTTGTTTCAAGTAGAGAAAAAATTCCTTTATTATGGGTACTAACCTCGCTAATCAGATTATGATGAGTTATGTATGAAGGGAGTTTTCAAGTGTGCGAGGGAAGATGATGAAAGAAGATTCAGGAGTGTCAAGTGCTCAAGCTTGGGGATGCCCCCATACGTCTCCAATAAATATTCAAGGAGACTCAAGCGTCTAAGCTTGGGGATGCCCCCGTGCATTCCCTTCTTCATCAACAATTATCAGTCCGTCTCTCGTCTCACTATATTTTTATCACTTCATGCGTTATGTGCTATGCTTGGAGCGTCTCGCTCTTAGGTTTTATTTTTAGTTTTCTTTAGCTTTGATTTTTGTTCATAACAAGTTAGAACCCAGCTTTCTTTGTGTGGGAGAGAAACACGCTCCATTTCCAAATCAAGAACACAACATAGGATTCTTCATGCTTATCTTTGTTGTGTGTGTTCTTTATCTTTTTCATAGCTACTGCCATGTTTAGCTCTTAGTTTTCATGCTTATCTTTTTAAGAGATTTTGTTTAGTTTTTTTCTAGAACTCTCTTGAGTTTTCATGTTTATCTTGTTTAGAGAGTTTGCCTGTTGCACTGAGTTTTGTGTCTTGACTTGAAGTAGGTAATTGAGGTTGCTATTCAATTGTAGTAGTAACTTGCAATAGTTTTGAGGTATTGTTTTGAGTAATGTTTGGACTTTTCGTGTCAAGAGATTTATCCTATTAGTGATAGATGTCGTATTTTGGTCAATCCGTGTTTATTTTCAAACCTTAAAAATTAGTTGAGAACTTTAGCTACTAGATGGATCACTACTCTTCTAAGGGGTCGAATATTAGAGTACACTCACGTACCGTGAGTCGAGGATGCGCAAGGATAACCAAACCCCCATACACTCCTCCTCGGGGTACTTGTCTCTTTGTTAACCTCCTTATTAGATTGAGAGTTACCGATAATAAGTGCATGAGTTCTTCGGGCTAATGTGAGTATTCGAAATTTGGCACTTCCACCTTCCCATATTTTGCTAGCCTCTCCTGTGCCGTGCATTGCTTTCTTATCACTCCGAGAGTTAGCGTCCACCTTCGCCGGTACATCCAAACCCTTGGCATGATACACTTTGTCATCATAAACCTCCTTATATCCTTCCTCAAAACAGCCACCATACCTACCTACCAAGGCATTTCCATAGCCTTTCCGAGATATATTGCCATGCAACATCCATCTTCTCATGACTTGATCTTCATGTCATACATGCTAATTGCTTGATCGATGAGCCGCATGCTAGTTGGGCCTTGCCCTAATCATTGCTACATGACGCGCTAGTATCATTGCATATCCTGCTACCCTGGCAGAGGCATACATTTGCATACATCATGATAGTTACATCTTCTTTATGATTTGAGTACTTTGTAAAGTGTGAAAGATCTTCTATACTTTTTGTAATATATAGAGTGTTGCCCCTAAAGTGAGCAAAAGATCCCAAGTGGACACAAATTCAAAGATCCCAAACAGGACAAATGAGAGAAATAGAAAGATCCATTGAGGCCACCAAAAAATACAAAAAAATAGAAAAAAGAGAAAAAGAAATAAAAAGATAGAAGGGGGCACACTACTATTCCTTTGGAGAGATCCACACTCGTACTCCCTCTTATATCTTGTACTCCATAGAGATTATCATTCATGCATATAGCTATGTGGGGACCTTCACACTATAAAACTTGGCTTGTATATTCCAATGATGAGCCTCCTCATACGAGCTCTAGGTCTTCTTGAGCAAGAAAGTTGGATGCACCCCCACTAGTTCCATTGGAGAGCTTACCTTAGCTCATATGTGCATCCGTTGCATGGCAATCCCTACTCCTCGCATCATATCTATCATTTGTCTTTCTCTCGCCTATGATTGTCCTCATTGATGTGAGCCTTTCACACCTTTTTGTCTTCCTCCTCCACCATATTCTCTCTTTGCCATCCTAAGTGACAACTTTCTTGCTTACGCTCATCCATTGCATGAGTGCTCAAAATGTCGAAAAGGAGTGGATCATTTTGACTTGTACCTGGCTAGTGGTCTAGGGATGAGTCAAGATAAGATTCCAAAGAAGACCAAGTGTGAAACTTTAGTAGATTAAGTTCTCAACACAAAAATACTTTTTCTCGTATATCCCTATCCGCTTTCTTGCACGCAAACACCATTTGGAGACATTCGAGTCACGGACAGCGAGAGCTCTTGCACCTTTATGTTCTTATGTTGCTTATTTCAATGCTATATATAGACTCTTGCCTGTTATGACTTGAATTGAATTACATGCCCTGATTGCTTTACTTAAAAGTTCTTATATGGTTGTTAGCATGTCACCACAGAAATTATGATGTTATCATTTAGCTACTGGAGGACGAGCAGGAATTAAGCTTGGGGATGTTGATACGTCCAAAACGTATCTATAATTTCTGCTTCCTCCATGCCTCTTTTGTGTGATATTCTATGATATTGATGAAATTCCATACACTTTTGATCATATTTGGACTAACCTATTAACTCAGTGCACCCCAGTGCCAGTTCTTGTTTTCTGCTATTTTTCTATTTCAGGTTTCCCCCATATTAAAAGTGATCCAAAATTCATGAAAAATCCACTGAAAAAATCAGCGATCAGGAAGCTTCCGGAATCACCGAGGGGGGGGGCAGAGGGGACCCACCAGGGCCCCAGGCGCCCTCCCGGCGCGCCCCAGGGTGGGGCCGCGCCAGGGGGGCGCCTGGACCCCATGTGGCCCCCCTGGCTGCCCGCCTTCGCCTATTTATTCCCCGTGACGCAAAAACCCCGAGACGGGAACAATTTTTCACGATCCCTCCTCTGTTCCACCGCCGCTGCGCTTCCAAGATCGGGAGCACCAGAAGACCTCTTCCCGGCACCCTGCCGGAGGGAGGAATCACCTCCGGGAGCTTCTCCACCACCATGGATGCTTCCCGGATGAACCGTGAGTAGTCCACCTTTGACCATGGGTCTGTGATCAGTAGCTATGTGATGTTCTCCTCCCCTCTTGGTTCTTCATGGATTAGACCTCGTGATCTGCCCTACATGATCGAGGCACTTATGTAATATTTCTGCTGTTGCTATGCTGAATTTGCTGGGATCCGATGGATTATGAGATTATGTTCAGATTGTGTTTTAGTTATATATTTGATTCTCCTCTTTTATATTTATGTTCTTGAGTAATTCTTGCATGTTATCCGTTGCTGTTTATTGCTTTGGCCAAGTAGTAGGTAGTGACTCCAAGAGGGAGCGTTCTGCATGATTGTGGGTTCATGCCCCCCGATGACTAGCTTGAGTGACGGAATCATGAGTCTAGGGGATGTGTTGTTGCCACAAGGGGTAAAACAACGGTGCTTGTACTTGTGGGTACATGGATTTTTTACTTTACGCAAAGTTCTTTAATGCAGTTGTCCGTTGCTTTGAGTTTACACTTTGGGTGGGATTCGCAACTTAATACCAGCGAGATGTTCTGGATAGATATCTCAAGGTGGATGATTAGTAGGTAGATGCAGATGGATTTCGGTCTACTTGTCTTGGCGTACCGCCCATGCTTTTGAGCCTCTTCCTTTCTTTATAGCATAATTAGCATTGGTTTGCGCACATAATCCTGTCAATTTCCCAGCTGTAATTTGTTTACCTCGCATGGCTATTTTATCGTCTTTTGGGAGAGAGACATCACTAGTGAACATCATAGGACCCCGATCAATATTTCCAATACTGTTTACACCCTCTATCAATTTACTGCTTTATTTATCTTTCCGTTGCTATCACTATCATTATTATCCTGTGCGTTTTATCCTTTGTAAACAACAAGGCCGGAGGGATTGACAACCCCTTTGTACTCGTTGGGAGCAAAGCTATATGTTGTGTGCGCAGGTCACATAGCTACTGATCATAGACCCATGGTCCAAGGTGGACTACTCATGGTTCATCCGGGAAGCATCCATGGTGGTGGAGAAGCTCCCGGAGGTGGTTCCTCCCTCCGGCAGGGTGCCGGGAAGAGGTCTTCTGGTGCTCCCGATCTTGGAAGCTCGGCGGCAGCGGAGCAGAGGAGAGATCGGAAAAAGGGTTCCCGTCACGGGGGTTTCACGTCACGAGGAATAAATAGGCGAATGGGGGCAGCCAGGGGGCCACCAGGGGTCCAGGCGGCCCCCTGGCGCGGCCCCACCCTAGGGCGCACCGGGAGGGCGCCTGGGGCCCTGGTGGGTCCCCTCTGCCCCCCCCCCCCCCTCGGTGATTCCCGAAGCTTCTTCTGCACTGATTTTTTATTGGATTTTTCCCGAATTTTTGGAGCACTTTTAATATGGGGGAACCTGAAATAGAAAAACAGCAGAAAACAGGAACTGGTACTGGGTTGTACTGAGTTAATAGGTTAGTCCAAATATGATCAAAAGTGTATGGAAGTTCATCAATATCATAGAAATATCACACAAAAGAGGCATGGAGCAAGCAGAAATTATAGATACTTTTTGGACGTATCAACATCCCCAAGCTTAATTCCTGCTCGTCCTCGAGTAGGTAAATGATAAAAGCATAATTTCTGTGGTGACATGCTAACAACCATATAAGAACTTTTAAGTAAAGCAATCAAGACATGTAATTCAATTCAAGTCATAACAGGCAAGAGTCTATATTTAGCATTGAAACAAGCAACATAAGAACATAAAGGTGCAAGAGATCTCGCTGTCCGTGACTCGAATGACTCCAAATGGTGTTTGCGTGCAAGAAAGGGGATAGGGATATACGAGAAAAAAGTATTTTTGTGTTGAGAACTCAATCTACTAAAGTTTCACACTTGATCTTCTTTGGAATATTATCTTGACTCATCCCCAGACCACTAGCCAGGTACAAGTCAAAATGATCCACTCCTTTTCGACATTTTGAGCACTCATGCAATGGATGAGCGTAAGCAAGAAAGTTGACACTTAGGATGGCAAAGAGAGGATATGGTGGAGGAGGAAGAAAAAAAGGTGTGAAACGCTCACATCAATGAGGACAATCATAGGCAAGAGAAAGCCAAATGATAGATATGATGTGAGGAGTAGGGATTTCCATGCAACGGATGCACATATGAGCTAAGGTAAGCTATCCAATGGAACTAGTGGGGGTGCATCCAACTTGCTTGCTCAAGAAGACCTAGAGCTCATTTGAGGAGGCTCATCATGGAATATACAAGCCAAGTTCTATAGTGTGAAGGTCACCACATAGCTATAGCAATGCACGGCACAACAGAGGCTGGAAAAATATGGGAAGGTGGAAGTGTCAACTTTCGAATACTGACAATAGTCCGAATAACTCATGCACTTATTATCGGTAACTCTCAATCTAATAAGGAGGTTTCACAAAGAGACAAGTACCCCGAGGAGGAGTGTATGGGGGTTTGGTTATCCTTGCGCATTCTCGACTCATGGTACGTGAGTGTACTCTAATATTCGACCCCTCAGAAGAGTAGTGATCCATCTAGTAGCTAAAGTTCTCAACTAATTTGTATGTTTTGAAAATAAACACGGATTTCCCAAAATACGACATCACATAGCTACTGATCATAGACCCATGGTCCAAGGTGGACTACTCACGGTTCATCCGGGAAGCATCCATGGTGGTGGAGAAGCTCCCGGAGGTGGTTCCTCCCTCCGGCAGGGTGCAAGGAAGAGGTCTTCTGGTGCTCCCGATCTTGGAAGCGCGGCGGCGGAGGAACAGAGGAGAGATCACGAAAAAGGGTTCCCGTCACGGGGGTTTCACGTCACGAGGAATAAATAGGCAAAGGGGGGCAGCCAGGGGGGCCACCAGGGGTCCAGGCGTCCCCCTGGCGTGGCCCCACCCTAGGACACGCCTGGAGGGCGCCTGGGGCCCTGGTGGGTCCCCTCTGCCCCCCCCCCCCTCGGTGATTCCCGAAGCTTCTTCTGCGCTGATTTTTATTGGATTTTTCCTGGATTTTTGGAGCACTTTTAATATGGGGAAAACCTGAAATAGAAAAACAGCAGAAAACAGGAACTGGTACAGGGGTGCACTGAGTTAATAGGTTAGTCCAAATATGATCAAAAGTGTATGGAAGTTCATCAATATCATAGCAATATCACACAAAAGAGGCATGGAGCAAGCAGAAATTATAGATACATTTTGGACGTATCAACATCCCCAAGCTTAATTCCTGCTCGTCCTCGAGTAGGTAAATGATAAAAGCATAATTTCTGTGGTGACATGCTAACAACCATATAAGAACTTTTAAGTAAAGCAATCAAGACATGTAATTCAATTCAAGTCATAACAGGCAAGAGTCTATATTTAGCATTGAAACAAGCAACATAAGAACATAAAGGTGCAAGAGCTCTCGCTATCCGTGACTCGAATGTCTCCAAATGGTGTTTGCGTGCAAGAAAGGGGATAGGGATATACGAGAAAAAAGTATTTTTGTGTTGAGAACTCAATCTACTAAAGTTTCACACTTGGTCTTCTTTGGAATCTTATCTTGACTCATCCCCAGACCACTAGCCAGGTACAAGTCAAAATGATGCACTCCTTTTCGACATTTTGAGCACTCATGCAATGGATGAGCGTAAGCAAGAAAGTTGACACTTAGGATGGCAAAGAGAGGATATGGTGGAGGAGGAAGACAAAAAGGTGTGAAAGGCTCACATCAATGAGGACAATCATAGGCGAGAGAAAGCCAAATGATAGATATGATGTGAGGAGTAGGGATTGCCATGCAACGGATGCACATATGAGCTAAGGTAAGCTATCCAATGGAACTAGTGGGGGTGCATCCAACTTGCTTGCTCAAGAAGACCTAGAGCTCATTTGAGGAGGCTCATCATTGGAATATACAAGCCAAGTTCTATAGTGTGAAGGTCCCCACATAGCTATCGCAATGCATGGCACATGAGAGGCTAGAAAAATATGGGAAGGTGGAAGTGTCAACTTTCGAATACTCACATTAGTCCGAAGAACTCATGCACTTATTATCGGTAACTCTCAATCTAATACGGAGGTTTCACAAAGAGACAAGTACCCCGAGGAGGAGTGTATGGGGGTTTGGTTATCCTTGCGCATCCTCGACTCATGGTACGTGAGTGTACTCTAATATTCGACCCCTCAGAAGAGTAGTGATCCATCTAGTAACTAAAGTTCTCAACTAATTTGTAAGTTTTGAAAACTAAGAGCTAAACATGGTAGTAGCTATGAAAAAGATAAAGAACACACACAACAAAGATAAGCATGAAGAATCCTATGTTGTGTTCTAGATTTGGAAATGGAGCGTGTTTCTCTCCCACACAAAGAAATCTGGGTTCTAACTTGTTATGAACAGCAAGCAAAGCTAAAGAAAACTAAAAAAACTAAGAGTAAGACGCTCCAAGCATAGCACATCACGCATGAAGTGATAAAAATATAGTGAGACGAGAGACGGACTGATAATTGTTGATGAAGAAGGGGATCCACGGGGGCATCCCCAAGCTTAGAGTTTGAGTCTCCTTGAATATTTATTGGGGATGCATGGGGCATCCCCAAGCTTGAGCACTTGACACTCCTGAATCTTCTTTCATCATCTTCCCTCGCACACTTGAAAACTCCCTTCATACATAACTCATCATAATCTGATTAGCGAGGTTAGTACCCATAAGAAAATATATTTTTCTGTACTGGAAACAAAGATATTCTTGAAGAGCTACTTTTTCTCAAGATTTACAAGAAGTTTTTGCAAAGAAAAAGCAAGCTTAAGGTTTGCAAAACGAAGAAAAGGCAAAACAGGGAAGAATCTGTGAAAAACAGACCAGCAGGTAGTAAAGAATTTTTTAGGGATACTTCTGCAACTCAAATAAAAAAACTCAGAACATACGGAAGTTCCGTAATTCTATAGAGCACATTGTATAAAAAATTTAGCTCAAAAAGATGAACTGGGATTTTTCTGTGATTTTTCTAGTCACGAGGACAGAATCTGATTTCTGGACAGCATGTCACAACTTTCACTTCCCTTGTCATATGAGGCTATAAATGGCACAAAGCTTGAAAAGTAAAGATACAATGATGTTGCTACAGTAGTAACAATCATCAAGACCACTAAAAACAGAAGAAAAACAAAAAGGAAAACCTAAATTCGTTGCGGCTTCCTCCCGAAAGCGCTTCTTTAAAGACATTAGCTAGGCTTAATGCAAAATAGATCAAGTCTTTTGAAGAAAATAACTAGCCCGTGTGACGGACTCAAAAGGAAACTTAATCTTTTTCCTAGGGAAATGTTCCATCCCTTTCTTGAGAGGGAATTTAATTTTATAATCTCTTATTTCATATCAATAATAGCACCCACGATGCGAAGAAAAGGATGTCCCAAAATAATTGGACAAGAAGGTTCACATTCAATGTCCATAATAGTAAAATCAACGGGAGCATAATTGTCATTGACAATGATAAGAACATTATCGATCTTCCCCAAAGGTTTCTTTACGGAAGAGTCAACAAGACGAACACCAAAAGAACAAGGATCAAAAGGTTTCAATTCAAATATATCATACATTCTTTTGGGCATAAAGGAGGTACTAGCTCCAACATCACATAAAGCATAGCAAGAAAAGTTATTCAACTTAATTTTAATCATAGGATCCCAACCATCTTCTAGCTTTCTAGGTATGGAGGCTTCTACCCTAAGCTTCTCCTCCCTAGCTTTGATGAGAGCTTTAGTGATATGCTACGTGAAGGCAAGATTAAGTGTGCTAGTGTGGGGGTCTCTAGACATCTTGTGAAGGAAACGAATAACTTCAGAAAGGGTGCAATTATCAAAATCAAGGTCACTACTATCAAGTAAAGTGGTAGTGGTGTCCTTTAGGCTCACTTGTTTGGTAGCTTCTATAGTCATAGGAGTTTCTTCTTCTACGGTTGCGGTCATAGCACACCATTAATAGGTCCTATGGGACTAGGGGTACATTGGGTGCTAAGAGTTTGGATATCCTCAACCACTTGGATAGTAGCAATAGTATGGTGTGTAGGAAGGCTCTTAATTCTATATTCCTCCTCCTTTTCTCTAGCCCATATCTCTTTGACTTTAGCCATCATCCTAATGTTTTCATTAATTTGCAATTGGATAGCATTCATAGGAGTGACCTTCCTCTCCTCAAGAGGAGAAGTTCTAATTTTAAGCAATTCTACTTCATGGGCTAAATTGTCTACCTTCGACGAGAGGTTATCTAATTTGTCTAGTTTGTCCTCTACACTCTTGTTGAAGGCTTTTTTGGTAGTGATAAAGTCTCTAAGCATACTCTCTAATTCAGAAGTGGAGTTTTTGGTGCTAGGATAAGTGTTGTTGTTCCCATAGTTGTTGGGGAACAGTCTAGGATTGCTACCAAAGTTACTCCTATAAGCATTGTTGTTGAATTTGTTTCTAGAGATAAAGTTCACATCTACTTGATCTTGAGCAATCAAAGAATTTAAAGGAACATCTTGAGGATCAATAGGAGATTGCTTGGTAAGTAGAGAAATAATCAAGTCAACTTTTTCATTTAGGGAGGAGATTTCCTCGACAGAGTTTACCTTCCTACCTGTTGGAGCTCTTTCGGTATGCCATTGGGAATAGTTGGTCATCATCTCATCGAGAAGTTTTGTGGCAGCACCAAGTGTAGTTGACATAAAGGTTCCTCCCGCGGCCTAATCTAGCAAGTTCCGAAAGGTAAAGTTCAAGCCTGCATAAAAAAGTTTGGATAACCATCCAAGTTGTCAAACCATGCATAGGGCAATTCTTAACAAGAGATTTCATGCGTTCCCAAGCTTGGGCAACGTGTTCATTATTCAATTGCCTAAAATTCATAATAAAGCTCCTCAATTGGATAATCTTAGCAGGGGGTAGTACTTCCCAATAAAAGCATCCTTGCAATTATCCCAAGAGTCTATGCTATTCTTAGGCAACGATTGAAACCAGATTTTAGCTTCATCTCTCAAGGAGAAAGGAAAAAAGCTTAAGCTTAACAATATCACCATCTACTTCCTTGTACTTTTGCATATCACAAAGGTCAATAAATTATTTAAGTGCAAAGCAACATCATCTCTAGCACAAGAGAATTGATATTTCATAACAAGGTTCAGCAAAGCAGGTTTAATCTCATAAGAAGGTGCTGAAGTAGCAGTTGTAGCAATAGGAGTGCAGATAAAGTCACTGTTGTTGTGACTAGTGAAGTCACACAACTTGGTGTTCTCAGAGGAACCCATAGTAGAAGCAAGCAAGATAACTATTTTTTGATTTTTGATAAAGGACACTAAAGCAAAAACTGAAAGGTAAACAAACATGACTAAAAAGAAAAGATAAAAGATAGTGTGCAACTCCCCTACCTTGAAGAGCGGAGTCCCCGGCAACGGCGCCAGAAATTTCTTTGATGTCACGAGAGTTTAGTTCTCACCCCTCGTTGGTTACCCAAAGTGGAAGGTTGAGATGTAGACAGCAGCAAAAATTTCCCTCGGTGAAGATACCAAGGTTTGTCTCCAGTAGGACTCCGATAACGACAAGAAGGTGACAACGGCGCCAGAGATTAGCGGTTGTCGTGGACCTGCACACACAACAGATAGCTTTGCTCCCAACGAGTACAAAGGGGTTGTAAATCCCTCCGGCCTTGTTGTTTACAAAGGATAAAACGCACGGGATAATAATGATAGTGATAGCAACGGAAAGATAAATAAAGCAGTAAATTGATAGAGGGTGTAAACAGTATTGGAAATATGGACCGGGGTCCTATGATGTTTACTAGTGATGTCTCTCTCCCAAAAGACGATAAAATATCCATGCGAGGTAAACAAATTACAGTTGGGCAATTGACAGGATTATGTGCGCAAACCAATGCTAATTATGCTATAAAGAAAGGAAGAGACTCAAAAGCATGGGCGGTACGCCAAGACAAGTAGACCAAAATCCATCTGCATCTACCTACTAATCATCCACCTTGAGATATCTATCCAGAACATCTCGCTGGTATTAAGTTGCGAATCCCACCCAAAGGGTAAACTCAAAGCAACGGACAACTGCATTAAAGAACTTTGCGTAAAGTAAACAGTCCTTGCACCCGCAAGTACAAGCACCGTTGTTTTCCCCCTTGTGGCAACAGCACATCCCCTAGACTCATGTTTCTATCACTCAAGCTAGTCATCGGGGGGCATGAACCCACAATCATGCATAACGCTCCCTCTTGGAGTCACTACCTACTACTTGGACAAAGCAATAAACAGCAACGGAGAACATGCAATAATTACTCAAGAACATAAATATAAAATAGGAGAATCAAATATATAACTCAAACACAATCTGAACATAATCTCATAATCCATCGGATCCCAGCAAACTCAGCATAGCAACAACAGAAATATTACATAAGTGCCTCGATCAAGTAGGGAAGCTCACGAGGTCTAATCCATGAAGAAAAAAGAGGGTAGGAGAACATCACATAGCTACTGATCATAGACCCATGGTCCAAGGTGGACTACTCACGGTTCATCTGGGAAGCATCCATGGTGGTGGAGAAGCTCCCAGAGGTGATTCCTCCCTCCGGCAGGGTGCCGGGAAGAGGTCTTCTGGTGCTCCCGATCTTGGAAGCGCAGCAGCGGCGGAACAGAGGAGAGATCGCGAAAAAGGGTTCCCGTCTCGGGGTTTTTGCGTCACGGGGAATAAATAGGCGAAGGGGGGAGCCAGGGGGGCCACCAGGGGTCCAGGCGGCCCCCTGGCGTGGCCCCACCCTGGGGCGCGCCGGGAGGGTGCCTGGGGCCCTGGTGGGTCCCCTCTGGCCCCCCTCGGTGATTCCGGAAGCTTCCTGATCGCTGATTTTTTTATTGGATTTTCCCGAATTTTTGGAGCACTTTTAATATGGGGGAAACCTGAAATAGAAAAACAACAGAAAACAGGAACTGGCACTGGGGTGCACTGAGTTAATAGGTTAGTCCAAATATGATCAAAAGTGTATGGAAGTTCATCAATATCATAGCAATATCACACAAAAGAGGCATGGAGCAAGCAAAAATTATAGATACGTTTTGGACGTATCATACCCCAATCACTATGGCATAAATGGGATTGAGGAAACCCTCATTACTGCACAAAAACCTCCTCGCACTTGGGAGGATGATAAGACCGATACCGATAAAAGAACTAAAAGTGTGTTAGAGAATAAGATGGTTTTAGATAATAGCACCCCACTTTACTTGAAGTTAGTGACCAAGCAGGACAAATACCGTCGGCAAGATAGTACCACTTTGTGTAGGGATGCCCATTCACTGTGTAGTTGCAAGTAGGAGCAGCATCACTAGCAAGCCTAGCAAAAAGATGAGATCAGTGCAACAATTGCTGTCATTGAGGGTGCCCGGCAAACCAAATAAGCAATGCCAAATCCATATATCCTCGGATGCAACGACCTCAAGCACAATTGTTGCATCAACACCCTTGCCACAATACTACTCGTGCCATTGATACGTCCCAAACGTATCGATAATTTCTGCTCGTTCCATGCATGTTTTGTGTGATATTGCTATGATCTAGATACACTTTCATACACTTTTGATCATATTTGGACTAACCTACTAACTCAGTGCCCCACAATGCCAGTTCCTGTTTTCTGCTATTTTTCTATTCCAGGTTTCCCCCATATTAAAAATGCTCTAAAAGTTCCGGAAAAATCGGATAAAAAATCAGCGCAACGGAGCCTTCCAGAATCACCAAAATGGGGCCAAAGGGCCACCACCAGGTGTCCAGCCTTTGATTTTTTCTATTCTTTGGTTGCTCGGGAACAAGTAGATGTGAACTTCATTGCTAGAAAATACTTTAATAATAATGCTTATAGGGGCAACTGTGCTAGTAATCCTAGACCGTTTCCATCCACTTATGGGAACAACAACACTTACTCTAGCAACAAGAACCCCACTTCTGAATTAGAAAGCATGCTTAGAGACTTTATCACTACCCAAAAATCCTTCAACAAGAATGTGGAAGAAAAACTAGCTAAATTAGATAATCTTTGTTTGAAGGTAGACAGCTTAGCCCTTGATGTTGAGATGTTAGAAATTAGAACCTCTCCTCTTGAGGAGAGCAAGGCCACTCCTATTAATGCTATCCAATTACAAATTAATGAAAATATTAGGATGATGGCTAAACTTAAAGAAATATGGGCTAGAGAAAAAGAGGAAGAGGACAGAATTAAGAGCCTTCCTACACACCACACAGTTGCCACTATCCAAATCGTTGAGGATACCGAAGCTATTAGCACTCAATGCACTCAAAGTCCCATTGGACCTATTAATGGTGATGCTAATACCTCAACCGTAGAAGAAGAAACTCCTATGAACATAGAGGGTTTCAAACAAGTGAGCCTAGATGACACTACTACCACCTTTGATAGTAGTGATATTGATTTTGATAGTTGCACCCTCTCAGAAGTTATTAGCTTATTACACAAAATGTCTAGAGACCCCCACACTATCACACTTAATCTTGCCTTCACGGAGCATATCACAAATGCTCTCATCAAAGCTAGGGAGGAGAAGCTTAGGAAAGAAGCCTCCATACCTAGGAAGCTAGATGATGGTTGGGACCCTATGATGAAAATTAAATTAAATAACTTCTCTTGCTATGCTTTATGTGACGTTGGAGCTAGTACCTCCGTCATGCCCAAAAGAATGTATGATATGTTTGAATTGAAACCTTTTGATTCTTGTTCTTTTGGTGTTCTTCTTGTCGATTCTTCCGTAAAGAAACCTTTGGGGAAGATCGACGATGTTCTTATCATTTTCAATGACAACTATGTTCCCGTTGATTTTATTATTATGGATATAGAGTGTGAACCTTTATGTCCAATTATTTTGGGACGTCCTTTTCTCCGCACTGTTGGTGCTATCATTGACATGAAAGAGGGAAATATAAAATTTCAATTCCCTCTCAAAAATTCGGGAAAAATCGGATAAAAAATCAGCGCAACGGAGCCTTCTAGAATCACCAAAGTGGGGCCAGAGGGACACCACCAGGTGTCCAGGCGGCCACCTGGCGCCTGGACCCCTGGTGGCCCCCTGGCTTCCCCCCTTCGCCTATTTAATCTCCGTCGCGGGAAAACTCCGGATACATAAACCTATTTCGCAAACACGCATTTGTTCCGTCGCCGCCGCGCTTCCAAGATCGGGAGCACCGTCAGGACCTTTCCTGACACCCTGCCGGAGGGAGGATCGACCTACGGGAGCTTCTCCTCCACCATGGACGCTTCCCGGATGTGTACTGAGTAGTCTACCTTGGACCATGGGTCCGTGATCCGTAGCTATGTGATATTATCCTCCCCTCTTTTTTCTTCATGGTTTAGACCTCATGACCTTCCCTACATGATCGAGGCACATATGTAATTCTTCCACTGTTGCTATGCTGAGTTTGATGGGATCTGATAGATTAAGAGATTATGTTCAGATCGTGATAGAGTAATATATTTGGTTTTGATCTCTTATATTTTTGTTCCTAAGTAATTCTTGCATGTTCTCCGTTGTTGTTTATTGCTTTGGCCAAGTAGTAGGTAGTGACTCGAAGAGGGAACGTTATGCCTTATTGTGGGTACATGCCCCCTGATGACACGCTGGAGTGACAGAAACATGAGTCTAGGGGTGTGTTGTGGCCACAAGGGGGAAAACAACGGTGCTTGTAACCGCGGTTCCAAGGATTCTTTACTTTACGCAAAGTTCTTCTTAATGCAGTTGTCTGTTGCTTTGGGTTTACACTTTGGGTGGGGCTCATAACTTAATACCAGCGAGATGTTCTGGATATATATCTCAAGGTGGATGATTAGTAGTATATGCAGATGGATTTTGGTCTACTTATTTTGGCGTACTTCCCATGCTTATGAGCCTCTTCCTTTCTTTTGTAGCATAGTTAGCATTGCGGTGCATTTATAATCATGTCAATTGCCCATCTGTAATTTGTTTACCTCGCATAGTGGTTTTATCGTCTTTTGGGAGAGAGACATCACTAGTGAACATCACGGGACCCCGGTCCATATTCTCATCATTGTTTAGAAGCTATTTCCTTTTTTAGTATTTACTTTCAGTTGCTATCATTATCATTATCCTGTGTTTTTATCCTCTGTAAACAACAAGACTGGAGAGATTGACAACCTCTCTGAACTTCGTTGGGAGCAAAGTTAATTGTGTTGTGTGCAGGTCTGCGTCAAGTGCGCCGCTGACACCTACTTATCATCGCCGGAGTCCTACAGGAGACAAACCCTAGCCTCTACATAGGGGAAATTTGTTGCTATCCTACATCTCACCTTCCACGGGGACTCCGAGTGATAAGATAGGGGAGTTGCTCACTATCTTTTACCTTTACTTTTTAGTCTTGTTAGTTTACCTTTCTGTTTTTGTCTTTGTGTCTTATATCAAAAATTACAAAAAAATCTTCCACACTTGCTGCCACTATGGGTTCCACTTAAAACACAAAGTTGTGTGACTTCACCAGTCACAACAACAAAGACTTTATATCCACTCCTATTGCCACACCTGCCACTTCAGCTACCTCTTATGAAATTAAACCTGCTTTGCTAAACCTTGTTATGAGAGACCAATTCTATGGTGTTGGAGATGATGCTGCTTTACACTTGAATAATTTTGTTGAATTATGTGATATGCAAAAGTATAAAGAAGTAGAAGGTGATGTTGTTAAGCTCAAGCTTTTTCCTTTCTCTTTGAGGGACGGAGCTAAAATCTGGTTTCAATCTTTGCCTAGGAATAGCATAGATTCTTGGGATAAGTGCAAAGATGCTTTTATTGGGAAATACTACCCACCTGCTAAAATTATCTAATTGAGGCGTAACATTATGAATTTTAGGCAATTGGATAATGAACACGTTGCCCAAGCTTGGGATCGTATGAAATCTCTTGTTAAGAAATGCCCTACACATGGTTTGACTACTTGGATGGTTATCCAGACTTTTTATGCAGGCTTGAACTTTACCTCGCGGAACATGTTAGATTCAGCCGCGGGAGGAACTTTTATGTCAACTACACTCGGTGCTGCCACAAAACTCCTCGATGAGATGATGACCAAATATTCCCAATGGCACACCGAACGCGCTCCAACAGGTAGGAAGGTAAATTCTGTCGAGGAAATTACCTCCCTAAATGATAAAGTTGATTTAATTATGTCTCTACTTACCAAGCAACCCTCTAATGATGTTCCTTTAATTTTATTGGTTTCTCAGGAAAAAGTAGAAGTGAACTTCATTGCTAGAAACAACTTTAATAATAATGCTTATAAGGGCAACTTTGCTAGCAATTCTAGACCGTTTCCATCCACTTATGGGAAAAACAACACCTACCCTAGCAACTCCTATCCTGCTTACAAGGAAAGAGACCTACCTAGCTATGAGAAATTAATGGAAATAGAGAGGGCTACTAAGAATTATATGCATACCCAGTTCGAACAAAACAAAGCCTTCGCTAAGCAAATAGGTGAGAACACTGCCATTTTACGAAACATTAGTGAACAACTTGAGAGCCTGAACAGTGAAATCTCTAATCTCCAAACTAGACTTACCACCACTGAAACCCATGTTTTGAATATGTACCACACTCAATCTACTTTGATAAACCAAATGTCATCCAAGCCAAAGTTATCCCTATGGAAGAGGATGGAATTAAGAGCCTTCCTACACACCACACAGTTGCCACTATCCAAATTGTTGAGGATCCTGAAACTATCAGCACCCAATGCACTCCTGGTCCCATTGGACCTATTAATGGTGATGCTAATACCTCAACCATAGAAGAATAAACTCCTATGAACATAGAGTGTTTCAAACAAGTGAGCCTAGATGACACTACTACCACCTTTGATAGTAGTGATATTGATTTTGATAGTTGCACCCTCTCAGAAATTATTAGCTTACTACACAAAATGTCTAGAGACCCCCACACTATCACACTTAATCTTGCCTTCACGGAGCATATCACAAATGCTCTCATCAAAGCTAGGGAGGAGAAGCTTAGGAAAGAAGCCTCCATACCTAGGAAGCTAGATGATGGTTGGGACCCTATGATGAAAATTAAATTAAATAACTTCTCTTGCTATGCTTTATGTGACGTTGGAGCTAGTACCTCCGTCATGCCCAAAAGAATGTACGATATGTTTGAATTGAAACCTTTTGATTCTTGTTCTTTTGGTGTTCTTCTTGTCGATTCTTCCGTAAAGAAACCTTTGGGGAAGATCGACGATGTTCTTATCATTTTCAATGACAACTATGTTCCCGTTGATTTTATTATTATGGATATAGAGTGTGAACCTTTATGTCCAATTATTTTGGGACGTCCTTTTCTCCGCACTGTTGGTGCTATCATTGACATGAAAGAGGGAAATATAAAATTTCAATTCCCTCTCAAAAAGGGGATGGAACATTTCCCTAGAAAGAAAATCAAGTTACCTTTTGAGTGCGTTACACGGGCTAGCTATTCTCTTTCTCTTGATAAAACTTGATTCTTCTTTTGCCATATGTCTAGCTTAAAGGCGTAAAAGAAAGCGCTTGTTGGGAGGCAACCCAAGATGTTTTTACTTCTGTTTTTAGTGGTCTTGATGATTGTTACTACTGTAGCAACATCATTGTATCTTTATTTTCAAGCTTTGTGCCAAGTTATAGCCTCATATGACAAGGGAAGCAAAAGTTGTGACATGATGTCCAGAAAACAGATTATGTCTTCGTGACGGGGAAATCGGATCAAATCACCAGTTTATCTTTTTGAGCTGATTTTTTTACAAAGCGTGCTCTATACAATCATGGAACTTTCATATGTTCTGAGCTTTTTGATTTGAGTTGCAGAAGTACCCCTGAAAAATTCTTTACTACCTGTTGTTCTGTTTTTCACAGATTATGCCACGTTTTATCTCTCCTTACTTTTGCAAACCTTAAGCTTGCCTTTACTTTGAAAAAAACATTTGGAAATCTTTAGAAACAGTATCTCTTCAAGAATATATTTATATCCAGTGGGGAAAATTATTTTATTAAGGGTACTAACCTCTCTAATCAGCTTATGATGAGTTATGTATGAAGGGAGTTTTCAAGTGTGCGATGGAAGATGATGAAAGAAGATCCAGGAGTGCCAAGCGCTCAAACTTGGGGATGACCCCATGCATCCCCAATAAATATTCAAGGAGACTCAAGCGTCTAAGCTTGGGGATGCCCCCATGCATCCCCTTCTCCATCAACAATCATCAGTTCGTCCTTCGTCTCACTATATTTTTATCACTTCATGCGTTATGTGCTATGCTTGGAGCGTCTCGCTCTTAGGCTTTATTTTTAGTTTTCTTTAGATTTTCTTGTTGTTCATTACAAGTTAGACCCCGTCTTACTTTGTGTGGGAGAGAAACACGCTCCACTTTCAAAATCTAGAACACATCATAGGATTTTTCATGCCTATCTTTTTACTATTGTGTGTTCTTTATCTTTTCGTAGCTACTGTCATGTTTAGTTTTAGTTTTAGTTTGTCTTTAGCAAGATCCTTGAATTTTGTTTAGTTTGTTCCTAGAACTCTCTTTAGTTTTCATTTTTATCTTGTTAAGAGAGTCGGTTGTTGCACTGAGTTGTTTCTTTTCTTGAAAGTAGGTAATTGAGGTTGCTATTAAATTTTAGTAGTAACTTGCAATAGTTTTGAGGTATTGATGTGAGTAATGTTTGAACTTTTGGTGTCAAGAGCTCTAGCCTATTAGTGATAGGTGTCGTATTTTGGGAAATCCGTGTTTATTTTCAAAAACCTACAAAACTAGTTGAGAACTCTAGCTACTAGATCGATCGCTAATCTTTGGAGGGATCGAATATTAGAGTACACTCACGTACCATGAGTCGAGGATGCGCAAGGATACCAAACCCCCATAAACTCCTCCTCGGGGTACTTGTCTCTTTGTGAACCTCCTTATTAGATTGAGAGTTACCGATAATAAGTGCACTTAATCTTGCCTTCACGGAGCATATCACAAATGATCTCATCAAAGCTAGGGAGGAGAAGCTTAGGGTAGAAGCCTACATACCTAGGAAGCTAGATGATGGTTGGGACCCTATGATCAAAATTAAATTAAATAACTTCTCTTGCTATGCTTTATGTGACGTTGGAGCTAGTACCTCTGTCATGCCCAAATGTATGATATGTTTGAATTGAAACCTTTTGATTCTTGTTCTTTTGGTGTTCGTCTTGTCGATTCTTCCGTAAAGAAACCTTTGGGAAAGATCGACGATGTTCTTATCATTGTCAATGACAAATATGTTCCTGTTGCTTTTATTATTATGGATATAGAGTGTGAACCTTTATGTCCAATTATTTTGTGACGTCCTTTTCTTCGCACCGTTGGTGCAATCATTGAAATGAAAGAGGGGAATATAAAATTTCAATTCCCTCTCAAAAAGGGGATGGAACACTTCCCTAGAAATAAAATCAAGTTACCTTTTGAGTCCGTTACACGGGCTAGCTATTCTCTTTCTCTTGATAAATCTTGACTCTTCTTTTGCCTTTTGCCTAGCTTAAAGGCGTAAAAGAAAGCGCTTGTTGGGAGGCAACCCAAGATGTTTTTACTTCTGTTTTTAGTGGTCTTGATGATTGTTACTATGTAGCAACATCATTGTATCTTTATTTTCAAGCTTTGTGCCAAATTATAGCCTCATATGACATGGGAAGTGAAAGTTAAGACATCCTGTCCAGAAAACAGATTCTGTCCTCGTGACGGGAAAATCAGATAAAATCACCACTTCATCTTTTTTAGCTGAATTTTTTACACATCGTGCTCTATACAATCACGGTACTTTCGTATGTTCTGAGTTTTTTATTTCAGTTGCCGAAGTACCCCTAAAATATTCTTTACTACCTGTTGTTCTATTTTTCACAGATTCTGCCAAATTTTGTCTCTCCTAACTTTTGCAAACCTTAAGCTTGCTTTTTCTTTGCAAAAACCTTTTGGAAATCTTGAGAAACAGTAGCTCTTCAATAATATCTTTATATCCAGTGGGAATTTTTTTTTATTAAGGGTACTAACCTCTCTAATCAGCTTATGATGAGTTATGTATGACGGGAGTTTTCAAGTGTGCGATGGAAGATGATGAAAGAAGATTCAGGAGTGTCAAGCGCTCAAGCTTGGGGATGCCCCCATGCATACCCAACAAATATTCAAGGAGAGTCAAGCATCTAAGATTGGGGATGCCCCCATGCATCCCCTTCTCCATCAACAATCATCAGTTCGTCCTTCGTCTCACTATATTTTTCTCACTTCATGCGTTATGTGCTATGCTTGGAGCGTCTCGCTCTTAGGTTTTATTTTTAGTTTTCTTTAGCTTTGCTTGCTGTTCATAACAAGGTAGATCCCATTTGTAAGGCCCGATTTGCGGTACTGTTCCAGATCTAGATCCGGGGACGAAGCACATATCGGTCCCACCGCGACATATGACGGAGTCATATGCCCCGGATTTCCAACATGATATCACAACATTACAGATACAAGGATACAACATCTCATACAATCGGCATACACTGCCTTAATAAAATACCACAGCGGAAGATACATGTCTGAGTACAGACTACAATCAAAAGCCTACTGGCAAAGAGAAAAACATCGATCCCATAACCACACGGGTCCAGGCCCTCCGCCGGGATCCGCCTAACTAGTCGTCGTCGAGTCTCCACGTGAAACGTCGATCACCATACCTGTTTTCGATCAAGAACCCTGAAAAGAGTTTGGGGGTAGTATCATGAGTACAGAGGTACTCAGCATCCAACTGTAGTGGTCATCTGACCCAGCAAGGACTTCATCACTCGTCATTCTAGGACAACTAGTAGTTTACGGTAAGGAAGGGGTAAGTGGTGAGGTTGCTGCCGCACTAGCATTTATGAAGTGGCTAACGATCTAGAGAGTAAGGTAAGAAGCCAAGCATTCGATGAGGAATCGCCTCCAACAAGTCTTGCTATCAACTACTAAGCAAACATAACACCTATCCTATCCTTGTCCTCCTCTTCGCATCCCGACGAAGAAGAAGCAGTCAAGGCACACACACACGTTGAGCAAGTTATATTAAGATTATCTCATTTGTTGTTGTCTATGAACAAGGAGTAGGTCTCAAGTCGTCCATAACCGTGGACACGGCTTTTCGAAAAGATTTAACCCTGCAGGGGCGTACCAACTGCCCATTACAAGGCTCCGCACGCACGCCCATCTCTCTCAGTTGCTACCCATCACAGGCAACCATTTTATGATTTAGTTCCAAGAGATCCGACACGACAAGTCCCTCTAGCTACCAACGAACAAATCCGGGTGGCCCCCGGTGATACGACATCCAGCTCAGGAGCCGGCCGAGCTCTCGATCTGGTCTCTACCGTATGACTCCAGGTTTGGATTTCCGGTTAATCACACATGGGACACCGGGTCCTCAGCCGGTCATGATGGGCCAGCAAGGGAACTATCTCCTCACTGGTCCGGGTTGGTTGGAAAACTACTAGCGTACGACCAGCACACACACGGTTTCAAATGGTAAAATCAGCTTGGGCCACCACTAGAAATGCTTGAAGCTAGGTAGGTAAGAAAAGGGGACCCCATAAAATCCCACACGCGGTTAGGCACGCTCAGTCTTAAAACCAATACCCGGAACTCGGATCCTAGGTGACTCGAATGGAACAAAGCGTCGGGGCGGGATAGCCTAGACCTTCCATCCTTCGTCGAATAAAGTCAACATTAATAATAATCATATCATCAACAACAATAATAATAATGATGTGATATCCCAAAACCAAGGAGTAACAGGTTAACATCGTAGCATCCTAAGCATGCATACTAAGCAGGGGCTGAGCAACGAGCAAAATGTAACATAGCAGTACAAGGTTTGCTGGGAAGGGACATGGCTGTATCGGTTTGAAAGAGGCTGTAAACATGTGGTAGGATCAAACATTGAACCTAACCTAGACTAGCATGCAAACCGCTGGTTGAAATAGAATGGATCATAAGTAATATATAGTCCTTGCCTGTTGATAAGTCGGGTTCCGAAGGTGTAGTTGATCGCAAGCTCGCACCGTCTCCGAGAGGTACCCGCGGAAGCACACAAGACGGTAAACACTGGAAAGAAATCAACGAGCAGCATCTATTACTATGGAGCAAACACGAGCAAGCATCAACAAGAAGGCAACACGAGACATCGCACCTACCGTCGAGATCGGTTACTAACAGTTTAAGTGGGGTATCGGTCACACACGACGAATACCGCACGTTTACGGTGGTTCAAGTTGCTTAGCTACAGGTGAGCAATCAACGGTTATTAACATGGCAACTCAAGCAAGCATGGCATAGCACAGAAACATGGCAAGAGGTGAAGCATAAAGGAAACTATCTATGCTAGTCAATTTAAGTGAGGCACAACTTAAACATGGCATACACTAGGTGCCGCACAACAATTAAAGGATTTTGTACTGATCTGCCCTCAACCATATTTTAGGTTGGTTAACAACATCAAACAATAGCATAAACACAAAGTACACGAAAAACTAATCAAGTTACATATAAAGAACACCCCAAACGGAGTTACGGTTAAAAAGATATAAGCAAGACAAGCTATGCACACATGCTGCATAAACAGGGGTAAATCTATATGCAAAAGTGCATCAACATGACATAGCAATACATGGGATGAAAGTAGACATGATGCTTAACAATATTCAATTGGAATCACTCAATTCCGATAAACGGTCGCGACACACTCGTCGACCGAAGTTGCAACAAAATAACAGTTTCAACAACAGCAGCACATTAACATCAGGATCACCACTTTGGAGCAAGATTTAATATAGCTAGAGCACCCAAATATGACAAGTTAAAGCATGGAAATGAAGTACACATGATGCTTAACACATACGAGAAAGAATCAATGCAATAGGCCTCATGGATGAGTCACAATCATCATGCAAAGTTGCAACAAAATAATAACAGCTGCACATAATAGCAATTTGTAGCAGTTTAACAGCCTAATGCCCACTTCAGCACACAATTACACAATCAAGATGAGCTCACATGCAAAAACTTTCTACATACGAATGCTAGAGCACGCAAAACTGAGCAACTTTCGTTTTGGGGGCACGTTCATCGGAGCTACGGTTTAACGGGAAATCGCAGCGCAAAAACGGATCAGCAGCAGTTATTTCCAGACTTAGCAGAAATTTTCAGAGGTAAAAGAAAAAAAAACAGACGGAATAAATAAAAAAAGGGGGTGCTGGGCGGCCTGGGCTCACCATGGGCCGAGGCCCACCTGGCCGAAGTCGCGCGCGGGCCGCTGGCTCGGGCTGGAGGCCTGGCTGGGCCGGCCCACCTGCGTTGGCTCGTTGCGGCCGCTCGCTCTCGACCGGTTCGGTCCCGAGCAGGAGCTCGCAGCGGCGGCGCCGGGCTGGCTGCCGGCTGGCCGGCGAGGGGCGGCGGGGCACCCAGGCAACAGGAGGCGGCGGAGGGCCTGGCGCGGCGGCGGCGGCCGGATCCCGCCGGATCCGTGCGGGGCCGTGGCCAGGCGGCGGCGGGGCTACTCCGGTGCGCGCGGAGCTCGGGCGGCCTCCAATGGCGGGCGGCTTCGCTGCACGCAGAGAGGAGGCGCAATGAGGAAAGGTTGGAGGAGGGGAGGAGAAGAGGGAACGGAGGGAGGTGCACGGGAGAGGAGAAGGCCGGCGGCTCGCCGTGGCCGGAGATGGAGGAGCGGCGGCGGCTCCATGGGTGGGGGATGTGGCTTGGAGAGAGAGAGAGGAGAGAGAGAAAGGTGGGTGGCTGGGAGCTCCCTGGGCCGTCGGATCGCGAGATCTAACGGTCCAGGATTGATCTGGCTAGGTTTTTCTACAAAAATGGGAAAAATGCGAAAATGGGGGCTATTGTGACGGGGGGTGGCTGCAATTTGTGGCTAGAGAAACCCTAGAAAAGGGGTGGGAGTGTGGTGGTCTTTATATAGCCCCGGTGGCTGGCAGTTTGCAAAAACATCTCCGGTTTTTCTCTCGCGCGCGCGGTGCTCACGTTTTTGACCGCCGGGGGTCCGCAGTACCTCCGATTCGGGTAAAACTTCGAACTGCGCGATCAGCGCGTCGAGCCGGAGGCGTTCACCTCGCGCTGGAACCATTCCGAAAACACTTTCCGATGCGCTATAAAAATATCCTGTTTAATTATTAAACGGGGTTTTCGTTCCGTTGGCTGCGGCTGGTCTCGTGCGGTTTCGCGACGGTGATCGGGTGAAACCCGGTGTCGCAAAGGTCGAGTGTCAGGGTGGCAAGGGTCGGTATCCGTCCGATACGAGATAAGAGGGGGAAAATAATCGCCGATCGATAAATCGGGGATGCAAACACCGCAAAAAAATCATACAATCAAAGAATTCATGTCGAAAACAAATTTTTTAATTTTTGTGAAAACTGGGCTGTTACAATACAACCACCAAAAAGTGATCTCGTCCCGAGATCCAGGACGATCCGGGGGAGAGGGGGGGAGAGAAAAGAGAGAGCCGGCGATTCTTCAACATCACCAACAAGGGACTCTGCTCCATGTCGACGTCGAACTTCCGTCGAGAAACTTTCCGCAGAGAGACGGCAACGTCGGAAAACGAAACCATCGAGAGATTAAGAGGAAGAACAACAATTCAAAACTATGATCAAGGAAGTACTCTCACTCAAATCGTGAGGGTACTAGTCAAGAGGAATGAAGTCAACGGACGACCAAGATATTATCCGGAGTCGGAGAACTAAAGGTACTACAGGATTTCCCAACCTGAGATCGGAATCGAGACAATACGCTGTAAGCAAGGCATTGTAACGGTTCCGTTACTCCACACACTCGAGATCCTAGAGTTTGAAGGGGATAAGTCGAGAAGTAAAACACTTACGACACTTGTCCTGACCAGAGCAAAGGTAAGGAGTAAAAAGAATCCTACTCTCCGATAACTAACTTAGTAACTACAAAATAATTTTTGTCTAGACTCGACCTTGGCCAGAGAGGGGATCCTACAGTCGGTAAGGCTCTGATATGAAGTTGTAAGGCCCGATATGCGGTACTGTTCCAAATCTAGATGTTTCCATCCAGATCCGGGGACGAAGCACATATCGGTCCCACCGCGACATATGACGGAGTCATATGCCCCGGATTTCCAACATGATATCACAACATTACAAATACAAGGATACAACATCTCATACAATCGGCATACACTGCCTTAATACAATACCACAGCGGAAGATACATGTCTGAGTACAGACTACAATCAAAAGCCTACCGGCAAAGAGAAAAACATCGATCCCATAACCACATGGGTCCAGGCCCTCCGCCGGGATCCGCCTAACTAGTCTTCGTCGAGTCTCCACGTGAAACGTCGATCACCATACCTGTTTTCGATCAAGAACCCTGAAAAGAGTTTAGGGGTAATATCATGAGTAAAGAGGTACTCAGCATCCAACTGTAGTGGTCATCTGACCCAGCAAGGACTTCATCACTCGTCATTCTTGGACGACTAGTAGTTTACGGTAAGGAAGGGGTAAGTGGTGAGGTTGCTGCCGCACTAGCATTTATGAAGTGGCTAACGATCTAGAGAGTAAGGTAAGAAGCCAAGCATTCGATGAGGAATCGCCTCCAACAAGTCTTGCTATCAACTACTACACAAACATAACACCTATCCTATCCTTGTCCTCCTCTTCGCATCCCGACGAAGAAGAAGCAGTCAAGGCACACACACACGTTGATCAAGTTATATTAATATTATCTCAGTTGTTGTTGTCTATGAACAAGTAGTAGGTCTCAAGTCGTCCATAACCGTGGACACGGCTTTTCGAAAAGATTTAACCCTGCAGGGGTGTACCAACTACCCATTACAAGGCTACGCACGCACGCCCATCTCTCTCAGTTGCTACCCATCACAGGCAACCATTTTATGATTTAGTTCCAAGAGATCCGAAACGACAAGTCCCTCTAGCTACCAACGAACAAATCCGGGTGGCCCCCGGTGATACGACATCCCGCTCAGGAGCCGGCCGCGCTCTCGATCTGGTCTCTACCGTATGACTCCAGGTTTGGATTGCCGGTTAATCACACATGGGACACCGGGTCCTCAGCCGGTCATGATGGGCCAGCAAGGGAACTATGTCCTCACTGGTCCGGGTTGGTTGGAAAACTACTGGCGTACGACCAGCACACACACGATTTCAAATGGTAAAATCAGCTTGGGCCACCACTAGAAATGCTTGAAGCTAGGTAGGTAAGAAAAGGGGACCCCATAAAATCCCACACGCGGTTAGACACACTCAGTCTTAAAACCAATACCCGGAACTCGGATCCTAGGTGACTCGAATGGAACAAAGCGTCGGGGCGGGATAGCCTAGACCTTCCATCCTTCGTCGAATAAAGTCAACATTAATAATAATCATATCATCAACAACAATAATAATAATGATGTGATATCCCAAAACCAAGGAGTAACAGGTTAACATCGTAGCATCCTAAGCATGCATACTAAGCAGGGGATGAGCAACGAGCAAAATGTAACATAGCAGTACAAGGTTTGCTGGGAAGGGACATGGCTGTATCGGTTTGAAAGAGGCTGTAAACATGTGGTAGGATCAAACATCGAACCTAACCTAGACTAGCATGCAAACCGCTGGTTGAAATAGAATGGATCATAAGTAATGTATAGTCCTTGCCTGTTGATAAGTCGGGTTCCGAAGGTGTAGTTGATCGCAAGCTCGCACCGTCTCCGAGAGGTACCCGCGGAAGCACACAAGACGGTAAACACTGGAAAGCAATCAACGAGCAGCATCTATTACTACGGAGCAAACACGAGCAAGCATCAACAAGAAGGCAACACGAGACGTCGCACCTACCGTCGAGAGCGGTTACTAACAGTTTAAGTGGGGTATCGCTCACACACGACGAATACCGCACGTTTACGGTGGTTCAAGTTGCTTAGCTACAGGTGATCAATCAACGGTTATTAACATGACAACTCAAGCAAGAATGGCATAGCACAGAAACATGGCAAGAGGTGAAGCATAAAGGAAACTATCTATGCTAGTCAATTTAAGTGAGGCACAACTTAAACATGGCATACACTAGGTGCCGCACAACAATTAAAAGATTTGGTACTGATCTGCCCTAAACCATATTTTAAGTTGGTTAACAACATCAAACAATAGCATAAACACAAAGTACACGAAAAACTAATCAAGTTACATATAAAGAACACCCCAAACGGAGTTACGGTTAAAAAGATATAAGCAAGACAAGCTATGCACACATGCTGCATAAACAGGGGTAAATCTATATGAAAAAGTGCAGCAACATGACATAGCAAGACATGGGATGAAAGTATACATGATGCTTAACAATATGCAATTGGAATCACTCAATTCCGATAAACGGTCGCGACACACTCGTCGACCGAAGTTGCAACAAAATAACAGTTTCAACAACAGCAGCACATTAACATCAGGATCACCACTTTGGAGCAAGATTTAATATAGCTAGAGCACCCAAATATGACAAGTTAAAGCATGGAAATGAAGTACACATGATGCTTAACACATAGGAAAAATAATCAATGCAATAGGCCTCATGGATGAGTCACAATCATCATGCAAAGTTGCAACAAAATAATAACAGCAACACATAATAGCAATTTGTAGCAGTTTAACGGCCTGATGCCCACTTCAGCACACAATTACACAATCAATATGAGCTCAAATGCAAAAACTTTCTACATACGAATGCTAGAGCACGCAAAACTGAGCAACTTTCGTTTAGGGGGCACGTTCATCGGAGCTACGGTTTAACGGGAAATCGCAGCGCAATAACGGATCAGCAGCAGTTATTTCCAGACTTAGCAGAAATTTTCAGAGGTAAAAGAAAAAAAACAGAGGAAATAAATAAAAAAGGGGGTGCTGGGCGGCTTGGGCTCACCATGGGCCAAGGCCCACCTGGCCGAAGTGGCGCGCGGGCCGCTGGCTCGGGCTGGAGGCCTGGCTGGGCCGGCCCACCTGCGTTGGCTCGTGGCGGCCGCTCGCTCCCGACCGGTTCGGTCCCGAGCAGGAGCTCGCAGCGGCGGCGCCGGGCTGGCTGCCGGCTGGCCGGCGAGGGGCGGCGGGGCTCCCAGGCAACAGGAGGCGGCGGAGGGCCTGGCGCGGCGGCGGCGGCCGGATCCCGGCGGATCCGTGCGGGGCCGTGGCCAGGCGGCGGCGGGGCTGCTCCGGGGCGCGCGGAGCTCGGGCGGCCTCCAATGGCGGGCGGATTCGCTGCACGCAGAGAGGAGGCGCGGTGAGGAAAGGTTGGAGCAGGGGAGGAGAAGAGGGAACGGAGGGAGGTGCACGAGAGAGGAGAGGGCCGGCGGCTCGCCGTGGCCGGAGACGGAGGAGCGGCGGCGGCTCCATGGGTGGGGGATGCGGCTTGAAGAGAGAGAGAGGAGAGAGAGAAAGGTGGGTGGCTGGGAGCTCCCTGGGCCGTCGGATCGCGACATCTGACGGTCCAGGATTGATCTGGCTAGGTTTTGCTACAAAAATGGGAAAAATGCGAAAATGGGGGCTATTGTGACGGGGGGTGGCCGCAATTTGTGGCTAGAGAAACCCTAGAAAAGGGGTGGGAGTGTGGTGGTCTTTATATAGCCCCGGTGGCTGGCAGTTTGCAAAAACATCTCCGGTTTTTCTCTCGCGCGCGCGGTGCTCACGTTTCTGACCGCCGGGGGTCCGCAGTACCTCCGATTCGGGTAAAACTTCGAACTGCGCGATCAGCGCGTCGAGCCAGAGGCGTTCACCTCGCGTTGGAACCGTTCCGAAAACACTTTCCAATGCACTATAAAAATATCCCGTTTAATTATTAAATGGGGTTTTCATTCCATTGGCTGCGGCTGGTCTCGTGCGGTTTCGCGACGGTGATCGGGTGAAACCCGGTGTCGCAAAGGTCGAGAGTCAGGGTGGCAAGGGTCGGTCTCCGTCCGATACGAGATAAGAGGGGGAAAATAATCGTTGATTGATAAATCGGGGATGCAAACACTGCAAAATAATCAGACAATCAAACAATTCATATCGAAAACAAATTTTTTAATTTTTGTGAAAACTGGGCTGTTACACCATCTTACTTTGTGTGGGAGAGAAAAACGCTCCACTTTCAAAGTCTAGAACACATCATAGGATTCTGCATGCCTATCTTTTTGCTGTCTTGTTTTTTTTATCTTTTCATAGCTACTGCCATGTTTAGTTTTAGTCTTAGTTTGTCTTTATCAAGAGCCTTGAGTTTTGTTTAGTTTATTGCTGGAACTCTCTTTAGTTTTCATGTTTATCTTGTTAAGAGAGTTGGTTGTTGCACTGAGTTATGTCTTGTCTTGAAAGTAGGTAATTGAGGTTGCTATTTAATTTTAGTACTAACCTGCAATAGTTTGGAGGTATTGATGTGAGTAATGTTTCAACTTTTGGTGTCAAGAGCCCTAGCCTATTAGTGATAGGTGTCGTATTTTGGGCAATCCGTGTTTATTTTTAAAAACCTACAAAACTAATTGAGAACTAATCTTTGGAGGGATTGAATATTAGAGTACACTCACGTACCATGAGTCAAGGATGCGCAAGGATAACCAAACCCCCATACACTCCTCCTCGGGGTACTTGTCTCTTTGTGAACCTCCTCATTAGATTGAGAGTTACCGATAATAAGTGCATGAGTTCTTCGGACTAATGTAAGTATTGAAAGTTGAAACTTCTACCTCCTAATATTTGCTAGCCTCTCCTGTGTCGTGCATTGCCTTCTTCTCACTCCAAGAGTTGGCATGATACGCCCTGTCATCATAACCTCCTTATATCCTTCCTGAAAACAGCCACCATACCTACCTATCAAGGCATTTCCATAGCCTTTCTGAGATATATTGCCACGCAACATCCACTTCTTCATGACTTGATCTTCATGTCATACATGTTCCTGCTACACTGGCAGCGGCATACATTGCATACATCATGATAGCTACATCTTCTTGATGATTTGAGTACCTTGTAAAGTATGAAAGATCTTCTATACCCTCTTGTAAATTAGAGTGTTTCCCTTAAGTGAGGAAAATATCCCAAAGTGGACAAAATAAAAGATCCCAAAGAGGACAAATGAGAGTTAAATATAAAGAGCCATTGAGGCCACCAAAAAATACAAAAAGGAGAAAAAGAAATAAAAAGAGAGAAAGGGGCAACACTACTAACCTTTTGAAAGATCCACACTAGTACTCCCTCTTATTCTTGTACTCCATAGAGATGATCATGCATATAGCTATGTGGGAACCTTCACACTATAGAACTTGCCTTGCATATTCCAAGGATGAGCCTCCTCAAAAGAGCTCTAGGTCTTCATGAGCGAGCAAGTTAGATGCACCCCCACTAGTTCCATTGGAGAGCTTTTCAGCTCATATGTGCATCTGTTGCATGGCAATCCCTACTCCTTACATCATATCTATCATTTTGGCCCTCTCGCCTATGATTGTCCTCATTGATGTGAGCCTTTCTCACCCTTTTTTTGTCTTCCTCCTCCACCATATTCTCTCTTTTCCATCCTAAGTGTCAACTCTCGTGCTTACGCTCATACATTGCATGAGTGCTCAAAATATCGAAAAGGAGTGGATCAAATTGACTTGTACCTGGCTAGTGGTCTAGGGACGAGTCAAGATAAGATTCCAAAGAAGAACAAGTGTGAAACTTTAGTAGATTGCGTTCTCAACACAAAAATACTTTTTCTTCTCGTATTCCCTATCCCCCTTCTTGCACGAAACACCATTTGGAGATATTCGAGTCACGGACAGCGAGATCTCTTGCACCTAATGTTATTTCGTTGCTTGTTTCAATGCTAATATAGACTCTTGCATGTTATGACTCGAATTGAATTACTTACCTTGATTGCTTTACTTTTCAAAGTTCTTATATGGTTGCTAGCATGTCACCACAGAAATTATGCCTGTTATCATTTACCTACTCGAGGACGAGCAGGAATTAAGCTTGGCGATGTGGATACGTCTCAAACGTATCGATAATTTCTGCTCGCTCCATGCATGTTTTGTGTGATATTGCTATGATCTAGATACACTTTCATACACTTTTGATCATATTTGGACTAACCTACTAATTCAGTGCAACCCAGTGCCAGTTCATGTTTTCTGCTGTTTTTCTATTTCAGTTTTCCCCCATATAAAAAGTGCTCCAAAAATCCGGGAAAATCAGATAAAAAATCAGCGTGTCGGAAGACTCCCGAAGCCCGAAGGAGGGCCAGGGGTCCACCAACAGGCACCCAGGCGGCCACCTGGCGCGGCCAGGGGCCGGGCTGTGCCAGGGGGCGCCTGGGCCCCTGGTGGTCCCCATGGCTGCCCCCCTTCGCCTATTTATTCTCCGTCACGGGAAACTTCTGAAGACAGAACCCTATTTCTCAAATTTTCCTCTGTTCCACCGCCGCCGCGCTTCCAAGATCGGGAGCATCGTCAGGACCCTTCCCTGCACCCTGTCGGAGGGAGGATCGACCTCCGGGAGCTTCCCCTCCACCATGGATGCTTCCCGGATGTGCGTGAGTAGTCTACCTTGGACCATGGGTCCGTGATCAGTAGCTATGTGATGTTCTCCTCCCCTCTTTGTTCTTCATAGTTTAGACCTCGTGAGCTACCCTACATGATCGAGGCACATATGTAATTCTTCGTCTGTTGCTATGCTCAGTTTGATGGGATCTGATGGATTATGAGATTATGTTTAGATCGTGATAGAGTAATATATTTGGTTTTGATCTCTTATATTTTTGTTCCTAAGTAATTCTTGCATGTTCTCCGTTGTTTTTAATTTCTTTGGCCAAATGGTAGGTAGTAACTCCAAGAGGGAACGTTATGGTCGATTGTGGGTACATGCCCCCTGATGACACGCTTGAGTGACAGAAACATGAGTCTAGGGGATGTGATGTGGCCACAAGGGGGAAAACAACGGTGCTTGTAACCGCGGTTGCAAGGATTGTTTACTTTACGCAAAGTTCTTTTAATGTAGTTGTCTGTTGCTTTGGGTTTACACTTTGGGTGGGGCTCGCAAATTAATACCAGCGAGATTTTCTGGATAGATATCTCAAGGTGGATGATTAGTAGTAGATGCAGATGGATTTCGTTCTACTTATTTTGGTGTACTGCCCATGCTTATGAGTCTCTTCCTTTCTTGTGTAGCATAGTTAGCATTGCGGTGCGTTTATAATCATGTCAATTGCCCATCTATAATTTGTTTACCTCGCATAACAGTTTTATCGTCTTTTGGGAGAGAGACATCACTAGTGAACATCACGGGACCCCGGTCCATATTCCCATCACTGTTTACAGGCTCATTTATTTTCTGGCATTTACTTTTAGTTTCTACCATTATCATTATCATTATCCCTTGTGTGTTTGACCCTTTATAAACAACAAGACCGGAGAGATTGACAACCTCTCTGAACTTCGTTGGGAGCAAAGTTAATTGTATTGTGTGCAGGTCTAGGTCAAGGAAGCAACGTTTGTCGTACACGGTGCCATTGTTTTCTTGCCACCTACTTATCATCGCCGGAGTCCTACGGGAGACAAACCCTATCCTCTACATAGGGGAAATTTACTGCTATCCTACATCTCACCTTCCACTTGGGGTAACCAACGAAGGGCGAGAAGCCATTATCACTTCCACGCCATTAGGGAGTTGTACACTACCTTTTACCTTTCAGTATTTACTTCTGTTTTCTTGTCCTTTATGAAAAACTCCAAAAAAATTAGTTGTCTAGTTTCCTTTCTTCTTTTTAGTTTTTCTGATTTGCTAATGCTAGCATGGGCTCTGTTAAACCTGGTAACGTTATGAATTTGTTAGCACTAATGGTCCCCTCTGCCCTAGGCATGGTACCCCAATCACTATGGCCTAAATGGGATTGAGGAAACCCTCATTACTACGCAAAAACGTCCTCGCACTTGGGAGGATGATAAGACCGATACAGATAAAAGAAATAAAAGTGGGTTAGAGAATAAGATGGTTTTAGATAATAGCACCCCACTTTACTTGAAGGTAGCGACAAGCAGGATAAGTACCGTCGGCAAGATAGTACCCCTTCGTGTAGGGATGCCCATTCACTGTGTAGTTGCGAGTAGGAGCATCATCACTAGCAAGCCTAGCAAAAAGATGAGATCACCGCAACAATTGATGTCATTGAGGGTGCCCGGCAAACCAAAGAAGCAATGCCAAATCCATATATCCTCGGATGCAACGACCTCAAGCACAATTGTTGCATCACCACCCTTGCCACAATACTACTCGTCCCATTGATACGTCCCAAATGTATCAATAATTTCTGCTCATTCCATGCATGTTTTGTGTGATATTGCTATGATCTAGATACACTTTCATACACTTTTGATCATATTTGGACTAACCTACTAACTCAGTGCACCACAGTGCCATTTCCTGTTTTCTTCTGTTTTTATATTCCAGGTTTCCCCCCATATTAAAAATGCTCCAAAAATTCGGGAAAAATCGGATAAAAAATCAGCGCAACGGAGCCTTCTAGAATCACCAAAGTGGGGCCAGAGGGACACCACCAGGTGTCCAGGCGGCCACCTGGCGCCTGGACCCCTGGTGGCCCCCTGGCTTCCCCCCTTCGCCTATTTAATCTCCGTCGCGGGAAAACTCCGGATACATAAACCTATTTCGCAAACACGCATTTGTTCCGTCGCCGCCGCGCTTCCAAGATCGGGAGCACCGTCAGGACCTTTCCTGACACCCTGCCGGAGGGAGGATCGACCTACGGGAGCTTCTCCTCCACCATGGACGCTTCCCGGATGTGTACTGAGTAGTCTACCTTGGACCATGGGTCCGTGATCCGTAGCTATGTGATATTATCCTCCCCTCTTTTTTCTTCATGGTTTAGACCTCATGACCTTCCCTACATGATCGAGGCACATATGTAATTCTTCCACTGTTGCTATGCTGAGTTTGATGGGATCTGATAGATTAAGAGATTATGTTCAGATCGTGATAGAGTAATATATTTGGTTTTGATCTCTTATATTTTTGTTCCTAAGTAATTCTTGCATGTTCTCCGTTGTTGTTTATTGCTTTGGCCAAGTAGTAGGTAGTGACTCGAAGAGGGAACGTTATGCCTTATTGTGGGTACATGCCCCCTGATGACACGCTGGAGTGACAGAAACATGAGTCTAGGGGTGTGTTGTGGCCACAAGGGGGAAAACAACGGTGCTTGTAACCGCGGTTCCAAGGATTCTTTACTTTACGCAAAGTTCTTCTTAATGCAGTTGTCTGTTGCTTTGGGTTTACACTTTGGGTGGGGCTCATAACTTAATACCAGCGAGATGTTCTGGATATATATCTCAAGGTGGATGATTAGTAGTATATGCAGATGGATTTTGGTCTACTTATTTTGGCGTACTTCCCATGCTTATGAGCCTCTTCCTTTCTTTTGTAGCATAGTTAGCATTGCGGTGCATTTATAATCATGTCAATTGCCCATCTGTAATTTGTTTACCTCGCATAGTGGTTTTATCGTCTTTTGGGAGAGAGACATCACTAGTGAACATCACGGGACCCCGGTCCATATTCTCATCATTGTTTAGAAGCTATTTCCTTTTTTAGTATTTACTTTCAGTTGCTATCATTATCATTATCCTGTGTTTTTATCCTCTGTAAACAACAAGACTGGAGAGATTGACAACCTCTCTGAACTTCGTTGGGAGCAAAGTTAATTGTGTTGTGTGCAGGTCTGCGTCAAGTGCGCCGCTGACACCTACTTATCATCGCCGGAGTCCTACAGGAGACAAACCCTAGCCTCTACATAGGGGAAATTTGTTGCTATCCTACATCTCACCTTCCACGGGGACTCCGAGTGATAAGATAGGGGAGTTGCTCACTATCTTTTACCTTTACTTTTTAGTCTTGTTAGTTTACCTTTCTGTTTTTGTCTTTGTGTCTTATATCAAAAATTACAAAAAAATCTTCCACACTTGCTGCCACTATGGGTTCCACTTAAAACACAAAGTTGTGTGACTTCACCAGTCACAACAACAAAGACTTTATATCCACTCCTATTGCCACACCTGCCACTTCAGCTAC